>OY728141.1:737629182-738959131 GCA_963277665.1 Viscum album
TATTTTATTTATAACTCTAATAATACTGATTAAAATTTTGTGGATTTTGTTTTTTAGGATTATTTATTAAATTTCTCACATATCATTAGATGTAATCATGGGCCAATTCTACCATTTAAAGGCTCATATGGTCAACACAAGAAGACCCAAATAATTTGTGATGAAACTGGACCATCAATGATGATTGAGTTACTGGTCTAAATCCTAAAGCCCAAATTTTATGAAACTCCACCATATGTTCTAGATTGTCCAAGTAAATCATGGATAAAAATTTTAATTTCCAACTACATGAACAAGGGGCCCAACTAAAGCCTTAAAGTCCAGCACACCATTCTGGTTGGGAATTAAAATTTGGACACTATTAATGACATATCTCATGATGTAATAATCAAATAGAGTTGATATTTTTCAGTGTTAAATAGTAGATATAAGTGGCCGACTTTTTTTAATAAATAATTCGGATTTTAAAGAATATTCCTAATCAAAAACCATTTCAAATTTTTGACTTCAAAAGTATTAGATTGAAAAGGACAGATTAAAAGTTTTTAGTAAAACGACCATAACATTGGCTCCATAGGTCCCATTGAATCCAATTTTTGAGAAAGGTCAGAAAATATTATTTTATACAATTTTAAAGAAGGATATATCTCGAGATTATACTGTCTGGATGTCCAAATCATCGAGCCAATTTGAGAGATAGATTGAGAATGAAAACAATCCACTTCCTTGGGCTATAAATGCATCCCCCTCCTCTCCTTCAATGGGGTTGGAATTTCAGAAGAGCGGAGAATCAATTGGATTGACCAAAGACTTTCTAGAGGCTTTGGAGGACCTACCATACTCATGTTTTTACTTGCGATACCCTTCCTCTTCTCTTTATTTTCATTTACTTTGGTATTGTTCTTTATTGTAATCTTATAAGTCTTTCTTTTGTAATCCTGTTTTAATGAAAGTTTCTTCTTAAATATCAATTATTATAATCCACCTTATATATTTTAATATTAATTTTCTTAAAATATTTTAAATATATTTGAATCTCCTTCCCTTCTTTTTCTTCCTCATTCAATCGAAAGTCCGTTTTTAATTATCATCATTGTTCATGTGTGTGTGTTCGACGCACCAGTCTTTTCTTATCCCTTTATTTTTCTTCTCTTCATAATTTATCATCATAATAATTATAACCATATTATTAAACACCCAAATGAATGAGTAAATCTATTATTGGGGTGATTCAAAATTTAGTGATGGTAAGTTATTGAGAGTATGTTCTCAATGAATATTCTTTTAATTAACATTGTGTATGTTGGACTTAACATATCATGGATTAATGACTTGTTTTGTTTAATGTGTGTTTTCCATGGATTATTGAACCATAAATACACCACCATAAATAGGATCTTATTAAGATTAGAACCTTAAGTTAAGTTAAGTCTTTGACTAAAGACTTAACACTTAGGAATTCCAATAAATTTTATCTTGTGAAGTGGGTGTTAATTTAACACATAATAAAGCAAGGATCAATGATTTCACAAGCTTAACTACATAATGATGAACTCACCCCAATCTTTATCAACTTGTTAAACCAATAATAATAAATCAATCATTTCATTTAATATCTACAAAAAAACCCACAATCATAATACAATCAACTAAAAACAAATGACTATTAAAAAGTATCATTGCCAAGGATTTGAACTGAGTGTTGCTATACACATTAGCAGAGCATCGAAACTTTGACCGGTCGATAGGAAAAAATTGGCCGTGTGTTTCACCATTCAATGAAATTTCAAATAATCATTAATTTTTCGGTAATGAAGAATCTGTTGATATGAGAATTTGTGTGAAATTTCAGATCAACACCGATTTTTTCTATAGACGGAATTATATTTGAATTGAATTTAATTGTTTATTTATGATAAAGTTACAATCTATGAAATACTCCTTATAATGTTCAGAAAATGGATATTTAAATATCAAAGATCTATTATTAATGGAGGACAAAGTCTATCAAGAATATTAGAATCATGTTCATGGATTATCAACTATAAATTCTTCCACATAACATGTAAATATCCTTGGATGATGATTGGAAGAAACTGAAGAATGGATTTAATCCAAATTATATGGTACCCATAAGTTACTAATGTTTTCAAACTGAAGGAACAATTTATAAAATTATTAATTATTGAATAATATCTGAAAATTAATTCAAAAGTTATACATTGCATTATGGATTCATATTTTCATGTATCATAATGTTTATTATTGGATGTTGATGATAGTAGATGCTGAGGATTATCCAAAATCTAGAATCTATATAGTCCAATGGTTAGAAAATTTAATGAAGATCTAGGGTATATATTGAAATAATCAAATTAAAATATCATCAACTGTTAAATAAGATATTTTTGATATGTAAGATACTTTCTACGGAATATTGAATAAATATTCTATGTTAAACCTATACAAAAAAGGATTCTCAATACATAAGAAGCACTCTAAGATAGATTAAAAAATCAAAAATAACTCACCATAATTTTTTATATGCATAGGATCTTATGTAATATCCTTGCTTAATTTCCTATGTAAATATGGAAATGTGAATGAAAATACATTAATACCTAAAGGTGAATATAATCATACTAATAATTACTCGTAGTTGAAGAAGAAGTATCAAAAAATTCAAACAATTACACTTATAACAAGAGGATATTTATAGTGATACATTATAATTTTATAGAGTAGAAAATTTTAAAAATATTGATAAGGTTTTTATATTTATGACTATGAAATTATTATGTAATGTTTGATAACTAAAACTTAGAAAATTCCAAGGGTTCCCTGTGATACGTAATGCTAAGGTACGTGATATAGAATGGTCATAGTACCAAATGAAATACATAAAGGGAAAATATATGATTTGTAAGAGTCACTCAAATAGAATATTTTAAATATATGAGTTACAATTTTATACATTAGTTTATTTTCAATGAATACATGATATTCCCTTGAAAAAACATAATGGTTATTCATTTTTCAAAAATTTGAAACTTCGATAACGAGGTATTTGGAAGAAGTATAGATCTGTCGATTATAAAGATATTAGTTAACTAATTAAACATTAATATTATTAAAAATGATTTTGTGATTTTGTATTAGTTTTGCGAATATGATCTTTAAACTGTATATAATAATTTTACACACTGAAGAAGAAGGTTGTGTTAATTTGATGGTTTCCATGTTGTGCTAATAAGTACCATGTCCTGAGTTAATTTGTATGTTTTCAGGAAATAATTAAGGATATTTATTTGGAAATAAAATGATAATGTGTTAAGGAAGTGTACCAAACATTCAGGAATTTAATGATATAGTTTATTGATATTAATTTTTATTATTATACAGTTTTGTTTAAATGAGTTTTAAGGGTATGATATTGAGGAGGATATTCCGGGGAGTATTCCTATATGATTTTTTTTTTCTGAAAATAAAAGGGATATTGAATGAGAGATTATGAAGCTAGGATTATAAAATTATCTATATATTCAAATATGGAAAATATATTCATATGATTCTCAATATAAAAGATATATGAAGAAAGATATAATATAAATGATATTGACCCATGTTGCTAATCTTGTATATTGAAGAGAGGAAAATTGTGAACTTATAAATATTTTACCTTGTGCATCAAAGAAAAGGTAAAATAAAGAACTGAATCCCCACCCAATGACATTCTTATATCATAGGACATGGTTGATAAGAAGTAAGAGGATAATTGAGTGAGGATAAGATGATTTCCACTTGTTCTTGATATATATGTCTATTTTTTAGAGGTGGAGCCTCGGTCAAAGACCGAGGCAGTATTTATTTCTCAAAGAAAGGAATTACAAAAGTCTGAAAGATGGAATCTTATTACAATCCTTATCATAAAAGGGGAGTGAGACATCATGCAACTCATCAAGCCAAGTAATATCCTGATTGACCCCTTTGTTGGCAAGACTATCAGCAACCATGTTCGCTTCACGGAACACATGTGTGGCAATGCAATCAAGTTCCATGAGCGAAGCAAGGCATTTCATCCATTGAGGGGTAAGCGGTCATGCGAGGTGCACCACCCCTTTCCTAATAGCTTGAACAACAGTGGTTGAGTCACTTTCAATCCATAGTTTGTGCCAACCCTTTTGTTTGGAAAATTCCACCGCATGAATAACACCCATCATTTCCGCTTCCAAAGCTGAGGTCGTGCCACATCCACCGAAGAAGCATCCAAGGCATCTGCCAAGGGAGTCTCTAAAAATGGCACCACAACCTTTCGGACCTGGGTTTCCTCTAGAGGTGCCATCGACATTCACTTTGATCCATCTGGGAAGTGGAGCTTGCCAGAAGACCTCAAATGTGCGTCTAGGTTTTCTATAAGATCCCACAATCCGAAGGCGGTGAAGAATCTCAAAATCGCCAATAGAGTTGTCACAGTGATCTTTTTGAAGAGAAGCAGCATCCTTGATGGAAATGAGAATACGCGTCTTACCTGCATTGAAACTGAAAGCACAATTATTATGAATGAAGTTATTTCTATCATACCAGATCACATGCAAAAGTTCCGCCACTACAGTCAGAAAAAGGTTCTTGATTTGCTTCGAAGAGTCCCAATTAACACAGAGCTGCAAATGGGATTTGATAGTAGTGGGAATACACCATCTACAACCAAAAATTTCAAAAGTGAAATTCCAAAGAGCTGCAGCTGTAGCACAAGACAAAAAACGATGGTTAGCATCCTCGCGATGTTGATTGCATATATGACATCTAGAGAAAAGAGGAATCCCAAAGGATTGAAGGCACACATCGGTGGGGACCCTATTATGGGCAACACGCCAAATAAGAGTAAGTCTAGAGGTCTTGATCCAAGGTTTGTTAAAGGCTGTCAACCAAACAAAATTAGAAACAGAATTGTTGAAATTATTTTTGTAGAAACTTTTGGAGTCAAGGACTCCATTATAAGTAGGTTCCCAAATGAGGAAATCGTCCGTGTTAGAGAAAGGATAGTTCTCAACGATGTTACTGATGTGATTTGGAAGGGAGATGTTTTGGGAGTTAATAACATCCCTGATAGTGTAGTTGGTGTTGCCAGGAGAAGTGGTGGACATCAACGTTGAGATTAAGGGGACACCAGTCCAATTGTCCATCCAGAAATTCAAAGAGGAATTACCACTAACCATCCATCTTGAGTTATCCATGATATTAAGAAAAGAATTTCTGATGGAGGGTCATATGGAAGAGTTGATGTGACCAAATTTTCCATTTCGAAGCTTGGTAACAAATCTTTTCTTGAGGAATTCCAGAGAATCAGTGTTGTTATGAATCAGATTCCAAGTCATCTTCGCTTGAAGAGAATCATTGAAAAGCTTAAGGTTCTTGATACCAAGACCACCCTTGTCCAAAGGTTTGCAACAAGTGACCCAAGGAATGGTGACAAGTTTTCTTTCAATCATACTACCAGACCAAAAAAAATTAATATAGGCATTGATTTTCTTGAGAAGGCTGGTAGGCCAATTGTACACCATCATTGAGTAAACCATCTTGGAGACCAATGTAGATTTTACAAGGAAAATTTTTCCAGCCATAGAAATAGATTTACCCTTCCAAGCTAAAAGTTTATTAGTAATTTGATCAAAAATGTTGTGAAAATAGTTGGATTTTGGTCTTCCCCAAAAAATGGGAACACCCAAGTATGTGAAATGAAAAAAGCCTTCTTTAATTCCTAGATAATTAATGATGTGACTTTTTCTAGAGGGGGCAAAGTTCTTCCCAAAGAAAACAAAGGATTTGTTCCAACTTATAGCTTGACCTGAAATTTCTTCATAATGATCCAGAGCACTTTTGAGGTTTTGGATGTTCCTTTTATCACCCTTTAAAAATAAAATAATATCATCAGCATATAAAAGATGTGTAGGGATGTTTAAATTTCTAGAGTCCTGAATGGGATTAATCTTGTTTTGATTCGCAAGGCTCATAAGAAGTCTACTTAGATAGTCTTCAGCAATAGCAAAAAGGATGGCAGAAAGAGGATCACCTTGCCTAACTCCCTTGGTGCATTTAGATAAGCCTTTCGGGCTCCCATTGAAAAGAACAGAAATTGAAGTTTAATTAAGTAAGGTGTGGATCATGGAAATAAAAGTATCATTGAACCCAAATCCTTCGAGCACTTTTAAAATAAAACCCCAATCCATGGTGTCAAAAGCTTTCCTAATGTCTAGTTTGATTGCCACACTGCCTCCTCTAGTAACCTTATTTAGTTGATTTGTGCATTCCGAGGCAAGGAAAATACAATCTTGAATCGTTCTTCCTTTGATAAATCCAAATTGGTTCCAAGAAACAATTTTATTAGCAATAGAGTTGAGTCTGTTAGCAAGGAGTTTAGTGATAATTTTATAGAGGGTATTGATGAGAGAAATAGGCCGAAAAAGGTGGATTTCAGCGGCATTGTCCACTTTGGGAATAAGAGTCAGAAATTGAGCATTTATCCCATAATGGAGAACACCATTGGAGAAGAAAGATTTAACCAGTTTACAAACATCCACCTGAATGAGATTCCAAAAATGTTGGTAGAAGCCGTTGTTGAAACCATCAGGTCCCGGGGCACTATCAGGTTTGAGAGTAAACATAGTGTCCTTAATTTCATGATCCATAGGTGTGCTTAAAAGGTGATCATTGTCCTCAGCAGTGACCATATTAGGGATGATTTCAGGGAGAAGATTCTTTCCAGCCTCCGGACCGTTGAACAAATTATAAAATTAATCCACTGCATGGCTAGAAATGGAATCCTCAGTGTCAAGGAGAATATCATCAGCTTGAAGAAAAGAAAGAGGCCTACTGATTTTTCTGATTCTTTGGATGGAGTTGTAAAATTTAGTGTTTCGATCACCGTCCGAGAACCATTTGGTTTTAAATATTTGTTTTCGCATGTTGTCTTTGAGCTTCAAAAGATATTTAAGCTTCAAAGAAGTAGTGATTTTAGGTTGAGGATCAAGAGAGAAATCAAAGCAAGTATTGGATCTTTGAATGCGAATGAGGTCATTCTCCAAAGAGGAGATGTCTGCATCAAGTTTTTTTGTTTTAGAAAAGCACCAACCCTTGAGATGGTGTTTTAGAAGTTTTAATTTAGCAATGCACGCAAAAGAATCATTTTGCTGATGCATGTCATTCCAAAAAGTCTTTATTGTGGCAGAACAATATGCATTTGCAGTCCAAGCATTGTTAAATTTAAAAGGGAGAGGAGATTTTATTCTAGTGGAGACGAGGTTGACAAGAATGCGGTGATGGTCAGAGTTGATCCTGGGTAAGGTGATACTATAAATGGAGTTCCATTTATCAAGGGAAGCAGCATTAGTAAAAGCTCTGTCGAGTTTACTAGCTACTATCCTATTGAGTCATTTCTATACCAAGTATACTTAGCACTAGTAAGATTGATTTCAATAAGATCACAGTCCTCGATGGAGGCCTTAAATTCTCTAGTTGAGATAGGAGAGTGTGTCGGTCCAATCTTTTCACTCGGAAGAATAATGGCATTGAAATCACCAAGCACAAGCCAGGATTCCTGGATAGATCTAGATAGGGTAAAAAGGTCATTCCAAAGGGATCATCGCTCTTGATATCTATTCTTAGAATATATCATTATGCAGAAAGTGTGAATACCATCAGAGGAAAAATCACAAGTAAACAGTTGGTCAAAAATTTTAACAATATTAATAGACTGTAAAGAAGAGTGATAGAAAATCCAGAGAGTTTCAGTGGATGATCCTTCCTTACACGCGCCAAGGAAGTTGTAAGCAAAAGAGCACAAGTGTAAACATTTCGAAGAAAAATTAGTTTTTGGCTCAGCAATAGAAAATAATTTTGGTTTATGGGTCAGGATAATTCTCTTAAGAACAACAAAAGTGTCAGAGTTTCCTATACCCTGACAATTCCAAAATAAAAAATTCCTTTGAACCTGCGTTTGGAGTTAGAACTCCCTTTTTTTGATCCATCTGAGCCCTTTTTCCTTGTTGACCTTCTGGTTCCATGAGAGGATGTTGGGCTGGATTGTTTTCCCTGTTTATTCTTGGAATAAGAAATAGAGATATTAGATTCATTTTTAATAGCATCGTCCTGATTTTTCTCCAAAGAGATTGTAGACCCATGCAGGGTCATTGGGTGATATTTTGGAGGTGAATCGGGTATGAGAATATTAGAGGTGCTGGTGGATACAGTCACAGTGCCCATAGGGCCCACTGCCACTGTCTGACCATTTAAGCATGACACCTTGGAGGTGATACACATTTCATTGGAAGACAACACCTGCTCTGGGGAGTCATTAGTATTTTTGGTAGAGTTAGTCTCGAAGTCCTGAATCAAATGGGTATCCTTTAAGAGAGACTCAGACTGATCAGGTCGGCCATGTTTCCCATGTGAGCATACAACGTCCTTGGCAATGAGTTTTAGACTCACTGAAGTAGGAATATTTTTATTCTCACAGCAAGTGGGGGATGAGTAGTTACCTGCAACCTCCAGTGTTTTCTTACCTACATCCACAGCTGCTTCGACTTGAATAGAAGTTTCTTCCTGCTGTCCATCGCACAAATAAAAAGGGTGGCTCAAGTCCTGGGGATCGGGTTCCATTTTCGGCTGCTCGAGGATGGCTATCACCATGTTTTCGATCTCATCCCTTAAAGTGATATCAATGGCTTCGGATTCCTCCTCCTCCACCATATAGGACCACTTGACACCAGAGTTCTCTTCAGAATGGGCAGATTTTTTCACCCATTTCTGCGGGACATCAGCCTTATCGGAGGAGGAAACCGGAGGTTTCTTCTTTCGGTGGACTAGAGTCCAGTCATCAACCTTCGGCGGGTCCTCCTAGTTTTTCACTTGACTCTTCATGACGCGGCAATTCCTAAGAGAATTCCCCACGATTTTGCATAGATCACAGTAAGGTGTCTTGCGTTCATATTCCAATTGTACCTCAGTTTTATATTCATTGGTGTTGAAGATCACGACAGCTGGCATCTTATTCTCCAAATTGATCTCAACCAACACCCACACGTACAATGCGAGCTCTGCATTCAGTGTTCGATGATCAATCTTTAGTGGGGTGCCGATGCAGGAGGAAATATCGCTTAAGATTTTAGGGTGCCAGAAGAAGAAGTTCAACCCGTGGAATCTAACCCAGATCTGCACTGTCGTGTTTCTGTGAGTGTACGGGTTGAACGCGAAATCCCATTCAGATAATCGAAGGAACCCTGGCTTCAAATGGACGTGTCCGATCTTCCAGACATGATCCAACTCATCCTGCGAGCTAAGGAGGATGTGAAAATATCAGCGCCTGATAGGGACCAGTTTCCAGTCTTTAAATCCACAGATATGAGAGATCTGCGGCTTGAGATCCATGGTAGGCCATGTTTTATCGCCTTTCGAATACGAGATGCGGCCCATAATAGAGAACTTACAGAAATGTGAACGTTGTTGTAAAGCTTCGGGGTCTGCATCAACCTCAAATCGGCCATCCTCTATTTTTCTGCAAAGCAAGGATTTTTTCGAGGTATTTGTGCATAGATCTATAGATTTAAGGGCATCGAGGAAGGATATCGGCTTAGGTTTATCATTCGGTACGTCTTCATCCTTCCTCGCCAATTTGGAACCTCCCCCGCAGGCTTTCTCCCAGTCCCAGTCTAGAACAAAAACTGACATCTGAACAGAGGATTAAAATTCGCACCATGCACGATCGAAGAGGATGAACCCTAGCCTTTGCGAGGTTGCTGCTGATACTATGTTGAGAAGATATCAAGGAATAATTTCATATTACAGTAGATATCTATGTAATGGAGGTTGAATTCTAGTTGCTGAGGAAGAATGTCATTTTATGGTGATGCCCAAATATCCTGGAGTTGAAGGAAAATATTTTTCAATATAGAAAATAATATGATCATGGAATACTAGCATGATATAGAATAATAATATCCATACCATTCAGAATATCATAGTGTTTTAAAGAAATAACTATTACCATATGACATGTTTTCGTTAAGGATGATAACTTCACACAGTTTAAGGGTGATACCCTCCCACCCCTTGTAAGTATTGAGTTAAGGATGATACCTTCCCTTTATTTTTTAATAAATAAAATTTATTAGTGATAATAAGTCTCTCAATATTTTTTCAAGAATAACAAGGACTAGATTACCCCATTGGGGTCTAACCATGTAAATATATTATGTATTTCTCTCTTGCTTGTTTCCTTATTGGCATGTGGTGTTGCATGATGGATAGATTGATACATCTAAACAAAGTTATATGTTAGAATATAATTAAGGTATAATTAGTAGGGAATATGTTAGGGTAAAGAGGTCATACTAATTTAACCCCACCCCCACCTATCAGGTGAATACACAATCAACTAGGAACACAAGTTGTACCAGTGGTCATTCGAAATTCCTCTGATTCGATCTATTTTCATTCCAAGTTTTAATCAATGGTTATACTAAAAGATACAATTTGATGAACATTATATGTTTCCACAAATAGAGAATAAAATTCCCATCGGTATTAATAAAAATATGGACCTTTAAGAAAAAATCCTGAAGAATAATAAGGAAATATGTGATAAGAAGATGCGAGTTAATTAAAAAGATAAAGAGGAAACACCATTAATAGAATATAGTCATAATTGATTGTTTTTGTGATAAATGATTATTTTTAAATCTATTCGTAGACTAATGAAATGGGATCCATTACCTATAATAATT
Organism: Viscum album; assembly: GCA_963277665.1. Classification (NCBI taxonomy): domain Eukaryota; kingdom Viridiplantae; phylum Streptophyta; class Magnoliopsida; order Santalales; family Viscaceae; genus Viscum; species Viscum album. The sequence goes on from OY728141.1 coordinate 737,639,961, forward strand.
TTCATCCTTGATCAGGATGTCCTCCTTAGACATATCATAAGGAGTATGGATGATGGTTCCTTTTTTCCCTATCACTACAGACATAATATCTCTACTATATCACACTTACTTTTTACTAATGATATTATTATTATTATTAATGGAATAATCAATTCTATTCACCATCTATATATGATCTTGGATGATTATATCAAGTGGGGTGGGATATTGATAATAATACCATAGAATAATCCTACTTAAACAATAAAGAGGATGGATCTATTGAACCTGTTGAAGACATCTACATTAAGTTTAAGGATTACCATAAGAATGTTCATTTTCAATTTTTTTATATATACTTTATGTTATTCATGAACTAAATGATGATAGAACACAATTGGATGTACAAAAAAAATATATGAAAAAATAATTAGCATCCAATTTGGAAAACAAAAACTTTGAAATCAAATAATATAAATAAAATGAGAAATCATCAACTAACATTAATAGAAAATTCTTCATGTGTTAAGAATTATTTAAATATTATATTAATTAAAAATATTAGGTAACTAAAATCAATAAAAATATAATCCATGTATTGGAGTAAAATAATAAAGCTATTATTTGTGTCAATGATTAATAATTGGATATAAAAGATAAAAGAATTAAGTAACCAAAAAATATTTTCAAACATTATAAAAAATTATAAGGATAATATTAATATTAAAAAAAGTGTGTGGGAATTTATATTTCTTATAGTTGATGTTTGGAAAAATACCATCAACTTAAGGTTTCTTGAGTCAAAGGTAAAAATGAGAAAATTGGAGTTTTTACAATATGATACCTCATAAAAGGATAAAAGAGTATGTGATAATTTAAAAGTTTATAAAAACATTATATCTTATAAAAATTATTATATTAGTGGTAAGAAGATATTTACATCATATAATTATCTACCTATTGTAATCACAAAAAAAATATGTAACCCTTGATCCAGAATTTTTTTGTTGTAATGTTGTTTAATTGGATATTACATGCTGAAAATTAAAATTTTAAACATATATGGGAGGGTAAAATGTAAAACCCTGTGATTTAAAAATTATAACATTATGTTTTATAGCCCATTCAACACACAACATCACGTGTAAACGACCCAAAAAATATATGATTGTTATATCTTTTTTGTTAACATGGTGGGTATGAATTGTATTAACTAATTTATGATATATATATATATATATCAAACTAAATATAAATTATTGATAAATTATTAGTCTGTAATCAAACAATTTTTAGTAAAGTGATTTTATTCTCCAAAAATATATTTTCTTCAAAAACGTTTTTATTCATTTTTGGGAGAAAATATTATAAATAATTTTTCATAGATTTAGAAAATATATTTTGTAACATTAAAATCATTTTTTAAATCATCATATCAAATTTAAATTTGGTTTAAATTTTTGATATTTTTCATAAAATATTGATTTTTCTGCGAATAGTGAAAATAATTATTTTGTAAAATTGTCACATATTTTCAAAAATTATGTAATATAAAATTACCATTATGTTTTGAATAGGACATAAATGAATATAATTAATACTTATTTATATTTAAACTAACTAATTACATTTTAATCAACTTTTAAATTAGATTTTTTAATAAGTTTATTTTTGGGTTTAAAAACTTAATTTTTTTGAAAACTATTTTAAACTTCATAATGTTTATAATTTTTATTTAATTAAAATAATCCTAAATGAGGATTAATTTAAATTTATTATAAATATTATAAATAAATAAATATTAATTTTTCTTCATAAAATGATTATTATTAGTCATAGAGATAATATAAAATATTGTTTCACTTGATAAATATAATTCTAAAAAAACACACTTGTTCATCGTGTCAACGAGTTTTATTTTTAATTTAAATTTATTCACCTTATTGAGTTCTATTTGTTAAATTTTATTACATATTTTTAATCATAATAATTAATATTATTTTATTATTTCATATTAATCTTTATTCAATATAAATATCAAAAATAACATAAATTATTTACTGTGGTTAATGTGAAAATGGGTTTACTGGGGGGTGAAACTAAACCTAAAAGGTTTAAAATAACCTAAAACCTTTTCCAAAAATCAATTTTATGGACATATTTTGACATTAAAATTTATAATTGATGATAATTTTTCATTTATTTTCTTTTTTTCAAGTGAAATACTTGCATACACGTTTTTCTTTTCAAAACATACAAGTGTTCCACTCACCTCACTTATAAAAGGGTACCCCATATTCTATCCAATTCACACCATAAAACACCTTTGTATCAGACAATAACTGCCAAAATATATTCATAAATTTTCTCCCAATCACCTGGATCCCTTATATTCTTCATATTTCCATTCTAATAAGGACTTTGGTGAATACTAAAATGGGTTCTTTGTAGAAGAGGTATCTTGTTTAACTGCCCATTTTTTTCTTAAACTGACCTAAAATCTTCTAAAATTTCAAAAATATAATTAAAATAATATCTATAATATAATTAGATGTTAATATGTTAATTTTATTACCAAAAACTATCTCCCATTTCATTAAATGGGATATAAAATTATCATTCATGTGTATGGGGGGCTACCTCCTCATTAACTAATATAATTCATTTTCCTTTAACTCCTGTCATAGATTATTATAAGAAATTATTTATATTATTTATATTATATTTTTAATATATTTAGAATTCTATTTTTATTATATCACATATAAATTCTTAATTTCCATTCTTTGGTGAATTCGATAACGTCACTCATGTGTACAACCAACTATCGTGTCGTGAAGCAATGTGATTTGATTTTATTAAGGATTTACATGGAAGGTAATAAGGATTATTTTAATGAACATATGTTATATAAATTGTATAATTATGATATTTAATACCTATTTATCATTGTTAATTGATACTTTATCAATTTATTTGTTACACTAAAAAATGGTAACGCGGTTCGTGCGTATGTGTGCACAACGAACTCTACTGAGCAATGTGATTATTTTATCAAAGACACAAAACATGGATGATTTATAAAAGTATATTTAATTAAATACATTGGTATTTATTATATTATTATTATTACTTAATGTTAAAATATTACTTTACTTCTTTTATTAACGATCATAGAAAAATGGAATCATGACTCATGTGTATGACGGTCTACCGTCTATAAGACTGTAACATTGTTAATTTTTCATAACCACATTTCATGATTGGTTTTAAAATTATACATGATGTATAAATATTACAAATATTTAGGGATTATTATTCTTTATATTTTTAAATAATTACATCTTTGACCACAATCAACACACCAAATTCAATTTGAAACAATGAACTGAACATTCTCAAAACACTTGACATAGACTTAACTGATTACGTATTTAAATATAAAATTACAAAAATTTAAAATAAATGATTTATATATAAGGTATTAAACCAATAAATGGTTCTTAGGAAATAAAGTAAGTGATATAATCATATTATATAGGAGTTAAAGAAAACACAAGGGTAGTCTAGACATGAGGTAAGGGTTTCTCACCTCACTTTTATTTCTATGAGGCATATGAAATATTCACCACTTATTTTTTTCTATTATATATATATTATCCACTAATATATTTTATGTTTATTATCTTGAAATTATTTTTATTTTAATTTCAATATTATTTTATCTCTTTTAGGGGTTTTTGATCCATATATTACCAAATTTGTAAGGGACTTCTTCTATATTTCCCTTTTTTAAAGAATATTTTAATGTTATAATACTAATTAATGTAATATGGTTTATATAATAACCATTTCATATGAAATATCAGGAATAATTTGAAATTAATTTTATTTTATGATTTATTTTGAATTATTTCATCCAATGGGATTCAACAAGAACGTTACTAAGTGGAAAATAATTTTATCATTCAATTTATTTTCACTGGGAAAAGTTTATTGCCTTTACGTGTAAGAAGGATGTAGTTACCGAAGGGTTTAGCCTATAGATTTAACTAGGATCTAGTTAATTTTTACATGGGTTTAAATTGGGTTATGAAGATGATGTCCCAAGATACCAATACTTTTCATTATGCTTGATATGGTTGTAAATGATTCCTTTGATCAAGATTGATAAAAAAAATTCATGATTACTAATTATGATGAATATTTACATTTTGAAATAATTATTACTTATTTTAATATTGAATAGTATTGTTATATATGGGTATGAATATTCATATGTAATTCTTAAGCACTTTGATTATGTCATCATACCCTAGTTCTCTTTTTATATACACCAATGAAATTTAATTATTAATGCTTATGTTTACCCTTACTAAGAATTTGTTCTCTCGCTTCTTATGTACCCTCTTCCCCAAGTTATCAATAATGTTGTTCAATAAATTATTTATATAATGTTTTAATATGTATGATGATGATGACTTAATGTGATGTGATAAAAGTCATGTTAAATGGGCGAAATTATCATTTAAATACATGAGTATTGGTTTGTGTATGAGTTTTTCTTAATTCTCTAAAAATATAATCCTAAAGGTCATTGAGAATATAAGTCATCACTTATTTCTTTTTGATGTTTTATTTTTTGGATAGTGAAAAATGGGTCACCATCATTTGTATCAATGTCTGAAATGTAATATTTATGATTTCAACACTAAATCATGGAGAGAAGGTTCAGGGATATTATAGTTAGTATCAACGATGGATTTATATAACTTTGTATATTATGATGTTTTCATATTTGGTTCTCTTATAATTTATGGATAAAATCATATGTCTATAAGAATAAGGTTTATCATAATTTCAAATTCTTAGTCACCCCTTTTAGGTTTTAAGTGATGAGGTCTTAAAGTTATTAATAACACTTTAAGAAATGTTTTATTGTGTTGATATCTATGTAATGTGATGTGGATAATTTTTTTTTAATTTTTTACACATATCATATTTTTATTTGATATGTTTTTGGTGATTAATATTTATTTTTAATAAATAATAAATTAATCTATAATAAATTTTTTCACATTTTTTTTCTTATTTAGAGTTTACTATTTTTAGGATGTTCTATTGATTTCAAGAGAGAGTTTTAATGTAGATCAATTTTGTCACGAACTAAATCTGGTACCCATCAAAACCAGCACCAAACCTAGCCTGTGACAAGGTCTGGAGGGTGTTATCTATCCCCATGGGCTGGAACAAGTTCTCGGGTATCATACATTTTGGTTTGGGATTTATTTACCCGAGTATGGATACATAAAACCTAAAAAACAATCGAGAAACGAAATCAAAAAAATCACGCCAAACAAGCTTTAAAAAATCCAGAACTGAATTCATAGGTTTAAACATAATGTAAGAGGTCCATATACACATAAAAGTAGCATAAAAATATCCCCAAGTACTCTATATGACAAGGGGTCATCACCCACAATTTGTCTCCACAACACCACACCATGGAAGGGAACTAACAACCCGAACTTCCATAACCCAAGGCCTTGCCTTTACCAATGTAAAACATGATCAATAATTCTTAAACATAAGGGGGTTAAGTTGGGTGTGAGACTAATCCCAATAATATACCACCACAAGATTCTATAGAGTAAGTAATACATGATAAAAAGCATTCTAGTTTTGATAAGCAAGAAGTGGTGGAAATAATTTCTAAAGAGTGAAACTTTTAATTGTTAATAGTCTCTAAATGGAATTTTCCATGAGTGAGAACTTTTCAAAAAACATTTAATCTACTTTATTTTCCATCCAAAACCACCATATTCCAAAGATAAATATAAAAGAGTCAATGATCACTAATCTCGGGAACACCCACAGGCACTAGTTAGTCTTGGGCCCCATGTACATCAAATTTCGGTGTAAAGGAACCATCGAAAAATATTCTCTCATTAATGATACACTAGTATTGAACATACCCATAACCATGTGGTCCCCAACCATCATCAATATAGATTTTTTAGTGTTGTTGTTATCCATTTTTTTCAGTGAAATAGGGATAAAACCGCTCTGGATTACTAGTGTACTTGTACATATCCGCCCTTCTATATACCCAGGTTCCCCCTTTGTACTAAAACCATTTTCACATATTAAAAAAATCTATTATCACATAAAAACATCAGTTCTAGTCATAATCTACTCAACATAGTATCTACACATTCTTTTCACCACTGACATCACTCAATAAAACCATTAGAATTTCAACAGAATAACTTCATAAAATTTAACAATGTTTTCCAAACAAAATCGATTAAAACCCCAATTTGAACACTATGTGAACACACATATTCACCAAAACCTAATTTTAAGAACTTAATGTTTTTTATAAATCCATTTCATGAGTTTTTAAACAAATCCAATTGACATAACAAATAATTGACATGTAAAACACCCAATTTAACACAAAATTGCTACCTAAAAATCATTTTCTTAACAAACATCACCATAACCAAATTTTTCAGCATGTATAATGAAGGAGAAGTGTGATAAAAATGGAAATTAAGCTAATACAAATCACCTAGTAGTGCTTTTACATTGAATCACCTACCAAAAGTGTCAGACCCCTTGAATCCTTTTATGAAAGTTCAACCACACCACTACTGCACCAAAAGGGACTTTGATCAAGCCTAAAACCACTAGAATATACCAATAAACCCAAGATCAACCTCTAGGTTTGAAACCCTAATTTATGAATATTAGGAAATTCAATAATAAAAGAAGAAAACCCGTGAAAATGTATGGAACTAATGAGGAAACTCACTTACTTGAGAAAGATTGAAGTTTCTACACCAAATCCCCCGTCAAAATGGAGTTCCAAGGAGGTTTGAGGTTTTTGGGAGGCTTACATGGATACTAAGGTCAACTGGGGGAAGAAAGGGGTGAGTTTAAAGTTTATTTGCCAAATCCCAGGCCAAAATGGATTTCCAAGGTGGTTTGAGGTTCTTGGGAGGCTTCCATGGATACTAGGGTAAAATAGGGGAAGAAAGGGGCGAGTTTGGATAAATCATATGAGTGAAAAAATGGAATTTAACAATATTTTAATGAGATGGACAAGGATTCATGGTTTTCTTGCATGATTTTTTAAACCGTGCATCCAAACCGTGTACCCCCTTCTGTCAACTCAAAATGTGTATAAACTTCTTCAAATTCAATGGGTCCTATGGAATACATAGGGGGTGTTAGGAAAAAAATATAAGAGAAAAATAACATAAATTAAGGACATGGGTGTGAAAATTCTCCCTACCATGTAAAATTTTTGTCTAGGAAAGTCAACCTGAAGCTTTATCAAAAAACAGAAATAGGTACTCTTCCTCAACCAACGAATTCTACTCCCTTGTCTCATGTGTATCATTACCATGCTTCCAAATAACCCATACTAGTGGAATATACATTCTATGAAGCACCTTTTCTTGGAAGTCCATTATTCACACCGGTCTCTCAAAAATAGATAAATTAGGCTCTATATCCAACACTTCCCAATTCTGTACATCGGATGGATCTCGGTTGCATTTCTTTAACTGGGAGACATGGAAGACTTCATGTATGGATTTCCCATAATAAGGTAAGTACAACCTATATTCCACCTTTCCAATAAGCTCGGTGATATGAAAAGGTCCGACATACCACGGTGTCAACTTTCCTTTCTTTTTAAATTGATGATGGACCACATGAGAGGCCACTTTCAAGAACATGTTGTCACCAACATAAAACTATAGGTCATGATGCCTCTGGTCTGAATATGATTTATGGTGACTCTGAGCTATCAACAAGCACTACCTGATCAACTTGACCTTCTTAGATGTCTCTGGCACCAAACCCGACCCCAGCAATGAGGTCTCACCTACCTCATCCCGACACAGGGGGAACTGAAAATAATTATCATAGAGAACCTTAAAATGATCCATTAGAATCTCGGATTTGTATCTTTTATTATAAGAGAACTAAAAAAATCCCTAATGGATATCCCAGGAACCTCCATAGTCAAGAACACATGCACAGAGCATGTCCTCCTAAATTTTATTTTCCTGCTCTGTCTGACCATCCATTTGAAGATGGTATTCCATGATCATTTTAATTTGAGACCCCAAGGCCTTTTTAAGGCCTTACCAAAACCGAGATGTGAAATGAGGGTATCTATCAGAGACAACTACTGACGAAACACCGGGGAGACTTACCACCTCCTAAAGATACAAACGGCCCAACTCATCCACTTTAAATTTATCTCTAATCGGAATAAAGCAGAATGATTTGGTCATACAATCAATCACCAAACAAATTCCATTCATACCTCGAGGTGTATAAAGAAAGCCAACAATGAATTCCATGGAGACCTTTCCCCACTTCCATGTAGGAATGTGTAAAGGCTGGATCAAACCGGAGGACCTTTGATGCTCTACATTCACCTTCTCGCATGTGTACCATCTCACCATGATGTTTGTGATTCTTGTCTCATAACTGGCCATCATAACATCTGAAAGAAATCATAATACATCTTGGTGGCACCTATATGGACAACCCACTAATATTGGTGGCTATCCTTCATCCCCACCTTTTGTAGAGATAATGGCACTACGGGACGGCCCTTGAAGAACATGATTCCCTAAGGAGATGATTACCTATTAGAATACGTCTCCCCACCATGAAGAAACTTCTTCGACCACTAATAAATATCATCACTATGGTGTTCCCATTGAATTAGCTCCACCAGAGAAGGACTCAACTGAAATCTCACCAAGAACGCACCCCCATTTTTCTCCTTGGTCTCCACATTTATCTGAGAAAAAAGTTCTGTCACAGTCCTCTCGTCACTGGACATCCTCAAAGCATGCACTGGGTCTCTTCTTCTCAAGATTTAGGCAACCACGTTACCCTTTCTTGGGGTATAGACAATGTCAAAGTCGAACCCTGGAAAGTACTTGATCCAACAATGCTGACTCAAGTTGAGGTCCTTCTGTGAGAAGATATAAACCAAGATTTTGGGATTAGAGTAGACCAAATACTTCTCCCCAAGGAGGTAGTGACACCATGTATTAAAATCATGCATCACAAATGCTAACCCCAATTCATGGGTTGGGTAATAATTTTCATGTGGTCGGAGTTAGTGAGATTCATACATCACCACATGATCATCCTGCATAAGCATGCACCCAAGACCCATACCTGAAGAATCACAATACACCACATACCCCTTTCCAGCCTCTGGAAAAATCTGAATGAGGGGTGGTTGTCAACTTCTTCTTAATCTCCTAGAAGGATGCCTAGCATTCTATGCCTCATACAAACTTCACCCCTTTTCGGGTGAGTGTAGTCATCAGTGAATCAATCAAAGAGAAATCTTGAACAAACTGCCTATAATAACCAACCATGTTGATGAAAATCCTGATCTAAAACACATTCTTCAGTTTTTCCCATAACAAAACCACACTGATCATCTTAGGTTCCTTATAAACCCCCTTCTTTGAGAAAAATGCACTAGAAATTTCCCCTCCCTAATCCATAAAGTGCACTAGTACTACTTTGTGTAGAGGACATGCTCTCACAAAGTGCCCAGAACGATCCACAAGTGATTATCATGTTCCTCCTAAGATCCCAAATAAACTAGGATGTCATCTAAAAATACAATGAAAAAAGAATTGAGATACTAATGTAACACTCTGTTCATGAGTTCCATAAAGACTGATGGAGTATTGGTCAATCTGAAGAGCAAGACCAAGTACTCGAAGTGGTTTTACCTGCTTCGGAATCCTATCATTGGGATATCTACCTCTTTCACCCTCAGTTGATGATATCTCGAACTAAATTCTATTTTATAAAACCACCTCCCCCCCTTCAACTGATTGAACAAGTAATCTATTCAGGGAAAAGGATATTTGTTCTTTATTGTTACCTTATTTAGATTTTGGTAGTTAATGAAAAACCATAGGGATCTGTCATCCTTTTTTGTGAAAAACACAGGAGTGGCCCAAGGATAGACTCTCATGCAAATGAATTCTATTGATTCTAAGTCATCTAGCTATATCTTTAATTCCTTCAGCTCGGGGGGGGGGTCATGTGATACGAGGTAAGAGAAATCAGTTGTGTTTTAGGTGAAATATCAATCGAGAACGCCACATCCCTCTCTAGGGGAAAACCTGAAAATCATCTATAAATAACACCAGAAACTCATCCACTACATGAGGTATTCCACCATCAGGATCATGGTAATCATATTATATTGCAAGAGACGATAAATGAAAAACATGATCTCCCATCTCTGGGAGTGGAGGTCCCTCTCCACTTGACTAATGATCACATTCCCCATGAAAAACCTGACAACTCTCATTAGGTTTCATGAAACTAACTCACCGCATATAGCAATTGATTTATGTCTGGAAGTGTACTAGATACTCCATGCCAGATATTATGTCAAATAGATCCATGTCTAAGACCAATAGGTCCCACACTATCTCATCCCCTGACATGGAAATCACACACGACGGGAACCTAAGACCCTGCTCTTTCTTCTTTTCCAATGGCATCACCAACTCCATTGCATAAGACAACCACTCAGTTGGAAAATTCTATGTGTTCACAATACGGGCAGATATAAATGAAACAGATGAATCAGTATCGAAAAATCAACAGCTACAGAAGATGAAACCAAGATGGTACCTCAGACAGTCGAAAATATCACCTCTGATCCTACTAGTGGTTGATCCACTCCATGGAGATGTATGGTCTCTGCCTGAGGATGACTGATAGTTTGTGTCTATTCCTTAAACTTTATCTTCACAAAATATGACCCATATCTACCACCAAGACCACCAAATCGAGATCCCCTCATCCTCAACAGCTTGGGCTGAGCTGGAACTCCTCTTGAATCCATTATTCCTGCCCCACTCTGAAGTGGACATGCCACCCCGCAAAATTGTTGCAAGTGATCCATACCTCCAAATTTATAAAAGGTATTCAGAGAAAATGGGCATGTTGTTCAGATATTCCTCGGCCTCCCACACAGGTGGAACATGATGGATATTGCATTAGAACCCACAGATGAAAAATTCTTGGATGAGTAGCATGAACTACCAACTCCCTTCTTCCCATGCTCCTCTCTCTTATTTTTCTTCTCTGACGAGATTCCACTTCCCACTACTGATACTATCCTTGGGAAACTAGCCATCCCTTTTTAGTCAATCTCTACCATACATGCCTGGTCCACCACCTCATCATAGGTCCTCGACTTAAAAAAGATAACCTTGGAGTATATCTTGTGGCCATAAGCCTTTCTGAATCCAATGGGCCTTCACTTGCTAATTAGAGACGAATTTAGGAGCTTACTGAACCATATCAGTGAAATGTTTGGCATAATCTATCATAAAAATATCCCCCTTGAACAATATCCACGAACTCTCAAGATCTAGCATATGTCAAGACTTCAGGGAAGTACTGTTCATTGAATACGCCCTTGAAATCTCCCCAGTGCATCTGATCATTCATTTTAGATTGAAGTACTAATTACCACCACTTGTGGCTAGGGCCCTCCAACAAAAAAGAGGCAAACTTTACCCAGACCTCCTCAAGTGTGTCTAGGAACTCGAACATGTGATGGATCCTTTCAATACATTCCTCTACTTTCTGGGGTTCTATGCTACCTAGGAAAGTATGAGGCTTGTTTTTTAGGAACTCCAAGACTTTTTCCATCCTAGGACCAGTCTCATCATCTCTAAAAGGAGCTATAATAGGATCCATTCCCTACCCAAGTGCTAGGAAATCCCATACCACAGCCTGGATTGACCTCTAATCAAGTGGTGAGGGAGAACTCTCTATGGCTTCCTCCTATGGGTGCAAGGGAGGTATCTAGGGAGGTTGGTTTCTACAAAAAGACAATAGTCATAAGAGAAAAAATCAATACAATAGTTCTAAAAGTGTTTATCAATAAAATCAAATATAAATAATCCCAATACATTACAAAAATAAAATAAACTACTACTTCACCCTTTTCTGATGTTCACGTGTAGTCTATAGCCCACATGTCCCGCATGAAAGTGAAGTCAAACAAACAATCCCAATGTCCCATGGTGGCTTGAGGTCTGTCATGAGGGGTGCGGGTCATACACCCAACTCATAGTTAAAACTCTAATCCACGACAGTCCTATCTCCTATATCACCAGACTCATCCCCAAATAATAATATAACCCAATAACATTGTCCTACTCTAATACCATTTTTGTCACGAACTGAATCTAGTATCCATAAAAACTAGCACCAAAACCAGCATCTGACAAGACACGATGGAAATTTCCTATCCCCATGGGATCTTACAAGTTCTCTAGTATATGATATTTTGGTTTGGGAATGATTTACCCGAATATGGATACATGAAACATAAAAAAACAGTAGATAAACTGAATCTAAAAATATATTCCAAACAAGATTTAAAGAAAATCCAGAACTGAATACATTGGATTAAAAATAAAACGGAAGGTCCAAATACACTTAAAAGTAGAATCAAAACTACCCCATGTACTCCACACGACAATGGGTCATCACCCACAAGCTGTCTCCACCACACCACACCATGGAAAAGAACTAACAACTCGAATAGTCATAACCCAAGGCCTTTCCATTACCTTCGTCAAACATGATCATGTCTACTTATTCCCAATGGGTGTATGTAGGGTGTGATACTAATAAAAATAATATACCACCCTAATATTCCACATATTAATCAATAAAAGGTAAAAATCATGCCAGTATTGATAAGTAAGAAGTGGTGGAAATAATTTCAAAGAATGAATATTTTGAATGTAAATAGTATGCAAAGGGAATTTTACATGGGTAATCACATTTCAATAAAAAATGTAAGATAATTTATTTTCCATCCAAACCACAATATGCCAAATATAAATAAAAAACATTCATTGATAACTAATCTTAGTAACACTCCTATTCAATAGTTAGTCTCGGGCCCCATGTACATCGCATCTAAGTGTGAAGTAATCAAAGAAAAATCCATTATAGTGCACGAGCCACTAGTAGGGAACATACCCATAACCTATTGTCCCCCGAAAAACATCAATATTGTTTTTTTAGTGTTTTATTTATCCATTTTTTCAGGGAAATATGTATAAAACTTCTCCAGATCACTAGTGTACTAGTACATATTCGCCCTCCTAGATACCCGGGTTTCCCCTTTTGTGATAAAACCATTTTAACATGTTACCAAAATCCATTAGCACATAAACACATCATTTATGTTTATAATAAACTCAAAACATTATCTACACATGCTTTTCACCACTTAAATCACTAAATAAAACTATTATAATTTCAAAAGAATAACTTCAAAAAATTTAACAATGTGTTACACACAAAATCCCTTAAAAACCCCACATTGAATGCAATGTGCATACCCATATTCACCAAAACTGAATTTTCATCACTAAATATTTTTTTATAAATCCATTACATTAGTTATAAGACAACCCCAATTGGCATAACCTAGAATAGACATCTAAAACACCCAATTTAACACGAAATTCGTACCCAAAAATCATTTTCTTAACAAACATCACCAAAACCAAAATTTTCAGCAAGAATAATGACATAAAAGTTTGATAAAATGGAAATTAAGAAAATTTAACTCATATATAATTTATTATAGATGGAATCACCTACAACAAGTGTCAAAACCCTTGAATCTTTTTGTGAAAGTAAAATCGTACAACCGCAGCACCATAAGGGACATAGATCAAGACTAAAACCACATGAATAGACTAAGAAACCCAATATAAAACCCTATGTTCGAAACCTTACTTGATTTTCATTAGTAAATTCAAGAATAAATAAATAAACCCCATTAAAATGGAATTAACTAAGGAGGAAACTCACTTACATGAGAAATTTCGAAGTTTCTCCACCAAATACCCCTTCAAAATGGAGTTCTAAGGAGGGTTTGAGGTGATTTTGAGGCTTCCATAAATGATAGGGTCGAATGGAGGAATAAATTGGCATGTTTAGTTAAATATTGGGAGGAAAAAATAGAATTTAATAACACTTTAATGAGTTGGGAAAGGCTGCATGGTTTTCTTTCATGGTTTAGAAAACTGTGCACCACCTTTTTCCACTCAAAATGTGTATAAAATTATAAAAATTCAAGTGGTACTATGGGAAACATGTGGGGGGAATGTTAGGCCAAACATATAAGAGAAAAAAGTACCTTAAATGAAGTACATGGTTCTAACAAATAGTTTTTCCATGTTCAAAAAATCAAGGAGTTAAAGATGCTCAATTACAGATGCAAATAAATAAGCTCAAATCATATGCACTCCTTGCCTATATATATTCACCAAAATTCACTCCAAGATTTCATCATGGATAATTTTATAGGACACACCATTACTGATGAGGTGGAATTTTTTCCCATCTCCACTATCATGGAATTTTCCATCTGAAGCGGAATACAAAATGAGAAGAGTCCTACATAGTTGAAGCCATGACTATCTCCTGCATCTGATTTCTCTGTTGATGTTTTTGAGGTAAATTCCCAAGTTGGTACTCAAATTCACTACAAACCAAACCAAGATATGGATAAAAATTCCACTAGTTATCCTCTGGATTAATATTGATTCCACTCCATCCATGTCTATCAGGAACACTGTCTTTTATGATTTGAGTGCATTATTTTTATGATGAATTGCATGGGGAATGAAATTTTATCTTTGGTTTTGTTTTATTGGAAAATATATCATCATTAGCTATACAATTATAGTGCATCTGGCACTAGACACTTCGAATTCGGATGCCAGAGAAGCTTGGTTAAAATCTGAATTTAGGATAAAAAATCACCTATGTTACTCAAATAGCTATATTGGGATTTGGATATGTCATTTGATTTATGTATCACTAAGCTATTGGATATGTGCTTAGATAATATTGGATAAGGGATTCATAACTATAAACCATAGTGGAACCATGATAAATAACATACATTGATCAAAACATTTATGTTGGAATTTGGATACATTAACTCAATTGGAAACAATGTAATACCAGCTATGTCACAAATGGCTATGAGAGAAATCATGTACACAAGTCAATTTTCCCATTTAAATTAAATCAACTATGTAAAAAATAAATTATCACATCAATAAAATAGACTATGTGATAATAATAGTAATGTCACAAAAGGCTACATTAAAATTTTCATACACCAATCAATTCACCTACATTAATCAAATTAGCTTATCGGAGTAAAATGGTCATGTCAACAGTACAATGAGATTTGTGGGAATCAATTCAAATATAGAAGACATCTAAATCCTAAGTTTATGATTTTGAAAATTAATCAATTGTTTTTGTAGAGTAGCTAGGTGTGGGATCTTGGATGAAACATATAATATATCTTTATGTACTTGAGCATTTTGTTGTAAGGGGCATGTGCTCTGGCCACCCTCACTGAGGAAGAGTAATAGTGAATGTGCCACATGGAGGTAAGAGAAAACATTGAAAGCTATGAAATAAGCAAGAGAAGGAAGATGGGAAAAATATAAAGTGTCAAAAAAAAGATACACAAGTCTCCAGAAAAAACTATCATACAGTAGGAAGGAGTAGAGGGAAGATACTACACATCGAGAGATACTATGAATCGATTAAGAGCTCTAAGAGAGAGAACATTTTTCAATATTTTATTATGATTATTCATTACTAATGCATGAATCATTTTTATAAAACCTTAAATTTTTTTAATGATATCATGACTTTCAGATAATAACCATTAGAAGAATAGGTAGTGTTGGTTAATCAATTTTACTTCGTCCATATATTTACATAAGTGGATGCTTCCCTTCATTTATCTCTTGACAATCATTTTTTACAAAACATCATGTGTTAATGAGAACTGATCATGATCAATCATTAATTAATGTTATCTTAAATCTAAGGATTTCATTGAGAACTAAATCATGATCAAGAGGGAGTAGTACACTGAGTTCAACTGAGAATTCAAACTCAGTGATAACTTATCTTTCTCACATAGTGATAGAGCAAAATTTGTAGCTAAAAATCTATAAACACCATTCATCCACAGGTTGACCTGAATAAAAATCAAACCACCCATATTGAATCTATTCCATGTTTCTAAATTATAATATATGAACAAATTAAAATCATTATAAAAACCAACAGGCCTATTTCCCCATATTCATCAATTGTTCATTTTTATTATCTTTAATGATCTTATGTCTTTTTTATTGTCTTTTATCACATTCACATCAACACAAATCTCTATTACTATCTTTTCCTCACCACCATTCCTACTTCCATATTCTGATTTTGTGTTTTTATTAACATTTTTTCTACCTTATTGTCCAAACACTAAATTCAAAAAATAGTGAGTCCTTTCCTTGGGATCAACCTCTGATCGTCACTATAGTAGTTGTAAGTGGAGTTATAAATATTTAATTTTCATGTGTCCAATGACCCCAAGTAAAAATATTGTTCATGAAAACTAAAAAAAAATATTTTGAATATGTTTTTGCATGATAACAAGGTGTAAACCCGAGACCATAAATAATTTCATACCTAAAATTCAAATACACTATAGATATTTTAAAATTAAAAAATAGAAAATTAAAATGGAGGACAATAGAGAAGATGAGAGAATTAGTAATCAACCGCATGGAAATTTGAATCAATTTGAGAATGAGGTTATTTTGAGTCATAATTTGAGTGAGTTATTATTACCTAATATCAATAATAATCCATCATGTGTTAGTATCTCACCAAGGTCTAGAAATTATGAAAGAAAACAATTTATTTTTTTCAAGCTTCCAACCATCAATGTAATTCCCAGGGAAGACTCTTGAATTCATTATGGACTTCTACTATAGTGTCTATTAGCTTCCACTGAGAGGAATGGGTGAGGAAATTCATAAAAATAGAGTTTTCCCATTTTCCTCAGGGTAAAATGCTGAGATTAGTATCAATAGTAATAAAAGGAAATAGTGGTCACATGGGATCATGTTTGAAATTCATTCATCAAGATGTTTTGTCCTAGGTGAATGGATTCTGATATTAGGCACCAAATCACTTATTTATTACAATATGAGAGAGAACTATTCCATGAATCTTTAGAATGATTTAGGAAATTCATCATATAATATCATAACAAAAAATTCACTCCCTGATTAATCATGGACACTTTCAACAATAGTCTCGCACCTTGCTACCAAATATTGGTGGACCAATCTGCTGGTTGATGTTTTAATGGTATAAATGATGAGGTACTCAAACAAATTTCTAATTAATTATCACAAAACTCAGAACATAAATTATTTATGATAATAAATATTGGGAGGTAATAACTCAATATTTTTTCACAAGCTAAGGCATAATATATTGCATCTTTCAGTGAAAATAATCAAAACACTCCTTGGGAGAAATTCCACCACTATGGCATGTTTGGTAATTTACATTCATGTTGTCCAAATTTCTACATGCCTTACCAAGCTCATGATATTTCAAAATTGATTTCTATGGGACTAGGATATTGAATATACATGATTATTTTTAGAAAACATACAATCAATTGAATAAAAATCACTCAAATCCTTCCAGTATGGAGTATAGATTTCATAGACTTCCTTCATCTCTTGGTTTCCAACAACAACCTAGGCAGCAGTTTTAGTCCAAACTAAAACATGAATCATCTAATTCACATGATGAAATAAGGGGTATTTTTTGTAGTTGATAGGTGTTATTTATAAAAAATTGTCAAAAAATGATTTTGATAATGTGAAAATGCATATGATAAAACTGAATGTACAAATGGGGAAGTCATCTCAAGAAGTTGGAAGTAGCGATAAGGGTAATCTCCCAGTACAACTGAGGAAAACCCAAGAGAAAATTACATGGATTTTCCACCACAAGTGGTCTCTATTCACTCATATAACCTTGAATGTTACCCTATCTTGCTAAAAAAATAGATGAATTTGGTAATCTAATTATAGAAAATGTTGAATCTGGAAATTTGGACATCAACACTAATAAGAATATAAATCCTACACTCCTAACTAAAAATAAGAAATAGAATTTATTGAAAACAAATAACGAAAAGGGAATAAAAAGTATGATGATATAGTTGAGGGTATTCCTCAGTTTGTGAAGAATTTTTCTTTATCAATTACTTTTCTACAAATAATGAATGAAAATCATGATTAAGAGTTGTTGATGTTTGTCAAAGTTGTTAAAAAATAAAAATTGAAATTCACTTCCTAGAAGACATAATTCAAATCCTATATTATTTAATGTACCTTAAGAAAATATACTCAATAATGAAGACCTGATAAGAATTTTCCACCTACAATATCACAATAGAGTGCTATATTGTGTTGCAAAAAAGGACACCTCCCCAACATCAAGACCCAAGAATGTTTTTCATCCCTTTTAACTTTGGAGAAAGAGGTTCCCAGTTTAATTTTCTATGTTATCTTGAAACTAACATTAATTTAATTCCTATATCATTGTTCCAATACTTGAGATTATGAGTTCCCCAACCCACCATTATTGTGTTACAACTTATTGATCAATCAATCACTCACCTAGTTAGTAGCATACATGACTTGTTAGTGTGAGTTGGAAGACTATTTCTACTTACATATTTTCTAATATTAGATATGGAGAGTGATAAGGAGGAACCAATCATCTTTGTTAGTCCCTTTAAAGCCACAAACAGTGATTTTATTGATTTCTAATGGTTGAAATGAATTTTTAACCTAGGTCAACATCAATAAGAATTCAATTCTTTCAAAAAAAATTAAAGAACCCTCCAAATACCAAATATGTTATAGAAATTGGAATTAATGAGTTGAACGATCTACTGATGAGGAAGAATAGGATTTTTTGAGGATTCTAGAATAAATTAACAGTGAAAATGAGTACCTTGCTAAAATATATATGTGAATTAGTTCGAGTAAGGAGAAAAATCCTTTAGATCAATTTGAGGGGGAATTTTGGAACACCTCTATGAGTTTTTTGTAGAACGCATTTTATCCCCAATAAAAGAAACTAAATGTGGGGAATACTTATTTGGAAACAATAATGGGAAAGAAGAATAATTATACCCTACCTTATTTAAGAGGTATCAAGAAGGATTTATTCTACCTAGGCTCAAGTGTCTTACCTCATGCTAAGAACCATCCAATCAGTAGCTCAAACCCCTCCCATCCCATTTGAAATATTCTTTTTCATGAGATTGTTCTACACTACCTATGGTTATATCATAGAAACTTGAAGAATATCAAGAAGAAAACCTAATTAGTGTTATAAAGAAATAAAATTATGTTATTGGTTGGTCAATTTGTGATATAAAGGGTATAGGTACATCATTAACCATTCATGAAATACCAATGGATCATAAGTATAAACCAAGAGTGTAATCCTAGATGATAATGAACCAAAATATGAAATTATTGGTCAATAAATAAGTAATAAGGATGCTTAATTTTTGGATAGTATTTTCTATTTCTATTAATAGTTAAGTATTTCATGTCTATTCAGTCCCTAAAAAGTGTTGATTGCCTATGGTAACAAAAGAAAGAAATGAGAAATTTCAAACAAGAACATTGAAAAAATTGAGGGTCTGTATCAATTATAAAAATCACAATGCTTCTACAAAGAAGGATCATTTACTCATTCAATTATTATATGATATTATTGAGAGGCTAGCTGATAATGACTATTTCTATTTTCTTGATAGATACTCTGGCTAAATTTATATTTATATTTCTCTTAAGGATCAGTAGAATCGCGCCTTCACTATTCCATTTGGGGAATTTTTCTACAAGAGAATTCCATTTGTCTTGTGTAGTATTCCAGGCAATTTTAAATGATTAATGATAGATATATTCTGGGACATGATTGAAAGAATTATTGGACTATTCAAGGATTGTTTTTCAATCATTTAAAATGACTTTAAATTTTCCATTTAAAATTTTGAAACTATTTTGTAATGATACCAATAATAAAAATTTTATTCAAAATTGGAAAAATTGATAATTTATGGATATAAAAGGATTTATTGGGACCCAATGTTTCTAATAAGGTAATGGAGGTTGATAATGGCAAGATAAAATTTATCCAAAATATACCCCCACCTAATAATATCAATGGTGTTATATATATTTTTGGTACATGATGTACTTTACAGGAGGATCATTCAATATTTACCCAATATTACCCGAACATTCTACTCTACTCCTGTTAACAAAAACCTTTTTTTATTAAAAATTCCTATATTTATTTAAATTTATTAAAGAGAAACTTTCTATTTAATCGGTAATCACCACCCCTAACTGGATGTTTCTATTTGAAGTAATGTGTTCTTTTAGTTTTCTAGGTGTAGGTGTTGTTTTTGGATAGAGGAATGATAAGAGTTGTGCGTCATTTTTTATGTAATAAAGCTGATGGATAATTCTCATAGGAATTATTCCAAATATAAAAAGAAATTGGATACCTTTATGTTTTCCCTTGAAATATTTAGATAGTATATGATAGGTTACAAGGGGATCATTTTTACTTACTATTCATCCCTCATGTAACTACTGGAAAATAAGGAATAAAATTCATGGTTTAGAAGGTGGGCCCTATAGTAGTAAGAATTTGATCATATAATGAATGATAAAATTGGGATGAAATTTTTGTTGGAGACCATTTTTATAGGATTCCCAACACCCAAATTTAGGAACCAAGAAAGATCAACACATCTTTCCTTGATGAGAAATTGTTTGTTGCCTCTATTAATCAATTTTTTTTGTTTGTAGATTATTTTATCTTTTTAGCTATTGGTGTTATTAAAAATGACATTTCATAGAACCAAAGTAAGGGGTTCATATCTGAGTTGAAATATTACTTTTGTGATGAACCTATTATTTTCATAATATGTGCTGATGGTATCTTAAGAAGAAGTTTGGTTAAGGAGAAAATATTACCCATCCATCAGAGCTGCCATTGATCACATTGGGGTGAACACCATAGTGGGGAAAAACTTATTAAAATGTTTTATGAGATGGTTTCTACTATCCAACACTATACAATAATGTTAAAAGTTTAGTGATTAGGTTTGAAAAGTCCCAAATTCTTTGAAATATAATAATATAGAATCATTTTACTTAAAATGAGAGACTAGTAGTTGAAGTTTTCTATGTTTGAGGAATTTATTTCACATGACCCATCCCTTCATCTTATTGGAATGAGTATATTCTTATGGTTGTGGAATATGAATCCATGTGGTTTGAGCTGGTGTCTTTTCCCAACAATCTTACTACTAGTTTGGTGAAATTCATTAAGAAAAACATATTAACCAATTTTGAAGTTCCAAGAGAAATAATTAAAAATAATGGAACCCACTTTAAAAATTATAATTTCAAGAATTTAATAGAAAAGTATACATTTTCTCACAAAACAATTACAACCTACAACTAATAATTTAGTTGGTCGGCCAAATTATCTAATTGATATCTCAAATAGATTTTTTAAAATTTGGTTTCTATCCCAAGAAACGATTGGCCTATAAATTTATATAAGGATCTATGAGATTACATAACTATTTTAAAGACTCCCATTTAAATGTCCCCATATAAAATTATCTTTATAAATAATTTCCATCGGCTTGTGGAACAACATCAAATGTATTTTTGGGAAGTAAAATCCATAAACATTGTCCTTGGTGAGAGGAGGTTATTGGATCTGAGTGAGATTAGAGAAATTATGAGAGATCCATATAAAAATGTTGAAATTCAAAAAGGGAAAAATATTTTCTTGACATAATAATTCAGAATAGTTATTTTGAGGTTAGATAGAGGGTCCTACTATTCAATTCTAGGCTGAGAATTTTCCAAGGAAAATTGAAAACCCTGTGGTCGATAAGATTCACCATTATGAGAGTTAATATTAAGGGATTTGTAGATCTAGTTGGAGAGGAAATTTTACCATTCTTGGTTAATGCCCACAGAATCAAACACTTATTTAAAAGGCATACAAAGGGATGGGTTCAAATTTTTTCTTTAAGGTTGATTCTAAATCAAGTCTAATTGATGAATATAAACATTTTGTTTCATGGGAACTAACTCATGGTTCTTTGCCTATTTTTATTTTTTTCCCTTGTCTAATAAAATCAACTCTTATGTGCCAGAATCACAATACATATTACTGCAAGAGTGTTATCTATACTAGAAACCTGGAAAGGGTAAACCAAAAGAGAAACACACTATCTCTATCTTTGGTTATTATTTTTCATAAATTTTAATTTATTCAATCTTATATATATCTTATTAAACATTCAGGAAATTTAATATTCCAACTATAGGAATATGCTATGGGCTGCTTAAGAGTACCATTTGTAAAAACATCAATAATCAGAGCTCCTATTTTTAGGGAAGTATTTTCTATCATTTCATAACTCTGGTCTCAAATTTCTACTTCATGCTATAAACTAAATGTGGAAAAATCTGCAATTTTTTTATGAATTGATAACTGAATGTTTTGTTTTGGTGTTTTCATGTAAAATTCTAGATAAATATAAATTTTGTTGTGCTGCATTATTGAACTTGTTTTCATCAATTTTAATAACTTTCATTTGAACTACTACTTATCAACAATATTATCATACTAATATTTGAACCAAATTAAAAATTATTTGGTATGTGAATCACAAAAAAATAATATTTCTCCGAAATAAACTATTTTCAATTTTTTCTAAATTTTTGTAAAGTTTTTTTTAACATTCATGAACCCCCCCTCACATTATTTAATCAGATAAATCAAAATCTAGTTTTACTTAACCTATCATAAACATTTGGAGTTAATATTGGGGACATTTTTGACATTTAAATTTGGGGAAGAGGGATCTTTATATTTGCTAATTTTTGCATTAAATTATGAACACATCAAATTCCCCCTTGATATTTTGTATGAGTTTCAGCATTATTCGAATTAATTAAAAAACGTAGTGTCTTGGGATTTAATTTTCACCTTATTATTGTACTTCCTAGTGAATAATTACATAATGATAATTGAGTGTGCTTTCTATTTAGTAATTGTTGGGAGTGTAAGATTTTTGAGTGGTTTTACATACTATTTTTATGGATATTAAATTTATAAACTGAGAAGAAGAGTGTATAGGCTATATATTTGGGGAATTATGATCATAACATAAGAAAAATATAAATTTCACCTCGAACCAAGGGGACATCCCTTTTAAAAAAACAATCACCATTGGGATCCAACTAAAATGATAATCATTTAAGTCCTTTTAATATAGAGAAAAATGGGTAAATGGGATCCCATGGTGAATATATAAGACTTTATTCACTATGTGTTTTTGTGTTTTAGTCATCTCTACATATCAAATAATTTCATTTCACACTGTTTTACACATGCCTCACTAGATAAAACTCAAAAAAACAGACGAACAAAATAAGTTAATATTTGTCAAAAATGAGTTTAGTAAGGTGAGGTGAATTTTCCACCTAGATGAAGAAATAGATAATTGACTTATATGAATATCATTTAATTTCTATCAATGATTAGATAAAAATTTACATTTTAGACTTGGAACATAGGAAAAATATATGATTAAAGGTGCCTTCTATTAAGATTTTATTTCCACTAAAATATATCTTTCCATCACTCTTAGAATAAGAACCTGATTTGGAATAGAAGAAAGGTAGTGA
Organism: Viscum album; assembly: GCA_963277665.1. Taxonomy (NCBI): domain Eukaryota; kingdom Viridiplantae; phylum Streptophyta; class Magnoliopsida; order Santalales; family Viscaceae; genus Viscum; species Viscum album. Next base: position 737,663,705 of record OY728141.1, read on the forward strand.
GTGATTTTATTTAGAATGCATTACATGTTAAATGATTAATGGATCTTTTTTCCCTTAACCCCTAATGAGTGATTACACCTACATGACACCTCAAGTTATAATTTTTTGAAAATCCTGACTCACCTCATATTATTTTCCGTTGTAATTAAGGTCTTTATATAATTTTTTTGAAAAAACTATAAAAAATATCATGTTTTCTATTTTACAAAAACAAAATACATGGATATATTTAAGGATAAACAACTTTTATGTTGGGGGGATTTTGATGTGGCACTATTTTTATTACCTTTTTCATATCTATTTTGTTTTATTTGATCTTTTTTTGAGGTCTAATTATGATTTTAATAAATAATTGTTCAATCTAGAAGATTTTTTTTGTTTTTCATGATCATTTTTTACTACCAAGTTTAATATTTTGTGTATTTTTGTATGTATTTGAATGATAGTTTTTATGTAACTCAATTTTTTACCATATAAAAAATCATGGAGTTATAGAAAACTCATTTATAGAAGAAATAATTATATTGAAAGCATATTCACTACCTTCCTATAGATATTCACCAGAATGAAATCCATGCTGATTTCATGGATGATTCTATAGGACCCACCATTGTTGATGAGGGTAAATCCATTTCCATCTCCACATGTATGGGATTCCCCATCTGAAGAGGACCACAAACTATGAAGAGTCCAGCATAGTTGAATCTATCACCATCCCCTAATTTTTATTTATTATTCGGTATTTCCTAAATAGAATTCCAAAGATAGATCTAAAATTCACTGCAACCAGAACTAGGCTACGGATGAAGACTCTACTTGATCACCTCTTAAAGAATCTTAATTCCACTCCTCCAATGGCAATTGGGTACTATATTTTTGAATATTTGAGTACACTTGTTTTATAATGAATGAAATAGGGAAAGACAGTCTATAATGAGGTGGGTAGGAGTAGGCAGGAGATCATCATTCAATTTCCAATGCTGGTACATTTGGAACTTGAGGTTTCAAATTCGATGGATGGATAGGTCTGGTTCAAATTTTAAGTGAAAATGACCAATAAGATTTTTGAAACTGATAGTTAGAACATGATATGGTTACATTTTTGGATAAAACTATGTTTAAACAATTTCCTATATGGGAATTGCGGATTGGTGAAGGGATTCTTCTATATGAACTATAACATATACATAAGGAATTGTGTACGCCAATAAAATAGATAAATTGGGATTTTTATAAGTGCAAACAATTTAATATATAGGCATAAAAGGTAAATCAAAAATGGATACTTGAGAAATCGTGTATGCTGATCAATTTTCCCATGTCAATAAACCTCCTACAAGAAGAGAAACACCTTTTTCAATCAAATTGGCTTTGTAAGCATACTTGTTACATCAGAAATGGCTATGAGAGAGATCAAAAACAACAATAGATTTTCCTACATCAATCAAATAGGCTCCATAGATTAAAACGGGCATGCCAACAGTACATAGAGATTTGTGTGGATAAAATCATAGATAGAAGGTGATAGAAACATGAGTAGGTGATACTGACCACTAATCCATTCCAGGTAGATATCATCCTAGTGTGGGATCATGGTTTCTTCATATAATATACCATTAAAGAGTTAATAATTCTATTGGGAGGGGCTTGTTCTATTATCACCATTGAGGAAGAGTAACAATAAATGTGCCATGTGGAGATTAGATTGATCATCATGGATATGTTATGTGAACTGGATAATCAATATGTAAATAATAAGAAGAGTCTATAAATAAGATACAGGACTCCAGAAAAAACTAACATAAAAGAGTTAGGAGTAGAGGGAAGATACTACACATCGATAGCTACTGGGAATCGAGTATGAGCTCTAAGAGAGAGAATATTTTTCTCTTTTTTCCTCTATTTCATCATTACCACTACATGGACCATTCTATGTGTCAAGGATAGAATATATTTAATTATATCATGAAATTTTGTTAATATTATATGGTGGATATGTAGGTTAGTTAATGAAATTTTCTTCATTCATACATGTACATAACTATATTCTTCTCTCTATTTCTCTTTCAACAAACATTTTTATGCAAAACATAAAGTATTAGTGAACACTAATCATGATCAGGATTTACTTCAAACTATCATTAATATGATTATTCCACTGAAAATTGGATCAATTTCATGATATAGTTCCACATTGAGTTCAATTAAAAATTAAAATTTAGTGATAACTAATTTATTCTCAGATAATGATCGAGCAACTTCTACGGATGAAAAGTTACAAGAGCCATTCATTCATAGGTTGACTTGACTACAAATCCGGACATCCACTTGAAATCAGTATCATGTTTTTAAATTCAAATACATGAACAAAGTAAAATAATTATAAAAACCATCTAGTTTATTTCCCTTATTAATAATGTTTTCATTCTCATTGTCTTGTATGAACTTCTATCATAATTTCTTGTCTTCACTCACACTCACATCTACACAAATTTTCATTCTTATTACTTCCTCACCACCATTACCACTTACATCATCTAAATATTTGTTGTTTTTTGTTAATATTGTTTTTATATCTTATTAGTTACACATTAAAATCACAAACAATGTATCCCTACCTATTGATCAACCTCAAATCATCACTAGACTAGTTATATGTAGATTTTAAATATTTAATTTTCATGATCTCAATGATTGTGTGTCATAATGATTAAATTTTATGGGGAGTCTTACATTTATTTTTAACGAAATATGATTCAAGGTTTTGATAACCATTTCGGAATACATGATCATTGATATTGAGGTAATTTTGGTAACATGTGTTTTATCGTATAGATAACAATGGTATTTAGAATTGATCAAGTGACTAAGTGATTAATTATATTTCAATAAAAGATCCCTATATTTTTTCCTTGAAATAAAAAAGTTATGATATATCCTTTGGGGTTAAAAAATAATTTAATGTTGAGGTTATTGAAGTCATTTAGGGTACAATGTTATTTATTTATGGAATTATTTGGGTTTAAGTTTGGGTATTATGATTTAATTCTAGATATTACTATGTTATTTCATCATATGATGGTTCATTTATTTTGGGAATTAAATTAAATTTTTCTAACCATTTTGGTTTTTTAATGCCAAAATATGCTTGGAATATCTTCATTATATGTTTTATGATTATGTGATCCTTTAGAAGTTGATTTTCATGCATCATACATGAAAAAAATTTCATCTTGAATACTTATCATTTGGAGAAAAAGATGAGATTATAGTGGAAATTGACAGAAGGATGAAATTGTGCCCATTAAGTAAGCAAATTTCCTTATAATCTTAGTCTATATTTCAAATTATTTCCTCATATTTGGGAGAATTATCTTGAAATAATATTTTGTCCGATTATTATCATTTCGAATAAATCATTAGCCTTTTTCACACATCTTTGGTTTAAGGTTTTTTTTGTTGATTTTCTCATTATCAATCACTTTATTTTGATCAATAATCAATGTCAATATTTATCAATATTTAGTCATTAATATTTTCATTTTTTTCCATATCTTCACTTCCCACCTATTTTCTTCTTATTTGGAAAACTATTTTGTGTCATTCTAGATGATTGTCATACTTTTTGTTCCTTCCTATCTAGAGGATGTTTCATTAACCCTTTTATAATGTGGATTTAAAAAATAGGTATTTATTTTAAAATTTAAAACCATTAATTACCAAGATCATGTTAAAATTGATACGAAACAACTTATTCAAGGTTTGAGGATGTAACAACCTATGATTTAAAAAAATATGTTTGAGATCGTATTCTACACACAACACCGAGCTTAATCGCCCCAAAAAATATATAACTGTCATCACCTAGTATTTAAATTTATGGGTAAAAATAATATTAACTAATTTATAAAATACATATGTATATACATTTTATAATAAATATAAATTATTGTTAAATTCTTCATAAGTAATCAATCATGTAATAAAATTTTATTCTTCACAAATATTTTTTTTAAATATTTTTATTGATTTTTGTGAGAAAATATTATAATTATTTTTTGAAACATTTACAAAATTTATTTAATAAAATTAAATTCATTTTTTAAATCATCATATCAAAAATAACTTAGGGTGTTTTTTTTGGTTTTTTCAGAAAATAATGATTTCTCAATGAATAGTGAAAAATACATATTTGTTTAAAACTATCATTTACATCCAGTAAATTAACTTATTTAATAGTATAAATTTTTTTAAATTTTTTTTAATTGAAATAGTTATTATTTATTTTTATTTTTATCTACATAATTAAATTTTAATCATATTTATATTAGATTTTAGTATATGTTAATTTTTTGGGTTTAAAAACAATATTTTTCTAAAAACAATTTTCAAGTGCACAACATTTCTCCTTATTAATTAATTTTAAATCCCCTTAATGAGGATTATTTTAAATGAAATTTATAGATTATATATCAATAAATATTAATTTGTATTTATAAAATTATTATTACTATTAGTCTTAGATTTAATATAAAATCATTATTTTCTTAAAAAATACACTTCTTGAAACCCTGATTTTTTATCACGTTAGTGGGTTTTATTTTTAAATTAAATTTCAAAAATTATGTTAATTGAAATTTTCAAAATGGATTATCTAGTTTTAAAAATAATATTTTGATTTAAAAAATAATTTAAACATAATTTTTATCATTAATAAATAGTGAATATATTAAAAATTAATTACCATAGTAATGGTGAAAACATGTCAATCGTGGGTTAAACTAATAAGGTAAGGCTTAAAAGGATCTAAAAACTTGTCAAAAATCAATTTTATGGCCATTTTTTGACTTTATAATGTATAAATCTCTATAATGGTCCATTTTTTATCCTTTTTACTTGTGAAAATGTGGGTACACCATTTTATTTTCAAACATTATATGTGTTCCAATCACCTCACTAATAAAAGGCCACCCCATATCAACTCCTCTTCTCGCATTAAAGGCCTTTTTATTGGCCAATAACAAACCATATATCTTCATAAATTCCATCCCCATTACCTATATTCATTATTTTTATTGTAAATAAATCCTAATAAGTCTTTTACTGCTTACCTAATGAGGTTCTCTAAAAAAGAGGTCGCGTGTGTGATTGTCAGTTTTTTTTCTCTCTTCTTACACATCCATTAAAGATTTTCAAAGTATTATGATATAATAAAATGTGTATTTATAATATAAATATATTTTATTTTGTTAATTTAATAACCTCAAACCATCTCCACTTCCATCAGTTGAGATATGAAATAGTTATTCATTTGTACGATGGACTACTGCTTCAAAAACTGATGTCATTCATTTCCCATCATCGCCTCTCATGACTTGTTATAATGATAGATTTAAAGTACATATGTTATATTTGTAACATATTTACACTTATGGAGTTATTAAATCACATATATCTTCTTACTTTCTATTATATGAGGGATACAATAACGTCGCTCGTGTGTACAGTGGATAACGCCTCGCGAAGCAATGTGAGTAGTTTTCAACAAATGCTTTACATAGAAGGTAATAAGGATACTTTTAATGAATTTATGTTATATAAATTACATAATTATGATATTTATGATAAATATATCATTATTAAATGATAATATATTATTTTCATTCTTACACTAAAAAAGATAATGTCGTTCATGTATATGTGTGTACTACCACCTCCACAAAGTGACGTGATTATTTTTTCATCACCACAAAACATGGATGATATATATAAAACTATTTAATGAAAAAAATATGATATTTATGATATTATAAATATTATTTAAATATAAATTATTACATCCATTATTTCTAAAGTGATCATTGAATAATGGGAATGTTACTCAGGCATATATGTCTCCTACCATCTCCATGATTGTAACGTAGTTCATTTTTCAAAACTACATTCGATGATCAGTTTTAAAAGTATAATTGATGTATAAATATGATAAACATATAATTATTATTATTCTTAATATGTACAAATAATTACTTCTTTTACCATTGTCAACACACCAAATCTGTTTTTAAATAATGAAGCAAACATCCTCAAAAAACTCGAAATAGAATTTACTGATTATGTATTTAAGTATGAAATTAAAAATTAATAAAATAAATTATTTAATAAAATTTATATAAAATAAAAAATATATTAATAATTCATATAATTTATATAATATTATTATACAGTATTTGAAGTACACACATGGAAAGTATTGACTTAAGGTAAGTGTTTCTTGTTACACTTTTATTTTAGTGAGACATATGTCATATTCGATATTTATTTTTTTGTATCATATTATTATATACTATCAAGGAACTTACGAGGCTAAAGAGTGGTTTGGGAGTGTCTGGGGCTCATTCAGATCCTAGAGCTCAAAATTTTGTAGGTACAGACCGATCTAAATGGTTAGTGCATGGTTAGTGATAACCGTGAGACTCAACCATGAGGGTGATATAGTAAAACATAATACAGTTCATGATTAGTTATAAACATGAACCACATTTTATATGGTTATTTGAGGATTTACAGTGTCCTTGAATGGGCTTCATGGTTTTCCCAAACTGTGTGTCCAAGTTCACACCATTGGTGCCACTTAACCAGTGGAGAGGCATGGTTAAGGTGAATGGTTAATAAAACCATTCATTAAAACCATGCTCCTATTAAAAACATGTAAAAATAACATTTTTCACTTCCCTCATTTATGTTCTTCCCCTCATATTTCCTCCTCATTCATGTACATCTATTCTTTAGGTGTGGGAACCCTTCTTCTTCTCCTAAATAGAATTTGAACAAGGTTTTTTGTATGAGCTCGGATTCCTTCATCATTAGTTGCATCAGATAGCCAAAAATAGTGTAATCATTACAATTTAATTTGTTCCTAGATTATTCTACCATCTTTGGTGCTATTTTGGGGTGAGATAATATTCCTTATTTTTTGGGAATTTTTCTATTTTTTATATTTTCCTATTCTAGATCAATTTAAAGGGAAAAAAAGTTTGGATTCTTCTTCTAAACTAAGGTTGGTGGTATAGTTCATTTTCCCTAACATGTCAAGGATTTATATGGTTCACTGTTGTGCCACCCATCAAAAATTTATGATTAATCCACCTAAATGTAAAAATAAAGTATATTAAATGATATTTCTATGACTGGTATAGTCTTAGAAACCCATGAATCCACAACGAAGGAAGACCACCTCGAGGTGACCCACCCCTAAAGATATTAGCTCTTAAATGGCCTTATAACCTCGTTCCTTTTATTTAATTTGAACTACCAATTGAGGTGTATTAAATTTCCCCTTGTGAATGTAATGTATTATAAATTGGACCAGGGGGAAATGGTAGGCCATGTGTGTAGACCCATACTTTTTATATTGTCTATTTAATTAACCATATTAAATGAATTTTTTAACATTAATAAAATAAATTAGTTGAAGGGAATTATTTTAACGCTAGATATGACCATCCAATTAAAGTAGATAGGGGGAAATTCAAGGGTCCCAATTATGTATTCCTTGTATGGGCTCATCAGGATTAGAATTAGAAATTATTAAATGAATTAATGTACATCCGAAGTGATACATGGGTTCTTTATAGAACACCTAGGATGGGATCACTAGGTGGATTTATTTATACATACCATGAGTGATACCTGGTTCCCTAGTGGATTCCATTGGATGGGATCAGTAGGAACTATTACCTTACCATGCCATGAGAGATACCTTATTCCCAATGTGGCATACTATGGACATAATCAAAAGGTTATGCCTTATACGATTCCGTGATTGATAATTGGGTCCTTATGTGGATGCCTTTGATGAAATCAAATAGTGATGTATTTTTATTGAACATACAGTGATAAATACATGGGTTTCTAATATGGAACACCTTTGAATGGATTAGGATGCCGATTAATTTAAAATTAAGGATGCGTCTTCCATTCCAAATCACAAACTTGGGTTTGTTCCATGCTTTATACTTGAAATTTTTTATTTCCTAGTTATATATATTTGATTATATACCAATGGATTTATGAATCCCATTATATGTTTGTTTTTATGCCTTCATCTTACACCTCTTGTCCTGACTATTACCACATTTCAACAAATATACACATATATTCCCTTATGTATATGAGGTGTGTATATATCTATACAAAACATTATATATATATTAGGAAACACCTTGGTCAAGCCAAAGTATGTAGAGTTGGTTTGGTATCTTATGAGGAACCTAGTCTGATGTGATTCATTTATTTACTAATTATATTATATTTACTATTACATTCACACTACTAATCTTATATGCATATATTGGATAGTTATATACACCATTTGTAGCGGTTGACACACACTAGTCATTGGGTATGGAAAAAGCTATTTAATTTTCCACTAAGGGTGTAGTAGTTGTAGTGACCAATGTCATATCCATAGAGTGGTGTTTTGAATCAAGACGTCACAAGTGAGAAAGTAAATTAATAAGTTGGAATTTGTTAACTAGATAGAAAAAAAATGGTTTCTAAAGATTATATTAGATAATATTATTTGGGTTTATAATTGGATTCTCTTCTATAATTGTATCATGGTCTATAAAAATATAATCCATTGTTTTTATTAAATGGTAAAATGAATGGATTAACAATCATTTCTCCTTTTTTCACCCTTGATAAAGGTTAAAAAAAATGAAAATAGTCCACAAAATTTCATTGTTTTCACTACCCTTGTTATAATTTTTTAAATTTATATTGGTTCTCTTTAGGATAACCTATGAAATTAAAAATCAAAAATTGTGTTTCCCAAGTGTGAAAATTAGTCCACTATGTCTTATGAACATGTTAAATAATCACTAAACACATCCCTATCAAAACATAGATCACTAAATCAGTGTGATCCAAGACCAATAAAATGGAGAATAATTGTATTAATCAATGAAATATAAAATATTATATTTTGAATAAAAATACAATCGTATCCCATTAAAATGTTGAAATCATGAATTGAAAACCCTTAGAAAAAATTGAAATAGATATATGAATTTTACAGAAACATTGAATCCATAATTAAATAAGTTCACCTCACATTATCCCAACCACAAAAGATTCTACCCATCCATTAAAAGGTAAAACTAGAGGTATAATGGGTAGGCTACATAATAATATGGAAAAAATAAATACAAGTAGTAAAAATAGTGTGTCTATGAGAAAAAGTGGGCATTCAATTATGATCCTCTGATTCTTTTATCTGACGTAGCTCCATTTTATATATACAGGGAGGTAATAAATTAATATATATAGTTTTAATATTTCTATATCATCACATATGTTAAATATATCCTTTTAAATATAATATACATTAAATCTACTAAATTTCCATGTATTCCCAAATTTCAACACCGAGATGAAATTTCATTGTGACAGTAGATCAGATATTCCATTGGAATAATAGTGGATTACATTAACTATAGGCCCAAAGGTGGATCAATTACACAATTTGAAGAAACAAGAACCACTAATTTATCCATTAATCTAGAATATACTTCCTCCATTATCTGTCATGTTTAGTTACAACAGACATGGACTCAGCCTCCTCCTTATAGATCCTATGTTGAGTAGGTGAATCCTCCATGCATAGTATTTTAGGGAAGCATGGGAATATTTTTTTTTGCATGGGTGCTACTCGGATGTGCTGAGATGATACCTGAGTAGTGTTGAGGTGGATGTGAAAGTGGTCGTATTGGAAGTGAAACACGAGGATATAGAAATAAACCTAATTGTTTAGGGGGGGATTCGGTAGTGCTAATGCTTAAGGTATGGCTTCATGTGGCCTTCAATGGCAGTTCTTTAGTGAAAATGAGTGGCATCCAATGGTGGAAGGATGTCGAGAGCAGTGGTGGAAAATTTCTACATATGATACCATTGGTGAAATAGTGGTATGTTTTACCTTTTTCCCAACAGTGGAATGTTCTACCATTTGATCAATGGTGGAAAGTTGTACCATTGGATAAACAATGGACGTCATGGAAGAAATTAACACCATCAATTCCTCTAACCATTACAATGGCTCAAGGGAGATTCATTTCCATGAACAAACCCAGGAAGCATAGTAATACAATAACCGAGCCAGCCCATACATGGCCTGAAGAGCATTCTAGATCCCCTAGGGTCGAGACTAGAACCTAGCATCATAAATATTGCATGTGGGAATTAATTTTCCAAAAAACATAGTGGAAGCAAGATAATTAAAACTATATTCGTACAAAAGAAACTCCATTAGGAGTTATGTACCAGAATTCATCAAGACATTAAATCCAAAAATACTAAAACCTAAGTACCAAAATAGGGAAACACCCTCCAAGCCCCTAATGACACAACTCACCAAACCCAAGTATTATCATCTAGATCCGCCTCTAAGAGATCATGTCCCCTTACGTGAACCTGGAATTATATAATTCAAAAACACCTAAAGGCACAAGTATGGTTTGAGGAAAATCCTTGTAGTATTTCACCAATGATTCCATAACAATATTTCAATATCAAATTAACCAATAATGTGCTTTAAGTTTTAAAATAAACAGGGTTTCCATTTACAAAATCATATTTACACAAATCATGATTTAAAATTTAAAATATGGAAATATATTATAAATTTATGATTCACATTACAAATTATGGAAATATGTTTCAAAAGATATAATTTACCTTAAATCAAAGGTTTCTTTACAAAAATGAATCTTTTCAAAAAATAGGTTAAATAAACACATTTATATAAAATAGTTTATATGAATTCTCAAGGCATGTAAAATAGTTTATAATAATGGAATATACATTTGAAATTCAAATAAGTGAGAAACATGGTCATGTTCAGAATAGGTACGATAGTTCCAGGTTATAGGGATCTAACACTATTAAATGAAAAGTATGTACATACGACCCTTTGGGACTAAGGAAAAGGGAACTCATAACCATCACCAAAGGAATGGGATGTGATGATATAAAGTTTCAGAACATTTTAAATCGTAAAGTACCACCCATAATAACTCACTGAGTACCTTATGATTTTATGTGTTCATGTACAAAAACTGATGGGAAATTTATTTCAATACTACTTAAAATACAATTAAATACCATATCCAATTTCAAGTATTTCAATTTTCTCTTTAAAACCCAACATATGTTTTTAATCAAAAATATTCCTTTTTACCAATATGAAACCCAAAAGTTCCCATAAACGCATTCTTAAGCCATTTTCAAAAACAAGGATTTGAAATCAATTCACCATTCCAATTCACAATCTAATTTTGAAACTAAAATCAACAAATTATTTTTCAAGCAATTTAATCAATTTTTTCACAAACCCCCAATTCACTAGAATTGTATTTTAAAAAAATTTCGTAAAAAATTTTCTTCAATTAAATTATAAAATTAAATTATTCAATTTCCATCAAAACCACAATTTAAATATAAAAATTTAAATTACCACCATTCCAAAAATACACCCCAATTCAATGGAATATGGGTTTTCCAATTTCATACCGAAACCCCATTTTTCATTATAAAACCCAATTCACCAGAATTGGGTCTTTTCAAAAAAATATGATTGAAATCCATTTTAGTCCAAAAAAAATATTTTATTTAATTAAATAAATGGATCTTATGTAATGAAATTATGGTTAATAAAAATTATACATCATAACAGAACCACCTACATTAAGATCAATGGATCTCAAATCACCAAATCCTATCAAGGATTCATCAGCACAGAATGAAAACAATAAGATCTGGGAGAAACAAAAATAAAACCAAGTTTTAGATCCATATAACTGGGTATTAGATCCTCCAACAAATATAGAGATCTATAAAACCCAAGGAAGAATGATAGGTACCATGGAGATTGTGAACGGAAGGAGAAAACAATCATGAAATTGATTGACTTACATTTTACTAGATTTGAATTGCTTCAGGGAGGGATCAGAGGGGCCAAAAATCCTCATTGAAAACTATAAAGAGGTTAGATTTGATTTTTGGTCAAAGGAGGTCCGTCCGGGACTTAAAAATAAGTTATGGTTATTTTTAACAAAACTTTTGATCTAATAAAAACCCATTCAAACGGTTTCCTAGGAAACAACAAATGGTTTGGTTAAATCATGATCAAGTCATGCACCCATTATAATTGAAAAACATGGTTTATCATAAGAGGGTTCACATCTTGATTAACTATGCACAAGTTGTGCAAAGTTCTCTATCCCAAAGATTCCATTTTCTTATATTAGGGCACACAGTTCGGAAAATGTGGCCCAGATGTGTAAAAACCATGAACTAGAAATAAATTCAACATTTCAAATGTTTTCAGCATAATAGTACCCCAAACTAAACACAAAAAAAATATTAATTAAAAAAGAGGGTTTAGGAATACATGAAAATTATAATGACATGTTACAACCTCCTCGCCATAGGAACATTATTTCCTAATAATGCCTATGAAGAAACCTCCACATCAAAAATATAATACCACTACTATCTCATTAGTGCCTATGTCTCCCACATCTCATCAACATCTGAACCATGCTTCCATAGCACATGGACCAATGGTATTGTCCTTCCATGAAGTAACTTGGTCTCAGAATCAACAATCTTGACTAGTAGCTCAGTCATAGATAAATCAAGTTCCACTTCAAGATCATGCCAACTCAAAACATGAAATGGGTCAGATAAATACTTTCAAATATGATATACGTGAAATATATAATATATTTATATTAGCTATGGTGGTAGTGAAAAATTATAAGAAAATTTCCCCACCTTATCAACAACCTTAAAAGGTCCAACAAAATGAGGAGAATGCTTCCCTAGCCTCTCATGCCTTTGATGACCCAACTGAGGTGAAATATTTAATAACACCTAGTCACCTACTGAGAACTCCAATGTTCTATGTTGATGATCATCGTAATAATTGTATCAACTCTATGGTGTCAAAATTCTTTGAAGAATCCATGCAATCTTTGTTGTCGTCTCTTAGACCAAGCTCGACCAAACCAAGGAACTCCCACCAATATCCAACCAGTAAAATGGATATTTACAACACTAGAAATACATGTCCTCAAAAGGATCCATCCTAATCACAGACTATTAAATATTGTTATAATTGAACTCAACTAGTCTCGAATGATCATCACTAGCTCCAAAAAAGTTTAGAATACAAGTATGAAGTATTTTGTTGAGAATATGAATAGATATTTCTATCTGGCCATCTGACTTTGGATGGTATTTCATACTCAAATAGATATCGGATCCTAGTTCCTCTTGAAGGAATCTCTATAATAAATAATTGAACCGAGGATCCATATGAGATAATATAGAATATGGGACCCTATGAAAATGAATAAACTCTTTCACATAGAGAATTCCCAACTCCTCAACATTGGCTGTATTACGAATTGGTAAGATGTGAGCTGATTTTTCCATTCTATCAATCAAAAACCATATCAAATTATTCTTATTCTGGTTACATGGATACCCAACCACATATTACAGATATATCTAATCCCACTTCCAAGTAGGGGATGGATGTGGCTGATGAAACCCCAAAGGTTTCTGGTGATCGGATTAACCTGATGGCGTGTATAAAAATAAGAAACAAACTCCACAATGCCTCATCTCATACCTTGCCACCATAATTTCATCCGCACATCATAGAATATTTTTTTGGTTCCTGGGTGCACTACCCTATAGGAACTATGAAAATCCCACATCACATCTTTACTTACCGATGAAAAAATAATAAAATTATTTCGATAGAATAAAATACCCTCTTTGGAGAATGACCATCGGGCCACTGCCTCCCCAGCATAAAGAGGGTCTCTAATTCTACATAATTCATCATCAAGATTATGTTCCTAACTAAGAAATTTTATAATATTAGATCTCAACTAAACAATGGAAAAAAACCTCCCCCCTTTCTCATGGACTCCAATATGCAGCTACGGAAAGATATCCATCAAGTTCCAATCTTTTCATGATTCTTTTACTTCTTTAGTTATAAGCTTCTTCCTAAAATCATCTAAAATTATGTTCGCTTTTCCCAAGGTATGGGTGATGTTGAAATCAAAACACTACAGGTATTCCACCCAACACCTCTGGATGATATTTAAATTATTTTGAGAGAATATATAATTAAATATTTTGTGGTATTAAAACATATTAACCCTTTTTACATAAAGGTTACTCTTATAAATCTTAAATGAATACATCACAACTTCATGTTAACGGTCATGGGTTATATAAATATTCTCATGTAACCTAAGCTGATAATATACATAAAAAAGATGTGATCACCCTATATAATGATGCAGCCCAAGCCTAAACTCAATGCATTAGAAAATACCATATATCCATGTTCGGACTCTAAAAGAGTCAACACTGGAGTAATAGTAAAAAGACATTTCATCCCCAAAAAATAATTCTGACATTACTCATCACAAAAGAACATTACACCTGCCTGAGTCGGTGCTTTCATCAGATAAGCCAACTTCGAGAGGTCCTTCACAAATTAAGGACAATATTCAGCTAAATCCAAGAACCACCAATTCTTAATGAAATTTTGTGGTTGTTCTCAAGTCATAAAAGCATTCACCGTCTCAGGATCAATTGTTTTTTCTTTCTAACACCACATGTCATAATAATATAACTTCCTGGATCCATAAATCACATTTCATGAACTTGGCATAATGTTAGTGATTTCTCAGCAATCCCAGAACTATTCGCAAATAATGCATATGATCCTACTCAAACCCAGAGTATACGAGGATGTTGTCGACAAAGACTACCACTAATGTATCAATATACTCATGGAAAATCGTTTTCATTAGTCCATGAAAACTGAAGGATCATTGGTTAGACCAAATGGCATAACAAGGTACTCATAATAACTGTACCTACTCCTAAATGTAGTTTTCTAAAATTCATATTCTTTTTTTATCAACTGATGGTAACCATAGTGAAGATCAATCTTCAAGAACCAATTTTCCCCTTTCAAATGATCAAACATATCATCAATACATTGAAATTGAAACTTTTTCATTATTATAACTCTATTGAGATTCCAATAATAAATGAACAAGTGAAGATAACCATCAATATTATTAGAAAAGAGAACCAACACCACCCAAGGAGGCACACTCAGGAATTTAAAGACTTTCTCAAGAATATCATCCACCTAGAAATTTAGCTCTTTTAGTTCAACTAGTTCCATGTGGTAAGAGGGGATAGAAATAGGTTGGGTATTGGGCATTGTGTCAATAGAAAAATCATCCACCCTTATCAGTTTAAAACTAGATAAATCTGAAGGAAACACATCTAAAAACTCAAAAACGACTAGAGTGATACCACCACTCAAAGATTCACACCCCAAATTAGATTAAAACACATATGTTAATTTCCACAAATTCGTATAAGAAGCTCTATACCTACTCGGCCTTAGATCTCATTCTCCCTGAAATACACGAGACACACCACATGGTGTGGTAAAGGAGAATTTTCACTAATAAAAATCAATCTGAGATTTATTGGAAATGATCCAATCTATTCATAAAATGACACCGATAGGTTTAATAATGAGAACCAAAAAATTCCCATGCTAGCTCCACATCTAATACGGAGAAAACAAAAGCAGGACTACATAGATCATTCTTTATCTTCATACCAAGGGGTGTAGTAACATCCACTACCCAAGATAAATGATCCATAGTAATATTAATAAGATTAAAAAAATGGGTAGAAATGAATGAATGTGATGAAACATTGTCAAATAGAGTAAACAATAATGATGAATCTATAGTAATGGTACCCCTCATAGTTTATTGACCTATATCCACTACTTCTAGAGACTCGTCCACTGCATGAAGAATCTTCATTCCAGATGCATGTGGCCAGAACCCTTTTTCATGTGAATCATTTGATTGACCTGCAGTTTTAGTAGGTGTTACTAATCTCATTTCACTATACAGAGTGGAATAAATATAGAATAATTGTTGCAAGTTCCCTGATTGTCTGCAAGAGACACAGTTCTTAGGTGCCTCATTGTAAGCCTTCTTCCAATTTGCATTATTTCCACAATGGTATCAAACCAATGGACCTCTTCCAGGAAAGTGAGGATATATACAATAACCTTGCTTCTATGAACTTACATGAGAATCATCACACTTTTTCTTTCCTTTGAAGAAACTCACACTTCCACTAAGTGAAAAAGAAACCCCTGATAATAACAACTTGCCCACTGTGTCCATTTCGACCATATATCCTCTACCTAGTACATAAAAATAAGAGGAAAGCTTCACCATGAAAACCTGATAATGAATTTCTTGAAGAAGTTCAAACTAAAACCTTCAAGACTTCATCCTCTCATTCCATACTATCATATGTGCATAGTGCATGAGCTTGACTAAACAGTTTTCATACTCTATCATAGTCATGTCATCCTACTCAAGTTTTAAAAGCTCTACATACTTAGACAACATCCTAAAATATTGATAGAACTATATAGTGAAGAAAACCTTAACGTACTTCCACTCCATTCCCTCATGTTTCTTCATCATCACCATAGTGTCCAACCATCTTCTACTTGGTTCTTCGAGAACAAAGTTGGAACACTTCACTTTGATTTCATTAGTTGTGTCCAAGAACCCAAAAAACGATCCATACTTCTCAACCACTCCTCATCCTCTTAAGGATCATTTGATCCCCTAAATGGTTCTTTTTTCTAGTGAATAATTCTTGAGAACTAGATTTGTGAACATCCCTTGGAGGTTCCATAGCTATATCCTGAACATGAACTGGAGGTGGGGCCTATCCCATAGCGTAGATAGTGTGCATGATCACCTAAATCAAATTTGGATAAACAAAAAGATTTTCTCACTAAGGTTCAGCAACAGATTTCTACTGTATTAGATTCTCACATATTTTTAGAGTCAAGATACTACAAAACATCAACATAAAACAAGGAATATATCAGATAGACACTCAAACAGAACAACATGGGAAAATAAATCCCAATAGATAGGCCCAACAGGTTGGGATTTCAACCTATCTTGGACAAAATAGTGAAAAGACTAAAACTAATCTACCAGAAGTCTTTCCTTAACCACCCCTGAAGACTAAAGGTTCATTGTGGTGAGATTTTGTCAGGCACTTAATCAAAAATACTTCCTAAGTCCTTATAATATTTCAAATGTGCATACTAACTTTAAGATAAAACATCAACCTCTATTTGATACCACTTGGTCATGAACCAACTTGAGTTCCCTGGTAACCCAATAATCAAGTTGGTCCTAACATAACCCAAAGGGAATTCTTGATCCCCATGGTATGGTGACTAGAACCTCAGATCACACAACATGAAAGTGGGAACAAATTTTCCACAACAAATAGTAGAAGTAAGACAAGAAATACATTATACATACAAAGAAAACTCCACTGTGAGTAATGTACCAGAAGTCAACAAAGAATTAACGCCCAAAGTACAACAACCTATGTACCAAAATATGGAAACACTACCCAAGTCCCTAAGGACACAACTCACAAAATCCAATGTTTAATATCTAGATCCACTTCGAAAATATCCTTTACCAATGCTCGAACCTGTAAGGAAAAAATCTATAAAAACCCAAAGGCACAAGTAGTGTGTGAGACAAAGACCAATAGGATTTCAACAAAGATTCTATAACAAGATTTTAATATCAAATTAATAAATAATGTGATTTATATTTTAAAATAAACAGGTTTTTCATTTACAAAAGCATATTTATACGAATCGTAATTTACAATTTAAAATATGGAACTACATTAGCAATTAATACATAAATTTTCAAATTATTGAAATACATTTAAAAATATAAAATTTATAATAAATGAAAGGATGATTTTAAAAATATATATATTTTCAAAAAAATTCCTAAATAAACACATTTATATAAAATATTTTATATAAATTCTCAGGGCATGTAAAATAGTTTGTAAAAATGGAATATACATTTGGAATACAAAAAGTGAGCAACATAGTCATGTGTCAAATAGGTACAATAGTTATAGGTTATGGGGATCCAACACTATGAAATGGAATGTATGTACATACACCCCTTTGGCCCTAAGTGAGAGGGAACTCATCACCATCTCTTAAAGAATGGGATGTGCTAATATTATGTTTTAGAAATTTTTAAATCATAATGTTTCACCCAAGATAACTCACTAACTATTTAAGTGTTCCATGTGATCAAGTAAAAATAATGATGGAAAATTTATTTCAAGTCTTCATAACATAAAATTATGTGAAATCTCCTATTTCAAATATTCCAATTTCTTATTTAAAAATGATAATGGGTTTTTAATCAAAAACATGCCTTTTACCAAGATGAAACCCTAAGGTTTTAATAAAAACGTTTAAATCCATTTTCACAAAAAAGGACCTAAAATAAATTAAACATTACATTTCATAATAAAATTTTACAATTAAATTCAAAAAATTAATTTTCAATAAATTCCATAAATTTTGTCCCAATCCCCCAATTCACAGGAATTGATGATTTTCACAATTTTCCGTCAAACAATTTTCTTAAATAAATTACATGATTCAATTGTAACACCCCAACCATATTTACCCAGAGTTGGTGCATTATTACATAACATTTTCATGATCACAAAATATTAAGCCTCTAAAGACCGATTATTTTAGCATCCTTGAAAATACTAGATACATTCATAAGTTTTACATTATACTATAAAATGAAAACTACAACAACATAGTCCCCATAGGCCACACTCTTATCCTTTATACTATCCCTCTAGGTTAGTCATAATATAATTCTTTGCATTCTGGGAAAAATAAAACATAGAAAGGGGTGAGCTCAGATGCTCAATAAGGATAACAATATTACGGAAACTTTCATAAATAAGCATAAACATTTAAGGCAATGTAAGACTAAAACAAAAGCCTTTTAAACATGAACTTAAGGATAATATGGCAAACATAAAATCAACTAATTCCATTTACTTTCACATGGATATTATTCTAGTCAAATAATCACATGAAATATCAATAGCCACATTTTTAATGATGGAATACATAATTCCAGACTTCATAACCACATAATCAAGGTTTGGTGCCAAGACTAAAAATAAGATTTTATCAAGGCCTTGATCCAAGGCACTAGTTTGTTTCATGAGACCTACCAATGCATCGAGGAGCTATATATGGCTCCACCCGTCACTTACTAATTCAAATGCATTTCTCATATGAAAAGGTTTAAACATAACCTAAAAATTTGTATTAAAATTAGCATATGAAATGTCAATAATTTATCCGTAAACTATTAATGGTAAATAAATAACTCATATACAGTTAAAAATATCACAAAACCTTAAATACAATATAGAAGTTTTGTATCATAATAAATCAACTTCAAATAAGCTCACAATCCATCAAAGGATGTTGACATAGATGAAATCAAAACTTTTTTTAGAGAAATATCTCTGTCTATTTTGAAATCATTTAAAAGTTATATAATTTTAAAAGAAGATATTTACTTTGAAAATATTCTTATAATCTTTTAAGGGAAACTTTTATGATGTTATAATGGTGGAAAATATCCTCACCTACCGTATAAGTTAAAAAAACATTTTACCTTAGTTTTGTTGAAAAGATCATAAGGTACCTTGTTTGGAAAACGATAGAATGAGTCCTTTCAACCCATTTTATAAAAATTCAAACAAGGTTATAAATTACTATAAACCATTGTTTATTAAATATTAAAAATGATTTTTAATACATTTTTAAGAAACATGGGTGTGGATTATAAATATGTACCACTAGATACTTACGTAAAAACAACCTTGGATAATAAACAGATTGTGAAATTAACCCTTAACTTATTCTTTTCTTTGGTCAAGGGTAGGTTAACCTTCTATATAATGGTAAAATAATTGTTACCAAAATATACAATAACCATATACATTAATATGATATCATATATGATCTTCTAATATTTATTTGTTAATGATATTTCTGTAGTATCATCGTTTCGTGTGTTAACTGATTTGTTTTCCTTTATATGATTTGTTACGTAATATATGTTTGTTATAGATAAAATTTATTTGATTAATATATAGAATAATATTATGATCATAAACATTATTTTTAATCATAAAATGAAATTTATTTTTAATGATTATGATGGGGAATGAATCTCCTCGTGTTCATGGAGACGGTAATCCATACGTACGCACGAGCGACAATTTCGTTCTTTTGATATTAAAATCATATATAATTTCATGTTATATCATATGTAAAGAGTAATTATCATATTATATTTATTATTTACATCATTTATACTCATTATTATACCCATCCAAATGATTAAGTGTTTGAGTAACAAACTACACCACGCCGTGGAGATGGTAATTCATACATACGCACGTATGGTGACTTTGTCATTTATAGGATGGATTGAATAATGAATATGGTTGTAAAATTTTTATAATAACATCACAGTATATATAATATAATAGATTTATTATTTTATAATGGAAACAACAAAGAAAAATGAAGTGGAAGAATAAAATAACTTGAAAGAGGTGATGAAATATTTACCTCTACTTCGGGTTCTTCCTTTTGATTTGATCAAAAGGACTCCATAGGTTGGCTTTATGACTATGGGAATGCATCAAGGATTAAGGTAGGAAATTTTATAGGATATTTGGAAAGGGGTTGGCCAAGAAAAATTATAGAGACCCTAGCTTTTTACAAATAACATTTCATGATTTTAAACATAATTCAACATCAGAGTACAAGGCAAGGATCGTTAAGTCTAGTGTCTTGGAAGACTAGGTACATATATCACAAAACATGGGGCTAAAAACACTTCTTTATTTAATCTTCATAATAAGATCCTAACTTCCTTTGATCCCTTACATCTTCATAGGGTACCCTGGGGAACACATGAACAAAGGGATGAGCTAAAAATCCCGGTAAGGGAAAGAACATAAGAATAAACTTTAAGCACATGAGTTAAGAGGCTTGACATAATGATATTGGAAGCATGGAACATATGGAATCATAAGTTATAAACATGGGATCATAAAAACATGGAATAAAATAATCATGGGATCATATAAGCATGAGATTATATAAGAATTGATTCATAGAGAGGTGGAAGTAACTTTAAACATGACTTTAGTACGAGTCAAGGCTAACGGCCAATCTCATTTCCCAAAGTAGCATAGGCCAAGGCTAACCGCCCGGACCATTTTCCCATAATCTTCTCATGAGACATTAACTTTAACCAATGAGTTAGAGCGCTATATGGGGTAACCCATATAATCTTATTCATGTATATTCTTTCCACATAAACAATCTCACATAATCAATCATAAATAAACATAAGAGTACCCAAGGAAATAAATGGGCATACAATTACGTGATGAAGCATAATAAAAAGGGACGTAACATACAGGAGTCCATGAAATAAAGGAATTAAATCTCAAATAGACATTAATAATATATAGAGGCATAAATCATGACAAGAGATAACAAACTAAAGTCATAACATGTAAAAATAGTTTTTAGGAATCTTTGAGTCAAAACATTTTAGTGCGGTTTAAGAAAACATCGAATATCTCTTAAAACGAAAAGAGGTATAATATTTTTTTTATAAAACTATATGTAAACCAGGAGGTTTTTCATAATAAAAATATTTATTTTATAAAGACAAAGGTAACTTAAAATAGAGGACAGATTACACTTGATAATAGGAAAGAATTCGGGATGTTCCCTTAAAACGGGTTCACTTATCGGGAAGTAATGAGGAGAGAATCACTTAAAAGCATGCATATCCCCGAAAGAGAAGAAAGGGAATTATCATCACTTATACATAAAGAGGTCAGTATGGGGGAGGTGTGAAATCATACCCCATAATTAATAATTACACACAACATGTCCTAACATAGTGAAAAATCTTGAATAAGGGTGAAATTGAGAGGATCCCTTACCTTAGGTCTGTTGGTGTTCTCCACTTGATATTAATGACCTGAATAGTCAAATTAGGTTTATTAATCAATAGTCATAGAACCTTATATAAAATTAAAAAGATTCATTATAACCTTTTTATGTTCATTTATACCCATTTTGATTGATTACAAGGTCCAATTTCATTGTTCGGGTCCGTTTGTTTCATTTATTTTGATGATCGGTTCAATTGTATGTAGGTTTAAATAAATTGTAAGATGAAAGTGGTTGTCCAGAATTGAAGTTATATAACATTAGTTGACATCTAGTAGGTTATATGGTTACAAATTCATTTGGTTAATTAGAGTGAAAGATAACCTTTACATTAAACATTAATGATAAACACTTGAATTAATTTTAACGATTTTTCCCATAATTGACTTGATTTGTATTATTGTTTTATATCATGAGTGTATGAGGATTAAATAACCTTAAATATGACATATAAGATATATAATAATCTGGTTCAAACATAACATAAATTTTTTCATGACCAGAAAAAAAAATTATAAAAGATTTTGAAAACACATTATCCATGATGTCGGTAATTTGACACATCACGGACGATGTTTTAATTCTAGAACGTGAGGGAGATGAGGAGAAGTATGATGCTTGAAATTTTCCATAAAAATTATTATCATCAATAATATATGAGATTCTGGAGATATCATTCCTTTTGTATAAGGGAAGGGGAATAGGGTATAAGAAAAAAATAGAATGAAAACAAAACACTTGAAAATGAAAGAGGTTTCTAACCCTTTGATCTCCTCTCTTTGAGACTCCTCTTCAGGGCTTTGATTTTGCTCTTTTTAAAAGAACATAAAGCCTTGGACGTGGGGAATGAGCTTGGGAGGGTATTTGGGCAGAAATTTGGATAGGAACAAGGCTTGAGAGGTGTGAGGGAAAGAGGTAAGGGGAGGGGGTATTTATAGTGAGGTAAGAGAGGGTTTTCCCAATTGTTTATTCAATAGTTTATTAATTTCCCTCAAGACAAGGCATAGTGATGATTCCTTGACAAAAAATAGTAAATTTATCATGTGAATCAGAACCAATTGGGCTTCCATCAGTAGAACATCATCATGACTTCATAATTAATGTATTTTTCTTTTTTTTGTGAATTATTGTATTTCACTATTCATCAAAATTTCAAGTATTTCCGAAAAAATCCCACAATTTTTCCCTAACAATTTTTAGATGCGTAGAATCCAAAAATGAAGTCCATTTTTTAAAAATAATTTTATAAATATGATTATTTTAATATTTAATTAAAATAATAATGTACTATCAAAACCAGTTTTAAAACATTCATTAACTCATTCTAAAATATAGGTTTATCGTACTTCCAACTTGAATATTATTTTTATACCACCATAGGTGAGGTTACTATTAATTAGTGTATATCACTATTTATAAGGGTATTTTACTATTAATTAGGGTTGGTTATTATTAACCAAAAATTATTTTTGTTTTATTAGACTCCGAAAACATCTTGAACACAACCGTGTATGCCAGATTTTTGAAATTCCAAACACAGAAGTAACAAAATTATGTTTAAAGGTCACTTATCAATTATTAGTTCATGATGTTGTGCTTTCATGATATTTTATTACATAAAAAATATAAGAAGGAAATTTACATTTAAAAACTTTGGGTCGTTACATTCTTCCCCCCTTATGAAATTTCACCCTAAAATTTTCATTTTACATACTAATCCAAAAACAGGTGCGGGTACTTTTCCTTCTTTGCTTCCTCCAATTCCCATGTTTCTTCCTCAAACTTATGGTTCCTCCATAACACTTTGATAATATGGGTTGTCTTGTTGCGTAGAACCTTATCTCTCTGATCCAGAATCTTTACTGGCTGCTCCTCATTGGAGAGATCATCTTCCAGCTGCACCACCTCTGAGTTTAGTACATGTGAGGGATCAGGTATGTACTTCCTCAAGAGTGATACATGAAAAACATCATGAACAGGAGCCATATTTGGTAGAAGTGCAAGCCAATATGCCACGGATCCTATGCGGTCAAGGATCTCAAAGGTGCCAATATACCTTGGGCTTAGCTTCCCTTTCTTTCCGAATCACATGACTCTCTTCCATAGAGATATTTGAAGGAAGACTTTATCTCCAATGTCGAACTACAAGCCCCTTAGATGGTTGTCAGCATAGCTCTTTTGCTGACTTTGAGCATCTTTGATGTGTTTCTAGATAACTTGAACCTTCTCTGTCATCTCATGAACAATATCAGGTCTAGGTAGCATTCTTTCTCCAACTTCATCCCAACAGGTTGGAGTTCTACATCGCTTTCTATATAGAGCTTCATATGGATCCATTTTAATACTCGAGTGGAAGCTATTGTTGTATGAGAACTCAACCAATGGGAGATGTGGATCCCATCCACCTTTAAATTCTAGACAGTAGGCACTAAGAATATCTTCATGTTTCTTAATAGTTCTTTTAGACTGGCCATCAGTTTGAGGGTGATAGGTCATGCTGAAATTTAATTCAGTACTCAAAGAATGTTGAAGGATCCTCCAGAATTTAGATGTGAACCTTGGATCATGGTTAGAGACAATTGAGAGTGGAACACCGTGCAGTCTCACCACTTCCTTCACATATAACTTTTCAAGTTGTTCAAGAGAAAGGTCTTCCTGAATAGCGATGATATGGGATGTCTTAGTGAGTCAGTCAACCACAACCCATATTGTATTATTTCCCTTTGATGTCTTCAGGAGACCCGTGACAAAGTCCATAGTAACATTTTCCCATTTCCACATGGGTATAGACAATGGCTGCATCATACCTTTGGGATTTTGTCGCTCATCTTTAACATTCTAACATACCAAGCACCTTGATATATATTCTGCAATCTCCTTATTCATGTTATCCCACTATAAGTGTTCTCGGAGATCATGGTACATTTTGGTACTCCCAAGATGGATTGGGAAGGTCAAGCTATGTGCATAATTCAATAGATTTTTCTTTATCTATGGATCATATGGTACACATAATTGCATCCCAAATCTTACAAATCCTTCCTCATCAATTTTGAAATCGGAGGATTTCCCATTTTTAACAACTTCCACCCTTTTCTGAATTTCCACGTCCTTTCTTTGCGCAACCTTTGTTTTTTCCATGATGGATGGTTGAGAAATCATTTGAGAAAATGTTGCTGATGTTCCTCCATTAATGATTCCCATGTCCATCCCTTCAAAATCTAAGAATATCGGATCCTTTTCTATTCTCATCATTGATAGAGATGCAGGATCATTTCTACTTAGAGCATCTTCCACCTTGTTTGCCTTACCAGGATGGTAGTGGATTGAGCAGTAATAATACTAGATGAGCTCTATCCATCTTTGTTTGTGCATATTAATCTCTCTCTATGTGAATATTTATTTGAGACTCTTTTGGTCCTTATATATCTCACATTTTTTCCCATAGAGATAATACTGCTAGATTTTCAATGCAAAGATCACAGCCGCTAACTCTAGATAATGCATTAAATAGTTTTGCTCATGGATTTTCATCTGACTTGAGGCATAGTCTATCACTTTATCATTTTGCATCAGCACACAACCTAAGCCCTTCTTATAAGAATCACTATACACCACAAAGAGTTCCCCACTGGTAGGGAGTGTAAGTACTGGCGTAGTGATAAACCTCTTTTTTAACTCCTTGAAATTGTCTTTACACTCCTGTGTCTAGACAAGAATTACTCCCTTCTGTGTTAGATTGGTCATTGGGTTTCACAATCATGAAAAGTTCTTCAAGAATCATTGATAATACCTAGCTAGACCCAAAAAGCTGTGGATCTCCATTATAGAAGTTGGTCAGGGCTACTCTTCAATTGCGTTTGTCTTGGAAGGGTCCACAGATATCCCTTTGCTGGTGATAACATGCCCCAAGAATGATACTTCCTCTATCTAGAACTCACATTTTCTATACTTTGAATAAAACTTCTCCCTTCGTAAAGTCTTTAACATAGTTTACAAATGCTCCTCATGTTCCTCCTTACTCTTGGAGTATATCATAATATCATCAATAAAGACTACCAAAAATTTGTTGAGGTAATCTCTAAAGACTCTATTCATTAAATCCATGAAAATTTCTGGAGCATTAGTGAGTTCGAAGGGCATCACTATGAACTCATAGTGTCCATACCTCGTTCGAAAGGCAGTATTAGGAATATCTTCATTCCTCACCTTTAGTTGGTGATATCTGAACCGAAGGTCCACCTTAGAGAAATAACTGGGCCCACGTAGCTGATCGAACAAGTCATCTATCCATGGAAGGGGATAATTGTTCTTTATTTTGATTTTATTGAGCTCGTGATAATCAATGCAGAGGCGCATTGATCCATCCTTCTACTTGATAAAGAGGACTGGAGCACCCCACGGTGAAGCACTCGGGAGTATAAAACCCTTCCCCATATTCTCCTGTAACTGCTTCTTCAACTCTTCTAGCTCTATGGTGGCCATTCTATAAGGTGTCTTTGAGATTGGCAGAGATCCAGAGATAACTTCAATTGAGAACTCAACCTCTCGGTCAAGAGGATGACCAGACAACTCTTCAGGGAATACATCAGCGTAATCCCTCGTGATGGGAATGTCTTCAATAATGATTCTCTCCTTCATCTCAATCATTTGAGATAGATATTCATGCTCATAAGGAAGAAATATCCACACTTGAGACAATAAATAGTAAGGAGATTCATCTTCCTCCTTGAAATTGTAAATAATCAGAGGATTCTTCGGGATGTGAAGAGTAATCTCCCTTTCCCGGTAGTTGATGTTTCCCTTGTACAAAGATAGCCAATCCATGCCCAAGATAACGTCAAATTCCACTAAAAGAAGTATGACAATATTTTCTGGGAGGTTTTGTCCTCAAACATTAAACGGAGAAGAGTTATAAACCATGGATGAAATAATTTCCCCATTCGCTATTCTCATAGATTACTTTTCCTCCAAATATTGAGGTGGTGTTTGAATAGTTCTACTAAACTTGCAAGATATAAATGAATTCATAGAACCAGAATCAAATAGTACATTTACTATTCTTGAATTAATAACATGTGTACCTGTCACCACATCATTTTTCGGCTCCACCTCAGTAGTAGTGATTGCATAATCCATTCCCTGTTGCCTTGGAGGTTGTTGTTGATTGCCTCCGACAACCCTCGGCTTAGATAAATTGTTCGCATAATGCCCAAGCTCCTTGTAGTTATAACACTACACTGAAGGCTGAGTGTTTATCTGAACCTTAATTTCTTCTTCAACATTAGTGAGATTTTTCATACCCCTTCAAAATTTCATGTCCATATGACCAAACTTTCCTCATTTGAAGAAATTATTGGTTCCCTTCAGACAGTTCTAGGATGCTTCTTCCCACAATTTTTTTAAAGGGGAAAGATGGGATTCTTTCCATCATGGGATTTGTTTGATGGAACACCAATGATTTTTTCCATTTTCTTCTTCTTGTCACTGAGACCATGAGACCACTGAGAGTCTCTAATCTCCATTTCTACCTTGAGGGCACAATGGAAAATGTCCTCATAACTGTCAAAGTCTCGAATCGCCAATTCTTTTCTTAGACTCAGCTTTAGTCTACTAAAGAAGAGATCCACTTTTCTTTTAGTGTTCATGACAAAGCCTTCGACGTACCTTGAAATCCTTGTAAAGTTTTCTTCATACGCCCCGATGGAATCATCTTCCTTCTACTTGAGTCTGAGGAACTCTCTTTCCATCTTGAGATGGAGGGTTAGAGGAAACTATTTGTTGAAAAACATCCTCTTGAATTCCTCTCAATCTATGGAATCAATTCCTTCTTGGGACATTGTATTCTTGATCAGTTTCCATCACTGATCAGCTTCCCCATCAAAACGATAGACTACCAGTACAACTTTCTCTTCTTCCGAGCACTGGAGGACAGAGAAAATCTTTTCAATGGAGTCAATCCATTGTTCTGCGAGGAGGGGATCAGAATACCTAATAAACATGGGAGGCCTTTTCCGCATGAAGGATTCTACGGCAACTTTCTCTTTCCTTGGAGGAGGGAGACATTCCACCTTATTCATGTTATTATTCATAACTCGTGCCAGCTGAGCAAGTACGTCCATGAAGTTTTGAGCACCCGCTTCCATCACATCAGGCATGTCATTAGGGAAATCATCACATTTCCTATCACATTTGTTGTTGGAACGTGTTCTTCTATTTCCCTCCATTAACTAAGAAAAATAATGTATAATTAGAGGTCTTGAATACATAGCTATTGAGAACAGAAAGGAAATATTGAACATTAAAGGATAAAATTATATAGAAGAAGTACATCCTACCTTGTAATTACATAGGTTTATATCTAGGTTATCCTAAATCTATTTCTTAACTTATATTCTTATGGTCTTTTCCCTTAATAATGGTTTGTACTAAGCTCATGAATCTACCAAAGCATATCCCCCAGGAGTGTCGTAACCAAGAGTGTAGCAAGGACCATTGTCGTGCACTAGTTCCCATTCAAGTCTAGCTCAAAGAGGTGTTTTCGAGTTTTACCCCTTGGATACATCTTTGCCAAAGCCACCTCTACCTGCTCGTATCTTGACATGGATTTATTTTCTTGAAAAACCACTTACTCTATACTCACTGAAATTTGGGAATGTTTTCTAATACTTAGTCTCATCCTTAAGGTTCTCACTAAGGTGCTCGATTCCTAATCTCCAAAAATAACAAGACCATCCTCTGATACCAACTATAGCAACCCTAGCCTTTTACAAATAACATTTCATGATTTTAAACATAATTAAACATCAGAGTACAGGCCAAGGATCATTAAGTCTAGTTTCTTGGAAGACTAGGTATATATATCCCAAAACATGGTGCTAAAACACTTCTTTATTTAATCTTCATAATGATCTCCTAACTTCCTTTGAGCCCTTACATCTTCATAGGGTATCGTGGGGAACACATGAACAAAGGTATGAGCTAAAAATCCCAATAAGGGAAATAGCATAAGAATAAACTTTAAGCACATGAGTTAGGAGGCTTGACATAATGATATTGGAAGAATGGAACATATGGAATAATAACATATAAACATGGGATCAGAAAAACATGGAATAAAATAATCATGGGATCATATAAGCATGAGATTATATAATCGTAGTTTCATAGAGAGTTGGCTTCAACTTTAAACATGACTTTACTACGAGTCAGGGCTAACCGCCAATCTCGTTTCCCATAGTAGAACAAGCCAAGGCTAACCGCCCGGACCGTTTTCCCATAATATTATCATGAGACATTAACTTTACCCAATGAATTGGAGTGATATCTAGGTGAACCCATATAATCTAATTCATGTATATTCTTTCCACATAAAATATCTCACATAATCAGTCATACATAATCATAAGAGTACCCAAGGAAAGAAATGGGCACACAATCATGTCATGAAGCATAATAAAAAGGGACATAACATAAAAGCATCCATGAAAGAAAGGAATTAAATCAAAAAATAGACATTAATAATGTATAGAGTCATAAATCATGACAAGAGATAACAAACTGATGTGATAACATGTAAAAATAGTTTTTAGGAATCTTTGAGTCAAAACATTTTAGTGCGGTTTAAGAAAACATTGAATATCTATTAAAATGAAAAGAAGCATAATATTTTTTTTATTAAACTAGAAGTAAACCAGGATGGTTTTAATGATAAAAGGATGATTTTATAAAGACAAAGTTAACTTAAAATAGAGGATAGAGTACACTTGATAATAGGAAAGAATTCGCAATGTTCCCTTAAAACGGGTTCACTTATCAGGAAGTAATGAGGAGAGAATCACTTAAAAGCATGCATATCCCCAAAATAGAGTGATGAAATTGTCTTGATAAATAAAATTGAAACATTTACACAACATTTAGAGTATTCACATGAAAATATAAGATAACATCATTTTGGTAGAAAGGTAGATAAGACAACCTGAAGGAATAAAAGAGGTTCGGGTAGAATTCTTTACGGATTATCGACATGGTATCGGGAGTACTTGAGGGGGATTAGTGAGAGAGGAAAAGGAATTATCATAACTTATACATAAATATTTCATTATGGGGGAGGTTCTAAATCATACCCCATAATTAATAATTACACACAACATGTCCAAACATAGTGAACAATCTTGAATAAGGGTGAAATTGAGAGGATCCCTTACCTTAGGTACGTTGGTGTTCTCCACTTGATATTAATGACCTGAATAGTAAAATTAGGTTTATTAATAAATAGTTCCAGAACCTTATCTAAAATTAAAATATTCAGTATAAACTTTTTAAGTTCATTTATACCCATTTTGATTGATTACAAGGTTCAATTTCATTGTTCGGGTCCGTTTGTTTCATTTGTTTTAATGATCGGTTCAATTGTATTTCGGTTCAAATAAATTGTAAGATGAAAGTGGTTGTCCAGAATTGAAGTTATATAAAATTAGTGGAAATATAGTAAGTTACATGGTTACAATATTCATTTGGTTAATTAGAGTGAAAGAGAACCATTACATTAAACATTAATGACAAACACTTGAATTAATTTTAATGATTTTTCACATAATTGACTTGTTTTGTATTATTGTTTTATATCATGAGTGTGTGATGATTACAGAACCATAAATAGGACATATAAAATATATAATAATCTGGTTAAACCATAACATAAATGGTTTCATGACCAGAAACTAAATGATAAAAGAATTTGAAAACACTTTATCCATGATGTCGGTAATTTGACACATCACAGACGATGTTTTAATTCTAGAATGTGATGGAGAGGAGGAGAAGTATGATGCTTTAAATTTTCCATAAACATGATTAGAATACATAATATATGAGATTTTGGGGCTTTAATTCCTTTTGTATAAGGGAAGGGGAAGAAGGTATAAGAAAAGAATGAAAATGAAAACAAACCACTTGAAAACGAAAGAGGGTTCTTACCCTTTGATCTCCTCTATTTGAGACTCCACTTAGGGGCTTTGATTTTGGTCTTTTGAAAAGACCAGAAAGACATGGACGTGGAGAAGGAGCTTGGGAGGGTATTTGGGCAGAAATTTGGCTAGTCACAAGGCTTGAGAGGTGTGAGGGAAAGAGGTAAGAAGAGGAGGTATTTATAGTGAGGGAGGAGAGGGTTTTCCCAATTGTTTATTCAATATTTTATTAATTTCCCTCAAGAAAAGGAATGGTGATAATTCCTTGACCAAAAATAGTAAATTTATCATGTGAATCCTAACCAATTGGGCTTACATCAGAATAACATCATCATGACTTCATAATTAATGTATTTTTCTTATTTTGTGAATTATCATATTTCACTATTCATCAAAATTTCAAGTATTTCAAAAAAATCCCAAAAATTATCCCTAACCATTATTTGACATGTAGAATCCAAAAATGAAGTCCATTTTTCAAAAATAATTTTCTAAATATGACTATTTTAATATTTAATTAAAATAATAATTTATTATCAAAACCAGTTTTAAAACATTCATTAACTCATTCTAAAATATAGGTATATCGTACTTCCAACTTGAATATTATTTTTATACCACCATAGGAGAGGTTACTATTAATTAGATTATATCACTATTTATAAGGGTATGTTACTATTCATTGGTGTTGGTTACTATTCACCAAAAATTATTTTTGTTTTATTAGACTCCAAAAAACATCTTGAACACAACCGTGTATGCCAGATTTTTGAAATTCCAAACACAGAAGTGACAAAATTATGTTTAAAGGTAACTTATCACATAGCAGTTCATTATGTTGAGTTTTCATGCGATTTTATGACATAAAAAATATAAGAAGGGAATTTCCATTTAAAAACTTTGGGTCGTTACATTCTTCCCCCCTTATGAAATTCCACCCTTGAAATTTCGTTTTACATACTAAGACAAAAACAGGTGTAGGTACTTTTCCTTCATTGATTCCTATAATTCCCATGTTTCTTCCTCAAACTTATGGTTCCTCCACAACACTTTGACAAGATGGGTTGTCTTGTTGCGTAGAACCCTAACTCTTCGAACCAGAATCTTTACTGGCTGCTCCTCATAGGAGAGATCATCTTCCAGCTACACCACATCTAAGTTTAGTACATGTGAGGTATCAGGTATGTACTTCCTCAAGAGTGATACATGGAACACATCATAAACTCGAGCCATATTTGGTGGAAGTGAAAGACGATAGGCCACGGCTCCTATGTGGTCAAAGATCTCAAAGGGGCTAATATACCTTGGGCATAGCTTCCCTTTCTTCCCAAATCGCATGATTCTCTTCCATGGAGATATTAGAAGGAAGACTTTATCTCCAACGTCGAACTCCAAGTTCATTATACGGTTCTCAGCATATCTCTTTTGCCGACTTTGAGCAGCTTTGATGTGTTTCTGAATGACTTGAACCTTCTCTGTCATCTCTTGAACATGATCAGGTCCAAGTAGCTTTCTTTCTGCAAATTCATCCCAACAGGTTGGAGTTCTACATCGATTTCAATAAAGAGCTTCATATGGAGCCTTTTGAATACTCGAGTGGAAGCTATTATTGTATGATAACTCAACCAATTGGAGATTCTGATCCCATCCACCTTTAAATTCTTGAGAGCAGGCTCTAAGAATATCTTCAAGCATCTGAATAGTTATTTCAGACTGGCCATCAGTTTGGGGGTGATAGGTTGTGCAGAAATTTAATTCAGTACTCAAAGAATGTTGAAGGCTCTTCCAGAATTTATATGTGAACCTTGGATCGTGGTCAAAGACAATTGAGAGTGGAACACCATGTAGTCTCACAACTTCCTTCACATATAACTTTGCAAGTTGTTCAATAGAAAGGTCTTCCCGAATAGCGATGAAATGGGATGTCTTGGTGAGTCGGTCAACCACAACCTATATCGCATTATTTCCCTTCGACGTCTTCGGGAGACCCGTGACAAAGTCCATAGTAACATTTTCCTATTTCCACATGGGTATAGGAAATGGATGCATCATACCTTGGGACTTTTTTCGGTCATCTTTAACTATCAAACATACCAAGCACCTTGATATATATTCTGAATCTCATTCTTTATGTTATCCCACCAGAAGTGTTCTCGAAGATCACGGTACATTTTGGTACTCCCATGATGGATAGAGAAGGTCGAGCTATATGAATCATTCAATAGCTCCGTCTTTATCTCTAGATCAGATGGTACACATAATCATGTCCCAAATCTTACAACTCCTTCCTCATCAATTTTGAAATTGGAGGATTTCCCATTTTTAACAGCTTACACCCTTTTCTGAATATCCACATCCTTTCTTTGCGCAACCTTTATTTTCTCCATGAGCGATGGTTGAGAAATAATTTGATAAAGTATTGATGATGTTCCTCCATTAATGATTCCCATGTCCATCCTTTCAAAATCTATGAATATTGGATCCTTTTATATTCTCATCATTGAAAAAGATACAGGATCCTTTCTACTTAGAGCATCTGCCACCTAGTTTGCCTTACCGGGATGGTAGTGTATTGAGAATTCATAATCCTTGATGAGCTATATCCATCTTCGTTTGCGCATATTATGCTCTTTCTTTGTGAATATATATTTAAGACTCTTTTGGTCGGTATATATCTCACATTTTTTCCCATAGAGATAATGCCGCCAGATTTTCAAGGCAAAGATCACAACCGCTAACTCCAGATCATGCGTTGGATAGTTTTCCTCATTGATTTTCAGCTGCCTTGAGGCATAGGCTATCACATTATCATTTTTCATCATCACATAGCCTAATACCTTCTTAAAATCATCACTATACACCACAAATAGTTCCCCACTGGTAGGGAGTGTGAGTACTGGCACAGTGATAAGCCTCTTTTTCAACTCCTTGAAACAATCTTCACACTCATGTGTCTAGAAAAACTTTACTCCCTTCCATGTTAGCTCTGTCATTGGGTTTGAAAATCCTGAAAATTTCTTCATGAATCGTCGATAATACCTAGCTAGACCCAAAAAGGTGCAGATCTCCGTTACAGAAGTTGGTCTGGGCCACTCTTCAATTGCCTTTGCCTTGGAAGGGTCAACAGATATCCTTTTGCTGGTGATAACATGCCCCAAGAATGATACTTCATCCATCTAGAACTCACATTTACTGTACTTTTCATACGACTTCTCCCTTCGCAAAGTCCTTAACACAGTTTCCAAATGCTCCTCATGTTCCTCCTTTCTCTTGGAGTATATCAACATATCATCAATAAAGAATACCAAAATTTTGTCGAGGTAATCTCTAAAGACTCTATTCATTAAATCCATGAAAATTTATAGAGCATTAGTGAGTCCGAAGGTCATCACTATGAACTCATAGTGTCCATACCTCATTCGAAAGGTAGTCTTGGTAATATCTTCCTTCCTCACCTTTAGTTGGTGATATCCTGACCGAAGGTCCAACTTAGAGAAATAACTGGCCCCATGTACATGATCGAACAAGTCATCTATTCGTGGAAGGGAATAATTTTTCGATATTGTGATTTTATTGAGCTCACGATAATCAATGCAAAGGCAAATTGATCCATCCTTCTTCTTGATGAAGAGGACTGGATCACCCCATGGTGAAGCACTCGGGCATATAAAACCCTTCTCCATATTCTCCTGTAACTGCTTCTTTAGCTCTTACAGCTCTACGGTGTCCATTATGTAAGGTGTATTTGAGATTGGAAGAGATCCATGGATAATTTCAATTGAGAACTCAACCTCTCGGTCAGGAGGAATACCAGGAAACTCTTCAGGGAATACATCAGTATAATCCCTCATGATGGGCATGTCGTCAATCATGATTCTCTCCTACATCTCAATCATTTGAGCTAGATATGCATGCTCCTAAGGAAGCAATATCCACACTTGAGATGATGATTCTAAAGGAGATTCATCTTCCTCCTTTCACTTGTAGAGAATCTTAGGATGCATTGGGATGTGAAGAGTAATCTCCCTTTCCTGACAGTTGATGTTGGCCTTGTACAAAGATAGCCAATCCATGCTTAATATAGCGTCAAATTCCACTAAAGGAAGTGTGATGGGATTTGATGGGAGTTTCAGTCCACAAACATTAACCGGGGAGGAGTTATAAACCATGGATACAATAATTTCCCCATTCATTGTTCTCACGGATAAATTTTCCTCAAAATTTTGAGTTGGTGTTTTAATTGTTCTAATAAACTTTCAAGATATGAAATAATGCGTAGAACCAGAATCAAATAGTGGATTCGCTATTATTGAATGAATAACAAGCATACCTATCACCACATCGTTTTCTGGCTCCACCTCAGCAGTAGTGATAGCATAAGCCCTTCCTTGTTGCCTTGGAGGTTGTTGCTGATTGCCTCCGACAACCCTCGTCTTAGGGAAATTGTTCGCATAATGCCCAAGCTCCTTGCAGTTATGACACTGCACTGTAGGCTGAGTGTTGATCTGAACCTTCCGTTATTCTTCAAAATTAGCGGTATTTTTCATACCCCTTCGACAGTTATTATCCAGATGACCAAACATTCCTCATTTGAATCAATTCTTGGTTCCCTTCAGACAGTTACCAGGATGCTTCTTCCCACAATTTTTGCAAAGGGGAAAGTTGGGATTCTTTCTATCATGGTATTTGTTTGATGGAACACACATGATTTTTTCCATTTTCTTATTCTTTTCACTGGGCCCATGAGACCACTGAGAGTCTCCAATATAAATTTCTACCTTGAGGGCACAACAGACAATGTACTCATAACTGTCGAAGTCTAGAATCGCCAATGCTTTTCGTAGACTCGGCTTTAGTCTGCTAAAGAAGCAATCCATTTTTATTTCAATGTTCATGACAAAGCCAGAGGCGTACCTTGAAATCCTTGTAAATTTTTCTTCATACGCCTCGATGGAATCATCTTCCTTCTACTTCAGTCTGAGGAACTCACTTTCCATTTTGAGACGGAGGGTTCGGGGAAAATATTTGTTGAAAAACATCCCCTTGAATTCCTCCCAATATATGGAATCAGTTTCTTCTTGGGACTTTGTATTCTTGATCAGTGTTCACCACTAATCAGCTTCTCCATCAAAACAATAGACTACCAGTACAAATTTATCTTCTTCTAAGAACTGGAGGATAGAGACAATCTTTTCAATGGATTTAATTCATTGTTATGTGAGCAGGGGATCAGAAGACCCGCTAAACATGGGAGGCCATTTCCGCATTAAGGATTCTATGGGAACGTTCTCTTTCCATGGAGGAGGGGGACATTCCACCTGATTCAAGTTATTATTCATAACTTGTTCCAACTAATCAAGTACTTCCATGAAGTTTTGAGCACCCGCTTCTATCACATCAGGCATGTCATTAGGGAAATCATCACATTTCCTATCACATTGGTTGTTGGAACGTGTTCTTCTATTTCCTGTCATTAACTAAGAAAAAGAACGTATAATTAGAGGTCTTGAATACTTATCTATTGATCATAGAAAGGAAACTTTGAACATTAAAGGATAATCATATAAAAAATAAGTACATCCTAACTTGTGATTCTCTAGGTTTATATCTAGGTTATCCTCAATCTATTTCTTAACTTATATTCTTATGGTATTTTCCCTTAATAATGTTTTGTACTAAGCTCGTGAATCTACTAAAGAATATCCCCCGAGAGTGTTGTAACCAAGAGTGCAGCAAGGCTCATTGTCGTGCAGCAGTTCCCGTTCGAGTCTAGCTCATAGCGGTGTTTTCAGGTTTTACCCCTAGGATACATCTATTCTAGAGCCGCCTCTCCCTACTCGTATCCAAACAGGGATGTATTTTCTTGATAAACCACTTACTCAATACTCACCGAAATTGGGGAATGTTTTCTAATACTTAGTCTCATCCTTAAGGTTCTCACTAAGGTGATTTATTCCTAATCTCCAAAAATAAATAGACCATCCTTTGATACCAACTATAGAAACCCTAGCCTTTCACACATAACATTTCAGGATTTTAATATAATTCAACATCAAGGTACAAGCCCAGGATCGTTAAGTCTAGTGTCTTGGAAGACTATGTACATATATCACAACACATGGGGATAAAAACACTTCTTTATTTAATCTTCATAATGAGATCCTAACTTCCTTTGAGCCCTTACATCTTCATAGGGTACCCTGGGGAACACATGAACAAATGGATGAGCTAAAATCCCAGTAAGGGAAAGAACATAAGAATAAACTTTAATCACATGAGTTAGGAGGCTTGACCTAATGATATTGGAAGCGTGGAACATATGGAACCATAACATATAAACATGGGATCACAAAAACATGGAATAAAATAATCATGGGAACATATAATCATGAGATTATATAAGAATACTTTCATAGAGAGGTGGCAGCAACTTTAAACATGACTTTAGTACGATTCAAGGATAACCGCCAATCTCGTTTCCAATAGTAGCACAAGCCAAGACTAACCGCCCAGACTATTTTCCCATAATCTTCTCATGAGACATTATCTTTACCCAATGCATTGGATCACTATCTAGGTGAACCCATATAAGCTTATTCATTTATATGCTTTCCACATAAATAATCTCACATAATCAATCATACATAAACATAAGAGTACCCAAGGAAAGAAATGGGCACACAATCACGTCATGAAGCATAATAAAAAGGTATGTAACATAAAAGAATCCATGAAATAAAG
The DNA here is from genome assembly GCA_963277665.1 of Viscum album. Taxonomy (NCBI): domain Eukaryota; kingdom Viridiplantae; phylum Streptophyta; class Magnoliopsida; order Santalales; family Viscaceae; genus Viscum; species Viscum album. The sequence goes on from OY728141.1 coordinate 737,701,496, forward strand.
TAATTGAATCAAAAATAGACATTAATATTGTATAGAGGCATAAATCATGACAAGAGATAACAAACTGAAGTGATAACATGTAAAAATATTTTTTAGGAATCTTTGAGTCAAAACATTTTAGTGCGGTTTAAGAAAACATCGAATATCTCTTTAAAAAAGTGACATAATATTTTTTTTAAACTAGAAATAAACCAGGAGGGTTTTCATAATAAAAAAATGATTTTATAAAGACAAAGGTAACTTAAAACAGAGGATATAGTACACTTATTAATAGGAAAGAATTCGGGAAGTTCCCTTAAAACGGGTTCACTTGTCGGGAAGTAATGAGGAGAGAATCACTTAAAAGCATACATATCCCTGAAAGAGAGTGATGAAAGAGTCTTGATAAATAAACTTGGAACATGTAAACTACATTTATATTATTCACAAGAAAATATAAGATAACAACATTTTGGTAGAAATGTAGATAAGACAACCCGAATGAATAAAAGAGGTTTGGGTAGAATTCATTACGGATTAATGGCATGGTATCGGGAGTACTTGGGGAGGATTAGTGAGAGAGGAAAGGTAATTATCATCACTTATACATAAATAGGGTAGTATGGTTGAGGTGTTAAATCATACCCCATAATTAAAAATTACACACAACATGTCCTAACATAGTGAACAATCTTGAATAAGGGTGAAATTGATAGGATCTCTTACCTTAGGTCTGTTGGTGTTCTCCACTAGATATTAATGACCTGAATAGTAAAATTAGGTTTATTAATCAGTAGTTCCAAAAACTTATCTAAAATTAAAAATATTCATTATAACCTTTTTAAGTTCATTTATACCCATTTTGATTGATTACAAGGTTCAATTCCATTGTTCGGGTCCGTTTGTTTCATTTGTTTTAATGATTAGTTTGATTGTATTTAGGTTCAAATAAATTGTAAGATGAAAGTGGTTGTCCAGAATTCAAGTTATATAACATTAGTGGAAATCTATTAGGTTACATGCTTACAAAATTCATTTGGTTAATTAGAGTGAAATATAACCTTTACATTAAACATTAATGATAAACACTTGAATTAATTTGAACAATTTTGCCCATAATTGAATTATTTTGTATTATTGTTTTATATCATGAGTGTATGAGGATTAAATAACCTTAAATAGGAAATATAACATATATAATAATCTGGTTTAACTATAACATATATGGTTTCATGACCAGAAACAAAATGATAAATGAATTTGAAAACACATTATCCATGATGTCGGTAATTTGACACATCACGGGCGATGTTTCAATTCTAGAACGTGAGGGAGAAGAGGAGAAGTATGATACGTGAAATTTTCCATAAACATGATTAGAATCCAGAATATATGATATTATGGAGCTTTAATTCCTTTTGGATAAGGGAAGGGGAAGAGGGTATAAGAAAAGAATGACAATTAAAACAAAACACTTGAAAACGAAAGAGGGTTCTTACCCTTTGATCTCCTCTCTTTGAGACTCCACTTAGGGGATCTGATTTGGGACTTTTGAAAATACCAGCATTCCTTGGACGTGGGGAAGGATCTTTGGAGGGTATTTTGGAAGAAATTTGACAAGGCACAAGGCTTGAGAAGTGTGAGGGAAAGAGGCAAAGAGAGGGGTATTTGTAGTGAGGGAGGAGAGGGTTTTCCCAATTGTTTATTCAATAGTTTATTAATTTCCCTCAAGACAAGGAATAGTGATGATTCTTTGACCTAAAATAGTAAATTTAGCATGGGAATACGAACCAATTGGGATTATAATAGAATAACATAATCATGAATTCATAATTAATGTATTTTTCTTATTTTGTGAATTATCATATTTCACTATTCATCAAAATTTCAAGTATTTCAGAAAAATCCCAAAAATTCTCCATAACCATGTTTTGATGTGTAGAATCAAAAAATGAAGTCCATTTTTCAAAAATAATTTTCTAAATATTATTATTTTAATATTTAATTAAAATAATAATTTATTATCAAAACCAGTTTTAAAACATTCATTAACTCATTCTAAAATATAGGTATATCGTACTTCCAACTTGAATATTATTTTTATACCACCATAGGTGAGGTTACTATTCATTAGGGTATACCACTATTCATAAGGTTATGTTACTATTTATTAGGTTTGGTTACTATTCACCAAACATTATTTTTGTTTTATTAGACTCCAAAAAACATCTTGAACACAACCGTGTATGCCGGATTTTTGAAATTCCAAACACAGAAGTGACAAAATTATGTTTAAAGGTCACTTATCACTTAGTAGTTCATTATGTTGTGATTTCAAGAGATTTTTTGACATAAAAAATATAATAAGAGAATTTACATTTAAAATATTTGGGTTTTTACACAAATGGATTTAACGGTGTGAATTTGAGAGAAGGGGAGGTGCCCTTTTATAAGAGAGGTGAGGGTCACTTCAGGAAAAGCCTGAAATATTATTTTATAATAAACTCATTTTTGGTTTCTAATGGCTCAAAAATAAATTATTTAAAGGCTAACGTGGTGATAGGTCTAAAACCTCTCAACTAATAGGATTTATATAGGTTTAGGTCATCATATTAACCTTATCTTTTAGATTTAACTCTTAGTTAAATAGTTTGACACTTACCATGTCTCTTTGTATTTTTATATTATATGGTTAATAAACATACTATAAACTACCAAGAGAACCTAAAAAGGTTAATTAATGACATATATAATATTATTTAAGCTCTTTGGTCAAACTTTATATTTTTAGTAATAGAATAAAAATTAATAATATAATATTTTTTTTAAAAACTCTTTTTTGTCAATTTTGACACTATTTGGTATTTTGTTTTTTTCAAATTCATAACAGCATTATTACTTCAAAAAATACTCATTTAATCAACCCTAACATGTCATATTTACCTATAAAATTAATGGAATTCATTATAAGTCTCAAATTATATTTATTTGGATATTTATAATATGAATTATTTTAACCTTTCATTGCTAAGGTAATTATTGAATCATCATTGTGTCATAAATAAAATTAATTATTTAAGGTCTAAAAATAATAAATAAAATACCATTATGTAGGAAATATTTTTATCTTTCTAATGAATATTTATAATTGAATTTATTATATGTATAACCCTATATTAAAAACGGTTTAGTTATTAAACATTAATTTAAATGCTTTTAACTCTTCTTAATATAAAATAATAATAAATGTTCTAATCTAATCTAAGCAGACCAAAGAGGATAATATTTTATTCCTATGGTTTTTTTGGTCTAATTATACTTATACAATAGAATTAGGACATGTGTTAGGGTAATAATAATATCATTTGTACCCTAAATTGCCCTATTTACTTTTAACCGTGTAAATAAAAGTAAAAAGATATTATTCACCAAAAATTATTTTCATCTTATTAAACCACATTTTAATTACGGATATCAACTGTGTCTCTAAAATATTTGAAATTCAACTCCTAGAAGCGGTAAAATTATGTTTTATGGGAAGTTGCAAATACTCTTAGGAGGTGGGTAAAAGACGGTAAAAAGTTCAACAAACTTTTATATATCTAAAATTATTATAAATTGACTCCAATGAATTATATTGAACATATATAGATATTATGTATCTATTTTTACCTAAAATAAATTTAAATAAAATAAATAATTATTTAAATAAAATGTTGGTTTTAACCAATAATGCAGTGTTTTTCACTATTCATTAAAAATTGAATGTTTTCAAATAATACCAACAATTCACCCTAAGATAATTTCAATATTCCAAATCCAAAAATAAAGTCCATTTTTAAATATAAAATTTATTAAATTTCAAAAAGTTTCTATTACTATTCATAACGGCTAGTTTGATTGGTCACGGTGTGTTAAAATCTCAATGTTGCGTACAATGCAAGTTATTGCATTATTCAAAGGGAATAGTACCGTGGAAGCTTAGGGTGTTTCATTCTTCCCTCCTTCAAATAATTTAGTCCTCTAAATTTTTATAATACTACTGCACAAAAAGATTCAGGTGGTTCTTTATCATAAGTTAATCTCGTTCCCATGTTTCCTCTTCCATCTTATGGTTTCTCTATAGAAATTTTACCAGACGAGTCGTCTAGTTTCTCAACACTTGTTCTTATGTGTCAAGAATTTTGACGGGCTCTTCACAATAAGATAGATCAGTTTCTAGTTCAATTTCTTCATAGGAGATTACATTTATTGGGTCAGGCATGTATTTTATCAACAGTGATACATGGAAAACTTCATGAAATTTGGAGAGACATGGAGGCATTGCCAAATGATAAGCTACAACTCCAATTTGTTCTATAATTTCGAACGGTATGATATTCCTAGGACTCAATTTACCCTTCTTACCGAAACTTATAACACCCTTCCATGGAGCTACCTTCAAGAAAACATGGTCTCCTACATGAAATTATAAATCCTTCCTTCTGTTATTAGCATATCTCTTTTTCCTACTTTGGGCTGCTTTGATGTGGGTTTTGGATAACCTTCAACTTCTTTCATTGTTTCCTCGACAAGTTATGGGCCTATGAGTTTTCTTTCACTAACATCATCCCAACAAGTTGGTGTGAAATATCTATTTTCATATAATGCTTCATATAGTGTCATCTAAATACTTGAATGGAAGCTATTGTTATAGGAAAATTCTACTAGAGGTAAATATTGATCCCTCATACCTTGAAAGTCATGTGAGAAAGATCTCAACATGTCTTCTAAGGTTTGAATAGTCTTCTCTGATTTTCCATCAGTTTGAGGGTGGTAAGGAGTGCTCAAATGAAGTTTAGTATCTCTTGATTTTTGAATAATTTTCCAGAATCTTGATGTAGAATGGGGATCATGATCAGAAAAAATAGATAAGGGTACTCAATAAAGTATTACAAATTCATTAACATATAGTATTTCTAGACGTTCAAGTGGTAAATCTTCTCTTATAGCAGGAAAATGTGCTGACATAGTAAGATGATCAATAATGACCCATATTTCATCATTCCTTCTAGGATTATTTGGTTGCCCCATGATAAAGTCCATCATAATATTATCTTGTTTCCAATCAGGTATGGGAAGAGGTTGTATGACTCCTCCAGGTTGTTTCCTTCCTACATTCACTTGTTGACAGACCATACATCTTGACAAAAAATCAGAAATCTCCCTCTTCATGTGGTCCCACCAAAAATTTTCCACCATATCTCTATACATATTAGTGCTATAAAGATGTATAGAGAAATTGAAGCTATGAGCATCATCCAACAATTACCTTTTTAGATCAAGTAAGTTGGGAACATGAAATCTCTTCCCAAATTTCAAAATCCCATCTTCATATATAAAGTCACTCAATCTACCATCATTCACAGCTATAATATTCTTTTGAAACTCCTAATCATCAGTCTAAGAAGTCTTTATGCTTTTTAGTAAAGATGGTTTGGCAACCATTTGAAAAAGTATTGATGTTTCACCTTCCATGGTTATTCCCATATCCATATTTACTAGATCCATGTATATCATATCCTTCTCAACTCTCATCTTGTTAAAAATTCCATGATCCTTTCTACTCAAAGCATCTGCCGCCTTATTTTCCTTCCTTGGGTGGTAGTGTATAGTGCAATAATAATCCTTGATTAGTTCAAGCCATCTCTTTTGCCTCATGTTGAGTTCTTTCTTTGATAAAATATATTCCAAACTCTTTTAATCGGTATATATCTCACATTTTTCACCATAGAGATAATGTCTCCATATCTTCAAAGAAAGTATTACATCTGCTGACTCAAGATCATGAGTAGGATAGTTTTTCTCATGAATTTTTAACTCTCATGATGCATAGGCAATAACTGTAACACCACGCTATTTCATAGTACGTTATTTCTTCAAAGTAATTCAATAACTTTCACTACACGCAACACCGAGTTCTAGCGCACCATGACTTACCAAACAAGCTGTTCAAAAGCGGTTATGAATAGTATTAACTTAATTTTGAACTTTATATAATTATTATAATTTTAGAATCCATATTATGAGTTTCTTAGACATAATGTAAGAACAAATAAATTTTTTCAGATAAAAGAAGTATTTTTCAAAAAATGCAATTTTACCGACTTTTAATGGAAAATCCTTTTTAAATCCAATATTTGAAACTTTTATATATTCAATTTGACAAAATAAACTTCTTATATAGAATAGGTACATAATAATTTATATTCAATAATGTTTTGGGGTTTTTCTAATAACTTTCATATTTGGTTGAATAGTGAAAAATACTATATTTTAACTGAAAACAACTTTTTTAATCAAAATAATTTATATTGTTAAATTATATATTTTAATGCTATGAAAGTATAAATAGATTATATTTTTACTATTTAATCCAATTATGGTCATTTTAAGTATTTTCACTTTGAAATTGGATATAAACAAGTGTCAATCTTTTGATTGTTCTTATTTCTTAAAAATACACCTTTTGGTTTTAATAGCAGGAATTAATTTTAAATTAATAAATGAAACTTGTATGTTTTGAATTTGGTAAAATAGACTTTATTTTTGGATTTGGAATATCTAAATTATCTTAGGGTGAAATTTTGGTACTTTTCTGATAACTTTCCTATTTTGACGAATAGTGAAAATTACTAAATTTTAATTAAAAACAACTTTTTAATCGGAATAATTAATAGTGATAAATTAAGAATTTTAGTGATTTTAAAGTATAATTATATTATAATTTTACCATTTAATCCAATTTTTGTCTTTGTACATAATTACATATTTAAAATGGACATAAGAAAGTGTCAATCTTTTGATAGTTATTATTTGTTAAAAACACGCTTTTTGTTTCGACAATGGGAATTAATTTTAAATTAATTTCTTCCACTTATGTGTTTTGAATTTAGAAAAATGGATTCCATATTTAGAATCAGGAGGTACAAATTGTGTAAATAGGTAACTTTTATTTTTAGACATTTTGAATAATTACTTCAGTAAATATTTTATTTACCATGGTTAAAGGGTAAATCCAGTAAATAAGGGTAAAAAATAATATTATAATAATTCTAAATTGCCCTAAAACGTATCCTAACCCTATTGGTTGATACATTTCCAACCATGGTCATCTTTGGGTCGATTTTGGGATCCCATAGAGCCACATTTAAGTGATAATGACACTTTATATTAATTAAGTTAAAGTAAATGCAAAAATGACATAAGCATATATCTTTTAGAAAAAAATATTTTACATATGGTTATATATTTTTAACTTTCGACTATAAAAATTAATTAGAAAGATAAAAAGATTTCATAAATAATGGTATTTTATTTATAATTTTTAGACATTGAGTAATTAAATTTCTTTATGACACAATAATGATGTAGTATTTTCCTTATTAATGCAAGAATCAAATAATTGGTATTATAAATGTTAAAATAAATATAATTTAATAGTTTTGATGTCACGCATGAATTTTATTGGTTAATATAACATGATAGTATTTCATAAATGAACTTGGTTCTAATTAATAAAGTTTTTAAGACTTTAACAAAAATCAATTATTAAATAGTGTCAAAATTGACATAAAAGAGTTTTTAAAACAAATATTATGTTATTAATTCATATTCTATTCCTAAAAATATAAGGTTAGGCCAAAGGACTTATATAATGATAGTTTTATCATTAATGGACCACTTTGGGGTCTCTTGGATGTATATAGTATGTTTATTAACTATATAATATAAAAATACAAAGTGACATGGTAAATGTCTAACTATTTAACTAACAAATAAATATAAATGGTAGGGTTAATATTGTGACCCAAACCTATCTAAAATATATTGGATGAAATTATTTCTACCCATACCTACCATATACATTGAATAATACACTTTATAGCCATTAGAAACCGAATATGAATTTATTATAAATTAATACTTTGAGTTTTCCTAAAGAGCCCCTCCTCCCCCTTATAAAAGGACACCAATTATATCCAATTCTTCATACATTCAAAGCCTTTTTGTTCTACCAACCTCTACCCAAATACCCTCTAAACTATCCTCCCTTAATCCTAGAAGCCTTACATTAGTCAAAAATCCATCCTAAGGATCCATTTTGATCAAATCAAAAGGAAGAACCCGAAGAAGAGTTAATGTTTTCACCACCCTTTTTCAAGTTCCTTTCTTTTCAACTTATTATTTATTTTTTGTTTCCATTATAAAATAATAACTCCAGTATATTCTATATAATTTTATGTTATTATAAATATGGTACAACTATATTCAGTATTCTATCCATCCTTTGAATGACATGTCGCCATACGTGCGTACATACAGTTTACCATCTCCAGGTCGTGGTGTAATTGTAATTCAATACATTATTATTTGGATGGGTATAATAATGATGTGTAATTCAGGAAAATAATAAATATAACATAATAATTATTCTGTATATATGATATAACATCCAATTATATATTATTTTAATATCAAAATAATGATATTGTCGCTCGTGCGTACGTACGGACTACCGTCTCCACGAACGCGATAAGATTCATTCCCCAACGTATCTATTCAAGACTAATTTTCATTTTATGATTAAAAATAATGTTTAAGGACTTGATATCATTTTGGATATTAATAAGATACAACCTATCCATAACAAACACATCTTATGTAACAAAACATATAAAAGAAAATGAGTAAGTTAACACCCAAAACGACGATAATACTAAGATATTATTAACAAAGAAACGTTAAAAGATCATATATGATATCATATTAATGTATATAAATATTGTATAATTTAATAACAATTATTTCACCATTATACAGGTGGTTATCCTACCTTCAACCAAGGAATAGTACAAGGTAAGGGTTTATTTCACAATCTCTTCATTATCCGAGGTTGTTTATACATAATTATCTACTAGGGCCTCTTTATCATCCACATCCATGTTTCTTAAAAATGTATTTCAAAACATTCATACTATTTTACAGAATATGGGTTAAAGTCATTCATAACTTTTTTTGAATTTTTATAAGATGTTTATAAAAGAAATATTTCTGTCATTTTCCAAATATGTTCCTTTTTAACCTTTTCGACAAAATTAAGGTAAGAATGTCTTTTTTAACTTATACAGAGGGTGCGGCTATTTTCTACCATTATAAACTCATCGAATCTTCCCTTACAAGCTTATAATAATATTTTTAAAGTTAATTATTTATTTTATATTTATGTGACTCTTAAGTGATTTCAAAATAGAGAGATATATTTCTCTAAAAAGAGTTTTGATTTCATCTATGTCAACATCCTTTGATAGATTTTAAGTTTATTTGGAGTTGATTTATTATGATACAAAACTTCCATATTGTATTGATGGTTTTGTGATATGTTTGACTGTGTATGTGCTATTTTTATACCATTCATGATTTATGTTTAAAGTATTGACATTTCGTATTCTAATTTTAATAAAAATGTTTATCATATGTTTAAACCTTTTCATATGAGGAATATATTGGACTTAGTAAGTGATGGGTGGAGCCCGCTATATCTCCTCAATGTATCGGTAGGTCTCATGAGACAACTAGATGTGGAATTGGATGAGGCCCTTTCCCAATTTGATTTATGGTTTTGGTCGAGGCCTTAATCATTTTTAGACATCTAGGTCGAGTCCTTGAAAAAATGTTTCAGAATTTCCGGCATTATGCATTACCTCATTATGGAAATAATATTGATGGTTCATGTGGTCATTCAACTAGTATAATACCCATGATTATTTTTTATTATGGAATTATTTACACAGCTCATATTCATTCCATAAAATTATTCTTGTTTATTATTGGTAAATCCATGTGGTTTCAATTATTTACCATGCTTAATATTTATGTCATTTTCTACTGTATTACTTACCCTTACTGAGCGTTTGATCTCACCCCTTTTCTTTTGTTTTATTTTCCCAGGATATGAAGAAGTTAGTTATGAGTGAGCTGCAGGAATAATCTATGAGACTGGGATGTTTCTAATGAAATATATTTGTGTTGTATTTCTCTTTAAGTTGTAAAGTTGAAATTATGTATGAATCTTGATTCCAAGGCCACTAAAATAATCGGTCTTTCGAGAATTGATCTTTTGTGATCATTCCAATGTTTTGTAATAATGCACCGACTCTGGGTAACTGGGGTCAGGGAATTACAATAACTCTATCATTATGCATAAGGACACAACCAAGTCCTTTCTTTGAAGTATTTCTATAAATAACAAAATCATCGTTCCCTAATGGTAGAGTCAAGATAGGATCATTGACTAATATTCTCTTTAGTTATTCAAAAACATTATTAACATTCTTTTTTTCAAAAAAAATTTAACCCCTTTACATGTGAGATTGGTTAATAGGTTATTCAATCAGGAAAAATTCTTGACCAAATGCCGATAATAACCTCCTAAACCAATAAATATGCGTACCTCAGTTATACTTGTCGGTGCTGGCCATTCATGGATTGCCTTGGTCTTTGAAGGATCAATATATATTCCATCCTTAGAGACAATATGTCCATGAAAAGAAATCTCTTGAAGCCAGAATTCACACTTTCTAGACTTCTATATAATTCATTTCTTTGGAAGGTTTTAAGAATGGTGTGAAAGTGATTTTCATGATCTTTATATATTTTGGATTATACCAGGATAGCATCAATAAATAACACTTCAAAGTCATCAAGATATTCCTTGAAAACTCTATTCATTAGATCCATGAAAATAGAGGGTGCATTAGTCAGCCCAAAAGGCATTACTGTAAACTCGTAATGCTCATACCTGGTTCGAAAATATGTTTTAGGAATGTCTTCCTTCTTCACACACAACTGATGATATCGTGATGGAAGGTCAATCTTTGAAAAATATTGATCTCCATGAATTTGGTCAAATAAATCATCAATGCGAGGTAGGGGATACTTGTTCTTGTTATAGCATTGATCTCCTTGTAGTCAATGAAAAACCTCATAGATCCATCTTTCTTCTTAACAAAAAGGACAGTGGATCCCCAAGGAGAAACACTAGGGAAACTAAATACCTTATTACTCAATTCCTCTAGTTGTTTCTTTTGTTCCACTAACTCAACAGTGGTCATTCTATAAGGTGTCTTCGATATGGACCTTGAACCAGGAATTAAATCAATGGAAAACTCAATTTCTCGTTTTGGAGGATGTCCAGGTAAATCCTCTGGAAACACATCAACATATTATTGAACAATAGGTACATCCTCTATTCAATCATTATTTTCCTCTCCCATAATTATTTCATTCTCATCCTCCCTAATAACTACATTTAGTAGAGATACTAGGGTTTGATCTAGATATGAATCATCTGGTGACGTTTCTGCTCTAATGATAAGGTACTTCTTATCATCATCAAAAATTGTAACCTCTTTCTTCATACAATAGATTTTCGCATCATGGTCTAAAATCCAATCCATACAAAAGATTATATCAAATTCAATCATGGATATGACAATGAGATCATAAGATAAATAATATTTATAGGCCCTAATGGGAACTAATTCACAAAACATTGTTGCGATGATACTTCCCTTAAGTGTTTTGACTTACAAATCCCTTGTTATGTAAAATTGAAAATATAGAATTTTCTTAGTAAACTGGGAATATATGAAATAATGAAATGATCCAGAATCAAATAAAGAATTGGCTAAACTTAAGGAAACTAGTAAATTACTTACCACCACGTCTTTCAGATCTTCAACCTCAGTAGTAGTGATCGCATAAGCAAGGCCTTGCTCCCTTGGCCTTTTCTGGGATAAGTTCCCTTAGAGCTTATGAAATTCATTTTTACTATGCCCCTTTTCTTTATAATTGTAGCATTCAGCATTGACAACCTCTTTATTACCCTTACAATCATGAACTTGGTTGCCTTTTTTACCACACATGTAACAGACTCCCATTCCCTTTAGGCATGTACCGGGGTGTTTTTCCAACATTTACTACAGGATGCATATTAAACTTTTCCCTTATTCCCCTTATTTCCATTTCTGAAGTGTTAACTAGATCTCTTATTCTCCTAGTTTTCTTTAAAGTCGTAATATTTAGAGAATTCCTTTTCTGTCTTGATAGCACATGAGATAATATCTCCATATGATGAGAAGGATTGTGAGAGTAATTCTCGACAGAGAAATGGTTTTAACCCATGAAATAGTCAATAAATCTTAATCCTTGGGTTACATATATAATATGCAGCATTCCTTGCTAACCTTGTAAAGTTAGCCATATATTTTGAAACATTCTCTTCATTTTTTTGTCTCAGACTCAGAAATTGTCTTTCCATATCTGATCAATGGTCACGAGGAAATTATTTTTCTAAGAAAAGATCTTTTAACTCCCTCTATTCCATATTTTATACTTCATCATATTCCTTTGTGTTTTTAATCATTCACCACCATTGCTCTGCATCTCTTATGAAGCGATAAACTGCCATAACAACTTTTTCCCTTTCGCTACTCCCCAAAGAATAAAATATTTTCTCTAAGGAATTTATTCATTTCTCAACTACTAATGGATTTTTACTCCCACTTAATGTTGGTGGTTGTTGCCTCATGAAGTAGTCTAACATTGATCCTCTGCATTGTGGATCAGGGTGCTCCATATGGGTAAGGTTATTATTCATAACCTGAGTGAGTTTTTCGAGTATGGTGATAATCTGATCAGCACCAGTTGCTTCCCCAGCTCCACTATAATTTTCTTGAGTATGTGGGAAATCCCTACATGTATTATGTGCACTGATATGGTTTCCATTTCTTCTATTAGTCGCCATTTATAAACAAAGGCATACACTATATTAGTTTGTGAATCGCAATACATAACTCCAAACTTGTAAAACACTTAACATAAATTGAATAGTTTATGGATATAACCCATAATCATAAAAATGTTTTCTGTGAGGAAGTATATACTCATAAACCTTTCATAATGGTTTATAAAGAAAATGAGAATTATCCTAAGCATATACCCCGTGAGTGTCGTAACCAAGAGTGCAGCAAGGACCATTATCGTGCACCAGTTTCTGTTCGAGTCTAGCTCAAAGCGATGTTTTTGGGTTTTACCCCTAGGTACATATGTTCCAGAGCTTCCTCTACCTGCTCGTATCTAGACAGGGATGTATTTCTTGGAAAACTCACAAAATCACTACAGTACCAAAATTCTACAAAGTTCTTCTATACTAATCCTCAAAGTCTATCTTAGGGTAATGTTCTCTAATCAGAGTTTTTATAAATCTAGCTTCCAAGGATTTTACTAAACATCCTTTGATACCAACTGTAATTCCCCGACCCTAGTTACCTAGAGTCAGTGCATTATTATATAAAATTGGCATGATCACAAAAGATCAAGTCTCAAAATACTGATTAGTTTAGTAGCCTTGTAAATACTAGATACATTCATAAGTTTTACATTACATTATAAAATGAAAAACTAAAACAACATAGTCTCCATAGGCCACAATCATTCCCTTAAAATATCCCCGTAGGTCAGTCATAATATACTTCTTCGCATCCTGGGAAAAATAAAACATAGAAAGGGGTGTGCTTAGATTCTCAGTAAGGATAAAAGTACAGCAGAAAATTTCATAAATAAGCATAAACATTTAAAGCAATTTAAACTAAAATAAAAGCCTTCTAAACATGAACTTCAACATAATATAGAAAAGATAAAATCAAATAATATAATTTACTTATTCACATGGATATTCTACTAGTCGAATAATGGCATGAAATATCAATAGCCACATTCAAAATGACGGAATGCATAATGTCGGACTTCATAACCACATAGTCAATGCCTTGTGCCAAGAGTAAAAATAAGATTTTGTCAAGGACTTGTTCCAAGACACTAGTTTGTCTCATGAGACCTATCGATGCATCAAGGAGCTATAGCGGGCTCCACCCATCACTTACTAAGTCCAATGCATTCCTCATATGAAAAGGTTTAAACATGATATAAACATTCATATTAAAACTAGCATACAAAATTTCAATACTTTATCCATAAAAAATGAATGTTATAAAAATAACACATCTATATTGAAACATTTCAAAGGACCTTCAATACAATATGGAAGTTTTTTATAATAATAAATCAACTTCAAATAAGCTCACAATCCATCAAAGGATGTTGACATAGATGAAATCAAAACACTTTTTAGAGAAATATCTCTTTCTATTTTGAAATAATTTAAAATTCATATAATTCTAAAAGAAAACATTTATTTTGAAATTATTCTTATAATAATGTAAGGGAAACTTCGACGATGTTATAACGGCATAAAATAGCCACACCTGCCGTATAAGTTAAAAAAAATTCTTACCTTAATTTTGTCGAAAGGGTCATAAAGTGCCTTGTTTGGAAAATGACAGAAATATTCCTTTAAAAACATTTTATAAAAAGTCAAACAAGGTTATAAATGACTTTAACCCATAGTCTAGTATATATTAAAAATGTTTTTAAATACATTTTTAAGAAACATGGGTGTGGATGATAAAGAGGTCCCAATAGATACTTACATAAAAACAACCTCGGATAATAAAGAGATTGTGAAATTAACCCTTACCTTGTCCTTTTCCTTGGTCTAGGGTAGGTTAACCTCCTATATAATGGTGAAATAATTTTTATTAAATTATACAATAACCATATACATTAATATGATATCATATATGATCTTCTAATATTTCTTTGTTAATGATATTTTAGTAGTATCATCGTTTTGGGTGTTAACTGGTTTGTTTTCCTTTATATGCTTTGTTATGTAAGCCTTGATTGTTATATATAGGATGTATTTTATTAATATATAGAATGATATTATGTTCATAAATATTATTTTTAATCATAAAATGAAAATTATTCTTGAATGATTACCATGGGGAGTGAATCTCATCGCGTTCGTGGAGACGGTAATTCGTACGTACGCATGAGCGGCAATATAATTATTTTGATATTAAAATTGTATATAATTGGATGGTATATCATATATAAAGAATAATTATCATGTAATATGTATTATTTAAATCATTTATAAACATTATTATACCTATCCAAATGATGAAGTGTTTCAATAAAAAACTACACAATGACATGGAGACGGTAATCCGTACAAACACACGTATGGTGACTTTATCATTTATAGGATGGATAGAATAATAAATATGGTGTAAAATTTTTATAATAACATAATATTATATATAAGATATTGGATTTATTATTTTAGAATGGAAACAACAAAGAAATAGTAAGTGGAGGAAGAAAATAACTTGAAAGAGGTGATGAAATATTTACCTCTTTTTTACGTTCTTCTTTTTGATTTGATAAAAAGGGATCCTTAGATTGGATTTATAACTCAAGTAAGGCATCTAGGATTAAGGTAGGATAGTTTAGAGGATATTTGGGAAGGGGATGGCTGATACAAATGGCTTTGAAGGTGTGAATTGGAGAGAAGGGGAGGTTCCCTTTTATAAGAGAGGTGGGGGTCACTTTAGGAAAAGCATGAAATATTATTTTATAATAAAATCATTTTCGGTTTATAATGGCTCTAAAATGATTTATTTAAAGTATAAGGTGGGGATGGTTCTATAACCTCTTAACCAATAGGTTTTAGATAGGTTTAGGTCATCATAGTAACCTTATCTATTAGATTTATCTCTTAGTTAAATAGTTTTCCATTTACCATGTCTCTTTGTATTTTTATATTATATGGTTAATAAACTTACTATAATCTTCCAAGAGAACCACAAGTGATTAATTGATAACATATATAATATCATTTAATACCTTTGTCTGAATATTATATTTTTAGGAATATAATACCAATTAATAATATAATATTTGTTTTAAAAACTCTTTTATGTCAATTTTGACACTATTTAGTATTTTGTTTTTGTTAAATTTATAACAGCATTATTAATTCGAAAAATTTCATTTAATCAACCCTAAAATGTCATATTAACCTATAAAAATAATTTATTTTATTAAAAGTCTTAATTTATATTTATTTGGATATTTATAATATCAATTATTTTAATCTTTCATTAATAAGGTAATTATGGAATCATGATTGTGTCATAAATAAATTTAATTATTTAATGCCTAAAAATTATAAATAAGATACCATTATGTAGGAAATATTTTTATCTTTTTAATTAATATTTATAGATTAATTTATCTTATGTATAACCCTATATTAAAAATGGTTTAGTTATTAAACATTAATTTTAACTCTTTTAACTCCTCTTTAAATAAAATATAAATAAATGTACTAATCTAATCCAAGTGGACCATAGAGGATCATATTTTATTTCTAAGGTTTTTTTTGGTCGAATTATACTTATACAAAATAATTAATACATGTCTTAGGGTAATAATAATATCATTTTTACCCTTAATTACCCTATTTACTTTTAATCGTGGTAAATATAAGTAAAAAGTTATTATTCACCAAAAATTATTTTCATCTTATTGAACGACATTTTATTTACTGATATAAACTGTATCTCTCGGATTTTTGAAATACAACTCACAGAAGTGGTAAAAAAAATTATGTGAATTTACAAATGCTCCTTGGAGGTGGGTAAAAGACGGTAAAAAGTTCAATAAAATTTTATATATCTAAACTTATTATAAATTGACTCTAATGAATTAAATTTAACTTATATAGTTATTATGTATCTATTTTTACCTAAAATAAATTAAAATAAAATAATTAATTATTTAAATAAAAAGTTGGTTTTAACCGATAACGCTATGTTTTTCACTATTTATCAAAAATTGAAATTTTCAATAAAATACCAAAAATTCACCCTAACATAATTTTGATATTAAAAATCCAAAAATGAATTCTATTTTGAAATATGAAATTTATAAAATTTCAAGAAGTGGGTATTACTATTCTTAACATCTAGTTTGATTGGTCGCAGTGTGTTAAAATCTCGTAGTTGTGTACAATGTAAGCTATTGCATTATTCAAAGGTAAGTGTACCATGGAAGCTTGGGGTGTTACACAATTGATTAAATTTCCATCAAAACCATTATTTATGTCAAAAATTCTACTTACCACCATTACATAATCTCACCCTAATTAAATGGATTTTTTGGTTTTCCAATTTCATGCCAAAGCCCCATTTTTCATTTAAAATCCCAATTCATCGGAATTGGGTCTTTTCTAAAAATTGATTTAAATCCATTTTATACAAATATAAAAACTATTTATATTAATTTGATCAATTTAAATTAAGCAATCAAATTGTGGTTAATAAAAATTGGGCATCGTAATGAAACCACCAACCATGGGATCAACGGATCTCAGATCACCAAAACCTAGCTGGGCTTCATCAAAGAAGAATGAAAATAACCAGATATAGGATAAACAAGAATAAAAAATAGGTTTCAATCCATAAAATTGGGTATTATATCCTCCATCCATAAAAAAATCTATATAACCCTAGAATGAAATAAGGGTAACTTTGGAGATTGAGAATGGGAGGAGAAAACTAATCGGAAGGAGATCGACTGACATTTTCCTTGATTTGGATTGCTTTCGGGAGGGATATAGGAGTCCAGGAATCCTTTATGAGAGCTCTAATAGAGGTATAACTATGTTTGGTTTTAAGGAGGTCAGTATGGGACCTAAAAAAAGTGTTCGTGAATTTTTAACAATAATTTGGGTCTAATAAAAACACGTCTGTATGGTTTCATGGGAAACAACAAACAGTTTGGTTAAATTGTTCTTTATCCATGCCGATGTTATAAAGTAGGCACACAGTTTAACCTAAGAGGACATATGATGTGAAAAAACATTTGTTGGAAGTGTGAATATCTCTGTCAAAAATATTCCATTTTCTTGTACGAGGGTGCACGATTTGGAAAACTATATGTATGTCGTGTGGAAACCGTGCAATAGCCTAGAAATTTAATATTTTCAAATTTTTGAACCTGAAAAAAAAACCCAAAAAAAACCCAACCAAATCTCAATTAAAAATAGAGGTTTATTAATACATGAAAAAATTAACAGGATATTACATTCATTACAGTGAAAATAATTATTTATCTTCAAAATTTGGAACATGGTATTCATCTGAGGTCCCTCAGATGGTACATGGGGGTTCGAGACCTCAGTAGAATGTATGGGATCAATGGTTCCAGGAGGAATGGTATATGGAGCTCCTCCATCATCTGGCCTTTAAAGTGGGTAGATATATCATAGAAATTGGCTTTAGTGGGGTCGTAACAGGTGTAATAGGTAATATATGATGGTCTTGGAATTTGGTGGTCATCTTCAGCTCAAGATCGAGCTCGAATATAGGTGGACATGGAGGTTCTATGATAGTTTCAGAAAAAATTAGGGTTGAAGATGTAAAAAGTAGTGGTGGAGATGGTGGCATGGGGTTTGTGAGATGTGGGTAACACAAGCAATTGAAAATAGTGGTGTTTTTGTATGTGATGAATAGTTTCCAATATCATATTTCCCCACAACAAAAATTTAGGTGGAGTCCCTGAGTGATTAAATATCAAGGCACAAATCCTCAATTGAAATGGAGTTGGATATGGGCTATAAGACCCCTTCCCGCCACTATACACCACCCCATGCCAGGGATCTGCTCCTCCCATCACCTTGTGGGTTTCAAAACCATATGTCAGTGCATCTGGGATACAGTCCAGCAATATATCTCATAGATTCATCCATTTGGACCCTCAATGAGAATGATCCCTCATGCCTTCTACCACCTTGGGTTCGCAATACCGATGGCTTTCTTGGAAAATTGGCCCATTTTTTAGGCTGGATAAGTGGTTGTCGACCACAATAATGGACATATTTATTTAGTAAGCTTTGAAAAAACATAATAAAAATTACATAATTTCAACTTATTAACGAAATAAAATACCAAATTCAAATTCTGTAACAATTTAATGAATTTTAAATATTTTTATTTACACATTTTAAATTACGCATATTTTAGTAAAACATTGAAATCCATGTGAATTATTCATTAAAATCCATCAATATCCTTAATTTTTTTCAAAATTAGGAATGAAAATTAAAATATACAAATACCCCCATACTCAAACCTATATTTTACTCATGTATTAAATCTCAACATTGAATTAAAAAGGTCTCCAATTCTACCAATATTCAATTTAAAATGTAATAAAATTAAATTATTATCAATGTTAAATCAAACATTCCAAAGTTGACCAAAAATAACAATTAAATTTATCAATTTTAATAGAAAAAATAAATTTAATCATTTTAATTTCTCCCTTTTGAAATTGGTGGAGCATATCATTCCATTAATTCATGTTCCTCAATTCATTACAATTAAATATTCAAAATCATGACTTAATTCACTTTTTAATCTTTTCCCTTATCACTCATGATACAATTCAAATATATTTATAGTCAAATCATGGTAATATGATACTTATCTATAGTCTTTTAAAGCAAATACTTTCTCTACTTTGTAAAGATAAAATAGACATAAAATCTTGATGACTTTTAATAAAGGATCAAATGACTCTGATACTTAAGGTTGGTAATAATCGGTGTTTTTAAAATTAAGTCTCATTAAGAAGGTTTATCTCTTAAAGTAAATTTCATGGGATTAAATTTAACCATAATTTCATTCTCCCCTTAAAAGTGGAATCTTCCTATTTCTCAAAAACTCTAATTAAAGGTTACAATCAAAATAAATCACAATAAATTATTTTTAAAACCACTATAATTTTCCCTAGTTTTATACAATTTTTTTTCAAAGTATTTTTTTATTTTTCTTTTTCAAAATTATTTTAGAAACTAACCTCATATCCACCACCTAAACAAATATGATAATAATAACTAGTCCAGTGATGGTGATTTTTTTATTCTTCTAAATCACAACCCATTCCTATTTTTTCATTGATTTTTTTAGAATAGAAAAAAGTGAATGTGCAATGTTTGAATCAAAAATAATTTCTCAAAACCCACAATATCTTCTACACACTTTTCCATTAAAATTTATTTTACCCCTTACATCATGATTACCTTCACCCCCACACTTAAATATAAAAATATCTCGTAAATAGTATGAGGGGAGTATAAATGAATTAAAATAGATTAAAACATGACCCTTTATTAAAAAGATCATTCATGGTCTCTAAATGTGGTGTATAGTATAACGTATTTTCAAAAGTTTCCTCAATCAATTTAAATGTGTTTTTTTATATTCATATCTTTGAAAAATTCAAATGGAGGTTCTAGAAGTTGGTATGTCCCAAGATCACTCAAGAAATATGCTCAAGTGAAAATTTAAAAAAATTCGACTAGAAATACTCCCGAAAATGGGAAATTTGATATTGGACAATCACTCGTGGAATTCATAATAATAAAAAGTTAATTCACATAAACTGTAGAAATTCAAAGTGTGAAAAATTGTAGGTAAATTTCATTTTCATGAATCAACTAGTTCCCTCAAATCATGAGTCCTTATTTTAACTTCCATTCTTCTCTATAATAATTTAATTACCCACATTACTAAATAAATTTCATTAACATTGAAATGTAAAATATTGAATAGTGGTATTCCTTAGAAACCCATGTCTCCTAGATAATTTAAGTAGAGAAAAAAAATAAAACATGGGCATGAAATTTTCAATTTAAATATCAATGAAGGTGTTCCAAAAAAATATAGCGAGTTTATGAAAAAAAATTGTAAGAATGAAATCCTTATTCTATAAATTTTAGTCATATTTCCTCCTTAATTATGGAATTTGTGTTCCATCATGGTACTACACAACTAAATTAATCAATTAATCACAAAAATCATGTCATTAAAGATTAAAATGATAAAGGATGTGGGGTTTCATGCTATTCTAGTCCTAGGAATGAAATTTAAATCCTAGAAATTATCTAGAAAGATAATTCTTCGTATAATCCCTCAAGTGGTCCATATTTGTTTATTGCCTCCAGAAGGGAAGTACCAGCTGTTATCTACAATCAATTGGTGGGTTGATCTTCTTGGACTTGAGCCAACACATGTGGGTTTTCCCAATTTTCACTTATTCTTTCTTAGTGAAGAATGATCCATGGATATATTATACCAGGTCCTCCCCTTCACAATTAATAATTTTTTTCATGTATGGGGTAGGATAAATTATGAACCATCCTCTTTATCTGTTTTTACTTGTGAATCTTCCTCCTTATCCAGTGTTGGCTCAACCTGAAATGTGTGAAATGATTTATCAAATAGAAATTATAAAGATAATTTTACTTGAATTAATATTAAATTAATATTTAAATTCACTCTTTTAAAGTGAGCATCATGTGTCTAGTTTTTTTAGGATAATCAATTTTATCTTCCTAATAGGATTACTCAAATGTTTTTTCAGTAAAATCAGGGTCCTCCATGTCTTCCAAAGCATGTGTAGGTGTAATTTCTTCATCATTATCTAAGGAAAAATAATGATTGACCAAATCTAAAAATCCAAAGTATTTAGTATTGTTACTTAAATCATATTTAATATGATCATAATATAAATAAATCAAAATAATATAATCTTTATGAGTTTTTTATAGTTTAATCACTTCTTCATTAGTAAGTTCCTCTTTAAACAAAATCTTAGTGGATGGAGGTAGGTTGTCAATATCCTCTATCTTTTCTTTAAATTCCGTAACATGTGTGGATTCCTTCTCTTCCTTGAATAGAGACAAGAATAGTGGTGTTGGATCTTCTTCATTATTAAGAATAATGAGATCATGTTATACCTCAAAATTATTCCAAAACATTTCCATATCTCATTCATCCATCACATGTATCTCAGTAGGAATTTCATCAACATCATGAATCCACTCAAGGTCATTATAGTCAGACTATATTTGGTTCCTAAAATGGTTTTTTTTTAATATTCTCAAAGTTTTTACCCACTTTCATAAATGTATTAAGTAAAATTGGGAATATTTGGTTTCACTTCATCCATGGAATTCAATATTTGATAATCAACCTAGAATTTATCAATCATATATTTCTTCTATTGAAATGAAATTCTGCTTCCTTTCCTATTAAGAATATGCTTGTCTAGGTTAGTGTGTTCAATCATACTTTATAGAAGAACCTTATCATCACTATTAAATATATTCTTATGATCCTTCACCCCTAAGTAGTTGTTCCCTAAATAGAAAAAATGATGGTTTTTTAAACATCGTGAAAATAATTTTTATGGTTTTTTAATTGAATAATATCTATCTACTATGTGAAAAATAAAAAATTAGAGCCATAACTGATCATATCCCTAACAATGACACCATGTTTTGAGGTACACCTTTCATGAGGTGTGGAAAAATATATTTAATTTTCCCCTAAGGGTTTGGTAGTAATAGTTACAAAATTCATCTATATTGGGTGGTTTTCTGAATCAAGAAGTCACATGTGAGAATGTATATTAAAGAATAGAAATTTAATGACCAGGTAGTAAATAACATGGTTTGTGGAGATCAAATTAGGGAAAATTTATTACGTTTAGGGTTAGATTCCTTCTGTAATGTTATCATGGTCCTTAAAAATTGAATTCTTTATTTTTATTAAATGTTTAAATGAATATATTATTATTCCTTTATCTTATTTTCACCCTTGATTAAGGTTGAAAGAAATGGAAAATACTCCACCCAATTCCATTTATTAGATTATCCCCATTCTGATGTTTGAAAGTTGTAGTGGGTCTCTTTTTTATCACCTTGTAAATTCTAAATTAGTAATTTAGTTTCTCAGGTTCCCAAATTAGTCTGCTATGTCTTCTGAACATGTTAAGTAATCACCAAACACTTCTCCACCTAACACTATATCTCGTAATCACTGTCATATGAACCCAATAAAAGGGATACAAATTTTTTCAATCAATTAAACTGAATTTTTTTTAGATTTTAAATTAAAATAAAATATTATCCCATTAAAATTATGAAATCGTGAATTGAGACCCCTTCCGAAAATAAAAAGAGACTGCTAAATTTTATAAAATCTTGGACTCCATTATTACATAAGGTCACTCCCCTTTCAATCAATCAAAAAAATGGTTTCTTCCCCTATAAAAATGGAAACATTGGGGGTAAAAGGGGTTGAATAATTAATAAAAGAAAAAATAAATAAAATTAAAAATGTAGTGTCAAGAACCAGCATTGGGTGTTCTCTCACGATCTACTGATCATTTTCTATAGCACAGCTCCATTGTATTTATATAGAGAATAAATCTCCTAATATCTCTCAATTTAATCTTTACATATCTTTATAGACAATAAATTCATATTTTTATAAATTTTCTATATTGAATATTCTGAATTTATGAGTTTTCCAAATTTCAGCACTAAGATATTATTTCTTTGTGACTGTATATCACATCTACCACTAGAATGATGGTGGATCACAACGACCATTGCCCCAATGGTGGATCAAATCGACCATTGGAAATAACCATCACTAATGGTCTCTAATTAATTTTGAATCCTATATATCCATCATCTTACCTGGTCAATATAATCATCCATGGACTCATCCTCCTCCTTGAGGATTATTTGTAAAGTAGGTGACTCATCCATGCATAGTATTTCATGGAAGCATGGGAATATTTTTTATGCATGGGTGGTTCTTCAAAGTTATGATATGATAATTGGGTAGTGTAAAAGTGTATGTGGATGTGGTGAATTAATTAGTGTAGAATGAGGATACATAAATAATCCCATGTCATCAAGGGGTCTTTAGTAGGGCTCAATGCTTGATATCAGGCTATGTGGCCTGCCATGGAAATTCTCTAGTAATACTGAGTGGCATCTAGTGGTGGTATGTAGTGAAGATCGGTGGTGGATGATTTATATATATGCTACCACTAGCTCAATTATAGCATGTGGGACCATTGGGTCAATTGTTTAATGTGTTTACTATTTCCCCAGTATTGGCATGTTCTAACATTGTCTCAACTGTAGCATGTGTTACCATTGGCTCAATAGTGGATGTTATGGTGGAAGATGCCTTTTTTAATCCCTTTTTCCTTCACATTGTCCAAAAAGATGTTAATTATCATGAAAGGCATCATTTATCTTCAAAAATCAGCATATGGTAGTCATCCAAGATCCCCAATAAGGTTCATGGGGGTTTGGGGCCTTAGTAGTGTGTCGGGGATTGAAGGTTCATGATAGCATGGAAGTGGGAGATCCTCCTCCATCCATCCTTCGATGTGGTAAAATTAAGCTTAAAAATAGGCTTCATGGAGTTTTTAGTAGGTGTAGGATGTTATTTGTGTTGGTCTTGGGCTTTGGTGGTACATGTTGACTCAAGGTCGAGCTTGAGAAGTGGTGAATATGGATGTTCTCTGATGGTTGTAGATAGTGGTGGCTTCGAAGACAAATGAGGAAGTGTTTGAGATGGTAGCTTTGGTGTGTGAAAGATGTGGGACATACGAGAAGAAGTAAACGATGTCATTTTTTTATGTGATGAACACTATGTTTTATCATGATGTCCCACATCATAAAATCGTGTGGAGGCCATGAGAAATTAAATATCAATGAAATGATCATTGTCAAAAATTAATCTAGATGGTGGCTGAAGGTCCCCCACCTATAGTTATGTGCCACATTGTGCCAAAAATCCTCTCATCCCATACCCTCGTGGATTCCACCACCATGGGCTGGTTTATCTAGGCTTCAACCCATCTATATATTCCCGTGGATCCATCTTTACAATCCATTCTTTGGCCTGATCCCCTGTGACTCCTTTTACCTTTTGACGGCTCTCCCAGTGGCCTAATTGGTTGTACAACCTCTTTCATAGGCTGGCTAAGTGGATATGGGCCACTAGTTCAGGGTCGGATTTATCTTCAAATTAGGCTTTAGGAGGGGTCATTAAAAGCCCATGATGTGATATGTTATGGTATTGGGCTTTGGTAGTGAACTTTGGATCGAGCTCGAGCTCAAGCAGTGAAGGAAACAGAGGTTCCTTGATGTATGAAGATGGAATTGGAATTAAAGAGGATGGTATTAGTGGTGAAGATGGTGGTGTGGGTGTGTCCAAGATGTGTGATTTACAAGTGGCAAGAAATGGTGGTGTTTTTGTAAGAGATGAATATTATCTCGTATCATGTTGTCACACATTGAAAAATCAGGTGGAGTTCATGATATATTAAATATCAAGGCATGGATCCTCAGCTATAATGAAGTTATATACGGGTTGGAGGACCCCTGTGTTCTATAGTGCATGCCCCATATCGGCAAGTTGCTACCCTCGTCACCTCTTATGTTTATCCACCATGGGCTTGTGCATCTGTTCATCGACTCAAATATAAATGCCCACATATTCATACATTTGGGCCCTACAAGGGAATCATATCCCTTTCCTCATGATGCCTTAGATAGGCTCTCATAGTGTCCTTCTTTGATGGTCTTCCTCTTCTTGATGTTGGCCAAGTATATATGGGCCGATGTTTGGGGGATAGCCCTTGGTTGGCTGTATTTTTTTAGTAAACTCCTAAAAAATATAAAATAACATAAATTTAATAGAATATAGAAATAAAATACCAAATTCAAATTATTTAATGATTTCATTCATTTTAAACCATTTTAATTCCGCATTTGAAAGTTTCCATATTTTAGTAAAACATTGAAATCCATCATAATTCTTCATTAAAATCATTCAATATCCTTTACAAATGTTAAAATAATATATGTAAATTGATTGTGTTAGTGTCCTACTGATTATATCTAACACCCTATTTGGGAGCTCATTTGGTACCCAAATACACCTTAAGGATGTAGGTAGGGAAAATGGGAAGTATCCAACATTGGATGCCTCACTTACTATCCTAGTGTGGTGTATGGGACCAGAGGACCAACATTATGCTTGTGACAAAAGTGGAAAACATTTTTGTATTTTTTGTATTTTTATATAGTATTTTGTATATACAAGTAATTCTATATCCCTTTTATATTCTCATTTTTGTTATAATCAAGGTATGATCATCATTTTTTTATGATATTGATTTATCTTCCACCTATTTATTTTATCTTCTTGTTTTATTATTTCACTGAGGTTTATTTATTAATATTTCTACAACTTCCCATTATTATTTTCCATTTTGATATACTCTAACCTAAGGGAATAGTATCCCCACTTTCACATCCTATTTCCTCGATACTAGTCAGAAGACTCTATTATATGGGGAGGCATGTTTGAGTCCATGTTGCTGACTGGGTTCTGTCACACATGAGTGAACTGGGTCTAGGATACTACAAATTGATATCAAAGATTATTTTCTTATTGTATTACTATTTGGGTATTAGAAATAATACTAAGAACATGTAATAATTTGTTAATGAGACTATGCATGGGAGTATCTTAGAAACTTGTAGTGGAAATACAAATCACCTAGGTTGGGATATTGTTTTTTTAATCCTATTACAATTACATTGATTTCACCTTTGGGTGACACACATATTTTGTGGCAGTATTATTATTGATATTACTATTATGGAATTAATTTTCCTTATCCTGTTATGTAAAGGATTTATCATCTTATGATTCATTATAGGAACTTTATAATTCACATGTAATGCATTATTCCATTTCATATAGGTGTATCCCATTTCTTACATCGCCTATATTTCATGTGATGTTGTAAGTACCTTGACTGTTATATATGGAAGTATGAAATCATTTCATATAGGTATAAAATAAATGGATTAATTAAAGTTTCTTCATTAATCTAAATAGTATTTTTCTATATAGCTTGATTATGTCACCTTAATTAACCACTTATTCTATTTTTGAGACATGGACCACTAGTTTCATGGGATGAAATGGTAAATGATTTTGGTTACATTAATTCTAATAGAAATTTATAAATAATGTACTAATAGAAATTGGTAATAGTATTTCATTTAATCAAATAATTGTATATAACATATTATATACAAACACCAGATATAACATGATAATCCTAATATGGGAAATGTTGAAATAAGATAAAACACTGCATCATATACATTGGTCAACGCTAAACCCTCCAAGAAATAATGGTGGAAAATCCCCAGAAAGGATACAAATTCACTCTATATCCTATCAGGAAGTATCATAATACTAAACATTACCCAATTCATTGGAGGAATATATAATTATGGGCTCACTGATCACATTCATTTCATTCTCATGCTTGAGTTGGAATCATAGATCATAAGACATTGATTCAATTATCATTATAATTTTTTCCAAAGTCATGGAGTTTTTAATACATATATATAAGTAACAAATAAAAAATTACATGTTTATAACAATGAACACCCTTGTTATTAAATTGGTATGGTATTAACTAAACAATTGGGTTGGCATAGAAAATTACAGTGATGTTTTGGTGGCATAAAGGCACCATATAAAGATTCATAAAAATGCGCTGATGAGAGAGAAATGGGTATCTCATCACATAGAAATAAAATTGGTAGTAATAGGGACATTTAAAAAGCATATGACAATATTAGAATTCATAAATAGATGACATAAATTAAGGAAGAAACATGAATAAAGAAAAAATCCTAACTATATTTCGACATGGTAACAGGTGTACATAAAGGATAATATGAGGTTTAATAAGATTTAAAGGAATATATCATTATTTTTACATAAAATTAAAATTAATGGTTATATGGAAGAAGATGTCCCAACATATTAAAATTGAAATTAAAATAAATAACATAAAATGAGTGCTTGATAAAAGAGGAGAGTGGAAGATCCCTTACAAAATTTCTATAGAGTGACGGCTAAGGTAAGGATTTAAAGGAGAGTGACTAAATAATATCCCATTCATATAATGTCAATTTTATAGTTATGAAATTATAATAAATTAATTAAAATATAAAAATTTAAAATTTAGGAAATTTATTTCAAATAATGTGTGTGAATTGAAAGGAGGATAGGAAGGTCCCTTACAAGAATGTTTGACTCAAAAGGCTTGGGAAGGGCTTTCTGAGATATTAGAGGTTCCTTGGGAGGACTCTATAAAATGGAGGGAAGATGATGGATTTCCTATAACTAGTTTTAGTGAAGAGAAATGAAAGATTTGGTGCGTTTATAAAATAAATTTGGGGTATTTATTTATTTTTTAGGTTTTGGACTCTACAAAATAAAATATCCAAAACCAAAAACCAACCCATGGTTTTTTCCCATGTTTTCAATAAAATGAGACTATTATACATTATTTTACTAGTAAAAGGGAAAATATGTTAAAATAATTCCCTTTATTATGTGGAGGTGAGTCATACACTTAGATAAATCATTTTAAAACCTTAAAATATATTAATGGTTTTGGAGGATTAATAAAGGCATTGTAAAATTAACCAAATAAACATAAAATAAAATTATTTTAATGTTAAAACATAGATTTGATATTTAATAACCATTAAATTATTTATTATAACCCATTTGGGTCATTGTGATGTCATAATATACAAATTATATTTATACAATATTTGATTTTTAACCAAATATTCAATTGCCTCATAAAATTATGAAAAATTCACTACTTGATAATTTCAATGTTCTGATTCCAAAAATAATATTTATTTCATATAAATAATTTTTTAAATATTTTAATTTTATCTTTTAAAATAAAATCTAAATTTATTATGGAATGATGGGTTTTTCGACAATAATAAATTTTGTACCCTTACAAAAATTATACTTGACTTTATATAAATTATATGATCATATATATTTAATAAAAATTAATAAATATTAAAAAAATTATTTTAAATATACATTAATTCTTGAAAATAATTTTCTTAATTGAATTTGAATATCCCCCAAGAATGGTATTTGTGTTTTATTATATTGAAATGAAAATCATTTATAGAGTAATAATAATAGGATTAAAATATATTCATTATTCTATAAAAAATAATGTTCATATTCATATTACTAGGGACTTGATACATATTTATTTAATAAAATAAAAAATTCTATAAGAGTAAGGTACACGATGGGGTGGGGGACATTCATGGGGTGGTTTGGTGATCATGGTTTGGGTTGTGATGTAAATGAGCTCAAACATCTCTTATAAACAGTTTCTATCATGCTTAAATTATTGGATCTTATCTTGGGATTGGTTAAGGAAAAATCCTAGAAATGTTATATCCCCAAGAATCCTCAATAAATGGGATTCATAGATTATAATCCTACTGGTTAGGTACATCACATCGTGTGTTTATGTCAATTGGATTTTTTGAAACCTTATATATTTATACTAATCATGTGATCACTATTTAATGGCTCTATTATCAATGTTAATGATACTTAACATTATCCTAAATCCAATCGGTTATAAAAAAATAAATTAATTTGTTTTCAATAACCAAATTAATTAATAAGACATTTAATTAAAACCAAATGGGAGATTTTATTCATAGTAGTTCATATCATTACAATATTACCTGCAGAAATTTCTCCCTTGAAATTTTCATTTACAACACTAGAACATGTTAGGGTGACTCTACTTCATCACCTCCTCGAGTTACCATGTTCCTTCTTCCAAAATATGGTTCCTCCACAACACTTTGACAATGTTCATTGTCATATTTCATAGAAATTTTTATCTACGATATATGATCTTTACCATTTTATCCACATAGAAAAGTTCATTCTTCAATGGTACTACCTCTTGATTGAGTACATGTGAGGGGTATGGTATGTGATTTTTCAAGATAGATATATAAAATACTTAATGTGCATGAGATAGGTTCAGTGGGACTGTTGGTCAGTAGGCTACTGCTCTGATGTGATAAAGGATATAAAAGGTGTATCTGTATCTTTTGAATAATCTTTTCATTCTTCCAAAATATCATCACCTTCTTCCCTGGAGATATATAGAGGAATATCATGTCTCTAAAATTAAACTCTAAGTCTCATCAATGATTATCAGCGTAGATCTTTTGTTGACTCTAAGCAGCCTTCATGTGCTGTTGAATGGCCTTAACCTTCTCCACTATTTCCTAGAACATTTTAGGACCTAGAAGTTTTTTTCCCTAACTACATCCCAAAATGAATGTTTTCTATACCTGTTCCCATAAATGGATTCATATGGATCCATTTGGATGCTCGAGTGGAAATTGTTGTTTAAAGAGAAATCAACCAAATAAGGTGTTGGCCACATCCTTCTTTTAATTCCATAGAAAATGCTCGCAACATGTCTTATAGTGTTTTAATGATACGCTTAGATTAACCATCAATTTAAGGATAATAGGATGTATAGAAGTTTAGATCAGTGATTATAGAATATTAGAGACTTTTCCAGAACATGGAGGTGAATATAAGATCTTAATCAAATACAATCGATAATGTTACTCCATAAATACTTAACACTCCTCTTATGTATATACATGCATATTGATCTAGTGAAAATTCCTCTAGAATTGTGAGAAATTGAGTTTTCTTTATAAGATGATCCCAAAAATCCATATAGAATTGTTTCCTCTAGATGTATCTATATTTCGAGTGATAAATTCCACAGTGATGTTCTCCCATTTCCATGATGGTGTGGGTAATAGCTGCATCACCCCCTTGGACTTATTCCTTTTAGCCTTCACTTTCTAGCATACCAGAAACTTTGATTTATATTCAATTGTCTCCTTCTTCATATTGTCTCATCAATAGTGATCATGGGGATTTTGATACATATTTGTGATTTCTGGATGAATGGATAATTTCAAACTATGTGCATCATCATTCATTTATTTATTTGACTCATGATTTTATGGAATGCATAGTCTTGAACAAAATATCACAATTCATTCTTCATTAACCATTAACTATGGGGACTTCCCTTTCTTTACAGCTTCTACCTTCTTCTAAATTTCCACATCATTTCTTTGAGAATCCATTATTTTTTTCCTTAAGGGATGCTTGAGAAATAATTTTAGAAATTATTGATGATTTAATTTCCTTAATATTTCCCATATCCATCAATTGGTGATCTAAAAATATTGGATACTTCTAAATTATCATCATTTATAAAGATACATGATCATTTCTATTTATATTTTATGCCCCCTTATTTTCTTTACGAGGATGGTAGTGAATTGAGAAATCATAATCCTCGATGATATCTAACCATCTTCACTGGAACATATTAAGATATTTCTATGTGAATATATATTTGAGTCTCTTGTGATCAGAATATTTCTCACACTTCTCCCCATAGAGATAATGCAACAATATTTTCAATGCAAAGATCACAGCTTCCAACTCCATATCATATGTAGGATATTTTTTCTCATTAATTTTTAACTACCATGAGATGTAGTCTATATATTTTTTAATTTACATCAGTACACAACCTATGAAATTCTTTGAATAATCTCTATATAATGTAAATATTTCTCCACTTATCAGTAGTTTGAGCACTAGTGTAGTGATAAGCCTATTTTTTAGCTTCTTAAATCTTTCCTCATATTCTTGCATCCAGAAAAACATCACTCCCTTCCCAATTATCTTGGTAATATGGTTTGAAAATAATGAGAAATTTCTCACAAATCAGTGATAATACACAACTAACCCAAGGAATCTATGGATATATGTCACCAATGTTGGTCTCGATCATCCTTCAATTGCTTCTATAATTAAAGGATCCATATATATTCCATTTCTTATGATGATATCCCTAATAAAGATACGTCATTCAATAAGAACTCAAATTTTGTGTACTTATCATAAAGAATATAATTTCATTAGGTCTTTAACAGAGTGCTCATATACTCCTTATTCTCCTCATTTATCATAGATTATATTATAATATCATCTATAAAGACGGCCAAATTTTTTAGATAATATCAAAAGACTCTATTTATCAAGTAAATGAATATTTATAGATAATTAGTGAGTCATAAAGGCATCACTATGAACTCATAGATCTCGTACCTTGTACGAATAGTGGTCTTAGGGATATCTTCTTTCTTCGACATTACTTGATAATATCATGATCTAATATACACCTTAGGGTAGTATTGTTCTACAGGTAGCTAATCGAACAATTCATAAATCTAATGTAGAGGATAATTATTCTTTATCATGATCTTATTGAGGTCTGGATAATCAATGTAAAGTCACATTGAACCATCCTTCTTAATAATGAAGATTATTGGTTCACCCCATAGTAAAGCACATGGCCATATAAACCCATTATCCAGATTCTCAAATAGTTATTTCTTCACCTCCTCATGTTTCACAAAATCCATTTTATATATAGTCTTTGATAATTGTAATTCCCCATGTATAAGATCGATTTAAAATTCAACATCTCATCCAGGACGAAAACCTAGAAATTCTATGGGAAACACACTATTATATTCTCTCATAATTGGCATGTATTTGAGAATGGTTCTTCTCATATACTCTATCATTTTATCTAGATATGCTAGCTTATGGGGGAAAATATCCATGCTTGAGATGATGGTGAAAAATAAGATTCATCCTCCTCTATTAACTTGTACAGAATTGGTGGTCGGTTCAAAATACGGAAAGTGATTTCCTTCTCATGGAAATTTTTAATAGATCTATATAGGGAAATTCAATCCATACCAAGAATTTCATCAAATTCCACCAAAGTTAGTATGAAAAGGTTCAATAGGAAGTTCATACCACAAACATTGAAAGGGGGAGTTATATTCATGGGATGTAATAATTTCCCCATTTTCCATTTTCACTGAAATCTCTAATTCCATTATTTTATGTGGTATTTGGATAGATCAGCTAAACCTTCATGATTTGATGGAATAAATAGAACCAAAATCAAAAAATTATGTTCACTATTTTAAAATTAATAACTATAATACCTATCAAAACATAATTTTTTGGGATCGTCCTAAGTGGTTGTGATGGAAAAATATTTCACTTTGTTCCTGGAAGGTTGTTGCTTGTCTCTAAAAACCCTTTTCTTAGTGCATTTATTGGAAAAGTTCCCTCATTACTTGTAGTTAATGAAATGGAAGTGTGATGAGGGTAGATCAGACCATTTCCCTCTTTTATCAAATTAGTGGGTTTCTCCTATAAAAAATTTCTAGCTAGGTGTCCTTCCTTCCCACACCTAAATCATTTGTTCATTCCCCTTAAGAAATTTATAGGTTTTATGTTCCCACACATTTGAAAAGTTCAATACTCAAATTTTTTAGCACTATTCAATTCCTCTATTGGACCTCCATAATTAAACTATACTTTCTTCTTCTTATCCACATGATATCCTTGATATTTTTCGATCTCCATTTCGATATTGAGGGTTCATCTGAAAATTTCTTCATTGATATCAAAGTCCAATATCTCTAGATCTTTTCATTAACTAGGCCTTAACCCATCAAAAAAGCATTCAACCGTGAATTTGGAGGTAATGAAAAAGATGGAGGTGTATCATGCATGTCTTGGTATGCTTTCCCCATACTCCCCAAAATATCTATCATCATTTTTCCTGAGGGTAAGGAAATCCATTTCTATTTTAATATGGAGAGTGAGTGGAAAATATTTATCAAAAACATTTTCTAGAATTCCTTCCAATCCATCACTTCAATATTTCCACCAAGTTTCGTATTCTTGATCAATTTACACCACTAATCATCATCTCCCTCTATATGATAAAAATCCAGTATAATATTCTCTTGTTCGAATCATTTAGGTATGGATAAGATCTACCCAATGTAGTCGATCCATTGTTCTGTGATTAAGTTATTAGATGATCCATTGAAATTCGGAGACCTTTGCATCATAAAACTCTCAATCTCAACTTGTTATCTCTTTGGGGGGCTTGGATGCTCCTCCTAATCTAGGTTTCTATTCAGAACCTGATTAATTTAAGAGATTATCATCATAAATTTCATTATTATTGTTCCCATCAGGTTTGGAATCTCATTGGGGAAATCATTAAATTTCTTTTCACATTGATTGTTTACCCAATTTCTCTTATTTACATCTACTATATATAATAGAAGTAATATTAGGGATGATTATTTTAAATTTTTAAACACATAAAAGGGAATATAATGAAATTAAAAGGATAACTTATAAATTACATTTATTTACTTAACTTACGTGTTTATTGGCATAAATCTATGTTATCCATGATCTGTTTCAAAAATTATATTATTATGGTCATTTTTTCCATTAATAGTGGTTCATAATGAGATTATGAATTTACCAAAGAAAATCCCCTAGGAGAATAAAACCAGGTGTGTGGAAGGCCTGTTGTCATGTACCATATTAGCCGAAGTCAGACCCAAGACTCTTTATCAGAGTCATTACCCCTAGCTACAAATTTTCTAGAACCATACCCATTTTTAGTATCTATATAGAGATGTATTTACTTGATAAACCACTTACTCTATACTTACCAAAATATAGGTATGTTATCTTATACTTAGTCTTATCACTAAGTATTTCCCTATATTTTCTAATACTAATCTAAAAAATAACTAAAACATTTCTTTGATACCATCTATAATAACCCTACTCTGTATTTCACTTTATTATATCATTTAGTACTTAAGATTGCACCTAATAAAACCCATAAGATCGAGAAGTAAAGTGTATTTGGGAAATATATTAATAGAATAACTTCTTGAACATGGGCTACAACAATATTATTGAAAAATTATTCAACATGCTTCTAAAATTCCATATTTTTCTATAATTGCATGGGATAACCTGTTGAAAAAGATAAGAAAGGGTGATCTACAAATCCTATTAAGGGAATAAACATGGAATAAAGCGATACATAACAGACAATTGGTATGTCGATGGGTCATAAAAAGAGTGTGAATTATAAAAATGAATAATAAGACATGATATATCATGAAAATCATAACATGTGAAATGTGGTAACAACTTAAAAAC
Source organism: Viscum album (assembly GCA_963277665.1). Classification (NCBI taxonomy): domain Eukaryota; kingdom Viridiplantae; phylum Streptophyta; class Magnoliopsida; order Santalales; family Viscaceae; genus Viscum; species Viscum album. The sequence goes on from OY728141.1 coordinate 737,736,421, forward strand.
AATATATTAAACATATTATATGGTTAAACCTTCCAAGACGTCATGGTGGAAAAATTCCCATAAAGGAATCAGGTTCACTTCATATCCCAACATGACATATCATAATACTAAACATTACCAAATGTATTAGAGTGCTATATAATTCTGGGAATACCTAAAATGAACCAATCTCAACATACATATTAATTAAAAAAATTGTATAATACTTTAAACGTTATATAATAATACGCTCAAATATCATAATAATCTAATGACTTTTGAATCATGGAACCATAAACACTAGTACACTAATGAGAAACATTATCTCCCACTAGGTTTTTCATGACTAGAAACATTCTTAAACACATCATACTTAATACATATCTTTATAACATTGGGAAGGAAACATAAAAAGGGGTGAACTCGTATTCTCAATATGGGTAGACATATAAGAATAAACATGAGCATAGGTTCATGAGAACATGATCATAAAATTAAAAGATTGTACCCTGCTTATCAAATATCATAAACATGAATCATTTCATAAATCATGATAGTTCATAAGACTTGAATCACACAAAATTAATGAACATAATCTATGAAGGCATAACAAAGGAATATAACACATAATTGGGACATACATGTAAACATATAAAATCCTATGTTAAGGATACCTATCAATACCTTCAAAATATGCTTGTCTTGGTCTAAGGCCTATGTACCTTTTTTGGGATTGGTCTAAAAACGATCTAACCCTATTTTTTTGGTATTGGGCTATAACCTATGCACCTAATTTTTTTTAGTCTTGGTCTATAACCCATGGACTTGCTTCTTTTCAGGCATAGTATATAACATGTGTACCTTCTTGTTTTCAGGCTAGGGCTACAACCATGTACCCATTGAGATAATATACCATTTATCATTACCCAATGAATTTTAGGGAGATATAGGTCCCACCCATCACATAACAGATTCATACATACATGTGTCACATGATAAGAAACTTTGATCATGTCATGACCCATAAAAATAAATGGGTTTCAAAAAAACAATCAAACCCTATGAAAAAAATGGGTATCAGTAACATTTCATCACATTATAACCTATGGAAAACAGATAGACTTTCTAATAATTTCATTAAATCATAACCTATGAAATGAATCTGGATTCAAAATAATATAACCCAAATAATTGAAATGGATTCCATAAAAACCATTCCATCAAAAGATAAGCCATTAAATAAATAATATGAAAGAAACCCTTGAATCAAAATTATCATCAATAAATTTCATATTAAATGGAAAGTAATTTTTAAAAATATTTTAAAAATATTTCATGAGAAAAATATCCTTTCTTCTATGAAAAAGTAACTTTAAAGCATAAAACCTTTTGAAACCCATTTTCTTAATAATAAACATTAAAACATATAAATAAGATTGAAAACATTTTGAAAACAATTAATTTTAAAATGATTTGAATCAAAAAAATACATAATATTAGGATTCATTAAAAACATTTAATCTATTAAATCATGATTCTTGGGAATTTCATTCGTGATGATAGATAAATCCATACAGGAATAACATTAATTTTGTATTGTAAAATGTTTAGAAAGGTTCATCATCCAGAAAACAACAATAAGATTTCTTATGAAAAAACCTTTTTTTAAAAGGTAAAACATGGGTAAAATGTATTTTATAGATCATAGGATAATAATATAATATTTTTTTGAAACCATTTAGAATACATGGATTTGAAGTAATATAGATTTCTTAACTGAAGAGAGGGTAAAGCTAATATTTCATAAGAACACTTTCTTTACTATCTTATGTACCAAAGAGTGTAAAAATTGTACCAATACTAGAATATATAGTAAATAAAAATAGGATAAAAAATTAATTACAGTTATTAAGATATCTATCATATGATTTCATCAAAGTAATAATAATGATAAAAACTCTCAATAAGCGATGACATTGTTTCAACAAACTCTATCTAATTGGTAACTTTGAACAATACTCCCCATTTAAGAAAATGAAATTAAATAAAGATGAAAATAAATAAAAAATAAGGATATTAATTATTAAATGTGTTAAAGGAATTTCATACCCCCCATAGAAATATATAGGTTCATAAAATGGAATGTGTCTCAAAGAATGAAAATTGAGACAAAATTACTTCACTAATTTGGTAAATTTTGAATCATAAACCACATGAATGAAATATCATAGAATGCATATTTAAATACCCATAAAATTTACTAATAATATTAATATAATACATCCATGAGCATTATACGCACCACACAAAAGGAATAGGTGGTGAATAAAGCATGTATCTCACAGAAATAAAATGTGAGATGACATTCCCTTACCTTATGTCTTAACTCTCATCATACTTGTTACAACATACTTTATAATAAATTTAATTTTTTATAAATTTATTAAATAATCATATTAGTATATCTATTACCATATATGGTTTGATTATGACATTATATTACCCTCTAGTTGACAATTTCATGTTAAGGTTTCGTTTCGAGTGATATTCCCTTTGTTTTTCACATGTGTCGTAATTTTTTTTATGTTTGGTCCTTATACATATATCATAATTTCAAGAATTTAAACCATGATATAAATATAATTTATATTCTGTATATTTTTTTTATAATAATATATAGAATATAGTGTTGGGAAATGGAATACACCATTCATGGAAACGATATGTTTTATGTACGCATTAACATTGTTTCCATTTTATTGTTGTCTTGAAATAAGGAAAGGAAAGGAAATATTTCTTTATATGTATATAATATCATTAAATTAGAATTATTATTGTCATATATATCATATAATTTCACTAAACACATATTTAATACATTCCATGTACTGTGTGAATGAATCTCATCGCATTGAGGGGGCTGTAGTCCACATTTCCTCAAATGAAATTATCATATTCAGACAACATGGAAAACATACAGGTATGTTCTAAATATAAATTACAGTAGCAAAAATAAATTATAAATATCATATATATCATATATAAATATATTTTTCATCATAAATTCCACCATGAGAGGTGGTAAATGAAAAAAAGAACAATCATCATTTCATAAGGTGGTAGTTTGTTGTACATGTAAATAGTATGTTCATTACACATTAGATGGAAGTGTGTGTATGTGTAGGTATAACACTTATAATAACAATATAATATTATATTTATGAAACTTTTTTTATACAATCATGGAGTAATAAGCATTTAGGGAGTGGAAAATGGAAATAAAACTAAAGTAGCTTGAGGGAGGGTGTTACCTCTTCATCAGGTATACCCTTTTGGTTTGCACCAAATGGATAACTTGGAAGTATTTCATTAAATGACGATTGTATAGTTTTAATTAATATATTTTATCTTATATTTTCTGAATTTTATGGTTTTTAGAGGTTTGAGGGAGTAGGAGGAGAGGAGGCCTTTTATAGTGGAGGAGGACTGGAACACTTGTAATATTTTTAAAAAGGAATTCCATACATGTTTTTCACATGTCGGGTGGATCCAATAATGGAAAAAATTAGATAAAAGGGAATATAGGGTTGATATATGGCCTTAAAATGGCTCTTGTGCAAGGTTTTATGTTATTTTGGGTCTCAAATATAATGATTAGTACTTTTTTAACCTAATTTTTCTCTTAATCATTGTAATTAATTTTAATCACTTTCACTAATATTATTGGTAAAAAAGTAAGTTAACATTATTAGACATTATAAATTATTATTATTCCAAATATGGAATCCATTTTTTTAATTCCAAATGAATAATTGGAATAAATTAATTAAAATTTAATCCCGCAGATGGGATGACAATGCTGCTTTTAAAGTAAAAATGGTCAAGAAGTTTTCTATATTTTTATACTGAATTTCAAAGTGAAATTTATTAAAATGACCCAAATTAGATTAATTATGAAAAATAATATATAATTAAACTTTTAATGCAATTTAAAATATAATTTATCCTTAAAATTAAATTACATGAAAAATATGTTTTGAATTAAAATTCATTATTTTTAACTACACTTTTTAAAAATGAAGACTTAGAGAAAAATACCAAAAAATCATCCTAACATAATTTTTATGTTTTTATTTTAAATATGACGTTTATTTGGACATATTAAATCTATAAATGTTCCAAATTTGTGATTTAAAATGGTTTCTCCATTAAGCGATGATAAACAATTCTTAATAAAAATATAGCTTTTTAAGCATAAAATTATGTTTATTCTTATATTATGTCTATAAAATCTATTTAATGTATATAAAAAATATTTTATTGAATATATAAAATATATATTACATTAATAATAGTCACTATTTTTAATTAACTTAATTTATTCAGGTAAAACATCATTATGACTACAAAAATAACAATATTTCCCTTTATATGCAATCAGTTTTCATATTCATTTATAATTAATTGGTATCCTATGAATTCATCACATATTTTTTTAAACCATATATAATAATAAATTAGTTAATACTATTAATAAACTCTATTTTAATGACTAGGTTCTATCTTATTATATTAAATAATAACATTGTAATTATATATTATTATTTGGTAAAACTCATCCTTGCATGTTATACAGCCATCAAGAAAAGTCATTGTCATGTATAATGAAATCTAACCTCGGTTTTCCTTGTAGATAAAGATAAATTTTATGTTAATTGTAGTGTTTGATTTACATGGTTCCATGTATAATTCAAGCCAAACATAGTACTTTAATATTGAATAAAGTATTTTCAGTGTTGTGTGAAATGAAAAATCGAAAAAATGTTAAATTAATTCAAAAATTCATGGGGTGTCACATTATACAACACTTAAAATTTATTTATCCCTCTAAATTAATATGGGTTATCAATGGTTTAAAACTTTAATATTTCATTAATATAAACCCACATCATAAAAATGAAGACTAAAATTTCCCTTATAATGGGAACTTTGGAGCCATAACAATTACCCAAGGTAACAAATAAATAGGTTTCCATATATGGGAACATAGGTTGAGAGTGTCCATTGGACGTGGATAAAAAAAAATTAATAGGGAGTGTTTGAGGTCATTAATCACAAATAATTTAATGATCAATGACATGTTGATGGCCTCAACATCATAAATTAGTGAGGAATTAAAAGACCACCAGTTCAACAAAAATTAAGGTATGAGCACAACGCATTTTTTTACCATTATCCTAAAATTTAGTAACTCTTTTATTGACTTAGAATATAGGTAAATATACTTACTTTATATATTTATATTAACAAAATTTTGTTCTTTAGTTATGTTTTTAATCTATTTCATTAATTTGAGAAATGGATGTCCAGAAATTTATGTTTTGATTTAATCACTAAAATAAACTTTTAAAAGTACTTAAGGCCAGTAAAATAATGAAAATTATAACTATTTGTCTCTAAATATCCTTCAAAATCAATATGGTTAATACATTAACATCTAAATATAAAAATTAACATTATTTTCCATCATAAATATTTACTCATCAAAGATAATAATACATTAAACAAGAGATAATGTAGGCTAGTGGTAGGAATGATACCCTTATTGTCTTTTAGTAATGGGTTCAAGAGCCACAGCCTTTCCAAACATTATTGTCTATCACCCGACATACATGATGTCCTTTTCTAAAACCACACTAATATAATTTCCAAAATAAATAAGATGGAAATACTTGAAATAAAGTTTATCACAGCATAGCCTTTTAACCAAATCATTCAATACAATCTCAATACATAAATATGTCCTCTAATTTTTAACTTAAAATTCTAATTAATGGTTAACCTTATAACCCTTATGAAAGATGAAAATCCAAAAACATTAGAAATAATAACCCAAAATAATATTAAAATTGATCCCCCAAAATATCACATAGTATCTATAGGTTTTCACATTCCAGACATGTGAATACCTTCATCAAGTATTCTATTCAAATGGGGTAATAACATGAATTACCATAAATCCTTTTTGAAAACATTCATGAATTTGTATTCCAAAGATTAATAGATATATTCCTTAAATCCACTATGTTGTAAATTCCATCCATGAAGATATCGAATAATTTGTCAACAGATCTTTAATTAGATATAGGGTAAGCAGTTCTATACAGTTTTCTTTATCCAAATTAATCATCTATTTATCTAATCATAACATAATTTTCTCAACATCACTATCACATTAAGGGTTAACTTCTCTTAATCAATATATCACTATTCTAATTCTTCATCACCATTAAACATATCCTATTAAATCATTAATGAAAACATATATTGAAAATTATTTTATATTATATGATTCATATAACATAATATTTGAATTCCAAAACATAAATACTTCATTCATCCAACATTATTCCTAAAATATTTATCAGGATTCATCAACTTATTATTTAATACCTCCTTCCAATAATTTGAAATATGAATCATTTCTTGAGGTTCCTCGACCTCAATATAATCGTTATTCTTATGTTTAATATAAAAAATACTAGAAGAACATCACATACCATTCACATTTAATTTTTGGTCTCTTTATCTTTATAAATATAATGACTATTCATACCACATTCCATATTATATTAATGATATTTACACTTTAAAAATAGATTATCAAAATGAGCATACTTTCCACATGTGAAAAAATCGATGATAACCATGTTCTTTCTAGTTATCTCTATTGACAAAAACTAGAATTCCTAGTGTCAGAAACATTTATCATATTGGGATACAATATAATCATAAAAAATTACTTATATGGTGCCTAAATCCTGGATCCTACATCATTACTCTATGAAACAATAGGTTTATCCTAGATTATTCATAGTCATCCTCTATTTAATTTCTTCATTATGGTTCATAACAATTTTGGGAATTCTCAAAGCATATCCCCCATAAGTGTCAAATCAGGTGTGTAGCAAGGCTCATTGTCATGTACCAAGTTATGTCGAGTCAGAACTGACACACCTTTTAAGAGTTGTTACCCCTACGTACATCTCTACAAGAAGCACATCAACCTATCGTATCTATAAAAAAATGTATTACCAGAAAAACACTCACTCTATCATTTACCAAAATTCTAGGACATTTTAATAAATGTAAACTCATCCTTATAATTATTCTTAGATACATCCCTAGACATGTCCTTATAAATATACCTAGGGATATTGCTAAAGTTTTATCATCCCAGCTTCCAAAGGTTAACTAACACTTTTCTCGAATACTAACTATAATGACCCAGTTATAATGAACATAGTTATTACTTAACTTTTATAGAATAATTTAAAAATTATATAAACATATGCCCAAAAAATGTACCAGTCTAGTTCCTTTGAAAACATGTAAACATAAAAATTGGCACATTAGTGGGCTACATTATCTCCAAATAGGTTTTTCAGGTCTAGCACGCTTCCTATAAAAATCATTCTTAATACATATCTTCATAACCTAGGGAAGGAAACATAAAAAGGTTTGATCTCAGATGCTTTAGTAAGGGTAGACATGTAAGAGTAAACATGAGCCTAGGGGCATTAGAACAAGATCATAACATTAGAAGATTATACACTACATATCAAATATAAAAACATGAATCATAGGATAAATTATAGAAGTTAATAAGACATGAACTATTAGGAAATAAATAGCATAATCCATGAAAGCATAACATTGGAATAAAACATTTAATTGTGGGATACAAATAAACTTAAAAAATTCTATGTCCAAGCTAACTACAAAGACCTTCAAAACATGTTAGGATTGGGCTATGACATGTGCACCTATATTGGGCATGGGATAACAGCCCATGTACCCTATTATTTTTGTAATTGGGCTAAAAATCCTGACCCTACGTATTTTCAGGCTTGGGCTACAACCCGTGCACCAGCTTATTTTTAGACTTGGTCTTTAACCTATGTTACTCATTATTTTCAGGATTGGTCTAATACATGTGTACCATTGGAGCTCATATATCATTTATCATTACCCATTTAATTTTAGGGAGATATAGGCCACACCCATAATATAACAAAATAAAACATACATGTGCAAAAGGATAATAAAACTTTCATCTTTTCCTGGCCCATAAAAAGATATGGGTTTCATAATCAAAAATATAAAACCATGAAATGAAATAGGCATCATTAACATTTCATCACATCATAACCTATAGGAAATATATAGGTTTCATAAAAATTTCATTAAAACGTAACCCATACAAATAATGGGATTCAATATCATATAACACGTGGAAGAGAAACGGGTGTCATAAGAATGATTCCATGAAAACATAAACAATTTGTAATTAATATTAATGGAACCTTAAGATAATGAGTATCATCAATGTATAACTTATTATATGGGAAATAATTTTGAAATTCATTTTAAAAAAATTAATGATTAAAATATCCTTTATTATTTGAAAAAGTTTTTTTAAAACATAAAACTTATTGAAAACCATTTTCAGAAGAAAAAAAATATTGAAACCTTATACAGAAAAACTAAAAAAATTATCAAATCCATTTCTTTTAAAATTATTTCAAAAAACAAATTTCTACAATATTAGGAAAATAATTACATTAAAAATTAATAATTGTTTAACCTTTTAAATGAACCTTCCAAGGAAATTTGTCCGTGATGGTGGATAAATCCCTAAACACTGAACATTCCTTTTGCACCATAAAATGTTTAGAAAGTTGACTTGATCAAAAAAACAGTAATATTATTTATTAAAAACTCCTTTGATTAAAAAGGTAAAAACTGGGAAATTTTATTTTAGATATCATGGGATAATAATAAAATATTTTTTGGAAACCTTTTAGAAGACATGGTTTGGAAGGAACATAGGTTTTCAATCGAAGAGAGGGAGTAACATCCAAAGTAAGTAATTAATAATATATATTTTTATATATGTCTATTAATGATTAAGATAGTGTTTTAGAGGCTTAAAATGGAAATAAATACAATCTTATGCATAAAATACACTAATATTCTTAAAAGATTGTTTTACTGCCTTTTGATGGAAAACCCTTTTTTAAATAAAACTTTTGACAATTTTATACTCTATATTTGTCAAAATAAACATATTGATTATGATTGGGACATTGAAATTTACATTGGATACATTTTTGGTATTTTTCTGACAATGTTCATTTTTTAATGAATAGTGAAAAAATACTGCATTTTACATCAAAACTGATTTTTCATTTAATTTAATTATATGGTTAGATTATCCTTTTAATTGGTATTAAAGTTTAATCTGAATATATTTTTACTATTTAATCCAATGGTGGACATTATGATTAATTTCACTTTGTAATTGGTCATAAACTAATGCCAAACTTTTCATAGATATTGTTTCAAAAAAACCCGCTATTTGTTTTGACAATAGGAATTATTTTTAAATCAATTATTGAAATTTATGTTTTTGTAATTTGGTAAAATATATTACATATTTAGAATCATAAGGTCCAAATTATGTAATTAAGACTCATTTATTTTTGGACATTATGAATAGTAACGATGGTAATTATCTTTAATTATCTTGATTAATGAGTAATCAGGTAGTTAAAGATAATAAAATGATATCATAATAATACAAAAAGACCACAACCTGTGTCCTAAGGCTACTAGTTGTCTTCTGGCCGACCATGGGATGCCTTGTGCCGAACTTGGGGGCCCCATGGAATCAATTTTGTGAGAAAGTGACTTTTTATCTTTTTATTTTTAAAGAATGTTAAATGTGACAAAGAATGTATCACCTAAGTAAAATATTTTTAATTTTGTCTAAATAAATGATATTTTGGACTATAAATATTCATTAGAAATATAAAAAGATTTCATACATCATAGTATTTTTTTTAATAATTTTTAGACTTTAAATAAATTAAATTATTTATGACATCATGATGATGCATCGATTACCTCATTAATAAAATATTTAAATAAAATGAAATGATAATGTAAAATATATGACCTACACATGTCCAAAACCTATTGGATGGGTGGATTTAAAACCCTTATCACATTACCCTCGAATTATATCAATGTGGAACCTTTTTAATCCGAAAATCATTTTCAAATAAAGTAACATTTCATTAATTTCCAAGAGTGCCCCTCCTCTCCTCTTATAAAAGGCCCGCACCTCTACCTCCTTACCCACACTCCCAAAGCCTTTGGCTCGACCAACCCCTGCCCATTTTGTCTCTCAACATCCCTCTCTTACTCCTGGAAGCCTCACTTTGGGAAGAAGTCTTCCCAAGGAAGCCTTTGATCTCAAACCAAAGGTAGTTACACGATTTTAAGTTAATGTCTTCACTTGAGTCCTTTTGTTTTATTTGGATTATTCAACCCCATAAACTCTTTTTATTCATTTATTTTGTAACAACTATAGTTTCTTCAATATACTAGGATGTTGTTATAAGAAGTATTCGAGCTACACTTACACACACCTACATCTAATGGTTAAAGAACATACTGTTTCCCTGGATGGCGAATTTCTGCCTCCCGAAACGATGATTGTTCAACATTCTTTTAACACCTTCAAAGGTGGAAATTAAGATTTCACTATATTTATATATGATATATAATATGTTTATTTTTTCCTTAAGCTTCTGTATTTTTCATTTTTGGCATACCTTTATGGTTTCCATTATGGGTAAACGCGATATCTTCATTCAAGGAAGTGCGGAATACCGCCCCCTCAAAGTGATTTGATTCGTTAAATACCATATGTGGGATGTATAAAGGATGGAGTTATGATATTATATATGATATTACACTGGAATTATAATATACCTTTATATCATTATGATTCCATTCTCTAAAATACAAAATAGAAATGAAAGTAGCGTTCATGCGTACGTACGGCTTACCGTCTCATGAACGGTGCATTTCATTTCTTACCTCTAAATGATTATGTAATATTATAAATGCATGCATGTACTGGATATATATGACATATATGATATCTACATCATGAATACCATTCTGGATATAATGGATACATGAACAACATGTAATTATAAAGGGTTAATTTTTGACTCAAGTACCAATGATCGTTAAAACGACCGTTATTAACTTAAATAATTACATAGTGTTCATGACATGGAAATAAGTGATATAAAAGGAATCATGAACTTGAAAAAGGTTATTAAACAAGTATAAATTAACTCAAATTTATTATTCAGGATATTAAAGAATGACCAAGTCAAGTCGGACCCAAGGTATGGGACTTCGTCTCAACCTCCTTTCATTGAGGCATATTTTGTTTTATACACAACCTTCTTTTATATGGTGTACAAAACCCTTTGACTTTTATGTTTATCCAAAATGAATCTTTTTATACGAATTGTTTTACTAAACGACAAAAGGGAAATTTTTTTGTCATACGTATGCGGCGACAACGACTTCTCCGCCGTCGTGACCATTATTTGTGTTTCGGCTTCCTCTACAAGCCATACCATTTTTTTTAAAGAAAAATAAATACCCTATTTTAATTTTATTTTATTTTGGTATTGAAAATGGTTTTCATAATATCAATGTGTTTTATTTATATCTTGTGATTGAAATGTGGAAATTTTATGTTTCCTTTATGTATGTTTTATGTGATACGATTATCTTATGGTTCTTGGGCATTATTATGAAGATGGGTGGTTCCGTGATAAACTAAGGGCGGGTGAGCCCGATATAGCTCTCCAATGCATTGGGTAACGCGAAGGAGTGAAACGTTGCGGTTTTTTTGAAGAGATTTAGGGAATATACTGTGATGGGTATTCCAAACGTAACAAAGAGGGTTACTCCCTACGTAAGAATGTTATGAATGCCCCAAGTTACCTTTATGCCTTATGATTTCTATGATTTATTCATGATTTGATGAGGTATGTTAAAGTTCTTATGATTTATGGTAAAGTATGATTTCATTCTTATGTATATATGTACCCATGTTTCCTTTCCATATTTTTATATTGCTTACTGAGCTTTTTATGCTCAACCCAAGTTTTTTTGAAATGTTTTTCACAGGTAAAGGGAAAGGTACATGATATGATGATAGTGTCAAGGAAGTGTCAAAAAAGAATCCATGTTTTATTTTAAATATGTTTCCTTTGATGGGAAAAATGAATACTATCTTTTATGTAACCAATTTTTTTAAATGTGGAATGTATTGCAAGTTTTATGTTCTAATTCTATAAAACTCTAAACCTGAAAAGATCCTCAAGGTGTAATCTTGTAATAACTCAAGATTAAGTAAGTTTTAGGGCTGGGGCCTTATAGTTGGTATCAGAGGTCGGTTTAGATAACTTTAGGAGTTAGAATTCTATTAAATGATTATCCAAGAATATTTTTTTATGGTCAAATCGAAGTGATATAGTATTTGAAGATTACCATGTTACTTCATCTAAGACATGTTTGTTCAGAATGGTTTTCCGCAGAGGAAACAGGGAAGCAGTGCTAGGAAGTCATGCAGAAGGAAATAACCTTCTGAATCAGCATCCTGAGATGGTCGGAATTGGAACTGAACAGTTTGTTGCATTAATGGCATAGTTGACTCAAGCGATAAATGGCGGTGGTATCCATACACGAGATCAGCCATATCAACCGCAGAGGAACATGTCAGTGGTGGAACATTTCATGAGGCAACATCCCCCATCATTCAGAAGATCATCTGACCCTGTGCTAGCTAAAAGGTGGATTAAAGAACTGGAGAATATTTTCAATGTCATGGGGTGTTCAGACAATCAAAAGGTTAGTCTTGCTATTTACCGTTTGGAGGGTGAAGCAGATCAGTGGTGGTCGATGGTTAAAAATATCAGGGACACTGATGAGATTGATGCTCTCGACTGGGATGAATTCAAAGGTATGTTTCTTGAAAAGTATTTTCCTAAGGCTGTACGACTTAGGATGGAAAAAAAATTCTTGGAATTGAGGCAAGAGGAAGACTCAGTGGCTACCTATGAAGAAAGGTTCACTCGATTGGCAAGGTATGCTCCAAATTTTATCTGAGACCTTGATAGTAAAATCAATCGTTTTTTACTCAGGATTAAAGACAAAATATCGAAGGGAATTAGCTTCTCGTGAGTTTAAAAGTTATGAAAATCTTCTTCGATGTGCTGAGAAGGTGGAAATGGAGTTTTCCGATGATCAAGTTTTCTATAACAACCAGCAGAAGAAGATACCAAGGTGGCAGGAGAAAGGGAAGAATTATTCAAAAAAGTCTGATGGTAAGAAATCTAAGTTTTCAATTTGTGATAAATGTGGCAAAAGGCATGCTGGGGAATGTCTTCTGAATTTTGGAATGTGCTACCGATGTGGTAAGATGGGACATAAGGCTCGTGATTGCACTGAAAAAGATCAAGGTGAAGTTAAGACCAAATTTGATTTAGAGTTAGTGAAATGTTTTAAGTGCAATGAGATGGGTCACTATGCAAACGAGTGTCCGACAAAGATCTTGAGTGATGGGAAGCAGTTAGACTACAAGCAGAAAGGGGTGGTGAAATCCTTTGCAACTACTTCAGTGGATGCCGGGCCATCAAATAAAGTTGTATTAGGTACTTTGTTTGTTTTTTCAGATTATGCCAGTGTGTTGTTTGATTTGGGGTCCACACATTCTTTCATCTCTAAAACCTTTTCTAGTAAAATGGGAATACCATCCCAAGAAATGACTCCTGAACTTTTGGTAAAAACACCTGGGGGAAATGTTGAGGCAAAAATAATTTATAAGAATCTTCATATCCTTATTTGTAGAAAGAACCTACTTGCAAACCTTATTGTTCTACCTCTAGTAGAGTTTGATGTTATCCTGGGTATGGATTGGCTCTCTATTTACCATGCTAAGATTGACTGTTGATCTAAAGAAGTTTCTTTTCAGAAAGACTTTCAGTTTGTGTACAAGAATGAACCCTTACTGTTGATAACTTATCAAGAGGCCAAGAAACTTGTAAAAGATGGAAATGAATGTTACCTTGCACACATCATTGAAAATAAAGGAACTGTTCAGATTAATGATGTGCCATTGGTAAATGAGTATCCTGATGTTTTTCCTGGTGAGTTTCCTGGAATAATACCATATTGGGAAGTTGAGTTTACTGTTGACTTAGTTCCTGATGCTAAGCCAATTTCAAAACCCCCTTATCGAATGGCTCAAATTGAACTTTTAGAGTTGAAGGAGCAATTGCAAGATTTATTAGAGAAAGGTTTCATTCGACCTAGCACATCACCATGGGGTGCTCCTGTTTTATTTGTTAAAAAGAAATATGGTTCAATGAGACTTTGAATTGATTATAGAGCCTTGAATAACATCACTGTTAAGAACAAATATCATTTGCCTCATATCGATGATTTTTTTGATCAGCTCCAGGGAGCTCAGTATTTTTCAAAGATTGACTTGAGATCGGGGTACCATCAGCTAAAGGTAAAGGAAGAAGATGTTCCGAAGACCGCGTTCTGTACAAGATATGGCCATTATGAATTTGTAGTAATGCCTTTTGGGCTAACCAATGCATCTTATGTATTCATGGACTCAATGAATAGAATTTTCCATGAGTTCTTGGATAAGTTTGTGGTGGTTTTCATTGATGATATTTTGGTGTTTTCTAAAAGTAAAGAGGAGCATGAAAGAAATTTAAGGGTTATCTTGCAAACCTTAAAAGAAAAGAAACTGTATGGAAAATTCATCAAGTGTGAGTTTTGGTTGCAACAAATTTCTTTCCATGGTCACATTGTTTCTAAAGATGGGATAACTGTTGATCCTGCAAAAACAAAAGTTGTGGAAGACTGGCCAAGACCCACAAATGTAACTAATATTCGTAGCTTCCTTGGTTTGGCAGGCTATTACCAAAGGTTTGTTAGAAATTTTCCACGGTTATCTAGTCCAATGACTAAGCTAACTCAGAAGGGTGTTAATTTTATATGGACAAAAGAGTGTGATGATTGTTTTCAGGAATTGAAAAGATGATTGGTGAATGCTCTAGTTTTGGCACTACCTTCCAGGAATGGTGAGTTTGTTTTATACAGTGATGATTCATTGAAAGGACTTGGTTGCGTCCTAATGCAGAATGATTAGGTAATTGCTTATGCTTCACGACAGTTGAAAACTCATGAGGTAAATTACCCTACACATGATTTGGAATTAGCTGCTATTGTTTTCGCTTTAAAAATTTGGAGGCATCATTTGTATGGAGTAAAGTGTGAAATATATACTGATCAAAAAAGTTTAAAGTATATATTCACTCAGAAAGAGTTAAACATGAGACAGAGGAGATGGCTGGAATTAATCAAGGATTATGATTGTACAATTCATTACCATCCGGGAAAAGTAAATAAAGTGGTTGATGCTTTGAGTCGAAAAAGTAATGCTTCATTAGGAATGTTGCGTTTGGAACGTGATCCTTTGGTTAAGTATTTTATGAACTTTGGCATAGAAGTTGTTGGTGCAGGAAGTTCTTCTGTTTTGTTTCAGGTATCAGTGAGATCATCTCTATCAGATAAAATCAAGCAAGCACAGAAGCAAGACAGTGAGTTGTAGAAAAAGGTAGAGCTAGTTCAGAAAGGTAAGGTGCCTGAATTAAACATTGATAATGATTGCATTTTGAGATTTGGGAAGATATTGTGTGTGCCTTGTGTTTCACAGTTGAAGAGAGAGTTGTTATGTGAAGCTCATAGTTCTTCGTTTTCAGTTCATCCTGGAAGTACATAGATGTACAGAGATCTGCGGGAGTATTACAGGTGGGATGCAATGAAAAGAGATATTGCTGATTTTACTGTGAAGTGTTTGACATGTCAACAGGTTAAAGCAGAGTGGCAGTTACCGAAAGGGATGCTTCAGCCTTTACCTGTTCCAGAGTGGAAATGGGAGAATATATCCATGGACTTTGTTGTGGGATTACCGAAGACATCTCGAGGTAATAATGCAATCTGGGTTATTGTTGATCGCTTGACTAAATCTGCTCATTTCCTTGCTATATGAGATACTTTTCCCCAGATCAACTTTCCTGTTTGTATCTTAAAGAGATAGTCAGGTTACATGGAGTTCCTCTCTCCATTGTATCTGATCGTGATCCCAGGTTCACTTCTAACTTTTGGAAAGGCCTTCAGAAGTTGTTGGGTACTGAATTAAATTTTAGTACAGCATTTCATCCTCAATCAGATGGGCAGTCAGAACGAACAATTAAGACCTTGGAGGATATGTTATGAGCTTGTTCGATGGATTATCAGGGAAGTTGGGACCAACATCTTTCTTTTGTTGAATTTTTATATAATAACAGTTTTCATTCCAGTATACAGATGGCACCATTTGAGGCATTATATGGGAAGCGGTGTCAAAATCCAGCTTTCTGTGATGAAGTGGGTGAAACGAAGTTGATGGGACCAGAATTGGTAGAAGAGATGGAAAAAAAAGTTCAGCTGATTCAGAAACACATGAGAACAGCTCAGAGTAGGCAGAATAGTTATGCAGACAACAGGAGGAAGGATCTAACTTTTGAGGTAGGTGATCATGTTTTTCTCAAATTGTCACCATGGAAAAGTGTGATGCAATTTGGTAATAAAGGAAAGCTAAGTCCAAGGTTCATTAGACCATATGAAATTCTAGAGAGAGTTTGATCAGTTTCATACCGGGTGGCTTTACCTCCGAGTTTATCTCATGTACACAATGTTTTTCACGTTTCGATGTTGAGAAAGAATATGCCAGATCCATCTCATGTTTTGAGTCCAGAGGTAGTTCAGCTGGAAGAGAACCTATCTTATGAGGAACAACCGGTCCAGATTCTTGACCACAGGGAGCAAGTGTTACGAAATAAGGTGATTAATCAGGTAATGGTTTTGTGGAAAAACCACATGATGGAAGAGGCAACATGGGAATCTGAAAATGCAATGAGGGATAAGTACCCCCATTTATTCGAAAAGTAAATAAATTGCGGGGATGCAATTTTTTAAAGGGAGAAAGGATGTAACATCACAAGTAAGTAATGAATAATAGATATTTTTATATATGTCTATTAATGATTAAGATAGTGTTTTAGAGGCTTAAAATTAAAATAAATACAATCTTATGCATGGAATACACTAATATTCTTATAAGATTATTTTACTGCCTTTTGATGGCAAACCTTTTTTTAAATCAAAATTTTGACAATTTTATAATCTATATTTGTCAAAATAAACATATTCATTGTTATTGGGACATTGAAATTTACATTGGATAAATTTTTGGTATTTTTCTGACAATGTTCATTTTTTAATGAATAGTGAAAAAATACTGCATTTTACATCAAAACTGATTTTTCATTTAATTTAATTATATGGTTAGATTATCCTTTTAATTGGTCTTAAAGTTTAATATGAATATATTTTTACCATTTAATCCAATGGTGGTAATTATGATTAATTTCACTCTGGAATTGGTCATAAACTAATGCCAAACTTTTCATAGATATTGTTTCAAAAAAACCCGCTATTTGTTTTGACAACGGGAATTATTTTTAAATCAATTATTGAAATTTATGTTTTTGTAATTTGGTAAAATGGATTACATATTTAGAATCAGAAGGTCCAAATTATGTAATTATGACTCTTTTATTTTTGGACATTATGAATAGTAATGATGGTAATTATCTTTAATTATCTTGATTAATGAGTAATCAGGTAGTTAAAGATAATAAAATGATATCATAATAATACAAAAAGACCACAACCTGTGTCCTAAGGCTACTAGTTGTCTCCTGGCTGACCATGGGATGCCTTGTGCCAAACTTGGGGGCCCCATGGAATCAATTTTGTGAGAAAGTGACTTTTTATCTTTTTAATTTTAAAGAATGTTAAATGTGACAAAGAATGTATCACCTAAGTAAAATATTTTTAATTTTTTCTACATAAATGATATTTTGGACTATAAATATTCATTATAAAGATAAAAATTATTTCCTACATCATAGTATTTTTTCATAATTTTTAGACTTTAAATAAATTAAATTATTTATGACATCATGATGATGCAGCGATTACCTCATTAATAAAGGATTTAAATAAAATGAAATGCTAATGTAAAATCTATGACCTACACATGTCAAAAATATATTGTATGGGTGGATTTCGAACCCTTATCACCTTACCCTAGAATTATATCAATGTGGGACCTTTTGAATGCGAAAATCATTTTCAAATAAAGTAACATTTCTTTACTTTCCAAGAGTGCCCCTCCTCTCCTCTTATAAAAGGCCCCCACCTCTACCTCCTTACCCACACTCCCAAAGCCTTTGGCTCGGCCAACCCCTACCCATTTTTTCTCTACACATCCCTCTCTTACTCCTTAAAGCCTCACTTTGGGCAGAAGGCTTCCCAAGGAAGCCTTGGAGCTCAAACCAAAGGGAGTTACCCGATTTTAAGGTAATCTCTTCACTTGAGTCCTTTTGTTTTATTTTGCTTCTACAACCCCCTAAAATCTTTTTATTCATTTATTTTGTAAAAACTACAGTATCTTAAATATACTAGGATTTTTTTATAAGAAGGATTCGAGCTACACTTACACACACCTACATCTAATGGTTAAAGAACATACTGTTTCCGTGGATGGCGAATTTCTGCCTCCCGAAACGATGATTGTTCAACATTCTTTTAACACCTTAAAATGTGGCCATTAAGATTTCACTATATTTATATATGATATATAATATGTTTATGTTTTCCTTAAGCTTCTGTATTTTTCATTTTGAGCATACCTTTATGGTTTCCATTATGGGTAAACGCGATATCTTCATTCAAGGAAGTGCGGACTACCGCCCCCTCAAAGTGATTTGATTCGATAAATACCATATGTGGGACGTATAAAGGATGGAGTTATGATATTATATATGATATTACACTGGAATTATAATATACCTTTATATCATTATGATTCCATTCTATAAAATACGAAATATAAATGAAAGTAGCATTCATGCGTACGTACGGCTTACCGTCTCCATGAACGGTGCATTTCATTTCTTACCTCTAAATGATTATGTAATATTATAAATGCATGAATGTACTAGATATATATGACATATATGATATCTAAATCATGAATATAATCTTGTATATAATGGATACATGAACAATTTGTAATTATAAAGGGTTAATTTTTTACTCAAGTACCAATGATCGTCAAAACAACTGTTATTAACTTAAATAATTACATAGTGTTCATGACATGGAAATAAGTGATATAAAAGGAATAATGAACATGAAAAAAGGTTCTTAAACAAGTAGAAATTAACTCAAGTTTATTAATCAGGAGATTAAATAATGACCGAGTCAAGTCAGACCCAAGGTATGGGACTTCATCTCAATATCCTTTCATTGAGGCATATTTTGTTTTATAAACAACCTTCTTTTATATGGTGTATAAACCCATTTGAATTTTACGTTTATCCACAAGTAATCTTTTTATACGAATAATTTTACTAAACAACAAAAGGGAATGTTTTTATCATACGTATGCGGCGACAACGACTTCTCTGCCGCCGTGACCATTATTTGTGTTTCGGCTTCCTCTACAAGCCATACCGTTTTTTTTAAAGAAAAATAAATACCCTATTTTAATTTTCTTTTATTTTGGTATTGAAAATGGTTTCCATAATATCAATGTGTTTTATTGATATCTTGTGATTGTAATGTGAAAATTTTATGTTTCCTTTATGTATGTTTTATGTGATACGATTATGTTATGGTTCTTGTGCATTATTATGAAGACGGGTGCTTCCGTGAAAAACTAAGGGCGGGTGAGCCCGATATAGCTCTCCAATGCATTGGGTAACGCGAATGAGTGAAACGTTAAGGTTTCTCCGAAGAGATTTAGGGAATATACTATAATGGGTATTCCAAACGTAACCAAGAGGGTTACTCCCTACGTAAGAATGTTATGAATGCTCCAAGTTACCTTTATGTCTTATGATTTCTATGATTTATTCATGATTTGATGATGTATGTTAAAGTGCTTATGATTTATGGTAAAGTATGATTTCATTATTATGTATATATGTACCCATGTTTCCTCTCCATATTTTTATATCCCTTACTGAGCTTTTTATGCTCATCCCAAGTTTTTTTGAAATGTTTTTCACAGGTCAAGGGAAAGGTACATGATATGATGATAGTGTCAAGGAAGTGTCAAAAAAGAATCCATGTTTTATTTTAAATATGTTTCCTTTGATGGGAAAAATGTATAATATCTTTTATGTAACCACTTTGTTTAAATGTGGAATTTAATGCAAGTTTTATGTTCTAATTCTCTAAAACTCTGAACCTGAAAATATCCTCAAGGTGTAATCTTGTAATAACTCAAGATTAAGTAATTTTTAAGGTTGTGGCCTTATAGAGGGTAAAATTGGGATTTCTTAAATCCACTTTACTTACTATATTATGTACAAAAGAGTGGATAATTGGTGAAAATACTTAATTATATATTTAATAATAATAGGATAATAAATTTTATGAGTTTTTTTAATATATGGATCATAAGGATTCATCAAAGGACTCATAATTAGAAATAATCTCGAGAATCAATGATATTTTTTCAATAAACTCATACTAATTGGTAAAATTCAACTATACTCCCCATGTAAGAAAATGAAGTTACATGAAGCTTAAAATATCATAAAAAGAATTATGTTATTTAAATGAAAAAAAATTGAGACAAAATTACTTTACCAATTTGGTAACTTTTGAAACATAAACCCCATGAAATAAATATCATACAAGGGATATTAAAATACCTATAAATTTAAGAATAATATTCATATAATACATCCATATTAATTATACACACCACGCAAAAGTAATGGGATGTGAATAAATCATATATATCACAGAAATAAAAAGTGAGATGAAATTCCCTAACGTTGTTTCTTGACTCTCATCATGCATGTTAAAACATATTGTATAATAAATTTAAGTTTATTATAAATATTTTATATAACCATATTCTTATATATAACACCATATATAGTTTTATTATGACTCTATATTACCCACTTTTTTCACAATTTCTTGTTAAGGTTACGCTTCAGGTAATAATCGCATTGTTTTTTTATTGTGTCATAATTTGTTATATGTTTCATCCATATACATATATAATAATTTATAGAATATAAAATATGATATAAATATAATTTATATTCAGTATATTTCTATTATAATAATATATATAATATATAAGTATGAAGTAATATACACTATTCATGGAGACGATTGTCCGTACATATGAATGAACAATGTTTATATTTTATTGTTGTATTAAAAGAAGGAAATAAAATGATATATATATAATACCATTTTATTATAATTGTTTTTTCTTATATATAATATAATTTCAGTAAAAACATTCTAAATACATTCAATGTAGTGTGTGAACAGATCACATCGCTTTGAGGGGGTGGTATTCCACACTTCGCCAAATGAAATTATCATATTTACACAAGATGGAAATCATAAAGGTCTGTTATAAATAAAAAGTACAGAAGAATAAATACATTTTAAATATTATATATATTAAATATAAATATGTTTTCCTTCATAATTTCTACCATGAGAGGAGGTAATGGAAAAATGAACAATCATTGTTTCGTGAGGCAGTTGTTCATCGTACATGTAAACAATATGTTATTTACCCATTAGATGGAAGTGTGTGAATGTAAAGTTGTAGAAGGTATCATAAAAACATCCTATTATATCTATTAATTTGGTTTTACGATAAATTAATTTATTATTTAGAGTTTATGTAGTGGAGAAGGGAAATAAAACGAATGGAACTTGAGGGAGGGTGTTACCTCTTAATTAGGTAGATCCTTTTGGTTTTCACAAAATGAATTCCATGGAAGTATTTATAACAAAATGGAGGATTAAAAAAAGAGGGTTATTTGGGGAGGATATTTGAGAAGATATTGGCTGAACTTATGTGGTTTGAGAAGTGTGAACACGTGGGAGGGGATGAGGTCTTTTTATAGTGGAGGGGGAGTGGCACTCCTTTAATATTTTGAAAATGGAATTCCATACACATTTTTCACATGTAAAGTTGTTAAATAATGAGAATAATTAGGTAAAGGGGATGATAGGGTCTAAATACTTCCATAATGTCTCTTTTAAAAGTTTCTAGTTTCTTTTGAGTATTAAATTTAAGGTTTAGTGCATTCATGACCTAATTTTCCTCTTAATCATTGTAATTAATTATAATCAATTTCACTAATATTTTTGGTAAAAAATATTTTAATATTATTATACATTATATATTATTATGATTCAAAATATGGAATCCATTTTTCTAAATTCTAATCAAATAATTAGAAGAAATTAATTTAAATTTAATCCCACATATGGGATGACAATTTAGGTTTTTAAAGTAAAAATTTTAAAATGTTTGCTATGTATTTATACCCAATTTCAAAGATAAATTGATTAAAATGAACTAAATTGGATTAAATGATAAAAATATAATCTCATTAAAATTTTAAAAAAATTAAAAATACAATTTATCATTATAAATAAATTAGATGAAAAAGAAGGTTTGAATTGACATTTGGTATTTTTAACTATTCATTATTAAAATTAAACCTTGTAGAGAAATACCAAAAATTTACCTAAACATAATATTTATGTTTTATTTAAAATATTGTGTTTATTTTAACATATTAAATCTATATAAGTTCCAAAATTTAGATATAAAATGGGTTCTCCATTAAAAGGAGGGGAAATGGCTTAATAAAAATATAGGTTTTTAGCATAAAATTAGGTTTGTTATTATCTTATGTCTCTTAAATATTTTTAATGAATATAAAAATATTTATTGAATATATTACATATAAATTACATTAATATCAATAAAAAAATAATTTATTTATTTTATTAGGGTAAAACAACGCTTTTACCATGAAAATAATAATATTTCCCTTCATATTCAATTGGTTTTCATATTAATTTCTAATTGATTGGAAACTAATGAATTCACCTTATATTTGTGTAAACCATGTATTTCCTTAAATTAGTTACTACTATTCATATCCTCAAATTTAATGGCTAGGTTATATCTTAATATATTAAATAATAAAATTTTAATTATATATTCCTATTCAATAAAACTTGTTCTTGTGTGTTATGGAATCCATCAAGGAATTAGTTGTTACGTATAATGCAAGTTGGCCTCGATGTTCCGTGTAGAGAAAGATAATGTTTATGTTGCATGTAGTGCCTGATTAAATTAGTGATGTGTATAATGAATTCCGAACATTTAACTTTAATATAATATAAACTATTTTTCAGTGTTTCATGAAATGAAAAATATTAAAATGGTTTTATTAATTTAGAAAAAAATAATTCAAAAAAACTCGGTGTGTTACAGTAACCTTCACATTCATTTTATTTTCATGATTAATTATTCATCTTAGATCATACAACATGGATTAATTTATCATTATAATTTATTACACAATCAAAGAGTTTGGAATAAATACAAATAAGTCCCTAATAAAGAGGTATATGTTCATAAAGTTTAATACCCTTGATTGGAAATGAGTATGGTATTCACTACACAATTGGTTTGGAATGGAAAATTGGGGTGATGTTATGATGGAATAATTGTACCACTTAATGATTCAAAAAAATATGTTGATGAGAGATAATGTGCTCTCTCATCATATATACATAAAATGAGAAGAAATATTGACATGAAAAAACATATCCCAACATTTGAAGTTGGAAATAGAAAGCATAAAGTAAAGAAGAAACATGAATAAGGAAAAAATCCTAACTATATTTCTTCATGGTAACAAGAGTATATAAAATATCATGGGTTGATTAATGAGAGTTAAAAGAAGGTATAATTATTTGTAAATCAAATGGAACGTAAGGGGGATATGGGAGAACATATCCAATCATATGAAAATTGAAATTAAGAGACATAACATAAAAGGAGTGCCTGATAAAAGAGGGGAGTTGAAGATCCCTTACAAAATTTAGGCATAGTAACAGCATTGGTAATGTTTAAAATGAGAGACTATAAAAGATATTTAATTAACATAATAGAAATTTGATATTAATTTAATTCTTATAAATAAATTAAAATATAACAAATTTAAATTAGGAAGACATATTTAAAACCATGTTCTTGAATTTAAAGGAGGAGAGGATGATCCCTTATATGAATGTGTGACACTAATGGCTTGGTATTGGATTCTAGAGAACTTGGGAAACCATTATAGGAAACTAGAGAGTGGAGGAAATAGTATGGACATGATTCATGGAGTTTTAGGGGAGAGAAATGGGAGCTTGTGTGTGTTTATAAATGAAATGAGGGAGATTTCATTATTATTTAGGTTTTGGACTCTACATAATAAAATATCCAAAACTATAAATCACCCCATTTTTTATTTCCATGGTTTCTACCAAATGAGATTTTTTTACATTATTTTACAAAGAAAAGTTCCAAAATTATTAAAATAATTCCACTTCTTATGTAGAGATGAGTCATACTCTTATAGAAATGATTTTAAAAACATAAAATATATTAATGGTTTTGAAGGTTACATAAAGTCTTTATAAAATTGAAACAATAAACATAAAATAACATTATTTTAAAGGAAACGAATATATTTATTCATGGATAACTTTTATATTATTTATTACATAACTTTTGGGTCATTATGATATCACAATATACAAAGTATGTTTATAAGATTTTTAATTTTTACCCGAAAAATTGACTACTCAGAAAGTTTTGAAAATTTCAAAATTAGAAAATTTCTACATTATGATTCCAAAAAAATATAATTTTATATATAAATAATTTTCTAAATTTTTGAATTTTTAGTTTCAAAAATAGTTACATTTATTAGGAAATTCTAGGCTTTTAACAATAATGTTTTTGGACCCTTATAAAATTATATTTGTCTTCATAAACATTATATGATAATTTATATTTAATAAAAATTATCTAAAATAAATATTTAATAAAAATATTATTTATTTCAAAAATCCATTAATTCATGAAAATAAATTCCTTAATGGAATTTTAATACTATCAAAGTGTACTTGTTTAGTTTTTTAAAATCGAAATAAAAATCATTTATAATGTAACAATAATAGGATAGAAATATATTCATGATTATATTCAAAATAATTTCCAAATTCATATCGTTAGGGTCCTGATACATGTCTTTTTTCTAATAAGGTTGAGGTTTATACCCCTTTTATTTAACATAAAAAGAAATGAAGTCCCTCTTTTAGAAATTGGACAGATTAAACCCATTATAAGAAGGGAAAAAGCCTAAAAAAGACAAGAAAAACAAAGGTAAAAAAAAACAAGGCCAAATGAAACAGACATACAAAGAGACATCATAAAGCCTCATCACCCCCTTTACAGGCACCTAAATAGAGAGATTTTTCAGAATAAAGTGTCACCCCTCTACCAATAAGTTGCATTGTACTAGTAGCGCAACGTGTCAGAGCACCTCCCCAACCAAAAAAAAGTGGAGGATATCGGGATGAAAGGTTCTGGCAAACCTTTCTCTGTTTCGAGCCACCGACCGGACACATATTGAAGATAACTTTATCAATTTCAACCTAAGGAAATGCATTAAAAATATGAAAATAAAAATGCAAATGACATATCAAGGTAAAAAAGAAAACTTCGTATGTGTAAGGTGTATGAAGGGGGGCTTTTATGGGGTGGTTCAGCAAACATGGTTTGTGTCGTGATCTAGATGAGGTTGAACATATCCCATAAATAGTTTATCTCATGATTATGTTATTGGATCTCATCTTGGGATAGGTCAAGTGTAAAGCCCAAAAATTCTATCTACCTCATAAGCTTCAACAAATGGGCTCCATAGTGTATGATCCTACTGATTGAGTTCATCACTTCCTTTTTCTGTGTCAATTTGAATTGGTAAAACCCTAAATTTTTACTAATCAAGTGATCAATGATTAAGGAATATATTTGTAGAGACCCGTACTTGACGTAAATATATATCACATTACTTTTTCGGAATACTTAATTCATAACAAAAATAGACACCAAAGGACCGTAATAGTTTAGTGTCTTTGGAAACATGGGACATATTCTTCTAATCATGGTGAAAGATCTTCAACATCTCCCATAAAGATCTTCCCCTTTTGTTTTCTTACCTAAAAACTTTATTTATATATTGGGGAAAATAAAACATAAAAAGGGTGAGCTCAAATTATCAGTAAGGGTAAACCTAGAGAACATAAAACAATCCTTAAACATTTGAATTCAAAAACTTGAACATAAGATCTAAACATCAAAATCTTGATCAAAGACATATATCTTGGAAGTACGTAAGGAATATATCATAATGGAACATCAATCATGATAAAATATCATGGGAAGAAAACATATAATTGTGGAAAACCATTAATCACATGATATGATTTCCATAGTAGCCAAGGCATTGCTGCCAAGACCATCTTAGTGGACAAAGTCCCTTTCTGAATTGAGTTCACTCCTCGTTCCAGTCCTGTATCACTGAACCGAATTAACTTACCATTCCAGCCATGTCTATCTCATGGGATATAAATCTTTACCCAATGCATTGGAGGGAGATATAGGTCCCACCCATCTCATAATGAAATCATTCTTACGTGCTCCACAACATAAACATAAATCATTCATCATAACCCAAAGAATAAAATGTGTTTCATAAACATCATCCCATCATAACATAATCAAAATAAAACAAATGGATATCATTTCATCATAATAAAAGTGAGACCATGTAAATCATAGAGACATTATATTTTAAACATACACATATTAAATAATGTTATCTTAGATGGAAAATGGTTTTGATAAAACACAAGAAATGAATTCTTGAGGAAAATATCCTTTCTTATTCAAAGTCATCTTCTTTTCACAAAATGCCATGTAATTTTTAAAAAAAAGATTTTGTTGAAAATAGTCATGAAATCTTTTAGATTAAGATTCATGAAATTAAGGCATTATAAAATCGTAAAAATCTGTTCATGCCGTATAAGTTAAAGAAAACATTCTCCTCGTACTTTTAAAGGAAAGGTCAAAAAGTACCATGTATGGTAAAAAAAGAAAGATTCCTTCCATAACACAAAGTAAAAGTCAAGATGGTTAAAAATGACTTTAAAAATACATTGAATATTATTAAACACTTTATGAAAACATTTTTATGTACATGGATGAAAAATATAACCCCATTAAATACTTACGAATAAGTAATCTCGGATAAAAATGAGATTGTAAAATTATCCATTACCTTGGTCCGATATGCTTAGTACGTATCCGAACCTCCTGTATAATGATTTAAATAATGTCATTGACTTATTACAGAATTATATTCATTGTTATGATATCATATATGGTTATCTTATGACTTTATATTACCCGTTATTTTGTAAATTACCTGTTAAAGCAGCGTTTTGGGTATAATCGTTTTATTTATCGTACGTGTTTGGACTTGTTGTTCATGATATTATTATTACTTATATCATGTTTTACATACTTAAAGAATGTAAATAATGATTTAAATATCATATATATTCAGTATATATATATAATAGATAGATAAATGAAATGAAATACATCGTTCATGGAGACGGTAGGCCGTACGTACGCATGAACGTCGTATTCCTTTCCTTATTGACTTGAATTGAATTAAGTAGATGAAATATATATATAAATAAATAAAGTATTTTTATCATGTCATATATTTAATTATTATTCATTATATATACTTTATAATCATTCTTGAATGGTCATCCTGGAGAATTAATCACATCGCGTCGTGGAGACTGTAATCTGTACGTACGTACGAGCGATGATATCATTCCAATAATTATTGAATTGAATTGGATTGGATGATATAATTTCTCAGAATAAGTATTATGTTATAATAACTATATATAGTTATTCTTTACACCATTATACCCATCCAAGTAAGGTGGTGGTGGAAAAACAGATTACACCACTGCGTGGAGACGGTATTTCGTACGTACGCACGCGCGGCAATTTCATTTTCCGTAGGATGGATAGAAGGTGAAATGGGTTTGTTTAATATTTATAATAACATATAAGTATATTATTGATACTTATGTTATTAATTTATAATGAACCAACTAAATAAGAAGAAGTTGAAGAAGAAAGAAACTTGAAAGAATCGGTAGAAGAGATTACCTCTTCTTCGACGCACCTCTTTTACACTTCCTCTTAAGGCACTAGATTTGGTCTTTTGAGGAGACCAAAACCTCTATAATGTTTCTAGGGAAGATTATAAGGGAAATGGGCATGGTTTCTCCGAGCTTTATATCTCAAAATTGTGTAATGAGAAGAGGGAGGAGGTGTCCTTTTATAAGGGAGGAGAGGGGCACCTTAGAAAAAAACATAAAATATTATTTTATAATAAAGTCATATTCGGTTTATAATAGCTCAAAATTGATTTATTTAGAATATAAAGTTGGTATGGGCTTAACTCCTCTCACAAAATAGGTTTTAGACAAGTTTAGGTTACTATTTTGACCTTATCTTTTAAATTTAACTCTAAGTTAAATAATTTAACTTTTACTGTGTCTTCTTTTTTTCGTACACTATATGGTTAATAAACTTACTATAACAAGCCAAACGAACCCTAAGTGGTTCATTAATAATATATATAATTTTATCTAAGTCATTTGGCTGAACCTTAGATTTTTAGGAATATAATAACAATTATTAATAAAATATTTGTTTTAAAAACTATTTTATGTCAATTTTGACACTATTTGGTAATTGATTTTTGTGAAAATCATAACAGCATGATTAGTTCTAAAAAAGTTAATTAAATAAATACTAACAAGTCATATTAACCTAGAAAATTAGTCTAATTCATAAAAAGTTTCAAATTACATTTATTTGTGTATTTATAGTATCAATTATTTTAATATTTTATTATTTAGGTAATTACTGCATCACCATTGTGTCATAAATAAAATAAGTTATTTAATGTCTAATAATTATAAATAAAATACCATTATATAGGAAATATTTTTATATTTCTAATTAATATTTATAGTCTAATTTATCTTATATATAACCCTATATTAAAAATGTTTTTGTTATTAAACTTCGATTTTAACTATTTTAACTCTTTTTTAAATAAAATAATAATAAATGTCCTAATCTATTACAAGTGGACCTAAAGGGTAATATTTTATTCCTAAGATTGATTTTGGTCGAATTACACTTATCCAATAGAATTAGGACATGTCTTAGGGTAATAATAATATCATTTTTACCCTTAATTACCCTATTTACTTTTAACCGCGGTAAATAAAAGTAAAAAAGTTACTATTTACCAAAAATTATTTTTATCTTATTGAACCACATTTTACTCCTTCATATTAACTGTGTCTCTCGGATTTTCTAAATTCCACTCACAAAAGAGGTGAAATTAAGTTTTATGTAAATTTTCAAATTCTCCTAGGAGGTGGGTAAAAGACGGTGAAAAGTTCAATAAAAAATTTTATATATCTAAAATTATTATAAAATGACTCCGATGAATTACATTGAACTTATATAGGTATTATTTATAAATTTTGACGTAAAATAAATTTAAATAAAATAAATAATTATTTAAATAAAAATTCGGTTTTTAAATAGTAACCTAGTGTTTTCACTATTCATCAAAAATTGAAAGTTTTCAGAAAAATACCAAAAATCCACCCTAGGCTAATTTTGATATTCCGAATCCAAAAATAAAGTCCATTTTGAAAGATAAAATTTATAAAATTTCAAAAAGTGGGTATTACTATTCATAATGGCTAGTTTATATAATATTTTAATAACATATCATTGTTTAGTGAAACTCGGTATTGTGTACAACACACGCTACCGTGGAAGGTCGTGATTGCGTGTAATGAAAGCCAATTTAGGTTTGTGTGTAGTGCAAGATTCATTTTTTGTTGCTTATAATATAATCCAACCATATTTCATTAATACATTGAATATATATATATACACTCAATGTTGCGTAAAATAAATTCTATCAAACGAACTTGAAATTTTGTGTAACATGATCCAAGATTAGTTTTGGGTATACTTCAAGCTAATACGATGTTGCGTATAGTGCAAGATAATATTGGTGTAGCATACAACAGAAGATATAAAGAAATTAAAAACAATATATCTTATAAAATCTCGGGGTGTTACATTCTACCCCCCTTAAAATGAATTTCTCCCTCGAAATTTGTCGTGGTTATAAATTGTTTACTACTTGAAAGTTTCTTTAATAGAAACCCACATCGTAAAAATGATTACTAAAGATTAATTTTAATACCCAATGTATGAAACGTAACAATAACCCAAATTTACTGATCCATGGGTTTCCACATGGAAGAACATAGGTGAAAATATCGATATGGAAGAGAAATCTAACCGTCACGTTCTGATGGAGAGTGGTAGAGGACATGCCTATGAAAAAGCCAGTAATCAAAAAGACATAAATTTGTGATGATCTAAGGTACCATATGATTCATCAGATATGAGAGCACTAGGAAAACATTTTTTGTTTTCAAGATCATTTCCCAAATGTCGAATAATTTTTTTAATTAAAATAAATACATACTTGATTTTGGTACAATCTAACCATTTCTCATGCCTTTAAAAATTTCCACTTCACCTATTAAAGAAATGAAGTTGAATTTGTCTTTTGCAAAGTGTTAGCAGATCATGCGATAGAATGATAGGTCATTCCATCTGTCTCAAACATAAGGTTAGCAAAAGTTATATACATAAGTCCATCTATGGTGATATTAATCATATATGGTTTCAAAAATGGACTTATACATCATCTATCATACCGCTTAATAAAATAAAACTACTTTAGACTAAACAGGGACATTTTATAGGCCAGAGGTAGGCGATAAAGGCCTGTCGCACTTCAGTTGTGGGTTCGTTTCCTGCAACCTTGTCCGACGTGATGGGTTTTCTCCCATCCTACGGGTTGTCCTTTTTCTAAAACTATACTATTATAACATTCCAAAAATAACATCAAAAAGTTTTAGCCTTAAACAATACTATCTGATGTCTGACATAATCCATTTCAGTCTTTAGACTTATCCAAAATACATTTGTCCAATCTCATAGTATAAAGAAAACGATTACTAGAAATGTCATTAACCAAGAATGTGAATACCATCATTTATCCCCCATATAACATAAGATATATCTTGTTGATTTCATTACAAACTTTTGAATACCTTAATCTTGTATTCTCTTGAACCATGAATTGCCATAGAACCACCGTGAAAACATGAATGTTGTCAAAATGTAACTCTTTCCACATACCAAAATCCCAAAATTTCAATATACTCAAACCATGATATCACTTTCTCCTTATATCAGTCATGATCTCATTAATATTATTTTCTCTTTATCCCTTCATTATGTGAATATCATCTGCTTTCCAAAATATTTGAATTACTTTTCATGGTTACCGGAACCATATAATTATTGAAAACCATAATAAACCAATACATACATATTCCAATATTCCATAGTACTATAAATTAGATTCCACAACATTATTTTGGAATCATGTTACATAAAAATATAATCATTACACTACATCATTTTCATACGCAATATCGCCAATAGTTATCACATGTGACTTCCCTTTGTCCTTTGCCTTAAGAGGTTTCTCACGTCGATCATCATTAACCCTTGGATTAGGTCATTGATTATCATAATGCCCCATTTTCTTGAACTTGAAGCATTGAAGTGTTGGTGGAGCATTTTCTATAGTCTATTCTCTATTCACATCATTAGAAACATTTTTCCCATTACTTCGGCACTCAACTGCTTGATGAACTTATTTTCCACACTTGAATCATTTTATAGTACCCTTTAGACAATCTCCACCATGCTTCTTTCTACACTTTGAGCATAAAGAAACATTCACATTTTTTTACCATTGTTCTGAGGTTTTTCCTTGAACTTCATCTTTCATTTCTTGTCAAAACCATGAGAAGGATATGTTACACCAACTTCAAGTTCTACCTTTATATAATAATGCACAATTTCTTCATAGCTACTGAAGTCTTTTATAGTTAACACCCTTCGAAGACTTGGTTTTAAGCCACTGAAGAATCGATCAACTTTACTTTCAGGTTGGATGATAAAGCCTGGTGCATACCTTGAAAATCTTGTAAAATTCGCTTCGTATATACCAATAGATTCATCATCCTTCTGCTTAAGATCAAGGAACTCCTTTTCCATCTTTGTTCGAAGAATACAAGAGAAATACTTACTAAAAAACAAGTTCTTGAAGTCGTCCCATTCCATGGATTCAATTTCATCTTGGGGCCTTGTATTCTTAATTAGAGTCCTCCACTGGTCTGCTTCACCTTCTAAACGGTAAACAGCTAAATTTCTTTTTCTTGTTTTGAACAGTGATGTATGGAAAATATCTTTTCAATGGTACTGATCCATTGTTCAGCAACAAGTGGATTAGAAGACCTATTGAAAGAAGATGGACGTTGCCTCATAAAGGACTCAATAGAATATTGTTTCCTTCTCTGCTCATTTGGAAGTCCAGAATGATTCATATCTTGTGTAAGTATAGAAATAAGATTTTTCACTCCATCTCCCATAACATTGGTTTGTTCAGGAGGAAAATCATTTCATTTTCTGTTACATTGATCAATGCGGTTCCTTCGGGTTACAGCCATCGTCTAAAACCCGAAAAGAACAGTGTGAGAGGAAAAAATCATGCTAGGAAAACAGCATAATAAAGGGGTATTACATTAAATATATGAAATCTTAGGTTTAATTATAAGATCCTTACCGTAATTCTAGGACTATAATCTATATGTATACTTATCATTAGGGGCATCCCTATACCTTAGAAATATCTCTAGTGATTTCACTATAGTTTTCTCATACTAGTTTCCAAAGGTTAACTAAACCTTTCCTCTGATACCAACTGTAGAGACCCGTACTTGACGTATATAGACATTACATTACTTTTTCAGAATACATAATACATAACAAAAACAGACATCAAAGGACCTTAATATTTTAGTGTCTTTGGAAACTTGGAACATAATCTTCTAATCATGGTGTAAGATCTTCAACATCCCTCATAAAGATCTTCCCCTTTTGTTTTCTTACCTAAAACCATTCTTTATATCCTGGGGAAAAGAAAACATAAAAAGGGTGAGCTCAAATTCTCAATAAGGGTAAACATAGAGAACATAAAACAATCCATAAACATTTGAATGAAAAAACTTGAACATAAAATCTAAACATCAAAATCTTGAGCAAAGACATATATCTTGGAAGTACATAAGGCATATATCATAATGGAAAATCAATCATGATAAAATAGCATGGGAAGAAAACAATTAATTGTGAAAAACCATTAATCACATGATATGATTTCCACAGTAGCCAAGGCATTGCTTCCAAGACCATATTAGTGGACAAAGTCCCTTTCTGAATCGAGTTCACTCCCCGTTCCAGTCCTGTATCACTGAACCGGATTAACTTACATTTCCAGCCATGTCTATCTCATGAGATATGTATCTTTACCAAATGCATTGGAGGTAGATATAGGTCCTACCCATCTCATAATGAAATCATTCTTATGTGTTCCACAACATAAATATAAATCATTCATCATAACCCAAAGAATAAAATGGGTTTCATAAACATCATCCCATCAAAACATAATCTATATAAAACAAATGGATATCATTTCATCATAATAATAGTGAAACCATGTAAATCATAGACACATTATATTTGAAACATACACATATGAAATAATGTCATCTTAGATGGAAAATGGTTTTGATAAAACACTTGAAATGAATTCTTGAGGAATATATCCTTTCTTATTCAAAATCATTTGTTTTCACAAAATTCCATGAAATTTTAAAAGAAAAGGATTTTTGTTGAAAATAGTCATGAAATATTTTAGATTAAGCTTCATGAAAATAAGGAGTTATAAAACAGTAAAAAATATGTTCATGTCGTATAAGTTAAAGAAAACATTATCCTCGTACTTTAACGGAAAAGTCAAAAATTACCATTTATGGTAAACAAAAGAAATATTCCTTCCATAACAAAAAGTAAAAGTCGAGATGGGTAAAAATGACTATAAAAATACATGGAAGAATATTAAACACTTTATGAAAACATTTTTATGGACATGGATGAAAAATATAACCCCATTAAATACTTACGAATAAGCAATCTCGGATAAAAATGAGATTGTTAAATTATCCCTTACCTTAGGTCTGATATGCTTCGTACGTATCCAAACCTCCTATATAATGATTTAAATAATGTCATTGACTTATTAAAGAATCATATTCATTGTTATGATATCATATATGTTTAACTTATGACTTTATATTACCCGTTCTTTTGTAAATTCCATGTTAAAGCAGCGTTTTGGGTAAAATCATTTTATTTATCGTACGTGTTTGGAATTGTTGTTCTTGATATTATTATTAATTATATCATGTTTTACATACTTAAAGAATGTAAATCATGATTTATATATCATATATATTCTGTATATATATATATATAATAGATAGATAAATGAAATGAAATACACCGTTCATGGAGACGGTAGGTCGTACGTACGCATGAATGTTGTTTTCCTTTCCTTATTGACTTTAATTGAAGTAAGTAGATAACATATATATATATATATATATATATAATATCCAGCAGCTTTATCATGCCATATATTTCATTATTGTTAATTATATATACTTTATAATCATTCTTGAATGGTTAACATGGAGAATGAATCTCATCGCGTCGTGGAGACGGTAATCCGTACGTACGCACGAGCGATGATATCATTCCAATAGTTATTGAATTGAATTGTATTGGATGATATAATATCTCAGAATCATTATTATGTTATAATAATTATATATAGTTATTCTTTACACCATTATACCCATCCAAGTAAGGTGGTTGTGGAAAAACAGGTTACACCACGGCGTGGAGACGGTATTCCGTACGTACGCACGCGCGGTGATTTTGTTTTCTGTAGGATGGATAGAAGGTGAAATGGGTTTTTTTCATATTTATAATAACATATCATTATATTAGTGATACTGATTTTATTACTTTATAATGAAACAAATAAAGAAGAAGAAGTTGAAGAAGAAAGAAACTTGAAAGAATAGGTACAAGAGATTACCTCTTCTTCAACGCACCTCTTTTACGCTTCCTGTTAAGGCACTAGATTTGGTCATTTGAGGATACCAGAACCTTTATAATGTTTCTATGAAAGTTGATAAGGGAAATGGGAGAGGTTTTCCAATCTTTAAATCTCAAAATTGTGTAAATAGAAGAGGGAGGTGGTGCCCTTTTATAAGGGAGGAGAGGGGCACCTTAGGAAAAACATAAAATATTATTTTATAATAAAGTCATATTCAGTTTATAATAGCTCCAAATTGATTTATTTAGAAGGTAAAGTGGGAATGGGTCGAAATCCTCCCAACCAATAGGTTTTAGACAAGTTTAGGTTACTTTTTTAACCTTATCTTTAAAATTTAACTCTAAGTTAAATAATTTAACTTTTACCGTGTCTTCTTGTTTTCTTACACTATATGGTTAATAAACTTACTATAACAAGAAAAACAAACCCCAAATGGTTCATTATTAATATATATAACCTTATCTAAGTAATATTTCCGAACCTTATATTTTTAAAAATATAATAACAATTATTAATATAATATTTGTTTTAAAAACTATTTAATGTCAATTTTGACACTATTTGGTAATTGATTTTTGTAAAAATTATAACAGCATTATTAGTTCAAAATAAGTTAATTAAATAAATAATAACAAGTCATATTAACCTATAAAATCATTATAATTCATAAAAATTCTCAAATAACATTTATTTGGGTATTTATAATATCAATTATTTTAATATTTCATTATTTAGGTAATTACTACATCACCATTGAGTCATAAATAAATTAAGTTATTTAACGTATAATAATTATAAATAAAATACCATTACGTATTAAATCTTGTTATCTTTCTAATCAATATTTAAAGTCGAATTTATATTATGT
Source organism: Viscum album (assembly GCA_963277665.1). NCBI lineage: Eukaryota > Viridiplantae > Streptophyta > Magnoliopsida > Santalales > Viscaceae > Viscum > Viscum album. The sequence continues at coordinate 737,772,547 of OY728141.1, forward strand.
ATAACCCTATATTAAAAATGTTTTAGTTATTAAACTTTGATTTTAACTATTTTAACTATTTTTTAAATAAAATAATAATAAATGTCCTAATCTAATCGAAGTGGACCTAAAGGGTAATATTTTATTCCTAAGATTGTTTTTGGTCTAATTACAATTATACAATAGAATTATTACATGTGTTTTGTTAATAATAATATCATTTTTACCCTTAATTACACTATTTACTTTTAACTATGGTAAATAAAAGTAAAAAGTTACTATTCACTAAAAATTATTTTATCTTATTGAACCACATTTTACTCCTTGATATTTACCGTGTCTCTCGGATTTTCTAAATTCCACTCACAGAAGCGGTAAAATTAATTTTTATATAAATTTTCAAATTCTTCTAAGAGGTGGGTAAAAGAGGGTGAAAAGTTCAATAAAATTTTTTATATATCTAAAATTAGTATAAAATGACTCAAATGAATTACATTGAACTTATATAGATATTATGTATCAATTTTTACCTAAATTAAATTTAAATAAAATAAATAATTATTTAAATAAAACGTTGGTTTTTGAATAGTAACCCAGTGTTTTCACTATTCATCAAAAATTGAAACTTTTCAGAAAAATACCAAATATTCACCCTAGGATAATTTCGATATTCATAATCCCAAAATTAAGTCCATTTTGAAAGGTAAAATTTATAAAATTTCAAAAAGTGGGTATTACTATTCATAACGGCTAGTTTATATAATATTTTAATAACATATCGTTCTTTAGTAAAACTCGGTATTGCGTACAACACATGCTATCGTGGAAGGTCGTGATTGCGTGTAATGAAAGCCAAGTTAGGGTTGTGTGTAGTGCAAGATTCATTTGTTATTGCGTATAACAGAATCCAACCATATTTCATTTATACATTGAATATATATATATATATACACTCAATGTTGCGTAAAATAACTTCTATCAAATGAAGTTGAAATTGTGTGTAACACGATCCAAGATTAGTGTTGTGTATACTGAAAGCTAATACGGTGTTGCGTATAGCACAAGATAATCTTGGTGTAGCATACAACAGAATATATGAAAGAAATTAAAAAGAATATGTCCTATAAAATCTCAGGGTGTTACAATATTATCAATGGTAATGATACTTAATGGTCTTTTAAATCCAATTGGATATAAAAAACCAAATAACTGCATGTGTTTCTTATAACCATATTACTAAATAATACATTTAATTATAATAAAAAGGGGAATTTTATTTTATAACACATCAGTTAGTAACGTTATCTACTACAAAATATTATCTGAGATGTGAATTTAAAAATTTTATATATATTCCTCCATGACTTCCTTGGTTCATGAGCCAAGAGGATGGCGAAGACCATGCTCTAGAGGTGGTGGGTAGCCACCAGTTTATCCTCATGTGGTTCCACTAGAGGCACCTCCTACTATTCTAAATCTAGGAACCAATTATCAATTATAAGAGATATTCTTACACTTCATGCAATTTTGACTAGGAGATTTATGACTTAGACCTACAATAGAAAATTTGATATGAGAATTTCACTAGAAACATCCTCAAATGTTCTCAAGGGATAGTGGTCCTTGGGTTGATGATTCATGGATAGACGCCATGATATCCATATTCCAACATTTAAACATGCCTATGGAATGGAGGTTAAAGTTATGAACATATATGACTCAAAATTACAAAAAATGGATGATGGTTTGTTTTCACCTAGGATTATCGACTTCATGGTTTGATCTGGGTGAACTTCCAGATAGCCTTCAATGAAAATAATTTCCATCAAACACTAAGAGTTGCAAACTCTATGTAATTGATGAACCTATGGTAGGGTGCTATATATGTGATGGATTATTCGATTAATTTCACCATGATTCATCATTTATCACTGACACCTACCAGTGACGTGTTCACAACAATCAGACGGTTTGAGGATGGGATTACGTACGCCATCCAAATGTAGGAGAATGTATTTCAGTTGACCACCATTATTGAGATATTAAACAATGAAATCATCATTGATTGTAACATGAAGACGGATGGTAGTGTGATCATGGATGATTTAGCATTGCCAAAGTGAGGTGATTCATCTAACTATAAGAAACATCGCTTCAAATATTCTCATAGTGGCATATCTAGTCAGATGGCATGCATAAACACTTACATGTTGTGTCACCAGTGTGGTAGGGTAGGACATAAGAAGACCATGTGTATGAAAATCCCACAATCGACTACCAATATTAGGGAAGTATGGGGCAACTTCATCATTTTTTTCTGAACATTCCACCTAGTTTCTAGTGAAAAGGGAATTGCGCCCAACTTCACATTCAAGTTTAGAATCTATAGAACCACATTAGGTAGAGATATGGGCTAATATTGACCAATAATGATGATTATGTGGACATGTCCAAGGTAGATAGACTTTAAAGGTATGCAAATAACAATGTAGACTTTCCTAGGTTAGTCAGGTTTCATATTAGGGTCTCAAACCTAGCCATAACTATATAGTAAATCCTACTCTCAAGGAGCAGTTTCTAGGGCCTTCTATAATCTGAGGTACTATTATAGTAGCCTCTATTTTAGTATTTTCATTATTTAAAATAAGAACTCTGTAATCCTTCATATCCATGGAAATTAGTGGAATTTTAGTCTTAGAAATAGAGTACTTCTACTACATGATTACTCTCAACAAACTATTTGGGATCTGAATAGAGGGTGTATGTTGATGTAAGGGGAGATAGGTAGTTATAATTTTGTATGGGATATCTTTCTCTCCATTATTATAGTCTTCGATGACATACTTAGGATGGAATATTTAGTGTCATATCATTCTCGTGTTGTTTTTTATGGTCAGAGGGTTTCTTTTACAACACTCGTTGGTGGTATGTATATTCTTATGGAAAAATGGGATGTCTAGTCGAGTTGATATTGGCCCGGTCATCATGGATTAGAATATTGATAGCCCAAATGTCTAGTATCATTATGATTTATTACGGAATACAACATTTTCAATTACCTCATGTTGTGAACCATTTCAGGGACGTCTTCCCTAAAGTCATTTATGGGTTACCTCCTATGAGAGAGGTGGATTTCACCATTGCGTTAGTTCCAGGAGCATCACCAGTGTCCATTCCTCCTTATATGATTGACCATACTAAGCTCTGGGAACTTAATAAGAAGCTGGAGAATTTTAAATCTAAGGGTTTTATCTGACCCAATACTTCTTCATGGGGTTTTCATGTTCTATTCACCAAGAAGGCGAATGGGATCCTTAGGATTTGTGTGTATTATCACCAGTTGAACTAGCTTATATATAAGAACTAGTATCTGTTTCCATGTATAAACAACCTTTTAGACTATATTTGAGAAGAAATGAATTTCTCCAATATCGATTCATGGTTTGGGATTCCATTAGGTTCATGTTAGACCATCAGGAATACCACATTCAACATTCTATAAAAGATACATATTTTATAAGGGTCTATTTATGTCATTCAGCCTTATGAACGTGACCTCAGTTTTCATGGTCTTGATTAATAAGGTTTTTGACCTATATATAGATTTATTTGGGGTAGTCATCATGGATGATATCTTGGGGTAATCTCAAACTTTAAATGACCATTCCCAACACCTTGATATAATGTTGATTACAATGAGATAGAACTATATGTATTATAATCTCACAAAATGAAAATTTTGGATCACTGAGGTTTAATCATTAGGTCACATCATCTCAGAGGAATCGGTATATATTGACCCAAAAAAGAAATAATCATAGGTTAATGGGATCGTCCCATGAATTTATTTGGTATATGTAGTTTCATAGGCTCATTTTATAGTGACCAAAGAATTTTACACATATTATTACATGACATTGAGAATAATTATACATTAAATAAAAACTACGGATCGAAAATCCTAATGTCTTTAGAAGACTAGGTAAATAATAAAAAATCATAGATCTAGAATAAAACATCTTTTATTAAAATCCATAATGTTCTCTTAACTACCTCTTTTTTCTAACAGCTACATAGGATAAATTTTGGAATACATATATAAAAGGGGTTGGTTGAAAAGGCATGTATGGGAATAGACATGAAAATGAAGCATATAACATGATTTCTAATGAATAACTTGATAACATAAAAGGCATGAAAATTTAATAAACATATAGTGTAATAAATATAGAACATGGAATCATATGATCATGGAATCATAGTAATATGGAAACAAATATCATTAATTAAATAAGAGTGAAGGCTAACTAACAAGACTATATCACATGGTGTACGTAGTCCCATAATGGATTATGTTTACTCCCTAATTCCATACATAATGTATCATGAGACAAAATAATTACCCAACGCATTGAAGTGATATATAGGCACACCCATCATAGCATGTAATTGCATATGTGATCCACAAAAATAAATCAAACATAATGAATAAACATAAGGATTATCCATGGAATGAAATGAGTTTTGTAATCATGTCATAAGTCATAGACAAAGGAAATATCATGATGGTATCCATGAAATATGGTATTAAATCATTGTTAGATATTTATAAGTTATAAAAAATAATTTATCATGAAAAATAATGTCTATCTGAAGTGAAAACATGAAATCTATTGGTTAGGTAATAATATAAGTGTTTCACTTAAACCATGTTTTAGGGAAAAGAATAAAGATTCGTTAAAAGGATAAATCCATAATTATTTCCATGACACCATAACTAAACTAAAATGGTTTTCATGTTAAAATAAGTGATTTTGGAAAATATTTTTGGCTTAAACTATTTTATGGAGTGTACTTGAAAATGGGTATGAAACAGAGAACCTCCATTTAATTGGGTTTTATTGTCACAGTGAATTTCGAAGGGACCCTTTTAAAATATGTATATATCCATAAAATAAATATGAAATGACATATAAATATATTTTTGGTACATATATTATATATATAGAATAATTATATAAGAATAATGAATAGATAACTTGAGTAAATTAGAGATAAAGAATTTCCCAAATGAAATATAGTTGTTCTAAGATATCCCTTACCTAAGGTATGAATTTGTTATGAACTAGAACATAATGTCATGATAATAGAAATAGATTCATTTTTTACATAATTAATAACATTTTTCATATATATTTAGTTTATTATAATTTTATTATTTTCATTTATGGACATTTTGATGAGTTATAATGTTTAATTTTACCATTCTAGGAACATTTGTTTTGTGGTTTCATGGTCGGTTAACTTTTGTATATTTATGGATGTTATTTTCAAATGATAATAGAACAATATAATTGAAATTATATGGTATCAATTCCCTTAAGTAATTTTAAATGGTCATATATATCGTTTTTTTCTTTTATGAGGATGAATCATTTGGTAAAATGTTAATGATAAATGTTTTGTTTATTATGGTGGGTTTTTCAGCCATTGTGAACTACTTTTATTTATTTATTATTATATATATATATATATTAGTTCTAGAACCTGAGAAAATTTATAATGTAACTACTAAAATATTATTTAACTAGAGTAATATTTTTATGACTAGCCTTGAAGGCAGTAATGGAAAACACAAAATCATTATCCAGATAGACGTTTAATGACCATAATTTGGAAAATGGTTTCATTTCATTGAATAAAAGAATATGAGAAAAAGGATTTGATAGAATATATTCTAATATAACTATAAAATTCCATTATATACATGATAATATAGTTATTGTGATTTTATGGATGGAGCATCTGAGGATATGGAAGAAGAATAAAGGAAATTAAGAGAGGTGGTTTAAGAAAGTTACCTCTTGAATATCACCTACTTGAAGGACCCCTTAAAGAACATAGAATTAGTATTTCGGTAAAACCAGATTAACATGGATGTGGGGACAGTTTGTACGAGAGGTTTTGGTAGATGTTTGGAAATAATCCAAGCTTATAATGTGTAAGGAGATAGGGTGGTGAGGGGTGATATATATAAGGGGAGGAGAGGGTTTTTTTACTATGATATTCATTAGTTTATTATTTTCTCTCAATATTATCAATAATGTTGATTCTTTTGACTGTATATAGTAAATAGTGCATTTGAGTTCCAACATATGGGTACCTAAACCATACATGACTCAAAAAATCATCTTTATCCCATATAATGTTAAATAATGTAAATTACAAAGTCACAAAAAATTCATCTATTTTAGAAAAATCCAAAAAAATCCCCCTGGAATTTTTTTATGTGAAGATTTAAAAATTGAATACATTTTAATAAAATTGTTTTCTATATATGAGAAAAATAAATTTTAAATAAAATCATCATTTGTTCAAATATATATATATATATATATATATATATTATAATTGATTTTATGACCCCTTCGAAAAATTAATTATGGTCCCATAAAATTAGTTTAACATTATAATACAACATAATATAAATTTATAAATCCATTTAATGAAAATAAATTTTCTTTTAAATCATTATATTTACTATAAAATTGGAAATAAAATGTTTATGTTTTACAAAAATACCAAAACATAATTTATCATATTAAAACATTTATTTACATGTAACATGATATGAATATATCATATTTCATTTTATATAAATCCAAAATATAATTTTACATTTCCAATGGTTAGGATACTCTTATAATGGTCATATTACTATTCTAAATGGTCATATTTCTATTCTTATGGTCAGGTTATTATTCCAACAGTCAGATTACTATTATAATGGTCAGATTTATAATGGTCATATGGGTTCTCTATTTACAATAAATACCATGTTTTCCATTAATTTTTTTTCACATCTATCTAATCTAGATTTCTTCATATAAATTCATCCTCAAATTAACTATTTTATTATTAACATTCTGTTTTATTTCTAAATCATTGTTTGTGAGTGCAGTCTTTCTATTGGATCAAGAAGATAAAATTATCCTATTATTATTCTCTTATTTTCTATTTATTATCCAATAGTAATTTTTGGAATTACTATTGTTTTAGTTTCTGACTAATGTATCATTCTTAGTTTTTAATGTTTTTTGGATTCTCAATGTGATGTTTCAGCTTATACTACATGACATAATTATAAGAAGGGAATTCCCATTGATAAAATTCTATGTTGTTACATTCTTCCTCCCTTTTGAAATTTCTTCCTTGAAATTTTGTTTTACATACTAATGAAAATTACATGACGGAACTTTCCTTCATCACTTCCTTTGGATCACATGTCACCTCCTCATACTTATGGTTTCACTATAGTACTTTGACTTGTTGACTTGGCTTGTTTCGAAGAACATTATTCTTCAACACAAGATCGTCACTAGATACTCCTCATAATATAGATCATTTTCCATTTACACCACCTATGAATTCATTACATGTGAGGGATCTAGTAGGTACTTCCTCAATATGGTTACATGTAATACATCATGTACTAGAGACATGGTTAGTGTATGTTCTAGCCAATATGACACAGAAATTATGCGATCAAGGATCTCAAAGGGGATAATGTATCTACAACTTAGCACTCCCTTCCTCCAAAATGTCATGACTCTCTTATATGGAGATATTTGTAGGGATACTTTATCTCCAAACACAAACACTGGGTATTGCTTATGATTTTATACATAGATATTCTATTGACTTTAGGAAGATATGATGTTATACTGAATGGTATTTACCTTTTCATTCATTTCCTCAACTATTGCATGTCCCAACATCTTGCCTTCACAAACTTCACCCCATCATGATGGTGTTATGAATCATTCCCCATAAATATATTCAGATGGATCCAAGTCCTCTCAAAATGCCATGAATTGAGCAGTTATAACATCACATACTTTACATACATATATATTAATTCAATATTGATGAATATTCATTGAAAACATAAAAAAACATGCTAGTACAATATAGGTTCAGTGTGTTTAGAAACTGGAAAACATAAAAAACTAGTTTAGAAGACATATGCACTCTCTCCCACTTATTCCTCCACAACAAGACCCCTTTTTCAAATATCTTACCTAATACCCTTCTTCACAACCTAGGGAAAAGAAACATAATAAAGTATGTGATCTAATTATCAATAATGTAAATAAGGGAGATATCAATAAGATTATAATCATAAGACATAATAATATAACATTAGAAAATTTTATCCTTCATATGAAAGATCATGATATCATGTCATGGGATAAATCATAATTGTTCATAAAAAATTAGTGAACATATTCCCAAAATTCAAAACAAAATATATTGAATTTTTGGAATATATGTAAGAATATAAAATCATTTAATTTTATTCAAATTATATTTCTAATACCATTATTGTGTACAAAGTCCATTACCAAACTGAGTTCACTCCTCATTCCAGCCCTATATTACTAAACCAAGTTTACTTTTTTTCCCATAACTTTATTACTGAATCGATATTGTTTCCCATTCCAACAATATCTATCTCATGAGATATAAATATTTACCAAATTCATTGGAGGGTGATATAGGTATTACTTATTTCAGAATTGAATCATTCTTATGTGATCCCCAAAACTATAAATCATTCATCATAACATAACCCATAGAATAAAATAGGGTTTTAAAAATCATTTCATCGAAACATAATCCATGTAAAAAAAGGATTGTATAAATATCATTATAGAATAAACATGAAAAATCCATTAAAATAATATGAATAGTATAATTCAAACATAGCCTTGTTAAATAATTCCACATAATATATAAAATAGTTTTTATAGAACACTTGAAATTTATTCTTGAGGAAAATATCCTTTATTCTTCAAAAATGTTTTCTTTTATCAAAATACCGTTAAAATTTAAAAGAAAAAATTTTATTTTAAAATCACCTTGTAATATTATAAAGGAAGATTCATGGAAATAAAGAGTTATGAAAATTTTAAAAACTATTCATCCCATATAAGTTAAAAGAAAACATTCTTATTATATTTTTATAGGATATTTCAATAAGTAAATCGTATCTAAAATGAAAAAAAATCCTTTCATTCCAATTATTAAAATTTAAGAATAGGGAAAATTGAATTTAATTAATTTTATAATAATAGAATGAATATTTTGGAACTTATATTTATAAAACATGGACATGGATGATAAACATAACCTAGTAAATACTTTTATATAAAAAATCTCAGATAATAATGAAATTGTAAAATTATCCCTTAGCTTAGTTTTGATATACTTTGTATGTATATGAACCTCCTATAAAATGATTTAAATAATTTAATTGAATTATTCCAAAATCATAGTCATTTTATGATATCATATATGATTATATTATCATCAGTTTGTTAATAACATTTCATTATAACTCATTTTTCAGGTATTAACTGCTTCAGATTTTCTTATGTATATTTGGTGGAAAAAATTATGGTTCTACTTATTAGGTTATAGTTATATCATTTCCAAAATTACTATAAAATAATATATATCATATTTATTCATTATATACATTTATATAATTATTCTTTAATGGACATCATGTAGAAGGAATCGTATTACAACATGGATACGGTAGGTCATATGTATGAATGAGCGATAATATCATTTCCATAATTGTGATATGGTATATAAGTGGATGGTATAATTTTATAATAATAATATATAGTTGTTAATTCTATTCTTTTACCCATCCAAGTAATGTGGTGGTGAAAAATAATTACACCACGGCGTAGAGATAGTAAGTCGTACGAACACACATGTGGTGATTTCATTTTTCATAAGTTGGATATAAGGTATAATATGTTTGGTTCATAATCATAATAACATCTATGTTTATATGAGATACTAGAGTTATTACTTTATAATGTAAAACTCATGAATGGATTGTATAATAATATATAAGTTTTAAATAATATTTAGATGAGATTATCTCTTCTTCAATGTTCTGCCTCTAAATCTTTTCTTAAAGAACTAGAGTTGGTCTTTGGAGAAGACCAGATACAGTATAATGTGACTAGGGAATTTTATAATCTAAATTTTTAGGGTATGGATGTTATTTAAGGCTCAAAGTGAAGTGAATAAGTGAGGGAGGATGTGCCCTTTTAAAATTAAGGTGAGGTGCACTTTTGGAATCTCCAAAAATGTTAATTTATAATAAAATAAAAATCCATAAAAAACCCCAAAATATCCTAATTTAAAAGATGAAATGATATGAGGTTGTAAACCCATCAACAAATAAATTTTATATAATTTTTTCTGTCAATTTAAACCTTTTCATTTTAACTAAAACTTACTTATTCTATTTAATATTTAACAATGGTAACACATATTTCAATATTATAAGGGAGAAATATTTACTTATTTTTTATAAATCAGACCATAAATGAATAATTTAGAACATTTTTTACCATATAATAATGATTATATATTTTTTAAAATGTATTATGATTTTTAAATAATTTAATAATACATTATTTTGATAAACAATCAATAATGTCAATTTTGACACTATTCAATTCATCGATTATTAAAAATATAAAGATAACAAGTTAAATTCGAACCAAATATTTTATTATATTCCTTAAAGGTTGATTTCATCTATAAAATCTGTTGGATATATCAATTATATCAATTTGTATTTATTTCATTATTTTTAATAACATTTATTTGTTATATCTATTAATAAAATAATTACTACATTAGTGTTGTGTAATAATTAATATAACTATTTGTTGAATAAAAATTAAAAATAAAATAATATGAAAAAAATAAATCCTCTAGATTTCATAATAATACCAATAGTAGAATATATCCTCTAGAAAATCCAACATTATAAATGTTATATATATTAAAACAAGAATGTGACAACTTTAACATCACATTAAATAAAATATTATAAGTGTCGTAATCTTTACCATATGGATCTAATGGGTCAATAATGTAACACCCCGACCCTAGTTATGGGATTCGGTGTATTATTTTAATACATTGGCATGATTACAAGGGAACAAGTCCCGAAAGACTGATCAGTTTAGCAGTCTTGGAAAATAGATTACATATATGAACATTACATTACACATTAGAAAATAAAACAAAACATAAATTATCCTTTGAGAATTCCATTAATCGCTTATCTTAACCATTCTTATCAATCATAAAATACTTCTTCTCATCCTGGGAAAAATAAAACATAGAAAGGGGTGAGCTCGGATGCTCATTAAGGATAACAATATAGCAGAAACTTTTATAAATAAGCATAACCATTTAAGTCAATGTATTAGACTAAAAAAAATCCTTTTAAACTTAAACTTTAGCATAATATGGAAATGATAAAATAAAATAATTCCATTTTATTATTCACATGGATATTCCCCTAGTCTAATAATCACAAGAAATATCAATAACCACTTTCATAATGATGTAATGCATAATGCCAGACTTCATAACCACATATTCAAGGACTTGTTCCAAGACTAAAAATAATATTTTGTCAAGGACTTGTTCCAAGACACTAGTTTGTCTCATGAGATCTATCGATACATTGAGGATATATAGCAGGCCCCACCCGTCACTTACTAGGTCCAATGTGTTCCTTATATGAAAAGGATTAAACATAACATAAACATTCGTATTAAAACTAGAATATGAAATGTCAATACTTTATCCATAAACCATGAATGGTATAAAAATAACACATCCATAGTCAAACATATCACAAAACCTTCAATACAATATAGAAGATTTGTATCATAATAAATCAACTTCAAACTAGTTTAAAATCCATCAATGGATGTTGATATAGAAGAAAATGATTTGTAAAAATCATTGAGTGCAATATCCCATTTTCATAAAAGCATTTAAAAATTACACAATTTAGAAAGGATGACATTTGAAGAAATTTTTGAATCAATGTTTCTCATACCACTTTTAAACTTTTTAAAGGAATTAACATTTTAAAAACATTCATGTCCATATAAATAAATCTTTAAAACCCATTTTGAAAACATGGACATTAATGAGAATGATTTAGAAGAATAAATATTTAAAACATATAAAATGATGTTTTAGTAAAAAGTCCCTAAAAAGAATCCCTTTTAAAACTATTTTATGAAACATGGACATGGATAATAAATATGTCCCTGTAGATACTTATGTAAAAACAACCTCAGATAATAAAGGGATTTTAAAATTAATCCTTACCTTGCACTTTCCTTTAGTCGAGAGTACGTTTAACATTCTATATAAAGATCATAGTATGTTATTAAATTATACCAGAACAGTATTAATATTTATGATATGATACATGATTCATTTATGACTTTATACTACCCATTTAATAATAATTTCCATGTTAAATTAAAATTTCGGTTAATAGTTTCTTTCTTTATCGTACGTGTTTTAACTTGTTACCCTTGATTTTAACACTTAGATCATGATTTATATACTTAGAGAATATAAAACATGATTTATATATCATATATATTTAGAATATAAATATGTATAATAGATGTATATATGAAATTTAAAGCAATGTTTATGGAGACGGTAGGTCGTACGTACGCATAAATGATGTTTCCATTTTCATATTGTATTGAATAGAACTAAGTGAATAAGAGATATCTAAGTACATATATACATATATATATATATATATATATAGTAGAATTATTATGTCATATATTACATACTTATTAATGATATATATTTCATAATCATCATTTAATGGTGAACATGAAAATGAATCTCATCGCATCGTGGAGACGGTAATCCGTACGTACGCACGAGCAACAAAATCATTATATTGATGGAAAATCATATGTAATTGGATGGTATATCATATATAAATAATAATTAACATTATATATTTATTATTTACATCAGTTAAACTCATTATTATACGCATCCAAATAATTAAGTGTTTGAATAACCAACTACACCAAGATGTGGAGACTGCAATCCGTACGTACGCACATATGGTGACTTTTTCATTTGTAGGATGGATATAATAATGAATATGGTTATAAGATTTTTATAATAACCTCACAGTATATATAAGATACTAGAGTTATTATTTTATAATGGAAACAAAAAATAAAGAGGAAGTGGAAGAAGAAAAAGAACTTGAAAGAGGTGATGAAATATTTACCACTTCTTCGGGTTCTTCCTTTTGATTTGATCAAAAGGGCTCCTTAAATTGGATTTATGACCAATTTAAGGCCTCTAGGATGAAGGGGAAAAAGTTGGGAGTATATTTGGGCAGATATTTTGCGATAAAAAAGGCTCTCTAGGTGTGAAATTAAGAGAAGGGGAAGTGCCCTTTTATAAGAGAGGTAAGGGTCACTTTAGGAAAAGATTGAAATATTATTTTATAATAAAATAATTTTCGGTTTCTAATGGCTCAAAAATAAATTATTTAAAGGAGAAGGTGGTTATGGGTCAAAAAACTTTCAACCAATAGGTTTTATACAGGTTTATGTCATCATATTAACGTTATCGTTTAGATTTAACTCTTAGTTAAATAGTTTGACATTTACCATGTCTCTTTGTATTTTTATATTATATGGTTGATAAACATACTATAAACTTCCAAGAGAACCCCAATAGGTTCATTAATGAAATAGATAATACTATTTAAGGCCATTTGTCCAAAAATTATATTTTTAGGAATATTATATCAACCAATAATACAGTATTTGTTTTAAAAACTCAATTATGTCAATTTTAACATTATTTAATAAATGATTCTTATTAAAGTCCTAAAAACTTTATTATTTCGAAATAAATTTTTATTTTCAATAATAAAATGTCATATTAACCTATAAAATAATTTTAATTCATAAAAAGTCTCAAATTACATTTATTTGGTTATTTATAATATCAATTATTTTAATATTTCATTATTAAGTTAATTCCTGCATCATCATTGTGTCATAAATAATTTATATTATTTAATGTCTAAAAATTATTAATAAAATATAATTATGTAGGAAATTGTTTTATATTTCTAATTAATATTTATAGTCTAATTTATATTATGTATAACCATATATTAAAAATGGTTTTAATTATAGAACATTGAATTTAACTCTATAAACTCTTCTTTAAATAAAATAATAATAAATGTCCTAATCTAATCCAAGTGGACCAAAGAGGATAATATTTTATTCCTATGGTTTTTTTAGGTCTAATTATACTTATCCAATTGAATTATTACATGTGTTAGGGTAATTATGATATCATTTTTACCCGTAATTACCCTATTTACTTTTAACTGTGGTTAATAAAAGTCAAAAGTTACTATTTACCAAAAATTATTTTCATCTTATTTAACCACATTTTACTTAATGAGGTTAACCGTGTGTCTTGTATTTTTAAATTAAACTCACAGAAGCGGAAAAATTTAGTTTTTTTCAAATTTGCAAATGCTCCTAGGAGGTGGGTAAAACACGGTAAAAAGTTTGATAAAATTTTATATATCTAAAATTATTATAAAATGACTCCAATTAATTACATTGAACATATATAGGTATTATTTATCCATTATGACCTAAAATAAATTAAAATAAAATAACTAATTATTTAAATAAAAAGTCAGTTTTAAACAATAACGAAGTGTTTTTCACTATTCATCAAAAATTGAAAGTTTTCCGAAAAATACCAAAAATTCACCCAAAGATAAATTTGATATTATGAATTACAAAATTAAGTATATTTTACCAAATTAAAAACATATAAGTTTCATTTATTAATTTAAAATTAATTCCCTTTGTCAAAACCAAAAAGCGGATTTTTAAAAAGCAAAAACTATCAAAAGAATGACATGTGTTTATGTCAAATTTAAAAGTGAAATTACCTATAATTACCTAAATTGTATTAAATGATAAAAATATAATCTAATTATACATCAAAACCCTTAAAATGAATAATCTAACCTATAAATTATTTCAATTAAAAATGTAGTTTTCAATTAAATCAATGTATTTTTTACTATTCATCAAAATATAAAAGTTATCAGAAAAGTGCCAAAAATTTATCCAAACCAAATTTTTATGTCCTGAATCTAAATACAAATTTAATTTCATTAAATTTAATATATAAAAGTGTCAAATATTCGTTTTAAAAAGGGTTCACCATTAAAAGGAGGTAAAATTGATTTTTTTTTGAAAAATAATAATTTTATCCGAAAAAATGTATTTGTTCTTATATTATGTCTTTGAAACACATAATTTGGATGTTAAAATTATATATAGTATATAATATTCAAAATTCAGTTAATAATATTCATAATCGCTTTTTGAACGGTTAGTTTAATAAGTTGTGGTGTGCTCGAACTCGGTGTTACGTGTAGCGCAAGCTATTGCATTACTTTAATGAGATACCATACTATGAAATATGGGGTTGTTACATTCAACCCTCCTTCAATAAATTTTTTCCTCGTAATTTTAAATTGTTCTTCGAAAATAAATTGTTTAAAATAGATAATATATTTGTGTAAAACCCACATCGGAAATTGGGTTAATAAAATTTAGTCTTAATAAGAGGGAAAGTGAAATGAAAAAGTCACCCCCAAATTATGATCTCTATTAGGAGAACATTGGTAGAAATTACAGACACATAATTGGAGGAAAAACATAAATATTTATAGGAAGTTATTGAGGTCATCAACAATAGACAAGTGTAAAATTGAGGGCCTCAAAAGCTATCAATCTAACATGATGTAAAATATCATCGGTTCAAAAAAACATATAGGATTAGGATAACACATTTTTTTGTTTTATGATCCCTTCCCTAAATATTAAGAATTAATTTTTTCATAGAATAAAGGGAATGTATATATATATATATACTTGAAAAGTAGAGTTTTATCATTCAACTAATTCTTACCACAAACTCTTCTTTCACTCTATAAGATAATAGAATTCAAAAATATTCTATTTATCCTAATCGTATAGAGTTCCAAAAATAATGAATTTATAATTCATTTGATAGAATATTTAAAAAACTACATTATACAAACCTAGACAACATGTATGACAGTGGTAGGTGATCCACCCTTGTTGCCCTTCGGTTGCGGGTTCAATTCTCTCGGCCTTGCCTGACGTGACAGTTTGTCTCCCGACCTTTAGGTTGTCCTTTTTATGACAATACAAAAATTATCTCAAGAAATTATTTAACATTAACAATAGTATCCAATGTCAAAATTATTCAATTCCATCCTTTATACTTATCCAAAATATTTCTATCCAATCTCACAGTCCAAAAATTATAAGGAAGGTAAACACAATAAAGATCCTTTTTGCCCCATAATAACTTGTGAATACCTTAATCATGTATTCTTTTAAAACATGGTAAGACCCTGAATTATCATATAACCATATTGATTACATTTATTCTCCCTTATTCCTTATAGAGTACTGGATATACTACTTATATCCAAAAATTTTGTAAACTCCAACAATGATGGAATAAACAAACCAGTAACCAGTTCCAAGGATTTCAATAATATAAAATATAATTTATCCAAATCAATCATCTCTTATTCCAAAATCAATACCTTGGTATCAGGACCATATAAAAGTTTTTTCTTTACTTCAACCATGTATTTTCCAAAAAAAAATTAACTTGCCATTGAGTCACTTTTCTTGGTTCCACCCAATCTCAAGTCCTTAATAAAATAGTACTGCAATACAATCCTTATATACTCTATCATTATTATAACATGTACATCATTAATACAATACTCAAATTACACAATAATTTAATAACAACATAAGAACTCTTAATAATTTCTGTTCATCTTCAGAAGTATCATAACTCGATTATTATCGAATAGTAGCATTTAGGGTATACTCTGATGATTTGGACATTGATTCACGTAGTGTCCCAACTCCTTGTAGATGAACCGTTGTACATTTTAAACCTTTTTCTTACCCTTGAAATCACGTACTTGTTGTTATTTTTCTCAACACTTATAAAAAACTCCCCATTCCCTTCAAGAATTTACCCAGGCGATTCTTTCCATAGTTATCACATATGGGAAAATCCTTCTTTCCCTTATTCCCTTTATCTATCTTTCTTTCAACCATCCTTTTTTTCTCTGGATTCCATTCAAATCCATAGGACTCTAATAATTCATTACATATCTTATTGGCACATGATATTATTTTTTTATATGATGATAATACATGGGAGAATATTTCCTTTCTAAATTTTGGATTAATACAATGAAAGATATGATCTTTCTTACTCTTTGGCTCATGCGTATTGTTGGAGGTCTCATTCCTTCTACTAGGCATCATTTCTAAACAATGGCATACACTAGGTTGGATTATGAAATGCAATTCATAATTTAAAACTTGTATAATACCTAATGTAAATTGAAAATATTATTCATATAATCTATAAACATAAAATATATTCTTTTAGAAAGTATTTACTCAAAAATCTTTCATAAGGGCTTGTAATGAAAATGTGAATTATCCTAAGCATATCCCCTAGGAGTTTCATAACCAAGAGTGTAGAAAGGCCCATTTTCATGCACCAGTTCCTTTTTGAGTCTATCTCAAAGCAGTGTTTTCAGGTTTTACCCCTAGATACATCTATGCCAGAGCTGCCTCTACCTTCTCATATCAAGGTAGTAATGTATTTCATGGAAAACTCACCAAATATCTATAGTACCAAAACTCTGAGAATTTATTCTATACTAATCCTCAATGTCTATCTTAGGGTAATGTTCTCTAATTAGAGTTTAACTAAATCTATTTCAAAGGTTGTTTCTAAACCTCCTCTGATACCAACTGTAACACCCCGACCCTAGTTATGGGAGTAGGTGCATTATTTTAATACATTGGCATGATTACAAGGAATCAAGTCCCAAAATACCAATCAGTTTAGAAGTCATGGAAAATAGATTACATACATGAACATTACCTTACACATTATAAAATAAAACACAACATAAATGATCCTTTGAGAACGCCATTAATCCCTTAGCTTAACCCTACTTACAAATCATAAAATACTTCTTCTCATCCTAGGAAAAATAAAACATAGAAAGGGGTGAGATTATATTCTCCGTAAGGATAACAATATAGTATAAACATTCATATATAAGCATAAAAATTTAAGGCAATTTATTAGAATAAAACAAAATCCTTTTAAACTTAAACTTCAGAATAATATAGCAAAGATAAAATCAAAAAATTCCATTTACTTATTCGCAAGGATATTCTACTAGTCGAATAATCACATGAAAAATCAATAGCCACTTTCATAATAATGGAATGCATAATGCTAGACTTGATAACCACATAGTCAAAGCATTGTGGCAAGACTACAAATAAGATTTTATCAAGGCCTTTTGGCAAGACACTAGTTTATCTTATGAGACCTACCGATGCATCGAGGAGCTATAGCAGGCTCTACCCACCACTTACTAAGTCTGATTCATTCCTCATATGAAAAGGTTTAAACAAAACATAAACATTCATATTAAATCTAGAATATGAAATGTCAATACTTTATCCATAAACCATGAATGGTATAAAAATAACACATCCACAGTCAAACATATCAGAAAACCTTCAATATAATACGGAAGATTTTTATCAAAATAAATCAACTTCAAACAAGTTTAAAATCCATCAAGGAATGTTAATATATAAGAAAATGATTTGTACAAATCTTTGAGTGAAATATCCCTTTTCCAAAAAAACATTTAAAAGTCATAGAATTTAAAAAGAAAGACAATTAAAGACATTTTTGAATCAAAGTGTCCCATACCACTTTGAAACTTTTTAAATGACTTAACATTTTAAAAACATTCATGTCAACATAAATATATCTTTAAAACCCATTTTGAAAACATGGACATTAATGAAAATGATTTAGAAGAATAAAAATTTAAAACATTTAAAAAGATTTTTTAGTAAAAAATTAACTTAAAAAGAATCCATTTAACAACTATTTTATGAATCATGGACATGGATAATAAATATGTCCCTGTAGATACTTACTTAAAAACAACATCGGATAATAAAGAGATTGTGAAATTAACCCCTACCTTGCACTTTCCTTTATTCGTGCGTACATTTAACCTCCTGTATAAAGACCATAGTATGTTATTAAATTATACCAGAACCATATTCATATTTATGATATCATACATGATTCATTTATGACTTTATACTACCCATTTAATAATAATTTCCATGTTAAATTAACATTTCGGGTAATAATCGCTTCCTTTATCGTACGTGTTTTAACTTGTTACTCTTGATTGTATCACTTAGATCATGATTTAAATAATTCTATAATATAAAACATGATTTATATTTCATATATATTTAGAATATAAATATGTATAATAGACGTATATATAAAATAAAAAACACCGTTCATGGAGATGGTTTGTCGTACGTATGCATAAACGTTGTTACCGTTTTCATATCATATTGAAAAGAACTAAGTCAATAAGATATAAGTAAGTACAAAAATATATAAATATATCTCCAGTAGCATTATTATGTCATATATTACATACTTATTAATGATATTTATTTTATAATCATCGTTGAATGGTGAACGTGGAAATGAATCTCATCGTGCCGTGGAGACGGTAATCCGTACGTACGCCCGAGCGACAATATCCTTATATTTATGGAGAAATTGTATTTAATTGGATGGTATATCATATATAAATAATATTTAACATCTTATATTTATTATTTACATTAGTTATATTCATTATTATACCCATCTAAATAATGAAGTGTTTGAATAACAAACTACACCACGACGTGGAGGCGGTAATCTGTACATACGCACGTATGGTGACTTTGTCATCTATAGGATGGATAGAATAATGAATATGGTTGTAAAATTTTTATAATAACATCAAATTATATAGAAGATATTGGATTTATTATTTTAGAATGGAAACAAGAAAGAAATCGGAATTCTATGAAGAAAAGAACTTGAAAGAGGTGATGAAATATTTACCTCTTCTTCGGGTTCTTCCTTTTGATTTGATCAAAAGGGATCCATAGGTTGGATTTATGACCCAGAAAATTCCTCTGGGATGAATGGAGGAAATTTTGGATGATATTTAGGTAGGTTTTGGCTGATAAAAAAGGCTTTGGATGTGTGAAATTAAGATATGGGGAAGTGCCCTTTTATAAGAGAGGTGAGGGTCACTTTAGGAAAGCTTGAAATATTATTTTATAATAAAATATTTTTCGATTTATAATGGCACGAAAATGAATTATATAAAGGATAATGTGGGGATATGTAAAAACACTCTCAACCAATAGGTTTTAGAAAGTTTTAGGTCATCATATTAACATTATCTTTTAGATTTAACTCTTAGTTAAATAGTTTGACATTTACCTTGTCTCTTTGTATTTTTATATTATATGGTTAATAAACTTACTATAAACTTCCAAAAAAATTCCAATAGGTTCATTAATGACATATAAAATATTATTAAGGCCCTTTTACTGAACCTTATACTTTTAGGAATATTATATCATCCGATAATATAGTATTTGTTTTAAAAACTCAATTGTGTCAATTTTGACATTATTTAATAAATGATTTTTGTTAAAGTCATAAAAACTTTATTACTTCAAAATAAATTCATATTTTCAATCCTGACATGTCATAGTAACCTAAAAAATTATTTGAATTCATCAAAAGTCTAAAATTAAATTTATTTGGATATTTATAATATCAATTATTTTAATATTTCATTATTAAGTTAATTAATGCATCATCATTGTGTCATAAATAAATTAAATTATTTAATGTCTAAAAATTATTAATAAAATATCATTATGTAGGGAATCTTTTTATATTTCTAATTAATAATTATAGTTGAAATTATATTATGTAAAACTCTATATTAAAAGTGGTTTAGTTATTAAAAATTGAATTAAACTCTTTTGACTCTTCTTAAATGTCCTAATCTTATCCAAGTGAATGAAAGAAGATAATATTTTATTCCTAAGGTTTTTTTTGGTCTAATTATACTTATCCAATAGAATTAGGACACATTTTAGGGTAATTATGATATCATTTTTACCCTTAATTACCATATTTACTTTTAATCGTGGTAAATAAAAGTCAAAAGTTACTATTCAAAAAAAAATTATCTTATTGAACCACATTTTACTTACTGAGGTTAATTGTGTCTCTCAGATTTTTGAAAATTCAACTCATAGAAGTGGTAAAATCATGATTTATTCAAATTTTCAAATGCTCCTGTAGGTGGATAAAAGGCGGTTAAAAGATCGATAAAATTTTATATATCTTAACTTATTGTAAAATGACTCCAATGATTTATGTTCAACATATATAGGTATTATGTATCAATTATGAATTAAAATATATTAAAATAAAATAACTAACTATTTAAATAAACAGTTGGTTTTAAAGAATAATGCAGTGTTCTTCACTATTCATCAAAAATTGAAATTTTTCATAAAAATACCAAAAAATCACCCAAAGATAATTTTTATATTAATAATTCAAAAATAAAGTATATTGTACCAAATTCAAAACATATAAGTTTCATTTATTAATTTAAAATTAATTCTCATTGTCAAAACTAAAAAGGGGTTTTAAAAAAGTGAAAACTATCAAATGATTGACATGTATTTATGTCAAATTTAAATATATAATTACTTATAATGACCTAAATTTTCTTAAATGATAAAATTATAATATAATTATACTTAAAAGCCTTTCTTATTCATAATTTAACACTATAAATTATTTCATTTAAAAAAAGTTGTTTTCAATTTAAACATAGTATTTTTCATTATTCGTCAAAATGTGAAAGTCATCAGAAAAGTACCAAAAATTTATCCAAAATAAATTTTATATATATCCTATAAATAATAATTTAATTTAATTAAATTTAATATATAAAAGTGTCAAATATTGGTTTTAAAAAGGGTTCTCCCTTAAAAGGTGGTAAAATTGCATTTTTCTAAAAAATACTTATTTTATCCAAAAACATGAATTTGTTCTTATATCATGTCTTTGAAACACATAATATGGATGTTAAAATTATATAGAGTGTATAAGATTCAAAATTTAGTTAATACTATTCATAATCTTTTTTTTAACGGTTAGTTTAATAAGTTGTGTTTCTCTCGAACTCGGTGTTGCGTGTAGTGCAAGCTATTGAATTACATTAATGAGATAACGTACTATGAAATCTTGGGGTGTTACAAATAACTATACCATTGGATGAATACAGTCAAGATATACTCAAAAAATAATATTTTTTTATGTTTTTTTATTTTAATGGTTATTATAATTTTAATAAAAATTATTTAACTTACTTTTTTTCAATTAAATAATTTATGCATCATCAATATATAAGCCTTTAATGAACTTATTTATTTCAAAACAAATTACAAATAAATTACCATGATAAATAATAAAATTATATTTCAAATAATTATTTATAGTTTAATTCATCTTTAGTATAAAATTATATTAAAAATGATATATTTATTAAAATTTCAATAAGGTATATTTAAAATTTCATTAAATAAAAAAAATGAATTTCATAATTTCATTAAAGTGGCTTCCAAAAGATACCATTTCAACCCAATAATGATTTAGGTCAAAAAACCCTCATATAAAGATATTATTACAAATTTGAGGGTAATTTTAAAATATTATTTTTACCTTCAATTACCTGATTTACCCTTTTAATGTAATAATAATAATTAAAAAAGTTACTATTACTACTACCCAAAAATAAAGAAATATATTTAAATAATTTAGACCAATTGATTCCAAATATGAACTCTATTCTAAAAATTCAAAACACATAGGTTACAAAAATTAATTTAAAATTAATCTAATTTTAGAATGAAAAAATGGGTTTTAAAAGTTAAAACTTTGTAAAAGATAGAAATATATTTACATAAAAATTAAATTTAAAATTAATTCTAATGACCTACATTTTATTAAATGGAAACAATATAATAATTTTATAATTCAAAAATATTATATAATATAATTTAACCATATAAATCATTTTGATTAAAAAGTTTTCTTCAATTAAAAATTAGTATATTTTTTCTACTCATCAAAACTTGAATGTTATGAGAAAAATATCAATTATTCTTCCAAATTAAAATTTTATTTTCCAATTTCAAAGAATAATTTCATTTTTTTCATATAAAAATTATTAATATTCCACTATATTAATTTAAAATGGGTTCTGTATTAAAAGGTGGTAAAATTTTCCCTTTCAAAAAATATAGGTTTTTATACATAAAATTGGGTTTATTCATATCCTATGACTAAAAAATCTATTAGATTAATATCAAAAATATACTATTAAATATATAACATATATATTTCATTAATTTCTCTTACTAATAGAAATTAACATAATTTATTAATACATAAATAAAAATATTTTCTTTACATCTAATTGGTTTATGTTTTTTATAAATAATCAATATCCAATGAATTCACCATAAATTTTCAAAGGTTAGTTGTATTTATTCCCACTAACTTAACAAATAGGTTATAATGGTCATTTTTTACTAATGGTATCTTGTGGTTTGTTTAAACATTTGATTTAATGTAATTAATTTTATTGAAGAATTAAAATTATTTAAAGAAAATGTTTCTTAAAAACATATGTGTATTACATTCTACCCTCCTTCGACTAAATTTCACCCCCGAAATTCATCACTTGGATACAAATAGTTGAGGATTCCTCTTCCTTATCACATCCTCAAGGTCCCATATAGATTCCTAATATTGGTATTTCCTCTATATAACATTAACAATTAAAGTGGTTTTGTTTCATTGAAGATTTTTTCAACGATCTAGAGTCTTAATAGGTTATTCTTCATAAGAAATATATTTCTCCAGCGGTTGAAATTTTGAGTTAGTACATATGAAGGGTCATGTATTTAGTTTCATAGGAGAGATTCATGTAACACATCATGAACATGAGGTAGATTCAGTGTAAGTTCCAATATATAAGAAAACTTCCCAACATGAACAAGAATTTCAAAAGGACTGATAAACCTTGGGCTCAACTTTCCCTTATTTCAAAATCACATTACTCACTTATAGGGAGATATTAAAAGAAAAACATTTTTACCCACTTAAAACTCTAGGTATTTTCATTGATTGTCACCAAATAAAATTTTTCGACTCTGAGTTAATCTTCTGTGTTGTTGAATATATCTGGCCTTATCTACCATTTCATTAAAATGATTAGGTGGTAAGAGTTTTCTTTCCCTATCATCATCCTAGAAATATGGATTTCTACACTTCTTTTCATAGAGGTCCTCATAATGAGACATCTAAATACTGTATTGAAAGCTTTTGTTGTATGAAAATTAATCCAAAGGTAGATATTGATCCCAACCACCTTTCAAAATCTATAGATAAAGCTCTCAACATGTCTTATAGAGTTTGAATTGTCCTCTTATACCAATAATCTTACTAAGGATGATAAGAAGTGCTAAAACATAACTCAGTATCTAGAGAATACTGAATAATTCACCAAAACATTGAGGTAAACCTCAGATCCCGATTTGATATAATGTAACGTGGTACTCCATTTAATATTACAACTTCATTTACATTTATACTCGTAATATGAAAAAGAGATAAATCCTCTCTAATTGAAATAAAGTGTTACAACTTTGTAAGGTGATCAACTATAACACATATAACATTATGTCCATTAGATACTTTAGGAAGTCTGATGACAAATCCATATTGATGTTTTCCCATTTCCATTCTGGTATGGTTAATGGTTGTAACATCCCCTTAGACTTTTGTATTTCGGACTTAACTTACTAAAAAACCATCCACCAAGAGACATATTCAGAAAAATATATTTTCATGCTACCCCACTAGAAATAATCTTTTAGGTCCATTTACATCATTTTGATTCTAGTATGAATAGAGAATGTAGAACTATGAGCCTCATCTAAAGACTCCTTCATTAATTTAGGTATGGGTGGATTACAGACATGGTTCTCGAACCTTATTATTCCATCACAATCAAGGTTGAATTCATGAACATTTTTCACCATCCTTTATACCTCTACATATTCTTTCTATGCCTCTGTAATCTTAACATATATATATATATAGTTGAACATTCAACTAAGAAAGATAATATTTCTCCCTTTCTATTAAAATTTAATGATCTGTCATTTGAAAATCCATAAATATTGGATATTTTTTTATCCTTAACATGGATAGGCAAGCATTATGATTTATAATCAAAGCATCTTCCACCATGTTCACCTTAATAGGATTGTAATGTATCGAGAAGTCATAATATATAATCAACTCTAACTATCTTCTTTGGAACATATTCTGATCCTTTTGTATGAATATATAAAATAAAATTTTATGATAAGTATAAAGACCACACCTTTCACCAAAAAGATATTAACTCAATATATTTAATTCAAATATTACCATAACTAACTCCAAATAATGATTTGTGTAATTTTTTCATGGATTTTCTATTATCACAATGAATTAGAAATCGATGTATGATTTTTCATGAGAACATATCCCAAACCCTTCTTGGATGTATCAGTGTAGATCAAAAATATTTCTACACTATAAGTATGTGGGAGCACAGGTGCACTAGAAAAAATTGTTTTTAGATCTTTGAAATTCTCTTCATAATACTTAGTCCACATGAACTTAACTCCTTTTCAAGTGGACATGTGGATTGGATTAGATAGTCATGAAAAAGCATTCACTAAACATTGATAATATCTATCCAATCCAGGAAAACTTCAAATCTATGTTAATGTTATTGGTCTAAGAAAACGTTCAATAACTTATGTTTTTGTTCGATCCACATATATCCCCTCTCTTAAGATTATGTGACCCAAAAATGAAACTTTTTGAATACAAAATTCACAATGGGTAAATATTTCATAAAAATTCTCCTTTCTCAGGGTATTCATTACAAGTCTCAATCGATCTTCATGTTCTCCGTCATTCTTTGAATATATGAGAATATCATCTACAAATACTTCCAAAAACTGATCAAGATAATATCTAAAGAATCTATTCATTATATCCATGAATATTGTAGGGGAATTTGTAAGACCAAAAGGCATCACTATAAATTCATATTGTCAATACCTTGTACTAAAGGAGGTCTTTGGTATATCCTCATTCTTGACTATTAATTAAGGATATACTGAATGAATATCAATATTTGAAATGTATTGACCTCCACATAGTTGGTTGAATAATTCATCAATGTGGGGAAGAGGATATTTTCTCTTTATAGTGATCATGTTAAGTTCTCGATAATCCCAAAAGACTCCCATTATTATGTATTTTTTCTTAAAAAACAAAATAGGTTCCCCCAAGGTGATGCACTAGGTCATATGAATATGTTTTCAATATTCTATTAGAGATTATTCTTCAATTCCTTGAACTAAATTGGGGTCATCTTATAAGGTGTATTTGGAAAAGTAATATCACCCATTATGATTTTTATTGGAAACTCAACTTCAAGATTTGGTGGAAGACCGAGAAATTTTTTCGAAATGACATCAAAAAACTATTTTAAAATAGGTTTATTATTAATGGTGAGTTTCTCCCCAACCATTTGAGATATATAACCTTCATTTATAGGAACCAAAACCCATAAGATGGAATATATTTTTAATGGAAGGACATATTCATCCTAGATTCAATAGATAATAATATATTTATTCAGAATATGAAATGTGATTTCACTTCCTTGGAAGTTGATATGATCTCCATAGAGATAATGTAAATTGATGATAATAATCAAATCAAATTCCAATGTAGGATCACAAAATTTTTAGGAAGCACATTCCCACAAACTTCAAATATAGAAGAATTATAAACTTTTGATGTGACCATTGTGCCATTAAAGTTTTCACAGCTTACTCAACATATAATATTTGAGGTAATATGATGATAACCTTAGAAAAGTATTTAGAAATAAAATAGTGATTGGATATGTAATAAAATAAAACATTTTATTCTTTAGAGTTGATGGTAAGTGTACCTTTCACCACTTCATTATCACACTCCACATCATCAATAGTGATCGAATGTGACACGATTTTTTATTTGGCCTTAAGAGTTTGCTGACATTTTTCATCATTGATAACCATGGGATTATGGAATTGGTTAACATAATGTCACATTTTATTTCACATGTCTCATTAAAGTGTGGGAGGTCCATTCTATGTATTATTTTTTCTATTCACATAATTAGACATATTTTTTCCATAAATTCTTGATTCAACTTCTTGATGACCTTCTCTCCCACACTTAAACCATTTTATAGTCCCTTCAAGAAAATTTCCTCCATGTTTCTTTCCAAATTTTGAGCATAAGGTAAAACTCACCTTCTTTTCAGTGTGATATTTAGATTTTCCCTTGAATTAAAATTTTCTCTTATTATCAAAACCATAGGACTGATGGGTTACTCTAATCTATCTCAACATTAAGATCACATCGATTGATTTCCTCATAGATATTAAGGTCCCTTATGGATAATTCTCTTTTGAGACTTGGTTTTAAGACACTAAAGAATCCATCAATTTTACTCTTAGGTTGGATAATTATTCCAGAAGTGTACCTTGAAAGTCTTGTAAAATTTTCTTCGTAGGTACCAACAAATTCATCATACTTTTACTTAAGATCATGGAACTCTTTCCCCATATTTTTTCAAATAATACATGGAATGTAATTGATGAAAAATAAGATCTTAAAATCATCCAATTCCATAAAATAAATTTAATCTATTTGACTCATAGTCTTTATAAGGTTCCACCATTTATCATCTTCTCATTACAAACGATAGACTTCTTAAATGAATTTATCATGATTCAAACATTTGAGAACTGAAAATATATTTTTAGTGATACTAATCCATTCTAAATTCATTAGTGGATTAGAAGACCCACTAAAAGATGGTGGACGATGACTCATAAAGGACTCACCATAATGGTGTTCCCACATATGCACCTTTGTAATTCCTCAATGATTCATAGTTAGAGAATGTTGTGTGGGAATAGTGATAAGATTTTACATTCCATATCAAATAAAATTCGGTGGCTTGGGAGAAAAATAATTGCATTAACTATTTCATTCAATATTAACATGGTTCCTTTGAGTTACATCCATTGACTAAAACCATGAAGTAGAGTGTGAGAAACACTAATGTCCCATACGTTTCATACATATATATTAAATTAAAATTGAATAATATTCATTAAAAATATAAAAACCATTATGGGACTGTATGGGGTTACTGTCATTAGAAATTGTGAATCATAAATAATAGGTTCAAAATACATTTACATTTTATTCTACTTATTCTTTCATAACTATACCCCTTTTGGACATATATTACTTAATACCCTTATTCAAAATCTGTGAAAAAAAACATAAGAAAGGGTGATCTCATATTCTCAGTAAGGGTAAAAAAGGAAGATATCAATCATATCATAATCATAAAACATAATAAAATAAATTTGAAAATATTATCCTACATATAAAAGATAATGATATCATTTCATGTGATAAATCCTAATCGTTCAAAAAGAATCAATGAACATATTCCCAAAAGTCATAACATGAGACATAGAATTTTTGGAATACACCGAAGAATGGTAAATCATTTCATATTAGTCAAGTATCATTTCCAAGACCATCATAGTGGACAAATTCTATTACTGAATCAAGTTCAATCCTCATTAATTCCCTTTATTACTGAACCAGGTTTACTTCCCATTCCATCCATATATTACTTAAATGAGATCATTTTCCATTACATACCTATCTATATCATGAGATATGAATATTTAACTAATGAATTTTATGGAGATTTAGGTCACATCCATCTAAAAATGAAATAATTCTTAATTTTTACAAAAAAACAGAAATCATTCATCATAACATAACCCAAGGAATAAAATGGGATTCGTAAACATTATTCCAATATAACACAATCCTTGGAAAACCAATGGATTTTGAAAATATAATTCTAGTATATACATCATCAAACCATAGGAATAATTGAGATATTATACATGAAACATAACACTATTAAATAATTCCATCTTATATGGAAAATAATTTTTATAGAACAATTAAAATTAATTCTTGATTAAAATATAATTTCTTTTACAAAAATGTTTTCTTTCAAAATTCCATGAAATTTTAAAAGAAAATAATTTATTTCAAAATAAAATTGAAATATTTTAAAAAACATTTTGAAGGTAAGTTGTTTAAAAATTTTAAAATACTTTTCATGTCGTATAAGTTAATAGAAAACATTTATTCTTGTAATTTGTTGGATAAGTCAAAAACTACCTCGTATTGAAAATGAAAAAGGATTTGTTTCATACCATTAAATAAAATTTACCAATTGGAAAATTTTACTTTAAAAAATTTTAGATGAAAATAAATAATATTCTCTAATACATATTTAGGAAATAAGTACATGGATGATAAATATACCCTAGTAAATACTTACATATAAACAATCACAGATAATAATGATATTCCAAAGTTATAAATTTCATTAGGTCTGATATCATTTTTATGAATCAAAAAATATTTTATAGAGATTTATATACTATAATTTAATTATTATAGAATCATAATAAATTATAGTATATCATATATGATCATATTATCATCTATTTGTTAATAATATTTCATTATTACTCGTTTTTTGGGTATTAACTGCTTTATTATCTTATGCAAGTTCCTTCGAATAAGTTCTGTCTAAAATTGTTAGGTTATAGTTATATCATTTAAAAAATAATATTAATATAATATATATCATATTTATTCATTCTATATATTTATATTATCATGGTTCAATGTATGTCGTGTAGAATGAATCATATCACATCATGGAGATGGTAAATCGTATGTACACATGAGTGATGATATCATTCCCATAATATTGAAATGGAAATGAAATGGATGATAAAATGTCATAATAATCATATATATTTATTATTTACATCATTATACCCATCCATTTATGGTGCGGGTGAAAGACATATTACACCACAGCATGGAGATGGTAAGCCATACGTATGCACGTGTTGTGATTTGTTTTTCGTAGGATGGATAACAGGAGGAATATGGTTCTTACATAATCAAAATAAAATATGTGTATATAATTGATACTATATATAGTACTTTATAATGGAAAAAAATCATGAATAGGATGTATAAGAAGAAGAAATAAGTTTTAAATAATAAGTAGAGGATACTATCTCTTCTTCGATGTGTTCACTCTATATCTCATCTTAAAGCACTAGAGTTTGTCTTTAGAGAAGTCCAAAACATAGAAAATGTGACTAGGTAAGTTTAGAATAAAATTTGGTAGGGGATGGACGATCTTTAAGTATCAAAGTGAAGTTAATAAGTGAGGGAGGAGGTTCTCTTTAATAATTGAGGTGAGGGGCACTTTTGGAATCACCATAAATGATAATTTAAAATAAAATAAAAAACCCATCGAAAGGCTTCAAAATGTCTTTGTTTGGAATATGAGATGATATAAGGTTGTAATATCATCATCAAATAAATTTTATAAATGTTTTTATATCAATTTAACCATTACCATTTTAATTAACACTAGGTTATTCTTTTTAATTTATAATTAAGGAAACAAATATTTCAATATTATAAGGGTGATATATTTAATTATTTAATATATGTTTTACCATAAATTAATGATTTAGAAAATTTTATACCTTGTTATAATTATTATAGATTTTTTAAGATTTTTTATGATTGTTAAATAATTTAATAACACATTATTTTGATAACCAATAAATTGTGTCAATTTTGACACTATTCAATTCATTAATTATTAAAAATATAAAGATAACAAGTTAAAATCTAACTAAATATTTATTTATATTTTTAAGAGGTAAAATTAATATATATTTTTTGATATATTAATTATCCCAAGTAATATTTATTTTAATATTTTTAATAATATTTATTTGTTATCTTTATTAATAAAATAATTACTACATTAGTTTGGTGTAATTATTTAATATACTTACTTGTTTAATGAAAATTAAAAATAAATTAATATTATGAATATAAATCCTATATATTTTATAACAATATTTATATTCAAATATATCCTCTGTAAAATCTAACATCAAAAATGTTATTTGTATTAACACATGAATGTGATAACTTTAACATCACTTTAAATAAAATGGTATAAGTGTCATAATCATTTCTATATGGATTAAAATGGTCAATAAATCGACCCATGTATTATTATGGTCGATATATACTCAACAAATAATATTATTTAAACTTTTGGGGTGTTTTAATAGTTATTATCATTTTCATAAAAAATATTTTATTGATTTTCCATCAATTAAATAATTTATGCATCATCAATGTATAAGCCTTTATGATTATCATTTGTTTCCTAAAAATTAAAAATATATTACCATGATAAAGAAAAAAAATTTAGCTTTAAAATTATTACTTATAGTATATAATCTTATATCAAAAATGATATATTTATTTAAATTTGAGTAAGGCACATTTAACTTTTCTTTAAATAAAATAAATTAAATGCCCTAGTCTCATCCAAGTGGCTTACAAAGGACATCACTTATACCCAAGGATTATTTAGATAAAAAATATCATCCAATTGTATTAGGAAAAGTGTTAGGGTAATTATATAATATTATTTTTACCCTTAATTACCAGATTTAACCATTTATAATATTAATAAAAAATAATGAAGTTACTATTCATAATGCCCAAAAATAAAATAAATCGATTTAAATAATTTAAGCATAATGATTAAAAATATGGAATATATTTATAAAAATTAAAAAAAAAATAAGTTTCAGTATTTAATTTAAAATTAATCTCATTTTTGGAATGACAAAACACGGTTTAAGGGCTAAAACATTACAAAAGATTCGAATATTTTTACATCTAAATTCAATGTAAAACTAATTCCAACGACCTCAATTTTATTAAATTATAAAAATAAAATTTATTTATACATTAAAACCATTAAATAATAAAATTTTATTACATGAATTTTTTTGATGAATTTTTTTTCATTTAAAATTTAGAATATTTTTACTATTCATCAAAACTTGAAAGTTATCAAAAAAAATTAAAAATTCTCCCAATATAAATTTTTATATCACAATTACAAAGAAGAATTTTATTTTTTCATATAAAATATTAATGTGTCTAAAATTTAATTTAAAATGGGTTATCAATTAAAAGGTGGTAAAATTGCCCTTCTGAATAAATATAGGTTGTCATATATAAAATGGTGTTTATTCATATCCTCTGACTAAAAAATATATTCGATGAATGTCAAAAATATTTTATTAAATATAAAATATACATATTTAATTAATTTAATTTAATAATTTTAATTAAATTAATTTATTAATACAAAATTACAAATATTACCTTTACATTTAATTGGTTTATATTTTTTTATAAATAATTTGTAGCCAAAGAATTTACTGTACTTTTTCATAAGTTAGTTATGTTTATACCCACAAACTTAATGGATATGTTATATTGGTAATTTAATACTAATGGCTTCATGTGGTTCATTTAAACTCATGATTGTGTGGAATGAAATTTATTGAATAATTAAAATTATTTAAAGAAAATATGTCTTAAAAAACATATGGTCGTTATAAAAGTCTTTGTAAAAGGATCCAAAACAACCCATTTAGTGTTATTTCCTCTGGATATCTTTTTAATTCCAGTGAAAAAGATCATTGTGATGTTCTTCCATTTTCAATGAGTTATGGGTAATGTTTGCATCATCCCCTTAGACATTGGCCTTTCAAACTTTACTGGATGACATACCATGCACTTTGATGTATAATCAGTGATATCCTTCTTCATATTTTACTAAAAATAGTTCTATCAAATATCTTGATACATATTTATGCTCCTTGGATTGATGGAGATGGTTGAGCTATGTCCATCATTCAAATTTTTTTTATTAATCTCAAGATATGATGGTACAC
Source organism: Viscum album (assembly GCA_963277665.1). NCBI lineage: Eukaryota > Viridiplantae > Streptophyta > Magnoliopsida > Santalales > Viscaceae > Viscum > Viscum album. The sequence goes on from OY728141.1 coordinate 737,805,636, forward strand.
ATATTCATGAAACAAATATTATGATTCATTCCTTGTCAATTCTTAATTCCAAGGATTCCCCATTTTTGATAGGTTCCATAGTCTTCTGAATTTCTACCTTATCGATTTGAGCATCATTTATATTCATTAAAAGGGATTGTTGTGAAACCATTTGATAAAGGTATTATGTTTTTCTTTATATTATAATTCCATTCACTTCCTTTGAAATTCTAATAATATGGGATCCTTCTCAATTATCAACATTAATAAATTTATAGGATCATTTCTACATAAGGAATATTCCACTTTATTTTCCATATTAGGATGGTAGTTGATTGAGAAATCATAATCCTTAATGATCTCTAATCATCTTCACTGGTGAATATTAAACACCTTTTATGTGAATATATATTTGAGGCTTTTATAATCTGAATATATCTCACATTTCCCCACATAGAGATAATGCCTCCAGATTTTCATTACAATGATCATATCCACCATCTCCATATCTTGCATAGGATAGTTTTTTCATGATATATCATTTTCCATGAGGCATAGTCTATCACTTTATCATTTAGAATTAGTACATAACCTAATCCCTTATTTGAAGCATCATTGTATATCATGAAGAGTTCCTCACTTGTGGGTAGTGTAAGTAATAGTATAGAGATAATCCTTTTTCAACTCTTTGAAGTTGTATTCTCATTAATTGGTCAAAATAAAATGTACTCCCTTAGGAGTAAACTTTGTTAATGGGATTTAAAATCATGATAAGTTCCTCAAAAAATTTCAGAAATACCTTATAGACCAAGGAAAATATGGATCTTTGTTACAGTTACTATCTCGGACCACTACTCGATTATCGTTTCCATAGAATGGTCCACATATATTTCTTTTAGAGTGATGACATGTACCAAAAATTATACATCCTCCATACAGAACTCACATTTACAATAATTTTCATATATTTCATCCCTTCACAAAGTCTTTATCACATTATTCAAATACTCCCCACACACCTCCTTGCACTTAGAGTATCTCAAAATATCATCGAAAACTACTACCATGAATTTTTTGATGTAATCTCTCAAGAATCTATTAATTAAGTCCATTAATATTTTGGGAGAATTAGTGAGTCAAAATAGAATCACTTTGAACACATAGTGTTCATACCTCGTTTGAAAGGCATCCTTTTTAATAACTTCTTTCTTTACATTTAACTGGTGATATCTCGACCAATGTTCAAACATAAGGAAATAACAGGCCCCGCATAGTTGATTGAAAAAATCATCTATATATGGAAAGGGATACTTATTCTTTATCAAGATTTTTTTTATGATCCAAATAATTAATGAATAGGTTCATTGATCCATCCTTATTTCTAATGAAAAGGATTGGTCCACCCCATAGTGAAGTCATCAGGAATATAAAACCTTTTTACAAAATTAACATATAAAATCTACTTCAGTTCTTCTAACTCAATGGTTTTCATCCCGTAAAGAGTATTTAATATTGGTAGAGATACAAGTATGAGTTCAACTGAGAACTCAACCTATGTTTTAGTAGGAAGACTGGGAATTTATTTAGGGAAAAATTTAGTGTAGTACCTCACAATGGTCATGTATTCAACCATGATTCTCTTGGTTGTCATAATCATTTGAGATATACATGATTTCTCATAAATAAATAGTATCCATTATTTCGAGGAATAATTCAAAGTATATTCATTATAATCCTTAGATTTCAAAATAATCATAAGTTTCCTTGGGATGTGAAGAGTGAACTACCTTTACAAATAAATTAATGTGTTGTCTTTATATAATGAAATCCAATCCATGCCCAATATTTCATCAAACTCCCCTGAAGGAAGTAAGATGAGATTTTATGGGATTTTCAAACCACGAAAATTGAATATATTGGAGTTATAAACTGTAGATGCAATAATTTCCCCAGTCACTGTTCTCACAGATAAATCAACATCTATATTTGGAGGTGGGGTTTGATTAATTTTAATAATCATGGATGATATGAAATAATGTGAAGAAGACAAATCAAATTTTATGTTCTCTATTATTGAATAAATAAATAGTGTACCTATCAACCCTTAATTTTTGGGATCCACCTTAGTAGTATTGATAAAATTTTCATTTCCTTAAGGCCTAAGAGGTTGTTTCCTTTTATTTTCTTTGGCAACCCTTGTATTATGGAATTGGAATGATAATGTCGGTGTTACTTCATATTACAACACAATATAGTAGGATTTTATTATATGAACCATTAATTCATCATTAGCATTAGTGGGATTCTCCATACACCTTCAGTAATGATTATCCTGATTCCCATCTTTTCTACATTTGAAGCATATCCTAGTTCCCATTAGACAGATCATATGATGATTATTTCCTCACTTTTTACACATGGGATGATGTATTTTCTTACCTCCATGGGATTTAACTTTTTATCCTCCCATATTAAACTCAATATTTCACTTTATATCTCTAGGAAAATGGGTCCACTAAGAGTCACCAATCTCCATCTCAACAATAAGGGAAAAATTGATAAGCTCCTTGTATTTGTCAAAGTCTTCAATACCTAACACTTTTCATAGACTATGATTTAATCCAATAAAGAAGTGATCTATAATGCTTTCAATGTTCATGGAAAAGATAGAGGTTTATCATGAAATCCTTGTAAAGATTTCCTCACACACCCTAATATACACATCTTCATTTTTCTTCAGTCTCAGGAACTACCTCTCTATATTAAGATGGACAGTTTGCAGAATTTTTTTTGAAAATATTTCCTTGAATCCTTCACATTCCATAGAATATATTTCCTATTTAGACTATGTGTTTTTGATTAGTTTCCGCCACTAATCAGTTTCTCCATTAAAATAATAGAATTCAAGTATGACATTCTCTTATTTGTATAATTTAAGGACAAAGTGTATCTACTTAATATATTTAATCCATTTTCCCATGATGATGGAATCAGAAGATCCACTAAATATAGTAGGCATTTTTTGAATAATATAATTGAAAAAAAAAACTTGTTTTTTAATTAGATAAGGATTTAATTCCACATGATTTAAGTTATTATGCATAACTGGATCCAATTGAGCTAGTATTGTAATGATGTTTTGATATCCTATTCATATTATGTTTTTCATCTCACTAGGTAAATCATCACATTTCCAATCACATTGATTGTTGGAACAAGTTCTCATATTTCCATCCATTTACTAAAAATGAGAAATAAGTTATCAGTATTGAATAATTAGATGAATAGTATTCAAAAATATATATATATATATCCTTGTAAGGATTAACTTATAAATGAAAATTAAATCCTAACTTATGATTCCCTAAATTTCAATATAGGTTATGCATAAAAATTATTCTTATACTTGGACTTATCCCAAGGGTTCTCAAAAAGGTTTTATAGTCATAATCCCCAAAAAATAATAGACTATCCTTTAATACTAACTATGCTAACCTGAGCCTTTTACATATATTATTACATGATTTTATGTATAATTATCCATTATATAAAAACTGAGGACCAAAATGTATTGTGTCTTTGGAAGACTAGGTACGTAATTCGAAAACGTGGAACTAAAATAAAACTTATTTTATTAATATCTATGATTAGATCCTAACTCCCTCTGACATCTTATAACTGTATAGGATAACCTGAAAAATATATAGACAAAAGGGGTGAGATAAAAATCTCAGTAAGTGAATAAACAAGGAGATGAAAAATAAAACATGAGTTAAAAGGCATAACATGATAACATAAAAGGAATGGATCGTGAATAAACATATCGATGAATAACATATAAAACATATAATCATACAATCATAGAAACATCCTAATGTAGAAATAACATATATCATTACATAAAGATGAGACAAAGCTAACTTCCATGACATTATCACATAGTGGAAAAATCCCATAATACATTAGATTTACTCCATAATCCTATACATAATGTATCCTAAGAATAAAACATTTCCCATGGAATTAGATCACTATCTAGGGGCACCCAACATTACATGAAAATTCATATGTGTTCCACATAAAGAAATCAAACAAAAAGAATAAACATATGGATTACCCATGGAATGAAATTGGTTTTTAATCATGTAATAAGGCATATCCAAAGGGTGTATCATAATGGTATCCATGAAATAAGGGATCAAATAGTTATTGGACATTAATATAGTAAAAATAATAATATATCATGAATAATGATTTCCAACTAAATTGAAATCATGAAAAATAGGGGTTATATATTTTTTCCTTAAAAAAATTTATTGACTGTGCTTGAAAATGGATAAGAAACAGATAAGTTCCCCTTAATAAAGTATTATTATTGAGTGGATTTTAGAAGGAATCCTTTTAAAATATGTATTTTTCTATCAAAGAAAGAAAAACTGAGATAGATATATATTTTTAGCACATATATCCAGAATATAGATAATTTTATAAGAACAATGAAGATATAACTTGAGGTAAATAGAGATAAAGTGTCACCATAATGAGATATGGAGGTTCAGAGAGATCCCCTTCCATATGTTTGAATATGTTATGGAAGTGTACCTAATGTCATGGATATTAAAATTAGACTCATTAATTAATTCATTAATGGCTATTTTCATCTATATTTTATTAATTATGATTTTTTTATGTTAATTTTTGGCCAATTATATGAGTTATAATGTTTAATTTCATTATTCTGGGAGTTTTCATCTCACAGTTTCATAGTCGGCTAACTTCTATAGATTTATGGATGTTATTGTTAAAAGGATATAGTACCCCCAAAATAAAATAATATGGTATTGATGAAATTAAATAATTTTAAATGGTCACATATATCATTTTTCTTTATATTATGATGATGATTCACTTGATAAATTTTTTATAATAGATGTTTAGTTTATTTTGGATGTTTTTATAACCATCGTGAACTAGTTTTGTTTTATTTTATATTATTTCTATATATTAGTTCCAGAACATTAAATATTTTCTAAAATAAATTTTAAAATATGAATTAACCATAAATATACTTTTATGACCTTCCTTGAAGGCATCAATGTAAAATAAAAAATCATTATCCTTGGAGATAGTTAACCACAATAATTTGGACAACGGTTTCATTTAATTCTATAAGACAAGATGAGAAAATGGGTGGATATAAAATATTGAATTAGATATATTAAATTACACTATATAAATTATATTGTATTTTTTATGACTCTATGGATAAATTAAGTGATGAGAAGGTAGAATAAGAAAAGAAATTAAGAGAGGTGGTTTGAGAAAGTTACCTCTTAAATATCACCACCTTGAAGAACACCTTAATGATCTTGGAATTGGCCTTTTGGTGAGACCAGTAGAACTTTGAAATGGGGAGAGTGGGTAGGAAATTTTTTAGAATATATTTGAAAACCATAAAGTCTTGTATGTTCTGAGTAGAAGGGTTGGTGAGGGGTGGTATTTATAAAGGGTGGAGAGAGGTTTTTTTATTATTAAATTCATTAATTTTTTATTTTGGAACAATCTTATCAATAGCATTGGTTATTGATAATATATATAGCACCTAGACTATTTTATATCTATGTAATGTGTTATTACATCATGCATGAATAAAAATCCATGTAGTTGGATTATAATTACAAATACATTAAATTACTGTATTTCACCATACACCCAAAAATTAACTATTTTAGAAAAATCATAGAATTACACCCTAAATATTTTATGATATGTATATTTCAAAAATTAAATTCATTTTATCAGAATAATTTTCTATAAATGAGAAGTATAATTTTTATGTAAAATAATTATTTATTAAAAAAAATATTTTAATATTATAATCGATTTTATGACCCCTTTGAAAAATTATTTATGGTCCAATAAAGTAATATAATAATTATAATAAAACATAATATAAATTTCTGAATCCATTTTATTAAATTTTATTTTATTTTAAATAATTATATTCATTATAAAATTGAAATTAAAATATATATGTTTTAAAAAAATACTTAAACATAAATTATCATTTTTAAGACAATTATTTGCGTGTACCATGATATAAATATACACAACTAGAAAAAAGGGCTATTGTCACGGTTCAAAACCATGGACAAAGGCTACGACCACGGTTTTGGCCAACCGTGGCCACTATCATCATGGCAGTGGGTCCTGGATTATTACCATGGTTTTTAAAACCATGGAAATAGGCCTCCAAATTTGAAACTATGGCACTTGACCTATATCCATGGTTTTAACCATGGAAATAGCCTCGAAAAACTATGGTAATAGCCAAAATTATAAATGTCCCTAGTGGTTTTTGATCCCTGCACCTTCACTATGTAGTCCAGTTCACTTACCACTACACCACGCTACAATTTGGGTATATATATATATGTTATGATATATATATTAATAAAAACCATGGTAATAGACTCAAAACTGTGGCGATATGGCTTCCCGCCAAATTTTTTGTGGGAATTTTTTTTTCCCGCGGAAGCGTGGGAACCCTATAGCCACGGTTTTGGAGAAACGTGGCTATAGGGCAATGAAAAAATTGGCCTATGGCCACATTTCGGAAAACCATGGCTATCCGACATGAAAAATAGGCTTATATCCACGGTTTTAAAACCATGGATATAGGCCCCAGAACCGCAGCTATAGATCCATGGCAGTAGATCCATTTTCTAGTTGTGATATCATATTTCATTTTATACGGCACAAAAATATCATTATACAGTTAAATATTTCATGTTAATATTCAAATTTTTATATTATTATTCCTGATGTTCATATTTCTATTTCAATGATTAGGTTACTATTATGATGGTCAGATTACTATTACAATGGTGAGATTTATAATAGTCATATGGATTCTCTACTTATTATAAATACCACTTAATCCATTAATTCCTTATAACATTATATATTATCTTAAATTTCACATATGCATTCATAATGAAAATGAATATTTTTTTATTAACATTTTGATCAATTTCTATAGTTTTTTTCATGAATGTGGCCATTCTGGTGGATTGAGCATATCCAAATTACCCTATTCTCATTCCATTATTTTCTATTTATTTTCATGAGGTGTTATTTTGAATTATTATTCAATTAGAAGGTGAATAATGTATAATTATCAATTTATAATTTTTTTTTGGTTTCCCTATGTGATGTGGGTGCTTATATTACATGACATAATTATAAGAAGATAAAATCCATTTATAATATTCTAGGTCGTTATATGGATGGATATTTTAGGAGTTTGATCTAAGCCTTCTCACACCTAGAATCACCTCTCATACAATTTAATAAGGTGTATTTAAAGTAAATATGGTTTAAATATTTTGAGGAATCCTATCAAGAGATGAATGGGAGACAGAATTCATCGATAATCCAGATTCTTCTAGAGTCGGGCAGAATATATACAGTTTATTATGATGCATCAGGAATGAAGCTACGAGTAGTTCTAATGTAGGTAGATCATGTTACAGTGTATGGGTCATACCATATGAGACTTCATGAGTAAAACTACCCTATGCATGACTTCAAGCTGGAAGCTATGGCTCATGCTTTATGCTATTTGAGGTATTACTTGTTGGGGGTCATTATTTACACAAACCAAAAAAGTCTCAAATAGATTTATATATAGTGTGACATGAATATTAAGTAGCATATTTGGGTGGAATACTTGTTTGTTCTTCAATAGTGTCCTCGTTTATACAACAAGGAAGGGAAATGGAGTATATGGTGACCTGATCGAGATGACTTGGACATAGGTAGTTCAAGAGGAAAGTAGTGAGTGGAAGTTGATGTTCATGATTTCTAAGATGCACTTGGAGGTTCATAAATATCATCGGAAACCTATTTTATTATTTTCGATAGTGACATACTCTCTTATGGAATGAATAAGGATGAAACATATTTTATATCCTGAGGGATTATGTAACACCCCATGATTTCATAGTACGTTATCTCATTAAAGTAATTCAATATCTTGCGCTACACGCAACACCGAGTTCGAGTACACCACAACTTATTAAACTAACAGTTCAAAAAGCTATTATGAATAGTAGTAACTGAATTTTTAATCTTATATACTATATATAATTTTAACATCCATATTATGTGTTTCAAAGACATAATATAAGATCAAATTCATTTTTCAGATAAAATAAGTATTTTTCAAATAAAAATGCAATTTTACAACCTTTAAATGGTGAACCCTTTTTAAAACCAAAATTTTACACTTTTATATTTTCAATTTAATGAAATTAAATTATTCTTTAGAAGTGGGACATAAAAAAAATTTCGATAAATTTTTCGTACTTTTCTGATAACTTTCATATTTTGATGAATAGTGAAAATACAAATTTTTTAATTAAAAACAACTTTTTTAATTGAAATAATTTATAGTGATAAATTATTAATTTGAATGGTTTGGTAGTATAATTAGATTATATTTTTATCTTTTAATACAATTTTGGTCATTATAAGTAATTTCACATTTAAATTTGACATAAACATATGGCAATCTTTTGATAGTTTTTTACTTTTTAAAAAAACCCTTTTTTTGGTTTTGACAACGGGAATTAATTTTAAATTAATAAATTATACTTCTATGTTTTTAATTTTGTAAAATAGACTTTATTTTTGAATTCATAATATCAAAATTATCTTAGGGTAAATTTTTGGTATTTTTCTGAAAACTTTCAATTTTTGATGAATAGTGAAAAAAAACTGCGTTATTTGTTAAAACTGACTTTTTATTTAAATAATTAGTTATTGTATTTTAATTTATTTTATTAAAAAATAGATACATAATACCTATATATTTTCAATTTTTTTCATTGTATTCATTTTATAATAAGTTTAGATATATAAAATTTTATCGAACAATTTATCGTCTTTTAGCCACATCCTAGGAGCATTTGCAATTTTGAATAAAACATAATTTCACCGCTTCTGTGAGTTAAAATTCAAAAATACAAGATACACGGTTTATATTAGTAAGTAAAATTTGGTTCAATAGGATAATAATAATTGTTGGTAAATAGTAACTTTTTACTTTTATTTACCATGGTTAAAAGTAAATATTGTAATTAAGGGTAAAAATGATATTATGATTATCCTAACACAAGTCCTAATTCTATTGGATAAGTTTAATTCAACCAAAAAACCTTAGTAATAAAATATTATTCTCTTTGTTCCACTTGGATTAGATTAGGACATTTATTATTATTTTATTTAAAGAAGAGTTAAAAGAGTGAAATTCAAAGTTTAACAACCAAACCATTTTTAATATAGTGTTACACATAATATAAATTCAACTATAAATATTTATTAGAAATATAATAATATTTCCTATATAAGGGTATTTTATTTATTATTTTTAGACATTAAATCATTAAATTTATTTATGACACAATGATGATGCAGTAATTACCTTATTAATGAAAGATTAAATTAATTGATATTTTAAATATCCAAATAAATATAATTTAACAATTTTAATGAATTACACTATTTTCATAGGATAATATTACTTTTTAGGGTTGAATAAATGAATTTTATTTGAAGTAATAATGCTGTTATAAATTTAACAAAAACAAAATACCAAATAGTGTCAAAATTGACATAAAAGTGTTTTAAAAACAAATATTATATTATTAATTGATATTCTATTCATAAAAATATAAGGTTAGGCAAAAGGGATTAAATAATATTATATATTTCATTAATGAACCTATTAAGGTTTTCTTTGAAGTTTATAATAAGTTTATTAACCATATAATATAAAAATACAAAGAGACATGGTAAATGTCAAACGATTTAACTAAGAGTTTAATCTAAAAGATAAGGTTAATATGATGAACTAAACCTATATAGAAAATATTTTTTGGATGTTTTAGACTCATACCCACATTATCCTTTAAATAATTCATTTTGGGTCCATTAGAAACCGTAAATGATTTTATTATAATATAATATTTCAATATTTTCCTAAAGTGACTCTCACCTCTCTTATAAAAGGGAACTTCCCATTCTCTTAAATTCACACCTTCAAATCCATTTGGCTCACCCAAACCCTGCCCAAATATCCTATAAATTTTCTTATATTCATCTTAGTGGAATTACTTTAGTCATAAATATAACCTAAGAAGCCCTTTTGATCAAATCAAAAGGAAGAACCCGAAGAAGAGGTAAATATTTCATCACCTCTTTCAAGTTCTTTTCTTCTTCCACTTCCTCTTTCGTTGTTTTTTCCAATATAAAATAATAACTCCAGTATCTTATATATACTGTGACGTTATTATAAAAATGGAACAACCATTTTCATTATTCTATCCATCCTATAAATGAAAAATTCACCAAGCGTGCGTACGTACAGATTACCATTTCCACATCGTGGTGTAGTTTGTTATTCAAACACTTTATCATTTGTATGGGTATAATAATGAGTATAAATTATGTAAATAGTAAATATAACATGATAATGATTATTTATATATGATATACCTTCCAATTATATATGAGTTTAATATCAAAAGAATTATATTGTCACTCGTGCGTACGTACGGATTACCATCTTCATGAACGCGATGAGATTCATTCCACATCATATCCATTCAAGACTAATTTTCATTTGATGATTAAAAAAATAATGTTTAAAGACTTAATATTATTCTGAATATGAATAAGATACATTCTATCCATAACAAACATTACTTACGTAACAAATCATATAAAGTAAAATGAATCAGTTAACACCTGAAACGATGATACTAGTGAAATATCATTAACAAAGCAATATTAGAAGATCATATATGATATCATATTAATGTATATGGTTCTTGTATAATTTAATAAAAATTAGTTCACCATTATACAGGAGGTTAACCTACCCTCGACCAAGGAAAAATATAAGTTAAGGGTTAATTTCTCAATCTTATTATTATCTGAGATTGTTTATGTGTAAGTTTTTACTAGGACATATTTATTATCCATGTACATGTTTCATAAAAGAGTTTTCAAATGTATTCTTTTTAAGAAACTCTTTAACTAAAAAATCATTTTAAATGTTTTAAATATTTATTTTTCTAAACCTTTCTCATTAATGTCCAGGTTTTCAAAATGATTTTATGGATTTATTTATATGGACATCAATGTTTTAAAATGTTAATTCCATTTAAAAGTTTCAAAGTGGTATGGGACCCTTTGATTCAAAAATATATTTTAAATGACTTCCTTTCTAATATGTGTGACTTTTAAAATGATTTCTTTAAAAATGGATATTTCTCTCAATGATTTTTACTGATCATTTTCAACTTTGTCAACATCCTTTACTAGATATTATTCGTGATCGAGGTTGATTTATTATGATAAAAATATTCCATATTTTATTGAAGGTTTTGGGATATATTTGACTATAGATGTGTTATTTTATACCATTCATGGTTTATGGATAAATTATTGACATTTTGTATGCTACTTTTAATAAAAATGATTATGTTATGTTTAAACCTTTCCATGTGAGGAATTAATTGGACTTAGTAAGTGACGGGTGGAACCCGCTATAGCTCCTCGATGCATCCGTAGGTATCAAGAGATAAACTAGTGTCTTGGCACAAGGCCTTGAAAAAATCTTATTTGTAGTCTTCGCACAAGGCCTTGACTATGTGGTTATGAAGTCTGGTATTATGCATTCCATCATTATGAAATTGGCTATTGATATTGCATGTGATTATTCGACTATTAGAATATCCATGTGAATATGTAAATGGAATTATTTTGTTGTATATTTTCCATATTATTATTATGTTTAGATTTAAAAGGCTTTTTTTAGTCCTATACATTGCCTTAAATGATTATTCTTATTTATTAAAGTTTCTGCTATATTGTTATCATTACTGAGAATCTCAGCTCACCCCTTTCTATGTTTTAATTTTCCAAGGATTCCAAATGTATATTATTATTGATAATCAGGGTTAAGCTAGGGGATTAATGGAGTTCTCAAAGGATTATTTATATTGTGTTTTATTTTCTAATTTGTAATGTAATGTTCATGTATGTAATCTATTTTCCAAGACTGCTAAACTAGTCAGTCTTTCAGGACTCCATTCCTTGTAATCATGTGAATGTATTAAAATAATGCACCGACTCTAGGCTTCTGGGGTCGGGGCGTTACAGTTGGTATCAGAAGAATTTTAGCAACAACCTTGGAAATAGATTTAGTTAAACTCTGATTAGAGAACATTACTCTAAGATAGACTTTGAGGATTAGTATAGAATATCTTCATATAATTTTGGCACTGTAGAGATTTTTTGATTTTTCCAAGAAATGAATCCCTATCTGGATACGAGCCGGTAGAGGAAACTCTGGCACAGATGTACCTAGGGGTAAAATGCGAAAACACCGCTTTGAGCTAGACTTGAATAGGAACTGGTGCACAAAAATAGGTCTTACTACACTCTTGATTATAACACTCCCAGGGGATATGCTTAGGATAATTCACATTTTCATTTCAATCCATTATGAAGGATTTAGGAGTAAATACTTTCTCAAATAATGCATTTTATGATTATAGATTATATGAATAATCTTTTCAATTTACATTAGGTATTTTAAAAGTTTGGAATTATGCATTGCGATTCATAAACTAACCAAGTTTATGCCATTGTTTATAAATGACACCCAATAGAAGGAATGAGACCTCCAACAATACGCAGGATCCAAAGAGTAAGAAGGATCATATCTTTCATTGTATTAAGCCAACATTTATAAAGGAAATAGTCTCCCACATATTATCATCATATGAATAAATAGTATCATGTGTTAATAAGATAAGTAAATAATTCTTTTAGTCCTATGTCTTTGAAGGGAATACAGAAATAAAAGGATGTTAGAAAGAAATATGGATAAAGGTAATAAGGGAAAGAAGGATTTTCCCATATCTGATAACTGTGGAAAGAATCACCTTGGTAAATTCTTGAAGGGAATGGGATTTTGTTATAAGTGTGGAGAAAAGGACACCAAGTACGTGATTTCAAGTGTAATAAAAAGGTTTCAAATGTATAATGCTTCATCTTTAAGGAGTTGGGACACTATGCGAATCAATGTCCAAATCATCAGAGTATACCCCAAATGCTACTATTGGATAATAATCAAGTTATGATACTACCAAAGATGAAGAGGAATGATTAAGAGTTATTTTTTTGTTATTAGAGTATTCTATCATTTGAGTATTGTATTAATGATGTACATGTTATAATAATTATAGAGTGTATAAGGATTTTACTGCAGTACTATTTCATTAAAGACTTGAGATTGTGTGGAACCAAGAAAATTGACTCAGTGGAAAGTTAAAATTTTTGGAAAATACATGGTTGAAGGAAATAAAAAACTTTAATATGGTCATGATACTACGTTATTGATTTTTTAATAATAGATTTTTGATTTTCATAAATTATATTTGATATTATTGACATCCTTGGATCTAGTTAATGGTTTGTTTATTCTATCATCGTTGGATTTTACAACATTTTTGGATATAAGGAGTATATATAATATTATATAAGGAACAAGAGAGAATTAATATAATCAATAAAGTTATATGATAATTCTGTGTGTTATCATGTTTTAAAATAACGCATGATAAAGGTATTCACATGTTATTATGTGGCAAAAAGGATCTTGATTGTGTTTACCTTCATTATAAATTTTGGACTGTGAGTTAAGAAAGAAGTATTTTGGATAAGTATAAAGGTTGGAATTGATTAAGTTTGACATTTGATACTATTTTTATGGTTAAATAATTTCTTGAGATTATTTTTGGATTGTCATAAAAAGGACAACCCAAAGGTCGAGCGACAACCTGTCGCGTCCAGCAAGGTTGTGAGACTTGAACCCGTAACTGAAGGGTGACAAGGGTGCATCACCTACCACTAGACTATGTGATGTCCTAGTTTTTATAATGTATTTTTTTTAATTATTATAACAAATGAATTATAAATTCATTATTTTTATAACCCTATACGATTAGGATAAATAGAAAACTTTTGAATTATATTATCTCTTGGAGAGAAAGATGAGTTTCTGGTAAGAATTAATTGAAGAATGAAACTCTATTTGTCAAGTACATTTTTTTCTATTATTATATGAATAAATTAATTCTTAAAATTTAGATAATGTATCTTAAAACCCAAAATTTGTTATCCAAACACCTTATGTTTTGTTGAACCGATGATATTTTACATCATCTTAAATTGATGGCTTTGAGGCCCTCAATTTTACACTTGTTTGTGATTGATGACCTCAATCGATCCCTATAAATATTTAATTTTTTCTTGCAATTATGTGTCTCTAATTTCCACCAATGTTCTCCTAATATAGATAATAATTTGGTTGTGACTTTTTCATTTCCCTTTCCTTTTTATTAAGAGTAAAAATTTATAAACCAATTTCGGATGTGGGGTTTCCGCAAAGGTATTTTTTCAATTTTTAACCATTTATTTTTGAAGAAAAATTTCAAATTTGGGGACACAATTTATGGAAGGAGGGTAGAATGTAACACCCCAAGATTTCATAGTACGTTCTCTCATTAATGTAATTCAATAGCTGCGCTACAAACAACCCCGAGTTCGAGCACACCCCAACTTATTAAACTGACCGTTCAAAAAGAAGTTCTGAATAGTAATAACTACATTTTGAATCTTATATAATCTATATAATTTTAACATTCATATTATGTGTTTCAAAGACATAATATAAGAACAAATTCGTTTTTTTCGGGTAAAAAAAGTATTTTTCAAAAAAATGCAAGTTTACCACCTTTTAATGGAGAACCCTTTTTAAATCCAATATTTGAAACTTTTATATATTGAAATTAAATTATTATTTAGAAGGGGGACATAAAAATTTAGTTTGGATAAATTTTTGGTAATTTTTTGATAACTTTCATATTTTGATGAATAGTGAAAAATGCTATGTTTTAATTAAAACAACTTTTTTAGTCAAAATAATTTATAATGATAAATTATTCATTTTAATGGTTTTAAGTATAAATAGATTATATTTTTATAATTTAATACAATGTTGGTCATTATAAGTAATTTCACATTTAAATTTGACATAAAAACATGTCAATCTTTTGATAGTTTTTACTTTTTAAAAAACCCGCCTTTTGGTTTTGACAAAGGGAATTAATTTTAAATTAATAAATGCAACTTATATGTTTTTAATTTGGTAAAATATACTTAATTTTTTAATTTGGAATATCAAAATTAGTTTAGGGTAATTTTTTGGTATTTTTCTGAAAACTTTCAATTTTTGATGAATAGTGAAATACACTACATTATTGGTTAAAAATGACTTTTTATTTAAATATTTAGTTATTTTATTTTAATATATATTAGGTAAAAATGGATATATAATACCTATATATTTTCAATTTAATTCATTCGATTCATTTTATAACAAGTTTAGATATATAAAATTTTATCAAACATTTTACTATATTTTACCCACCTCTTAGGAGCATTTTCAAATTTGAATAGAACAGAATTTTACCACTTGTATGAGTTGAATTTAAAAAATCTAAGAGACACAGTTGATATCAGGAAGTAAAATGTGGTTCAATAAGATGAAAATAATTTTTTATGAATAGTAACTTTTTATTTTATTTACCACGGTTAAAAGTAAATAGGGTAATTAAGGGTAAAAATGATATTATTATTACCCTAACACATGTTCTAATTCTATTGGATAAGTATAATTCTACCAAAAAATCCTTATAAATAAAATATGATTCTATTTGGTCCACTTAGATTAGACTAGGCCATTTATTATTATTTTATTTAAAGAAGAGTTAAAAGAGATAAATTCAAAATTTAATAACTAAACCATTTTTAATATAGGGATACACACAATATAAATTAGACTATAAAAATTAATTATAAATCTAAAAATATTTCTAACATAATGGTATTTTATTTATAAATTTTAGACATTAAATAATTAAATTTATTTATGACACAATGATGATGCAGTAATTACCTTATAAATGAAAGATGAAAATAATTGATATTATAAATGTCCAAATAAATTTAATTTGAGACTTTTAATGAATTAAACTAATTTTATAGGTTAATATGACATGTTAGGGTTGACTAAATGAATTTTTTTATTAGTAATAATGTTTTTATACATTTAACAAAAACAAAATACCAAATTGTGTCAAAATTGACAAAAAAGAGTTTTTAAAACAAATATTATATTATTAATTGATATTCTATTCCTAAAAATATAAGGTTTGGGAAAAGAGATTAAATAATATTATATATGTTGTTAATGAACCACTTGAGGTTATCTTGGAAGTTTATAGTAATATTATTGACCATATAATATAAAAATACAAAGAGACATGGAAAATGTCAAACTATTTAACTAAGAGTTAAATCTAAAATATAAGGTTAATATGATGACCTAAACCTATCTAAAACCTACTGGTTGAAATTTTTAGACCCATACCCACCTTATACTTCAAATAATTCATTTTGGATCCATTATAAACAGAAAATTATTTTATTATAAAATAACATTTCATGATTTTCATAAAGTGATCCTCACCTATCTAATAAAAGGGCACTTCCCATTCTCTCAAATTAACACCTTCAATGCCATTTGGCTCGGCCAACCCCTACCCAAATATTCTTTCAACTGTCGTCCCGTCATTCTAGAGGTCTTCCTTTAGTCATAAAGCCAACCTATGGATCCCTTTTGGTCAAATCAAAAGTAAGAACCTGAAGAAGAGGTAAATATTTCATCACCTGTTTCAAGTTCTTTTCATCTTCCACTTCATCTTTCTTTATTGTTTCTATTCTAAAATAATAAAAACAGTATCTTCTATATATTGTGATGTTATTATAATAATGGTACAACCATATTAATTATTCTATCCATCCTATAAATGACAAAGTCACCATACGTGTGTACGTATGGATTACCATCTCCAAGTCATGGTGTAGTTAGTTATTCAAACACTTCATCATTTATATCGGTATAATAATGAGTGTAAATGATTAAATAATAAATATAACATGATAATGATTATTTATATATGATATAACATCTAATTATAGAGGATTTTAATATCAAAAGAATGATATTGTTGCTCGGGCGTACGTACGGATTACCGTCTCCACGAAAGCGATGATATTCATTCCCCGTCGTCTCCATTCAAGACTAATTTTCATTTGATGATTAAACAAGATAATGTTTAAATACTTAATATAATTCTGAATATGAATAATATACAACATATTCATAACAAACATTACTTACATAACAAATCATATAAAGGAAAACAAATCAGTTAACACTCGAAACGATGATACTACTTAAATATCATTAACAAAGCAATATTAGAAGATCCTATGTGATATCATATTATTGTATGTTGTTATTGTATAATTTAATAACAATTATTTCACCATTATACAGGAGTTTAACCTACCCTTAACCAAGGAGAATTACAAGGTAATGGTTAATTCCTCAATATCATTATTATCCGAGATTGTTTATGCGTAAGTTTTTACAGGGACATATTTATTATCCATGTCCATGTTTCATAAAAGAGTTTTCAAAAGGATTATAATTACGGGACTCTTTAACTAAAAAATAATTTTAAATGTTTTAAAGATTTATTCTTCTATACCTTTCTCATTAATGTCCATGTTTTCAAAATTATTGTAAGTATTTATTTATATGGACATGAATGTTTTAAAATGTTAATTCCTTTCAAAAGTTTCAAAGTGGTATAGGACACTGTGATTCGAAAATATCTTTTAAATGACTTCCTTTATAAATTTTGTGACTTTTAAAATGATTTCATGAAAAAGGGATATTTCTCTCAAAGAGTTTTACTGATCATTTTCAACTATTTCAACATCCTTTACTGGATATTATTCTTGATTGAGGTTGATTTATTATGATAAAAATATTCTTTATTGTATTGAATATTTTTTGATATGTTTTACTATGGATGTGTTATTTTTATACCATTCATGGTTTGTGAATAAAGTATTGACATTTTGTATGCTAGTTTTAATACGAATGTTTACATTATGTTTAAACCTTTTCATATGAGGAATGCATTGGAATTAGTAAGTGATGAGTGGAGCCCGCTATAGCTCCTGGATGAATCGGTAGGTCTCATGAGACAAACTAGTGTCTTAGAAGAAGGCCATGAAAAAATATTATTTTTAGTCTTGGAACAAGGCCTTGACTATGTGGTTATGAAGTCTAACATTATGCATTCCATCATTATGAAAGTGTCTATTGATATTTCATGTGATTATTCGACTAGTATAATATCCATGTCAATAAGTAAATGGAATTATTTTATTGTATATTTTCTATATTATGATGAATTTTAAGTTTAAAAGGCTTTTTTTAGTCTTATACATTGCCTTAAATTTTTATGCTTATTTATGAAAGTTTCTGCTATATTTTTATCCTTACTGAATATCTGAGCTCACCCCTTTCTATGTTTTAATTTTCCCAGGATTCCAAGAAGTGTATTATGATTAATAAGCATGGTTAAGCTTGGGGATTAATGTAATTCTCAAAGGATCATTTATGTTGTGTTTTTTTTTCTAATGTATAATGTAACGTTCATGTATGTAATCTATTTTCCAAGACTGTTAAACTGATCATCCTTTTGAGACTTGATTTCTTGTAATCATGCCAATGTATTAAAATAATGCACCGACTCTGTGCTTCTGGGGTGAGGGCGTTACATATTAGTCATTATGGAGTGTATTTAAAGTGAGGACCCACCACCAAGGTGGGTCATCGATGAGGATGATATCCTACACTTTCACAGATGTATCTGGGTTCCTTCTGACATATAGGAAGAATTAATGTGAGAATATCAATCCTCCATTTTGTAAGTACACCCTAGGCTTAAAAATATTTTTCATGATGTTTGTAATTAGTATTGGTATCTAGGAATGAAGAGGAGGATTGCAGGTTTTATCCCATGGTATTCCACATGTCAGCAAGTGAAGGCAGAGAACCACCAGCCTGTGGGATTTCTACGGCCTCTATCCATTCATGAGTGGTAATGGGATGATATCACCATGGATTTAATAATGGTATTTCCAATATACCTTAAAGTAATCTATGTGTTATGGGTGATCATTGATTGGTTGAACAAGTATATGAACTTTCTACTGATCAAGGAGACCATTTTAGCAGTCGAACTTTGAAGGATTTACATTTGAGAGATTTTATACCTTCATGGTGTACTCTATTATATAGTATTGGACATTAACGATTGGTTTACATAACGTTTCTATAAGGGGTTATATAAATTAATGGTTCTATAGGATCTTCTGAGTACTAAATATCAATGAAAGGCTGATAGTCAATCTGAGCATATATTATGGGTGTTAGAGGAAATGCTCTGGGAACACATCTGTGATTTTTGGGATCTTGGTATAATAACCGACCTCTCATCGAGTTTTACTATAATAATAGTTTATATCCAAATATTAACATTGATACTTATGAGGCCATATATTGTAGGACTTGTTGTTCACCCCTATGCTAGTTAGTGGTGGGTGGGGAAGTGCTATTGGGACCTCATCTCGTTTAGGAGTCTTCATAGAAGGTAAAATATAATAATTAGTGTATGGATATAGATCAGTATAAGAAGAAGTGTTATACCAATATTCACAAACACATCTAAATTTCATGTTAGGACATTAGTTTTTTCTAAGATTTTCTCCAATATTATAACATAAATAGATTTCATGATAGGGAATGTTATCGCCTCATGACATCTGACCTTTTCATATCTTACAGAGTTTCAGGTTGGTATCCTAACGGTTAGCCTTGCATCAGAGGTATAGGGAAATGCACAACATATTCCATGTATCATAGATTCATTTTTATTACTCATAAATAGATCATTCATTTTATCCTATGTATATTGAGATGGAAGTAGAAGCATCATTTGGGGAGAATCTAGGTCATATTGTTGATCAGAGGTTAAAGTCCCTCCAACGAACTCCATTTATTCTATTATGTGTGTCATGGAAGTATGGATATTTATAGTATGAGACCTTGGAGATAGATTCAGATGTATGTGCTCAGTGTCTAGAACGTTTCTCACATGATGTTTTACTACCCTTGGGATTGAAACTCAGTGATGAGATGTTTTAAGGGGGAGAGGTTGTAACATCCCATATTTTTAAGGAGGTTTGTATTCTTAATTTTCATTATAAACCCTCTATTTTTATTCAATTAATATGATTAAGAGTCTAAGGAGAGTTTTGGTAGAGTTAGGGAATGCTCATATCCTAGAGCTCCAGATTTTGGAAATACAAAATGATCTCCATAGTTAGCATGCGGTTGTTGCTAACCATGTGACTCAAATATATTAGTGCTACAAAAAAATATATATGGTTAATAGTAAGTCATGGCCATCATCCTTTTCTCCCATGGTCATCCAAGGATTTAAGTGTTCTAGAATAGGTCATAAGGTTTTCCAAAACTATGCACCCAAGGTTTCACCCTTAGTGCCACATAACCAGTGGTGACACATGGTTTAGGCATATGATTTAGAAACCCTATGGCCAAACCATGTACCTCATAAAAAAATTGTGAAAATTCTATTTTTCCCTTCCTTCATTTATGAATTTATCTTCCTTTTTCATTCCTATTTATGTTTATATCCTACCTAGGCAAGGGAACACTTCTTCCTCTCCAACTATAGCTTTGATCTTGGTTATTTTTCTAAGATCTAATTCATTAAATGTCTATTTCATTGGATATCCAAGAGTAAGATCCTAATTCTTATTTAATCCTTTCATCATTTATTCATCTATCTTTTTCACTATTTTTGTGAAAGAAAATATGCCTTATTTTTTGGGGAATTTTCATATTTTTCCAATATCTTCCCTTCTAGCACAATTTAATGGAAAACAATAGATTGTTTTTAATTTACCAAACTAAGGTAGTTTTTCTAGTTCTTTTCCCCAAATGTATCATTTTTTTATAAGGTGATTCATTGTTTTGCACACCATACCCTTCTATAAAACCCTCTTAAATGAAAAACTAATTAAATTAAATGATGAATTTATACTTGTTATAATCTTATCAACCTGTGAACCAATGACTAAGGTTTACAAACCTGATGTGAGCCACCCTTAAGGATGTTCCTTCCTTAAGGGCCTTATAACCTCATTCCTTATATATAATTTAAACAGGACAAATGGAAAATGGAAGGCCATGTGTATAGAACATTTATTTTCATGTTCTAGCTTAAATTATCAATATTATTGAAATTGGAAAACATGACTAAAATGAATTTTTTGAATGGTATGAGTTTATTGATAGATATGATCATCCCTTTTAATCATACGAAGGGTGATACTAGGGTCTTGATTAAGGATTCCTTAGATGGGGTCATCAATCATTGCAATTATAAATTGTTATATGAATTAAAGTATGTTAGGAGTGATACATGGGTTATTTATAGAACACCATGGATAGTCTCTCTGGGTGGATATCATTATGATTTCAATCAGTGATACCTGGATCCCTTTTGGATTGCCTTTAATGGGCTTGGTAGGAACTACTACCATAATATTCCCCGAGAGATACCTAGTTCTATATGTGATATAACTTCGATGGACTCAGTGGGTTATGACATATACAATTTTGTGAGTGATATTTGGATCATTAAATGGACTCCTTGGTTGAACATTAATGGTGATAGGTTTTGATGGAACATACCTAGAGTGATACTTGGGTTCATAATATGAAACTCTTTAAATGTTATTAGGATGCTGATTAATTTAAAAATAAGGCTATTCTCGTCAAGCTAATGAACAAGCTTGGTTATGGTTTATTCTTTATAATTTACATTTATGATAGAATATCTATATTTACATGCTTATATTTTATATGATATATGAAACCTAGTATAAGTTTGTATTCACACCTTGGATTGTGCTCGGGGTCCTGACTATTACCCCACATATATATATATATATATATATGAAAATATATGACCATATCTATATGATATATATATATACACCATTATATATATATATATGGTGATATCTATTCAAAAAAATCAATCTCAAGCTAAAGACGGCAGTGTCATTCGGGTATCACATGAGGAAACTTGTCTAATGTGATTTATTTATTTACTTGATGTCTTACATTTAATATTACCCTCACATTGCTCATCTTATATGCACAAACTAGATAGTTTTAAACACCATTGGTGGTGGCTTACTGAGTACATATCACACCTGGTTTGTGTTGTCAATTGGTAACCGAGTAGACTTTATGAATGCATATAATAACAAAGGTAAGCATCCAACTGTGGATGCCTGACTTACTATCCTATGATATAGTATGAGAGAAGAAGACCGAGACTATGCTCTTGATTCTAGTGGAGATAATTTTTTTCATTTTATATTTTTTATATAATTTTATATACATTTTACCTTTGTATCCCATGTATGGTCCCTGTTGATTACCATCATTACATTGTCATTATATTTTATGTGATATTAATACGGCTTCTGTATGATTATTTTATTTTGATAATTTATTATTCCATTACTAGTTATTTATTACTATTTATTTTACTTATAATTATTTTTTAATGATGTGTTATACTCTAACCTATGATTTTATGCTCCCCCCCCCATCACATCCTAGTCTCTTTCCACTAGTCAGCGGCCTCTAGTATACAGGGAGGTGTTCTTAAGGCCATATGGCCTACTAGGTTCGGTTAATCATGAGTGAACTGGTTCCATAATGCTATAAGTGGTGTATATACTTCCAATTAATGTATTTTATAAATAATTTCATCAAAATTATTCTTATTTACAAATAAATAAGATTTATCTCTTTTATGGTGTTTTGATCTAGGGATTGCCAATTTTTTAAGGTTCTTCATCATAATTTTCCTTTATTGAGGCATATTGTGATGTTATGAACCTAATTTCTTTTATATGGTGAATTTAAACCCCCTTTTACATGTAATATCATCAATACTTCATACTTCATGGTATTTAAAGTTTTCAATTTGAATTATTTCATCCAATCAGTCTTTAATTGAATGTTACCAAGTGGTAAAGAATTTCTTAACTCAGCTTATTTTCAATGGGTAATGCTCATTGTATTTAAAAAAAGGGTGATTTACCAATGGGTATACCATATTTATTTAACTGTGATCCAGTAATTTCTAACACTATTTTAAAATGGGTTATAAAGAATATAACCCAAGTTACCAATATGTTTTCATTATACCTGTTATGGTTATAAATGTTTCCTTTGATCAAGATTCCTAACACATTGTGCATGATAATTTATTCTGATAAAATATTACATTGAAAAGTCCTTTTGTCATGTTTTTCATGTTTCATTATGCAAGTATTTCTGTGTATGAATATTATTATGTTGTTCCTATGCACCTTGATTATGTCATCATAACCTTATGAAGTTCTTATACTCACTAATTACATTCAATTATTAGTGATTATGTTTACCCTTACATAGAACTTGATCTAACCCCTATTATGTTTCTTTTTCCCTAGGTTATCAAGAATATTTTTTAATGAATTATGTTTAGAAATTTATTTCATGGATGAGGATAATGACATAATTTGAAATAATATACGCTGGGTTATGTGGTAGAATTTATAATTTAAAGAAATTGTTATTTTTTTATGTAAGATACTTTACTAATTCTCTAGAACTCTAAACCCAAAAATTCCCTGATATTTAATGTGATACAAAAACTCCTTTTGATGTTGAAAATTTTGGATGGCCAAAATTGGGTCACTTTTATCAGTATTAATGATGAAATATAATGTTTATGATTTTGGCACCATATCTGAGAGTGAGGGTTCAAGGATGTTATATAAAATTTCATATAAATCTACCAAAACATTAAGGGTATATGAAAAAATGAAAAAATATCATCTTCCCAATAAGAGACCAAAAGGATGGTGTTTATACCCAAAAACATGATACTATAAAAGATTGAATTATTGGAAAAAATCCATGTGAATATGATTTACATAATGTTGTTAGTGTTTTGGATATTTTGGAATAGGATCATTGATTATTTAAATAAAAATTCAATTAATAAATATTATAGATGGATGGGATTAAGGGAGAGTGGATATAATATTAATAGAAAACATGTTGAGTGGAAGGATAATTCAGAAAAGAACATGAGAATGAATATATCTGATAAGAATAGATTTCTATTCTTGGAAAATTTCAATGAGAACTGCAATAGAAGTGGTCATTGTAATTATGGATGTTGGAATAAGTCAACCAAAATTGATTCATATACAATAGGTTAATTAATCCCCTAAGGTTTGAAAAAAAAGGAAACAAACAGAAGAAAGAGACCATACGGTAACACACCGACCCGGGAGCCACTAAACAGTGCCTTGAGCCGATGGGTCTGAAGGCCTCAAGCACACCTCCCAAAACACTAGAGGATTCCAATAATAATAAAGGGTTTATGATGTTATGTTGGGGATACTATACCATCATAATTAGGGTAAAAAAATTATACCATAAATGAATAAAAAAGTAAATTATAATATAAACCAAAAATATAAGATAGATCATTCAGATTGTAGTAATAATAATCAAATCCAAAGGTGGTTCCATTTATAGAATGATGATCATGTCATGGAACTATGAATAATGCAGGTAATACATGGAAACATGATTATTTTACTATATATGTATCCAAAAGTACAATGATACCAAAATAACTATCTCCAGATAAAATCAAAATCTATAGACTCATCTTGTGCTTCTCTACACCAATACAATAATCAATCATGTATACCCAAGAGGGTGATTTCCCATATCCCTACCTGTATCCATAAAGTCTGTCTGAGTACCCAATGGTGGCCCGAATATGGTGTGAAATAACACTCAGTAGGCCACCACAAATGTTGTCTATAACAAGTCCAACCTATTTATATAATCTAAATCAGCATGCAGATATAACGAGATAAAAAATAATAAAAATAGAAGTGATACTTTAAATTTATCAGGTCCCACTATTACTAATAAACTAAATCATAAGGGCTATATATACAATATTTTAAGAAACATCAATGGAATGCATTATATAATATTGTATCAGACCTATATGGGGTGGGGTCTAAGGGGTATAAATTTCCAAGGAAACTGATTAAGTTAGGAAAATCAGGTAAACATGATCAAAGGAGAAGAAATGATCTAGGAATCATAATGGGTTGGATCTAAGGAGTAGAAATTTCCATGGCATACAAGTAAGTTAAATAAATTGGATTCAAGGACTAGAAATTTCCAAGGCATCTAAATAATCTATGTGAGATAGATCAAAGGAGTAAAAATGTCCCAAGCATCAAACTATGTTTTCAAATTCAAGGAATGAAAATTTCCAAGCCATCCTAGCATGTCAAATAAATCAGATCCAAGGAGTATAAATGTACCAGGAATCTAATCATGATGAGTAAACTAGTTGAATTAGATCCTTGTTGTATAAATTCCCATGTCATTAAAGTAGGTTGTTAGTGCCATACTACGAACCCTCCATTATCATCATAACCAAATTATTCACCATTGAATAAACCATTTCATCTATCATTTCACTAATCCTTTCATTATCAAAAATTATACATGTTATTATCCATTTTATAGATTTCATATACAAATAAAAAGGGGTCATAAGATTTGTAAAACCTTTAATATATCTCTTAATTACCATATTTAGTTCCAAATAATGAAAAATGAACTTAACAAACCCCGAGGGTTAAATAATCATAGTCAGAAGGTAAAGGCCACCCATTGGGTAGTTCATGTTGAGTTTGATAAAATCAAAATCCATATCATGGTTCTGCAATATATCTTAAAGATGAATTTATCATTTTACAGAAGGTTCTATTAATTTAGAAAGAATCTATAAAAATACTCTACATGTGTTATAAAGTAAAAAATGTATAAAACCCCATAAAATTCAAAAAAATTATAGTCCATATAAATTAAACCTATAGAAGAACACTCATCCAGTCTCAACCTTTGATTCAGTCCCAATCAGAATAAAATGGAAGAATGGATGAATGGACTTAAAATAGGGCATAAGATCCTATATGGAAATAGCACCATAAATAGTGTAGAAAAATGTGAAAGGATCCAATGGAATGGAGGACTCACTAGTGTCTATCTAATGATATTAATGCAAAATGAACAAGACATCATATGGTGAACTAACCCTAAATCCATACTCAACATCTTGAAGAGTTCACAATGGAAAAACTAGGGTGGGGTGGTGGAGAAAATGATAAAGAAGGATAAGGGTTAACACTTAGAAGAATTGTGGTCAAAATGGGAATTTCATCTTTAAAAACTAGGTCACATGATTGGATAAACCATGTTTCAACCATGTACTCAACTCTGGCATAAGACCCCCCCTCACACATTCATAACACATGATTAGAAAAACCATGTGCCCAAAATGCATTTTCTATATGTTACAAAACCTGCATCACATGCACGAGCATGAGTACTCGATCACACAATTAGGAAAAAACATGAACCCTATGTTGTACACAGAGACACCCCACAGATTTTTCCCTAACCATGGAGAATAGGCTGCAATATTTTTACTAACCATGGGTCCAGCTATTTTCTCCAAAAAGGTGAGGCTCTGGCCTCTGAACATGCCTCGGACACCCCTATTTCCATTATGACCCCACTAGGCACTCTCATAAGGATAAAACTAAAGTAAATAAAGGAAATTAAAAGGTTATATACCTCCTAGAAACGTCAGTTTTATGTGAAATTTTCCACTCCAATAAAATCATTCCTTGAATTTCCCTTCCAAGGGTGATCAAGAATATTTTGAGAATAACTCCTACCACCGGGAACAAACGTCAACCTTCGACTCCAAAGTCTCATCTTGTGCATGTTCATGCTACCATAACAACAATACTAGGAGAACTGATTTTCTAAGTGGAACCTTCAGGCCATGATCAACAGTTAGGATATGATACTCCTCAAAGGACATATCTACCTCAAACTCAACCTCCTCAGGTTGAAAAATATATGATGGATCATAATGATATTTGTGAAGTTTAGATATGTGGAATACTTCATGCATGGTCTATTAGCATTAAAGTAACTAAAAATGATAGGCTACCGTCCTAACTCTCTACTAAATCTCAAAGTTCTTGATGTAATGTGTCGACAACTTCTGTTTTTTAATCCAATTATATCCCAGTCTATACAAAGCTCTCAAGAAAACAAGAATCCACACCATGAACTATTGTAGTAATTGTTAATGATACTGATATATATTTTCTATTAATTTATATGTATGTGTATGCTTCATAATAATATTAAACTAAATTGATGTTTCATGAATGAGATGAGGACCATGTGTTATAAAATCTCATACCGCTAATCATCACAGGGGTGAATGGAACAACCTAGCATATGTAGCCTCAAAAGGAGTTGTCTATATGGTCACTTGGAAAATGTTATTATATAAAAACTCAGAATGAGGTAATTGATTCTTCCAATAACCTAAAAATTAACAGATTATTCTCAGAGAATGTCCTCTAAAAACTGTAAAATAAACTAGTACTTATTATATGTTTGGGGGTGATAGGTGGTACTCAATAGTACTTATGAACCCAGTGCCCTCTGCAACCCCAACTAGAACAACAACATGAAAAGTTTATCTCTATCTGATAGGATAGAATGCTAAACCCCATAGAGTTGTATGATCTCACAAATGTAGAACCTCCCTGGCTTAGTGTAATGACCCACCAATTCTCATTGCCTTGAGAGTAAAATGAGTCATTACTAAGCCATAAGAGACATCCCCAAGATGCCAAAGGCTGGCAATAAATGCCAAAGGGTTTCAAATACAAGTGGGGGACGAGTTAAACTTTAGGAAATAAACCAATAAACCTACATCAAAGGCAACTCATCAACCATAACCAAACATTCACTATATGATTCATGAACAAATGAAAGACAACTCAACAACTTCATGCACTCAAAACCACATCAAATTAAGAAACAATGGAAGGATAACCAAGTATCAGAGTACACAGCATATAAACTACACAAGACTCTCCAAAGACCTCAAGTCTCCATGCTCCACATACTCCAAGATCCAAAATCTCCAAACATCCCAATATCACGAGGTAGTGATAAACATGTGTGAAACATTACCTTTTCCCCTTTCCCGGAAGATAGAATTTGAAAAAGCACAAAAGTGCGAAAGAAAGGGTGAGTATAAAACTCAGTAGGTTTTTCCCAATGACATCCTACTCACACCACTATGATAGAATAGTTAGAAATATTTATATAAAATGGTTTATATAAAAAAATTTCTAAAAAGCAATTTATAACTAAATATAAAAATGTTTCCAAAACCATTCATTACCTAAACCATAAAAGTGCAATTGAAAGCAATTTCTCCTACAAGATATTTTTTCAGAAAAATTACCAAACAATATTTACAACCATTTCCCAATATCCCTATATCGGCATACCCAACCATTAATCAAACCCATGAAACCAACCACACATGCTATGTTATGATAGTTCCATACTCATGAGCAGTTTCTTGTCGATCAACCAAGTTTTCACAAGGTAATTGTTTCCCATTTGCCATTAATCCTTTGGCACCGAGCACAAGGTCATATTTCACCCAAGCCCCGTATATGCAATTCCCATGTGCCATTAAACCTTTGGCACCAAGACCAAGGTAATATTTCTACCAAGACCTGTAAATGAAATATGAACACACAACACATATTCCCAACGATCAGGCCAAAATAAACCTATAATAAAAACACCTTCTTATTGAAAACTATTTCCGTCTAAACCATTTCAATGCCAAACCATTTCAACTCCAATTTTTTTTAATAAAAATCTATTTTTATTGAAAATAATATCTTTTAAAAACCCCTTTTTTATCAACCATTTAGAAATTCCATAAAATCCATTATTTAAAATCATCATTTTAAATTAAACCCCCTTTTTCACAACTATTCACCAAGATCACTCAATTTCACAAAAAACATAAATCATCACAAATGAATATTTTTCCATGAATTTTACAATCAATAAAACAATTTGAATCTAAACCAATCAATCATATCAAGTGGAGTCGAGAGAAAATCCACCTACCTTGATGGTTTTGACAAAACTTTAACAACATACGAAGAACCCACAAGGAAGAGGGTCAATTATCCAAGAGCGGCCTTAGATATATTGTCCTAGTAAGATCATGACTCAAAATTGAAATATTTGGCATAAAAAACGAAGATATACCCACTATAGGTTCATATATAAGAAATAATTGAGATCAGAGATGTTGATCTAAGCAGATCTAAGAAAAAATTCCAAATTCGTAAAGAATGGTGACATACCTCAAGAATCGAACTCGAAATCACCAAGGGAAGGCTCTGGAATGGCTTAAACTCATATGGGGAGGGTTCTCCAGCCTTATAGGGATGGTAATCTCTAATTAAGGGCGTTTTGAATAGAAAAAGAAATAAATAGAGCAGAAATGAGTAAGCTCTTAGAAAATAGGATCTAGATTTGACCTCTTTGCAAGATTTGACCACATGGTTTGTGCCAACCATGTATGGATCATGAAACCTTAATTTTGGTCCCAAAAATACTTAAAACCCACAAAATTCTTTTATCCTTTAACTTTACCCATTTTTATGGAAACATCCCAATTTATGGAAACACCCCACTTAATAGAAACAACCCACTTTATGGAAACACCCCACTTTATGGAAACACCCCACTTTATGGAAACACACCACTATATGGAAACTCTCTATTTTATAGAAACTCTTTATTTTATGGAAAATCTCTATTTTATGGAAACTCTCTATTTTATGGAAACTCAACCAAAGACAAACTAATTTAAAAAATGTGAGGAAATGGGGTTATGTACCTGAAACTCGGGGTACTACATTCTCCCCACCATTGGTCATTCCGTCCTCAGAAAGTAGAAAGACCTTGAGGTCCAAAAAGAGTTCTGGCCATTTCCCTTTTATTTCCATCTCACGTTCACAAGTCTCTTCTTGAATCTGACCATGTTTCCATAAAACCTGCACGAGGATGATGCTTTTCCCATACAAGACTTTCTCTTGTTTATCCATGATCTACACTGGCATATGTACCAGTGATGCATCCAGTTCTAGCTCAATGTGACCTCATCTGATCAGATGGTCAAGATTAGGTTGATACTTTTTCAACTAGGGTACATGGAACACATTATGCACCAAACTAAACCATCATAGTATTTCCAATCGATATGCCACCTCTCCATCCCATTACTGTATCTCAAAAGGGCCAATGTATCTGGAAGATAACATTCCCTACTTCCTGAAATGATGATGTCCAAGCCTTGGAGAGATCCTAAAGAAGACATGATCACCCATAAAGAACGACAACAGTATTTGATGGTGATCTCTATAAGATTTCTGACCACTCTGAGTTGTCTCCATCCTCTTTCTAATAAACTAGATCTTCGCTATTGTTTCTTGGACAAGGCTTGGCCTGATTAGTGAATTTTCACCCATTTCCACCCAGTATAGTAGAGAATGACAAGGACACCTATATAATTCTTCAAACGGATCCATGCATATCAAGGCTTGATAACTGTTATTATATGAGAACTTCACTAAGGGTATATCCTCCTCCCATGAGCCACCAAAATTCATTACAAAAGCCCACAACATGTCTTCCAACGTTTGTATCATCCGCTCATATTTCCCATCTGTTTGAGGATGATACGCGGTGCTCATAGTCAACTGAGTTCCAAGGTCTTGCTGTAAAGATTTCTAGAAATGTGATGTGAACCTCGGATCTCTATCTGAGACTATTGACACTGGTACACCATGCCTCTTTACCACTTCTCGGATATATATTTTTGAAATATCCTCCACTGTTTGAGTTTCATGAATATGGATGAAATGAGACAACTTGGTTAGACGATCCACTATCACCCAAATGGCATCGTGTTTTCGGACCATTCTTGGAAGACCTGTAAGAAAATCCATTTTTATTTGATCCCATTTCCACACTAGGATGGGAAAATATTGTAACATACTAGCTGGTCTCTGATGCTCTGCTTTAACCTGCTAACAAGTTAAGCACCGCAAGATGAACTCGGCCACCATTATTTTCATGTCGCTCCACCAGAACTGCGCCTTCAGTGCCTTATACATCTTCTGTGCACCCGGATGTATAGTCCATCTTGAATGGTGGTAAGCATGAAGGATTTGTGCCTGAAAAACCATAGGTACAACCATCTGATCTCTGAAACACAAAACTGGACCCCCATCAAGTTTCCAACCCTTAATGGTCTCCCCACCATTGAGTTTTGAACATACAACCAGACATTCTGCATCAGAATTTTGTGCATCATTGATCAATTTTACTAAATTTGGAACAAGCATAGCAGAAAAGAAAACTGCGACATCACCTTGGTCTTCACATTCCACATGCATGTCGGCTAAGACCGACATAAAATGCCATTCATCTGAAGCTTCTTTCACCAACTAAGCATATGACATTCTACTCAATTCATCTTCTACCGAATTTCTTTTACCTGTTGTGTACATCAATTCAAAGTCAAACATTTTGAGATACTCCATATATCTCCTTTTCCTCAAATTCAAATCTCACTGTGAGAAAATGTGTTTTAAGTTTTTGTGATCCGTAAATAGAATAAATTTCTCACCAATGAGATAATGTATCCATGTTTTCAAATCATGGATGACTATAGATAACTCCAAATCATGTGTTGGATAATTCTTCTCATGCACCCTTAACTAACTTGAACTATAAGAAACCATGTGATCTCTTTTTAGGATAACACAACCCAGCCCTGATCCTGAAGCATCACAATACACCACATACCCCTGTCCTGATTTTGGAAATATCAAGATAGGTGTCGATGTAAGCCGAACTTTCAGTTCCTGGAAAGACATCTGAGATTCCTCTATCCATTGGAATGGACCATTCTTCTTTTTCAGAGCTTTCATTGGTGATTCTAGTTGTGAGAAATCACACACAAAGCATCGGTAGTAACCATCTAGACCAAGAAAACTCTGTATCTCGAACACATTCTTCGGTGGTTTCTAAGAGATAATGGCATCTATATTTTTAGGATAAAAAAACGCCTTTCTCAAAAATTACATAGCCAAGTAAATGTATTTCTTGTATCCAAAAATTACACTTTCATAATTTGGAATACAAACGATGATCTATCAGAATTTGTTACACTGTTTTCAGGTGCACCTCATGATTGGACCTTGTCTTTAAATAGACCAAAATGTCATCCACAAACACCACAACAAAAGAATCTAGAAATTTTTGAAATATATGATTCATCAATTCCATGAAGACTGTTGGTGCATTCGTTAGACCTAAAGGCATGACCACATATTAATAGTGGCCATATCTACTTCTGAAAGTTGTCTTTGGAATATCCTCTTTCTAAACTCTCAATTGGTGATATCCTGATCGCAATTCAATCTTGGATAACCATTGATCTCTCCTTAAATGATCGAATAGATCATCAATGCTTGGAAGTGGATATCTATTATTTATCATATCTTGGTTAATCTTATGATAATCACCACACAGCCGAAGAGTTTCATCTACCTTCATCACAAACAAAACTGGTGCTGCCCATTGATACATACTTGGTTGATTGAAACCCTTGCTTTCCATCTCCTCTAACTACACTTTCAATTCTCGTTACACTGTTGGTGTCATCCTATAAGATTTATGAGAAATAGGATTGGTCCTTTCAAGGAGATCAATCGTAAACTCCACTTCCCTTAGAGGTGGTAATCCGGAGAAGTTCTTGGGAAAGTCATCTACAAATTGATCCACAACAGCTGGAAAACAATTTTCCTCGATATCTTCCATTGATGCCAGTGTAAATGCTGTCAATTGGTAAAATATTGTTCCCACCATTGGTTCCAACAATCTCTTTGCACCTTTCTTTACAATCCTCTCTCCTCTAAAGAGATGCTCGATTCCATCCTCAGTCATGAAACTAATTGTTCTCCTATAACAGTCGATTTGATCCTTGAACATTGTCAGCCAATCCATACCCTGAATTACATCATAGAAATTTATATCCAACATCGAGAAGACCCATTTTAGCCCAACTCCATCAACAGTTATGGCACATTATCTACACACAAAGGCATGACATTCTCTTTCACCAAGAAGAGTTTTTAGTTTCAAAATAGAAGGCATCATTTCCAGTTTTAAACATAGTAAGTCAATAGAACAAGAAGCAATGAAGGAATTTGATGCACCAGTATCAAACAACACTTGTGAAAAGGTAGAATTCAAAATAATCATACCTATCACTATATATATTCCAGCCTGATCATCAACAGTCATTTGCTCAACTCCATACAATTGCTTCTTCACTATACGGTTCTCCTTATTTTCTTGCTGAGGTTTCCCTAGTTAAGGATTCA
This sequence comes from Viscum album, assembly GCA_963277665.1. NCBI lineage: Eukaryota > Viridiplantae > Streptophyta > Magnoliopsida > Santalales > Viscaceae > Viscum > Viscum album. The sequence continues at coordinate 737,839,242 of OY728141.1, forward strand.
TGGTATTTCTAGAATCACCATGGATAGACCTACTCTGCTGATGAGACTGATTCTGATGTCCTCTTCCAGTCAAAGGATATGATACTTGTGATAGCTGAGAAGTTTCTCGAGCACCTGACCTTGGAGTACTGCAACAATAGAATGGAATATGTCCCATATTTTTACAATTATGACATGCTCTAGGTTTTGTCAAACAATATCACTTTATGTGGTCATGTGAACCACATTGAAAACAACCTACTTTGATCTGGGGTCATGGAGGAAGGTTTACTGATCCAGCAGTTGGGTTCTAATTTCCACTTTCACTATGGAAATTGGTGTCCCTTTTCCTCTTGTAACCAGCGGTTGAGTTTCCACCATTTCCTGTAGGTATCATCATGCCTCTTCCCATAGATCCCGAGATATCATGTTCAGCCACAGTCACTTTGTTCACCATATTTGTATAGTCTGTAATACAAAGTACTACAATATTTGATCAAATCTTCTATCATAGCCCTGATTCGAAGATGCATGCCTTCAAAGAGGCACTTTCTATGACTTCTGGTGAAAAGTGTACTAAGTTCATGAACTTAGCTGCATACTCTATGACAGAGAGAATCTCTTGTTTCAGGTTAAAAAAAGTCTGTCATCTTCTAGATCTTGAACATGTGAGGATAGAATTGTTTGTTGAACAATTCCTCAAAATCCTCCCATGTAAGTCCTTCATCCAATTTAGCCAGCACCGCTAAATCCCACCACTAACGTGCAAGATCCTCAAGCATATACGTCGCTAGTTTTACCTTTAGCTTTACTGGTGTGCTGATGAAGTCGAAGATATGATTCATCCTACATAACCACACCTCTTTCTTCTCGGTTTTGGAATCACCCTAGAAATTATGTGGATTATTCTTCATGAATTGGATGGTATGATCCACATGTCGTGGCTCATTCCTCTGGTTCCCTGTGTCCACATCTTGAAAAGTTTAGAAAATACTCTGAACAAACTCTTGGTTCACATGTGGTTCATTTGAAACCACATTCTCTACAGCTTCTTTAGGTTGGTTTCGATGACGCCTACCAGGTGCCATTTTCTAAACTAAGAACAAACTCCGTTAATCTCACTCTATAGAAACTTTTGTCTTAGCATTTAAAATTCTATCACATCAACTATCACAGCATTGTTTTCCAAATCATCCTTTTTCCCATGTTCAACTATTTTTGAAACCACTTCACATGCTTTTGAAAATTAAACCATTTTCAAAATGTGATAATCATTCACATTTTTCAAAATCTTTCATTTGATAACCAATTCCATACTTTTCAAAAATGGTCATTTCTTGAAATGATGTATGTACTATTAGTGGGAATTCATTCCTCTATAATGCATGTCATGCTCGTCTCATTGGATAAACTCATTACAATGAGATTTCAAAATCCTAGAAGTGTCTCCAACCACCTATTTACCCAACTTCTTGGTAACTTGAAGTTCAGCATAAAATGGGTAGCTACATCCTTTAATGCTATATATTTCAAGTTCCAAGAATCCAAATCCTTTCTAAGATTCCCGCCCAAGGAATAGACAAGAAGGTATTTCATTTCCAAAACTAGGAACATCAATGACTATCAATTAGGCTAGGACTGAACAAGCAGATACCATTTGTAATGACCCGCCAATTCTCATTGTCTTAAGAGTATGAGTCATTACTAGGCCTTAAGCGACATCCCCAAGACGCCAAAGGCTATAAATAAATGCTGAAGGGTTTCAAATACAAGTGGGGGATGATTTATCCTTTAGGAAATAAACCAATAAACCTACCAACCATAACCAAACATTCACTATATAATGCATGAACAAATTAAAGACAACTCAACAACTTCATGCACTCAAAACCACATCAAAGTAAGCAAAAATAGAAGGATAACCAAATATCAGAGTACACAACAGATAAACTACACAAGACTCTCCAAATACCTAAAGACTCCATGATCCACATACTCCAATCTCCAAAAATCTCTGAACAGCCCAACATCACGAGGTAGTGCTAAACACGTGTGAAACATTACCTATTCCCCTGTCCCGGAAGATAGCATCTGTGAAAGCACCAAAGTTCCAAAGCAGAGATGAGTATACAACTTTGTATGTTTTCCCCAATGACTTCCCTACTCACGCCACTAGGATAGAAGAGTTAGAAACATTTATATAAATTGGTTTATATAAAAAAATTCTCAAAAGAATTTTATAACTAAATATAAACAATTTTCCAAAACCATTCATTACCGAAACCATACAAGTGCAATTGCAACCAATTCATCCAGCAAGATATTTTTTCAGAAAAATAACCAAACAATATTTACAACCATTTCCCAATATCCCAATATCAACCTACCCAACCATTACTCAAACCCATGCAACCAACCATGCATGCTATGTTATGATAGTTCCATACTCATGAGCAGCTTCTCTTAGATCTACCAAGTTGTCATAAGGTAATTGTTTCCCATGTGCCATTAATCCTTTAGCACCGATCACAATGTCATATATCACCCAAGCCCCGTATATGCAATTCCCATGTTCCATTAATCCTTTTGCACCGATCACAAGGTAATATTTCAATGAAGCCCCGAATATGCAATATAAACACACAACACATAATACAAATGTTCAATCCAAAAAAAACCTTTCAATAAAAAACCTTTTTATTGAAAACTATTTCCTTCAAAACCATTTCAATGCCAAACCATTTCAATAAAAATCCATTTTAATTGAAACCCATTTCTATAGAAAACTCCTTTTTCATTAAACATTTAGCAATTCCAGAAAATCCATTATTTAAAATCATCATTTTAAATTAAACCCCCTTTTTCACAACTATTCACCAAGATCACGCAATTTCACAAAAACCATAAATCCCCAAAAATGAATTTTTTATCATGCATTTCATAATTAATAATCCAATTTAAATCTCATACAATCAATTCTAGCAAGAGGAGTCAAGAGATAATCCACCTACTTCGAATGTTTTCAAAAAACTTTAACAATAGACGAAGAATGTAGAAGGAAGTCGGTTGATTCTCCAAGAGCGGCCTTAGATCTCTTATCCTAGCTATATTGAGACTCAACATTGAAATATTTGGAATTCAAAAATGTATATCTAGCCACTACAGGTTCATATATGATAAATAATGGAGATTAGAGAAGTAGATCTATGCAGATCTAAGAAAACATGCCCAATCCATAAAGAATGGTGACATACCTCAAGAATCAGACTCGAAATCACCAAGGGAAGGCACCAGAATGGCTTTAACTCATGTGAGGAGGGTTATCCAACCTTAGAGGGAGAGTAATCTAGAATTAGGGGAATTTTGAAGCCAAAACGAAATAAATAGAGAAAAAAGGAGTAAGCTCTTAGAAAATAGGATCTAGATTTGACCTTTGGGCAATATTTTACCACACAGTTTGTGCCAACCATGTATGGATCATGAAACCTTTTTTTTAGTCCGAACACTCCATAAAAAAATCCAAAATTTTTCCATTATTCACCTTTACCCCTTTTTATAGAAATATCCCAATTTATGGAAACACCCCACTTAATGGAAACAACCCACTTTATAGAAACACCCCACCTTATGGAAACACCCCACTTTATGGAAACACCTCACTTTATGGAAACTCTCTATTTTATGGAAACTATTTATTTTATGGAAACTATCTATTTTATGGAAACTCTATATTTTATGGAAACCCAATCAAAGACAGACCAATTAAAAAAAACATGAGCAAAGGGGGTTATGTACCCAAAACCGGGGTACTACACTTAGCCATTGAAAGAGTATTCTATATAGGAAGAAAATGGATGACCATTTTCAACCTGTAAATGATCACCCACAAGGAAACACTCTTGTGGGGTGATCAAGGAAATAACATTATAAAATACTTGGTGAATTCATCCTATTTATACTTAGGAATAAGAAATTGTTGTAACATTTTCACTAGTCACCAGGGATCCACTTTCACCTATTAACAGGTAGATCACTGAGTAACAAAACTAGATATCTCCTACTTCATCCCCGACACCAATATTAATGGTTTATGTCATGATAAATCATTGCAGGAATAAGATGAATGGACCATATAACGGAAAGATACCCACACATAAAATCCTTCCAGACATCATTGGGAACCCATATGTTTTTGTGAATGAAAAATACCTCATTCTCTTCAATAAAACTATTATGTGGGTGGTCATCATCTGAAACACTATCCCATTGGTCAAAACCCTTAGAATCTAATTGTTGTCTCATATTCAATCTTTCCAGAAGTGAATAGGTCACTGATAGGGATTCAAGTACAGACTATCCATAATGGTTCCAAACCACTTCGTGCATCTTAGAAAATAATTCCATAAGCTTCCACTTGTTACTGGGCTCCTGGAACACTTGTATCTGAGCCCTCCTACTCAGTGCATCTGCAAATAAATTTCCCCTTACGAGCATATAATCAAGGTCAAATTCAAAAGACTATTTATATTTAACCAACATTTTTTCCTGATATTCATGTAACTATTTTTAAATATGTACTTGAGGATTTTTTTGTTTGTCTAAACCAAAAAAAAACTCTCCTAGTAAGTAATTCCTCTAACAATGCAAGGAATTCACAACAATGGATAAATTAATATTTTGTTTCAGTTTGTTCCTCTCATGTTTCCTCAATTGATGATAACCATACACCATGACTCTATCCTGCAACATTCGAACTACTCCTTTCCCAATAACTGATGCAAAATAATATATATTATATCTTCTTCTTGCCTTTGGTAAAATTAGGATTGGTGTTGAACTCATTATTCCTTTCATCTCTAGAAAGGATTCTCGCATGTATCTGACCATGATAACCTCAAACCCTTATTACTCAAACCCATAAGAGACAATATCTACAAGGGGAAGGATGACAGTTCATAACCATAAATTGGTTCAATTTTTGTTAATCCACACATAAACAAAGGGTTTCATCCACCTTATTACAAAAAAAGACTAGAAACCTCCATAGAAAAGAATGGTTTCATAAAAAACACTTTAATTTCATGTCCTCTAGATACCACTTGATCTCTTTAAAATTAATATTAATCATCCAATAAGTATGAATGGATAACGATGTAGATCCAGGAACTATCCCGATGGAAAACTCTACCCATATCTCTACAGGTAGTCCCAAAAATTCATCCTGGAAAACATTTTAATGTTGTCAACCACTGGAGGGAATTCCTCTTAATGAATTACCTAATCATCTAGATATAATCTAGAAATGTGTCTTGTCATCCCACCCAGATCATGATGGTCATGCCTTTCTTGGCTAGCCTGTACATACCATTTACTCTTGTTAATAAAATTCCCTCCCTCTAGTGATGTGAAATTCACCCTCCAAAGATAGAAATCAACATATGAATGATAGGGAACCAACTTGTCCATCCCAAGAGTAGAATCAAAACCTATCATCTAATGTAAAAAATATGTCCCATACAAAGTTATACCCTCCTACCTCAAGGGGAAATCCCCATGTTAGTCCACACCCTCCAGTTATATCCACAATTGAGTATCAAGTTGCCTCACACCATAGTAAAACTAAAAATCATTCCCTAGTATCTCAACAACATGAAAAAATATGAAATAATGACATGCACTTGTATCAAAATGAGTAGATACTAACATATAGGGTAATATAATATTACCACTCACTATATAAGGTCTAGAAATATACTATTTAGGTATTGGTTTCATTGTATACATCTAGTTTGATATTTGGCCTTGATATATAGTATGAATACCCAGAATAGGTCTACTGTATTACCATTGTACGTCTGGTGTTTGGTTGTCCTGGCCATGACCACCTCCTTGATCTAATAGATCAATCAGACTCTATATTGTTTCATCCTAAGAAGCTGCTAACCCATATACTGAACGTGGAGTCAGTGTAGACCCTCTATCACTAGCTGCTGGAGTAAAGGTCCCACAAAAATGTTATAGATGTCCCTTCCTACTACAGGCCTGGTACTCAACTGGGTTTCTATCACATTGTCTCCAAATGTGTCCCTACCTACCACACTAATGATAAAGAATAAAACTATCATCACTCATACATTGGATGGTATTCACCTCAAGAGAGACCTCAAATAATCTCTTTATGTTTCCAAATAAGAAAAAACTTAGTCAAAAAGATGATTTATCCTTCTCTATGCCCCTAGATTCCCTAAATTTATGTTCAGTAATCAGTGTCTAATATACTATTTATGATACAATAGTAAGAAAAAAACGTTCAAATACTATCAGATTTCATACCTAATACCATCCTAAAATATCCTATCTTTATATACATCATCACCTAATAGAATATATTTCAAACTCTGCAGCTTTGTAAAAAGGAAATAATAGTCCATGACAAAAAAGGATCCCTACTCATGATGCAAAAACTCTCTGGATTTACTATCCCTTGGTCTCTTAGGATAAAAATAGTCATAGAAGGCTATCTAAAAATCCTTAAAAGACATATCTATATGTATATCCATTTGTTTAATCACATACCACCATCCCTTGGAATAATCTAAAATCATATATGTAGAAATATTCACTCTCCTCTTGGGAGGTGTCTTAAGATGCTCAAAGATCAATAGCATGGTCTCAAGCCATTACTATGCAGCATGTGGTCCTCCATCCCCTGAAAACATGGGTGGATACTACTACTGAAAAAAAAAATTAAAACCCTTCCATAGTCATGGAAGGGCATGGTGATCACTGAACTTTCTGAATTAAATGTAAGAATCTGTCTTGAAACTAGGACTTGTCACCCATACCAGGTATAAAACGCATCACTACATGTGGAACTACTATGGGTTCTAGGGTGGCCCAAAGCCTAACATCTCGGGAGAAAGGTCGTCACCACCCTAATATTGCGTAAATAGAGGCCATCATGGTTTCATATCTATAAAAATTCCAAACACATGACTTAGGAAAAATTTATAACAACAAGATCATTGATATAAAAACATGATAATTAAAATCCTTCTTATATACGAGTCACACCCTACTTCCTACTCTTAAATAAATTTATGGGCAACATACAAGTCATAATAATGCTTGTAATACTACCTATTTTCCACTAATCACGTTAGTTTAGGGACATGTTCTCTTGTATAAGCTAGGGGTTTTGGTAAACATAGTTTAAAATAGACAGTTATATAGAAAACTCCATTTATTATGCAATCAGAACCTCTATTTAATGGAAACTCTTTTATTTCATAATTTTATTTCTTTTAATTTGAATCTCATTTATATGAAAATTCTATTAAATGGTTTAATTATATAGATCACCATTTATAATTTATAATTCATAAGGTCCCATAAATAATATAAATTGACGTGTCTTATACATTTAATCTGAACCATAACACATTCCATCCCATACAACTAATGGTATGTGGTTCAACAATTCATAATTGACTACTTAAGGTGAATGAATAAATATATGTTGGATAACATTTTTATAATAATGTAAAAAAATTTAAAAATCAGTTATTTCTATAATATACCTGAAAAATGTTAGTCAATTTATAGTTATTTCACGCAAAGAACATATAATAGATATCATGCAGGTTGGTAATGCATCCTACATTTCATGTAACAATGCATTACATATCAGTCCTATAAGATGCTGAAAATAATGCATGATCAATTATTCATTTCCATGCCAAGACATGTAAAAAATGTAACCATCGTTAGATTAAAAATAACTTCACATATCATGTGTATCACTCAATGGTGGAATCAAATCAATGTTAGAAAAAATAAACTATAACATCATATCCAATCGTAAGTAATTCAGATTTTTCATGTATGTGGGTTAGCTGCTCCCAAGAATAGATCATTACCAAACTTTGACACATTCCTTATCTCTTATACAATATTACTATATGAAAATTTAAATGAAAATAAGACCCTATAATAGAACTTTGTAACATCCCAACACTGGAACCACTAAATGAAGCCTCGAGCCAGTGGGTCACAAGGCCTCAAACCTACCTCCCCATATGCCAGAGGCTTCTAAATAGTAGAAAGGTTTTGTGATGGTACTATGGAGAGACTATAACATTGCAATAAGATTAACATAGTGGTACTATAAAATAATTCAAAGAAGAAGCATAAAATAAACAACAACATAAGATAAATCATTCATACATTAGTGATAATAATAAAATAGAAAGGAATTTTTATATAAAGAATGATGAGAATTTCATGGATATATACTTAAGATAGGAAATACACAGAAATAGAAATCTGGTACAATATATGTATCAAAAATTACAAAGATACCAAAATAACTATCTCAAGATAGCATCATGATCTATAACCCAGTCCTATGCTCCCCTACTTATATGAAATAATCAATGAAGTATCACCAAGTGGGAAATTTAACCTATCCCTAAATACATCCATGATGTCTTTTTGGGTTCCCAACAGATGCATAAATAGGGTGTCAGATGACACTCAATAAAACACCACCAACGGTGTTTGTAAAAAACCCAGACTATGTATATAAGCTGAAGTAGTTTTCTGATATAACAAGGGTAAAAATAATAATAATATAAGTGATATTTTCAAATATATTAGGTTATACTATAATCATGAAAATAAATCATAAGCTTTACCTATAAATCATGTCAAGAAACATCAATAACCTTTGTCTTGTAATCCTGTATCAAGCCTATATGGGCTAGGGTTCAATGAGTAGAAATTTCCATAGGAAATAAGTAAGAAAATTAAATTATATAAACAAGATCTAAGGATTAATAATTTCCATTGAATCCTAATGGGTTGGATCCAAGGAGTGTAAATGTTTAAGTATTCCTAATAAGCTGATAAAATAGGATCCAAGCAGTAGAAATGAACAAGTAATCCAAATAAGAAAAGTGAACTAGATCTAAGGAATAGGAATGTTCAAGGCATCCTAATAAGTCATTGGATCCAAGTATAAATATCCATGAAATCCTAAAATGTTTAGTAAATTAAATCAAAGGAGTATAAATTTCCAAGGAATATTAATATGAAAAGTAAACTAGTTAAACTAGATCCTTGGAGAAGAAATGTCCAAGGCATCCAAGTATGTTGTCGGTGAAATTCTACGAAAACTCCATTATCATCACAAAAAAATTATTCACCATTGGATAAACCATTTTATTTATCATTTCATTAATCTATTCATAATCATATACAAGACAAGGGATTATCCATTTGATTACTATCGTATACAAATGAAAAGATGCAATAAGGTTATTACAAAGTTTAACAATTCTTTTAATTACCATATTCAGTTCCAAATAATGTACTGTGAACTCAACACACCCCAGTGGTGGCATAATCATGTTAAAAGGTTGAACCCACCCCAGTAGTGGTCCATGTTGAGTTTTACAACATGAAACCTTATACAAGAGTTCCACGACATGTATTATACATGAATTTATCATTTAACTCAATGTTCAATTAATTTAGGAAGCATTGATAATAATGTATGGCTTATGTCATAGTGAAAACATGGTATAAAACAATTAGAAATAAGAGAAATTTTATTTACCACCTACCTTAATCCCATATAATAATTCTCATCTAGTCTCACCGCAAGATTCTGCCTATATTAGAAGAAAATATAATAATGATATAACTCCATAAACATACAGAATAGTATCATATACTAAAATAGAATCTATGATAGTAATGAAAAAAAATTAAAGGGTATTATAGAATTAAATAATCACTTATGGCTATCCAATGAGACAAATGAAACAAAAATTGTATGATGAGTAGTGAAATGACACCAAAGCATAGTCAATGGCTTCTATATCATAAGTGAGAAATGTGTGTTTTCCACTGGAGAAATGATAAATAAATAGGAGGGTTAAAACTTAAAAAATTTGGGGGAAATTTTTAATTTCACCTTCAAAAATTGGGTTGTGTGGTTTGGCCACATGGTTGGCCAAAATGTGCACCAAATATGCACCCAACTCTCTCTAAATACCCCACTTACATTGTCATAGTACATGGTTAGACAACATGTTCTCCAATTTTGTGTTCTAACTTTATTATAAAACCTACAATACATGCATGGAAATGTGGCCTAGGTTACAAGTTTAGGGCCAACTGTGCACCATTTTCTATGCTCTGAGAGACCTCGCATGGTTTACCAAAAAAATGTGTATTGGGTGGCATAGAATCTACTCACCTTGATACCCATATTTTTTCTCCAAAAAATAGGGACTCCAGGATCCAATCAAGACTTGGACACACTCGTTTCCTTATTGAACCCAATAGGCACTCCCATAAGGATAAAACTAAAGTAACTAAAAAATTAAAAGGATAAATACGTCATAGTAAATTTGGGTTCTTACACCTACCTTTTGGTGAAATCAATAGTAATGATTCAAGAAAAGCACACTTATGAATAAAAATTATAAGTATGTCACGCCAAAAAATAGATTCTTCTATTATGTAAGAAAAGGACATATCATTGACATTTCCAAATACTCTATGGATATAAATGTTCAAGGAAGTAATATTGAATCAATGAAAGAATCAATGCAAGAAACAATCAATCCAAGAAAGGAATAAGTAGATTGTATTAATGGATTACATTCATGAGAAACTATATAGATGTTCCAAGAAATATAACCCTACTTTTAAAGAATTTATGATTATTTGGATAACAAAAATACAAAATAAAAAAGACAACTAAATAAAAGGATAAGTTATGTGAAAAAGTGAAAGAATTAATTTTAGTTGAATAAAAAAATTCATGTGATAATATCCAATTTTGATAAACCAATACCTCATGAGTAGTTGTACAAAACATGAAATCAATTTGGTTATAACTCAAATAATTTTATGGTTATCCTACAATATCTAGAAGAAATGAAAAATTAGACACGTCTAGTACCAAGAACAAAATATTCTTCAATTTCTCAAATTAAATTTCAAATTCCACACAAGTAAGTGATTGAAAAAGTAATGAAAACCATTATACTCAAGACTAAAACTTGTAAGAATAAAAATTAAACAATAAATATTTCTTCCAAATGTAGAGTTAATGATTGAAGAGTATATATGCTAAGAATCATTCCTCATCCTGGTTTCTCACCAAAAATAATTGGTGACCAACCTTATTTCCATATATGTGTTTTTTTGGGATTCTATGTGTATAGTATTGTGAAGAAAAAAATGGGAGAACTTTTTGAATATTGTGATAAATAATGAATGAAGATCTATCTATCATGGAATGATTTTATTGGTATCATGTGTCCTCCTTGTAAAACATCAATTCGTATTAAAAGAGATACTTAGAGTACATTCTAAATTAGACCACCTGTGGTGAAGAATTATGTGGTGTATCCCTTGAGGGTGAGCTGATAAGAAGAGAAGTTTTTAGATGATATTATATCATGAGAATATAAAAAAAAATATAGAGTGTATAAAGTAAGATAAGGTATGGAAATTAAATATTCTGATAAGTTATTTGATTAAATCAAATCATATTTTAGATGATATAGTTTTTTGAGTTGAAAAATAACTTAAGGGGGAGTAAACTACTTTCTCTAGAATATTGTATGTGTTTTCTATGATGACTGTAGGTTATAAATTCAATAAAAATAAACATGAGTTTTCCCAGGAAATAGGAATCTAATTTTTTATATCATTTTGATATTTTTTTAAATAGTTTTTACGGGTATCTTAATCACACTTTTTTTATACACTGAGATAGTTCTTGTATTATTTGAATTTATTAGTTGATGGATAATTTATTAAATAAATGTGATCCCACCATTATCTAAAATAAATCACGTTTTACTAAGACGGATAGGATGATGTCTTTTTAGAATCATTATATGAAGAATATTTTACCCCTTATTCATGAAAATTTTTATATATTATCAATTAGGGAAGATAAAAGGAGAACTCTTGATGGAAAATTGATAGTAATATATGTAATCTAGTTATGGGTATTGACATCAAACCCAAAGAGGGATATTAAAGAGCCCAATTCATTATAATGGTTATATTTTTTGTCAATGAATAAGGAGACTGTTAATATGTGTTGAGTGATGGAGAAAGAACCCATTCAATTAAAAAATTTAAATGTAAGATATAAAGCTTGGAGGAAAGTTTCTTCCATTATAAAAGATTTTAGAGACTCAATCATATGTCTGTAATGAAGAATCATTTGTGATGGGATTGTTTGAGATTCCCATATCACTAATTTTATGATTATAGAGCTGGAAATATATGAGAATCAAAGTCAAGTATTTATGGAATGTGAAATCACAATCTACACCATGTTCCTTATAAAGATAGAAGTTGTTATAAAAAGACTCAACAATCTATGATCGATGTATTATAAAGGGTGGATAGAATATTCAGAATCTATCAATCAATTATCAATCATGAAGGTTATTATTTTATATATAAATCAACTTAGATGACCATTTAAAGAAACTAAATATTGGATTAGTTCCAAATCTATTATATCTAGAAGTTACTGATGTTCTAGAACTTGAATCACTATTTTTAGAAGTATTACACATTTAATATCATTTATAAGTAATTTTGGATGTTATATATTGATTTGAGGACTCGAATTTTTATGTATTCCATAGTTAATGCTTAGATTTTGAGGAGAGTAAGGATGAGTAGAATTATGAAATATAACAATTTGAAAAGTTATATGATTTGAAGAAACTCATATTTTTTGGATAAAATAAATAAATTGAAATGAGTTTTCATTTGTATGAAAGATATTTTTTATTCAAAATATATTTTCCAATGAATATTTAAGAGATTAGTTGAGTAAAAAACCTTAGATATGGATTTCCCAATATGTAAGAAGCACTTTGAGGTGGATAACAAAATAGGGAAAGTAATTATATCATCTTGATATCTAATATGTGATATATCACACATAATATCATTTTAGAGGATTCTATTTAAATGTAGAAAGGAAAAATACATACATCAATACATGAGGGTTAATATTAGAATATGTTAAAGTAACTCTGAGGTAATGTAAAAGGATTTGAAAACTGAAAAATATTATGTTGATATTTAATAGTAACTTCAGATTGATACATAATATTTTAACAGAGTGTAGAAATGGAAAATTATTTAGAACTATGTGATATTTAAGATTGAAAATTTCTTATGTAAATGTTTCTAATTGAATAATTGGAAACTTCCCAAAGTACCCTATAATATGTAAAGGTATGGTTTTCGATATGTAAAGGTCATCAAAATGAAAAGGGAAATACATAATGGTCAAATATCTAATATATAAGTGTCACTCAGACATAATTTGAAACAAAATTTGAGTTTAATTGAGATATATTAGGGTATTTTCAAAAAACATTTAATAGGCCTCAAGACAATACATAAAGTTTATTCCTTTTAAAAAATATGTTATTACTATAATGAAATATTCTTAATAGGGATAATTTATCCTATGTTGTATTTATTATTCAATTAATTTAACATCATTATTATTCCAATGAATATTGTGACTAAATTTTAGTGTTGAGAAGAAGAACTTTGAGCCATGGACAATAGGTTCACGGCATAAAGTAGAAGGTTGTGTTTTGATGAGGTTTTCTACACTATAAATAGAATTATCACATTGTGAGGGTTTCTATATGTTTTCATACAATAATAAAGAATTTGATTTTATAGAAAACCAAATTTGTAAGTTTTAAGGAAGTGGTTATGGTTTTTAGGATGTAAAAGATGCATGTGATGCCCTGAAATTACACACCTGAGTCCAATTCCATAAACACATGCTTTACATACTAGCGTTGATACCAACATTAAATTAATGAACATAACATTACCATAATTGTATGACTAAAATAAATTATTTAATTATAAACATTCTAAATACCTTACAAGTTTATAGATTTTGGGAAATAGGAAAAATAATAAACTAATAAGTCATATATCTTCTTTAATTAATGGTCATTTTTCCACGATATAATAAACTACATGATCCATAATATATCCTCAATATCTCTCAAAAATTATCTATAAAATAAATCTTTTTAGACATATCATATTTAACAAATCTCTTCATAAACTAGGGAAATAAAGGGTGAGCAAAAATTATAAGTATGGGAAAACATAATACTAGGGGAATCATGTAGAAAAAATATGGCACAAATATTATGGAAGGAATAGGTAATATAAAGTAATTCCAAAAGAAAATAAGACTGAAATAATAATATATCCATGGGTAACAATAGAAATAAATTGATCATAAATAGTAATAAATGGTTCCTTATATTTGAAACTTATAATTTAAGACAACTAATTACATGAACTAAGCCAACACATCCTAATAAAAGACATCAAGATCTGAACATCAATGTTTTTTCTCTATGAAATATCTTTTTCTAGGTTGGAATATACCAGAATACCCAAGAATATTTTTCTTATGAAACCTACTGAGCATCGAAGGTATATATAAGTATTGTTCTCACCCATCACTTATTTTAGTCCAATGAATTCATCACATGAGATAATGAGTAAACAATACATGATCAACTTGGATAATAACCATCTGTATTGGAATAATATTATATGAAACACAAATACTTTTCCCCATATCAATAAATGGGATCACATGAACATAATCCATCCAAAAAAATAAATTTATGGTTTAACAATACATAGTAAAATTTTATGAGTAATCATTAAACATTCATATCATAATAAAAAAATATAGGTATTTTTAATATTTCTCTAATTAATAAATTTAATAGATTTATATGTAAGAATCCCCCAAGATAAAGCCATATGGAGTAATAGTATCTGGTTATGTTAATAATTTCCCCTAATCAATCAATTTGTGGAATCTATCTAAACACCCTTCAATGAAATTAATGGAAAATATGGTATTCCCAAAGAAAAGACACGAAATCAAAGTTATACCTTTTTATAGTGGATGGTTCTAAAAGGAAAAGATAGTTATGAATTATATTTATTTTATAAAAGAAACTTATATAAGTCATCTAGAAAAAAAAATTAGATAGTTTCAAATTAATATATCTCTAGTTTAATAAAGGGAACCCATATGGATGTTGACATAGATATAAAAACCATACAAGAAATTGTTCTAACGATGTCACACAAGAAGGGATCAAGAATTGAATTTTTTGATACTGTGAGTTAAATCCCCCAAATTATATATATATATATATATATCTGTGTGTGTGTTTTTTTCATGTTTTCATGTATTATTTATTTATATTTATGTGTTTGTGTGTGTGCGTGTTTGGATGTGTATTAATTAGTTTTTATCTATTTTCAATATAGGGTGTAAGTAATCTTGATCGCTTTATACTAGTTTCATAAAAATAGTGTTGGTATTCATTATTTCAAAACAATTCATCATTATAATAAAATTAAAGGAACTATTACCGATGTTACATGATATTTATAAAGTAATAATTACACTCTATGTTATTTTCAATTACAAACCATGATGATTTAATTGATGATGATTGTTTTTCGGGGATTCTTAATGAATGAAATTTGTCTTCTTAATTAAATATCTTTTTAATAATTTTACCAATATAGAATGAAAAAACTTTTTATTTAATTATTTATATTTTATATTTCCATAAATTAAATTCTCATCGCCATCTATGATATAAATTTATTTAATTGTTCAATTATTTGATTAAACCAACCCAAACAAGAATATACCATAATTAATGGAGGATTATTAAGTGATTTAGTTGTAATATAATTATACCAAAAGTATAATGATCCTATTTTGTGACTATTATTGTGATATATCATAATTTTTATGAATTATAAGATGAATATAACTGATAAAAATTATTTTATTTTATAAATAAATATTTTTTTACTCTTAAAATGCTCTTTTGGGTGGTTTCATTTAACATGGTGGTTTAGTGGTGTCACACCCCGACCGATCGACATGCGACTTTCGCACGAGTTATAGGACTGTGTGACAATCACGCAGTTAGCCTTGTATGCGGCCAGCGTCGGGTGACACAGTTCGAACGCGGTTCGCCCAACTGTGCACTTGGCGTTACGCAAGTCATGCAGTTGTTAATTTTTTTATTTTTATTTTTATTCTTCTTCTTATTATTGTTTTTGTATGACTATTATTATTATAATGTTTGTTATTATTATTATTATTATTATTATGTTTATTATTATTATTATTATTATTAAAAAAAACTAAACCCTAATATTCCCCCCCCCCCCGTTCGGCGAGCTCGACCCCTCCCCTTTTCCCGTTCGGCACAGCGGACCCCACCCCCCCCCCCCCGGTTCGGCCCCTCCTGCGCATGCCAGCCGGCGTCCCGGCGCTCCGCCTCACCGGCCGCCTCTGCCTCGCCGTCCACCTCCGTCGAGCGCCACCCTCCCCCTTTTTTCCCCGGCCGGTTCTTGTTCCCCCCCCCCCCCCGGCGCTCCTCCGCTCGCCGCTCCCCACCGGATCTGGTCCGGAAAACCGGACGCCGCCCTCGTTGGTCTCCCGCGGCCATCGTCCGCACAACCCCTCCCTTGCCGGCGTTCCTTTCAGCCGCCGGTTCTTACGACCCCGCAACCGCCCCACCGTCCTCCCGAGCTCCGGCGACTTGTTCCGGCGCCTCCCGCACCCCCTGTCGGTGTGATTTCTGGCACGCCTCATCGGTGACCTCTTCTTTCGGCAGCGACCCCCCCTTCGGTAATTGGTTCTTCCGGATTTAGGGGTTTTCAGTTTGCCTTATACCCTAGATTTTAGGGTTTGAGGTTGTGTTTGGTTTGATTTTGTTGTTTATGTTTTGATTTGTTGATTTAGGGATTCGATTAAGCTGGTTAGTGATGCGTTTTACTTGCGATTGGAAATTTCACACCGAACATGGGGGTTTCGACACAAATGGTTGGTGGTTCCATTCCTTTGCATCATTTGATTAATTTAATATGTTTATTTGATTTTATAAATATGTTTTATGATCTATTTTGGTGTCGCAAAAATATATTTTCGAAGTGTTTGGTATGCGTTCAATTGGATAATGAATTATTTTGGTGTGTTAGATTTATTGAGCATTTTTTTGAAATTAAATTTCGAATTGATTGAGTAATTGAAAACATGTATTAATATGGTTATTTTGCACATTTGGTATTAAAGTGACGTTTTAAGTGAAATCAAGTTCATTTTTTTTGTGTAAACTCTCGTGTGCAAATTTGGATTGCTTGATGAACTATTTGATTGGATTTTTTTTAATGTGATATGTGAAACTAGTGTTTGATAGCATTGAATATGTGTTACATTTTTAAAGTGGCATTCTTATGTGAAAATTGGGCGTTTTACATGTGTAATCCCATAGCGCTCTATTTATAAATATTCTGTTAACTGTTTAAATAATTTAACAAGTTGTGATTATGGTGCGAATTATGATGTGAAAAAGGGTTTTGTGTGTGTTTGGATGAAAGAGGTGATTTTGAGTGTGCTTTTGGTGTAAAGTCATGTTGGGCTTCTTATAAGTGTTTCAAAAACTGTGTATATTATTCATTAAGTTGCGTGAGTAATGCAAAATACATTTTTAAAGGGTTTGACATGTTGTGTGTTTTATGTTTTGGGTGCGGGTGAGTTTTATTTGTGTGCGAAGTCATGTTTGAATTCTTAAAATTATTTTATAATTTTTCTTAGTACTTTATTCAATGGTGAAAATGGTTGTTTAATTGTGCAAACGATTTATTGAAATTTTAAGTGGTGTAAATGATGTTTGAAGAAAACTTTGGTGTGCGTATTATTTCAAAATGGGAATTATTAGTGAAAATAGCATTTTTAAGTACAATTAGTATTTTGTAACATATGGGACTTGTTTGAGCACAAGGGAAACCCTGGGTATCTAGGTGGGAGGACCGGAACTAGTACGCTAGTGAACGGAGGGGTTTTGACCATGGTTCACATAGCATGTTTGACGTGACAACACTAACAAAACTATATTGGAGATGATTGAGGACCACTAGGTTATGGGTATTCTCCCTACTAGTGGCTCGTGCACGAGAACGGATATTCGTCATGGTTACTTTTCACCGAGGTACGAGGTTCTAGGGACCCACACGAGTTAGATGACCCTTAGGGGATTTACCCATGGTGCTCTACTATTCATGACATGGTGCCTTCCGTCAGCATACGGAGGACCACTCGGGTGTGTGCGTGAGTGATCTTTATAAATTTTCCCTTCCGCTTTAGAATAATGTTTAAAAAAAAATGGTTTTTCTTAAAGTGTTAGTTTTCACTTTTAGCATGTAAATGTTTTCCTTAAAAGTGGTTTTTTTTTCTAAATGTATATTTTGAATAAGCATGTTAAATTATCTCTTTGATGTTGCGGCATGGAATCTTTTATTCGGTGCGATCCAACTGGGTTGTTGGCTCACACCCTACATGCACCTTTGGGTGCATGTAGTTTATGTATCTTGTGTATCCCAGGTTGAGGCATCGTGCTTGGTGATGGTGGTTCGTTTGGTTGATGGTCTTCTTGTGCTGGTTGGTGCCGATGACTTGAGGAGGTTGCTCCTCTTTTTGTAAGGAGGTTTGAGGTGTTGTTTTAGCTTCTCGTTGTGTCAGCGTTCTTTCTAGTATTTGTTTAGTTTTAAATTTTATATTTTGGATTTATTATTGGTAGTTTTGATTAAACTTTTCAGATATGTTTTTTTGGGTTTTATTAGTTATTTTAATAAGATAAATTCGGGTAAATCGTTCCCAAGGCATCTCATGTGATACCCAAGCACTTGTGCCAGGCCGTGGGGATCGGGAACGCCCTTCGGGCCTTGCCGCGAATCAATTCGGGTGACCATTTCAGGGTCGACCCGGCTTGGTTTGTGACAAATGGTATCAGAGGAAGGTTCTTGATATTTGGGATTCCTGGTAGAAGTAGATTAGGATTTTTCGGGGCTCAAGAGGTAGGTTACGGGTTGGTGCTTGATCACCACCGCCCGTGACGAGACCTGAGTTACGAGGGGTAGTCCGGGTTTTGAGTCTTTTGTCTTTGTTTGTTCTGGTTTGAGAGATAATAATGAAGGCGAACTGGTTCATGTTGTGGCCTCACATGGGGTGGTGACCCATGTGGAGTCCAAGTGTCCAGTTCAAGGCCCTCTTAGTGTAATGCCTTACTTGGGTCATGACTCACCACCATGTCGCCAGGTCAGGTATATGCACTAGTCCCTCATTCTGGTGGTTTGTTTTTGATTGTGTTTCATTTTGATCTCGGTCGATGTAAGCGTGTGTTAAAAATGAAAGTTTGTTTTTTTTAATGGGAAATTGTTTCTTTTAAATTGTTTTGGAATTGGTGAACTGGGTTCTTTAAGTGAGAGTGTTTCGATTTGGAATGTTTTGTTGCGTGCTTGGATTTGATAAGAGAATGAAGTGTTTTGAACCATGGTATTCTTTATGGAGGATCACATGTGCATCGATATGTGCAGAGAGTGCGTGGGAGCACTTGTCCGCGAGCGATGTAGCTGAGATTGGGTGAACGCACTTGGGACAGTCCATAAATTGCCATAGGTGATATTTAAAATTTAAAAGAAATAACGTTTTTTGGAAAAGAAATTTTTACTCATGTTTGTATATGTTTAGGTTATGAGTTTATTGCCCTTGGCTCGGGCTACCTCTTTGATTGAGTTCTGTCTTGATGCCGCTTTTAGTTTCATTTTTCGTGTTGTTCTTAGTATGCCACCCAGAAAGGTTATTAAGGTTACTAATGAGTCATGCCCATTTTTAAGTTCTTTTTGCATATTTCCTTTGTATATCAAAGTCATTAATGTCCGTGAGGGGCAGTTGTGTGGTTGTGTAATTAGAGTGAGTCTTCAGGTTGTTAGGGACTCCCAGGGTTATTAGGATTTGTACCGTCTCGGGTTTATTTGGGGGTTCTGTTTTGGACTAATAAAGGTGAAATGTCTCACAATCATTGAATATTGGGATGTGTTTAATGGTAATTGGATCTGGTGCTAGTTCCCCATCTGGAAAGAAGTGCATGCCAGAGGAACCTGTCGTCAAGACACCATCTTTATTGGTGTCGACATTCAGGTTGTCTAACTATTCTCTTGTGTGTCACTAGTGTGGCCTCTTTGGGCATTCTAAGCCATCATCTTTCATCCCATTGAAAATGTGTCACTATTGTGGTCATTTGAATCGTCGAGAAGAAGAAGAAGTTGGGGACTAGAGAATTAAAATGCCTGACTGTGAGGCAGGAAATGCTTTAGCCATCAGAGCCCCAACCACAGGTCTCGGGGTGAAGCTCGCGCACAGTCAGGAGTTTCCGAGGGTGTGTAGAATGTCACTTCG
The DNA here is from genome assembly GCA_963277665.1 of Viscum album. Classification (NCBI taxonomy): domain Eukaryota; kingdom Viridiplantae; phylum Streptophyta; class Magnoliopsida; order Santalales; family Viscaceae; genus Viscum; species Viscum album. The sequence goes on from OY728141.1 coordinate 737,859,604, forward strand.
GATTATGTTTTCAGCTTTCTGAAGGGAAATATCCAAAGTGTTCTTGTTCAATTCTTGTCGTCGTCTTAAACTGATCCTTGTTGTCATCACGTGATGAGATTGTCCTACCACAATCCAAGTGGCCTCATTTTCTCTTGGTGTAGTTTCTAAATCGTTCGGATTCATTGAAAGGCGGTAGGTCCGTGACTAAACGAACCCGTTTTGATTTTGAGGATGGTCTCATTTAGTGTGTTTGAGTTTTTTTTCTTCTTCCACAACAGTTTTAATCCTAGTGGTGGAGTTATCCCGTTAGCATTGAGAGGTGGGGATTAGTTCAGTTCAGGGAGTTCTCGCATTGACCCCCCCCCCAAGGGTGGTGTGTCCGAGTTTCAAGGATTCCGTGTTAGTAAATTTCTGTGGTGGGGAGAACCCTCCCGTGTTCTCCCCTCAACATCGGACAATGATTGTACTCGAGTTGGTTGGGTGTGACTTGTGTTGGTAATGGTCACCCCAATCATCTCAGTTTCTTCTGGTATTGCTTGGCCATGGACTCGAGTTATACAAACTATTGGCTTGGTGACTTTCTGGGGGCAGAAAGTGTTTGTGGTGGGGAGAATTGTCACACCCCGACCGATCGACGTGCGACTTTCGCACGAGTTATAGGACTGCGTGACAATCACGCAGTTAGCCTTGTATGCGGCCAGCGCCGGGTGACACAGTTCGAATGCGGTTCGCCCAACTGTGCGCTTGGCGTTACGCAAGTCATGCAGTTGTTAATTTTTTTATTTTTATTTTTATTCTTCTTCTTATTATTGTTTTAGTATGACTATTATTATTATAATGTTTATTATTATTATTATTATTATTATTATTATAATGTTTATTATTATTATTATTATTATTATTATTAAAAAAAACTAAACCCTAATATTCCCCCCCCCCCGTTCGGCGATCTCGACCCCTCCCCTTTTCCCGTTCGGCACAGCGGACCCCCCCCCCCCGGTTCGGCCCCTCCTGCGCATGCCAGCCAGCGTCCCGGCGCTCCGCCTCGCCGGCCGCCTCCGCCTCGCCGTCCGCCTCCGCCTCCTCCGTCGACCTCCACCCTCCCCCTTTTTCCCCCGGCCGGTTCTTGTTTCCCCCCCCCCCGGCGCTCCTCCGCTCGCCGCTCCCCACCGGATCTGGTCCGGAAAACCGGACGCCGCCCTCGTTGGTCTCCCGCGGCCACCGTCCGCACAACCCCTCCCTTGCCGGCGTTCCTTTCAGCCGCCGGTTCTTACAACCCCACAACCGCCCCACCGTCCTCCCGAGCTCCGGCGACTTGTTCCGGCGCCTCCCGCACCCCCTGCCGGTGTGATTTCTGGTGCGCCTCATCGGTGACCTCTTCTTTCGGCAGCGACCCCCCCTTCGGTAATTGGTTCTTCCGGATTTAGGGGTTTTCAGTTTTCCTTATACCCTATATTTTAGGGTTTGAGGTTGTGTTTGGTTTGATTTTGTTGTTTATGTTTTGATTTGTTGATTTAGGGATTCAATTAAGCTGGTTAGTGATGCGTTTTACTTGCGATTGGAAATTTCACACCGAACATGGGGGTTTCGACACAAATGGTTGGTGGTTCCATTCCTTTGCATCATTTGATTAATTTAATATGTTTATTTGATTTTATAAATATGTTTTATGATCTATTTTGGTGTCGCAAAAATATATTTTCGAAGTGTTTGGTATGCGTTCAATTGGATAATGAATTATTTTGGTGTGTTAGATTTATTGAGCATTTTTTTGAAATTAAATTTCGAATTGTTTGAGTAATTGAAAACATGTCTTAATATGGTTATTTTTCACATTTGGTATTAAAGTGACGTTTTAAGTGAAATCAAGTTCATTTTTTTGTGTAAACTCTCGTGTGCAAATTTGGATTGCTTGATGAACTATTTGATTGGCTTTTTTTTAATGTGATATGTGAAACTAGTGTTTGATAGCATTGAATATGTGTTACATTTTTAAAGTGGCATTCTTATGTGAAAATTGGGCGTTTTACATGTGTAATCCCATAGCGCTCTATTTATAAATATTCTGTTAACTGTTTAAATAATTTAACAAGTTGTGATTGTGGTGCGAATTATGATGTGAAAAAGGGTTTTGTGTGTGTTTGGATGAAAGAAGTGATTTTGAGTGTGCTTTTGGTGTAAAGTCATGTTGGGCTTCTTATAAGTGTTTCAAAAACTGTGTATATGCTTCATTAAGTTGCGTGAGTAATGAAAAATACATTTTTGAAGGGTTTGACATGTTGTGTGTTTTATGTTTTGGGTGCGGGTGAGTTTTCTTTGTGTGCGAAGTCGTGTTTGAATTCTTAAAATTATTTTATAATTTTTCTTAGTACTTTATTCAATGGTGAAAATGGTTGTTTAATTGTGCAAATGATTTATTGAAATTTTAAGTGGTGCAAATGATGTTTGAAGAAAACTTTGGTGTGCGTATTATTTCAAAATGGGAATTATTAGTGAAAATAGCATTTTTAAGTACAATTAGTATTTTGTAACATATGGGACTTGTTTGAGCACAAGGGAAACCCTGGGTGTCTAGGTGGGAGGACCGGAACTAGTACGCTAGTGAACGGAGGGGTTTTGACCATGGTTCACATAGCATGTTTGACGTGACAACACTAACAAAACTATATTGGAGATGATTGAGGACCATTAGGTTATGGGTATTCTCCCTACTAGTGGCTCGTGCACGAGAACGGATATTTTTCATGGTTACTTTTCACCGAGGTACGAGGTTCTAGGGACCCACACGAGTTAGATGACCCTTAGGGGATTTACCCATGGTGCTCTACTATTCATGACATGGTGCCTTCCGTCGGCATACGGAGGACCACTCGGGTGTGTGCGTGAGTGATCTTTATAAATTTTCCCTTCCGCTTTAGAATAATGTTTAAAAAAAATGGTTTTTCTTAAAGTGTTAGTTTTCACTTTTAGCATGTAAATGTTTTCCTTAAAAGTGGTTTTTTTTTTCTAAATGTATATTTTGAATAAGCATGTTAAATTATCTCTTTGATGTTGCGGCATGGAATCTTTTATTCGGTGGGATCCAACTGGGCTCTTGGCTCACACCCTACATGCACCTTTGGGTGCATGTAGTTTATGTATCTTGTGTATCCCAGGTTGAGGCATCGTGCTTGGTGATGGTGGTTCGTTTGGTCGATGGTCTTCTTGTGCTGGTTGGTGCCGATGACTTGAGGAGGTTGCTCCTCTTTTTGTAAGGAGGTTTGAGGTGTTGTTTTAGCTTCTCGTTGTGTCAGCGTTCTTTCTAGTATTTGTTTAGTTGTAAATTTTATATTTTGGATTTATTATTGGTAGTTTTGATTAAACTTTTCAGATCTGTTTTTTTGGGTTTTATTAGTTATTTTAATAAGATAAATTCGGGTAAATCGTTCCCAAGGCATCTCATGTGATACCCAGGCACTTGTGCCAGCCCGTGGGGATCGGGAACGCCCTTCGGGCCTTGCCGCGAATCAATTCGGGTGACCATTTCAGGGTCGACCCGGCTTGGTTTGTGACAAGTGGTCATGTTGTTAATAGGATGTCCAATTTTTTTTAAAAACATTTGTAATTTCATAATAATCGTATTTATAAATTAAAAACATTCTCATTACAATCCATTTAATGTGGTGTTGAAATGAAAAATGGAAATCAATCATTCCATGGAGGTGATAGTCCACATGTACGCAGGGATGGTGATTTTGTTTTCCATGGAACAAAGAAAATGAGTAATATAATTTATGATTTAATAATTTAAAATAGTAAATAAATACAATACATAAAGATTAAATTCAATAATAGTACCTTCCTTGTAATTTTGTGAAGTAAATTGAAACATGTTATGTCATGGAGGTGATAGTTCACACATTGCATGAATGAAGGTTTCATTTTTATTGATAGAAAAGTTAAAGGTTGTTAATGCTTGTACCATAATTATAATATCATAAAATGATAATAATTATACTAATTTATAAATTTAATATGGTTTAATGGAATCTTTGGAATAATAAATTTACATAGATAAATACAAATGAAATCAGAGTGATTAGAAATGTATTCCTAACTTCATGGATTATCTACTTGACAAAGGGGATTAATCCTTTGAGGGATGGTATTTTTAGAATAAAAAACCACTTTAATGTTTATAGGAATGTTTATAATAATTATAGGTATATTTTGGTACAAAATAAGTTTATTTTTGGGGAAGGGGAACTGATAAGTGGAGTTCCATTTTTATAAGTTAAAATGAATTGTGTTTTTCTAAATACCAATAACTTTTTAATAATGGGAAGTCACTCTAAAGGTGTTTACCTCTAAAATTTGGAAATAATAGAGTGAGGAATAGATAATTTCAAACTAATCTTCAAACACTCAGTTATATTATTATTTTTATCATGTTTCAATCCCTTTACTCCTTAAAGTATTACTTTTACCATTTTAGTTGTTCATATGGAAACTAGGTTTTATCTTAGAAAATAATTTTTTAACTAAAAAAACTAAAATGCTCATTTTTTCATAATTTTTACCTATTGATTCCAAATTATAAATTTATTTAATAAAATTAAATTTATAAAAGTGAGAAAAAAAGTTAAATACTAATTGTATAATCTATTAAAAACAATTTTTTTAAAAATATAACTTATATTGTAAGATTTAAAAGAAGTTGGGGCGGTGACTCAGGGGTAAACCACATAATGATACTTCCAAATGACCATGTTTGAAAAAAATTCAATCCCATTAGGGGGGTTTATGATGTAGGCGATGACACTCACATGATATACGCAAGTGGTGACATAAGCATGACGCAGGCCTGGTGATGTAGTCATGACAGGGGCTCGGTGATGCATGCATGACACTACATTGGGAATTCATGCCATATTCATGAGCAAATTTGCCTTGTTAATATGGGCTATAGAATGGGTATCCCTCTAACCAAATAAAAAGAGGTATTTGTTTTCATAATAAAATGCAGTTTCATCACTAATTTGTAAGATTAAAATATGGCTTTGTAGATTAAAATCATCATTTTTAAAATTATAAAATACATATTGGGCATTAATTTTTTTTTATAAATTTAAAATTCATGTATTTATACTACTAATTTTATAAAATTCATCTATTTTTAAAAATTATATTTTTCACTATTCCACTAGAAATCAATCTTATTAGAAAAATCCAAAAAATTCAGCTTAATAAAATATTACTATGATGAATCTAAAAAAATTAGTTTTTTAAAATTTTAATACTAAAATTGAAAAATTTATTTTCCAAAAAAAAGATGACATATAACGAAAAACTATTTTTATATAAAATATTGAAATTTTAGAATATTAAATAATCTCATTAATATTTCCATTCATTTAACAATTAATTTAGTATTAAAAAACTATTCATATCAAATATATTTTATCACCATTAGTAAAAAATTTCTTTAAATATAAATGAATATCCCAAAAAAATATTTATAAAAATGCATTTTTAAGCATAAAATGATTGTATTAGTTATTTTGGATATACTAATTGAATTTCAATTATCTTAAAAAGTGTTATTTATTTATATATATATATATATATAGATTTAATAAATTAGTTATTGTTAGGCATTTCAACTAATTCAATGGATTGGTTTCAAATTTCATACTTAAAGATTTATATTATATTGAAATATATCATAGTTTCATTTTTTTGTACGTAGAAAAAGATATCTAGCACATTAGGTTTTTTTATGGTAATTATATATTAAATTATAATGTTTTAATAGTTCAAGCTATAAATATTATTATATTTATTAAATATTTGTATTTAAAGGAGTTTTAATGGCCTTATATCGAGGGGGTCTTACGGGGAGCACTCCCATGTGATTTTATGAATAAAATCAAAGATATATTTAATGGTAGATTATCATGATAAGATTATATAAAAATTCTGATATTAAAAATGTGGAAAATAAATTTACGTGATTCTTAATATAAAAGATAGAAGAAAACATAGAGAATATAATTGATATTTTATCTTTTCGTCGATCTTGTATATCAAAGAGAGAGACACTAATTATATTTTTAAGAGATGATCTTTTTTATCATAGAATAAAAATATGTATATACTGAATTATTTCCCAATAATATATATATATATATATGTAATTATAATACTAAAAAGAAATAAGAGAATAACTAAAGAAGTTTGAAACTGGTGCTAATTATTCATGATCTATGCGTCAAATCTCTTGAAGAATAAGACGATTGACGAAGAAGATAGTGCATATTAACCATTTATCTACATGTATTGATCATTATATAATTTAGTTTCTAAGACAATTAAATCTATGTGTATACTATGGTAGATGTTTACATGATGGAATTAAAAGACTTATTGTTGAGGAAGATCTTATTGTGTTGATATAATGACATCCTTGAGTAGAATGATGATCTTGTACAAGAGAAAAATTTGGTGGAAAAAGGAACCCTAGAGTGATATGGTTTAATAACATCCATACTAGTTAGGATACTGAAGATGTTTTTAGATATAGACACTATCAAGAGATAACCTTGGGTCAAGAATGATCCTTCCCATGGGTTAAAGATGACACCTCCCCACCCCTTATGAATATTGACTAAATGATGATAACTTTTCATTATTTTGTAATCACTAAAACTGATAAGTGGTAATTTTTTTCTCAACCTCTACCTGAACACAGAAAGGTATAGATTTCTACATTGGGATTAAACCATCGATAAAATATTATGTGCTTTTATCTTTTCAATTTATAGCTTTTCAAGTGGTGTTTTGTGTTGGGTAAGTATAAAAGAATCCCTGCATATTAACTGAGGTTGAGAGTCAAATATCAAGATGTCAAAATTGAAATATAATAAAATTCATTAAAATGGGTCATATTGATCCATCTCCCCTGATGACTACATGATGTACTTGCTACTTCACCTTACACAACATACCCATGGGCTCCTAAAATTATCATGAACCTACCCAGTTAGATGATCATGGTATTGATATGTGCTTTTTTGGAATGGATTTAATATTTCATGTTATTAGGGTGTTATAAATTATACTATCTTATCACATGTATTATCTCTACAAGTATATATACATTTAACAATTTATTTTTTTATCCAAATCCTATGAACTATATCAATATGTTCAAAAAATATTGATGTGTAACACTTTTCAAAATATATATCTTGATTTACAATCCCAAATTAAAAACACACACACATATATATATATATATATTTAAGTTCATCTCATCATAGTGATACCTTTATTTTTATTAGTATTAAATTTATTTATTGATTTATAGAACTTTCCTTGTGATTCAATTCAATTTCCCTTGATTTTTTTTAAATTTTTGATGTTCATAGAGGGGTTATAGGTTATTTCTAACAAAACATATACGAACAAAAAGGAATTAGGGTTTTAAAAATATTTATTTTCATCACTGGTTCGTAGTTTTTTAGAATATATAGACAAACCATGTGGGAGCCTAGGTGTTTCATGTACAGGCTGCATAGATGGTTCATGGTTTGGTAACTCGTGATGTAAAACCATGTGACCTACCAAGGAGTTAATTTTTTTTTTGAAATTCTCTTTTTTCCTCCAAAACTAAGACCCAAATTGTGTCCCCTACTGCTCCCACATTCTAGACACCACCTAGAAATAACTCAAATTGTTTTCTCCTCCTCTTTAGTATTTCAGTCCCTCTTCATGTGATTTCATAGTGTTTTATTAAAGGTATGGTCTCCTTTCCACTATTCTATCCTTACCTTTTTGTTGCTTATTTTTTTCCTCTCATCCATTTCTTGAATTTTCCTTTATCTTAACCCTAGAGTATGGTTTTGAATTTTTAACTTGTGATTATTTATATTGGGGTGTGTGCATGGTTCATTTCATCCTCATCTTCCTATATTTTACTTTTTTGCATCATTTATGCTCTATTTGAGGTATTTTTTTCTCCAAGTATAACTATATATATCTATAAACTTGAATTATTGATAATTATAACATAATTTTAAAATGTTTTTTGTCCCTTAGTAACTATTTTTTATAGAATTTGATAAAAATAAAGTTGATTTCTTTGGATTTCATGGAATTTTAAATGTTTTCCCATTTTATTTAAGGTTTTAAACTGTTTTCAAGGTTTAAAAGTGTCATGTGTTCAAATAAATTTCTTATTGTCCTTTATAATTTATCTCCTAACCCCGGATGGATATTTTATATTCCAAAATAACACAAATAGTTCATTTTAAAAAATATGTGTTTTTATGGATTAATTATTTTTTTACTCTTCCTTTCTATGTGATTTGGTCTTAAAATTAGTTTTAATTATTTGAGTTTTAAAAAAATTGAGTTCACTTTAAATAAACATAATGTTTTTATGATGGAATTAGGTTTAATACTAATTTAAAATCATATTTTCAAATCTTTGAACCATGTTTTATTTTTATAAATACATTTTGTAATATTAATATTTCAATGAGGTATCAATGCCTAGTTGGTACTTTATAAAAGATAATTATTAAAAATGATGTTAATGGGGTGCTTATGTGTTATTTTATTTCTTTTAATTTCATTTATGATATATTTAATCACCTATAGATAATTTATAATTGGACCCTTATAAACCTAGTTAAAAAGGACTAGGACACGTACTCAACTTTTAGACCTGGTCACACTAACTAAACTCCTCTATGGCTTGGATGATGGGGTTGTGGGTAACTAGTTAGGGTGTCTCCACAATGTAAGGATAAGGGAATCGACTCCTTTTCAACTTATTACTTGGTTTTGGTGCCATGATTTGGTGTCACAATTTCACTAGGCTAAGTTAATATACTCCTTAGTGGTTTATGCATGATATTTCATATGAACTGTTTAGATCATCAAGATGGTATAAGGATTACTAGTTTCCCTTACCACAAATTCCCCATAGTAACTCACATTATATTGTTTATTCATTGATTTCTTATTTTACATATTTGGATCTAATGATTTTTATATCATATAATTTATTCTCTACATCTTATAACTATTATTATTGGTTATTTTCATTTTTATATTTCTAGTTCCAATAAATTGTTAATTATTTGAGAGTCTATTTAAAAATTTATTTCTAAGTATAATGGTGGAAAGGGTTTTCAAAATCAATTCATTCATATTTTCTATTTTTCAAAAGAATTTATATATTTTATTTAAAAGGGGGATCAAAGTTAACTTTTATAGAAATTAGTAGGCTTTCTTCCGAAAATAAATTTAATTTTAAATAAAGGAAACTTGGGATATAATTATGTGATTTGGTTTAAATAAAAGTTAAAAAGTGTTGAGATTGGATTGTGAACATGGGTCAATTGGATATAATCTCTTTGGTTTTTGGCTTCCTTTTTTTATTTTGGTATCATATATGTGTTGGCCACTCTATCCCTCTACATCTTGATATATTCCTTTTCATTTTTTATCCCATTTTATATCTTTTCTATTTCTATGATTTTTATCTTTCATTTTTTTCAATTTTCATTATCCCTAATTTCTAGTATATTTATTGATTCAACATAAAAATTCAACTTAAAGATGAGTCATGCTTTATTTTTTATGTATTCTCACTAAATATATTATTCTTAGTTGGGATAAATTATTCATAAATATTATCTTTGATTCCTTGGTTCTCTTCACAGTTTCAGGGTGACCTTGAACACACCACATGTCATGTCACGGGTCAGCTCTGGTGGACATTTTAGGGGTGTCTTAAGATGGTTCAAGAAAACTTGTTATCAAAAGATAGGTCATTAAAGTGGACTAGGTTCTTAAGTTTCATAATTTTATCTAGGTTAGTTTAGTATATTTCATCTACCCCTATTTAAACACAAGAGGTATGTGAAGGAAGAGTCTATTTAGTTTTTTGTTGGATACAGTCTTGAGTTACCATGAGAATTTGGGTTCTCATATTTTATTTTAGAGTTATTTATTGATTTTTCATGTATTATTACTTAGATGTATGTTATTTTCGATTACTTTGAGATAATGTGGGTTATTTTGAAATTTTTAATGTGTGAGGTAAGAAAAGAGAGAATAACTAGAGGTTCATAGTTATCTCACAATGTTTGGAAAACTATACTATTCTTATGCATATTGTTGTATCTAGAGCTCTCATTAGTTATCTTATTATTGGTTCACGGTACAAAAATCCATGAAAATAAACCATGAACAACCACTAACCCCCGAAAAATATTTTTTTAGATCCCTTATGCTTCTATATTTATTCATGTAAATATTGGTTACTATTTATAGTGAATCAAATAAAAAAATTTAGTGTATTTTGATGTTATTTCATATGATTTTAATAATGAACAATGTTATAAAATAGGTTTTAATTGAAAAGGTTAAGTTTTAAAGGTAATAAGTTTGTTTTAAAAACTAATTTTAAACATGATAATTATTTAATATTTATAATGGTTCAAATAAGGGATTTTTAAAATTATAAATTACATTTACATTAAACATGAAATTATAAGAAATTATTCTGAGTTGAATTGAAACAAATTTTATGGTTAGACTATCAAAATTATTTCAAAGGGTGGATTTTAAAATTGAGAGTTGATTTTTAAGTATAATTATGTGGTACTAAAACATGTATTGGTTATTTATAACATTAATTTTTAAATTAATTGAATCTAAAATGGGTTGATTTTTGAGTGTGTAAGAGAAAATATAATTTGAAATGGTGCATGATTATGTTTTGAAATTTATAAGGAATATTTTTATATGAATTGAAAAGGGTTTTATGTGGTGGGATGTGTTAATAAATTTAAAGATGAAATTGTGGATGAAAAATAATATTTTTGGAGAAATATCATGGTTATGGAAGAATTTTAATATAGCCTTTAATTTGTTTTGTATTTTCAATCTTTTGAGTAGTGCTTATGATTTTTTCTCTTGGGTATTTCAGTATGCATCTGTTTTAAATAATTTTAAATGAGTTTAATTGTAGTGTATTCTTAATTTAAAATTATATGTTACATTATTATCTAGTATTCCTTCAAGAAAAGACTCAGTTGGTTGTGGTAATTTTTAGTTTTGGGATGTTTCTAAATTTTTTGTGTTGTGTTGTTTTGTTTGGTTAATAGCCTTTCCAAGACTCTAGGGGGAGTGGTGAGACAAAACCCTTCATAGTGGTTGAAACTTTACTGAGAGTTCTTAGTTAGTTTTTATTTGTATTCAATTAAGTGGATTCCTTTATTTAAATATAGTTGTTAAAGAAACAATGAATGCTATATTTTTTAAATATACCTTTGTTAAAAAACTAATTCAGGGATGTTCTCATATTCTCTAGATTTACTAGATAACATGGTTAGTGAGTCTATAATGGTGAAGTTTTCTTCTTGAGGTCTTCATGGAATGGGATTCAACCCTCATACTATTAGTTTTAAATAGGTTTATGAATATTATGAGATGAAACCATCTATATATTCTAGTTATTTTTGTCTCGTTCAATCTAATATCATTCAAATGTTTTTTGAAATGGATTTTTATAGTCTGAGTTGGATAGTTGTATAAGTGTGTATGTTTAAGGAAATCCCCTTTCTTTCCACACTTACTTCTTTTTCCCTTTCCTCTTTCATCTCTCATTTCTTGGTTTGTAATTTGGGATAATATTGAGCATATGATTTTTATAGACATAAAATAATAGTTAAATGAAATTATGAGTGTTCCCTTAATTGAATGTTTATGTTGAGATACCTAGATTCAGAGTATAATTATGTTTTTATTGTTTCCCTTAGAGTATCATTTTGTTTAATTAAGCTTATCTACTTATCTAACTCAGTTAATTTTCATGGGAAAATTGTTTTATGGTGTGGGTAATTGTTATATCCTATTCTTCAATTTCCATATTTTTTTAATTTTTTTATCTATACTTTTTTCATTAGTTGTTGGGAAATTTTCCATGAATTTTTTAAATTTTGGTGGTTTAAACTAGGGTGAACTAATAGTTCTAATTATGTAGATACCCACATGAAGTCGTATTGTTTTTTTAGAATATTTTTTTTACATATTGGGTACATGGTTATTCAAACTATTCCACAAAACATTATGGGTGTATAGGTGTGTCCAATAAAGGATACATGATTAGAACATGGTTTGGTAAACCATAAATACATACCCTATAACCTGTATAGTATTTAATTTTAAAAAAAACTTCCATTTTGACCTCTTAGATTAAGACCATCTCTAGTTTATCTTATCTTACCACTCACATGAAAATTCTATGGGAGGGAACAAATTATTTTCTCCAAATCTTCTTTTTGGTCTGTCTCTATGTAGTTTATTTGTGTTTCTATCAAGGTAAGGTCTATATTACCCAATTTATTTTATTTCCCTCTTATTTCTTAATGTTTTCCTTTAATCACTTTGCAGATGGATCTGTGACTTCTATGGGGGCGGTGTTTGCAGGCAGTAGTGATGCTTCGAGCAGGGTGGGGTCTCTTCGGATCGGTGGTCCAGAAAAGCTTTAGCCGGAGCGACGGGGTGACCAGCGCGAGGCAGTCTGCGGATGGCATGCGGTACATGCACATGATGTGGGGATTTGAGGGCTCTTGCGGTCGTGCTATGGTATTTTACTATAAAAAATAAAAATTTATTTTTTTTCAAAACTATGGGTTTTTTAGATAAATTCAACATTTATTTCTAATTCTTACATTCCAGGTGATTTAGTATTAAAATTAGTAGTTTTAATTGGAGTTTTAAAATATTTTTTTAGTTCACTTTAAATATACATAATTTTTTCATGATTGAATTGGGGTTCCTTTTAATTAAAATTCATTATTTCAACTAAATGAATGGTTTTTGGTTTTTGGAAATGAATTAATTAATTTAGTTCTTTTAATGAGTTATTAAGGCCCATTTGGTACTTTAAGAAGGATTCTTATTGAAAATATGTCTAATGGGGTATTTATATGTTTTGGAATTTTGTGTAATTTCTTGTATGATCTGTTTACTCACCTATAGGTAATTTTTCATGGGACCCTAGGGAACCTAGATTAGAAAGACTATGAAAATTAATTATCTTTTAAACCAAGACACAATAACATTAAATTTATTAGAATTATTTTATATGGTTGTGGTAATTAGTTGGGGGTCACCACAACCCTAGGATAAGGGAATATACTCCCCAACAACTTCAGATATTTTTGGGGTTCCAATGTTGGGTGTCACCATGCTGGTAGTCCAAGGGAAAGTACTCCTTATCTATTCAAATTCACTATTTAATTTTTACTATTTAGATCCTTGAGATGGTACTATGATCCTAATTTTTATTGATCATGTATTCCCTAGGGATACCTCCATGATGTTGTTTATTCTTTTTATTCTTTATTTCACTACTTTAATTATGATTTTTCTATAATTATTTAATTATTTTCTACTTATTGGGAATATTATTACTAGTTATTTCTATGTTTTATATTTTATTCTCGAATACATATTTAATTCTGGAGAGTCGCGTTATAAATTTATTGGAATATAAAATGGTAGAAAGAGGATTTGAAATCAAGTCATTCATTTTAAATGATTTTCAAATTCATTTGTTGGTTTTCTTTTAAAAGGGCATCAGAGTAAAATTTTCTATAAATTAGTGGGATTTATTTAGTATACTGATTTTGTTTTCAATAAATCAATATTGGGATTTAATTTTCTGATTTTTATTACTTAAATATAAAAATAATTTCACATTTTAAAAATTTTCATCATACCAGCATTAAATGTTTTTAATATCATATATTATGTATGGGGTGTAGGGAGGAAATCTTCTGATCATTCATATACTCATGCCTGTAAAAATATTTCAGTTTTTCCCATGTCATAGAGATGTACCTATTGGTTAATTCCTTCCTATGATATTATTCTAATCATGTTTGGTATTGAGGTTGGATGGTGACCATGGGTCACATTGATATTTCTAGTTTAGTATTTTGTTTCCTTTTTTATTTTTATATTTTGTATGTTTTGGATACAAAGACCTTTATTTATTGGGATCTTATTCTATATTTTTCATCATATTTTTTAAATATATTTTACTTATATATTTATGTTTGGTTATTTTCTATTTTTCTTGTCTTCTAATTTGGAATATTATTATTGATTTAGTATGGATGTATGACTTAAGGGAGAGACATATTGGATTTTTGATGGATTTCTGTTACAACTATTTCTGTTGGTTGAGGTAAATGTTACAAAAAAATCTTATATATGATTCCTTAGTTATTATTGATAGCCTATGGAAATTAGGAATGTGAATCTGGTCATTTCATAGGCCATCTCAGGCTCCATCTTAAGGAGTTTTTTGGGTTTCTTGAAGACATATCCAATCCATAATGTAGATGAAACACCTTCAATTAAATTCTTGTAATAATATGAAATTTAATCTCCAAATAAGTTTACGAATAGAGTGATGTGTACTTAAAATATACTATTATTAATCGGGCAAAATATATTGGGCTAGTGAGTTTTCCACCCCATAGTGTATCTACCCACGGTTATTTACTCAAGAGAGACTTCATATCCATCATAATTCTAACACCTTATATATATAAACTACAATAAGCTTATTAATTCAATCTCATATCCCAATACAAACTAAAGTCAAGGCCGAAGAAAACTAAATCGGTTATCATATATATAATATATCTCCTTAAATGCATGTATGTTAATTTCAAATATCAGTATAAGACTTTAAAATAAAGGGGAAAATAATTCATAATATAAAAAACATATGCTTGAATAAAGTATATAATAAAACTAAATAATACAATAATTCTTAAATTTATTTGTGGGATAATATTTTATAAAAATTTATAAATAAATCAATTATAAACACTTTATAATTTCACTTGATTTATAGATATTCCATGAAAAAATTAAATATGTGCATTTTATATTTATTTTAATATGAAATCATCCATATGACTAAATTTATGTAATATAGTATTAACACTATCATATTCATAATATTTAATTTTTATAAAAAAATTATATAAACATTTCATATTTTATATAAACACTTCATATAAACTACAAAGAAAATATTTTCTAAATAAGACCTTTTAATATATATATTTAATATTCTAATTTATCTAAAATTACTAAATTAATATAAACACTTATATTTTTAAATACCTTATAACTTATAAACACTTTATAAATTATTTTCCAATTAAATTCAATTTAAATATAGATCACATTTAATAAAAAAATTGGTTCAACTCAAAGCCTCCACTATGATTTGAAATAGGCATGGGTATCATGTTGAGATTTTTTTTGGAATAAGAAAATAGTTTTTCTTTAAAATTATAAATACCTTGTACTCTCACCATAACTTAGTCAAAAATAGTTTTCTATAAGGAATTATCACATGATGTATGTCGTTTTAGTTCTTTGATATTTTCATGAACATGGTTGTTTTGAAATCCATTTTGGGTAGACTATTCTATGATGTTTCTTGATTATGATGTGGTGGTATGATATAATCGAATTCCAAAGAAAACAATTTTGTGCACCATATCCATACCATTTTAAAACATTAATTGTTATCACTTACCATTTTATGGTTTAACATCATGGTAGAGATTACCATGCTATATTGGTCATTTAAGCATGGCATAGTGACATCAAAAAATGATTCTCTATTTTTAACATTAATTTTTTAAGGAAACTTTATATACACTACATCATGTACTTATTAAAAAATATAATGTTACACTCTAATGACCCTCTTCCACTTGATATTTTTAGGGTTAGCATTTCATATAACCTAAAGTGTGCCTACCCATATACCAGAGGTTTCTAACAATAAATGAGAGTCTATATTGTAACCATGGGGAGAATATATCTGTATATCAGTGAAAACAAGAGAGGAAATATCATTAAAATTTCAAAATAAACAATTTTGGTATGTAAAAAATTATAAAAAAAGTATCATGATATGTTAAATTCAATATAACATATTGTCTTAAACCATTACTAGTTACTCACTAAGCTGGACACATATGTAGTGAAACAAACTAAATAAAAATACAAAAGATTCTCTACTACCATCCCCAAACCTCACCTCATCCTAGTATATATACAAGATATACATCTTGATCATGTAACACTAGGACTCTTCCCAGCGTGAACTGACGAACAATAAGGTCTTCCCAGGTAATAATATGTTATGGCTAATTGATTAAAGTGTGAGTAAAGCATAGTATTTCACCCCCTATTATATCCCTAATATAACCAGTATATATAGTGTACACACATTTTATATGATCTTAATAAATTATCAAATGTGGAATCATAATAAAATAATCACTTTTGATCCCTGAGTTATAAAAATTCACCTAGGATGGTTCATACCAACTTCATCCAGTATCAGATGTACCGGGCCATGTTATATAGCATCAGGGGATACAAGACCACCCCTATAATCTCATAGATATATAAATATGTATATAAAATCACTCAAGTGTGTGGGGGGAGTTTCAGCACCCATATTATCTCACATGTACAATTATTAGGGTTTGGTGTTCACTAGCTCCTTTTCTATTTCATTCTCATTCTGCTTTTGATAATTACTTCAACTTGTTTTTTCCAATATGTTTGTTTCAGTGGTTTTAGATTTACTATGTATCAATTATTATTTTTTTCATAAACAATATTGATCATATTGTTACTCTATTTTTTCATTTGAATGATAATAATATTATATTCATTTTATCATTTTATTCCAAAAGCTAAAACATTTGTTTCTATGGGGTAAAAATTATCCAAAGTTGTTATATGTTTTATAGTGACATTACACTTTTTCAATTTAAGGTCACCATTATATTTTGATGATATAAAAAGATAAAATTTTAATATTCAGGAAAAACTTATCAAAATTTATATCTAAGATATGTATCTAAATTTCATTATTTTATGAGGAATTCTAAAACTATCTCTTTGGTTCTCTAAAAATTCATTGAATTTTCAAAAACATTTTATTGATTCTATATTTTAAATATTTAGATGGATATTTTTTTAATTTTTACATGATATAAATATATATGAATCACAATAAAAATTGTATTATTTAAATAAAATTCATTTATCTTTGATTTTGGTTAATTTATATAGAAGTATGAAAAGGTTGTTTTATGCACAAATAATTATCTAATGTCTTATGATGTTTGTTCTAAGAAATAGTTTTTCTAGAATATTATTTTTTCTATTTTTTATGATATTAGAAGTTTTGTCTCTCTGATTGATGTAATTATTGATCCATTGAGAAGGTATTGTAATTACCTAAATATTGGTCTCATGGGTCAAATTTTTAATCTATTGTGAAGAGTCTCTAAAATTTTATTAATATTTCTAATGGTAATCAAGCCAGTTTTTAGATGGATTTTTATTTCTATGTTTCTATTAGTGACACATACATTTGATTAAAAAAAATTTAATGATCCATATGTTTGATTAAAAATATTTTTTAGAAACATAATTATATTTGGATTCATCTCTATGTTAGAATGAGTTGATCCATATGTTTAGTTAAAGATGAGCCTTATAATATTATTTCCATAATGGAACTGACACTGGTTTCCTTTCCTATTGTGCATCTTGTTCATCACTTGGATAAATGAAACATGAGTAGTACTTTGACATGAAATTCAGTGAAGCATCAACTATACCATTCTCTCTTATTAATACATTCCATATATGTCATGCTGGCTGGAGATTGCACATTCTGTTAATGTAACAAACAAATAGAAATGAGAACTTCATGATGATCCATGAAAATAGTCAATGTTGTTTCAAGATATGAACACAATAATGGTGCCCACCATGCATGAATTTCAATAATTACCTCATCTAATTAAAGTTATAAATGTATCTTATGATAGAAAATTTAGAATGTCATCCTTTCCTTATCATGTCATCCATAAATAGTAAAATAATATGTTCCACTATATGTTAAAGTTCACATGTTGTGCAATGGATGTAACACAAATAATAGAGTTTCATCAAGCCATATTTTCAACATAAACTCAATAAAGACTAGCTATTTTTAGGTGAAATTGTGTACCTTAATTGCAATGGAATGCTTCACACAAGGAATGAGTTCCAAACTTTTTATCTCTTCCTAGAATATATCAGGAGTCTTACCTTGTAGTATTCATTAAAATTAGAATATGAACCTATTATAACCTCTTAGATGAATGAAGCACTTGGATTTTCATATAGTGTGTGATTTTCAATATGGATTAAACATACAGTAAATTAACATATTTTTCACCTATATGAGCATAATGACTTATTACACTATAAGAAATTATATGTGGGGAATCATGGTCGCATTTATAGGATATTGCATGCTAAAATAGGGAAGGTGGTGTGCTATATGATTTATAGAGACTTTATTTCAAGGAGAATGGATATGATCTATAAAATATTGCATGCATTATAAAAAAATAATGAGCTTTAAAATGATGTCTTGATAAAAAAAAATAGATTCTACAATGACAAATTTGTCTAAAGAATATGACTACAATATCAATGTTACGATGCTCTATTTCACAATGATTTTCTTATATCTATTTACTTTGATATTATCTGAGTTATATTTTCAATTTTATTTATTCCATAATTATTCTTAAATTCCATGGAATATACATGAAATTATATCATTGAATTTCAAACATATTTAAATGATTTTCTATCATATTATCATTTATGAGTTTTTAAGAAATAAATATTGTATTATTTCTCGCATTCAAAAATATGAATTTTTTAAAGGTTGTGCTGCTAGATTTAAGGGGATGTTGGGAAATAATATAAAGGTGTGTTCTTAGGGACATAAAATGTTTCTATTTTCAATGTATGTATTTAATAATGTCAATATTTTTGAGATATTATCATAGGGTTTATTTAAAAAAAATTAAATTCATTTATTAGAGAACTATTCTACTAATTCGAGAAGAATGAAACAGTGCTATGAAATTATTAGATATATTTGTTGAAGATATAAGATAAATTTATATTTAATATCCAAAAGAGGATATGATAAATGACTTGAATATTTTTACTCATATATAAATATTTTTCTAGTAGGTTAAAAAAGGAAGAAGAGCAGTGTATAAAAACTTTTAAAACAATAAATTTACAAAATAATTTCATTCTATTATTAGATATTTTGAAGAAAATAGTAAATAATTTTTTATACATAATTATTCTCTCTTGATAAAAATAATAAGTAGTCATGCATGGATTTTTTATTTTATTTATTCTATTTAAATAAGTAGAATCATACCTTAAATTTAAGAATATATTTAATTTTTATTTTTATTGAAGATCATCTACATCTGTTAGTTGTTTATAAAACTATGAGGTGAAGCTATATTTTATTTATAAGAAAGTGTGAACTACTTGTAATCAAACATAGTAGAATGATAGATTCTCATACTAAGATTCAGGTATCATGGTTTCCTATAAAATACCCTTAAGGGCATGTAAAATACATACTGTATGGTTTCAACTTCATGTTCTTAGTTATAGAGGACCCCAAGAAATGGATCTGCATAATGAAAATAACCAATCTTATAGAGAGAGAATTGGTGGAGTCGACTAAGGGATTTTTGTTAATTGAACCACTATAAATCATTATTTAATGTTATTTCATTTCTTTATTTTACACTACATTTCTCATTATTAATAGATAATGAAATAACCTCTTTAATTCAAGAGGGATTATTTGAATTTTTATTTATTTTCAAAGGAAACATTTACACCCATCTTGTGTCTTCTCCATTGTCATTCCATCAAAACAACTGGTATCAAATTTTGGGATCTATTTGATGTATTTCCCTTTATGAAAATCTTTGAAAATGTTCTATTATTTCTACCTAATAAAAAAAGTAGTATCAGAATGTTTTTCTCTTGTAAAATATCAATTATTTTTTGTGGATCTAACAAGACTATGTTAAATATTTTAATGGATAAAAATTTAAATAAATGAACTTAAGGAAGGTATGTTGATGATCTATTCTTCTTATTTTAATGGCAATAATTATAGTCACTAAAAAATTCATGGTTATTTATTTAAAGAATTTTAGAATAATATTTTATTTTAAAGTAGTCAAGCTATATAAAATTCATAAAGATGAACTAGGGAAGTTGAATGATGATCAAGAGAACTAATATGATCTAAATTAAAAGGTTGTGAATGATATTATTTATGGATAAGAATTTTATGAATCTAATTAAGCTTCCCAGTTTCCCACTTGTTTTGATATGTGGGAAATAATTGATGTCTCTTCTGAAAGATCTAATCATGTTTAAAAACTAATGTAAAATATAGATAAAATTAAATTCGATACAATCAGGATAAAGGAAGATGAAATCATCATGAAAATGAATGGGATACTAAAATAATTTTTCAAGGAAATTATTTCCTTGGGAACTCTAATAACAAAACAATATCATCAGTTAAAGGAACTTATAGTTTTATCTTCAAATTGGAATGTAATATCTTTTACTATTTGACAATAAACACTCGTGAAAAATTTAAATATTGAAGAATTTATTCGTACCATGATTATTTGTGAAGCTAAGATGCAAGATAAAACTGAAAATCATATTTTGATGAAAAAGGAAAATATTGAACAATAATTTTATAAGGATTAATTATCTGGTTTAGAGTCTAGTCATTTGTTTTTATGTGATGAGATACCAGATCTACCAAACAAAATATCACTACTGAAAATGCAGGATTTTCCAACGGTTTAGAACCATTGGGAAAGGCTGCAGAACCGTTGGGAAAGGCTACAGAACCATTGGGAAAAGTTTTTCCCAACGGTTTACAGTGAACTGTTGGGATAGGGTTCTGAAAAATTACCCTATCCCAACAGTTTTCAAGAACTGTTGGGAAATATTTTTCCCAACGGTTTACAACCATTGGGAAATAACCAAACATATCCTCTTTCCCAACGGTTATCCAAACCGTTGGGAAAAACCCCAATATATTCTCTTTCCCAACGGTTTAGAACCGTTGGGAAAAGTGTTTTACCAACGGTTCATAGAACCTTTGGTACAACAAAGCCTACACATTCTAAGCCAACGGTTCAAAACCGTTGGCATAGCCTCTGCTGGGCAAATTGCACAGCAGCTCTGCAATTTACCCAGCAAATATCCAATTTTCCCACCAGGTCTCATTTTGTGGGTTCCCTCTCATTTTCAATCCAATTATTGTACCTGAAATAAACTAACACATACATATACAATTATTGTACCTGAAATAACCAACTAACAATTACATATAGAGAACAAATTCATAGACATTTATCATATAATGGTGGAACTATACACATCCATAATTGAATTATAATTCATAACGTAATTATAATTTAGATGACAATTATATGTGGAATCCGGAAGTCAATTCATAATTTGATCGGTTTTTTGTATACCATATATTTTTACATGAAATAATGTCCATTTTAAACATAATACATACACCTAGAGAGCTACCGGCCACATCGCTCCTCGGATTGAGGCAGGGTTGACTTGTACACATCACATATGACCCATGGATCGTTTTACTAATGTATCGACACAATCCAAATGCGTTTGGTAGGTTTTCCTTATGTCAGTTGATGTTTTTCAATTAAAATGACGTACTTTTGAAACAAAAGGCAGACACTTTGAGTGGTGCCGGCCACACCACGCCTCGGATTGAGGAGGCGTTGACTCGTATAAGTCACATATGACCCATGGATCGTTCTCCTAAAGTTTCAATGGAAACCGAATGCGTTTGGTCGGTTTTCTGTATGTACTTAAATTATTGTCCATTTTAAGAAAAAGATAGACACTTTGAGTGGTGTCGGCCACACCGCGCTCTTGATTGAGGCGGTGTTGACTCGTACACATCACATATGACCCATGGATCGTTGTGATAAAGTATCGACACAATCCGAATGCGTTTGGTCGGTTTTCCATATGCCAGTTGATGTTTTTCACTTCAAATGACGTCCTTTTGAAACAGAAGACATACACTTTGAGTGGTGGCGGCCACACCGCACCTCGGATTGAGGCGGAGTTGACTCGTACACGTCGCATATGACCCATGGATCGTTGTGCTAATATATCGACACAATCCGAATGTGTTTGGTCGGTTTTCCGTATGCCAGTTGATGTTTTTCAATTAAAATGACGTACTTTTGAAACAAAAGGCAGACACTTTGAGTGGTGTCAGCCACACCACGCCTCGTATTAAGGCAGGGTTGACTCGTACATGTCACATATGACCCATGGATCGTTGTGCTAAAGTATCGACACAATACGAATGCGTTTGGTCGGTTTTCCGTATGTACTTAAATTGTTCTCCATTTTAAGAAAAAGACAGACACTTTGAGTGGTGGCAGCCACAACGCACCTCGGATTGAGGCGGGGTTGACTCGTACATGTCACATATGACCCATGGATCTTTGTTCTAAAGTATCGACATAATCTGAATGTGTTTGGTCGGTTTTCCGTATGCCAGTTGATGTCTTTCACTTCAAATGACGTCCTTTTGAAACAAAAGATAGACACTTTGAGTGGTGGCGGTCACACCGCGCCTCGGATTGAGGCAGGGTTGACTCGTGCACATCACATATGACCCATGGATCATTCTCCTAAAGATTCAATGGAAACTGAATGCGTTTGGTCAGTTTTCCGTATGTACTTAAATTGTTGTCCATTTTAAGCAAAAGATAAACACTTTGAGTGGTGGCGGCCACACCGCGCCTCGGATTGAGGAAGGGTTGACTCGTACACGTCACATATGACCAATGGATCGTTTTTCTAATGTATCGACACAATACGATTGTGTTTGGTCAGTTTTCCATATGCCAGTTGATGTATTTCACTTCAAATGACGTCCTTTTGAAACAGAAGACAGACACTTTGAGTGGTAGCGGCCACACCAGACCTCATATTGAGGCGGGGTTGACTTGTACACGTCACATATGACCCATGGATCGTTGTACTAATGTATTGACACAATCCGAATGAGTTTGGTAGGTTTTTCGTATGTCAGTTGATGTTTTTCAATTAAAATGACGTACTTTTGAAACAAAAGGCAGACACATTGAGTGGTGTCGGCCACACCACGCCTCGGATTGAGGTGGCGTTGACTTGTACACATCACATATGACCCATGGATCGTTCGCCTAAAGTTTCAATGGAAACCGAATGTGTTTGGTCATTTTTTCGTATGTACTTAAATTGGTGTCCATTTTAAGCAAAAGACAGACACTTTGAGTGGTGGCGGCCACACCGCGCCTCAGATTGAGGTGGGGTTGACTCATACACATCAAATATGACCCATGGATCATTCTGCTAAATTATCGACACAATACTAATGCTTTTGGTTGGTTTTTCGTATTTCAGTTGTTGTTTCTCACTTCAAATGACGTCCTTTTGAAACAGAAGACATACACTTTGAGTGGTGGCGGCCACGCCGCACCTCGGATTGAGGCAAGGTTGACTCGTACACGTCACATATGACCCATGGATCGTTCTGATAATGTATCGACACAATCTGAATGCGTTTGGTCAGTTTTCCGTATGCCAGCTGATGTTTTTCAATTAAAATGATGTACTTTTGAAACAAAAGGCAGACACTTTGAGTGGTTCTAGCCACACCATGCCTCGGATTGAGGCGGGGTTGACTCGTACACGTCACATATGACCCATGGATTTTTGTGCTAAAGTATCGACACAATCCGAATGTGTTTGGTCAGTTTTCTGTATGTACTTAAATTGTTGTCCATTTTAAGCAAAAGACAGACACTTTGAGTGGTGGCAGCCACACCGCACCTCGGATTGAGGCGGGGTTGACTCGTACACGTCACATATGACCCATGGATCATTATGCTCAATTACCGACACAATCCGAATGCGTTTGGTCAGTTTTCTGTATGCCAATTGATGTATTTCACTTCAAATGACGTCCTTTTGAAACAAAAGACAGACACTTTGAGTGGTGGCGGCCACACCGCGCCTCGGATTGAGGCGGTGTTGACTCGTACACATCACATATGACCCATGGATCGTTCTCCTAATGTTTCTATGGAAACCGAATGCGTTTGGTCGGTTTTCCGTATGTACTTAATTTGTTGTTCATTTTAAGCAAAAGACAGACACTTTGAGTGGTGGCGGCCACACCGCGCCTCGTATTGAGGAGGGGTTGACTCGTACACGTCACATATGACCCATGGATCATTGTGCTAAATTATCGACACAATCCGAATGCGTTTGGTCGGTTTTCCGTATGCCAGTTGATGTATTTCACTTCAAATGACGTCCTTTTGAAACAGAAGACAGACACTTTGAGTGGTGGCGGCCACACCACGCCTCGGATTGAGCCGGGGTTGACTTGTACACGTCACATATGACCCATGGATCGTTGTGCTAATGTATCGACACAATCCGAATGCGTTTGTTAGGTTTTCTGTATCTCAGTTGGTGTTTTTCAATTAAAATGACGTACTTTTGAAACAAAAGGCAGACACTTTGAGTGGTTCCAGCCACACCGCACCTCGGATTGAGGCGGCGTTGACTCGTACACGTCACATATGACCCATGGATCATTCTCCTAAAGTTTCAATGGAAACAGAATGCGTTTGGTTGGTTTTCCATATGTACTTAAATTGTTGTCCATTTTAAGCAAAAGACAGACACTTTGAGTGGTGGCGGCCACACCGTGCCTCAGATTGAGGCGAGGTTGACTCATACACATCACATATGACCCATGGATCGTTGTGCTAAAGTATCGACACAATCCGAATGCATTTGGTCAATTTTCTGTATGCCAGTTGATGTTTTTCACTTCAAATGACGTTCTTTTGAAACAGAAGACATACACTTTGAGTTGTGGAGGCCACACCACGCCTCAGATTGAGGAGGGGTTGACTCGTACATGTCACATATGACCCATGGATCGTTGTTCTAATGTATCGACACAATCCGAATGCGTTTGGTCAGTTTTCCGTATGCTAATTGATGTTTTTAAATTAAAATGGCGTACTTTTGAAACAAAAGGCAGACACTTTGTGTGGTTCCTGCCACACTGCGCCTCGGATTGAGAGGGGGTTGACTCGTACACGTCACATATGACCCATGGATCGTTGTGCTAAATTATCGACACAATCCGAATGTGTTTGGTCGGTTTTCCGTATGTACTTAAATTGTTGTCCATTTTAAGAAAAAGACAGATACTTTGAGTGGTGGCGGCCACACCGCGCCTCGGATTGAGGCGGGGTTGACTCATAAACGTCACATATGACCCATGGATCGTTGTGCTAAAGTATTGACACAATCCAAATGCGTTTGGTCGGTTTTCCATATGCCAGTTGATGTATTTCACTTCAAATGACGTCATTTTGAAACAGAAGATAGACACTTTGAGTGGTGGCGGCTACACCATGCCTCGGATTGAGGCGGGGTTGACTCGTACACGTCACATATGACCCATGGATATTTCTCCTAAAGTTTCAATGGAAACCGAATGCGTTTGGTTGGTTTTCTGTATGTACTTAAATTGTTGTCCATTTTAAGCAAAAGACAGACACTTTGAGTGGTGGCGGCCACACCATGCCTCGGATTGAGGCGGGGTTCACTCGTACCCGTCACATATGACCCATGGATCGTTGTTCTAAAGTATCGACACAATCCGAATGCGTTTGGTTGGTTTTTCGTATGCCAGTTGATGTATTTCACTTCAAATGATGTCCTTTTGAAACAGAAGACAGACACTTTGAGTGGTGGCGGCCACACCACGCCTCGGATTGAGGCGGGGTTGACTTGTACACGTCACATATGACCCATGGATCGTTGTTCTAATGTATCGACACAATCCAAATGCGTTTGGTAGGTTTTCCGTATGTCAGTTGATGTTTTTCAATTAAAATGACGTACTTTTGAAACAAAAGGCAGACACTTTAAGTGGTGACGGCCACCCTGTGCCTCGGATTGAGGCGGCGTTGACTCGTACACGTCACATATGACCCATGGATCATTCTCCTAAAGTTTCAATGGAAACCGAATGTGTTTCGTCGGTTTTCCGTATGTACTTAAATTGTTGTCCATTTTAAGCAAAAGACAGACACTTTGAGTGGTGGAGGCCACACTGCACCTCGTATTGAGGCGGAGTTGACTCATACACATCACATATGACCCATGGATCGTTGTGCTAATGTATCGACACAATCCGAATGCGTTTGGTCCGTTTTCTGTATGTTAGTTGATGTTTTTCACTTCAAATGATGTCCTTTTGAAACAGAAGACATACACTTTGAGTGGTGGCGGCCACACCGCACCTCGGATTGAGGCGGGGTTGACTCGTACACGTCACATATGACCCATGAATCGTTGTGCTAATGTATCGACACAATCTGAATGCGTTTGGTCGGTTTTCCGTATTCCAGTTGATGTTTTTCAATTAAAATGACGTACTTTTGAAACAAAAGGCAGAAACTTTGAGTGGTTCCGGCTACACTGCTCCTCGTATTGAGGCGGGTTTGACTCGTACACGTCACATATGACCCATGGATCATTGTACTAAATTATCGACACAATCTGAATGCGTTTGGTTGGTTTTCCATATGTACTTAAATTTTTGTCCATTTTAAGCAAAAGACAGACACATTGAGTGGTGGCGGCCACACCGCACCTCGAATTGAGGCGGGGTTGACTCGTACACGTCACATATGACCCATGGATCGTTTTGATAAAGTATCGACACAATCCGAATGCGTTTGGTCGGTTTTCCGTATGCCAGTTGATGTATTTCACTTAAAATGACATCCTTTTGAAACAGAAGACAGACACTTTGAGTGGTGTCAGCCACACCGCAGCTCGGATTGAGGCGGTGTTGACTCGTACACGTCACATATGACCCATGGATCATTCTCCTAAAGTTTCAATGGAAACCAAATGCGTTTGGTCGGTTTTCCATATATACTTAAATTTTTGTCCATTTTAAGCAAAAGATAGACACTTTGAGTGGTGGCGGCCACACCGCGCCACAGATTGAGACAGGGTTGACTCGTACACGTCACATATGACTCATGGATCGTTGTACTAAAGTATCGACACAATCTGAATGCGTTTGGTCGGTTTTCTGTATGCTAGTTGATGTATTTCACTTCAAATGACGTCCTTTTGAAACAGAAGACAGACACTTTGAGTGGTGGCGGCCACACTGCACCTCGGATTGAGGCGGGGTTGACTCGTACACGTCACATATGACCCATGGATCATTCTCCTAAAGTTTCAATGGAAACCGAATGCGTTTGGTCGGTTTTCCGTATGTACTTAAATTGTTGCCCATTTTAAGCAAAAGGCAGACACATTGAGTGGTGGCAGCCACACCGTGCCTCGGATTGAGGCGGGGTTGACTCTTACACGTCACATATGACCCATGGATCATTTTTCTAAAGTATCGACATAATCCGAATGCGTTTGGTTGGTTTTTCGTATGCCAGTTGATGTATTTCACTTCAAATGATGTCCTTTTGAAACAGAAGACAGACACTTTGAGTGGTGGCGGCCACACCGCGCCTCGGATTGAGGCAGGGTTGACTCGTACACATCACATATGACCCATGGATCATTCTCCTAAAGTTTCAATGGAAACTGAATGCGTTTGGTCAGTTTTCCGTATGTACTTAAATTGTTGTCCATTTTAAGCCAAAGATAGACACTTTGAGTGGTGGCGGCCACACCGCGCCTCGGATTGAGGCGGGGTTGACTCGTACACGTCACATATGACCCATGGATCGCTGTGCTAAAGTACCGACACAATCCGAATGCGTTTGGTCGGTTTTCCGTATGCCAGTTGATGTATTTCACTTCAAATGACGTCCTTTTGAAACAGAAGACAAACACTTTGAGTGGTGGCGGCCACACCGCGCCTCGGATTGAGGCGGGGTTGACTCGTACATGTCACATATGACCCATGGATCATTGTGATAATGTATCGGCACAATCCGAATGTGTTTGGTCGGTTTTACATATGTACTTGAAATGTTTTCCATTTTATGAGAATCCTCTGTGCAGGGGGTTGTTAGGGGTCCAAGGAAGAGGGTGGGGGGCTGTCCAGGGGGCTGTCTGGGGGCTGTCCGGGGGGCTGTTCGAGGGGTTGTCTGGGGTCCAGGGAGGAGGGTGGGGGGGATGTGTGGGGGGCTGTCCGGGGGGTGTTTTGGGGGTTGTCCGGGGTCCACGGAGGAGGGTGGGGGGGCTGTCTGGGTGGCTGTCCGGGGGCTGTCTGGGGGGCTGTTTGGGGGGCTGTCCGGGTGCTGTCTGGGGCTATTCGGGGGGTTGTCCGGGGTCCAAGGAAGAGGGTGGGGGCTGTCTGGGGGGCTATCTGGGAGGCTGTCTGGGGGGTTGTTCGGGGTCGAGGGAGGAGGGTGGGGGGGCTGTCCGGGGGGCTGTCCTGCGGGGCTGTCCGGGGTCCAGGGAGGAGGGTGGGGGGTTGTCCAGGGTCCAGTAAGGAGGGGGGTTCCCAAACACACAACCACTAAAAGACAACAACATCCATAAAAACAGATAATATATAAAAATAACTCAACTCCAATACTATACTACGAGTCTAGATAAAACCAACAACTAGAATAGATTAAATATCAAATCTCGGTAATATCAGTCAAAAATGTAATGGATCAACTTGTCCCACATCAACATCACCATCATCACCATCATCATCATCACCCTCGTCCTCGTCCCCATCATCGTCCTTGCCCTCTCCCTCCTCCTTGTCCTCGCCCTCATCGCCCTCGCCACCCGCCTCGCCCTCCTCCTCTCCCTCCTCTTCCGCATCAGACTCCTCACCATCATCATCTTCAAGTTTTACATCATCCTGACCACCACTAGAACTGCCACCTGGTGCACCGTATATAGAACGTATCGATGACATATACTCATCAAAAGTTGGGATGGCCTCTGCTGGAAGTGTAGGACGTAGAACATCATTAAATTTCATAAACGCACGGTTTTCCCTAGCAGACTGTTCTGCCGTCTCTGTGGCCCTTTTCTCAGACTGTTTTGCCTGTGCCCTAACTTTCTGCAGCTCGGTGTCACTACAGATCATACCTTAGGAGGGCCAATACCTCGTCGGGGCTATCCTAGGTCGGCAGCGTACTTTTCCAGAATCCTCCTCTCCCAACACCTGATGTAAGTGATCTGTTGGCCCAAAATTTTCTGGTTCTTGCGCATCGAGGGCCTCTAAAGTATCCTGTTACAAATATAAATATATCATTAAGTTACAAAATAGATATTAAAAAATAAATTCAACTGATTAAAACTTACAATCTGCTGATGAGTCGCTTCATTGATGGCACTTCCATCCTTTTTTCGTCTACTCGAGCAAAACAGTTTTACTCGAGGCACGCATCCTTAAATATTTTGTATTTTCCTCTACAATGACATTGAAAACTAAAGTTATATGAAAACTTTAGAAAACTATTAAATAATTGAAGAAACAAAAGAAAGTGTAAGTCGTAAAGAAAACTTATAAACAATTGTTATACCTGCTTCCTCTAATGATCAGGCATCGTAGTGTGTCCCAGTGTGTGGAGGTATTTTTTTTCATCAATGTTCTTTTTATTTTTTCCAGATGATTCCTAAATAAAATTCAAAAATGAAACAGATAGTATTAATGAAAAACATGAAAGTTATTATTTAAATACCTCAAATGTTATTAATACCTTAAACTGGGTACTCGTCCAATGAGTAATCATCTGATGATACTGCTCTATAGGACAATCATCCACAATTGGTACTACCTCTAACTCAGTGACAAATCTGGCACGCCAGCCCATATACAACTCATGCTTGTAGGCTCTCCAAAGATCGCCTAAATCCTTTAGACATTCTTATCATGCACCCTCCCCATTGGGAAAATTAAATCGAAGCTGAAATCAAAATATTAATTCATATAAATACAAAAATAATTCATGGCATTAAATAGAACAGATTTTTTTACCCATATATCTGCCCAAGATCTATCCTTGACCTCATGCGGCAAATGTCTCCATGATAGCTGGCTGACGGGAATGATGTCGGAGTATTTGGCAAGCATCGCCAAAAAACTCCGACATTGTTGCCCTGTTTTCTCAACCATTTGGTTGTCTTCATTATAATCCACCATAACCTATGTGTAGCGGTTCCACACCGAACGCATGCATGTACGCCCCCGCCCATGCCTCCTATCATTAGATGTATCTGTCATGAAAGAAAAAAAATATTTTATCAGAACATGTTACAATGAAAATAAATATTTCTATAAAAATTTGTTAGGGTTCTATAAATATACATGTGCCGGTCTGATCGCTGAGTGTCGCTGGATCCACAGAAACTGATGGAACACCCTATGGTGGAACAGGAGTCGAAGATGATGGAATATAGAAGCTCGGAGAGACAGAAGTAGAAGGAAAAGAAGATGGGACAGCTATCTGACCGGATGCTGACTGAGGAGTGGGAATCATCATGGGATGTGAAAATGATGGGCCAGAAGATGCAGAATGTAGCGAAAAAATGGGAGGCCTAAATATCCTGTGTGTCTCTAATGACACACCAGGATCAGAATGTGGAAGGATGACATGTCAGTGGTAGGGGCAGGGTCTAGTCGGGTACGCGCAGCTGCTCGTCCACCTCTGGTACGAACCCTCCTCATACCACCGGCCTGAGTACTAGGACCAGTACTAGGATCCTTGTCGAATAACTGTCGACGTATAGGTGGATCCTACAAAAAAATTTACAAAAAAATTAATCACTGACATTATATATTATTTGAATATATCAATTCGAAATAAAGTACTCACTGTAGGCACTAATGGTGAAACGCCCATCTCCGTCATTCGACGATTGTTCTCCATCATTTTTTTCCTTCGTCTCTATTCAATTGGCTTCATTTTCTGCTTTTGAAAACAAATATGTAATTAATTAGAAAAAGAAAACTAATGTGTAAACGAAAAAATAAAATTCAAATAAAATTGCAACCAATAAACATTGAAAAATCACATAATGGTCAATTAAGCTATCAATTGTTTTAGAAGAGCATAAATGGATTTAATAAATCATACAAGTTGTAATGTTCACCAAGTTAGAAATATTGTTTGACTATGTTTGAATACAGTTCAATTACAAATTAGAAAATGAAATTCAAATAAAACTGCAACCAATAAACATTGAAAATTCACATAACGGTCAAGTGATCTATCAATTGTTTTAGAAGAGCTTGAATGGATTTAATAAATCATACAAGTTGTAATGTTCACCAAGTTAGAAATATGTTTGACTATGTTTGAATACAGTTCAATTCCAAATTAGAAAATGCAATTCAAATAAAACTGCAACCAATAAACATTGAAAATTCACATAATGGTCAAGTCAGCTAAAACATATTTGTGATCAATACTAAATCAATTTGAATATTACCAACCTTAACAACCCAACTCGAGGTAAACCAAAAGAATTGAGAACATGGATGAATGATTCTATATAATTTCAAACACAACTTCAGGTTCACAATCAACTCTGACAATTAAGCTATTTGAGTCATCAAAAGAAATAAATGGATTGGTTCCAATGGCACTAGGGATAGTGTCAATTCCATCATCAAAAATATGTCTTAGAATTACTTCAACTATGACACCAAATTCAGGTCGAATTTGGTCTTTGACATAAAAAACTTGTTTAGCCATTGATGCCAACATATATGGTTCTTCGGTAGCAAGAGTGCGAGTCATATTAATTACTCGAAATCCACAATCATCAATAAATGTGCCATGTCTTGTCATCGAATCAAACCAATGGCATTTCATCATTGTGACTCGTCCATGAGAGTAATAATACAATATTATTATTTTCTCAACAACTCCATAATAACCCACATTTTCAAATCGCGGTCTACTATCTGATGCACTGGCATAACAATCTATTGTGGCAGTAACCATAACACCATCATGTTGAGTTCTCATGTTTTTTGCTCGTTCAGTGACAATAAATTTGTACCCATTGATAAAAATTGATTTACAGTCACGAACCACAGTATTTGGACCAAAAGCCAAAGCTCTTATTTCCTCAGAGACAACGTCAGAAGACAAACTCAATACCTGCAATATAAATGACTATTAAAGTTAATTAAATATTGATATATTTATTTTAAACATTAATTTTTTTATACCTTCAATTTTAACCAAGCAGAAAACTCTTTGCTATGCAAATTCTCTCTCCTTCTCAAAGATAAAGAACGATGCTTCCTATTTATGATTGTTTTATGTTCCCTATAGATAAAAAATATTATTAGTTTATATACATAAATGTAAGATATACATAATCAATTTAGTTACCTGATATAGTCATCGAACAAATCACAGTTGAACAAAAATGTGCGATGTACCATCTCCCGCTCTTCATGGCTTAATGTCTTCAATGTATATGATCTAAGAATTCCTCCTATTTGAGGAAGTGATGGTAAACTGGGTTCAATTTGCTCATACTGTTCTTCTTCATTTCTCATTGTTCTATTCAATCTTGTAGTAAGATCAGAAAAATACATCGAGCAGAAATCCATACATTCTTGAGCCAAGTAACCATTCACGATAGAACCTTTGGGATGATTTCTGTTTCGGACATAAGAATTTAATGTGAACATATTTCTTTCAGTTGGATACATCCAACGAAAAGAAACAGGTCCTCCGAGAAGTATTTCAGTGGGAATATGGATAGTCAGATGCAGCATGCATGTGAAAAATGATGGAGGAAATATTTTCTCCAACTCACACAAAATTAATGGGGCATTTGTCAACATTTTTTGCAAGAAAGACTTGGACAACTTTTTAGCACAAAGATCTCTAAAAAAATGGCACAACTGAATAACAACCACCCTTACATTATTGGCCAAAAGATGACAGATTGCTATTGGAAGAAACTCATGCAGTAAAACGTGATAATCATGAGTCTTCAAAGATTTTAGCTTCAACTCTCTTCTGTTAACCCGTTTAGATATGTTGCTTGAATAGCCATTAGGAACTATAATAGTCTCTAATACTTCTAGAAATTGTTTTTTTTCACAGGTGTCATCACATAAAAAGCACATGGAAGTTGCCATTTATTTTCACTGATACGTACAGGATGAAATTCTTGTCTGATGCCCCAATCCACCAAGTCACACCGAGATCGTAAATCATCTTTTGTATTCCCCTTGACATTTAGAAGAACTGAAAGCAACATTTCGCATATATTCTTTTCAATATGCATTACGTCTAAGCAATGACGTAACAAATTGGTTGACCAATAAGGCAAATCAAAAAAGATACTCTTCTTCCTCCAATTATAACAGGTTTCAGTGGAAACATTCTTTCTCTTTCCAGATTTCATTTGACCCTTCCCGAATGAAAAACTGAAATCTTTCAATTCATTAAGCACGTCAGTTCCAGACATACGCTGAGGTGGATCATCAGTCTCTATGGTATTATCAAATCTTCGACGATTCATTCTATATGGATGATCCTTTGGCAGGAATCATCGATGTCCCATAAAACTGAAACTACAGCGATGTTTCAGTCTTCTAGATCGTGTATTCTTCATACAAACTGGACATGACAGTTTTCCCTTCATGCTCCATCCAGACATCATTGCATAAGCTGGAAAATCATTGATCGTCCACATAAGCACATCACGCATCTAAAATATGTCTTTCGAACATGCATCGTATATGCGCACACCCACATCCCAAAAAAGTTTCAACTCTTTTATTAAAGGTTGCATGTATACATCAATATCAATGATGGGATCAGAAAGACCAGATATAAGTATAATCATGAAAGTGAAAGGTTTTTTCATACACAACCATGGGGGAAGATTATAAATGTGTATAAAAACTGGCCATGTGCTGTGCGAAGTAAGCATCTGCCCAAACGGATTAAAACCATCGCATGAAAGACCCAGCCTCACATTACGCATGTCAGCTGCAAAATCAGGATGTCGAGCATCAAATCTCTTCCATGAAAATCCATCTGCAGGATGAACCAACTCATCATTAGTCTTCTTTCTCTCGGTATCATGTCATCTCATTTTTATTGATATGTCATCAGACATAAAAAGATTCTGAAGTCTGGGGATCAATGGAAAGTGCCACATTACTTTTTGTGGAACACGGGATGGTGTTCCCTCAGATTTTTCCTTCTAGTGGGATGTTCCACATTTTATATAATCATTTCGTTCAGCGGTTTACTCCCAGAATAAACTGCAATCTTTCAGGCAAGCATGAATTTTGTTTCTTGAAAATCCAATTTCCTCAACTAACTTCCATGACATATAGTGGTTTGAGGGAATATCTGCATCATCTGGAAGTAAATACTTCAAGAGGGTAAGAATGTAATCGATTGCTATATTAGAAATTACATACATAGTTTTCCCATGAAACAATTGGATTAAAAATTCCAACTTTTTCATTTTATCGCATTGTCGATATACTGGAGTCGTGGCAGCATCATTCAATTTTTTCACCCTATCAATATCATCATTTTCACTAGATGCATCAGTTGTCCTCATATCGACGTCTTCTTGAGTCGAAATCCTTTATTTTTCATGATGACGAATAAACGGAAACCGATCATCTAACAAATTCTCTATTCCAGTCCTTTCATTTCGATCATCACCAATTTGAGATTTCATTTTCTCCCCATTGTGATACCACAC
This sequence comes from Viscum album, assembly GCA_963277665.1. Lineage (NCBI taxonomy): Eukaryota > Viridiplantae > Streptophyta > Magnoliopsida > Santalales > Viscaceae > Viscum > Viscum album. The sequence goes on from OY728141.1 coordinate 737,894,380, forward strand.
AAAGTAGTTTGCTTGAAAACCATTTTTGGTTATGTGGTAGCTGACTTCTTCACGGCTCAACCAAGGTCTACCGACACAATTGGAACATGGGCAGTGTATGCGACCACTATCTGAAGCATTGTGAAATGAAAAATCTATAAATCTCTCCAAATTGTTTTGAAAATCGCTTGAGATCCGATTGGTTTCATACATCCAACTTCTTTCCATTCTGTAAAAAGAATTTATATAAGTCATTTTTTCATAAACAATTCAATAGGATTGAACTTTAATAGAAAATACATTTGAATAAACGATAAAGGAAGAAAATAGTCAAGGTATCAACTACACATGTGAAAAAAACATACAAATGTGTTATTGAAAAAATGTAAAACCAACAAGAAATTAATGTGTTATATCACATCACAGCATGCCTCATCCCATAACCATATTAGTAGGGTATCATGAACATGAATAACATCAACCTTGTGCCATCCTCCTACCCTACATGACCCCAACCACATGCCACATCTTATTATAGCCTTATCACATCACACCTCACCGGAAAACACTAGGGAAATCATAGTACATATCACCTGAAGACACATGGACAATCACATCGCATCTTGCCTAAAAACACATGGTCAATCACTTTTGAAGGAAGAGTATGGAAGACATGGTAGCTATCCAACCATATAACCACCATCCTAGATATTAGAAAAAATACCCATAACTCAAAACCTCTGATCGTTGGTAAGTTTATCCAACTCTGGTTGGGAATGTGTAGAAATAACATAAAAATACATGATATATAGATAGCACAAAATACTCAACCTATGGGTTCACATTAACTACATAATCACACACTTCACTACTACCATAAAACACATAAACCACACCACCACCACACAAGACGCATAGCATTTCTCACTTTCATTTATAAGCCACTTCATTCACACTTACATTGTCCATTCATTTAATGTTAAATTAATTAAATCCATTTAACACACATCCATTTCGATTCCATATCATTTATTTAATATCTTGTTTTTTGGTTTTAACAGCATAATTTATTCCATAGATAACCAGGAAACTAATAAAACCACCACACAATAACTCACCATCTCACAATAACCATCGACGCCATGTTACATCGACCAACCATCTCACCAAAACAACCACATATCACAACAAAAATATTGCACATCACAAACCACCGCACAACCAAAACCACTGCACAACCAAAACTATGAATCTTCAAAATTATAACACAATAAAGAGACACCATGCCCTTATAAATGTAAATGTGTAATGAAAAAATTAATTAGACATACACTGATATAGGTATTTTACTACACAATTCGTGGAACAATCATAAATTTTTACAGAAACACTAAAATTTGGGAATTAGGAAATCATTCGTAGAAGTATATTCTTTATAACAGGTGGAACTAAAATATAGGAATCTAACCTGGTGGCTGGTGATCCGATGGAAGATGTGGGGATTGGGAAGTGATTCTGCCGAGGAATCGCTTCTAGAGAGCTTATGGAGATGAGTGGAAGGCTCTGGATCTGCTTCTGAATCGTGGGGAGGCCGCTTCTAGCATTGGGGTATTTGGGGTGTTTTTTCCCAACGGTTCATAAAAATTGTTGGGAAAAACCAGTCTTTCCCAAGGGTTTCATAAAACCGTTATTGTGAAACCATTGTGAAAGATTGAATTTTCTCCACTTTTCCCAACGGTTTCATAAAACCGTTGGGAAAAGTCTCTTGTAAAAGGTATTTCCCAATGGTTTATATAAACCATTGGAAAAGACAGAATATACCAATGGTTTCTTTGAACCATTAGTAAACAACTGTTGGGAAAACTCCCATTTCTAGTAGTGTACGAATGTTGTATGAAAAGTTAAAGAATAAATTAAAGACGAACAAATAAAAGGAAGTCGTATGATACAGATGTAAAAAATAAAGGTTATTTGAGACCTGACTCTTCTTTTCTAAAATATTAAAAAAATGGTTGTAATTGAAGATTAATGAAATCCATGAAAGATACTATGAGGGTATCTGAAGAATCAAGTGATGAAACTACTACAAACTCTGAAGTTGATCATGAAAGGAAAATGGTAAATCTATGGTGTATAGATCATGATAATGAGGTACAATCATCTTTCCCTAAAAGTTCAAACTCTAAAAAGTTTTATTTTTATGAAAATAATTAATATTGTCTTATAATTAAAGATATATTTTATTCCTTAAATAAATATGATAGAAAAATAATAAAATCATATGATGTTATTTTTATTTAAAAAGAGTGTTTTTTAAACCATATTTATTATTTAAGATCCAATTCCTCAAAGTTCTTTTAATGAAAATAAAATTATGGAATTATTAAATGGGTTTGATTATTTAAAATAAGACTCTAGTATGTGTATCAGGGGGGAAATTTTTTAAATTAACTTCTTGGTAATAATAAAATTAATAAAGGCAATCTTGGTATTGGTTGTAATAAATAAATAGCTAAATTATATATGAATTACTTTTTTCCTAATTCTTAAAGTAAAATAATGTCTATTGTTGAATGTTTTCATTTTGAAATTAATAGAAATTATCCTAATTATTAAAATGTTAGATATTATCAATTATTTTGTTTCACACATGTTCATTATCCACAATATTTTATTGGATATAAAGTTGAAATTTATTCTTAAAATAAACAAATTTGGAAACTGAAGTCTTTAGTTTCTACCACTACCGGACTCAAAATCCTATAGGTAAAAAATGAACCTATATTTGATATTTTTAGGGATTATACCACTAGACTTTGTTATTATATCTCTAACTAGACACTTAAAATAAATTTTTATTTTACTCATATTGAATAACATTGAATTAGTTTGTTATTTGAAAGGAAATATCCTTATAGATCGAAGTGTTAAGTCCAGAAAGTATTTCATTTTTATTTTAATTTTAAATAAAATAACTATTTTAATTATTAGGAGAATGTATTTTTAATTTATATCATTTTATTTAAAAAAATTATTATTTTTATTCTTGAAATATTAAATCTTTTTTTAATACAATTTCTTATGTGAAAAATTTAATCTTGTAATTATTTTTTTAACATCATGCATGCTCTAGAAAATTTTATTTCAACATGTGTTATTCTATTCAATGCTATTTTTCTTGTAATAATGTATATAATTTCTTACAATTTAAATTACTTTCATGGTATAAATTAATATATAATTTTATTCGATTAACAATTTTTTCGTTTGATAAAAAAATTGGTCATGAATGGAATGTAAAAAAAATTAATATTAAAATTTTTTCAAAATATTTAATTAAACTTATTTTAATATCTATAATGTTTATGCTCAGTATTAGGGGGTGTTAATATATTTTTTTAATATATTTTTTTATTTTATTATTTTTTTCATGAATTTTTTTTGAAACTTTTTTTACAAATCCTTGAAAATATTTTTTTATTCATTGAATAACATTTTACATGTTTTCCTGGCTCATTGAGTATATTATTCTATCCTTTTAAAGTGAGCATGAATTATGTGGTTATTTATTCTACTGTGTGTATTGAAAATATTTTTTCATATTTTTCTCATTAAATCATATTTTTAATCATTATAAAAATGGGGAGATAGTTGAGAGAGAGAAAGTTTAGATATTGTTAGGGTTTTGTAATTATCCAAATGGGGAATATTATTGGATGGATCCTTCTCCTTTCCATTTTCATCATGGTTTTGATAAATACTTTGACTCTTTTTTTTACTAATAAGTTTGTTTTAGTGATTTTAGATTTATTATGTCTCTTTGTTTATTTGATATCATATTAGATATTTATTGGATTTTAATGTCATTTGTTCCATTATATATATAATTAAATCATATTTATTTTAACTTTGTATATTGAAATCTAAATCATTTGTTTGGATAGAGGAAAATATATTTGAATTTGTTATAATTTTTTTTAGTGACATTACAATTTTTTTAGTTTAAGGAAACATATATATTTTCATAATAACTCAAGATACATTTATTTTATTTGAAAAAAATACTTATCATGCCGTATATACAAGATATTAATCTAAATTTCATTCTTTTTATAAATTCTTAAATGATCTCTTGAGTGCTCTAAAAACTCACTAAATTTATAGAAACATTTTAGGGTTTCTACAATCATCATATTTGGATGGATAGTATTTTTAATTCGGTATATGAGATAAAAGTATTTTAATTTCACCAAAAATAATTTTATGTAAATCCATTACATTTATATTGATTTTTTTAATTTACAAGGAAGGATAAAAAGTGTGTTCATGGTTCTAAATAAATTATGTGATATTCTAGGAAGTTGTTTTTTAAATTTAGTTTTTCCAAAATATTGATGATTTTATTATTCTAATTATATTTAGATATGTGAAAATAATATTTAGGCTCTTCTTAATCAATTGTGATGGAATAAAAATTAACTAAATATAAGTCCTCAAGGATGGATTCAAAATCTACTGATAAGAGCCTCTAAAAATGATAGAAGTTTTTATGGTAAGTGGTTAGGTTTTAAGAAGGATTTTTATTCCTATATTTCTATTAGTGGTATCTATATTTGATTAAACATATGCTTAAGGATCCCTATAATTGATTAAATTTATGGTTCATAAACCTTACTCTCTATAGATTTATCTCCGCATTAGAATGATTTGATCCCTATATTTTGGTCGAATCTGGACCATATGATGTTGTTTTCACAATGGAGATCACACTATATGTCTTACCTACTGTGCATATCAATCATCACTTGGATACATGAGACTTGATCTATTAAATTCCATAAAATTTAGTTAATCCCTAGTTAAAACTTAATCTCTTGTTTATTTTTTTCAATGATTTCATTCCTAATGGACCTCACACATTGTTTTTCTTCAACGAACACAAAGGAATGGTCCCTCACTATGAACCAAAAAGATTATCTATACCGTTTTGATTTCAAAATAAAATATCGGTATCCCTATTCATGGATGATGTGTAGGACCCTATCAAATTCAAGACATCAATTACTCTTATGATAACAATTGGACGATATCATCCTTAACTAACTACATCATGAAAAATTGCATGATGAGGGCATTGAACTATCAGTTGAATCTAATATATTGAACATTGGATGAAACTAAAATAAAAGAGTATCATCAAGCAATATCTATAACATGAACATGATCAAGACATGATCATTGAACGTAAAATATTTCACCTAGATTGTTAGGGAATTTTGTAATCATGTATGAAGATTCTATATTTTAAACACTTGTTGGAATATCTATAGTCTTCCCATAACATATTCATTCAAGTTGGAAGATGAACCTATTATGAACTCTTGGAATAATACATTTATCAGATCTATATGAAATGAATGATTTTAAATATGGATCAATAAGATAGTGGAAAAACATTTGTTTCACCTGGATGTGTATAATGAATCATTACACTCGAAGAAAGAATATGTTGGGTATCAGGGTCATGTGTATAGGGGTCCACATGTTGAAATATAGATAGTGGTGAATTCCACAATTTATAGAGACATTATCTCATTGATAATGGATATCAACTATGAAATATTTCATACATTATACAAATATCATGATTTTTTAAAAAATGGAATGATAAAAATTTAATATACAATGATTAATTGGTCTAAAGAATAAGAGTCTAATCTCATGTTTATGATGCTCTATTTCATGTTTATTTTCATATATCTATCTACTAGGAAATTATCTGAGTTATTCTTGTAGGTTTATTTATTCCATAACTCTTCCTAAATTCAAAGGAAGATACTTGATGTTGTAGAAATTATTTTCATAAATATTGAAAGGTGTTTCTATCAGATTATCAATTTTGAGTTTTTTGGAAATAAAGATGATATGTTTTCTTAAATTCAAATAATTCGATTATTACGAAGATTGGTTCACTATATTTAAGGGTACATTGAGAATAAAATTAAGGAATTATTTTTAGTGACTTAGAATATTTCTATTTTCAATGAAATAAGTATTCATAACAAGTAATTATTTATTGATATGATCATAGGAGTTATTCAAATTATTTTTAATGAATTTATTACTGATTTATTATATATGTGGAAAAAGAATTCAATGGTGTTGTTATATTCTTGGATATATTTATACAATCTCTTGACTCAATTTATTGTAAATATCCTAAGGAGGAGTAGCCTCTGTACCTACTAGAATATTTTTATTCATATATAAATATTTCTGTTATAGGATAAAAACATGGCATGGAAGAGTATAAAAAATTTTATGATAATAAAGTGTTATAAAATTTTCATTTGGTTATTTGATATTTTGAAGAAGGGAGAAAATAATTCTTTGTACATAATTATTCTCCCTCAAAAAAAATATAAATAATTTTTTAAAAATTTTTTTGTGTAATTTAATCAATTTAATGAAGAAAAATCATGTATTATATTGAAACAATTACTAGATGTATCTCTTTGTTGAAGATCATTCACATATGTTAGTTGTTGTCATAAATTCATGCTAGAATTATTTTAATAATCTACGTCTTATCTATTTCTACAAAAGATTCAAATTCTTTTACTTAGCCATGGTAGAGTGTCGGTTTCTCATAATAATCTATGGAAATAATGGTTCCTTGTAAAAGAACTAGAAGGAACTGTAAAAGCCTTATTGTAAGGTGTAAATTGCCTAATCACAGTTGTAGATGTCTCTGAGAAAATGATATGATTAGTCAAAATCACAAAGATCATGGAGAGAGTGTGGGTTGATTCAGCTAAGGTATTCTCATTCCTCAAACCCCTATACATCATTTTTTTATTATTCATTCATTTATTTATTTTCTACTGCATTACTCGTCTTTAATATATAATGACATAATGGATTTAATTCAAGAGGGATGATTTGAATTTTTCAGGATTTATAAATGGAAAAAATTCACACCCGCCCCCTTATGACTTCATCATCATAATTCTGAAACAACAGATGTTGTGCACCTCATGAATCTCATATCACATCAAGGAAACAAGGTATCCCACCCTAGTATAAAAATACATATCATGGGAAAGGTGACCCACCCTAGAATAATAATACACATCGGGTAGAATGGTTCACCATCTATAAATCTCATTGAGGTTAATATCTCCAACCACATAATATATCATATTTCCTATTGAGTAGAATAAAACCCACCCTATAATATTTCATCATATTGAATTACTCCCACCTTGTAATATCTGATATTTCATGTTGGGTAAAGCCCCCACAGGAGTACCTCATTGAGGGTAATGGGGCCCAACTCTTTAAATCTTTTATGTCATATTGAGGGGAATAGTTTACACCCCATGATATTCAATCATGGTGAATAGCATCTACCTCGTTATATTTCATATAAAATTTGGGTTGGGGAACTATCCACACTATAACATCTCATATACTGATAAAAAGTGTCATACATCTACCTGAACGTATCACACACAACCAAGGTCAACCTCTAAAAAACGACATAACACCACAACCATGATAATAAGGGCTATCATCAAGGTTGCCTCTCTATTCTAACCCTACCTTGTTTTGAAATTATGTTGATGCACTCACTGAGATACACTAAGCCACATCACATTCTAAAAACCATATATGGCCTCCTCTATCTTTCTCCCAACTCTAGGGTCAAATCCCATCACTCAAAGGGTATATCATCACTCAACATCACTATCAATATGTTAAAACCTTATCAACTATATTTGAAAAAAACATACATGCATCACTATAAAGTGATGATTTAATTCCCATATCACATCCCAATTTAAATGTTAGTCCTCTAAAACTAAAACTACACTTAATCCTACCTATGGTATACCCACCATGGTACTAGTGATCTAGTGGTGGAGGAATACTTACCCCACTCTTTCATCACTAGCATGAAGGCTATATGTTATTTCATGGTTCTTTCAGGGAATAATCGAGTGATTAATTATTAGTACAATAATCCCCTTAAAAGGAGTGTTCTAAGGGAACCTATACCAAGGTCCACTAAAATCTCTTGATTAGGATACACAATTTTAGTGTATATGTACTCCATGGTATGTATTTGTGATCATAACATTGGAAATTAGTTTTTTAGGAAATGCACAAGTGTCCAGGTTTCATTATAGGACAAGACACTATGATCTAATAATGGAAATTATTTAGAGGAAAAAAAATTTAGAATAAATATGAATCACCCAAAAGTGGTAAAACTACATATAATATTTTCTATAATCAAAGCATAAATGATGAAAAAATTCCTAGGGACCACCTACCTCATTCACATATCTATTCCCATTAAAATTAATCATCACATGTAACATATTTCCATTATGAAAAATATGACATATAATATATTTTCTTTTGTAATATATTTTACTCTGAAAAAATATTTTTATGTAACATATTCTTCTATACATAAGAATATTTTCCATATATAACATATTTCCTTATATTAAATTAAATAATTAATATATTTTCTCATACATATGATATTTCCATAAGTAAATTATCTATATGTAACATATATTCACCCATGTGTATGAAAATTTCAATATGTAACTTAATTTATCCAACTACTTGTGATATTTAATAAATTTATCCTAGATTAAATTTCATACATAATATATTAATTCCCTACATAATATATTTTCCATACATAAATATTTTCATATAGATAAATAACTTTATATAATATATATTTTTTAGGGATAACATAATTTACATCACACATGACATAATTTTACCCTTCCACAAAGATTCTTATGATTTATCTCTTTGGGAAAATTATCAAAATCATCTAAATATCATAAAATAAAGAAACACTCTACAGAATAACTATTGATATGTATAACCTATGGATCCTCTTTATACACGTAAATTATTGAAAAATAAAATTAGGAACAACCTCGATCCAGGATATCCACTCTAGACTTTATTCCCAACCAATTATAACATTTCCACACCCCTAATGGTTTCAAATTCTCATTTCCACACACATGTTCCATTAAAAAACCCCTTCTCCAAACACTCATCTAAGAACCTCAGGCATCTCTTAGGCCTAATTTCATATTTTAAAACAATTATTCAATGTTTTACTACTCTCTATTTCAAAATATCAATCAAAATTCTCAAATCATCACCCTCATTGGGACCAAAAAATTGAATATTCAAATTTCCCATTATTTAACTATCCTTTATGGATGCATATTGTTATAACCTCCCCACCATAAAAATTATTTTCCTTGATAAGTATCCTCACACATGCTGCATGAACCATACTTATCATCAATAAGTGATATATATAGAAACCCAAGCCTTTTTGACATATTATTTCTTGATTTTTAACATAAATATCCATTAATAAAAAATAAGTATTTGAAAAGGCCTCATGTCTGTGGAAAACTATGTACACAAAACATCAACATGAAAATAAAAATTACACATGTTAATCTCCATAATGTGCTCATATATACCTTTGATATATTAAAACTATATGGGCTAACCTGGGGAATAAATGGACAAAATGGGCGGGCTAAAAATCCCAAAAATAGAATAAACATTATAAGGAAACATAAAATGTGTGTAAAAGTAATAACATGATATCATAAAAGATATGTCTCATGTATAATCACATATGATTATTATAAAAAAAAAATTTTGTCAAAAGATCATGGAAACATATAAATTGTGACAGCAACACAAAACATAACATAATTACAAGTTAAGTCTAACTTCCAAGACAACATCACATGGTAGACAGAGTCACATTGTGGATTAGGTTAACTCCACAAATCCATACATAACATCTCAAGAGACAAAAGGCTTACCCAATGAATTGGAGTAATATATGGGTTCACCCATTATGAAATTATTAGGATTATGTGTTCAAAAAAAAAGAAATAAATCATAAAGTATAAGCATAATAATTACCTATAGATTGAAAATGGGGTGTATAATATTAACTCCTATCATAATCAAAAGATATTTTTTAGGGAAGGAGTTCTAGAAATGATCATAAGGAATGTATTAAACCATAAAAGGAAGGTATAATAAGCTAGGAATATATGTGAGATACATATATATATATAATATATAATATTTCCATAACATTAAAGAGATATAGGAAGTGAGTTAGACAAAGAATGGGCATAACCCAATGAAAATGGTGGTTTAGAGAGAACCCTTACCTAGAGGCCAACTCATCACATGCTTCCATTACATTACAAAATAATAAAATTAAGTTAATTATTTACTTCATTAAGAATATTTTTCATGTTTATTAATCCTTTTATTTTTTTTATTACCATGTCATATTCAATTATTTAATCAATTAATTTTACGTCAGATGTTTTGACAATATTTAGCCAAAATTTCCCAAATATATTTAATGGGTTTATTATTACCATTTTGGAAATTATTTCATTACCTGCAAAATAAAAATAGTGATATAATTTTTATATTTATACATCAATAATAATTTTAAAACCATTCGTTAAATATTGTTATGAAAAATGAACTATTCTATAATCAGGGAGACGATTGGTTGTACGTACGCATGAGTAACTTTTCAATTATTCACTAATAATTATTTAAAGAATTTAAGTGTAATTATATCCTTCTGTAATCCTCATTATATATTAAATAGAATATTATTCTTTTAATTACACTTATATATCATTTATGTGATGAATGACTAAAAATTAATTTTTTTTATCATAATACCCTTTTAAGAAGTAAGGGGGGAACCCAACATGACATCAAAGGATAGAAAAAAAATCATGTCTCCACGTTCCAAAAGTTCGAACCCAAACAAACCATTAGATACAACATAGATAAGCCCCTACCCGGTATTAAAATCATGAAGAACAGCTTCCACCTACCCATCGTAGCTTGGCTAGCTGTCTCGTGCAAGGATGCATGGGACCAATACCGATGGAAAAGTTATACCCTCTCAAACATCCAAATCCATATAACAATGGCCAAGTAAAAAATCTCACTATAAACTTCATCTGTAGTAGTCCCAAGTAGATAAACTGGTTGCAAACAACCTTAAATAATTAATCGCAAGGCTGCAAAAAAACACCACAAAAAAACCATTTAAGGAAGACATAAATTCATCACCATCAAGTATCAAACCTTCATAGATAAGTTCACCATGAATACTTCAAGAACATATGTACCTCCACCAAAGATAGAATCAAGCCTTGATGTGTTACCACTACCACCGTAGCCGCAGAAGGAATCTAAAGATGATCTAAGGAACATGAAGCTAAGACATCATCACCAATGACTGGATGACCCAACACCACACTGAAGGAGCATCACTGATGAATGAATCCTGGCCAATATGAACCATAAATTCCTCTTTGGGATTGGATCCACTCATATATGAACCGAGAACGCACCCTCACAAGGATCTGAAGCCGGAATACCACATACACAATGGAGAGGCTAATAGAGAGAGACACTAATGATGTGATGCCTCAAACCACACCGAAAATACCTCAAATTTCATCACCTTTAAAAAAACTGAACATAAAACCTACAAGAAGCTAATGAGAAACTGAAATCAAAGAGATCCTCCCCCCTTTGGACCACTCTAGAGCTGAAGGCGAGCCACATGAGAAGACCACGCCATAGCCATTGCAGATTTGTTTCATTGAAAAGTTGATAATGTCATAGACAACCTGATCGAAACTAGAACCACACTGAGGTCGTTGATCCACACCAAAGCTGTCAATCCACACCATATTCACACCATCAAGGCACGCCGGAGATAACCCAAGCCACACCAGAACCACACTGAGGCTAATGATCCACATAGAAGCCTCTAATCCACACTAGATCCACACCGTTGAGGCGGGGTGGATACCCATTCCACACCGCCTCTAAAACAAGATCCAGGAGAATGTGACATTGAGCCGCTGAGCAATGTTGGGGCAAGGGAGGAGGTGGTTCTCGAGAAGAAAACCCTAGACACAATTAGGAAAGGAAACCCGCTGCTCAGATTCTTTTTCATCACCACTCTATATATACACCATTCCAAATGAAAAACAACCCCCTGTCATCATCCATTTGATGAAATAATGAAAAATAGATCACATTTCTTTGTGGATGTGGCAATACACATGTTCGAACAAATGATCTTACCATTTTTCAATGAATAGAATAGTAAGAAAATATATGATCTATTATATATAAAAAATGATATGTATATCATAAATATATTTTTTATACATTAAATATATGATTTTATCTATCTGTGATAGGAGGTGATTGAAAATGAACTAAATCGGTTCATAAGGTGGTAATCCATCGTACACACAATTGATGGTTTTGTTTACCATTTTATGGAAGAGGAGACAGATAAAGGTCATTTAATTAGAATAATAACATATTAGTATATGGAATAAACTAGTGTTGTTATTTTAGCATAGTTGAATTTTATTTGAATGAGGTGGATGGACAAACCAAACGAAAATGCATGGTTAACAATTATATCTGTCTTTGGATAGCTTCTTTAAGTTTATACCTAAATCCATTACTGGAAAGATTATTCATAAAACTATAGACTCCAGGTCATGAGGAGTAATTTAATAAATTAATTTTATTAGTATTTTAAAAATAAAATGGCTCTTGAATTTTGTGGAAGATAGGATATGGGGTGTCCTTTTATAAATGGGGTGGAGGACCCACATGAAATTTTTGAAAAGAATAAAATATTTAAATGTATTATTTAGAACAAATGACTGAAAAATGAAACATTAAAGATTATTAAATTATATATAGTCTAAATATGGCTATAAAATAGAAATTATACAAATGTTTAGGACATTTTAACCCTTATCTCTTTAGTCCCCCCCCCCCCGAAAAAATTGGTTTTAACCTTAATCGTGGTAATAAATTTTAACTATTATTACAATTAATTATGGAAGAAAATAAAGATGCAATTATAACATAATATCAATTATGATGATTCTAAATATGGAACCATTTTTTCAAATCCAATTATAATAACTATAAAATTTTAATTTCAAATTAATCCTACACAATACGATGAAAATTGGTTTTTTAAGAAAATGCATTTTTCAAGAAATAGACGATATTATATTAACTCTATGGATAGAAATAATTATTATATGAATTTAAATTAATATATATAAATATATAATCTGAAAATTTATTTTAAATATTTATTTATTAATGGTTATCTTAATTAATTAAAATGTAAAAAAATTGCAAGCTTAAAAACAATTTTCAAAAAACAACTTTTTTTAGAATAAAATTAATCTGATATCAAAATCCTAAAAATTTCAATTTAATATGAAATTAATTATAATATTATAAATTGTATAACTCATTTGAAAATTTAATACCAAATAAAAAATATATTGGTACTTTTTAATTTTCTGATTTACTAAAAAGGATTGATAGTATTGAAAAATCGATAATTTTCACTATTCACAGAAAAATTAATCAATTTAGAAAAATATTAAAATTTCACCCTAAAAATAAATTGATTTGATTATATATAATATGATTTTAATTTTCTGATATAAAATCTCTAAAATTGCTATAAATTAATTATAATATTTTCTCACAAAAAGAAATAAAAAACATTTTTGAAGAAAATATGTTTTTTGAAGAATGAAACGTCTTCATTAAAAATGAGTTATTATTCCCTAATAATTTATCTATAAATTTATATTTTGAAGGAAAATTAAATATATTTCATAAATCAGATAATACTATTAATTCCCTCTAATTTAAGGGTGATGTTGTAAGTGACATATTTAAATACTTGTAGTTCATTTAGGTTCGGTGTTTCACGCCATATAATCTATCAAACTTAGTTTTATTTTTCCTAATTATAGTGTGTTACATTATTCCCACTTCAAATAATTTCATCCAAAAAAAATTATTACATTCTAATGATAAAATAAAAGAGGGTACTTCTCTTTCACATCTTTCTCCAGTTCCCATGTTGTCTCTTCATGTTTATGGTTCTGCCATAGTCTTTCGATTATGTGAGTTGTCATGTTGCATAGAACTTTATATCTATGGTCAAATATATTTACTAGATTATCCTCATAATATATAAAATTTTCCAACTATAAAACCTCTTAATTCAGTACATGTTATGGATTTGGTATGTGTATTCTCAAGAAAGATACATGGAATATATTGTGTAGTTGAGAAAAGGTTAGTGGTGGTGCTAATTGATAAGCTATAACTCTAATGAAATCAAGAATATCAAAGGGGATGATGTACCTTGGGATTTTATTTCCATTATTCCAAAATATCAGGACACTATTCCATGAATTCATGTGGAGAAACACTTTATCCCTGACCTCAAACTTTAATCGGCATCGATGATTATCATCATAGCACTACATTGGGCTATGATCATCCCTGATGTGTTGTTGAATGGTCTTGACCTTTTCAACCATTTTTGTAACTATTTTAGGTCCCAAAATCATTCATTCAAGAAATTTGTACCAAAATTCAAGGTGTTATAAATCTCTTCACATAAAGGGATTCAAAAATAGCCATTTAGATACTTGACTAAAAGCTATTATTGTGTGAGAATTTGACCTATGCAATATATAGATCCCATACACTTTTAAAGTCCATCAGGCATGATATTAACATGTCTTATAGTTTCTAAATATACTTCTTAGAATTTCCATTAGTTTTGGGGTGATAATACGTACTGATGTTTAACTCATTATTTAGATCATGTTGGAGAATTTTCTATAACATGGGGGTCAATCTAAAATCTCGGTGAAATACAATCAATAGTGGTGTTCCATGAAACCTCGTTACATATCTAATATATATAATTTCAAGATAATCTATTTAGAAGTAATATCAAATTTCAATTAAGTGAGCAGTCATAGTAAGATGATCCACCATAACCCATATGGAATTATTTCTTCTTGATGATTTTGGAAGACCAATAACAAATTCTTTAGTGATGTTTTCCCATTTCCATATAGGTATGGGTAATGTTTAAATCATCAACTTATAATTTTTCCTTTGATCCTTCACTTTATGACATACCAGACACTTTGACGTGTATCCCATGACCTCTTTCTTCATACTTTCCCAACAATAGTTCTCTTGGAGATCATGATACATCTTCATGCTCCCTGGGTGGATAGAGAAGGTTGACCTATGGGTATCATTCAACAGATATTTCTTTATCTTGATATTCTATGGTACACATAGTCCCGACATGAATCTTAAAAATCCTTCTTCATCAATTTTGAACTCTGGGGAATTATCTTTTCCTATAACATTAACCTTATTTTGATTTTCCACGTCATATCTCTGAGCATCCTGTATCTTATCTAGAAAGGATGGTTGAGTAATTATTTGAGAAAGGAATTATGATGTTACTTCATTTATTGTTCCCATGTCTATCCTTTTGAAATCTAAGAGTATTGGATCCTTTGAAATTCTCATCATTGATATGGTTACCATGTCATTTCTACTTAGAGAATCTTTCATTTTGTTTGCTTTCCTTAGATGGTAATGGATTGAGCAATCATAGTCTTTGATCAGTACTAAACATCTTCATTGTTGTATATTATGTTCCTTTTGTGTGAATATATATTTGAGACTCTTAGGATATATATATGTATATTTCACACATCTCACTAGAGAGATAATGACACTATATTTTCAATGAAAATATCACTATAGGTAACCCCAGATCATTGGTTGGATAGTTATTCTTATGAAATTTCAACTACCTTGAGGTGTAGGATATCACTTTGTAATTTTTCATTTGTACATATCCCATACCCTTCTTGGAAGCATAGCTATAGATTACAAAAATTTCCCTTATTAAGGAAACCATGAGGACTATTGATGTTATAAGCCTCCTTTTCAACTTTATAAATCTATCATTACATTCAAAAGTCTGAAAAACATTAATCTATCTCAAGTTAGCTTTGTTAGTGGGTTTTAAAATAATGAGAATTTTCTCACAAATCATCGTTAATACCAAGATAATCAAAGGTAACTCTGTATATTGATTACAAATAAAAGTCTAGTCCATTTCACAATCTTCATTATCTTATAAGGGTACATGGATGTTCCTTTACTAATTATAGCATGCCCCATGAATGAAACATTCTTTATCTAGAACACACATATATTGTACTTTGTATATATCTTATCCTTTTTAGATTCTTTAGCATAATATTCTAATGGACCTTGCATTACTTGTTTCATTTGCCTATATTATAGTATCATTTATAATGACTGCCAAAAATTATCAAGTTAATCTCTAAAGTATATATTCATTTAGTCCATAAATATTTCTGGAGAATTAGTGAGTCCAAAAGGAATCACTATAAAATCATCGTGTCTGTAGCTTATTTAAAAGGCCATGTTTGGAATTTCTTCCTTACTTACCATTAATTAGTGGTATCCCGACTAAAGGTACACCTTAGAGGAATACTAGGCCCCACATATTTGATCAAACAAGTCTTCCATCTTTAGAAGGGGATACTTTTTTATCGTGATTTTTTTGACATCAAGATAATCAATACATAAGTGCATTATCCCATCCTTATTCTTGATAAAAAGGTCTAGAGCACCCCATGGTGAAGAAATTGGGTATATAAATCTCTTTTCCAAATTCTTTTATACCTACTTTTTCAGTTATTCCAAATGAAACATGGTTATCCTCTAAGGAGTGTTAGATATCATCAGATATCCAGGTATAAGTTTAATTGAGAACTCAACCTCCCTATCATAAGTAATACCATGAATCTCTTTGGGAAATAAATAAGTATAATCCATTACTATATGCATGTATTAAACCATGGTTCTCTCCTTTGTTTCAATAATTTTCACTAGAGATTATTTATCATAAAATAGTAATTTCCACACTTGAGCAGTTGATCCCAAGGGATAATCATCCTCCTCACATTTTTACAAAATTATAGGATGACAAGGTATATAAAGAGTGATTTAACTCTTCTGAATATTGATGTTTGATTTATATAAGGACAAAAAATCTATTCCCAATATCACATTAAACTCTAATAAAGGAAGTAATATGATATTTTATGGAAGATTTTGTCAACAAATATTGACTATGGAGGAGTTATATACTTGGGATGCAACAATTTCTCAATTTTCTATTTTCATGGATATCTCAACCCACATGCTTTGAAGTGGTTCTTGAATAGTTCAACAAAACTTTCATGATATAAATAATTTAATAGAACTAGAATCAAAAATTAAGTTATCAATTCATGAATGAATAAATAATTTACCTATCAACAAATCATTTTTAGTATCATTTTCAACAATAGTTATAGCATATTCCCCTATTCTATCTCTAGGACTTGGAGGTTGTATTCATTAATTGTTTCTTACCACCCTCATATTAGGTAATTTTATTGAATAATTTAAGTGTTCATTTCAATTGAAACATTGAACTACAAGGTGAGTGTTGATCTGAACCTTACTTTCTTCTTCTATATTAGTGGACTTATTCATTTCCCTTTTGTCACTAATTATCCTGATTCCCCTTATTTATACATTTGAAACATCTCCAGATTCATTTCATTTAGTTTTCAATATTCTTATTCCCACACTTTTGACAAGTTTTATGTTGGTTTTTCATTATTCCAGGGTATATATCTTTTGATCCCCTTGATAAAAACTCTATTTTATGCTTTAGATCTCCAAGACCACAAGACTAGTGAGACTCTTCAATATTTATCTTGAACTTGAGTGTCCAATGAAAAATCAATCCATAACTATAAATTTATTAAATCACCAAATATTTTTGATTACTTTGATGTAATCAACTAAATAAGTGATCCACCTGACTTTCGACAATGATGAAATATCCTAAGTAATGCCTGCAAGCCTTCTAAATTTTTCCTCATATTCTTTGATAGAATCATCCCCCATTTTTATTATTTTAAGGAACTCTATCTACATTTTCATATGATGAGACTATGGAAAATTTTTATTGAAAAATATTTTCTAGAAGTCTAACCATTCCATGGAATCAATAACCGATTTGGACATTCTATTCTTGATCATATTCCACCAATGATCAGCTTCCCCTCCATGGCATAATCATCAATAACAACATTATTCTATTTTGATAATTGGACAATATAGAACATATTATCAATGGAGTTAATCCATTTTTCTATAATTATGGGATAAGAAGATCAAGTGAATATTGTAGGACATTCACACAAAATACTTTAATATAACTTTCTTATTCATAGGAGAAGGATGGAATTTCACATGACTAAAATTTTTATTCATAACTTGATCTAATTGAACGAATACTTCCATGAAGTTATCATATACCACTCCCATGATTTTAGGAATTTCATTTAGTAAATCATCACATTCCCTATCGCATTGGTTATTGGATCTCTTTCTCCTATTTCCCAACATTATCTAAAAATAATAAAAAAACTAATTAAGAATACATTAACTTACAAAATGTAAACTTATGGACTTAGAAGGAATAAATTATAAATGAGAAGTATATTTTAACTTATGAGTTTCTAGGATTTAATCTAGGTTATCCATGTTAATTTTTTCTTACATATTTTATAATGTATCATTTTTTTCAAGTACTTCATTAGAGTTCATAAAGTCTTTGTGAATTTACAAATAATATCTCTCAGGTGTGTAAAAATAGGTGTCAAGAAAATCCACTTTTCCATAAACTAGGTGAAATTCCAGTCAAATCCCAATTTTCCCTTTTTTTATTTATTACACATAGGTATATCTATTCTAAATACACATACATTAGTAATATCTAGAGGGGGGTGTAATTTCTTGGATTTCACTTGCACTATACTTCACCAGGCTTTTAGGATATTTTCCTATAATTATACTTATCCCTAGGGTTATCACTAAAGTTGTATATTCTCAATCCCTAATAATAACTATATTATCCTATGATACTAACTATAGTTGGCCAATACTTTTACACATATTATTTCATGATTTTTAACATAAATATCCATTAATACATAACAAGTATTTAAAAGGCCTAGTGTCTTTCGAAGACTAGGTACCTCAAACATCCACATAAAAATAAAGTGTATTTATTTTAATATCTATAAAAACTACTAAAATCCCTTGAGTTCCTAAAATTTCATTGGATAACTTGGGGAATACATAGACAAAATGGATGAGATAAAAAATACCACTAAGGGAATAAAAAATCTAAGGAAACATAACATGTGAGTTAAATCTATAACATGATATCATATAAGAAAAGGATCATGAGTAATCACATGGGATCATAGCATAAAAAATGGTATCAAAAGATATTGGGAACATAGATAATGTGGAATCATCATAGAACATGAAATAATCATATATTAATTCTAACTTTCAATACAACATCACATGGAGGAAAGATTCACATAGTATATTATGTTTAGTACCTAATCTCATACAAAACATCACATGAGATAAAAGATTTACCTAGTGTATTGATGTGATATTTGGGCAAACCCATAATGAAATTTTCATGATTATGTATTCTACAAAATTAAATCAATCATATGGAATAATCATAATAGTACCCCATTGAAATAAAATGGGTTTCAAAATCATGCCTCATATCATAATCAAAAGAAATTTCTTAAAATAAGGCATTAGAGAAATGATCATAAGGCATGAATTACCCCATCAATGTAAGGGATAATAATCTAGGTATAAAAATTAAATACATATATAAAATAATAATAATTCCATAATATTAAATAGATAGAGTGAAAGAGGGCGATTTAGAGAGAGAATGGTCATAACCCAATGAAAATGGTAGTTTAGAGAGATCCCTTACATTGAGCCAAACACATCACGTGTGTCCCTTATATTCATAAATAATAAAAATATTTTATTTTTTTAATTTATTAATAACCATTTTAATTTTATTATTCCTATTTTATTACCGTTTCATTTTCAATTAGTTAATAAATTAATTTTACATTGTACGTTTTGATAATATTCGGCACATTTGTCCAGAATGGTTCAGTAGGTTGATTACGGTAAATGAGTTAATTATTTCATCACATGTGAAATAATAATTTATGAAATAATTATTATATTTATACATAAATTAGAGTTTTAATACTAATTATGAAATATGGTTATGAAAAATTAACTATGTTATAATCATGGAGATGGTTGGTAATAGGTATGCAAGAGTAACGTTTCCATTCTTTAATAATCATTATAGAAATAAGGTAATTATTTTTTTATCTTTAAAATATTATCAGTATATAATGAATATAATCTTATTCCTTTAAATACACTAATATATATAATCAATGTGATGCGGTATTGAAAAAACGAATCACATTGCTTCATGAAGGTGGTAATCCACAAATACGCATGAACACCATTATAATTTTTAAAAGAATGGAATTTTTTAAAAAAATATTATATATTAATTTTAAATATTTATAAATATTTCATTAATATCATTTATATTGATTAAATTCATAATTATATCTAGCCATGAGAGGCGGTGATGGAAAACAGATTTCGTTGGTTCGCGAGGCGGTAGTCCTCCATACATATGGTATATTTTTTTGTTTCTTATTTTTTGGAGGAGGATAAAGATATAGGTCATTTAATTATCATAATAAAATATTATTATATGGAAGATAATATTTTTTAATTTCATCATGGTTGAATAAAGTTTTATGGGGGTGTAAAAGGAAATAAAACAAAAAATCATGGTTAAGAATTATATCTCTTCTTGAGACAACCTCTTGAGGTTTATACCTAAATCCAAGCTTATATGGTTTTATGATCAATAAAGGGAAACTAGGAAAAATTTATATATAAAGTAAATAGATTCTATAAGGTATTTTAATAATCATAAGGCTCTTTAAGTGTGTACATGAGAGGATAGGGTGTGTCCTTTTATAAGTGTGGGAGAGGACCCACTGGGAATTTTTTAAAATAATAAAATATATATATGTCTTATTCAAATAAAATGGATCCAAAATTGACTATTACTAGATATTAGATTATATAGGATATAAATATGGCTATAAAATATAAATTTCTCATTTTTTAAGGTCAATTCAACTTTTATCCCTTTATCTTAACACTCGGTAAACTAGTTTTATGTTATAATAAATTTTTACTATTTTTACTTTTCATTATAATCAGAAATTAAGTTTAAATTATTATATAATATTAATTATTATGATTATAAATACGGAATATATTTTTATCAAATTCAATTCATAGAAATTATATAATTTAAATTAGTATTAAACCTGAAAAATGTGACAAAAAGAGGTTTTTTGGGAAAATGCATTTTTTAAGAAATAAATGGTCTTATACAAATTCTATGACTAGAAATTGTCATTATATGAATTTAAGTTAATATTAAGAGATATATAATCTATAAATTTAATTTAAAATTTTAATTATTACATGTTACATTAAATAATTAAAATGGTTAAACGTTATGCACTTAAAATAGTTTTCATAAAACTATGTTTTTAAGCATAATAATTAACTTATACCAAAATCATGAAAATTTTAGATTAAAATGAAATTAATTATATTACTATAAATAATATATTTAATATTTTACTTTCATAAAAAAAATCCAAAATATATTTTTAATTTTAACTGTCTTTATTTAATGAAAATAAATTATAGTATTTGAAAAATCGTAATTTTCACTATCTAAAAAAAATCAACCATTTCATAAAAATTCCAAAATTTCACCCTATGTTAATTATGATTTTCAAATTTCAAAAATGATTTTAATTTTATAAAATAAAATTTCAAAATGTTCCATAAATAAATTATGATATTTTCTCACAAAAATTAATCAAAATCATTTTTTAAGAAAACTAATTTTTTTAATAATAAAATGTCTTTATTAAAATTGATTACTTATTTATTAATAATTAATCAATACATTCATATCGAGTAATAAATTTTAGAATATTTCATAAATTAGTTTATCCAATGTATACTATCAAATTTAATGGCTAGGTTATAATATTTTTATTTAAATAATCTTGGTTCATTTAGGCATGGTGTTCTGTGTTGTATATGATATCGAACATAGTTTTCTTTTTAGAAATATTAGGGTGCTATAATGCATAGCCCAAATCTTACATTCTCCACTGATTATAATCATTCCAATACCACATCCATATTGACTCCACTATAGAAAAACCCAATAAAATATACATCATAACACTAATTATTTCCACAAATTCTAAAATTATTCCCTACATATGGTAACATTATCAAATTCTCAATTCACTAATGCCACACACATTGATTAAAATCATTATTCTATACTAGACTTTTACCCACATAGTTTCACACTTGAGTGTTAATTTTGTATTCTCATCAAAATTTAGGTTCTCACACATCATATCACATCCATATCATAGGGACTATCCTTATTTAACATGTCCACATGCTACCCACATGCACTAAAATTTCCCCAAACTTCGTCACCAAATAGACAACTTCCAAAAAAATCACCCAGAAGCACTACCCATCCATCATCCCACATCAAGAAATTGTCATTTACTAATCATACTAACCTCCACCAATTTTTATTTAGTGATATCACCATCTGGGTATTTTCCATTCACTTCCTACTACCCATCCACTTTCATCCAAGTGTAGTCAACAAAACCACGACCACCACTCAGTTGGGTCCACTATCACATAATTCTTGACATCTAATATTATTACTCAATACACATTCCACATTCTCTATGTTTTGAACCCTACTATATAAATTTTTTTAGTATAATTCTCTAGTGTAATGCTAAATAAATTCCAATATAACATGTGTGTTTTTCTTCTAGATCCATTTTCATCACATCCTTGGAAATGGATACCATTCCACAAGCTCAAATTCACCATACCATTATTATATGATCCCTTACTATCATTTCCCCTCAACATATAGAGACACCTTCTATCACCCTAAATACCTTAAGAAACCATAACAACACAAAATTGTCTTAAAAACGAGCTCTTCTTGCGCCATTTTCATCACATCCTTGGAAATGCCTAATAAGACACATGCTCGGATTGACCATACCATTATAATATGATCCATTACTAACGTTTCCCCTAAACATAGAGAGATTCCATATATCCAAAAAAAACCTTAGGCAATCATACCCAAAAACAAATTGACTCAAAAAGAAGATCTATGATCCATTCTATGTGAAACCATCTTATGAAACCATTTCACTCACATATAATGCCACTGGACAATTCGTTATTCATAACATAGCTCAATGGTCCATGTTTCTGAATTATGGAATAATAAAGAAAGTGTTATCCTATGTTACACCAAGATATACAATTTTAATCACACCATATTGATTTATTCCTATCAATTCAAGACTCTTTGACCTAATATTCATCTGAAAATTTTCTCTATTCATTTCAGACCTATCAAAATTAAGGAACTATTCAATATTTCACATCTAAAACACACAGTTCATCTCTATTCCTATATCTCATACATTAAATCTAATAATGTGAATCTATCTCATATCCCAAATCGTCTACACATGTTTTCATTGTTAATACATTCACAATTTTGGGCTAACCCCTCTATTAGGTCACCCTGATATTTCACAAGAATCTCAAAAAAATAGGAAAATACCCCACTACTCAATCATAGAACATGGATAAAAAATATCCCAATTTGTATCTCAATATCACTAGGATCTCCCTTACATCCCTTAAAGAATGTCTCCCATCATTCACCACTTAAGGGGAAACATATCTTTTATATATATCCATCGAGTATCACATGTCAATTCAACATCCCACTCTAGGGAATCCATCCTCACTGAGAATCAATATAAAATACTACCCCCTCTAAGATTGATATCTTTAATATGTTTATATGAAAATAGCATCCTATGAAGACTTGTATCAACTAAACAATATTCATGTGGATTGGTTAAAGTGAATTATACCGTGAAGCTATATGGGAAAATTCGTATAATTTTTCGTTTACAATTTATGTTACCAAAACAATTTTATTTTCAATATTCATATCATAATTATCTGTAAGGGTTTGATTATCAAGGTATCCAATGTCTGTGTCGAATCATCAAGGGTCATTATACATCCCTTTCATAAAGGGGCTTCATAGTCATCATCTAAGAGCATCCCGTATGGGATCCACTTGGCTTATCATCAAATAATAATATCATGGTTTAGTTTATTATAATTCCACAAACATTTTACATAGGAAAACATCAAATAATTTGTTGTTGATACTTTAAATAGATAAACCCTATGTCATTAGTTATATAAATCACATACAAGTACATGAATGTCATGTTAATACTACCTAAAAAATGATTCATGAACCCAAGACTTTTTCAATAGGCCAAGAGACAAAATCAAAATAATAATATCAAATAAATACATCATACTTGAATAAATATCTCAATTGTAATAGTGAAAACCAATAACAACAATCCAATATCCCTAGTAACCTAGAATTATACTCAAAGAAATTGTTTTTGAGGCCTCAGAAATAGGTCCATCACAAGCTCTAGAACATCCCTATTCCCTATCTATCATACCATAAATAGTATGAAAAATAAAAAGATGCACTAAATCCAATTTTTATTTCCATAAAGGCCTTAAACCACTCAATGGTGTCCCGACTAGGGGTGTCAGGTGACCTCAAGGGAATTTCCCCATATTCTAGAGGTTTCTAACTAGAATCAAAGGTCTATGATGTTAATTTTAATATATTATCCCCTCATTTTAGAGTAATCAAATGTGGGAAATATTATACATAATTTTTAATACATTATTAGAGTACACAGAATACAATAGACAAGAATCATGTTATAAAAATGAAATGTAGAATATAGTAACACACCATAACTAGTCACCCACAGATCTAAACACATATACAATATTACAAAATAAAAATAAAAATACAGATTTGGTTATGTTTTCACCCCTAAGCCTCACCTAATACTAATATGGATACAGACTATATAGCCCAATCATGTAACATTGGGAATCTTCCCTACCTAAACCAATGAACAATGGGGTCTTATTAGGTACCAAAATTCCATAGCTTCCCGATTTTGGTATGATTAAAACTAAATAGGGCACCATTGTGATTCCAAGTATAACTACTAAATATATTGTATGATCATGTGATATGGTTATAATAAATAAAAGAATGTGGAATAAATGTAAAATAATGACCATCGATCCTCATGATCTATGGTTACACATGAGATTGAACATACCTGCTTTGGTCAATTACAGAAGTCCCTAACAACGATTCATAACATCAGGGGTATACAAGTATTATCCTTTAATATCATATAAATATAAATGAGTATATATGATCATTCATGGAGAAAGGAACCCCGCTCGAATCATCTCAGATATAAAATTCTTAGGGTGGGTGGCGCCTACCCCTTGTATGTTATATCACATCAAGGGGGGAGGATCCCCACCCTTTAATTGTAATACATATTAGTGGAAAAGTTGAACCAAACTAAAATAATAATACACATCATGGAAAATGACACCATATCCATATATCTCATCAAGGGAAATAACACTCACCTCATAATATTTCAAATTTCATATAGAGGGGAATAGTTCAAGCCTCATAATATCTCTTTGAGGGGAATACCATTGATTTCATATCAAGGGGCATGAAACCTGCACTAAATATCTCATCGAGGGTAATAATACCCACCTCATAATATATCATGTGTCATATATAGAGGAATAGTTCTAACCTTGTAATATATCCTATGAAATCGGGATCCAACATCTACCTATGAATATATCAAAATAATAATTTTGGGGGACAACATCAAACCTTGTAACATATCATATGATGATAACATGGGTCAGATGTTAACATGAACCCATCACACACAATAAAGGTTATCCTATTATTCACACAAAATATAACCAGCATAATATACATAGGGGTTATCATTATGGTAGGATATCTATACTAACCCTCATCGGGGTCATCATATGGTCAGGGAACCCTCTACGGTCCCCAAAGACACATCATAGTCTATACACCTTATATAGACTTCTTTATCTCTCCCATTACTCCATAGTTGAATCCCATCACTCATAGGGTATATAATCCATTAGAATCTCCATGATCATACTACGTACTTGTTAGCATTATAGGAAAACATACACACCAATATCACACCAAATTGATAGCATAAAGACCATCTTAGTTAAAAATTCATAGGTTAGTCCTCTTTCACCAAAGCTATCCATAACCCTACCCATTTTATACCCACACTAGTTCTCAAAAACTAGGAGGACGAATACTCAACCCATTATCTCATCAATAATATTGAATTTTATATGTTATCTCAAGGTTTTTCTATGGCTTACCCAATCAAATAATTCCCACAACAATAATATCCTCTATAAGAATGGGTCTATGGGAACTTATAAAAAGGTACACTATATTCACTTATTCCTTCCCTTCTAGGGACCACATACTCCATGACACATAATTGGGATCAATCCCCCATAAATTTGGTGTCAAGGAACCACAAAATTTTTGAGATTATATTGTGGCCCAAGATACTTGAAACTCCTCATAAATTTTAAAAGGGAAATTTTCATTTTTTAAATTAAATCATGATCACCCAAAAGTGGTTAGACCACATATCACATTATATATAATCAAATCATAAACTCCAAGGAAATTAATAAGGACCACCTAACTCATTCCAAGAGTTATTTACTTTAAATATAATCTCAAACTCTAATGATAATGCTCATCTAATCCCACTCTACCACCATCTATCAACATAAAACATTTATTCTATCAATCCATCACCCACATGAATTATAAAAATTAATCATAATTAACACATTATTTCTATGTTAATTCCAAAATTTATATTTATTAAATAAAATAATAATAATTTTAAATCAATCATGGTTTAAATCTATAAATAATGGAGTGTGAACCACCCCTATATCCATCTAGAAATTCAATATGAAAATGAAATAATTTCTTATTCTAAACAATCCATCTATTTTACCCAATATGATGGGAGAATATAAATAAATTAGGATGGTGGAATACCTAATTAAATCTATATAAAACGATATCATCCTACTAGGATATCCTTTAGCTATGAAAAGAAAAATAAACATCATTTGGGATGATTCCATAATGCTCTGGTCGAATCATCACTAAACACATTTGGAAAATAGAAATAAATCATCCCTGATAAATGTGAGAAGAAATCAAGAACAATTTAAATGGGTGATAGAGTTACCTCATGCCTTCACATGGATCAAATGGAACTCAAATCCATTAATTAATGAAGTAGATATCACATTAGGTTTAAGAGTATATGGAAAGCCCCATTCTAGTCAATATCTTCAGGTACATGCCTTTTAAATACCATATTTTCCTTTAACAATCATTTTTAAACTTTACTTAACCTTTTAGGAAAATATATAAACATGTTCATTTTTTAAAATTTTTCAAAGTTGAGGACCTACTAAAAATTATCATATGTATCACCCCTATAATCCCATATGTAAGATATATAATATCATCAGTTTGGGGTGTTTTCCAAAATTCATGTTTCCCCCTTCATATATAATTTTTCTAGATCATATATAAGGTTTTTAGATTAAAAAATTCTTATAAATAATATTTTAATCCATATTTAAGGTCTTATCCTTTGCAAATAATCTTATGTATGATATTTACTTCATACATAGGTTTTCCCCTTAATAACAACTTAATATGTAATCTAAAATTCCATTTTTTAACATGATTTAAATACGTATAGTTTTTTCCTTAAGTAAAAATATATATGTAACATATTTTATACCATGATTAATATATTTTTCATACATAACATATTTTACAAATAAAAAATTCAGTATATAACATATTTTCAAATTAAAATTTCATACATTACATGATTTTAATATGTACTATTATTTGTTTGGAAGAAGATTTTAATATGTAATATTCTTATTCAATACATAATTTAGATTTTCATATGTATGAAATTTTCCAAAGATTAATATCCAATACATAACATAATTTTCATTTGTATAATATTTTCCTAAAGCAAAATATCCATATGTGAAATATTTTTCATATATATGATATTTTATTTAGGAAAAATATCCATAGGAAACGTATTTTATTTCATGCATGATATATTACTCATATATAACATATTTTACATAGACAATACTCAATATTTGATATGTTACATCATAAATAATATATTTTTTCTGATATGAAACATATTTCACATAGTTATAAATCTATACATAACATATTTATTTCATATAAATTATATTTTTTTATGTATAGAATTTTCCATTAATATTTTGAATAAATAAATATTTTTAATCCCTCTGTAACATAATTCATAACAAATAACATATTTCCCTTAGGAAAAATATGAAATTTAATATATATTTTCATGCATGATATCTTCATTTGGAAAAATATTCATACATGACATATTCTTCAATGAATAAGATAATATTCCTTACATAATATATTTCCTTAGAATAAATTAAATAATTAGTATATTTATCAAATGTATAATTTTCCCCTTTAATAAATATCCATCCATAAAATTTTTTAACCCATGGATTAGATAATTTCCATATATAAAATAATTTATCCTCCAACATGTGATATGTAAAGAATTTAATTTTTTTAAAATTATATATGAAATATATATTTCTTCCTTTAATAATATATTTTCCTTGTATAAGTTTTTTCACATATATAAAAACCATAAGTGATAATGTTTTTCAAAATAACATAATTTCTCTCATACCTAACATAATTTTCTCATTCCCAATAGATGCATAATATTTGTGACTTTAAGAAAAATTAAAATATAAAAAAAACTAGAAAGCACAAAAATACTCCAAAGTTTCCCCATTATACTACATTACCTAGGGACCCCATTTAACCAATCAACTTCTAAAAATTGGTAGAAATAACTACCCCAATTATATGTAGCATCTTGAGACTTTATTCCAAACCAATTTTGACATTTATATACCCAAACCTATCCCAAATACACATTTCCACACACACGGGTCATTACACTATCCATTGTCTAAACATCCACCTTAGAACCTAATCCATCACTTGATCCTCCATCCATATCCAAAAAACATTCCTAAATTTTTTACAACACCCAAATTCCCAATCTAAATCCCAATTCTTCAAAAATCCACCTCTCTAAGAAAAAAAACTAAAATACTCAAATTTCCCATGATTTTACTAACTTGTATGAATTTTGTTCACTACATGTAATAACATGACCATTTCAAATAATACTTACGTTATTGACCTATAAATTTTAACGAATCATGCATGTTTTGAATTTGGTTTCACCATAGATCCTTGAATTATCATTTTTCTTGTTCCATCATTCATTAAAAGAATCATTCCAAATCACATAGAATGGGATTTGATACCATTGAAAGGTTTTGTGGGAATAAACCTTATCCAAATAGAGTTTAAAACATCAAACAAAACCTATTACTCCATAATTTATCTCCATTAATTTACACTAAATAAAATTATTAAAGGAATGTCTTTTTTCATTATATATCCTAAATATATCTTAACTCTTCATGATGAGTGTGATAGTGATCACTAAGAAATATCCAACAGGATCCTTCCTCCTAGAGTATCTATAAGATATGTAAATCAACCAATTCTTTTAAAGGATTCCTTATTCCTCCTATTTCTCTAGATACTTAGAGTTTGAGAGAGAGAGAGAGAGAAATTCAACTTCAATGAGTTCCATAGAATATTGAACCCCTTAAATAAAAAAGTATGAGACTTTTTATCTATTCAATCAAATGACCCTCAATTTATATCAATCATTCAATAACATTGGGAGATAAATTTCATGAGTAATAACTCTTTAAAACTCACAGAACATCATTATGATTCATTTGGATAACATTTAAATAACAAATTTATGTGTTTAAATTCCTCATATCATTATCACATGATGATTAAACTCAGAAATATAGTATATGAAAGGAGAAAGATGACAACACATGTGATATTTCATATCATATATAATTCCATGAATGACACATGATTAAACAAAAATCATCTAAAACCATGGGATCCTATTAAATATATGTATAAAAATTATTGGGTGGCATGGACTGCTTTTTATAAGAAGAAATCCATGGTAAACACATTTTTGAGGATCATGATACTTCACCATTATTTTGTATATCATTTATAATTAATCTCTATCCCTCAGTAAGCTAGTAATCATGTGTCCAAATCATCAAGATTTATATATATTAGTTTTTAATCATATTTTAATTTTTAGTTTCCTCCATTATATATTATTTAACATAATCCATGTGGAACTTATATGTGATAAAATAACAATAAAATAAAAACACACAATCCCATGAAATATATGTATAAGAAATATTGGTGTTTCATGGAATCCTTATCATAGGAATAAATCTATAGTCAAATCCTTTTATAGGTTTATAAAACTTGAAAATTGTTTTGGATAATGTTTAATATGAATTTTCATCCCCTAGTAAGTTACAGATCATGTGGATAATGGAAACTCCTTCCATAATAATATCATATATGATATGTAATATTCCATGATTTTTCAACACTTATTATTTACTTCACATGGTGGTTACTTTAAAAATCCTTCTTTAATATTTATCTGAGCTAGTATCAATTCAATTTTTCTATCAAAAATAAATCCATGTAAACAACATGGATTGGAAACATAAAACTCCTTAGTATATTAATACTTAAATCCATCATGAAAATTGGAAACAAATTCAACATGTCATTAATAAATTTTATACATCATTTACGGTCTTCATTAGTCTATATCCTCATGACATGTTTAGGTATATCAATTTTAGCTTGAAAAAATTTCTACTTCAATAACCATGTTTTTGGGGAAAATAACTATATTAAATTCTCATAAATATTATTCAATATTTACCTATCTAAATTTTATTCATAAAACTATATATTAGAAAATATGTTTAAATCTATAAATAAATTGGATGTCATGAAAATATTGACATTGTATTTTACAAAAAATATCAACTCCAGAAATCCTAGTATTTGAATATTATTACTTATAATTTAATTCTTATTTCAAGCATTATATTTCCTTAAAAACATTTTGTGTTCACAACCTTCCATTAATGTCCATTGTAGCTACATTCTGATATATCAATCATTGTTAAAAACACATATATGATTAAATATATTTCTCTGTCATAATTTATTAAATTCATTTATAGAACTCTCATGGTTTATGATATGTTATTTCTAATTTATTAATAAACTCATGATCTAATACATGTTGTTGTCATATTTAATAATAGTACCATTCTCATCTAGCTTATTTCATGAACTCTACTTATACAGTTAGTTGGGATTCAATGTCTCATTTATGTGGAAACTAATCCATAATAGAACATTTCCATTTTCTTTAATATTTAATAATATTCATAAAATTCATTAAGTAACATCATAAAAACATTACATTTCATGAAAATAGGTAACACGATATCTTTATTTCATTTTCACGGTATCTTGTAAGGAATTTACAGTCAACTCCTTTATTTTGTATAATTAGGTTACATGATCCACAATCAAGGATAAAATTTTAGAGTGTTACCATTATAATTAAAAAAAATTAATTCATGATGAAATGAAATTATTTGCATGGTTTACTCAATATACGCTCAACAACTCTAAATATTATACATTGGAAGTCGTGAATAATGATTTTTGCAGAAAAAAATACAATGCTTCATTAATTTTCTAAACCCTCTGTAAACCAATTACAACCTTTATTATAACAATATTTTATCCATTAAATCCAACATAATATATAATAAACATTCTTAAATTATATTTCAAAATTATCATACTTAATTTAACCTAGGTTACAATATTCTCCCTGTTTGGTTTGTTAGAAATTTTCATGTTTTTTATTCTCCAAATATAATATAGATAGTTATCACAATGTCTCTCTCTCCATGTATAAATAAAGAAATATCTTCTTCCAATATATGTATTCATGAGATATTCATGGTATATAAAACTATATTTCTTAATGTATTTCAAAGTAAATTCATACTATTGGGTCCACTATTTTAAGATATGGAACCCAAGTAACCCTGAGAAAGGAGGTGAATCAAGGTATGTACCAATTAAAAACATTATCTCTAACCCTTACCCATAATTGTATCTGGATACATTATCATAATTAACATATTTAATGTATAAATAAATTAACATTACTTAAATTTAGTTTCAAACATAAATACAAAAATTAAAGTATGCACGAACACAAGTATTTTACATGGTTCACTCACATTACTAATAAATCCAAGGAGAATCCACTTAGTGATGTTCTATAGAACCAAAATACACTATTAATTCATGGTTTTTATGTCTAAAATTTTTCA
Source organism: Viscum album (assembly GCA_963277665.1). Lineage (NCBI taxonomy): Eukaryota > Viridiplantae > Streptophyta > Magnoliopsida > Santalales > Viscaceae > Viscum > Viscum album. The sequence continues at coordinate 737,926,978 of OY728141.1, forward strand.
TTATGGTCACTATACACTAAGTATCACTAACTTTATAATATATTTAAGGATGGTTCACTACTACCTAAGGGTTACTCCCTATTTCTTCCTCCCTCGTGCACAGTTTCAAGGAATGGTTTCAGTTTTTAGACTTATAGGTATCTATTAGATTTGAATAATAAACTTAAATATTGTATATTATCAACTCCAATTTTTATTCTATGTTTATATACACTTTTTTTATTATTTTCAATGTAAAAATTATCAACTTCTCAATGAGAGAGTAAAATCAACAAAATCCACAAGCACTCTATAATATAAGGAATAATTCAAAACAATTAGGATAATTCCACAAAGTAATTACCCTTATTCTACTCTATTATTCTCTAAAAATATAGATATAATTAATATATTACCATGTACTTTTATCCTTCCATCAATTTAATGGATGTGTAAATGAATCCTCTCTATAAACTCTTCTTTCTCAACCAAAAAATTATTTTCAATAATGTATTTTCTCTATTTTTTGCTTATATCTAGTTATAATATAGTAGATTTTATAATTCATTTAAATATTCATTCCCATTTATTTATTTATTATGTTTTCTAGTGTTATTTTTAATCCCTTACATGGTTACTATAAGGCCTCTTGTTTCCCTGGGTAGAATTTATTTAGCAGAAATTTGAATTTTTTCTTTCAAGTGCTTGTAAAGGGGTAGAATGGTATTTTTTCTTAGGATATGACCTTGGATAATTTTTTTACCATTTTATTGGTCTTAGTATAGGATATTTACCCAAGGAAATAAGTTTGGAAGGAATCTAAGCAGTTTGAATTTTGGCGGAATAATTAAAATTTAATATTTAATAAATTAAATTTTAAATTGTTCATGAAAGTTATTTTGGTTTTATCTTTGGAAACTTGCATATAATTGAGATTAAAACTTCTAAATTTAGTGTTTAATAGGTATTTTATCCTAGATAGCTATAAAATTTATCTTGGTGTTAGGGCCGGCTCAAGCCCCTTTTTTCTTTTCTTTTTCTTTTTCCTTTTTCTTTCTTTTTTTATTTTCTTTATTTTCCTTAATTCCTTATCACGTACTCCCCTATATGAGTAAAGTTTACAAATAACTAAGATATTATAGGTATACAATGTCATATAGGGATAAAGGAATCAAGGGAGGATCCTTTGCGGAGCCCTCGACGCATTGGATCAATGTGTGACAGCTTGGGATCGCTTAATCGAATGAAGTGATGGAAGTTTATGCCCACATGTAGGAACCTTTATATTTTCTCCATAGATCCATATATATTTATATTTTTGTAAATTTAAATGACTATTATGCTTGTATGATTCCCCTAGTCACTGGACCTATTGATTTGGGGATGAAAAAGGGGTATTTGAGTCACCTGGGGGTTTCCGTTTAGGAAAACCCAACAACATTGTGTATAGTCCAGGGGGTATGCTAAGGGTTCATATTGTTTGGAGAAGATTAAGTTTAATGATTACACTCTGTGTATAGAGGTATACACTATGTAGGATATTACTCAGTTGTGTAGCTGAGAAACTGGGTATGGCTACCCTGTGTAAGAGTACATGGTCGTGTGGAGTATAGGGCCAAACCCAATGTGGGTAGCACTCCATGTAAAAAGTTCACGGCCTTGCAAAGTAAATAGTGAGACTGGTTTAGTGAAATGGGAGTTTATCGCGTTTTGGGTATACATATTGTACCCATTTCATAGGCTATGTACCTAGTACATTTACATTCCCATGTGGTGCATTGGGATTACACACTTTGTATCGAGGGTGAGATGTAGTATACTTCCCCTTTTTAACCCTTGGAGGTTTTTCCATGTTTTCATACCATGGAGTCATAATTGGAACTGAGATTAGTCCATTATGAGTAGTTTTCCATATATATTGCAATGGTGAAACCCATGTAGAATTATGAGGAATCCTAATGGGTGTTTTTGGGCTTCTATCTATATAAAGTGGTTATGCCTACAGTAATTGAATTCATTTTTCTTATGAGAGAGAGACTTGGTTTGAATGATAGGTTGGGTGTTTAGACCAACCTAGTTTGAGACTTAATTTAGATATGATTTGGTAGTTATCTCCTATGGTTGATTCCTTTGTGGTTTTCCTTTGAGGATGTTTGTCTTGTGATATTTTCCCTTCTTTCCAAATAGAATGTATGAACATTTGTTATCAAGGATCCCTTGTAGGATACCTATATTTTCTATCTAGTTACCAGGGATCCCTTGAGGAATTACTTTCCTTATATGTTGATATAGGGATCCCCTTATAGGATCCCATACTTGTGTTCTATTTTGAGTATCCCTTATAGGGTTCCTCTGTTTGGTTGTCATTCAAGGATCCCGTGTAGGATTCCTCCTTAAACAATTACAACTAAGGATCCCAAGTAGGATGCCTCCTCTTGTGTTTAGACCAAAGGATCCTTAGTAGGATGCCTCTTCAGTGTTTGTCTTGAGGACCCCATCGAGTGTCTGTTTTTGACCAACCCTCATTTATACATTGGTTTTGGGTAAAGATGTTAGGATGTATCACTTTAGAACCCATGCCAAACTAGTAAGCCCATGGGGCTATAACAGGAGGGTTGGGTTGTTCTTTCGGTCCACCCTCACCCATTTTTTATGCTTTAAAAAGGTTATTAATGGTCCACTGATGGTTACCAAAGGTGCTTCTTGGTTGGTGGTTGTTGAGAGAAACACAAGGCATCTTTATTTCTTTTTGAAAGCTCATATTTTCTACCTTAGTTCTGTATTTCTTATTGGGATGCTTGGATGTTCTTACCTGGGATCCGGATTCTAATCCACATTATTTTTTATATTTACCGGTACACCAAGAGGTACTACCTGGGACTTGTCTACTGAGCATGGATGTATATATATTTTGTGGTATATATTTTTGGGATTTCTAGAGGTGTTTCCAGGTATTCGAATATTGAGCATTATGTATTGACTTGTATTCCTTGAGTGATACTTGGATCCACTACAGTATAAATTCCTTCAATGGACTCGTAAGATAGTTATATGTAGTGGGGATTATTAAGCTCTCCTCATCCTATGATATGGGGTGGGGATTATTACTCTCTCCTAGGCCTATGATATACATGCATGTTAACACAAGACTCATGGTATATTATGATCTATTGAGTGGTGGAGATGATTATGATCTCCACGGGCTATGATTGGGTTGATTATACTCTCCTGGATCAGTTATGAGACTCGAGGGGTGTTTTGTGGCATCTCACTTGTGAGTTATCTTTATATGGGAATGGATACACAAGACTCATGGTTTATTATGTTCTCTCAATTGGTGGGGATGATTACGATATCCTATGTCTATGATCGGGATGATTACACTCTCCCAAATAAGTTGCAAGACTCGAGGGGTGTAGTGTGGCCTCTCACTAGTGAGTTCTATATTTCCTAACCGTAAGACCATATTGATTATCTGAGTTTAAAATGTTGTAACTACTTATAAAATGAGACATAGGGATCATATATTAGATTGGATTTATATGTTTGGGCACCATAGTGACTAACATAGTGACCTTTTTCAGGATTTCTAGATGTACTCCCAGTAATCCTTATTTATAGGATTGACCATCAGTATACAGTATCCTTATTTATAGGATTGACCATCGGTATATAGTATCCTTCTTCATAGAATTTCACATGAGTATACGGTATCCTTTTGGGTTATTGGAGGCTAGTACGGGTGAACCTAGGTGTAGGAAGAGTATCCCCCTGCGGTGATATATCCTGCTCAGAGATATAATTCTGACATAGGCCGAAGAAGGTATATTTCAATTGGGATTATGGACCCAAATATCATCTTAATGAGACACACCTAGAGCGGCATCACTACAATAAAAACCGAGTTTAGCAGCGGTTTTGTGGCGGTGGTTCACAAAACCGCCACTAAACGTTTTTGCCGAAAGGTTTCGCGGCGGTTTTTAATAAACCACCGCGAAACCCATATTTTTTTAAAAAAACCCGACCCTTCCCTACCCCCACCTCGTGTTTCCCCCAAACCATCACGACCCCTTCTTCCCCTAAACCCCTGGCCCCAGTGACCCCCGCGCCCTCCCTTCTTCCCATAACCCCCGGCCCCGGTGACCCTCGTTCCCTCCCTTCTTCCACTAACCCCCCGGCCCCGGCGACCCCCAACCATCTGGTGACCCCGCAACCTCCGTCTCTGGAAACCCCATGACCTCCGTCTCTGGTGACTCCTTCCTTTTCCAGGTATGTATCCATTTAAGTTCTTGGGAATTGTGTGGGATGTATCATGTATTATCTATTAGGTAGTATAAGCATGCCCTTTATATGAACCATAATGAATATATAGATGTTTTTATTCAAGATACATGAAAAGTAAAGGTCTCCCACTTCTCTAATGGTGTATCTTGAGGCTACATCCATGGATAATGGGACCAAGATCTTTTATATGATTAAGGGGTGGAGTTTGGGGTGGTTTTATTGTGGCACCTTAATTAATTTTATGATCTATTGGGTTTTGCAGACTTATATGATATATCATTGACTATCAGAACTCTTATCTTGGTCATGTTATATCCATTGTGTTTGTTTGATTTTATATCATGCATCATATTTATGTTATAACATTTTTTTGGTCTAATTATGGTTATGTTGTGTTTGAGAGTAAACCACCACAATGATTTCATATACCATTGTAATTTATAGTCATCCTCTAGTGTATATGGGATGCACCTAAGTTTAGTGGAATTTTGGCCCTACCCAAGTCAATAGGTTGGGGTTGAGATGTTGTAGTGGTAGTCCTTCCCATTTAGGTTTAATTACCATCAATTAAAATTTCCATTTTTGATCAGTTGTTTAGGAATGAGAAATCTCAACTCTGGATTGATGAATTAGAGAAATTTGATGAAAACTATTTTCACACACTTCACATCCTTGAGTTAAATAATAATAATATTATATGAGAATTCTATAAGAAGGCTCGTTTATGATTATTCATCCAAGGAGAACTAGTATTATCTCTGAGAACACCTATGATACCTAGGAGGAAACCTATAAATCTAGAGTAAAATGGGAAGGTCCGTATAAAATACAAAATTTCTACTCCAACAATGCCTACTCCATGATTATAATGGATTGAGAGCATATAATATCTACCACCAACATAATTATTCTCAAAGAAATACTTTTTATAACTTCACAACGGGGATTTTAAAGTCCATTTTTAATGACTTTAAACTTCTTATATACGGTTCCATTCAAAAGACCACAAACTGTAAGACACGAATGTCCTTGGTGTAGGACCATAAAATGTATGAAACTCATGTCATTTTCATATAACATATGATCTATCCTATAACAGTGTAAAATAACTTGAGTGGTATATTTTTTTATGAACTTATTCCCTTTTATATTAGACATATCTATGTAATAGTTCTTAGTGTAAGGGCTTACATGTTTTCAGTGGGTCTTCACCAAAAAATTTACACTAGGATGAAACCATTTTATTATCTCATATACATAATCCATATCTAAATAGAGACTCCTTTTCCATAAATACATATGGATTGATTCCTATTCTTATAGGATACATAGTGGTTTCCATATCTCTTATATGAATAATGTTTAATGATATATTTCATTCATAATCTTCTACAATATCCTAGTTTATGTGTTTTTTCATTCATGTCAGGTTTCCTCCTATTTCCATAAACATGTATGAAACAATCCTATATTAATAACTGTGTGCGGATTAATTCAAGTTAAGTCCATATATATAGTTATGTCAAAATCATTTTCATTGGACCAAACCACAAATTTAATTCCTATAAAAAACCAACCTCATCCTACTATTAATGACTTCATCTATTCGAATAAAATTTTCTTTATTGACTCGACACTAAGACTCAAGAATTTCATTTTTAATAAAATCCAGATATACATAAAGCCTTCTTCACATTGATCATAGTCATAGGAACTTAAAATGAATGACATAAAGTTCCTCACCATACCACATTATACTACATTACACAAAAGTCATTTTTTTAATTATATCGTTAAACTAAATGACATATGGTCCCCCTTAAATTACATTTAAACCTATTTCATAAATTCAATATATACAATATAATTTTCTTACATGAGATAAATATCCATGTAATAATCCTCAGTGAAGAGTTCCTTCTAAAAAAACCTATGCAAAAATAAAATTCCACAATTATTTCCTTGGATTATATCATATGGGATTCATGGATTCGCATCAAACCTTCCTTTATATAGCTTGACACTATAAACCATCATTTCCCCTTCACAATAGATAGATTTGTGAAGATATATTATAAGAACAACATGTGACATGATTCTTATTATTATGGGATATATAGTGACACACGAATTTACCATCCTAGGACATTATGTAGTTCCCATATAATTTCCCAATTCTTACCCAATGAAGATACATTTAACAATTCAAATCAGTTTTCATCCTTTAAATTCCCACAAGGGCACCCATACATGTCTCCCTTTCTCTCATATACAATATCTAGATATTTGTTGAGACCTTATAGAAACTAAATGTGTATTTATTTCTATTATTACTGGATATATAGTGATGTTTGAGCCACTAAACCTGGACCCAAAAACACATTTCATCGCCATAAAAGCTATCTTAGTGTATAGTACCCTCATTCATGTTGGGTCACTACATATTTGAATCTATACTATGATAACATATTTTCTTCCAAGAACTACATGTGTCATGATTCCTATTATTATAGGATATATAGAAACACCTAAACTATCCATATCGATATTAGTCACAATTCATCATCTACTTTAACTCCCCCTAAATATTCTATAATTTCCTAACCTTGGATAGATTTGGACTGGAGTGTTCCAGTTACCTTTTATATATCATATTTATATAAGAAACACTTTATACATTAACTGTTTTAATCACTTCAAAACTCTCATGGCTATTGGCAGTGAGTGTATCTAATTTTTAAATAACACCACTATTTAGCAATGACATTCCTAATGTATATCATTCCTACAAACAAGATATGATTTGTGTATAATGCACAGAGGTGTAATTTCATGGTAATTCATACCTTTTTAGTATTGAAACCCCCTTTCAAAACTCTTTTCACGATTTCCATTATATAGATTCATTCCAAAAATTCATATATGAATGGGTTAAATTCAAATAGATAGTGAAAAGATTGAAAAACATAAAGAGCGATGAAACATGACCAATTTTCATGAACTGACCTAGGCTACCCATAATCCGGTTACCCAAGCTAGCCTGCGATAAGTCTCAAAGGGTGTCATATAAGGGCTAAATATTTCTAGTAATGTCGTTGTACTAATGGTATTAATATCGTGCATCTTTGGTGTGTTCAATGACATCACTTTCAATGGGGTGTTGTTTGAGTCAACATAAATGTGTGATCAACAGTGTTATGATAAGTGTGTAACCCGATATTCTTACTGCTCTTCAATGAGGTTTTGACACTATCTCCTAGGGACCAGACTTGTTCAGTTTGTCTGGGCATGATAAGTAAGTGGTAAATGTGATCAATGTATCATCTTTATTATATTATGCATACTTTATGATAAATGGGTCATCTTTATTATATTATGTTTCTTTAATCTTACACTATCGTATATATGAAAGTTTTTCTCTATTTAGTAGTAACAATGTGTTTTAATTTTTTTTATTATTGTGAAGGCACGTTGTGATATACATGGATAAAAGATGGATCAAATTTCTAAGGAACACACCTCAATATGTTAAGGGTTTGAATGAGTTTTTAGATTTTGTAATTTCTAATCGATTATTTTAAGGGAGAATAAGATGTCCATGTCCTCAATGTAAATTTAGAACATGGTTGAAGAGAGGTGATGTTTATGAACATTTAATACTGAAGCAATTTCCATATCAATATTTGTGTTGGATTTGGCATGGAGAGTCGAACAATACAGAAATATTGAGCACTGATGTTAATCCACAGAATGAGGTCCCAAGTTCGTCGACAATGGAAAATGAAATGCAAAACCTCATAAATGATGCATTCGTCACTGTAAGACACCACTATGAGCATCAAAACATACCAGAACAGCCAGAAGAGGGTGCTACAAATTGCAACGTGACAAGTGATGTTTTTGAGAATATAACACAAGCAGATCAAGATTGTAACATATCATTGGATCCTTCTCTTGATTCTGTGGAGCCAAATGTAAGGGAAAACTTCAGTGAGGAAAATGTGTCTCATGATTTAGTTGAAGATGGAAATCAAGAGTTGTATAGTGGGTTTTTGAAATATTCAAAGCTTTCATTTCTGCTAAATTTGTACCATATCAAATGTCTATGTGGAATTACAAATAAGGAAATGTCCATGTTATTGGAATTGATTCATGATGCATTTCCTGAAGTAAAAATCCCAAAATCTTTTTATGATATGAAAAAAGTTGTTAACAAGCTTGGTCTGAATTATAAAAAAATACATGTGTGTCCCAATGATTGTATGCTTTATTGGGGAGAGGATTCATGTAGATAGAATTGTAAGAAATGTTCTTCTTCTAGATGGCAGTCAAAGGGTGATGTTGGAAGTTTGACTAAACATAATTCCAGGGAGACGAAGAAAAGGAACACACCTGCAAAAGTTTTGTGTTACTTTCCTTTGAAGCCTTGATTGCAAAGATTATTCATGTCATCAAAAACTGTCGAACACATGAAGTGGCATTCTGTAGATAATAACAATGATGGGTTAATGAGACATCCACGAGATTCCCAATCGTGGAAGACAATTGATTCATTACATACAGATTTCTCAGCTGATCCTAGGAATGTTTGATTGGTATTTTTTGCCGATGGATTCAACCCATTTGAGACTTTGAGTGCCAGTTATAGTATTTGGCCAATTGTTTTGATCCCTTATAATTTGCCTCCGTAGATGTGTATGCAAAAAACATATTTTATCATTTCGATGATTATTCCTGGAAAACAAATTCCTAGAAATGATATTGATGTATACCTACAGCCTTTGATTGAAGAATTGCAGTAGTTAGGGAGAAATGGTGTTGAGACATTTGATGTTTCTTCTAAAACAATGTTCAAAATGCATGCGGATTTAATGTGGACCATTAATGACTTCCCTGGGCTTGGGAATTTATCTGGTTGGAACACTTATACGGGTTTGGCTTATCCCATTTGTAACATTGATTTCGAGCCCAAACGGCTACCTCACAGTAGAAAATGGTGCTTCTTGTGCCATCGAATATTTCTTGATGCATCTCATAGATTTCGGCAGAACAAATCAAAATTTAATGGTTCCATTGATCGTAGACCACCTCCAAAGTTGTTAACCAACTCTAAAATATTGACACATCTTTAAAATGTTAAAACAGAATTTGGGAAGGTTCATCATTTGAATGATAGCGGAAAACGAGTGTGAAGTGCTTCGTCAAGTGAAATCAGAACACAACAATGGAAAAAAAGTATATTCTTCAAACATCCGTATTGGGAATTTAATTTGTTGCACCACAATCTTGATGTGATGAATATTGAGAAGAATGTATGTGATAATTTGATTTTCACATTACTTAATGAGTATGGAAAGTTGAAGGATCATCTCAATGCTCGCAAAGACTTACAAGTAATGAACATAAAACGTGATCTCTGACCAGATGAGAATGAAAAGTATGCTCCATCCATTTTTTCAATGAAATATAGGGATAAAGATACGTTCCTTCGAATTTTAAAGAATGTGAAGGTATCTGATGGGTATTCGAGTAACATCGCAAGGTGTGTTGACTTGAAGAATCGTAAGTTATATGGATTGAAAAGTCACGATTCACATATTTTGTTACAACAGTTACTACCATTGTCATTGTGTACATTATTACCTAAAAAAGTTAATGTTGTTGTACTCTAATTCTACACTTTTTTTCAGGAAATTATGTGAGAAATCTCTACATCCATTTCAGCTTGACAACCTCCAGGATAGGTTTGTATTGACCCTTTGTGCAATGGAGATGATCTTTCCTCCATCGTTTTTTATTGTCATGATGCATTTAACTGTGCATTTGCTTGAAGAAGCTAAATTAGGAGGCCTCGTTCATTATCGATGGATGTATCCAATTGAGAGGTATTTTATTTATATGTTTCCAGTTAAGTAAAAAAAATTGGTGTTTAAATAAATGCATAATATTATTATTTTATTTCACAGATATCTTGGTAATTTGAAAGCATACGTGAGAAATAAAGCTCAACCAGAAGGCTATTTGGTCGAGGAGTGTCTCACCTTTTGTTCCAGATATTTGGATGATATTGAGACAAGATTTAATTGAGTTGGAAATATTGACGACACATCAAATCAATCTCAAATGCATCAAAAATCAAAAATATTTCCTGCTATTGGCCGATCAGTTGGGAGGACCTCATATGTGACACTGACAGAATTGGAATTATTACAGGCACATAGATATGTGCTGCTGAATAGTGAAATTTTAGATCCATTTATTGAAGAGTTGAGGATACAAACAATGATATGGATGAGAGGTCGAACATGAAATGAGAAAGATATAACAAAATCTGTGAATAAAGAGCTGGTAGAATGGTTTACATGATGTGTAAGTTTATAAATATTGCAATAAATACAAATATTAGTTTGACACATACAATTTGTAAATATATTAAATTATATTTCTTTTTTCAGATCATGAATACTGATACTCGAGCAGAATTTTCAGATGATTTGAAGTTTCTTGCTAGAGGTCCTATAAAAAAAGTTAGAAAGTTCAACGCATATAATGTGAATGGCTTTAGATTTCGTACAATCGATCGAAAAGTGGGTTTGAAAACACATAATAGTGGTATATTTACATTTTCTAAAGTGGGATACTATAGAAAGCTGCATGATATTATTGAATTAAACTACCATGGTAATTTTTCTATTGTTTTATTCAAATGAAAATGGGTCGATATTATCAAAGGTGTTAAAAGAGATTCCTTGTAATTTACTTCTGTAAACTTCTCTCGCTTGATGGATGTTGGTGATCGTGAACTGCATGATCCATATATCTTAGCATCGCAAGAAAAAATGGTGTATTATGTGAACGATGTTGTGGATGAAGGGTGGAGTGTAATTACTCACGTAATACAAAGAGATTTTTATGATATGGGTGATGAAGTGGAAGATTTGACCACTACAATTGAATTTTATCAACAACAAGAAGCAGAATTATTTGTCCATCATGATATTGAAAATATTAGTCTAGAAAGGATCAATGAACTGGATGAAGAAATGGAGTAGTAAAATGACACGATTGAAGGGGAAAATGATTATATGTACAATGGTTTATTTATTCAGCAACCACTTGTTTCATTTCTACAGTCATTCATTATCATTGGTATTTTTTTTTGTTAGTACTGGGCATCTATTATCATTTTGAATTTTTTTTCTGCATAAATTTTTTGAAATATATATTCTGAACTTAATTTTATTTGATTAAATGACAGGAATTCCAAGGAAGAAGCAGTACACTATTTCATCTAGTTCTGCGACAGATGACGATCCGTCTATCCCCACGGCATCTGAGGCACCAGCTGCCTACACCCCTACACCATCTCCCCTTGCACCATCTCTAACACCGTTTGTGAATGTATCATTAGATGATGAGTCATCGACTCCCCCTACATGAGCCACAGCAGTGGGGCAGTGACACGCCCCTTCCAGTTCATCACGGATATTCTGGAGGGTCACATTCATAGGTACGAATTTTATTTAAATAAATTTATTGCATTTTGTTTATACTAATTGTTTTCTCATTGCAGATGAAAAAAATGCAACTGTGAAAAAACACATAAAAAGTTCAGATGTTTGGAACATGAATGGTGAGAATATATTCATGCCATTTTATTCATATGGGGTCCCGAAGGATGACGTCGCGGGGTTACTTGGCCAGATTATAGGTCAACTGGCATCGAAGCCCATTTCCCTACCTATTTCATATGATGATTGAAGGCATATGCCTCAAAAATGGAAAAATGAAGTTTTTGATTCTCAAATAAAGGTAATTTTATTACTTTATGGTTTAATTGAATGTCATGTTACTAATAATTTCAAAATGAATTTCTATATATAGATGTTCTTTCACTTTACCATTGCTGAAGTGATATCACGAAAGTGGACATTGAAAAATCTTGGTAAAAAATGGAAAGATTTCAAATGGAGGTTTTGGTGTGATGTCAACGATACTTCATTGACTATGCAGTAAATGTATGAGAAGCTACCCAGTGGGGTACCGAAATAACAGTGGAAAGTTTTTTTCGATAGACATCGTGATGAGAAGCGGATGGTATTGAAATATATATTATTATATTATCCTCATTTTACATTTATACATGTATATGAAGATGATATGACATTGAATACATTATTTCTAAATTGAATTTTATTTATTTCAGGATCTCTCATGATAGAATGCATCAAACCGGGCAAAGAAAGTCATTCCTCACATTGCGGGCTCAAAAAGATTTTCTAGAAGCCAAATTTCATTGGTAATATTTTAATTATTTAAAATATTTATAAGACAATATTATCTATTTAACATATTAAATTTTTAATTTATTTTTTTTTAATGTATTCACAGAGTTTAGGTCATGAAGCATCCCAAACTGAACTGTGGCTGCATGATCATAAAAAAACAGATAGAAGTTTTGTTAATGAGCCTACCAAAGAAGTTGGGGTATGAAGTCAATTTTTTATTATAATAACTTATTATCAGTTTTTACTGTGTTAATATGTGTTGATATTTGATTTATAGGTAAAAATTAAAGAAATATGGGATGCCAATCCTGGGCAATCCTACTCAGTCTCCCAGGAAGACCTGGCTGCTAAAGTCCTTGGGAAGGAGCATCCTGGTAGAGTGCGCGGGATGGGTTTGGGACTTGTACTATCTGAGGTCTTTGGAAGGCCACCAGGGATTCCAACTGCATCTACTCCTGGTTATAGTCATTTCATACCTGATGATTATCAGAGGGAGATGTATTCTCTATGAAACACAGTTCACCAGTAGGGGGATCAGATATCTTCTTTTCAGAAAGAGTTGCTTGAAATACGTTAGCATATGAGCAGATATACCCCCGGTGGTAGTGCATCGACTAGTGGTGAGCAGGTAAATCACAAAAAAAATCAAAATCATTTAGTTTGAAAACTTTTATTGGTTTTAAGTTTAATTATAAATATGCAAAAATATTTAATTTTCAATATAATGTTCTTACAGGTGGCAGCAGGTAGTGGAGATGGAGGTGGAGAGGGTGACGATGCATCATCGGACCATGAGTAGTAGTATTGTTGATGTGTTGAACAAATATGAGAACGGTTGGTTTGTATATGTAACATCTATGGCACATAGTTGCCACCAAACATTTCTATGTCCTAACATTTTCTTGATTTCTCATGTTTCCTTCTATGCATTTTTTTTATTTATGATGTTTCATTTTATGTCTTGATTTCTCGAGTATGGTATACATCATTCCATTTAGGCCTGTGTTTGAATTGGTAGTCGAGATTTTGGATGACTAAAGAGTGATCCTTTTGTTATTTTGTTCTGGTTATATAAATTGAAACCTAGTAGGAAGTATAGAGACAAAACATAAGAGGATGATGGGAATGTGGTTTAGCCAAATCATGTGATACGAATCATATACTCACCAATAAATGTAGTTGGAAACAAAAATGGTGAACCTAACATGGAACCTTAAACAAAATGCATGTGTCACCCACATGTTAGGATCCTTTTTCTCTCTCAAAATATGAAATGTGGACAAACATGGATCCGATACAATTGATTATACATGTGTTTATTTATTGATATGCTGATTTCATGAGGATTTCTTGTAAATGTTTTTCATAAGTATTCTAGCACTTTCAACTAGAACCCCCTTTGATCCAAATGACATTTTACTACTTTAATAACAAATATGATTCGACTAGTGCACATGTTAGATCCTCATTTAAAACTAGGGCTCTATTATCAACCTTTCACCCTCAACATTGGGTCTCAAATTCACTGGTCTGGGAGTCACACCTAAATGGTACCTTTCCATCTTCAGAGGAAGCTAAAATATCCATTCATCTCAAAAATCCCTACTAGATGTCTACTCAACAATGACTAGTGGAACATAATTTGTTGTAAATAGTTTCCATCTCAAACCATTTCATGGTCATATCCATGGAAGGAAATAACATGTTCCTCCCTTATCTAGGGAGGTTTATAAAAGGTCACTGATGGACTCATCTAGATAGCATAAAGGACCCTCCAAAGGGATCCTTCTAGCATTCACCATCACCAATGCAACAAAGCAATAAAACCTCTATATGATGTGTGTGTTTACCTCGGGATTCTGACCTAAGTCTCCCAAACCTAGGTAGTCAAGAAAATCCACTGAGGGTAGTGAAAAATCAACCAAGAACATGGCCCTACATTTATACCCTCTAAATAATCCCACTAACTAAATATGGTGGAAAATTATGAGCAAGAGGACACATTTTACCACATTTACTAAGCTTGTCGGTATAATCTAGTATTATTCAAAGAAATCACCAAGAATAATTTGGTAAAAAAATATAGGGAATACCCATATCCTTTCCCACTAACTTGATTAACATCGGTATATACCTATATGAAATGGAGGAAAATATCAGGCCCAAACACATTATCCAATAATAGAATAAGAAAATATGCATGTTCTGGTCACTGAAGTCACCTAGAATATTCTAAAAATGGTTAAAGGGAAGACACACAACTATTCTACCATAATTTGGGTGACTCCTTAACACAATATGAGGAGATTTAGAGAATATACACATCTTTTCTCCCAACGTATGGTGTATCTAGTTGAATGCAAAGGTTATAGGAGTTTGGGTCATATCTTGCACATCTTCAATACTTTTCCACCAGTTCCTCCTAGGGGGATAAGATCTTTATATATTCCACATTATTATGTGGGTCCTCTTAATTTTTTTTAGGGATGTAGCTATAATACCACATACTACTAAGGCCAAGGTGGTAGTCGACATAGTTGATACTAGACTCAAGAATTAATGTGCATGAAATGTGATCCCACTCAGAATAGTCAGGTTGTAGCATAGAGTCATTGGTTATTCGATCAATGATTGTTCACTGATGGAATTATTTTCCCCATAAAATAGGAAAATGTTTTTTATATATAATTCATTATTTCCCATCATGTAACTGTATGATGTAATAATTCAATTGGATTTCATGCTTCCCTATAGATCCAATACCATGACTCTATTCCATAACCTAACTATTCTGAGTGGGATCACATTTCATGCACATTAATTCCTGAGTCTAGTATCAACTATGTCGACTACCACCTTGGCCTCAGCAGTATGTGGTATTATAGCTACATACCTACTAAAAATTAAGAGGACCCACATAATAATGTGGAATATGTAAAGATTTTATCCCTCTAGGAGGAACTGGTGGAAATTTTTTGAAGATGTGTAAGATATGACCCAAACTCCTATAACCTCTGCATTCAACTAGATACACCATACGTTGGGAGAAAAGATGTCAATATTCTCTAAATCTTCTCATATTGTGTTAAGTAGTAACCCAAATTATGGAATTATAGTTGTGTGTCTTCCCTTTAACCATTTTTAGAATATTCTAGGTGACTTCAGTGACCAGAACATGCATATTTTCTTATTCTATTGTTAGAGAATGTGTATGGGCCTGATATTTTCCTCCATTTCATATAGGTATATACCGATGTTAATCAAGTCAGTGGGAAAGGATATCGGTATTCCCTATATTTTTTACCAAAATATTCTTGTTGATGTATTTGAATAATACAATATTATACCGACAAGCTTAGTAAATGTGGGAAAATGTGTCCTCTAGCTCATAATTTCCCACCATATTTAGTTAGTGGGATTCTTTGGAGGGTATAGATGTAGGGCCATGTTCTTGGTTGATTATTCACTACCCTCAGTGGGTTTTCCTGACTACCTAGGTTTGGGAGACTTAGGTCAGACTCCCGAGGTAAACACACACATCATATAGAGGTTTTATTCCAATGTTTCATTAGTGATGGTGAATGCTAGAAGGAGCCCTTTGGAGGGTCCCTTATGCTATCTAGATGAGTCCATAAGTGACCTCTTGATCAACCTCCCTTGTTAAGGGAGGAACATGTTATTTCCTTCCATGGATATGACCATGAAATGGTTTGAGATGGAAACTATTTACAACAAATTATGCTCCACTATTCATTGTTGAGTAGACACCTAGTAAGGATTTTTGAGATGAATGGATTTTTTAGATTCCTCTAAAGATGGAAAGGTACCATTTAGGTGTGACTCCCAAACCAGTGAATTTGAGACCCAATGTTGAGGGTGCAAGGTTGATAATGGAGCCCTAGTTTTAAATGAGGATCTAACTTGTGTAGTAGTCAAAGAATATGTGTTATTAAAGTAGTAAAATGTCATTTGGATCAAAGGGGGTTCTAGTTGAAAGTTCTAGAATACTTATGAGAAAAATTTACAAGAAATCCTCATGAAATCAGCATATCAATAAATAAAAACATTTATAATCAATTGATCAGATCCATGTTTGTCCACATTTCATATTTTGAGAGAGAAAAAGGAGCATAACATGTGGGTGACACATGAATTTTGTTTAAGATTCCATGTTAGGTTCACCATTTTGGTTTCCAATTACTTTTATTGGTGAGTATATGATTCGTATCACATGATTAGGCTAAACCACATTCCCATCATCCTCTTATGTTTGGTCTCTATACTGCCTACTAGGTTCTAATTTATATAACCAGAACAAAATAACAAAATGATCACTCTTTAGTCATCCAAAATCTTGACTACCAATTCAAACACAGGCCTAAATTGAATTATGTATACCACACTCGAGAAATCAAGACATAAAATGAAACATTATAAATCAGAAAAATGCATAGAAGAAAATATGAGAAATCAAGAAAATGTTAGGACATGGAAATTTTTGGTGGAAAATATGTGCCATACATGTTAAATATACAAACCAACCATTCTCATATTTGTTCAACACATCAACAATACTACTACTCATGGTCCGATGATGCATCGTCACCCTCTCCACCTCCATATCCACTACCTACTTCCACCTATAAGAATATTATATTGAAAATTAAATATTGTTGCATATTTATAATTAAACTTAAAACCAATAAAAGTTTTCAAACTAATTGATTTTGATTTTTGTGATTTACCTACTCACCACTAGTCGATGCACTACCACCGGGGGTGTATCTACTCATATGCTAATGTATTTCAAGCAACTCTTTCTACAAAGCAGATATCTGATCCCCCTGCTAGTGAACTGTGTTTTGTAGAGAAGACATCTCCCTCTAAGCATCTTAAGGTATAAAATGACTATAACCAGGATTATATGCAGCCGGAATCCCTGGTGGCCTGCCAAAGACCTCAGATGGTATAGGTATGAAACCCATCCCGCACACTCTACCAGGATGCTCCTTCCCAAGGACTTTAGCAACCGGGTAATCCTGGGAGACTGAGTAGGATTTCCCAGGATTGGAATCCCATATTTCTTTAATTTTTACCTATAAATCAAATATCAATATATATTAACACAGTGAAAATTGATAATAAGTTATTATAATAAAAAATTGACTTCATATCCGTCTCATTAACAAAACTTCCATCTGTTATTTTATAAACATCCAGCCACAGTTCAGTTCGGGATGCTTCATGCCCTAAACTTTGGGATTGCATTAAAAAAATAAACAATTTAATATGTTAAATATATAATATTGTCTTATAAATATTTAAACTAATTAAAAGATTACCAATGACATTCGGCTTCTATAAAAGCTTTTTGAGCCCGCAGTGTGCGGGATGACTTGCTTTTCCCGGTTTTATGCATTCTATCTTGAGAGATCCTGAAAAAAATAAAATTCAATTTAACAATAATGTATTCAATTTCATATCCTCTTCATATACATGTATAAATGTAAAATGAGGATAATATAATAACATATATTTCAATACCATCCGCTTCTCATCACGATGTCTATCGAAAAAAACATTCTACTGTTCTTTCGCTACCCCACTGGGTAGCTTCTCATAAATTTGATGCACGGTCAACGAAGTATCGTTGACATCACACCACAACCTCCATTTGAAATTTTTCCATTTTTTACCAAGATTTTTCAATGTCCACTTTCGTGCTATCACATCAGCAATGGTAAAGTGGAAGAACTTCTGTATACAGAAATTCATTTTGAAGATATTAGTAACATGACATTCAATTAAACCATAAAGTAATAAAATTACCTTTATCTGAGAATCAAAAACTTCATTTTTCAAGTTTGGAGGCATATTCCCCCAATCATCATATGAAATAGGCAGGGAAATGGGCTCCGCTTCCAGCTGACCTATAATCTGTCCAAGTAACCCCGTAACATCATCCGTCGGGACCCCATAAGAATCAAATGGCATGACTATCTTCTCGCCATTCATGTTCCAAATATCTGAACTTTTTATTTGTTTTTCCATGGTTACATTTTTTTCATCTACAATGAGCAAACAATTAGTATAAACAAAATGCAATAAATTTATTTAAATAAAATTTGTACCTATGACTGTGACCCTCCAGAATGTCTGTGATGAACTGGAAGGGGCATGTCGCTGCCCCACTATTGAGGCCCATGTAGGGAGAGTCGATGACTCATCCACTAATGAGAAATCCATAGATGGTGTCAGAGATGGTGCAGGGGGAGATGGTGTAGGGGTGTAGGTAGCTGGTGCCTCAAATACCGTGGGGACAGACAGATCGTCATCTGTCGCAGAACTAGATGAAATTGTTTACCACTTATTCCTTGGAATTCCTGTCATTTAATCAAATAAAATTAAGTTCAGAATATATATTTCAAAAAATTTATGCAGAAAAAAAATTAAACAAGATAATAGATGCCCAGTACTAACAAACAATATATATAAAACAATGATAATGAATGACTGCAGAAATGAAACAAGTGGTTACTAAATGAATAAACCATAGTACATACAATAATTTTACCCTTAAATAATGTCAGTTTCCTACTCCATTGCTTCATCCACTTCATTCATCCTTGCTAGACTAATATTTTCAATATCATGATGGATAAATAATTCTACTTCCTATTGTTGATGAAATTCAATTGCAGAGGTCAAATCTTCCACTTCATCACCCATATCATACAAATCTATTTGTATTACGTGAGTAACTACACTCCACCGTTCATAAACCACATCATTCCCATAATATACCATTTTTTTCTAGTGATGATAAGATATATGGATCATGCAGTTCACGATCACCAACTTCCATCAAGCGAGAGAAGTTTGCAAAAGTAAATTTCCAAGAATATCTTTTAACACCTCTGATAATATCGACCCATTTTCATTTGAATAAAACAACAGAAAAATTATTGTGGTACTTTAATTCAATAATATCATGCATCTTTCCATAGTATCCCACTTCAGAAAATGTAAATATACCACTATTCTATTTTTTCAAACCCACTTCTCGATCGACTGTACGAAATCTAAAGCCAATCACATTATAAGCGTCGAACTTTCTAACTTGTTTTATAGGACCTGTAACACCCCGACGTTTTCAAACCTCATAAATGAAAATTGGTCGTTTTGTGCTATTGAAGTTCTCTCTTTAAAACAATCAGAATGTAAAATATAAAAACACTGAACTTTTATTTATGAACTCAATACTGAAGAGTCTTACATTTTTTTGGGTTACAAGAAAATCTCACTAACCAAATATCCCAACTAAGAACCTGATTACAATAATGGGAAGACTGCTTAAAACTACTAAGAGCCTGAGAATGCGGTAGGGGTTTCGAGCATCCATCATAAGAAACATGAGTATGGCTGAAGCCACCGCGACCGTGCTCAACACCAAGGGGATCACGCGAACCATCTTTGTTTCTCCTTCAGTCACCTGGGGTAGGGGACACCCCGAGACCAGGCCCTTTTTATAAGCTCCCCAATCGGACCGTTGAACCTCAAACGGCTATATTTTCGACCGTTTTTTTCCAAAAGTATCCAATTTTTTGTTTTTAACCGTTATCCAGATAATGTTTAAATTCAGTTTTTGTTGATGTGTTAAGACTTATTAAGTATGGTTTTGAAATAATTGATTAGTGATATGTATTTTCTTTTATATATATAGTTGTAATTTATATATATATATATATATATATATATATATGGTTTTGGTTTATTAGCATAAAATTTGATTAAAGTTAAATTATTATAAAATTATCAATAAATCTAATATTTTTATAAATTATATTTACAGTTAGCTTCTCATAAAATTGTTAATGACGTATATTTACCCATTTACAAAATTAATTTATGATTTTCTTTATATAATAATAATATATAAATAAAACTACACACTTATGTTCTGATTGAAATCTAATAATTTTGTTGCTTTAATTTTTACATTCTACAGATTTAGATATAAACTTATTAATATTAAACACTTTTTCTTTTTGTTTCAAAATAATCCGAATGTATTTTTTTTAGTTTATGATTTATGAAATCATAAGTATGTATTTTATTATACATGAATTCACTTTTTTTTTGTATGTATAAAATTTATATATGTGTATTTATATGTTTTGATAAAGGAAATAGAGGAAAATGAAAAATATAATTTATGTTTTAAATAGGGGTTTAATAGTTTAATATATAGGTGTTTTAATGACCCTTGACTTAGAATAATATTAGTTTATTAATAAGGTTATAATAATGATTTTTTTTATATAATAGGTTTAATAAATTAATAAAACAACAGTTTTATATTGTGAAAACGTTGAATATATATATATATATTTATATATGTATATATTATGTTAAAACGATAAATAAAAAAGACCAAAGCCGTTTTTTTTTTAAATCACCGCATACATAGCGGACCGTCCGATGTCACCCCTCCAATCGCAGCCTTCCTTTTCTTTTAATACCACGTCGTGTCTTGGTCGTCTGATTCAATCCCTTTCAATCTGGTCCGTCCGTTGATTTCACGCCTTTCTCCCTCCTTGCAGCCTCTTCTAACTCGCGCTCGTGCCGAACCAGTAGGATGAGGCTTATTTTTTTTTCTCCGCCTAAGCCGACAACGGGAACCTTTCTTTCCACAATGACGGCGCCGCCACTTTAATTCCCAACCTCGGTTCCCTCAATGTCTCCCTGGTTGCAGAGTCTTCTTCTCCTGCTTCTTTTTTTTAACTCCATGTTGCACCGAAGGTTGGAGGTTGCGCACCCGGCTCCCTTGATCTCTCCGGCTCTGGACCTCATCGATGCTCCGTTCTCTCCTCCTCCTCGTCGAATAGGTAAGGGTCGAAGTCTGTTTTTTTTTAAGTTTTGTTCTAAACTTCGGTTTTCATGTATATAAAGATATGCGGGTTATATATATATATACGTGTACATCCTGTGTATACACCTTTGGCTTCCCCTACCTCCTTGCCGCATCTCCCTCTCCTCCCCTCTGAATAGGTAAGGGTCGTGTCTTTTTTTTATTTATTTGGTTAAGATTAGGTTGATATATATTAATATATATAAGTATAAACATGATATATATATATGTATACCTGCTGGAATTACATGTTTCGGTCCCTCTTGCCTCGCCCACTCCTCCTCCCCGAGCAAGGTAAGAAATATGTTTTGATTTCAGTTTTGGTTTTGTCAAGATTTGGTATATGTATATAAATATGTATATATGTATTTACATATATATACATATGTTATATATATAAATACCTATACTTTTCGGTTATGTCTGAACCTGAAAAACCGAATTTTGGAGTAAGGGTTCAAAGAATCTGATTTTATTTGGGTAAGGGTTAATCTTGTTTTGTGTTTGTTTAAACTATATATATGTGTATATATACTTATATATGTATATTTGAAACAAACCATTTCGGGTTTTTATGATTTTCAATTGATGATAATTTGTTTATGAAATGATGTTCTTAATGTATGAAAAACATGTAAGGGTTAAGTATGGTTTTGTGTCTTATTTTTACTTCGGATATATTTATATATATGCAAGTTTATATAAATGTATACCTCTATGTAGACGCAAGTCCATAAGACCCTCTTTCTTGTATACTAGTATTCTTCCTCTCTTGGAGAACCTAGTTGGGGTATGAATTTAACACATGCTTGTGATTTAATGTTGGTTTATGTATATATATATATATATATCGGTTTATATGTATATATATAACCATGTGTATGTACGCACCATGTGTAATCACACCCGAATGTCATGGAGAATCCCTCTTCTACATATAGGCTCTGAAATATAAAGGTGGGAGACCAAGTCTAATTTGTGTGTCCTTGCAGTTCGGTTTATATGTATATATATATATATATATGAGTACATATATACATATACATAAGACCCAGTAAACCCCTCTTGCACAAACACATAAATATGAGTACGACTGAAACAATTCTAGTCCAGAGCTTGTGAATCAGGTAATGTATGAATTGAGTATTATTTAATTAACTAAAACACTGAGTCACATTTACATTACTATGAATTTGGTTCCCATGTTTTGTAATTTATTACTTTATAGCATGATGAAGTTTATCTAAAGAACTTGCACAATCATATACATATGTTTTTCCCAAAGGTGGACTTGAATATACACATTGTAAATTCAACTGCCTGTATAAAACACCCATGACATCCAAATTATCATCATATGTGAACGACCATGCTTTAATTGGATATCATGATGTATGTAATGTTAAAGTGTTATGCCTATTTTTTTCTTAAAACCCAAGTTTTCAGATGTTAACTTTTTATGTGCACGAAGCTTTAGCATGCATATCACAATGTTTTTAATGATAGAACTGTTTACATGTTATGAATATGTTTGTGAAAATGGGGTTTAATTATGAATGCATGGAACCCCATGAATGAATGACCATGTCAAGATATGTGAGGGATGTATAGGAATTAAATGTTTATGGACGGGTGCTCCCGGAATTATACAGCGCTCCAATGCATTGGGTAAAGCAAGAGTCTCATGAGACGTCATGTGCAACGGTCTTGGCGAATAGCCTTGGATCGTGCTATCATGTGCAACAGTCTTGGCGAATAGCCTTGGCTCGTTCTACCGTGGGAAACGGGATTGGCGTTTGGCCTTGACCCGTACTAAAGTTATGTTTTAAGGTCATGACGCGAGGTCTTGACAAAGTCCAGTATTATTCATCCCCTCTGCATGTAATGATAAAGGTTAACCAGGGGTTAGTTCAACTAACAGGACAACCCCTAGTTGAAAGCTCCCAAGATCATGAAAATGTACTTTATGCAACAAGAACTGTTTTCATATGGTAAACTGTTAGATGATCTGCATTTTACTCATGAATCATGATATGCATGTCTTCCCTGCTTAGTCATAGAATTCTTTTAGAAGTAATGTAACTTTGTTTTTAACATTATGCATTATTTATTCTTCTTGTATTGCGCACTCTGATCATGTTTATATTAAAGCTCATTTCAAGTATGTGCTTCTTTGTGCAAGTGGTTTCCAAAGAAAAATGGATCTCATGTTTTAAGAAAAGATAATGTTTTAGTTTTATCAAAGTGTTTTATTTTCTTCAAAAAGGTCTTCTTTGAGAAAGGATTTTCTTAAAATGTTTTTAAAACCCTTACTGGGCATTTTTGCTCACCCTACGTTTTGTTTAAAAATTTTCAGGCATGGAATGTACTGATAAAGTTTATCAGAGCAGCTAGTTTCCCAGAATCCTGAGCCTCGCGATCTTCTGTAGTCATGGGACATGATATAATTTTTGTAAACGTTGTAATGAAATGATAAGTATATCATGTCTCATGAGGCACCCTGGGTTTTGGGGTCTCTACAGTTGGTATGAGAGGCAGGTTCAGGCAACTCTGGAAAACCAGGTGATATAAATATATTGCTAAGACTAAGTAAAAATGTCATAACTTTCAGATGTCTGATGTACCTACCGACCTTTGGTCACTTCCAACTGAGGCTCTGGAGAACATTATATCTCTATCCAGTCGCAAGAACTTTCTAAACTATGCCCAAATTTGCATGACGTGTAAGCACTTGTACGATGTGTCAAACTCATCTAGGGTGCTTAGTATCCACCAGGGAATGGGGATGGATTATCTCATAATGATGATGACCCAGTTTCCCTCTTATGAACGTCGGGGAAGGTATCACGAAGGACTCTTCCGAGTGTTTGCAACTGGCGAGGAATTTGGCACAATGCTTGATAACCCTTTTCAAGAAGCTGCTGCTGCTGGAGACCTCCGAGCGGCTTATCTGTGCCAGGTCCTGCACTACAGCTTCTAGGGACAGTTAATTGACTTTGGAGCGTTGGAAAATGAGTCCACCCATGTGTCTCTTAGGCAAGAAGTGTACACCGATGTTTCCCAACTCCACACCCCTCACGCTAAACTTAGGAGGCGTTATAAATGTTCCCATGAGTTTAGTCTTGTATGTTCATCCTGTGTGTGGTTTGAAGAGTTAGGAAGTTTTTCCACTCTTTGTGGAGTACGTCTTGTGAACTCAGACTTTTCCGTGTAAACTTTTTCATAAATGTAAGTTTCTTGTTTCCTTTCATGTCTCCACCTTATCTATGTTGTTAAGAGTTTCCCCTCGATGTTTGTTTTCAGATGGCTGGACAAACGAACTTCTCATCCCTACCCGATGAGCTAGTAGAAGTCATCTTGATCAAGGCATGCATGGCGGATTACCCGTCCTTTCTTCACCTGCGAGGGTCCTGCCAGCGTTTTCTCAATTTAGCAAACGGTCCAGAGATTCTTCGGCTATGTCAAGAGAATGATCGCGTCTTTCACCTCATCATTGCTGCTCAACTCCCCTTCTATAGGCGAAGGGGAATGTAATTTGAGGGCATGTTCCAATGTTTCACTCTGGCACAAAACTTTTCTGCCAGAGCGTGTTTCCTCGTGGCCGCCCAGGATGGCCAGCTCAGTGCAGCTTATATGTTCCAAGTCTTGAACCTCAGTCTCCTCAACCGCATCATCCCTCTCGACTACCTCGAGCATGATGTGGCCAGAAGAGTCATCAAGGAGTTTATCTACTCGGACGTATCCGAGCTTTGCATCGCATGAGCCTCCCTTTGGAAGCCCGTGTGCAGTACACACGACCAGGAGTTCAAGGAGCACTGTTCGAGGTGCATCTGGACTAGGGAAACTGAAGAGCTGTGTGCCAACTTTGGTGTCCCATTTACCGAGCCAGTTCCACTGTTTCGGTAGAGTTTTACGTTTGGAGTTTCAGTTTCTCTTTTTTTTATGATAGAATTGCGGGGACGCAATTCTTTAAAGGGGGAGATAATGTAACACCCCGAAGTTTTCAAACCTCATAAATGAAAATTGGGAATTTTGTGCTATTAAAGTTCTCTCTTTAAAACAATCAGAATGTAAAATATAAAAACACTTAACTTTTATTTATGAACTCAACACTGAAGAGTCTTACATTTTTTTGTGTTACAAGAAAAGCTCACTAACCAAATATCCCAACTAAGAACCTGATTACAATAATGGGAAGACTGCTTAAAACTACTAAGAGCCCGAGAATGCGGTAGGGGTTTCGAGCATCCATCATAAGAAACATGAGGATGGCTGAAGCCACTGCAACCGTGCTCAACACCAAGGGGATCACGCGAACCATCTTTGTTTCTCCTTCAGTCACCTGGGGTAAGGGACACCCCGAGACCAGACCCTTTTTATAAGCTCCCCAATCGGACCGTTGAACCTCAAACGGCTATATTTTCGACCGTTGTTTTCCCAAAGTATCCAATGTTTTTTTTAACCGTTATCCAGATAATGTTTAAATTCAGTTTTTGTCGATGTGTTAAGACTTATTAAGTATGGTTTTGAAATAATTGATTAGTGATATGTATTTTCTTTTATATATATAGTTGTAATTTATATATATATATATATACATGGTTTTGGTTTATTAGCATAAAATTTGATTAAAGTTAAATTGTTATAAAATTATCAATAAATCTAATATTTTTATAAATTATATTTACGGTTAGCTTCTCATAAAATTGTTAATGACGTATATTTACCCATTTACAAAATTAATTTATGATTTTCTTTATATAATAATAATAAATAAATAAAACTACACACTTATGTTCTGATTGAAATCTAATAATTTTGTTGCTTTAATTTTGAAATTCTACGTATTTAGATATAAACTTATTAATATTAAACACTTTTTCTTTTTGTTTCAAAATAATACGAATGTATTTTTTTTAGTTTATGATTTATGAAATCATAAGTATGTATTTTATTATACATGAATTCACTTTTTTTTGTATGTATAAAATTTATATATGTGTATTTATATGTTTTGATAAAGGAAATAGAGGAAAATGAAAAATATAATTTATGTTTTAAATAGGGGTTTAATAGTTTAATATATAGGTGTTTTAATGACCCTTGACTTAGAATAATATTAGTTTATTAATAAGGCTATAATAATGATTTTTTTTATATAATAGGTTTAATAAATTAATAAAACAACAGTTTTATATGGTGAAAACGTTTAAAATATATATATATATTTATATATGTATATATTATGTTAAAACGATAAATAAAAAAAACCAAAGCCGTTTTTTTAAAAAAATCACCGCATACATCGCGGACCGTCCGATCTCACCCCTCCAATCACAGCCTTCCTTTTCTTTTAATACCACGTCGTGTCTTGGCCATCTGATTCAATCCCTTTCAATCTGGACCGTCCGTCGATTTCACGCCATTCTCCCTCCCTGCAGCCTCTTCAACCTCGCGCTCGTGCCGAACCAGTAGGATGAGGCTTCTTTTTTTTTCTCTGCCTAAGCCGACAATGGGCACCTTTCTTTCCACAATGACGGCGCCACCACTTTAATGCCCAACCTCGGTTCCCTCAACGTCTCCCCGGTTGTAGAGTCTTCTTCTCCTGCTTCATTTTTTTTAACTCCGTGTTTCACCAAAGGTTGGAGGTTGCGCACCCGGCTCCCTTGATCTCTTCGGCTCTGGACCTCATCGCTGCTCTGTTCTCTCCTCCTCCTCATCGAATAGGTAAGGGTCGAAGTCTGTTTTTTTTAATGTTTTGTTCTAAACTTTGGTTTTCATGTATATAAACATATGCGGGTTATATATATATATATATACGTGTACATCCTGTGTATACACCTTTGGCTTCTCTTACCTTTTTGCCGCATCTCCCTCTCCTCCCCTCTGTATAGGTAAGGGTCGTGTCTTTTTTTTTGTTAAGCTTCGGTTGATATATATTAATATATATAAGTATAAACATGATATATATATATGTATACCTGCTGGAATTACATGTTTCGGTCCCTCTTGTCTCGCCCACTCCTCCTCCCCGAGCAAGGTAAGAAATATGTTTTGATTTCATTTTTGGTTTTGTCAAGATTTGGTATATGTATATAAATATGTATATGTGTATTTACATATATATACATATGTTATATATATAAATACCTATACTTTTCAGTTATGTCTGAACCTGAAAAACCGAATTTTGGAGTAAGGGTTCAAAGAATCTGATTTTATTTGGGTAAGGGTTAATCTTGTTTTGTGTTTGTTTAAACTATATATATGTATATATATACTTATATATGTATATTTGAAACAAACCATTTTGGGTTTTTATGATTTTCAATTAATGATAATTTGTTTATGCAATGATGTTCTTAATGTATGAAAAACATGTAAGGGTTAAGTATGGTTTTGTATCTTATTTTTACTTCGGATATATTTATATATATGCAAGTTTATATAAATTTATACCTCTATGTAGACGCAAGTCCATAAGACCCTCTTTCTTGTATACTAGTATTCTTCCTCTCTTGGAGAATCTAGTTGGGGTATGAATTTAACACATGCTTGTGATTTAATGTTGGTTTATGTGTATATATATATATATCGGTTTATATTTATATATATAACCATGTGTATGTACGCACCATGTGTAATCACACCCGAATGTCATGGAGAATCCATCTTCTACATATAGGCTCTGAAATATAAAGGTGGGAGACCAAGTCTAATTTGTGTGTCCTTGCAGTTCGGTTTATATGTATATATATATATATATGAGTACATATATACATATACATAAGACCCAGTAAACCCCTCTTTCACAAACACATAAATATGAGTACGACTGAAACAATTCTAGTCCAGAGCTTGTGAATCAGGTAATGTATGAATTGAGTATTATTTAATTAACTGAAACACTGAGTCACATTTACATTACTATGAATTTGGTTCCCATGTTTTGTAATTTATTACTTTATAGCATGATGAATTTTATCTAAAGAACTTGCACAATCATATACATATGTTTTTCCCAAAGGTGGACTTGAATATACATATTGTAACTTCAACTGCCTGTATAAAACACCCATGATATCCAAATTATCATCATATGTGAACGACCATGCTTTAATTGGATATCATGATGTATGTAATGTTAAAGTTTTATGCCTATTTTTTTTCTTAAAACCCAAGTTTTCAGATGTTAACTTTTTATGTGCACGAAGCTTTA
Source organism: Viscum album (assembly GCA_963277665.1). NCBI lineage: Eukaryota > Viridiplantae > Streptophyta > Magnoliopsida > Santalales > Viscaceae > Viscum > Viscum album. Next base: position 737,955,659 of record OY728141.1, read on the forward strand.
GCATGCATATCACAATGTTTTTAATGATAGAACTGTTTACATGTTATGAATATGTATGTGAAAATGGGGTTTAATTATGAATATATGGAACCCCATGAATGAATGACCATGTCAAGATATGTGAGGGATATATAGGACTTAAATGTTTATGGACAGGTGCGCCCGGAATTATACAGCGCTCCAATGCATTGGGTAAAGCAATAGTCTCATGAGAAGTCATGTGCAATGGTCTTGGTGAATAGCCTTGGCTTGTGCTATCATGTGCAACGGTCTTGGAGAATAGCCTTGGCTCGTGCTATCATGTGCAACGGTCTTGGCGAATAGCCTTGGCTTGTGCTACCATGGGAAACGGGATTGGCATTTGTCCTTGACCCGTACTAAAGTTATGTTTTAAGGTCATGACGTGAGGTCTTGACAAAGTCCAGTATTATGCATCCCCTCTGCATGTAATGATAAAGGTTAACCATGGGTTAGTTCAACTAATAGGACAACCCCTAGTTGAAAGCTCTCAAGATCATGAAAATGTACTTTATGCAACAAGAACTGTTTTCATATGGTAAACTGTTAGATGATCTGCATTTTACTCATGAATCATGATATGCATGTCTTCCCTTCTTAGTCATAGAATTCTTTTAGAAGTAAAGTAAATTTGTTTTTAACATTATGCATTATTTATTCTTCTTATATTGCGCACTCTGGTCATGTTTATATTAAATCTCATTTCAAGTACGTGCTTCTTTGTGCAAGTGGTTTTCAAAGAAAAATGGATCTCATGTTTTAAGAAAAGATAATGTTTTAGTTTTATCAAAGTGTTTTATTTTCTTCAAAAAGGTCTTCTTTGTGAAAGGATTTTCTTAAAATGTTTTTAAAACCCTTACTGGGCATTTTTTCTCACCCTACGTTTAGTTTAAAAATTTTCAGGCATGGAATGTACTGTTGAAGTTTATCAGAGCAGCTGGTTTCCCAGAATCCTGAGCCTCGCGATCTTCTGTAGTCATGGGACATGATATAATTTTTGTAAATGTTGTAATGAAATGATAAGTATATCATGTATCATGAGGCACCCTAGGTTTTGGGGTCTCTACAGGACCTCTAGCAAAAAACTTCAAATATTCTGACAAGTTTGCTCGAGTATCAGTATTCATGATCTGAAAAAAGAAATATAATTTAATAGATTTACAAATTGTATGTGTCAAACTAATATTTGTATTTATTGCAATATTTATTAACTTACATGTCGTGCAAACCATTCTACCAGCTCTTTATTCACAGATTTCGTTATATCTTTCTCATTTCGTGTTCGGCCTCTCATTCGTCTCTTTTTTTGTATCCTCAACTCTTCAATAAATGGATCTGCAATTTCACTATTCAGCAGCACATATCTATGTGCCTATAATAATTCTAATTCTGTCAGTGTCACATATGAGGTCCTCCCAACTGATCGGCCAATAGCAGGAAATATTTTTGATTTCTAATGCATTTGAGATTGAGTTGATGTGTCATCAACACGTCCAACTTGATTAAATCTTGTCTCAATATCATCCAAATATCTGGAACAAAAGGTGAGACACTCCTCGACCAAATAGCCTTCCGCAATAGAGCCTTCTGGTTGAGCTTTATTTCTCATGTATGCTTTCAAATTCCCAAGATATCTGTGAAATAAAATAGTAATATTATGGATTTATTTAAATGAAAAAAATTGTTTACTTAACTGGAAACATATTAATAAAATACCTCTCAATTGGATACATCCATCGATAATGAACAGGGCCTCCTAATTTAGATTCTTCAATCAAATGCATAGTTAAATGCATCATGACAGTAAAAAAAATGGAGGAAAGATCATCTCCATTGCACAAAAGGTCAATACAAACTTCTCCTGGAGGTTGTCAAGCTGAAATGGATATAGAGCTTTCTCACAAAATTGCCTGAAAAAATGGTCAGAATTGGAGTACAACAGCAGTAACTTTTTCAGTTAATAATGTACGCAATGCCAATGGTAGTAAGTGTTGTAACAAAATATGTGAATCATGACTTTTCAATTTATATAACTTACGATTCTTCAAGTCAACACACCTCGAGATGTTACTCGAATACCCATCTGATACCTTCACATTCTTTAAAATTTTAAGGAATTTATCTTTATCCCTATTTTTCATTGAAAAAATGGTTGGAGCATACTTTTCAATCTCATCTGGCTAGAGATCACGTTTTATGTTAATTACTTGTAAGTCTTTGAGAGCATTGAGATGATCCTTCGACTTTCCATGCTCATTAAGTAATGTGAAAATCAAATTATCACATACATTCTTCTCAATATGCATCACATCATGATTTTGGTGTAACAAATTAAATTCCCAATACAGAATTTTGAAGAATATATTTTTTTCTTCCATTGTTGCGTTCAGATTTAACTTGACGATGCACTTCGCACTCGTTTTCTTCTATCATTCAATTGATGAACCTTCCCAAATTTTGTTTTAACATTTTCAAGCTGTTTCAATATTTCAGAACCGATTAACAACTTTTTGAGGTGGTCTACGATCAATGGCACCATTAAATTTTGATTTGTTCAGCCGAAATCTATGAGATGAGTCAAGAAATCTTCAATGGCACAAGAAGCGCCATTTTCTATTGTGAGGTAGTTGTTTGGGCTCGAAATCAATGTTACAAGCAGGACAAGCCAAACCTGTATAAGTGTTCCAACTAGATAAATTCCCAAGCCTAGGGAAGTCACTAATGGTCTACATTGAAGCAGCATGCATTTTGAACATTTTTTTAGAAGAAACATCAAATGTCTCAACATTGTTCCTCCATAACTCCTGCAATTCTTTAATCAAAGGCTGCAGGTATACATCAATATCATTTCCAGGCATTTGTTTTCCAAGAATAATCATCGAAATTATAAAAGATGTTTGTTGCATACACATCCACGGAGGCATATTATAAGGGATCAAAACAACTGGCAAAATGCTATAACTGGTACTCAAAGTCCCAAATGGGTTGAATCCATCGGCAGTCAATCCCAATCGAACATTCCTAGGATCAGCTGAGAAATCTGGATGTAATGAATCAAATATCTTCCATGATTGGGAATCTCGTGGATGTCTCATTAACCCATCATTGTTATTATCTACAGAATGTCACTTCATGTGTTCGGCGCTTTTTGATGACATGAATAATCTTTGCAATCGAGGCTTTAAAGGAAAGTAATGCAAAACTTTTTCAGGTGTGTTCCTTTTCTTTGTCTCCATGAAATTATGTTCAGTCAGACTTCCAACATCACCCATTGACTTCCATCTAGAGGAAGAACATTTCTTACAATTCTGTCTACTTGAATCCTCTCCCCAATAAAGCATACAATCATTGGGACACGCATGTATTTTTGTAAAATTCAGACCAAGCTTGTTAACAACTTTTTTCATATCATAAAAAGATTCTGGGATTTTTTCTTCATGAAATGCATCACGAATCAATTCCAATAACATGGAAATTTTCTTATTTGTAATTCCACATATACATTTTATATGGTACAACTTCAGAAGAAATAAAATCTTTGAATATTTCAAACACCCACTATACAACTCTTGATTTCCATCATCAACTAAATCATGAAACACATTTTCCTCACTGAAATTTTCCCTTCCATTTGGCTCCACAGAATCAAGAGGATGATACAATGATATGTTACAATCTTGATCTGCTTGTGTTACAGTCTCAAAAATATCACTTGTCAGGTTGTAATTTGTAACACCCTCTTCTGGTTGTTCTGATATGTTTTGATGCTCATAGTGGTGTCTTGCAGTGCCGAATGCATCATTTATGAGGTTTTGCATTTCATTTTCCATTGTCGATGAACTTGGGACCTCATTTTGTGGATTAACATCAGTTCTCAATCTTTCTGTATTGTTCGATTCTCCATGCCAAATCCAACAAAAATATTGATCATGGAATTGCTTCAGTATTAAATGTTCATAAACTTCATCTCTCTTCAACCATGTTCTAAATTTACATTTAGGGCATGGACATCTTATTATCCCTTAAACAGATCGATTATAAATTGAAAAATCTAAAAACTCATTCAAACCCTTAACATATTGAGGTGTGTTCCTCAGAAATGTGATCCAACTTTTATCCATGTACATCACAATGTGCCTACACAATAATAAAAAAAATTAAAACACATAGTTACTACTAAATAGAGAAAACGTTTCATATATATGATAGTGTAAGATTATAGAAACATAATATAATAAAGATGACCCATTGATCATAAAGTATGCATAATATAATAAAGATGATACATTGATCAAATTTACCACTTACTTTGCATGCCCAGACAAACCGAACAAGTCTGGTCCCTAGGAGACAGTGTCAACACCTCATTGAGGAGCAGTAAGAATATCGGGTTACACACTTATCATAACACTGTTGATCACACATTTATGTTGCCTCAAACAAAACCCCCATTGAAAGTGATGTCATTGAACACACCAAAGATGCACGATATTCATACCATTAGTACAACGGCATTACTAGAAATATTTAGCCCTTATATGACACCCTTTGAGACTTATCGCAGGCTAGCTTGGGTACCCGGATTATGGGTAGCCTAGGTCAGTTCATGAAAATTGGTCATGTTTCATCGCTCTTTATGTTTTTCAATCTTTTCACTATCTATTTGAATTTATCCCATTCATATATGAATTTTTGGAATGAATCTATAGAATGGAAATCATGAAGGGAGTTTTGAAAGGGGGTTCAATACTAAAAAGGTATGAATTACCATGAAATTACACCTTTGTGCATTATACACAAATCATCTCTTGTTTTTAGGAATGATATACGTTAGGAATTTCATTGCCAAATAGTGGTGTTATTTAAAAATTAGATACACTCACTACCAATAGCCATGAGAGTTTTGGAGTGATTAAAATAGTTAATGTATAAAGTGTTTGTTATATAAATATGATATATAAAAGGTAACTGGAACACTCCAGTCCAAATCCATCCAAGGTTAGTAAATTATAGAATATTTAGGGGGAGTCAAAGTAGATGATTAATTGTGACTAATACCGATATGGATAGTTTAGGTGTTTCTATATATCCTATAATAATAGGAATCATGACACATGTAGTTCTTGGAAGAAAATATATTATCATAGTATAGATTCAAATATGGAGTGACCCAACATGAATGAGGGTACTATACACTAAGATAGATTTTATGGTGATGAAATGTGTTTTTGGGTCCAGGTTTAGTGGATCAAACATCACTATATATCCAGTAATAATAGAAATAAATACACATGTAGTTTCTATAAGGTATCAAAAAATATCTAGATATTTTATATGAGAGAAAGGGAGACATGTATGGGTGCCTTGGTGGGAATTGAAAGGATGAAAACTGATTTGAATTGTTAAATGTATCTTCATTGGGTAAGAATTGGGAAATTAAATGGGAACTACATAATGTCCTAGGATGGTAAATTTGTGTGTCACTATATATCCCACAACAATAAGAATCATTTCACATGTTGTTCTTATAATATATCTTCACAAATATATCTATTGTGAAGGAGAAAATGATGTTGTCTAGTGTCAAGCTACATAAACAAAGGTTTAATGCAAATCCATGAACCCCATATGATATAATCCAAGGAAATAATTGTGGAATTTTATTTTTGCATAGGTTTTTTGAGAAGGAACTCTTCACTAAGGATTATTACATGGATATTTATCTCATGTAAGGAAATTATATTGTATATATTGAATTTATGAAATAGGTTTAAATGTAATTTAAGGGGGACCATATGTCATTTAGTTTAACGATATAATTAAAAAATGACTTTTGTCCAATGTAGTATAATGTGGTATGGTGAGGAACTTTATGTCATTCATTTTAAGTTCCTATAACTATGATCAATGTGAAGAAGGATTTGTGTATATCTGGATTTTATTAAAAATGAAATTCTTGAGTCTTAGTGTCGAGTCAATAAAGAAAATTTTATTTGAATAGATGAAGTCATGAATAGTAGGATGAGGTTGGTTTTTTATAGGAATTAAATTTGTGGTTTGGTCCAATATAAATGATTTGGACATAACTATATATATGGACTTAACTTGAATTAATCCACACACAGTTATTAATATAGGATTGTTTCATACATGTTTATGGAAATAGGAGGAAACCTGACATGAATAAAAAAACACATAAACTAGGATATTGTAGAAGATTATGAATGAAATATATCATTAACCATTATTCATATAAGAGATATTGAAACCACTATGTATCCTATAAGAATAGGAATAAATCCATATGTAGTTCTGGAAAAGGAGTCTCTATTTAGATCTGGATTATGTATATGAGATAATAAAATGGTTTCATCCTAGTGTAAATTTGTTGGTGAAGACCCACTGAAAACATGTAAGCCCTTACACTATGAACTATTACATAGATATGTCTAATACCACTCAAGTTATTTTACATTGTTATAGGATGGATCATATGTTATATGAAAATGACATGAGTTTCATACATTTTATGGTCTTACACCAAGGACCTTCTTGTCTTGCAGTTTGTGGTCTTATGAATGGAACCATCTATAAGAAGTTTAAAGTCATTAAAAATGGACTTTCAAATCCCCGTTGTGAAGTTATAAAAATTATTTCTTTGAGAATAATTATGTTGGTGGTAGATATGATATTCTCTGAATCCATTATAATCATGGAGTAGGCATTGTTGGAGTAGAAATTTTGTATTTTATCCGGACCTTCCCATTTTACTCTAGATTTATAGGTTTCCTCCTAGGTATCATAGGTGTTCTCATAGATAATACTAGTTATCCTTGGATGAATAATCATATGTGGGCCTTCTTATGGAATTATTATATAATATTATTATTATTTAACTCAATGATGTGAAGTGTGTGAAAATAGTTTTCATCAAATTTCTCTAATTCATCAAGTCAGAGTTGAGATTTCTCATTCCTAAAGAAATGATCAAAAATGGAAATTTTAATTGAGGGTAATTAATCCTAAATGGGAAGGAATACCACTACAACATCTCAACCCCAACCTATTGACTTGGGTAGGGCCAAAATTCCACTAAACTTAGGTGCATCCCATAGACACTAGAGGATGACTATAAACTACAATGGTATATGAAATCATTGTGGTGGTTTACTCTCAAACACAACATAACAAGAATTAGACCAAACAAAATGTTATAACATAAATATGATGAATGATATAAAATAAACCAAACACAATGGATATAACATGACCAAGATAAGAGTTCTGATAGTCAATGATATATCATATAATTCTGAAAAACCCAATAGCTCATAAAATTAATTAAGGTGCCACAATAAAACCACCCCAAACTCCACCCCTTAACCATATACAAGATCTTGGTCCCATTATCCATGGATGTATCCTCAAGATACACCATTATAGAAGTGTGAGACCTTTACTTTTCATGTATCTTGAATAGAAACATCTATATATTCATTATGGTTCATATAAAGGGCATGATTATACTACCTAATAGATAATGCATGATACATCCCACACAATTACCAAGAACTTAAATGGATACATACTTGGAAAAGACAGGGGTCGCCAGAGACGGAGGTCGCGGGGTCACCGGAGATGGAGGTCGCGGGGTCGTCGGGCGGTTGGGGGTCGCGGGTCACCGAACGGGGTCGCTGGACGGTTGGGGGTCGCCGGACGGTTGGGGGTCGCCAGGGCCGGGGGGTTAGGGGAAGAAGGGGTCGCGAGGGTTTGGGGGAAACGCAGGGTGGGGATAGGGAAGGGTCGGGTTTTTTAAAAAAATTATGGGTTTCGCAGCGGTTTATTAAAAAATTCCGCGAAACCTTTCGACGAAAATGTTTAGCAACGGTTTTGTGAACCGCCGCCACAAAACCGCCGCTAAACCCGGTTTTTATTGTAGTGTATTATTTATTTCCAAACAAGTATTATTGAATTATTTTATAAAAATAATAAAATGGAATCTTGATGGAATCTTACTAGGTGTTGGCTCACACCGTACAAGATTTCATTTATGGGAATGTAGTGTTAATGTATTTTGAAGGTATATTTTTTCTAGATTAAATTTTGGATTCCTACTTCTCCACTTTGAGAAAGTGTGAGATTTTAATTCATGGTGGTGACATGAGAGTCACATGGTGATGGTGGGGTTTATCTTTTGAATTTATTCAATATTTTGGGTCGTGTTATGTATTGGATTCATTAACCTTCTATTTTGTTTTAGTTTTAGTTTATTATTATGGTATGTAATTTTTTTATATATAATGTTTTTACATAGGTGTAAAAAAAATTTAATAAAAGATTATTATTATAGTTTACTATTTTTTTCATGTTAGGATGTCTTTATTTTTGTATCTATTTATTTTCTTTAGAGTGTTTATCCAATTCCTAGATAATTCTTTTCAGTTTTTGGGTTGGAACCCACTATTCATATTTATTTTATTAAGGGTTAAATAATTTTCACATTGTCACTTATAATACCCTAGTACTGGTATCTAATCTGGGGTGATCCAGAACGAGTATTGGGACTTGTGTCTACCTGACTCAGGTAATGTATCAGGTTGAACTCGGTTGGTTCTCTAGATAACATGATCAATATATCTCTATATGTTATTCTCTCCATTAATTTAGAATAAATTAACCTTAATATTTTTTCATACATTTTCTAAAAAACCAAATTTATAGTGTTTCAACTCTCCTTTTATTATATAACTCTTCTATATTGTTCATCTCCTTTAAAAAAATCATTTCTCTTCTAAGACTTTAGGCTCCATCAACTATTTATAAACAATATTCCACTCTAATTTCTTCTTACTTTCTTTATACTTTTTCTTCAAACTATCCTCCTAAATGAATACTTTATTATATCTCCCCAACTACATTATTAAACACATTTTTTATGAACAATTCCTCTAACAAAACTTCATATTGATTAATTCATGATTTTTTTTAAAAATAAAATATTCTTCCAACTATATATATAGTTTAAAATATTTTAATTGGTTGATAATACAACATTAAAAAGAGTCATAAAAATTCCTATAATCCTATTGAGCCAAAAGTTAGCGTAGGAAACAAGTGTTTATACTAACAAGCTTAATGTTACCTACTACACTCACTTATATCCATAAATACTTGTAACTCAATATTTAGATTCCATCATGAAACTATATATGATATAAATCACAAATATAAAATATCATCAGTAAATGATCACTAAAATAAAAATTTCATGATTCATGGTATATTTGATCCAATTTATACAACTTTTTATACTAAATTTTTTATTTCATTTGGGGTTCATGATCATTCTTCCTTTATATGGTGTTTCTAATCTTTGAAAAATAATATAGTTAACCTTAAAATATTAAATATCAACTCATATAGAACTCCAGATTCGACACAAAATATGTCAAGACCCATCCTTGGGGCCCGTGTTGTGACTACCCCAAGCCCGCCTTCCATAGGTCAGGGGCTGGCGACTAGCACCAAAAGCGTAACTCCCTAAAAACTGGGAAGACATTACCTTTATAAAATGTAAACACACACAACCAGAGTAAAAGCGGAAGCAAACACTAAGTAAAGAAGTATAACAAGTGTGCTGAAAGTACAAAGTGGCCGAAAATACAAGCCCAACAGATAGGTACAGCTACAACTGAAAGAAAGTACAGCTGAAAAGACAAACTGTTGAATGGTGAAGTAACTCCTGGATTGTCCTCCGAGTTCCTACCTAAAGGGTAGGTACAGATTTCCTCCTTAGAACTCCACATCTATCAGTCCGGTCTGTGTGTCGTCATACCGAGTTTCCACCTCTGGGTACCGTCCAGTCCTCATACACTCTGCCTCAGTCAGCGTTGTCTGTTGTCTACATCCAACACAACGAGGTGCAGACATAGCTCGTGTAGGGGTGAGTATAACGATACTCAGTAGGGACCCCGAGACCCTCATGTTCTCACAAAATCCAACAAGGATAAACCACAAAAAAAAAGATCTCATCAGATAACCTTTACTTAGGTATATGCCAATACATATACCTAAGTTATCAAGTAACTCATCTCAATCATGAGGAAAACACAATGGTCATTGACTCAGCTCAAACTATGATTTTCATTATCGAAACCACAACTGCTGGAGAACTCATCCGCTTTCGAGTACAGTGGCCCTGTCACGACTCTGAGGTGTTACTCAGTAACCTTAGACTGTTGAGGTACTCCTCCTGTCGAGTACTGCGGGTCTGCTTCCAAACCGGGCGCTCCTCCGTTGTGGGTTTGCCGCCAAACTGGGCATTCCCCCTAATAGCCATTAGTGGTACTCCTCCTGTCGAGTACCACAAGTCTTCTGCCAAATCAGGCGCTTCATCCACCATGGGTCTGCCGCCAAACTGGGCGCTTCGTCCACTAGGATAGTCTAATCACTCTGAGTCGAATCGGTCAAGCAGTCGTCAGGTCTACAACTACTAGGTCTCTGCACTCTATCTACTCGTCTCCGGGTGAATCCGCTCCATGAGCTACTGGTTGATGCTCCAAGTTTCACTAATTCACACGTATAAGTATCACAAAGGACCACCTCATCATAGGGTTCTCAACACAATAGACGGTGCGTCAATCGGACGCCCGGTCTATGAGTTATAAGCCTTTTTGTCCCGGGGGCCCATTTGGTTTCATGTACGAACCAAACCAACCGTATCTCATCTATACCCCTAAATCCCATGGCGTATACTCAAATGAACCCTTTCTCAACAAGATTAAAAATGCCACTGATGGTTCATCAAATGGACATCCGGTCTGAGAGTTATAAGCATTTCCACTCCGATGGCCCGGTTGGTTTCAAGTTCGAACCAACCTGTACATACCCAAAATTCGCCAAACCCTTGTGTTTAATATAAAAATACGTCCATATCTATCCAAGGATTATTACTCAACTGACGGTGCATCGATCGGAGGTCCATAGCACAAGTTATGGGCGTTTAACCGAAAACAATCCCAAAAGGGGGGTCTGGGCCCGGTCCGACCCCGCCCAACCCACACTTGGTCGGCCCGAACCGGGTCGACCTGACCCAGGTCTCGGTATAGACCAGTAGGGCACGGCCCGGCCTGGCTGGGTGTAGCCCGGCCCGACCCGCGGCTGGCGCGGCCCCTCGGTCAGCTGGCGCGGCACTAAGTCGCGCCGCTTGAAATCCGGAATCGCTCTGCCATTCCGGTTCCACATTCCATTGTGGCTCAGCCGTGGCAGCCTGCTCCCATGGTGCGCCACCGCAGCCTCCTTACACGGACCACCTTATGCGCTCCGGTGGTCCATTTCTCCCACCGTCTGCGCTTAAGATCATCTCAGGACCCTAACTCCACTACGAAAGCTCCAAATCATCGTTGCAGTCTCGTTTCGTCGTTTCCCATCAATCCGCGCACAGATGAACATCCAGCAGAGGGTTCGGGCTTGTTCTTTGGCTCGATCCCTTCGTGTTAGAAGTTTTTAATCATTATTAAATTATAAAAACTAAAACCAAACCCGAACATAACCCCGCATCATATTTTTATCCCAACCCGCATGAACGAGCGATTCACGGATCAACCGGGCAGAGGTTGGTCTGCGCTCGTCATTATATCCTCAAAAAGGAAAGGATAAATTCAATACAATTCCCCTACCTCAAAAATATGTCGCATATCGTCGAACCGTGGAATATGAACGTCATGTTGGTCAGGCATCGCGGAAGAACGGTGTCGATTCCGTTGACGTCGGAGGAAGATTCGTCATCATTGGTGTGTTCCCCACATCGGTATCTCCTCCCTTGACGCGGAGGAAGAAGTATATTGAAGAAGTTACTTCACGTCCTTCGGGTCGTGGACTGTTCTTCGTGTCGTGGACTGTTCTTCGTGGAGATGAACACTTCCTTCTATTTCCCCAGAGGTTCCACCACCAAAATATTTTCCAAGAAAATATTATATTAAGGCTCCCCCTATTTTAATAAACTTTCCATGCATTTCAAAAATATTTAAATCCTCCCAAAGTAATTAATTAATTTCTGGAGTTCAAAATAATTAATTCAAGGTGTTTTCATATTAATGGCCAAGTGGAAGGTGGAGAGTTTAACAATTAAAGAAGGGAGTTGTCATAATAAAAGAAGGGGAGTTAATTGAGGAGTTTTGGGGGAGGTGATGAGTTAGGGGTTCGTGCGGGCCCCACCACCCCAGTCATATCCTCCCATGGGAAGTTAGGTGGGGTGTGGGCCCCACATCCAGCTTCCCTTTGGAGGAATTAACTTCCACTTAAAATTAAATTGTAACACAACAATTTATTTAAGTCTTAACGAATCCCCAAATTTTAACTACCACATACGACAGAACGCAACTGCGGTAAAGGTCCCCTAAGCGAATGTCGGTGCTGCAAGTTCATCAATACCCTCAAATTTAAATTCCAAGCATTGGTTCAAAATATAGAAAAACTCGTAGGTACGTTTACTGAATATACCCGAACAGAACTTTAGAAATTGATTTCGGGCACACCGGGCCTCAGAATCAAGTGCCGTCAGAAACTGTGGACTCGTAAAATCCCAAAGAATGAAAAAAAAATCTTGAAATTTCTGGGTATTTACAAAATATATAATAGTTTATCATCATTAGATTAATTATTCTTTAACAACATTTAATATACTAAAAATAGTTATATAATACCACTTTATTAAATGAATAATAATATTATACAATAACTCTTCAAAGAATATGGTATCTACTCATTTTAATCATTTTATGAATCCACTTTATAGATCTTGATACCAATTTTTGTATTCCTTGTTTATCTTAACACCACATGTAATTTATAATTAGTATGTAACACCTCTTTAATTTTATATTTGTATTAATACCACTTATCCTCTTCTATAATAATTTTAAATTATGGATTTTTCAAGATACCAATTAAATCTTTCATATTGCGCCACAACATCAATTATAATTTCTCTAACGCCACTTATATTTTCATATTTTACTTTTATATCACTTTAAATGAATCATTCTAGTGTAATACATTAATACTATGAATTATATCATCCCCTTAATCCTACATAACTCCAAAAATGATTGTAGAAATTATAAAATGGTGAAAGGGTTTCTTTTTTATGATCATCAAGTAAACAGATGTGGTTAGTCATTATGAACCAACCCCTTTCTTATAATATACTTCCAATCCTTCTTAGTTTTTATTCCTTATGTTATACAACTTGTAAAAACTTTATTCTATATTTTTTCATTAGAATATTTTTTCTACCATAGATTGAATTATATCTCCATTGTGAGACTAATACCACTTGTCCATGTTTCCTCTATTAAAGATCCATTATGGAATCCTTTAACCCCACTTATTACTCCATGTCAGTTCTCCTCCATCAGTCCTCCCCTCTTTCCTTATATTGTTATTTTTAGACCACTTAAGAATGTTTTATGATAATTATCTTAAATAGAATATATTATTACCTCAAATATTTTTATCCTTGTTGAGTATTTGTTCAACATTTCAATAATATTTTATTCAAAATTGGTAGAATTAAACTTTTCTCAATATATTTATTTTCATTCTCTCCATGATAGATGCTATGAATAAGACATCATTGGTGCTTGTTGAACTTTTTGTTTTTTATCATCATCATACTCATCAAATTACATGAATATTCTTGTTAAGGCAATAGATGTTTGATCCTTCCATTCTTTCCTCTCCCCTTTTCATAGGAATGAGGGTTTTCTTCATGGAATATTTATCATTTATATTTATAAAATAGCTATAAATATTTCCATGGTTAGTTAAAATAAATAATCTTCTTATAAAATCATACATTATTTATCCATGTCTTATTTTTTATGGTTTAGTATATTTAATTTCTTACTTGAGAACTTTGGCTTTCAAACACACATCCATAGTTTCTCTAACAACACTATTGTAGTAAAATTTCAATGATACCATTCTTTGAGGACCATGAATTATTTATTTTATAAGAACATTCTACATTATCAATGGTTTAATGTTTGAAATAGTGCATCATTCACTTGTTAAGGATTCCATAACATGAATTTATAATTTTTATTTCCACTTTTAGGATTCAATTATTTTTTTCAAGCTTCTTCCTCATCACATAGTTCTCTGTCAATTAGGAATATAAGTATTCCATACTTGATCTACATTATTTTCTAGATTTTATGCTCTATTAAATTTTTTAGAGAATAATAATGTTTTCACATCCCTAACTCAACTCACTTTAGAAAATAACTGAACTGGAGGGAACCATGACCTCAAGCATACCTCACTATATGCCAGAGGCTAACGACTATAGGCGATGGTCTATGATGATACCATTAGGATACTATAACCTCTCATCAAAGTTATGGTAGTATAATAAATAAGTTAAATAACATATAACCAACCTAGATAAACACCATATATAAGACAAGTAATTTTCTAATAAATAATAACAAATTCATATGATATAAAAAAATAGATTATTATATATAATTTAAGGTATACCCCATGTGTGGATCATATACGAAAGATACAAATAAGTGTAAAAATAACAAAAACTAGAAGTGTGATTCCCAATGTGGTCTCACGCGTAACCTTCTTCAATTATCCATACCTCTTCCTAGTTAGCTAAATAAATAATCCATTATTGAACCATTTCCCTTTTCCTAACTTATAACCAAATAGTCTACTCAGGTACCCATGGAGAGGAGATAATTTTACAAGTAAAACTCATTTGGACACCCCCAATGTTGTCCCTAAATATAACTAGTTTGAATAAAAGTGTATGTATAAGTGTTATAATTATATGGATAAATTACATAAGGAAAATAAATAACTAACATGGATGTTTTGTATCCATAATGACACCTGAGAATGGTTATACCTACTTAATCCAATGTATTATGTCTCTAATCATGTAAGGGGTCGTTCCGACAATAAAAATTGCACATAGTAACCTAGTCCAACCCCAAGACCAATACCCAATAGTATACCTACTTTAGATAGTTCCATATGTCTATAAATAAGGGATTCAGTCATTTGTGGCACAACTGCTTCAAGATCATTTTAAAATTCATTTTATCAGGATTACTTTATGGGTGTCTACATGACCACTACAATATCATTTACATTTCAAAGATTAAAAACCGATCCAAGATTTTTTATACAATCACACCCTAAGAATTAACACTTTCACCTAACAAAGACCGCCTCGAGGTAGTTTACCATATTAAATCATAAATCCTCACCAACTAACCGCATAGTTAGTTTTTACCAAATTAAAATCCTCTACCATTTCATATTTTATCCAAAAAATCGTACATTTTTATTTTATGTTTGAATTTACAAGGGCTAATTTACTTCAAAAACAACATATCACATCACACGTCTCTTTTACCATTTATGAGTCATTGATTACCAATTCATTATTAATAGAATTTCAAAGTGTCGTTATTTATTTTGTAAGTTCACTCTAGCTTACCATTACACAAATGAAATCTCATGGTCTATCTCAAACCTATGGTATCCCCTTGGAATCACAATTTATATTGATTACTAAATCAAAAGAAACAATGAATCTATCTAGGAAATAACATAGTTAAAACCCTTAGTTATTTCTAAGGTCAAATTCTAACTAGGGTATACCTCTTGTGAACACCCTCCATGTTGGGTCTATTACACATTTAAACAGTGCATGAAATTAAGGAATACTCATTTGTAAACCACTTAGTTAGTTCCAATGTAATTTTATAGTAGGATTACATGATAACACAACACATACACTTATAAATAATGCGGTAATATAGGGAAAGTCTAGGGAGACCATTCATTACAACTATGGGTGACCACTTAACCAATATCATCCTTCAATTAGAGATAAAATATAACAATAAAAAATTGAATGAAAATCCCTAAAAAAGGGTATGTTAGATTTAAACGTGTTTATATCACTTGATAGTGAGATAAAGGAAGAATAGAGGATGGCAGAGTTATATCCTTACCACTAGCACTACAATGCCTCAACCTAAATATAAAACAACCTAAGGATAAATGAGATCCCCCAAACCCTCAAGAAAAATGAGAGGCATCAATAAGGGCCATGACCAGATGAAATAAGGATAAAACCCTGATTTATTGTATAAAGGGGTGGACCATGGTGAAATTATGGGGCTTCCCCTAGTTAAAACTATATAAGAAACCATTGGGGAGCCACTAGACACCACCGATGAGTTGATGGAGAACTGGTAAGTTGTTGTCCTGCTCTAGCCAGTTAGTGACCAACTTTTTTTATAGTGCCAGTCCACTAGATGGATAATGTCTCTAGGTAGTCGCTAAAGATACTAGTCAACCCACTGGATGGAAGGTAACCCCTAACCTGCTAGTCAGTGGTCCTTCTAAAGCATATTATATTTGAGTCTCATTCCATTTCTTTAATCCTTGAGTCGTGACCACCAAAACACTATTAATAACTCTCCAATCCCAATAAATGTATGTAATAATGGTTAATACACAAGGTTATCTAAATTTTTAAAAGGAAACATCCCTAAAATTGGATTCTAAATCCTAAACCCTCCCCACCATATAATTTCTATTCCCTAATCTATAATCTCGATCATCACTAATATGCTTCTATTAATAAATCCAGCCACTGAGCTTACACATCATACTCTCATTCACATGCCTCTATTTGAATGTTTCCATACTTCCATAGCACTCATAACATGGGAACCATATTTCTAGGGTGATTCACCTAACTATGATCCCTGATACAAACTAGACTCTCCTCAAATGATGCATCATCCTCCAGGTAAACATCATCCATATCGATCACAAGAGGCAGGTCTAGATGACACCAAAAAATCTATGAGACATGAAATACATCATGTAAACTGGTATATATATTAATAATATCTAATAATTATTATAGGGTATTGAACATTTATATCACCTTAGATAGTCTCATAAACCTTAAATTTACATTCCTCATATCTCAATCTAATGTATCCCAAAAATCTATGGCACACTGAAGAAGACCCGGTCACCTACCTTGAAATCTAAGGGATGATTTCTCCCATAATCATATGTTTTCTACATACTCTGAGTGGTCTATAACAACTTCTTAATCAACTGAATCTACTCTAAGGTCTCCTACATGAGACTTAGTCCAATGATATCTAAATCTATAGCTTCCAGACAACATAGAGGGGATGAACAATGCCTTACATACAAAACATTTAAATGATCCACCAAAATTAAATCCTGCTAGATTTATTTATAAGAAAATTCTAGTGGTTCTATATAACACTCCCAAAATCTCCCAAAATCAAGGAAACAATCTTGAAGCATGTCCTACAGCACCTGAAGTCTATGATCAACTACCTTATATTTACGTGTGATAAGTTGTACTTAGGTGTACTTACATACCTTGTGCCTTTAGTAAACCTTTCCAGAATATTATGATAAAGTGGGATCCCTTATCTAAGATCATGTTCCATCTAACCTCAGATAGGTTCACCAACTCATAGACATACAACTTCCCTATCCCAAATATAAAATTCATTTCTGATCTGTAATAAATGATCCACTTAGTCATCTAATCTACCACAACCCAAACTACATCATTACCTTTGGTTATCCTCATCAACCCCATCAGGAATCCCATTTACACATCATCCCACTTTCATTAGAGAATGGGTAGTGGTTAAAGAAGACTAATAGGTCACCGATACTCATCCTTCACCAGTTGATAGGTGGTTCATCATGTAACAAAACTGTTTATATCATTATTCAACCCAAACCACCAATATTGATGGAGAACATTAGGTTACATCTTGATCATACCCAAAATGTACCTCCCATTTTGAGACATGGAAGTCCCTCATCAGCTTATTTCTCATGCTTATAGAAACTACCATATGTCATCAAAAATAAAAAAAAATTTTCACTACTGTCAAGTGTTCATTCTAGTGGTGGCTCCCCTCATTGTATATATTCTCTTATCACTATGAAATATGAGTCTAAAAGCTAACTCTCCTTTAACATATTGATAAGTGAAGAAGAAGTAACCAAGTAAGAAGGATTTTACCAACCTTGATACTCATAAACACCTAAACATAGCTCATAAATAGGGGTCATCATCCACCACTCGCCATTTTACTTCTAAACCACCTAGGTCTGAGTCTTCCTACTCAACACATCTATAATGAATTTTCCCTTCCCAAGTTTCTACACCAACTAAAAATCAAAATTTTAAAATAATATACCCATATCTACTACTTAAGGGTCATTTTATTCTAATAGAAAATGTATTTTATGAACATATAGTCTGTATATACCACAAAATTTTCCCTTAGAATATAGGTCTTCCAATACCTCAAGGCATGCACTACTACAACTAATTCCAAATATGATTATGGTAGTTACAATCATGATCCCTTAATTACCTAGACCCATAATTGACTACTCAACCATCCTATATTAAAACCGCTCCCCAGAAAACTCCTAATGAATCAGATAACAAAGTATAATCGTCACTTTTCATGAGTATAGTTAAGATTGACATAGAAGTAAAACTCACACTCTCAGTTTAAAAAATATTTTTCATAATAATGAAACCATTAAAACTTCACTTCCTACATGGTTAAGCCTACCATCTATGATTCAAAGAAGGATATGTCTATAATGAACCTACAATAGTTACAATCCAAACCCAAGAATATATAAACCTTGAAGACATTCTTAGGACCCTCCTAAGAAACCATTCCCTCAATCTTATATAGATCAACTAATACTCATACATTGTATATCATGTATCCTAATAAGTGATCCTAATTAATTGACAATAGACACTTTGATAGTTTTTCATACATCTTCTTGCCTTATAATATGATCAAAACTACCTATATATGTTGATCTTTATCTTCCCTTCACATGGAGTAAAAAAAATTCAATGATGAACATGATAAGAAATAATCCCAAATAATTGTGAAAACCCTAGTCCATAAAATCCCTAAACACCACTAGTAGGTTCATTAACCCAAAATTAATTTCAAGGTACTCATAAATAACATTCCTTCTCCTAAACATTGTACAAGGAATTTCATAAGATCACACCCTCAACTAATGGTACCCAAAATGAAAATTAATATTATAGAAAACTCAAGTTCCCTTAATCTGGTAAAATAAATCATTGATGAAAGGAAGTGGTTATCATTTATTAATATTCACCTAGTATATTTTCTTATAATATACACAAGACCTTAATGAACCATCATCCTTATTAGGGAAAATGAATGGATAACCCTAATGGGACATACTTGGGTAAAAAACCATTACCACAAAGTCCTATATATGAGTCTTAAACACTAAAATCACTATAGTAGTTATATAGTAAGGAGGAATAAAAATAGGGTTTATACCTAGAATAAGATCATTCATAAACATGATACCAGACACAGGTGGTAATCCTAGAAATTCAGTATCACCTGCCACATCTTTCCCTCATCCAAAAAAAGACTAGAAACCAGGGTTGTCACCTTCCCCGATCACTAAGGATCTAGTCCCACGTGACCCTCTTGCACATCCCATTCACCAACATAATCAAAACTATCTCCCTAATGAGAGATAAATTATACTCATTGGTGATATTAATCAATATAATCCCAATATTAAATGATATAATCCATCCCAAAAATCACATCAAAACAACCCATGTCCAACATGAAGAAATCCCATAGGAAAGAATAGCTATCAACAACCAAGTCATAAACTACACACCTATGAATCCCATATGATCAAAAACCTAAGTAAGTGTCAATCAATAACACTCTATAAATATACTGCATAGAAAAATGTAAGCCTCCATCTAACTGATAAGAGAAAATATAATGTGAGGCTCTAGTTTTGAATAAAGTTGATATAAGGATTAATTAAAAAATCACAATACACACACTTGTGACTTAAAAATAAATTTTCTTCAATCCTTTGGAGGGGTTAATTCTATTAAAGTAATATACATAGGTGGCATGATTACAATGTTTTCCTAATTGAATTTTAACAATTGAAAATGTGTTATCCAATAAGGATATGAAAATATAATTCAATATAAAATTTTGTTTAAAAGTAATTCATTTTATTATATCAAATGATTACATAAAAAATTAAATGATCTCAAAAATAAAGGATATGTTGGAAATTGAAAAATAGAATGATCCAAAATACAAAAAATATGAACAAGTTAGTAAAAAAATGTTAGGGAAGAATCATATGACTTTTAAATGTCATAATATATCTCCCTAATCGGATTATCCTCCATTTGAGATACATTGAATAATGAGATATTTTTATGAAATAATCCCTCCATCAGTGAATCTTGTTGAACTCTTCTCAAATGATCACCTCAAGTATTAAAATCCTTGGAGTATCCTCTACAAGTACACATGGGAAATGTGGAATGGAATACAAGGTATAAGAAAGCTAAAAATGTGATATATTATTGAATAGGGAAATAATGACATCATAATATTGAGGGGTTGTTGATGTCACCTCTATAGTAAAGGGTGTCAGAGGTGTATTCTTTATGGATAAAGTGAGTGCATTCATAACAATTTCACTTATGGGTTATTGAATGCTGCTATCGATGGCTAGTGTCTCGTCATGGGGGGATACAAGAGTAGTTGGTTCAATTAGATTAGTAAACTTAGGTGGTTCATTCTTGATATTACCATACATTAGAATATTTCTAATAAAGATATAGGTTATATAGTGGGATTATATATCTATAAAGTAAAACTCCACTAGATTTTAAATCATTAGGTCATTTGCCTTTTTAGGGATCAAACTCAATCGTATGTCTAGCATCAGGTCCCTATGGAAAGCCTAGTATTTCATATATAATAATATAAAGTGGATTAGGTTATCACTAGTTGGTATATTCCATCAAGGGTGGGATGATATGATCTGAATATGTGGAAGGGTCATTAGGATTAAAATGGGTTATGGGAATGATCTTAGAATATTTTCCCTAGGGTGGATGAGGTGGAGTAGATAGTATTGGCATATGGAAAAGTGATATAATGAGTGGTGGATTAAATTTAATTCCCATATTATAATATAGGAAATGTTAGACCTAAATCATGTACTGAAATATAAAATAGGAACACCTATTTGACTCCTCATGAGGAATAGAGGGTAGTGGTGCCTAGTCACGTGTATTTATGAGACATCCTCAAGGTGTTAAGACTAATTGAAAAGGAGTGGAAGCTTATGAATGTCCCTTTATGTCCTTATCCACCTTAAAAATCTATATACACTTTTATCTCATTCATAAACTATTCATAGTTTTCCAACATTCCTATTTTGGATAATAATGGGAAATTAATCAACATAAGATTCACATTTAACACTGTGGGAAATGAAAACTCAAATACTCCCAAGTTGTATTCCATATGGATGAATAACTTCCCATAAATAATAGAATAATTTTTCTTATTAAACTATCCATTAATTACTAATGAAAATTAATAACCCATATTGATTCTATACCCTTATTCATAGATTGTATAAAGTATAAGAGTGTCTAATTGTCTCACTGAACTCTGGAATTTATCCTTTTCTTACTAGGAATGAGTAATGTTCCTATGTGAAAAGTCCATGTGGATGGTTAATGAGAATGGTTATATTTTCTATCAATATATAATAATAAATCAAAATCCTATGTATGATTAAGTGCTCTATGATTAGTGATTAATTATGGAAATTAAAAGATTTCAAGAGTTTGAGAAATATCTAAGAAGACTAGTGATCATTCTTGGAGAATTTTTATGGATTCCATGGATCTAATTCACTAATACAATTCCCCATTATTAATTTGATGATTCTTGTAAAGTTGTTATGCGCTCATTGGGTGACATTTGGTAAGAAAATTCTCCATGATTATTATTGATCCTTGGAGAATTATTATTGATTAATTTAATGAAATTTGATGTTATTATTTAACATTTATCCATATCAATTGTCATGATTGTTTTTTTACAACTTAAGATCAATGAAATGTGTCAATTTTACTAGGATATTTCAAATTTTCTTCATTATTTAAAATATGGAATAAGACAATGAATATAAATATTTTTATGTGGAATTTTATGATCAGGTAATGAACCATCTTTCTTGATGATGAAATTAGAGAAATGAGATTTTGAATTCATAAGAAGTAAGTGGATATTATTTAAGCGTGAAGGTATTTGGGATTTATAATTTCATTCCATACTAGTAATATTATTAACAATAAAAAAAATATTTTTTTGAATTCCATGAAAAAATTAATTTAATGAATAAGAATTAAATATGACCATGCAATGTGTTTTATTGCATGAGGGTGTGAAGAAGAGGCTATGTAATATTTTGTTATTTCATGAGGAATTTATAGAAGGTCATGTAAAAAGTATTTACATTTTAGATGAATAATGGTTGAGGAGGAAGATGTAATAAAGAAGTATTTTTTAGTTTTTTTTATGGGATATGTTTTTTTACTAATATATATCTAAGTATGATTTAAAATCGTTGACATACTAAAAGAAAGGGGTCCGCCCATAGTGCAACATGAGCTATACATGGACAGGGGAACCTATGGGACTAGGAGGTCTACCATGCCTAAGGGAACCATCCTGGGCAACCCACAAGCATAAGAGGATCATGGGTAAGAATAGTACCCAAATTTTTCAAGTGGTCCCATGTATAAGTATATAGATAGTGTGCCCTAAAGGAACATAGGTTCGGCTAAAATCATTCTTGACTATATCTCATGGTGTGTGAAGTTATTATGAGTGTTGATCCCCCATCACAAGATTGAGAGCAATGCATCATGCGATTATTAATAAATATCATCCCTGAAATAGTTCATTTGTGGTGTGGAATGGATGAATGTAGCGGGTACTATTCACCAACTTATAAGATATAGACATTTCTATGTCTGTGTACTCTGGTTAATCATATCCGTTTGATTGAAAGAGAACCATCATCTTTGACCTCCTAATGTTTGGAGGATGATTTTTGTAAGAAATGTTGGTCGATCCCCCATCCATTGATCCCACAGATTCCATGATCATTATAATAATAAGATGATGAGTTTATAAGGATATAAAACATCATGTAAGCATTATCCATATTGAATGCATGAAAAATATTGAAGAAATTTATACTGTCAAGTAAAAATAATGTTCCAGGAATAATTTCTAGTTGTCGATCCCCATGGATGATTTCATTCCCTTGGGATAAAAGGATCATGTGATAATCATCCCATGAATGTGAAAATGTTCAGTGAAAACTTATATAAACAAAAATGTGGAGGATTTCAGGTTATCTTCCATTAAATATTCTTCAGATGAAATAGAATTTTAAATGATGTAAAATCTAGATTTAATGCACAAGTATGATTTAAATGAAATATTAATTCATTTTCACTTTCAGAAATGTTATTTCCATGAAGAAATGAATGTTTTCATTTTCATCCAAGAATCCTATGGTATTTTTTATACCACATGAAGAAATATGAAACACGATCCTTTGGGTATTTAAATGAGTCGCATAAATGAATTAATGAATGAAAGGTGATCGATGGGTGATCTTGATTCCTCAAGAGAAGTAAGTACCTGAACCCCTTAGGTATTTAAGATACACTACATGAATATGGAAATACCCATACCATTTGGGTATTTCAAATGATCATAAAATGTAATACCCACATCATTCATTTATTAATATTTGACTGAGGAACAAATGTTTTTATTTCTAAATAGATTTAAATGAGGATTTAAATATGGTATTTTAAATCATATAATTTAGATCCACATAGACTGTATTATTTAGTATATATTTTTGCCTATATATGATGAATGTAAAAATATTTGGAAAAAAATTAATTTATTTTGGAGATCCCAATACATTCTTACATCTATGATAGAAATAGATTGTGTTTGGTAAGTTTATTTATATAAATTGTATTCTCCCAAGCTTTTTAATTTTAGAGAAAGAATAAAACTATCAATGAATTGATAAATTCTTTAGTTGATCATTATAAAAAGACAGTGGGTTGGAGTGGAAGTTGTATCTTCCATTTATTGAAGAGTACTAGGCCGACATGTATTGAATATTTTTGATACAGTATCATTAAAAGACCTTAGTCGAGGAACAATATTTTTACGCTAATTAAAATCTATTCAATCAAGTATAGAGATCTTTTTTAGAGTGTTTATAAAATATATTTGAAGAATTTATGGTACTAGTATAAACTACACTGTTGAATAATGGTTATACCAGTATAAAGAACACCATTGAATAAGGTAGATTTATATTTCATGCATGAACATTGTATGATGATTTTAGTTATTTTTAATCACTATGAAGTTATATTAATAAGAGAATATGTTTAAAAACTACAGGTTGATCACAGAAAATAGTAGGCCTTTGTACCAAACCTCATAAAAAGAATTATGTGATTTTGTTTATTTTATTATCTATATTTTATGAGTATGTAGTTTTTGAGGTAGCACAATAGATCCATTCCTATTAATCAGTGAATAGGTATGAGAGTAAGAGGGGATAATTTAAAAGAAAGTAAAACCCATTAAAAATTTTGTACATGATTCACCCCCTCTCAATGTCTCAACACAAAAAATATGGGATATACAATGTGAATAGTCCACAAAATATTTATTCTTAATTGAGTGATCTTGGTTTTGGAATAATCATGTCTACTCAAATGGTCATTGGTAATAATTATCCATTATGGATGTGTTCTATTCATTCTAGTTTCTAACATAATCCCAGTATAATACTACGTCCTCAAAAATTCAATGTTTTTGAGTCCCATTACTACACCAAACTCTTATAAATAAAGGTTCCAATATTTTGAACCTAATTGGAACTAGATATTCTCCAATTTCATTTGAAATATCAACAAGAACTCTAATATTAGCTATGTATATTCCTCCTCTTTAACCTAAATATTATTGATGAGATGCGTATTTCTAAAAGAAATCATATCTAACATTACTATATTAATATATTCCATAATACAAAACTCAACATTGTTATTATTAGTTAAATTCATTTATAGTGTCCCTGGCCTCTCCTAGTGTTTGGGGTTAGTAAACCATAGTAAATAGTAGAGATTCAACTAGGATAAATCCTCAATCAAAGACAAGTAAAGGGTTGATTTGTTGTTTAATATTGGTATGGGTAATAAGGATGGGTATGGGTTTGATGAATGGCTTGGTGAGGGATTAGAAGGATGGTTTGGTTGTTTAGATTTTCAATTTCTTTCATAATTTGTTGGAAGTTTGGATAGTTCCATAAAAGATAAATATTTCCAATTTTTAGATTTTGGTTTGGTTTTTTACCTTCATACCATGGTGAATGAAGAGATTTGGGGGATTGGGGATGGTTTGAAGGGGTTTAAAAGGTTTTGGGTGTTGTTTTGGAAAGGATATGTTTGTTCAGATGAGTATGGATGAGTTTCTGGGTGATTTTTTGGAAATTGTATAGTGGGTAATTTGGAATGAGTATAGGGATGTATGTAATTCAAGATATATAGGAATTATATTTGTAATATTGCCTATTTAATGTGATCAAAACTAGATCAGGTGTTTGGGAGCTTTGGTTGAGGGAACACCAGGATATTAAGAGAGGAAATTCATGGGATTATTTGAGGTTTGGATTTGAGTATTTATATTATTTTAATGTGTTATATAATTACTCGAGTCAATATGGAATGGTGTCTTTAGATCTAGAATCACAAAATTTTTTAAACTATTCCCTCTAGAGTTATTGAGATTTGGGAAAATCAATCACGGTATAGACATATTAGTGCATCCAAAAGTGATAGATTGTGGGGTAAATTTTTGTCCTCAAGGCTACCGCATCAAAATTAAATTTTTCTCTATTCAAACCAAATTAGGCATTAAATTGTTAGGAATTAATACCATAACACAACCTAATTGTTCACTATGCTATAAGATCCCACTAGGTTAGGCTATTTCATAAACCTACCCTATCAAAGTTAGTATTTTTCTATTTTAGGTATCTCCCTTTGTTATGTTGTGGTTAGTTAATTTTTATTGTGGGTCCCATATTATGGATTATGGTAGATATATGTTACAACATGATAAATAATCTTGTGTCATGAGAATGATTACTTTTATCCTTTGGTTATTACTCTTCTCATATTTGATGTTGTTTCCTATAGAGATCTTGTATGGCATTAAAGGATTATACCCTAGAGTCTCTATAATAATAATTACTAATAATTAATAACCTATGTAAAGTATAATTTTAAACATAAAAAAGAAAAATATTTGAGTTTTATCCCATATAGTTCTTCATTTTAAGTTATTATCCCAACATACCTATGTTTTTTAAATCAAATTCCATAGATAGAATTTATCCCTCTTGATAAATTTCTATGTATATCTTCAACTTTTTTCATTATCCTTTAGTAAAGTAATAAAGTCCTCATAGATTTAAATCATTCAATATAAAAATAATTTGATCACAATTAAGGGTACCAACCAATGTGACGGTGGTTTACTTGGAAATTATCTCAAAATGGAGTTAAAAAAACAAAATTTTCTCCATTTGTGAATTCCCAACATTTGAATCATTGGTCATTTAACTTCTTGTTTTTCTCATTATAGATATTTTCATTCTTTTATGAATAAACCTATATTTTGTATAATTTATACAATTATAATAGTCTCTTCATCCCATTATATTATAAAACTAAGTTAGCATTCCTCGTATCCTAATATGATCGATGTTCAATCTCGTATGGTAAATGGATTGGATTCCCATTTATAATCATAAATGCTTTCATATAAATTATTCTTTTAAAAACTACCTTGTGTTCTTATAAATCATAATCACACCTCTTTATCCAATCCTTGTGGATTAAACTCATGGTTCTTATAGAATTTTCTTTATTTTTTAGTTGGATAACTCCACTTTTTCACTAGTTTATGGGTGATAATGGTTCCTAGTATTATTTGTAACTCCATTATTATCAACCAATCCCATCACCAAGTGATTTATGAAATGTATACCCCCATCACAAATGAGTGACCAAGAAATTCCAAACCCTTAATATTTATTTTTTCAATATTAATTTCATCACCACATTGGTTTTTTTCTTAAAAGTGTCCTCAACTTCAACCAATTTTCATGCATAATCCATAAACACAATTATGTATGTGTTTCCAAATGATTTTGTGAAGGGTCCTATTAAATAAATTCATTTCACATAAAACGCTTCATCTTTAAGAATTTGATGTTTTGGAATCTCATTTGTCCCCAATATTCATACTTCTTTATAATTAATAACATATTTTAACCAATCCATTTACATCTAGGAAAATATATTATGATATATAATATCTTGGATATTGTTCTATCAAGACTTTAGTGGCCTTAAATAGGTGATTAATAACAAAATTCCATAATATTTTCACCTCATATTTAGACACACATCACCAAATTAGTCTATCTCCATAATTATTGAATGATAATGGGTCATCTCAAAAGTATTGTGTTCTGTTATATAGAAATATATTATGTTATTTATAGGTAAACTGAATATATGTTGTTCAATTTTCCAAAAAAAAACCATCTTTGAAAACTATGGATGAACTTGTAAATTAGTATTAAATATATTCTCATTCAATTACTCATCACTAATGTCTATCTCCTTATATTATTTTATGTTATTTAGTTGTAGTTTTGATAAATAACCCGCCATAATATTCTCATATCCCTTTTATATTTACACAGTATATCAAACTATTTAAGTAATAAGATCCATCGAATTAATTATGGATTTCCATTTTTTTGTTTATCAAATTATTCAAAGAGGTACAATCCGTGCAGACAATTACCATAGAGAGCACAAAAAATGATATAAACTTTTCCAAATCAAACACCAAAAGAAAATACTAATCATGAAAGTTATTTTTTCTGGTAGTTTATTTTATTAAGGATCCATTGAGGGTACAAAATGAATAATATATGGTTTTAAAATGTGATCAACCATATATCCTTGAGAGTATACTATTGAAAATTCACTTACATTGAGTATCATATTAAAAGTGTTCTACCAATATGAAGATATGATGATTAGGGTGGCCGCTAAATTCTATTTAAAACCAAAAAAGTATTCCTTTCATGATTCACCATGTTTAATAGAAATTTATTCATCAAAATCTGGGTAACTGGAGTTTTTATCTTTGAAAATTCTGTTACAACCCTACGGTATAATCCAACATGTCTAAAAATATTCAAATCTATTTTACTATAATATGATCCAGCAACAGTTGTATCACTTTCACTATTACTAGATTAAATTTTATTCCCTTTATTGACATTATATGCCTAATTATGAAGACTGATTGAACCAAGATGTTTCATATTCAAAAATTAATAACTAATAACTTTTCCTCACATAAATTAAATATGAAATTATTATTTTTTGGGAATACCCTAAAATATCATCCATAAACTAAGAAATCATCCATGAAAATCTCAAAAATTATTATTCAATGTCAAGAAAAAAATGTGATATATAAATTTAAAAATTTATGTGTGCATTATATATTCTAAATTACATATGATAATAGTCAAAGGTTCAATATGGGTCTATAAAATAAGTCTTAGAATGGTCATCCAAATCCACTAAAATTTGGTTGTAACTAAAGTATCCATACAAAAAGAAATAAAAACATGTTTTTATTACCTTTTGAACATGTTATCCATTAATTATAATGGAAAGTGTTATTTTATTGTGTTTATGTTTTTCTTCTGATAATCCATAAATAATCATGATTTTTTTATTATCCTTATGGGAGTTAACTCATTTCCTTCATTATTAATCATCACTATGACCTATATTTTTTTAATAACATGTAATTTTCTTATCCATTCATTGTATAATATTGAAAATATAATTATTGCATGAATAAATTTGTTATCTTTTTTCTTAAACACTTACCAAATTAGTGGTGTGTGACTAATTTTTGATTGTTCAATTAATTTAATACTTTATTCTAATAGTATTTTATAATTAAAAATAGTTGGGATAATGTATTTTCTTTTAATGATAAACCAAATTATTTATTACTTCCTTTTTTTCAAGATTTAGGAAAATTTGTCTTATTAATACAAAATTAATTCTACATAGATAATAACTCATAAGTTATCTTTGTAACCCAATAATGAAAAACTTAATTTTTGTGGCATTAACTTCAACTGAAGAATTGGTGTATTGTTGATTGAAATTATTAATTCGAAATATGAATACCTTTTTCTACAATGTTGCTTTATTTATTTTAATATCATTGTAATTTTCAATTTTTTTCTTACCATCCACTATGTTATTGACCATTTTCATAATATGTTCCCCCTATTATTATTGCAAACTGATGATATAATAGTAAACATTAGTATAAGATATGTTATGGTTGTCTTATTATATGGTTCAATGCCACAAAAACCTTCATAATATTAAATTTAGAATGTTCATCACCATCTTTGATAATCAGTTTCTCTTAATTGACATCAATAAATAATTTTTCAGTTTCTAGGAATAATCTTCAAAGGATAATAAGAATATCCCCTTTTTCTTCTATCATGAGGATCAAGAAGTCACAAGGGAATATGAATTTCCCAAAAATGATAAGAATATAATCAATAATTTCTTAAAGATAGTTTATTAATCAATTTAAAAGATATATTTTAGAATGTGTTAACATTGGTTCATCCAGTTCTAGATTTCCAAACAAGCTTAGCGGAATTATATTTACACTTAGCCCTAAGTTGCAAATTTACTTCATGAATGTGAAAAAATAAAAAGTATATTGGGTCTAAAAACTCCTTAGATATATTATCTCTAGATTTATATTCCTTTTAACTATTATTGATCAATATCTACTAAAATAAATAACTCCAATATTCTTTACTATTTATTTCTTTGAGATAATATCCTTTAAAAACATTTCACACAGTAGAATTTTTAAGATGGATTTGGTAAAAAGTATTTTTAGGTATAGTTGTTTGAAAATTTTCCAAAACCTTCTATATTAGATCTCAAATATTTCTTTCCTCGCCCTCTTTGAGAATGGTGGAGGGGCTATAAGGTTGTAGTTTTTTTTCTCCTCCATCTATAGTTGAACTTCTTTATCACTCTACTTCTTTCATCCTTTTTATCATTATTTTTCTCCTCCTATTTATCATTTTCTACTTCCTCTTAATTCTTGATTTCCGTACTTTCTCATATCTATCAACCAGTGCAATTTTTAATGGAATTCACCTCCTTACTTGATATTTTTTCATATTATGAGGAATTATTCTAAGTAATTTATCTGATAGAGTTTGGGATATTTTCTCCACTTAGTGCTCCAAATTATGATTACTTTATCCTAATTCACTAGACAACTATATTATATTTTAATTTTTAGATCTGAAAACTAAATAATGTCATTAATAAAGTAATAAAGGGGTTTTATTAGGCAGTGGGAGGGTGTTTGTGGACGGATTTTCTACATGTGTTGATTAAATTGAGATCGATGGGATGGGTAAAGTTGGAATAGTCTCAACCATAGGGTTCAGGTTCATATCTAAGTGTTCCTTTGTTTTTGATTAAATTACAGAAACAGTTCTATTGGTTTTATCATATATTTAGTTTCAAATTGGATTTGGGGGGTCCTTTTGGTATAGATTTTTTTGTAATATTGAGGGGGTAAATTATTTCTCACATAATTGAAATAAAGTTCTAGGTTATACTATGAACCATCATTTAATTTTTTAATACTTGAGTTCCTCCATACATCTCATAATATTTTCAAATAGGTGTGGATTTAATGATTATGGATAATGTTGTTGAGTTTCTGCCATAAGAAATTTGATGTTATAAAATTTCTTTTTTTATTCTTTCACTTGGGTATCAAAAAAAGTTTCCTCTTTTAATTGATGGATTCCTATCCTCAGTGGTCCTTAAATACTTTTTCGTAAGCTATTATTGTGATCTGTCTAATCAAAATGGTATTTTTCAACTTTAGGTGATTTCATTATTTTATTTTTTTTATATAAAGCATCAGTAATGTCTCATAGTATATGATATAAACTATATTATAATGTTATCATTTTTATCAAAACATCATTTATATGTTGTGATCACTTCTTTAATAGATCCATAAATCAATACCATTCTTTGAATATATATTCTTCACCAATTGAGGAAAAACATTGGATTTTATTATACAAATTACACATCCTCACTATTGAAAAATATTTTTTACCAATCACATCACCATATCTTCCCAAATTGTGATATATCTGTTCGATTAACTCTTTAAAAAATCCATTTCTAAATATTAGATAGGGAATATGAATACTCTCAGTCATATATAATTTGATGTTACTCTATTTTTCTTAAATGCTTTATAGATTTCAAAATTATTAGAAAAATGGACATATGGATCTTTGTTTTATATGCTACCAAATTCTCCCTTTTTTTAGGTCATCAAAATTAGTATTATTTTGATCCCAAAAAAATTACTTGGAATAGTGGGTGAACATTTCATGGTGTAGTACCGTCAATGTATGATAAATTGTAGTGTATAATGGTTCTGTATTTGAACATTTGTTGTAGTACATCTTATAAGTTCTCATTGATTAATTACAAAATGATTATATCAGGTGTAGATGGGTATATATGCTATACCATGTGAGATTTATGGTGTAAAAATAGTAACCACTCAATCTCAGGATTCTATTCCTAGGGATCTCAGGAATCGTGAATCCCCAATAGAATTATTGGTGTCTTACTCATGCATCTAATGAATTATAATGAGGAAAAAAACCAATACCCACACATAAATGAAAAAAAAATGGAAAAAAATATAAATTATTTAAAAATGGAATTTAGTTAATAAAATAATTGCTACTATCTCCTAATTTCAACATTTATCCTTGTAAATGGTGAGAAAAACGTTAACTAACCCACCGACGTTAATTTCAGTATTTAATTTTGTCACCCCCGTTAACTTTTGTATATAATATTATATATTTTTTTGTTACTTAAAAAAATTAGTTTCTAACATGTATTTGGGTGTTTATAATTATGGGTTGATTTTTAGTCTTGTAATGCATCAGGACATGCCATGACTAGTGGTTCTATGCGTCTATAAACTCTTGGAAAATCAGTTATAGTTTGGATAATGTGTATTTAATTGAAATCTATTATAGCCTATATACCATTAAAAAAAATTTCATTTATATAATGTGTATATATTTACTCAAATATAATCCTAACTGATGATATTGTGTTTTTTAAATTGGTTTTTTTCTTCAAAAAATGGGGTTTTTTATATAACTTAATTAAATTGATTTATAGATGAAGTTTGATTTAAAATTTTGATAGATATTAGGGTGAGTTAATTATTGGAAATTTAATCTTATGATATCCTTTAGATTTGAAAAACATTTCATTAGAATCATATTCTCTTCACAAGATGATTTTAATTGGAATTCCCAATTGTTTTGTGTCTAATCCAACCATTTACTAGGGTTCTAATCATAATCAATCCAAAAATAATGTATTGGTTCAATAATATATGAACCAATGTGGTACTTGTGGTTCAAATAATAAATTTAATCCATATTTTAAAAAAATCATTATTCTAAAACATATCATTTTTGATACACACGATATCAATTCAAAGAATTTTAAAGGCGTGAAAGATATCTATCACTAAACATCCCTCGATTATGACTCACCCCAATAGATGATTTACTCATACTTTGAGATGGTTAGTAATATTTTATATGATGTTTATTATGATGAGTTAAAATAATATGAAAATTAACAGTGTAAAAAAATATTTTTGCACCAAACACTCACACAAACATTGAAAAGAGTTAAACACGTAATTTGGATTGAATGAGATAGGGAAATAGGGATGGTTTTTTACTTAATTAAAACTATTTTATGAAAATGAATAATACACCACATTAATTTTATTATAATAATATCATATTATTATGATTCCAACATTAAAATTTGAATGAAATTATAATCAAACATATATTATCATAATTTAAAATAGTTAAAGTGCTTAGAAATAAAGAGTTTAGGAGATTTATCGCAAGTAGAAGTTTGGTTTTTTCAGTTCCTCCTCATACTTTATAAGTAATTTTTCATTACAATGTATAATCCAAATTTATGAAGTTTCAACCTTTTACTAGGCGAAAAGGGGAATGTATTTATTTCCTAAGGTGGTTCATAGTTTTCCTACTAAGACTATCGTTCAAGTTAGATTGAGCATTTACCTAGGAAGCCAATATAATATTGAGAAATATTATTATTAAAACTTTATATTTATGTATGTTTAAATTACACCCTCAAAATTTGACATCCATTTGAATATTAAATCCATAGGTATGGATGTTTCCCTAACTCATGCGTTGTTGTCCAAAATTATCCAAACATTTTCCATCGACTAAATTTGAATGGTTTTTTGTCTAGTAATATGAATTAATTTAGAGTAAAAATATTCTTAACAGTTGTGAACTCAAATATTGAATTTATACCCAAAAAATATCAGTTTAGTTAAGTGGGTGGATTGGTAGAAAAGTCAACAATACAATGTTTTTTCTTCATTACCAGGTATAATTGTGGGATATAATTTCATGAAATAATTAAGCCCCATTAAGGATTAATTAGGACTTAAAAGTTTTATCCAATTTTTAATTTAATTTAATTTGTCTTTTGGTAGACTATCAAGGAATTTGGACTTCTTAATTTATCCCAGATAATAAAACAACATAGCTAGTTTAGTTTTTTGGTAGATTCATTAAGTATTCTTGTATAGTCTATATATACCTTAAAATGGATGAACTATACTAAGATACATTATAATGATATTTTGGAATTGTAATAGGGAACCCTAAAAAATAATATACAATTTGGATAAGTGGTGTGAGAGTTATGATTAAAATAGTAAACTCACTTGAATCTTATTAATTCAATCAATTATCAAATATTATATTTTATATTAAAACATGAGAATTTCACACTAATTATGTAATTTTTCATTTAATATATGTAAGGGGAGTAGATAATAAAATATTAATAAATTAATAACATCAACCTCCCAAAAATTATGATTGTTCATGTCTTTATAAAAAACACAAAAACATAACAAAATGATTTTCCCTCAGCAATATATATTAATATTTTGTTTTCTATAATTAGGGGGTTCAAAATAGTTCACCCATCCATAAATATTCCACTATAAATTTTTATAATAATAATTTGTCAAAATAAATTCATTTTTCATACTCAAAATTAGAAATGGATAATGTGATCACACAAATCTCACACCTCTCACAATAATGTCAAGTTTATTAATGGAGGTTCACTCATTCACCAACCAAAAGTGAACTTATTATAGTATTTATTTTAAATTGAATTCAATTCCCTATTCTAAAGGGAAATAGAATAAATAGTTATTTGTGGGGGTTTAACATTTATGGGATGATAGGAATATAATCTCTAAAAGAGAGAAAAAGAGGGGAGAAACACCAATATAGAAAAATCAATGCATTGTTTATTAAATGGAACATGGTAGGTTATGGAAATATATATATTTACTAGGATAATAGTGTTTGAATAATTAAAATAGATAGAGGAAAATTTGTATGATTGAGAAAATATGAAATATTTAAAAAAAACAAAGCCTCTCCAAATGACTCAAGAAAACATAGTACAAGTGTTATTTTCTCATTTTTTTAGAAATTAAACTTTGAGAAAATCTAAAAATTATCTCAAACCCTATTTTAATATCCTAATTACACTAATTTGAATAATTATAATATGATAAAAAGTTGAGTAAGTTTCATTTTTGACTGGCCCAAGACCTAAAACATTTCTTTCATTTTCTTGTTTTTTTTAATTTTTATTTGACATTTTTTAATTTTTTTGTCTACTTTTCAATAAAAATTGTAATAAATTACATAAACATAAATCCCTTAACAAATAACACAAAATTAAATCCTCTCCCTCTCACTTAAATGGATGTTTTACCCAAGCACATGATGATATATTGTAAATTCAAGAAGGGATACCCAAAATGAAATCCCCTCCCCCCACACTTCTATTTCAATTAATCCTGAAATAAAGATTCAGGTAGATGTTGGGTGGGAATATTATTTGATGGTAATTAAAATATCAAAAAATTATTTTCATAGCCTCTATAGGGCTTTCAAAATGAAGATCAATGTAAGGGTAATGGGAGGATATTTTTCTATTTTAATTCTCATGTGGTTTAGAAAATGTCTATATTATGTTAATGGACACCAAAGTATGAAATTCAGCTAAAAGGTACACAAACGGAAGACTCGAAATTGGAAGTATAAAATAGAAAATATGTAAATATGGGAATAGTTGACCTTGGCATCAAACTTGTTGTTGTTTGTCATGGTAGGGGAAGGATCATTTTCAAATCCAAAATTTGGAATTCCAAACCTACTAGTCTTAACATGAAAACTATTATCCAATTTTATGATGAAAATAAAATATGTTCAATTTGAAAATAGGTATTTAGAATCCCTATAATGGTTAAAAAAATCAAAATTTTATGGTGAGTATTTATGACTTATTTAATTATATTTTAAGAAAAACACACAAAAACACAAGTAGAACAGAAAACAATAGAGGACAAAGAAAGTGATAAAAACTGAAAAAATGAGATGGAAGATAAGAATGAGAGATGAATAATAAATAAAGAAAGTGAAATAGAGATAAAATAATTGATATAGGATTATGAGGAGTAAGTTAGGGAGAGAGAGTAAAATGGAAGGTTGTTCCCCTGGTTTGGATTTGGTGGGTCTCTATCTCCATCCAATGGTAGGTCTACTTTAGTAGATAGGGATGTGGGGGAAGTAAATGTGGTTCCTAGGGTGTGTGTTTTCTCATGGTGATTCTTCAAAATATTCCCATTAATTGTGAGTTTCCTTTTTAATATGGGTCTGGTACTTTCACATCACAAAATGGTTAAACAATAGTAGCAATAAAATATCCTTAGAAAATATAATTAAGTATACTTGGGTGATGAAAAAATAATGAATTAAAGAGAATTACATTATCACCATCATTAAATACCTTTTGTAGGATTTTTTTCCCTTCTAGAGAATTATGGTTTTCTTTATATAGATTGGAATTCTTGTAACCATCCAAGCGAAGCTTGTCTAATTCATTCAGCTGCAATAATCTCACTTAACTGGATTCTTAAAAATCAATATTACATTTTTTTTAACTTCTATAGATGAATTATTTAATATTTCAACTATTAAATTACATGATTTAACAAAAAAAATTCTAAAAGGATACATCCCAATGGGTGTATGATAGACTATTTGATAAGGCTAAAGTGCTTCACTGTGTCTTTCAGACAAGTATTTTCTTGTGAGCATAAAAATTATATCAAGCTCTATTTTCTCTTCTCTTTTATAAATTTTATCAAAGGAAATTTTTTTGGGGTGATATAAAGTTTTTTTTCTAAGTTACCCCATTTCTTATCAAAATTAACTCTAGGGGTTGATTACACCTAGAAACATGGTTTCCCATAAGAATAATATAAGAGAATCAATTGGAATGGGGAATAGTTCCATGAAATTGGTTCCCTAATCATTTATAATATAATATAAGATTAAGTTATTTGGGAGTAATTTATTTATTTTTTAAATTATGCCATAATTTTTTAAAGTGGTACATTATTGAAGAAACTCATGTGGGTACTTGAAGAGTGATGGCTATAAGAATCTGGAGTCCAAGATCTTTAGGGAGTTCCATTGTGGTCTAAAGTGGCCACCTCTGAGAATTGAGTGGAAGAATTATAATATGGGTGAATGAAAATCTTCATCACCACATATCATAATCACCATATCATCCCCAGTTTTCCAAAGTTAATTATATTCAAAAAAAAATATTTTTAATCACTTTTTAGCATTGATTTTTTGTTCTTTTGAAAAACAAATAGTAAAATTGACAACAACCAAGTAATTTTCAATTGGTCAATACCATGGTAACTTTTTAGTGATAGGTAAGAGGTGTTCTATGGGAAATTATGAATCAATTATTCAAAATGAAAATAATTAGATATTCTACTCAGGTGATCAGCTTTGGGTTTTAAATTTCTGGGTCTATATTTGATCTCAATATCAAACCCATAGAGGATTTAGATCCATATTATTATCCTCGATTTGGAGTCAATTTTTTTTGAGTAAGCACTTTGAATCTGAATGGTCTATAAATAAGTTTATTTTGGAACCTAAGAGATAAGGATTGAATTTATCCCAGGAAAAAACAACATCTAAAAGTTCATTTTTGTTGACAATTTAATTAGATTTAGTTCCATATAATTTTATGAGTCATAATAGATTACATGAGGAATTTATTCTCTTCTTTAACTAAGTAAGGACCTAATGCCCCTATCAGATGCATCACACGCTAATATTAAGGGTAAGGACCAATCTACAGTTTGATTATTGGGGTATATATAATTATAACTTTGAGTTCAATGAACTATCACTTGGAAGGATAATAAAAATGGAATGTAACATTATTTTAGAGTATTTAGTGAGTGGGATGGAAATTGTACTTAATTTTTTGGATGAATTGCTGATTAAACCTAGAATGATTAAGGAATGATCATATGTTTTAGACTGGTGGGGGTTTATGAATTGATTAAATCGTCTTTATCTTAGTTGGATCAACATGACTACCCTATTGAAAAAATTATGTATCCTAGAACAATCCCATTTATAACCTTAAAGTTCTTTTTTTTAAAATTCAACATAATGTTACGTTGGACACACTTTTGTAAGAGTAGAGAGAGTGAATGAAACTAGTATTCAAATGAGTCATCATAAATGGAAAAGTCATCAATACAGACCTCTAAGAAATGATCAATAAATTTTGAAAACTTACTCATCATGAACCTATAGAATGTTTTAGGGTAATTAAAAAGGAAAACGTTAATTCTCCTATAAGTGTATATTATAAAGGATCAAGTAAATGTATCATTTTCTTAGTCATCAGTTACTATTGGGATTTTTTAGTAACCAGTGTATCCATTAATAAAACAATAATATTAAATTATTGATAATCTTTATAGAACTTAATCAAGGAGATTAAGTGTTTAGTGATATTTTCTTGTTTCATGATTTATTTTTTGATAATTTATTCACACACATCATTTCTTTTTTACTCTCTTTGGGAACACTTATCTGTATTCATTTGTTAAAATAGTTATCTCACCCTTATTTTCTATAAATTGAATCAGATTAACCCATTGACTATTAATAATTGGGTAGATAGTACCATATTAAATAATCTTGGTATTCCCTTCCCTGACTACCACAAGTCTAAGTGTATTGAGTCTTATTTGAGGTTTCTTCATTGGTTTGGATAGTTATTCTATATGGATGTGATGCACGAAAAGAGTAGGATAGATGCTTGGTATATCATATAATGTATGAACTAAGGCCTTTTTGTTGTCCTATAGCACATGAAAAAGTATGGAATTATTTTTTTTAGTTATTTAAGAATAGATAATGATAGGGTGAGAGTGATAATGGAAAAGTAATTCATATTTAAGGTGTTAAGGAAGAGGTTTCAGATTAGTTCCATCCTTTATTTGTGGTCCATATAACTTACAGGTAGAGTAAGGGATTCCAATTTTATTTAATTCATTTTCCTCAATATTTTCCATCTTGGATTAGTAGATATCTGAGGTGAGATAGGATTATATAGTGTATTCAATATCCTTTAAATTGATGGAGTTTAAATATGAAAGTTCAACATCAACTTCTCCATTTATGACTTGGTTAATCATAGTGAAAATTTCACAAGCTTCTTTATTATTAGAACATGAATAACATTACAGAACATTGTTCAATACAATCTCATAAGTTTCTTCAGATGCATAGATATAGAATATAGAGTGATTATCTTATGGGTATCACATGGAACAAAAAATTTTGAACTTAACTAGTTGGTCACCCAATTCCACGGATAAGATGCTAGCATGGGCATTAATTTTGTTTCTAGAAATCATAAGGAATGCACTTATAGAATTAGGGGTTATTGGGAAGAATAAATAACACATTCCTTTTCAATGAAATATAAATTAATTACAAAGAAAATATCAATGACCTAGACAAGTAAATCCTTGATTATTCCCTCATGATTGGAAGTGATTCAATAGGATAACTGAATAATTACACTCATTGGATGCAAGGGACCAGAAACAAGGTTTGAAAATAAGGATTTGGGCATTATATATATTGATGATCCTAGGTATATGAGTGCATAATCAAATTTTTAACTCCCTATTTTTCATGGAATGATAAAGCTCCCTAGATATTTTTACTTCAAGGGAATGGACTATTGGGTTGAAACATTTTCAATGGTCTAAAATATCATATGGGAGAAACATTTCTTAATAAAATATTAATAATTAGGGATTTTTTATTGAATTAAAATTTTAATGTTTAATTTAACATGTCTAAACACGTCAAACATTTCAGAATCGAGTTTAAAAGGATTTTTAGGCTTAGATATGGGTTGAGGAAAAATAATTGGGTTCCTTAGAGGGATAGAATGAGGTGAAGGACTAGATTTAGGATATTTTTCTAGACTTTTGTTTTTTATTTTTATAACTCAACATTTAAAAGGGATTTAGAGGATTCATCATGAGGTATAGAAATTTTATTTCTATAATGAAGTAAAATTTTACTTACAATTCCCTTGGGGTTGGGAAATGGTAAATCTATGGATTGGGAATAATTGGACTATTGTAGTTGGCTTAGGTGGGATTCAAATTGTCAAATTTTATTTTCAAAATTTTTTAGGAAAAAATGGTTGAAGGAGGAAATATATTCCATATCACCTTCCCATGGTTTCTTAGAATAAGAAGCATGTCCCATATTAAGATTATGTTATCTTAGGTTCGAAGGAAATCAATTGTATTGTGCTAGGAAAGGAAAAGTCTTGCTAGGATAGTGGAAACTATTTTGAGGAGGATTGTTCCTTTGATGTTGAGAAAAAAATTATAATTTTTTTGGAAGCTTATACCACTTAATAATATTGGAATTGTTTTTGGATTTTGAGGAGGGATTTTAGTGGTGAGATATGGGATTACCATAATTTAGGTATATATAGTCCTTCCAGCATAGGTTATAGGCTGAATAAAATGGATCATAGTGAGGTTGTTTGGAGTTTCAAATGAATAAAAATTGTTGTTGGGGGTAGGTGTTCCTATGAGAAAATCTTATGTTGAGCTCCATTAGACTAAAGAATTAGATGGATCGTCTTGTATTTGTGGACATATTTTAGTTGGATGATTTGTTGAGATACAGATTAAACAGTTTTTTACAATTCCAAAGAACTATGATTGTGGTGAATATGTTTTTGGGGATTTGGTAGACACAACTAGTTTTTTTACAATACCAATAAGCTCACTCATACACTTAATCATCTTGATGGGATCTATGGATTTATTCTCTTATAGGTGTTTAAGTGAATCATGTTCACAATTATGGAATTGATGCATGTTTGTATACCTATTTATTATAATATCTCATGTATCTATAGGAGTTTTTTCAATAAGAGAACCACCACTTGTGTAATCAAGGGGAGTTCACTCCAAGACACTAACCCCTCATATAATTATTGGATCAGGAGTTTGATAGGGATTTTCTGGTGTGGTAAATTGTCCATATACTTTTTGAACCTCTCTCAATACTCATGTATTGATTCATTAGGGTATTTATGGATTAAACTAATTTCCTTTTATATGGAAGCATTTAGATAAGTATAAAATAATTTTCCTACAAATAAATGCATTATGTAATTCCATGATTTTATGGAACCAGAAGGGAGGAGGTAGATCCCTGATTTGGTAGAGTCGTCTAGGGAGAATATAAATTATATAAGTTTTATTAATTATTTATAAACCCCTTATGGTTACATGTTAGTGAACACCACTTGTAACTATTTGAGATGAAGATGTGGATCCTCACCAGATATCCCATGGATAAAAGGAAAAATATGAATCAAACCTGATTTGAGTTGAAAATATTCCTCAATGTTTGGATATTGAATAACAAGAGTATGGTAATTCATATTAAGGGTAGGGAGTTATTTTAATGTTTTTTCCCTAAAAATGTCCCTTAAAATATTTGGAAAAGTTTATTGTAATGGTTTTTGTTTGGTTTTATTGAACCCAATTATCCTCCTAATTAGAATTATTGTGTATTCAATTTTTGTACCAAAAAATGAGTTTGACTTTTGCGTAGGCTATGAAGAATTCACAAAAATTATAAAAGTATGATAAATGAGGGTTTTTGTAGTGTTTTACTCCTTTTAATATTATTTATATGAATCAGGGTTTTGTTTTCAATTTTTTATAAGAAAAATTTTTTGTTTTTTATTTTGTTTTTTTATTTTTATTTTTATGAAAATAAAAAAACAACTAATTAGTTATTATACCATCCCCTTAAATGAAAACATTTAAAATATTTAATGTTATAAAAAATTGACCATTCAAAATTCTAGTGCTCTTATATAATCTGTATAGTGTCACTCAAGTCGAATCCTTGAATAAGGTACTATGTTTCTGAAATCAGTTGTTTTTTGTATTTTGAATTGGGTATCATGTTTGCAGAGATTTATTAATTTATTGATCTATGAAATTAAATTTAATAATATGATTAATATTTGGGTGAGTTCTTTATTGGGTTTATAATATTATAATATCCTTGAGCTTTTCAAAATAATTCATTAGTCTAATATCAACTTCATAAGATGATTTTGATCAAAATTTCCAATTTTTTCAAATTAATATAAGCCTTAACTATGGTTCTAATCAATATAAACTATCATTTATGGAAGGTTAAATATTTCATTAATCCATGTTAACTTATGGTTTCAATAATCTAAGGAATCCACATTTCAAACAAATTTTTTTCTTAATCCATAACATATCTTATTTGATATACATAATATTAATTCAAATAACATTAAAGGAGTGAAAGATCTCAATCACCCAACACCACAAAATTATGACTCAAACCAATGGTTTATTTACTAATGAATTGAGATGGTTAATAATATATTTTATAAGTTTTATGAAAATTAATTAGAAAAAGAATAAATTGAATGAGTCCAGAAAAGATTTGTTAATTGAACACACACACGAACGATGAAGAGAGTTAAACACGCACCTTGGATTGAATTATAAAGTAAAATAGGGAAGGTTTTTTAAATTAATTTAATCAATTTTAATAAAATTAATAATAAAAAATATAAGGTGGATGAGAATAATAAAAATTATTATGATAAAATAATTAAAATGTTGATGAAATTATAATAAAACTTATAAGATTACAATTAAAATAAAATAAAGTGTATGAAAAGAAATATTGAAGTAGAGGTCTCTCAAATAGAAATGTTATTTCGTAAGATCCTCTAATGAATTTTTCATGTATTTTTTCATTATAATTTGTCCTACTAAGTGCTGATGTTCCAAACTCTCTCAAGGAGAAGAGGGGAATGTATTTATAGCCCAATGTGGTGGACTGTTTTCCTTCCAAAAACTCCCTTCAAGTTGGCCTTATCATTTGACCATGAAGATAGTGTAATATTGAGAAATGTTATTCTTAAAATTTATATATATATATATATATATTAAGCACACCCTCTATATTTTGTGTCTATTATACATTTGAATCCAAAAAAAAATTGTTTTTCTAAACCATGTGCTTCTATTCCTAATTATCCCAAATTTTTCTATGGCCTAAATTTGAATGAGTTGTTAGGTTGGAATATGCATTAATTCAAAATAATAATATTATAAAATTTTATTTACCTAAATCTTGTATTCCTACCAATAATATATTAGTTTAATTGGGAAAGTGGATTGGTAGAAAAGTCAAGAATTGTGAGTTTTTCTTCAATCCCAAGAACAATTTTGTGTTGTACTTTTTTGCATGAATTGGGACCCATTAAAGATTACTTGGAAATTGAAATTTTTATCCATGTTTTAATAGAACATTCCTAGACTTTTGATATATTATCAATGAATTTTGATATTTGGTTTGAGCCTAGAAAAAAGAACATCATGGCTAGTACATTTTATTTATTATTTTTTTGGGCCTTCTTATGTGTTATATATAGACCTTAAAATTTCTAAACTAGACCAAGTTTTAGTTTAATTATTTTATTGGAATAGGAATAGGTAACCCATAAAAATTAATAATAAAACAATTTGGAAAAGTAGTATGGGAGTTATAATTAAGATAATTAAGTTACTTGAATCTGTATTAATTCAAATAATGCTCAAAAATTATATCTATTATTAAAAAATGAGTATTTCACTCCAATTATGCAATTTTACATTAAAATAAGTTAGGGTAGTAAATAAAAAATAATGAATAAATTAATAAAATATTGTATCATAATGTGAAGGGGTAGTTCCACTCTATAAAAAAACCCTAACATAGGGGTTGATTTCTAGGGTGGTTCATCATGCCGTGTAGGGGTAAGATTGCACCACATCCAGACCTAGGAAGTTGGGAAGTATTTTTAAGGGTGGTATATCATGATGCAGCCTATATGGATAGATTTTAATTTTTTTTGTTTTTTCTCTTACCCCCAATCAATTTTAATAGTTTTGACCTTTTTTCCCTCCCATTAGAATAATCATGGGATGTGTTCAAGGAGTTACCTCCTCCATTCTCCTTCATTTTGAGTTTTATAACTTTAAATTTTAATAGTATTCTTGAGGTAAAACATTCATTTTTTCTAGTTATTCCCCTCCACCAACCCATTCTTTCTTTATTGAACCTTATCCCTTTAACTCTATGGGTTCGTTTAACTGAAAATATTTTATATGGTTGTTATAAATCAGGGCATTTGGTGTTTAGGGCTTAGAGAGAATTTTTTCTTTCTTGGTTTGGAATTATCTTTCAAAAGTGATGAGTTATGGATTTATTTATACTTCATGTTGTAATTTTTCTTAGTAAATTAGTTCAATTGTAATTTATGTTAATTTTTATTGATTTATGATGCTTAGTATATTAAATTAAATGTATATGTGATAGCCAAAGTGGATTTCAAAAATGTGTTAAAGTGGTTTCTCAATTTTAATAATGGATATTTTAATAGTTTTCTATTTTCAAAAGTTAATTTTGAGTTCCTAGTGTTTGAAAAAAATCTTATAAGGCCTTTTCAAAATGTAATTTTATGTTTAAAGGTGTTTGAATTCATTTGGGTCATGAATTGGGTGGAAATAGTGTTATCATAGGATTTTATGATATGGCTAAATGAGGACCTATTTATTAAATTATTTTAAATGAATTGGGATTTGGTTTTTAATGGTTTAAGTATTTTCTTATATGAGTTAATTCTATG
This sequence comes from Viscum album, assembly GCA_963277665.1. NCBI lineage: Eukaryota > Viridiplantae > Streptophyta > Magnoliopsida > Santalales > Viscaceae > Viscum > Viscum album. Next base: position 738,000,231 of record OY728141.1, read on the forward strand.
TATTTTTTAGAGAATTATTTAAAAATTGATGAAAATGACTTGGAATTCTAAGCTGGTTTTGAATGAAAGGCTTAGTTTTCATTTTGTAACATGTTTCGTGATATATGTGTGACCTTCCATTAATCCCCATTAATTTTTCACTACTTAAAATAAATTTTATTCCCCAAGAGGGATATTATTTTTTCTTTTTATATGTGCTTAGGCTTATTCATGTAAAAATTGGTTATTTTGTGCAATACAGTTATAGGTGATATGTGATATTAATTCATTATATTTTATTATTGACCATGCGATAATTCTTTGAATTTATTATATTCTCACCTCCAGTTTTAGTTCCATCATGGGGATCTAAGGAGTATAAATATGACTGAGATGAGTGTTTCCTCCTAGTTTAGATTACACTCTTGCAAAGGTATTGTGGTTCATGGATGTTGAGTGATCTCAAGAAGGATTATCTATTTTTTATATTGATCAATATTGAGATGGATTATATATGCCAAAATGTTTTGTAGGAATTTTAGGATATTGATAGATTATTTAATGCTTGAATAGGGATCCAATCACTAGTTGAAGTTTAGGTTACTTGAGTCTTATAAGGTTTCCCATTATACTAAATTATAATTTTTTATATTATCTATCATTTTATATCACTCATTTTGTTTCAATCACTTGTTTGATTACCCTATATAGCACCATTATGTGGTTTCATTTTCTTATTCACTTGTTTTTTATTGATTAAATGATTTTTTATTGAGTTTTATTTTATTCTTATGTATTTTTTACATCAAAAGATATTTTAAATTTGGATTATAATATTTTCCATAGAAATAACGGGGTGTAATTCATGTATGGGGTTTTAAGAAAATTATAATATATGTTAAAGGATTTCTATTATTTTGAAAAGATTAAAATTTCTATCATTAATGTTTTAAATTTAAACTTTATAGGTAGTTATTTTTATCTTTTTCTTATTTAAAATGGGGTGGAATTTTTTTAATAAATAGAATATGGTGTGATATTTGTTTAGATATTCTTACAAGTTTTTTTAAGAGGGTTGTCTTGGCTAAAAGGCCAAGATAAATTTATTAAAACAATGTAAGATTGAAAAAATATAAAATAAGGGATTGTATTACAATCCTTATCACGAATAGGGATTAGGTCAGGTGGAAGATCATTTAACCAAGTGAGTTCCCTGTTGATCCCTTTATTAATGTGCCCATCCACCGTGGAGTTAGATTACCGGTAAACATGAGTGATGATGTAATTGAAACTCAAGAGGGATGTGAGACAATCCATCCATATATAAGTGGGATTCTAAGATAGACGTATCACTCCATTTTGAATAGCTTGCACCACAATGGTGGAGTCTCATTCAAGTCATAGGTTATCCATGCCTTTAAGGCAAGCATAGTGAATGACATGAATAATGCTGAGAATTTCATTCTATAGGGAGGAAGATATTTCATAGGTGCAAAAGAAACATCCAAGGATGTTACCAATGTGATATCTATAAATATATCCACATCCATCTTGTCCTAGGTTATCTTTTGATGCTCTATCGATATTGATTTTAATATAACTTAGATGAGGGAATTTCTAAAAAAACATCTAAGAGACCTAGATATTGTTTGTATTTCCTAAGCACTCTAATTTTTTAGAGTATTGTGAAGTCCCACACTGTGTTATATCAATGACCAGGCTAAATATTGTTGGCCTCCTTGGCTATTGAGATAAGACGAATGAGAGCCTCCTGTAGGTGTAATCAGGTTTATCCATGCATGATTTCATTATGGCCAGATAATAGGATATTAAGGAATTCTACTGTAGCGGCCTGGTTAAGGTGTTTGAGTTGAGGTATGGCCCGCATTGTTGTATAATACTAAAGTCAATTATAAATATCATGAATTTTAGGAATCTAAAATTCAAAAATATCATTCAATGCATTCTAGAGAGCTAAATGAGTGACACTTTATAGGAAAAAATGTGTGATTTCCTCCCTATGTTGATTAAAAAATTTATATTTGGAATATAAAACAACACCATGAGATTTTATGTATTAATAATTAAGTAATTTTTGGTGGGAATGTCTCCAAATCAGGGTCATACTAAAATGAATGATGTAAGACTTGTCATAATATTTTATCTAGGAAAACTCATTGTCATGTTCACAATTAGCATGATAAAAATACTTAGAATCAATAATTCCATTGTTAGTAAGTTCCATTATTAAAGTATCATTAGTATTAGAAAAAATATAGTTTTGGGGAGGTTGATGTGGTCCTCATACGTCTTCGTGTTAGAAGGATCCAAGATGTCTTGATTAGAAACATTTTTATCCATAGGGATATGCTGTGGATCAATTGAAGATATAAGAGGGGAGGCCATCCAATTATCAATCTAGAAATTCAAAGAGTACTCCCTACAAGTAATTCATCTTGAATGTGACATAATATTATCATAAGAGGATTTGATTTTTGGAAAAATATAATAACCCATATAAGTATTGAGGACCCTTTTTAATATGTTAATGAACCTATCTCTAAGAAAGATGAGATTTATCAAGCCACTATTGAGAAGGTTCCATGTGAATGTGGAATGAAGAGCCTCATTGAATAATTTGATATTGTTTATACCTAGGAACCCCTTTTCAAGGAGTTTTAAAATTTTAATCTAAGAAACTATGACTAACTTCCTTTCAATGATTCTTTTACTCCACATAAAATTCATGAAGAAAACATTGATATGAGTGAGCAGATAAATTGTCCATTTTTGAATCATGAAGGAATGAAGCAGTTTGGAAACAATAGTGTGCTTAACCAGAAAAATTCTTCTAGCTATAGAGAGATACTTCCATTTCGATGAATAATGGTTATTCTTGATTTGATCCAAAAAATTTATAGTGTTTGGCCTTAGGTCTCCCCAAAAATTGAGTAACTCCAAGGTATTTCATAGGCATAGATCCTTCTCTAATTCCTAGGTCTGACAAGATTTGAGATCTACAATATTTTGGGATGATCTTTCCAAAATAAATGTATGATTTGATCTAAATGATATACTTACCTCAAAACTATTCATAGTGAGTGAGGTCCCCCTTAAGTTTGGAATGTTTCTTTTATTACCTTACAAAAAAGGGATCATTTCATTAGCAAACAAAAGATGAGTAGAAGCTGAAAATTTTCTTGAAGCCTGCATAGGTCTAAGAATGATCTAATCCACCATATGAGTGAGTAGTCTACTCAAATAATTTTCATCTGTGGAAAAAAGTATGGAAGATAGGGTGTCGTCTTTCCTGACACCCTTTGAGAATGTGAAATATCCCTTCAAATAACCATTAATATGAATAGAAATATGAGAAGACTCAAAAATATATTTAACCCAATTCAAAAAATTATCATTAAAGTTGAAACTATGAAGAACCTTAAATATGAATCCATAATTCATGGTTCCAAAAGATTTTATGATATCGATATTAAGAGAAATACATCCACCTCTGCTAGATTTTTTAAGGAGGTTGACGCATTTTGAGTTTTTAGTGATAAAATACTAGATGTTACTTCTTTTCCAAAAAACCAAACAAGTTCTAGGAAACAATTATATTCATAATTTTTATGATCTTATTGAAAATAAGTTTGGTAATAATTTCATGGCAGGTGTTGATGGGATCAATGGGTCTGAAGAGATGAATATTAGATGAATTTTTAACTTTGGGAATGAGGGTGATGAATAGTGAATTAAGGCCATGGGGTAAGACATGTGTAGAGAAGAAGGATTTGACCATCCTAAAAAAATAAAGTGAATGAAATCCCATTAATCTTGAAATAAGGAATTAGAGAAACCATTTGGTCTTGAAGCGCTATTATTTTTAAGGTAGAAAACTATATCACGTATCTCGAAGTCAAGCGGGATACTATAAAGTATGGTATTATCTTCATCATTTTCCATGTTTGGAATTATTCCTTCTTGAATGTAATTATTGATATTAGTACCATTAAAAATAAGTTCAATGTAAGAGAAAATATGGTCTGCAAGGGACTCCTCATTTCCAATAATATTGTCACCATCCCCCATAAGAGTGATAGGTCTTCAAGCTTTTCTATATCTTTTACAAATTTATTTTACTAACAATAGTTAAAACTTGCATTAATTTTATTCTATTAAAACTTACTTGAACAATATATTTGGTGAAATAATATTGAAAAATCTTTTTAGAACGCCCTATATACACCAATGGGTGTATGTTGTTCTCATGTCCTCTTTTAAGATCCCAGGAAAAGGGCTCACATGTAAATAGTTGGAAGTTGTTTGAGAATATTTTTATATAATTTTTTGGATGTATTTATAGGAATATTGGCTCAAATTTTTCTTTTATTTATCTTTTACTTGTGATATTTCTTATTTCTTTATGTTCAGATTTTGTGGTGATGTGATTTATGAGTTTCTCTTATTTCTCCAGTTGCATTATACTTTGTTTGGATGTTATATTTTTATTGAAACTATTTATTATTATTCAAAGAAGTTCAATATATGAAAGTGTTCACACAGGATTTATGGGAAGATAACATTATGTGGTTATTAGGTTTCTTAAGGTGAAATTGTGACCAGCGGTAACATTAGGATACCCTAGTGCTTTTCCTCATACCATGGTGATCAAGAAAATGCTTTAAAACTATTTCCTCATAAATATTTGGGTGGATATCATCTATTGGTCTGATTGTGGGGGGTTCAATATTTTGAAAAATCATTCACATTAGGTTCACCATTTATTAAGCTTTCATAGAAACTCCCAATGGTTCCCACATATATAACTTGGTACAGATCAACTTTCCAAAGTTAGGTGGTTAGTTAGGGTTTCAGACCCAATGACACTTCGGGACTCGCATTGGTCGAGAGGATGGGAGGTTTAGATCATCACACCCTTTTGGGTGGAATTTTCACCAAATCTAAGAATCTATTATAGATTTAACATATGTTTGAGAATCTATTCTTAATCCCAATATAGGAATTATTACCCTAACAAAATTATCATAGGTTAAGTATCTTTATATACAAAGATACGAGAGATTTTTTCGTGAATCCATCTATTTTTATTCAAGTTTCTTCATCCATATCCATTTTATGGGTAACTTATTATATGTTGAAGTAGTATGACTAGGAACTTTGGATTTTATTTTTATTCAAAGAGTAACATAATATTTTAAGTATGGTATTCATCCATTATGAGGTGTCCTATGTATCATATTGTATAGTTGGAATCAAAACTCATGTTGTTTGTTAAACTTGTGTAGTTTAATTTCATACAGAAAGAATGTATATGGGGGCACTGGGGCCCAAATTATTTGAAATCTAACATCTAGGAGGCATCCTACATATCTTAGTTATGGAAGGATTCAGAGTTATCATAGTTCTTTCATGCCCTTGGGACTTCCCCCAAGGTAGATACCCTTGTATGTTTGGTAGTGATATCATGTCACTGGTCAGGGCTTACACACTGAGTTTTCCCTACCTAGTGGAGATTCTATATGATAATAAAGTGATCATTGTGACTCCTTACATCCACTTCAACTATGCTCAGTGTAAGAAATAAGGAATAGAAAGTAATCAACCTCATTGAATATGGATTTTTTTCTTACATGCTAGTACATCCCAATGGATTCTTTAATATAGATCTCATGCCATAGGAAGACGTTCTACATATCCTGATAATGGAAGGAATCAAATTCATCATAGTTTAGTGATGTCTTCATATTTTAGTGGATGAGGAAGGATGGTCATCCCATGGGAGAGACTGGGTCTCAGTGGTTAGTATGTCAGATACATGGTTAGAATTACACTGAATTGGATGCCCATTTGAGATCCATAATTAAGAAGGTATCCTATATATCATGGTTATGGATGGAACTTTTGTTAGTGTAGTTCATTTGGATGGGGATTACACACGGAAATTTCCCTTATATGTGGGATATATCATATTATGCCACTTATCAAGGCTTATAAATTGAGGTTTACCTTATATGTGGGTCATATCATATTATGCCATGGATCGAGGCTTATATACTGAGGTTTCACTTTTATGGAAGACATATCATATTATTCTGCTAATTAGAGCTTATATGTTGAGGTTTACATTGATTTTATAAAGGTTTATAACCTGAATGATGTAATCATTACAACTACCTAAGCCCTCGTGAGCTATGATCTGTGTGAGAAACAAGTGATAATTAATAATCAGTTTTACTACTTATGGATGTGGGACTCATTAATTGGGACAACACTTTGGAGGTTTTTATATAGATCTTTAGATTTAATAAGTTTTCCTATGTATCCTACATATGATAGGAATCAATATTCTTATAGTTTATTAATTAGATGATTACGCACTAAGGCTTCCCTTATATATAAGATGGAAAAGGTTATAAAGTACAGGGATGCATGCTCGACCGAGCTTTCTTGTCTTTATGACATATGTAAATTTTCATCTAGACATGCCATTATTGTCTCCTTGACATGTCATTAGATACCTTCCTAAAATATCCAAGGACAATCACAAGTTCTAGTTGACTTTTCTGTAGATGTCACATAATCTGGATGGCATTTTTGGAGGCTATCGCATGACCAAGGCTAACTTGTTCAAAGGACATAAGAAGACAAGGATAATTGATCCTAGAATCCATCATAGGATCTTGGATTACATGTTTTGAGGGTGTCGCATGACTCAGATGATTTTCCCTGGTGTCAATGAAGAAGCCTGTTGAAAATCTTGGAGGGAATTGTGAGAGTAAATGCAACATATCTGAAGGGTGATACATGATCCTGGATGACATGTCTAGAGGTTTCTATGAAATATAGTAGGCATGTCTTGGGGACATCATGAGATCAAGCTAGAATTCCTAGAAGGTGTTGCGATAACTAGTTTACATGCCCTGGTGCAATCACAAGACTCGCCTGACATGTACTGATGTCTCCATGGGATTAAAGAAACATGTATGAGTGTAATATCAAGGTATGGATGGTGATCATAGAGGACTTTTCGAGACTTGGGATCAATGACTGGGGGGGATGTGACTTGATCAAACATGGAAAGAGGACTTCACATGATCCAAATAGTATTCTAAAAGAGCATCACAAGATCTGGGAGACATGTCCTATTGTTTTTCTGTGACTTGGGTGGTTCACATGAAGTTCATGAGTATTAGAGTGTATGTTCTTTGCATGAGTATCGTGTCTTTTTTGTCTTTGTGAAATCCTTTTATTTAATATTCCTTAGATTTTTTCATTGTTATCTTATTTCAAGTCACACGTGATCTATCAGGTATGGTTGATGTTCTTTTCATGACCCGCTATAAGTCCTTCATGGGATCTACTAGTGATCATGTGAAGTTCCTATTCATACTTCATGATATCTCTGGTTGTTCTCCAGATCATACCTGATGGAAAACTCTCTCGGTCACAAGATTAGCCACTTTGAGAAATTCACTTTGATGCCTGGGTGTGCTGGAGAGAGGTTCCAAGGAAAATTCAATTAATAATTCATACTAGGTTGGGGGATTTATATTCCTCCTCTCCCCCTATTTATTAACCTATTTATTTAGCATGTATCACACAAATATAGGCTAGATTCAGTGTAGGGATTTGATGTTATTTGTTCCATAAGATCCTGTTGTAGGTCACTCTGGGGTTGTCTCATGATTTTCAATAACTGAAAGATCATACTATAAACACCATATCTATTGGATTATGTCCAATTAAATGGGTCTTTATAAATCATGTGGACAAGCTAGGGGACTTCCATATTGTCAGTCTGATATGTCTAAGGACATTTGTGAGATCATGATGCTAGCTGAAAGGATTTTGTTGGTTCATTAATGATTTTTATGGAATATTCCATGAGACAGAGATGGATTACTATAAGGACTTCATGAGATTATTTCATCATGCCAAATGGAATTTTTGTGGTCTTACAAAGAGCATCAGCGCATCACATGAAGTTTAGAACCACAAGAGGCTCTCACCTCTTTTATTTTATTTCCTTCTTTTATTTTTTAAAATATTGGCGATATTGCAAGAATACACAAGTGTTGTTGAATACAATAACTCTCCCCATTTTTGATGCACCATGTGACCAAAAAGGACTTATATTAATTCACAATCATTATCATGAAGAAACCCTATTGTTTTTATTTAAAGATCCAAAGGGGAAGTGTGATACTGCATGGACATGTCTGAAGTCTTTCGTGTGATGGTGGTGACATGCAAGTGGGATCTTGAGAAACCAGAAGGATATGTCATCGTGGATTTGGTAGTGAATCTCAACCTCCATGGGTGTGTCTCGTGATTTTTACTGCTAAAAGTGGCAACCATCTTTTGGATATTTTCCTCTTTATTTTACACAGATTTTTGAGATCTTGTGTATCCATGGAAGTGTTGTAAAAGAAAATAAATCTCCTTTTTTGTCATGAGTCACATAATAAAAAATGAATATTGAAATTAAGAAAAAAAATTCAAAATGAAACCCTTCTTCTTTTCTATGGTGTGTTGCACAATTAGTGTTGGATATAGTGATGGTGTGCATACATTATCAGGGATAGTCACTCTTCTGGCCTCCAATGCATCATGTATTTTTGTCTACATGATTACATAACATATCCAATGTAATAACCCAAACTTTCATTAATAAAAATCCATCCTGATCTAATTAAATGTATCTTTATATAAAATGTTTATATAAAATTTCAACTTCTATGGTTTTATGTTAAGAATTGTGACTGTTGCTAATATAGTTGTTGAATAGGGATCACATGATTAGTATAAATATAGGGCTTTAACAAATCCAATTTACTCAGACAAAGGAAGTGATAGCATCATCCAGTAGACGTGCCCCATACAAAACCAATTTTTTAGAGCTAGTAAAGGAGGAGTCGTCATTGGGATTCACTCTTGACCAAGCTCAATCCGAGCTTGAACGTGTTAAGCTTGATCGGAACCGCCTACCGGAGAAGTGGAAGTTGATAGAGATTACCACCCGAGCGATGTTATCCGAGCCACCCCAAGATTCTGTCACCATCGCACACCTCACCCTTTGGTCTTATGCGGGTGTTATAAGGGGTTATGTAACAAGACCTTAGTAATATGGTTATGTACATTATTTTTGTATATAATAATGAATATACTTTCATTTTATTATTGTTACCTTGTAAATAGTTTTTAAAGCACAAATAGTATTTTTCATTAATGTTCAACTGAGAAATCTATTTTGATGAATTAATGGATTTTTGAATAAAATATTATTATTTTTATTAAATTAATTTTTATTAAATATAAATTATTGTATAATTTTATGAATGAAATTGTAATTTTTATTAAGATTTGAAATCCATTTTTGTCAAAACCCATGAATTTTTTATAAGTGTTGGTTTTTATTTTAAAAGTGAAAATTTACATATTTATAAAATTAATTAGATAAAATGAATATTATTTCTTGGAATCAGGAGGTTGAAATTATCCAATGGTGAATTTTTCATAATTTTCTGAGACAGTGAAATTTTTGGGTAAAAATTAAATACCGTTTAAATATATAATGTTTTTTATGACATCATAATGATCCAATAGTGATGTAATAAAATACTATAAACTTTATGTTCATCCAATATATGTTTTCCATTAAAATAATGTGATTTTGGGTTTGTTTGATTTATTTTACAAAGCATTAGTGGACCCTTCAAGACTTATTAGACATTTTGTCTTTTAAAATTGTTTTCCTTGAGAGTGTGACACACCTCCACATAAGCAACCCCGTTATTTTAAGAAGTTAGGACTTTGGCCTTATAAAATATATTTTTTCACTTCCCTTTTCCAAAAAAACATGGTAAAAAACCATGGGCTGGTTTGTGTCTTGGATTAGTTTAATGTGAGGTCTCCCAACCCTAAATAATAAAGAATTCTCTCACCTTTCCTATATAAACCTACCCAATATCCCACTTTCTCCTCACTCAAAGCCTTTGGAGTTCATAAAACCTCTTACCTCATCTCTCTAGACCCCTCCCAAGGTTCCCCAATCTCCCAATAAGCCTCTCTCAAGCCTTTGGAAGCACACTTCCAAGTAAGGGGTTTTCTTCCTTTCTCATTTTTGTCCAATATTATTTAAGTTGTTATGCCCTTTTAATTTCAATTATAAATGTTGGGGTATGTTTTTTCACCTTCCCCATACATCCATCTTTATGTTCTAGTTATGAGATACCCCTCACTCTCTCAATAAATTCCTCCCATGTACACCTGTTACTGTGCCGAAATTTTGAAAGGAATTTATCTCTCCTCACTTACATTCAAGCAATTATTTTGTATCATGAATCTAAATTCCATTAAAATTGTTTGTAAATGTATCTATATGACCCCCTTACTTTCCATTTCATGTAAATATTATGAGACACCCCTTTCTCTCCCCTCAACCATTTTTATGAACTCTTACGTCACGTTGTTACGCTGCCGAAATTGTACCGATTTTCCAAGCCAATGTCATTGTGTAGTGAATACAACGCCCATTTCTCTATCAAGGGTATTCACCTTTATGAACATTTACTTATTTATTATAAAGTTTCATGTATTAATTACACATTCCTTTATCATGTAATAAATGATATTATTTTATTAACCCATGTTATATGATCCATGTGGCACACTTATGCATGAAATGATATATTTAAGAAGGGTGTGCCCTTATAGCACTCCAATGCATTGGGTAAAGTATAGTATCATGATACATCATGTAAAATGGGTGTTTACTCATTCTAATTCAATTGAAACAAGGGTTTACTCTTGCTTCATGTTCAATGAGGGTTTACTCATGATCTATGTGCAATGAGCCTTGGTTCATGCTAATTCCATGTTAAGTGTTGTTGCTACATTTCCATGTTATGATTATCATGCTTTATCATGCCTTTATGTTTATGATTCTCTTGTCCTCTATTGATATGTATATTGTCTAACATGTATTTTATTCCTCATGTTATTACATTATTAATACCTTACTGGGATTTATAGCTTACCCTTTTCTTATGCATCTCCTCAGGTTATCCCATGAAATGCTAAGTACGAGGGAATGTAGTGGTCATGTAAAGGAATTTTTCAATAAAGATGTTGTATTTTATGTTTTAAGTTGTTATGTAATTATCCTAATCCCCAAAAACACTAGACCTCTCGATATTCTATGTTGTATCAAGTGAATTTTACGTAATAAATTATATTTAATTGTGTAATAAAGATCAGGGTTGTCATGGTTGGTATCAGAGGATAGGTTTAGTTATTTTTGGGATTAGGATTAGAAAACCCTAGTAAAGATTTAGATACAAGACTAAGTATAATAAAAACATCTGAAAGTTTTGGTGAGTATTAATTAAGTGGTTTATCAAGAAAATACATCCCTGTCTGGATACGAGCAAGTAGATGCGGCTCTGGCATAGACGTATCGTAGGGGTAAACCCCGAAAACACTACTTTGAGCAAGACTCAAACAGGAACTGGTGCACAACAATGGGCCTTGCTACACTCTTGGTTATGACACTCTCGGGGGATATGCTTTGGTAAATTCACAAGCTTAGTATGAACCATTATTAAGGGACTAAAAAATGCCCTAAGAATATATGTTAGAAAGTAGATCATGGATAACATAGACTGGAGCTAATAGAATCATATGTTAAGGAAATAAAAGTTATTTATAAGTCATCAGTTGTGTCCTTGTATTACCCTTTATGTTTTACCCCTAAATTTAATTTTATTCCTTCCAATGGTCGGTAATAGGAGGACTCAGGCTAACAACCAGTGTGAAGATCAATGTGATGACTGTACTAATGAGATGCCTAATCCAATGGGAGCTGGAATCGCAAACTTTTTCATGCTTCTCTCTCATCTAACTCAAGATTTGAATTGAAACATGGGTCAAGAGGAACGTTCAACCCCCCCCCCCCCCTAATAAAGAACAAGTCGTTATTGAGAGCTTCATAAGACAAAGGCCTCCTACTTTTAATGGATCATCTGACCCCTCAATTGCTGAACAATGGATCAACTCCATTGAAAATATCTTCTTCATCCTTCAATATTCTGAACAAGTGAAGGTTCTCCTGACTGCTTATCGTATGGAGGGTGAAGCTGATCGATGGTGGACTTTGATCAAAAATGAAAAGCATGAGGAGGAGATTTAGGCGTTGTAATGGAAGGATTTTCAGAAGATGTTTTTCGATAAATATTTTCTGTGCACCCTCTAGCTTAAGATGGAAAGGGACTTCCTTACACTAAAGAAAAAAGATGATGAATCTATCGGAGCGTACAAGTAAAACTTCACAAGGCTTTCACAATACACCTCTGGCTTTGTCGTTACCCCCAAATGAAAGGTTAACCACCTCTTTGGTGGGATGAATCCTAGCATGCGGAAAGCGCTAGCGATCCGTGACTTCAACAACTATGAGGAAATTTTCTGATGTGCCCTCAAGGTCAAAATGGAGATCAGAGAATCTCAGGGGTATCATGGGGATAAGAAGCGTAAGGTGGAATTAAATGTTGGTGGTCTGATGGATAAATACAATGGTACTAAACAGATCCATCACCACACTTTCCAAAGGTGTGGAAAGAAGAACCCTAGAAATTTCCTGAAGGGGCGATGAAATTCTTTTGGTGTGGAAGAGAAGGGGACTTGGCTATTAACTATCAGAAAGAAAAACTCGTGACTAAAATAGAGGAGAGGAAATATATATTCAAACCTCAAAGCGTGGTTCATTGCTACAACTTCAAAGAACCAGGGCATCTTAGAAATCAGTTCCCTAAGCCAAGGGTTTTCGGAGGCAACCAACAACCTCCAAGGCAGCAAGGGCGAGATTTTTCCATCACTATTGCTGAAGTGAACCCTGAAAATGAAGTGGTGACAGGTATGCTAGTTATTCATTCAAAAATATCAAACATACTTTTTTATTCTAGTTCTACGCATTCTTTTATATCTCGAAAGTTTAGTAGAACAATCCCAGCACCACCACCAATCATGGAAGTGAATATGTCAATGATTACGGAAAATGGGGAAATCATTTCATCCCATGAATATAAATCCTCCCCTATCATAATTTGTGGATTAAACTTCCTGGAGAACCTCTTCATACTCCCTCTTGTGGAATTTTATGTGATTCTTGGAATGGATTGGCTTTCCTTATATTGATCCAACATAAATTTTCGTGAGTGGGAAATCACTCTCCATGTGGAGAATCGATCAGTGATTCTTTACAAGTGAAAGGAGGAAGATGAATAATCTTTAGATCCATCATCTCAAGTGTGGATATTACTGCCCTATGAGCATGAGTATCTGGATCAGATGATTGAGTCCAAGGAAGCAACCATCCTTGATGACATGCCTATTGTGAGGGAATTCACTGAAGTGTTTCCCAATGAATTGCTTGGTCTTCGTCCTAAAAGAGATGTTGAATTCTAAATTAATCTTATACCTGGGGCATTTCCAATATCCAAGACTTCATATAGAATGGCAGTTTTAGAGCTTGAGGATCTGAAGAAATAACTATAGGAGAATCTGGATAAAAGTTTTATACACCCAAGTGTTTCACCATGGGGTGCACCAATCCTCTTTATCAAGAAGAAGGATGGGTCAATGTGCCTTTGCATCGATTATTGTGAGATCAAAAAAATAACAATAAAGGACAAGTATCCTCTCCCATGAATTGATGAATTGTTTGATCAGCTGTGTGGAGCACAATACTTCTCCAAGGTGGATTTTCGGTCAGGATATTATCAATTGAGGATGAAGAAGGAAGATATCCCCAAGACTACTTTTTTTACAATATACGAGCACTATTAATTAATTGTAATGCCTTTATAATGCACTAATGCTCCAGAAATATTGATGGAATTGATGAATAGAGTCTTTAGAGATTACCTTGACAAATTTTTGGTAGTCTCTATAGATGATATTCTGATATACTTCAAAACCAAGGAGGATCATGATGAGCATCTAATAACTGTACTAGAGACCTTGTGGAAGGAGAAGCTCAATGCAAAGTACAGCAAGTGTGAGTTCTAGTTGAAGGAGGTCTCATTCCGGGGACATATCATCACAAGCAATGGGATATCTATGGATCCTTCCAAAATAGATGCAATTAAGGGATGGCTGAGGCCAACATCAGTAATGGATATCTGTAGCTTCTTAGGGTTAGCTAGATATTATCGATGATTTGTGAGAAATTTCTCACGATTGTCCAACCCTCTTACCAAGATAACTCGTAAGGGAGTAAAGTTTTCTTGGAATGATGAATTTGAAGAAAGCTTCAAGGAGTTAAAAAAGAGGCTTATCGTAGTGCTCGTGCTCACTTTATCCACAATTGGAGAACTTTTTGTGGTATTCAGTGATTCTTTGAAGAAGGGAATGGGATGTGTTTTGATTCAAAATGGAAAAGTCATTTCCTATGCTTCAAGGCAATTGAAAGTTCATGAATAGAACTATCCAACACATAACCTCGATTTTGCTGCAGTGATCTTCGATTTGAAAATTTGGTTGCATTATCTCTTTGGGGAGAAGTGTGAAATATATACGGACCACAAAAGCCTAAAGTATATATTCACATAGAAAGAGTTGAACAAACACCAATGAAGATGGTTAGAGCTAATCAAAGACTATAACTTCTCAATCCATTACCACCCTATGAAAGCGAACAAGGTGGCAGATGCCCTAAGTAGAAAGGACCCAACGATTCTATCATTTATGAGAATTGAAAAGGATCCAATATTCTTAGATTTGATGAATATGGACATGGGAATCATAAATAAGAGAACATAATCAATCCTTTAACAATTGATTGCTCAACCATCACCTTTGGAAAGGTTAAAGGATTCTCAAAAGGATGATGTGGGAATTCAGGAAAAAGTGGAAGCTATCAGAAAAGGGAAATCCTCATAGTTAAATTTTAATGAAGAAGGAATTGTGAGATTTGGGAAAAAAATATGTGTTCCATCAAGTCTAGAACTAAAGAAGGAAATTTTGGATGATGCACATAGTTCGAATTTCTCTATTCACCCAGGAAACACAAATATGTATCAAGATCTCTGAGAGCATTGTTGGTGGGATAATATGAAGAAGGAGATCACTGAATATACATCAAAGTACCTGGTGTGTCAGAAGGTGAAGGTAGAGAGGCATAAGTCTAAGGGGATGATGCAACCATTGCCCATAACATAATGGAAATGGGAAAACATCACCATGGACTTTGTCACCAGACTTCCAAAGACATCCAAAGGCAACAATGCAATCTGGGTTGTTGTGGATCGTCTTACAAAGGCTACACAATTCATTACTATTCGAGAGGATTTCTCATTGGATCAACTAGCACAGATATATATCATGGAAGTGGTAAGGCTGTATGGAGTACCACTATCTATTGTGTCCGATCGAGAACAAAGATTCACCTCTAAGTTTTGGAAGAGTCTTCAACATGCTCTGAATACTGAACTGAACTTTATTACAGCCTATCATCCTAAAACTGATGGCCAATCCAAGCATACTATCCAAACACTTGAGGACATGTTGAGAGTGTGCTCAATAGAATTTAAAGGAGTATGGTATCAACATCTTCCTCTGGTTGAGTTATCTTATAATAACAATTTCCACTCGAGCATCCAAATGGCACCATATGAAGCCTTTTATGGGAAAAGGTGTATAACACAGGTGTTTTGGGATGAGGTCAGTGAGAATAAGCTTCTTGGACCAAAAATGATCGAAGAAATGGTGAAGAAGGTGAAAACCATTCAGCAGCATATCAAGGCAGCCCAGAGTTGACAGAAGAGTTATGCAGATAATCGTTGATGAGACCTTGAGTTTAATGTTTGAGACATGGTATTTATATGAATATGTCCATGGAATAAGGTCATGAGGTTTGGAAAGAAAGGGAAGTTAAGTCCAAGGTACATAGGCCCCTTCGAGATTCTTGATCATGTTGAGGTTGTGCCATATCGACTAGCACTTCCACCCACCATGTCCAAATTTCATGATGTCTTTTATGTATCCCTCTTAATGAAGTACATACCGGACCCTTAACATATACTCTCTTTAGAGGTGGTACATTTATAAGAAGATATTTATTATGAGAAGTAACCAATGAAGATCTTAGATATTAAGGAAAAAGTTCTACAAAATAAGACAATTCCCCTCTTCAAGGTGTTGTGGAGAAACCATTAGTTTGAAGAAGCAATGTGGGAATTGGAGGATATGATGAAGCAGAGTTACCCACGTCTATTTTAGTATAAGAAAATGAAATTTCGAGGGTGAAATTTCTTAAGGGGGGAGATTGTAACAACCCAAACTTTCATTAATGGATATCCCTCTAGATCTAATTAAATGTCTCTTTATGTAAAATGTTTATATAAAATGTCAATTTCTTTGGTTTTAAGTTAATAATTGTGACTATTGATAATATAGCCACTAAACAATGATCGCATGATTAGTATAAATATAGGGCTTTAACAAATCCAATTTACTCAGAAAAAGGAAGTGATGGCCTCATCCAGTAGACGTGCCCCATATGAATCCCATTTGTCAGATATTGGAAAGGAGGTGGCATCATTGGGCTTCGCTCTTGACCAAGCTCAAGCTGAGCTTCAACACATTAAGATTGAGTGGAACCGCATATGGGAGAAGTGGAATTTGATAGAGATTACCACCCGAGAGATGTTATCTGAGGCACCCCAAGAGTCTGTCACCATCGCACACCTCACCCTTCGGTCTTATGCGGGTGTTATAAGGGGTTATGTAACAATACCCTATCACTATGGTTATGTACATTATTTTTGTATATACTAATGAATATACATTCATTTTATTATTGTTACCTTGTAAATAGTTTTTAAAGCACAAATAGTATTTTAGTCAATGTTCAAATAAGAAATCTATTTTGATGAATTAATGGATTTTTGAATTAAATAATATTTTAAAAAATATTATTAATGTTATTAAATAAATTTTTATTAAATATAAATGAGCATATAATTTTACGAATGCAATTGTAATTTTTATTAAGGTTTGAAAGCCATTTTTTTCAAAACCCATGAATTTTTTATAAATGTTAGTTTTTATTTTAAAAGTTAAAATTAACATATTTAGAAAATTATATAGATAAAATGAATATTATTTCTGGAATCAGGACGTCGAAATCATCCGATGGTGAATTTTTCATAATTTTCTGAGACAGTCAAATGTTTGGGTAAAAATTAAATATCGTTTAAATATATAATGTGTTTTAAGACATCATAATGATCAAATAGTGATGTAATAAAATACTATAAACTTTATGTTCGGCCAATATATTTTTTACCATTAAAATAATTTGATTTTGGGTTTGTTTTATTTTTTTACAAATCTTTAGTGGACCCTTTAAGACTTATTAAACATTTTGTATTTTTAAATTGTTTTCCTTGGGAGTGTGACTTACCTCCACATAAGCAACCCCATTATTTTAAGAATTTCATACTTTGGCCTTATAAAATATTGTTTTCCACTTCCCTTTTCTAAAAACCATGGGCAAAAACCATGGGCCGGTTTGTGGTTTGGATTAGTTTAATGTGAGGTCTCCCAAACCTAAATAATAATAAATTCCCTCACCTTTCCTATATAAACCCACCCAAGATCCCACTTTCTCCTCACTCAAAGCCTTTTTAGTTCGTCCAACCTCTTCCATCCTCTCTCTATAATCCTATCAAGGTGCCCCATGCTCCCAAAAAGACTCTCTCAAGCCTCTCTCAAGCCTTTGGAAGCACACTTCCCAGTAAGGGTTTTTCTTCATTTCTCATTTTTGTCCAATATTCATTAAGTTGTTATTCCCTTTTATTTTCAATTTTAAATTTTGAGGTATGGTTTCTCAACCCACCCCCCCCCCCCCCATACTTCCCTTTTTATGTTTTAATTTTGATATACCCCTTTCTCTCTCAATAAATTCCTCCCATTTACACCTGTTACTATGCTGAAATTCTGAATGGAATTTATCTCTCCTCACTTACATTCAAGCAATTCTTTTGTATCATGAATATAAATTCCATTACAATTGTTGGGACATGTATCTATATGACCCCATTACTTTCCATTTAATTTACATATGATGAGACACTCCTTTATCTCTCATCAACCATTTTTATGAACTCTTACGTCACGCCGTTACGCTGCCGAAATTGTACTAATTTTCCAAGACAATGTCATTGTGTAGTGAATACCATGACCATTTATATATCAAGGGTATTAAAATTTATTCACATTTACTTATTGATTATAAAGTTTCATGTATGAATTCCACATTCCTTTATCATGAAATAAATGATGATGTCTTATGAATCCATGTTATATGATCCATGTGGAACACTTATGAATGAATTGAAATGTTTAAGAAGGGTGTGCCCTTATAGAGCTCCAATGCATTGGGTAAAGTATAGTATCATGATACATCATATGAAATGGGTGTTTACTAATTATAATTCAATTGCAATGAGGGTTTACTCGTTCTTCATGTGCAATGAGGGTTTACTCATGCTCCATGTGCAATGAGCCTTGTCTCATGCTAATTTCATGTTAAGTGTTGTTGCCACATTTCCATGTTATGATTATCATTCTTTATCATGCCTTTATTTTTATGCTTCTATTGTGATCTATTGATATTCCTATTTTCTAACATGTATTTTATTCCTCATGTTATTCCATGATTACTCCCTTACTGGGCTTTATATCTCACCCTTTTCTTATGCATGTCCTCAGGTTATCCCATGCAATGCTAAGTACGAGGGAATGTAGTGGTCATGTAAATGATGTTTTCAATAAAGATATTGTATTTAATGTTTTAAGTTGTTATGTAATGTTCCTAATCCCCAAAGACAATAGACCACTCGATCTTATATGTTGTATCAAGTGAAGTTTATGTAATAAATTATGTTTAATTGTGTAATAAAGATCAGGGTTTTCATAGCCAAGGTTGTTTTCATGTCAGAAACACATGATAAATGTTGAAGGGATAATGTTTCAAGACATCACATGAATGTTGCATGACCCAATCCACTTGATTGTGTTTTGAGTACAAAGGTTCACATGATGGTGTTTCACGGTATTCAAATCCTCATGTGATTGAGTAAAGAAGGTAAAATGATGGAGTCTTGTGAAGAATTCACTCCTTAATATTGTGACATACATATATGGAATATTTATCTTCTTACAATGGTGATTTAAAAAATGACATGGATATTCTCATGCACACATGAATATTTCATGTGTGTGTTTTGTACTCCCATAGGATTGTCATGGTGCATCGGGTCTTGAATGTTATTCATGCATGGATTTCATGACACGTCAAATAAATTATTTAGGACTTGATCATATCCAGTCGTCAAGTTGTTATCCATAATTATTCACATAATGAGGTATGGGTTAATTTAATATCCTTCTAGGAAGAGGCATGACCTTTATATGTGCATGGTTTCATGTTCAAATGACATATTATATTCATGTGGTATGTAATCTCTCTATATGATAGCATATGTGGTGCTACATTCTTTAGAAAGATAGGTTACAAAGTCCCTAATATTTATGTGACACCTAAACCATTCTTATGAATTCAAATGAGAAGGGAGCTAGTGGGGTATCACCTCTTTCACGAGAATGAGTATGAGATGGATTTATCAGATATTTTATTTTATGTAACCCTTATGTGGGGTCTTTATGCTCTATTTTGTGAGGAAAATGATATCTTTCCTTTTGGAGTGGCAGTAGCCCTATAATTTCGATCCACGATTAGAATTTATAAATGTAATATGAAACTACATATGAACATACATTAATGATGGTGTGTTCGATAAATATGGTTCATTGTTAATCATACTGACATACTCATCCTCAGATATTAAAAATAATGTTGCTTCAGGAGATATCTCCATAGCACCAAGATTCTCATTATTCTATCTTATAACCTCCTGAAATCCTTGTATAGTCAAATTATCTACATCAATAATTTCATTCATGTGCTTTTTATTTTAATCAGGCACTAGTTATCTCCAAAACATAGTGTCTTTATAGAATCTCCAACTCATAGTGGTGACTTTGCGCAATTTCTTCATTAAATGCTCTATTTTCGATGCTAACTAAATTGGTTCAATCATCATTACCTATATAAAAATTATCCCAATGTTTTTCCATGCACCTAGTGAGGTGAACGTTTTTTTTATACTTCATGTGATATATATCATACGCGAGTAGAGGATCCAAGATAATGGGTTTAGACTATGTGTCTCACTCTTACCCCCTCCATAAACCATTTTTGTGGCATCACATGTCTATAAAGATTCCATTTATAATCCCATTAACTACATACTCTCATTCTATCTATATAGACATCACCATCTCCATGAGTGTTCTTGAAATGTATTATAGTATCCTAGAATTTATTCACTGATCTGAGGTTATATAGATCATCAATGATACCCATCCTTTGTAGGATATTAAGTACACCTGAATTCTTCAATTTGAATGTTAAAATCTACAAATATTATTCATGATAAATGCTCATGAATTCCCACCAACATGAGATTCTTCATTGATATGTATGTTCTAGCTATCTTGATATCACCTAGTTTAGAGAAGTATAACTTGGGTAGAATATATGTCCCATAAAGAGAGTTATCTATCATTTTCATAAGACGATAATATTGGAAAGGGTAGATTGATTTTATACTAAGGATATATGGTGTACATCACAAGCATTGTATATCTTCCATCCTTGCAGACTATATCCTTTTTTGTTGTAGTTTAGGGTCTTTTATATCATACTTTCTATCACTATAGTTTAGGGTCATTTATCTTGAACCTCCTATCAGTTTAGTTTAGGGTATTTTACTTTGGACCTTATATCATTGTTGATTAGGGACTTTTATCTTGTACTTTATATCATTCTAGTTTAGGAACTTTTATCTTGGACCATTTATCATTGTAGTTTAGGTTATTTTATCCCGAACTTTCTATCATTGTAGTTTAGGTACTTTTAGATCAGGCCTTATATCATTGTAGTCTAGTGTCTTTCATCTCGGACCTTGGGATGCCATGTAGGTTAAATTATTACTACCAATAATTGATCGATGATCATGGAATATGGTGCAGACATGGCAGGAATGACCCAAAACACCCTAGGGTGTTGAGTTCTTCCATGGTGTTGGTGAGTCTCACGAGGATTAGAGCTTCATTCCTAAAAGGTGGAGATCCCTCTAGTGGGTAGGTTAAATCCATTATGCATTGATATCATTATCAAACATAGGTTCCTCCACTCTTTTCCAAGGATCATGGAAGATTTATGGAAGTAATATTGGTCAAAGGTGAAATACTAGGGAAGTCAGTCCCCCATGGATAGTTGGAAAGTGGTTGATATAATTCATAACCCAAAAGATTGATCCATAGAATATGGGATTGGGAAGACCATTCGGGGTGACCATTAACACCCAACGGTTCCAGGTTCCACCATGATATTTCCAGGGCTCACAAGGTTCATAGTTCCTTTCCTGTTAGGACAAGATACCTTTAGTTGGTAGTTCAAAGACCTTATGTGTCGATAGAATGGCCATGAAAAGATGATATCCACTTCTTTCTGAGGTCTATTAAATATTATGTAAGAATAAAAAGTCTAGATGTTGAGGTTTGGTATGGAGGATATCTATCCAAGAAGGGTTTTTTCACTCTAGGAAAATTCATATCTTAATTATGAAGCTCGATCCCTACACCATGTGGTTTCAAATAACAAGGTGTGGTCCATCTATGGTTCGGTAATGGAGTGTTTCATTCCTACCTTGAGAACGAGTACAGAAAGCTGGGACATATCATCAAGGATGTCAAATACTCTAGAATAGTTTGGTTATGGGGATTGTAAATCATGGTTCAAAGTTCTCCAATCATGAGGACTGTCTGGGCATTCATAATATGAATGGACTAGAAGACACTATGGTTCTTAGTTATACCATGGTGATTTCTGGGCTCATAAGGATTGTAAGTCCCTTTTTATAGAGTGACACATTTGTTTGATGATCATAGGTTCATATGTAGGAGACATATGCATGCATGCATAGTCAAACAAAGGGTCCCTTGAAGCGAGGTATCATTTACCAAGGGCCATGGAAGGTTTATGGTGATCTAAGGTTCTCAAATTAGGAAGTTTTATTTGTGTAAAGTGTAATATCCAAGAAGGTTTCAAGCACCCTAAAAGTTGTATCATTTTCTAAAGAACATATTCTCATGGTGAGGAGAAGTGATAGATCATTACTCTAAATTTTTTCCTAAACTAGGAGGTAAAAATACCATATCTTGTCTTTTACTGGGGATATATTGTAGAACCTATGAGCTTTATGACATATTTATTTTCACATTAATTTTTTCCTAAACTCTATATATGAAGAGTTTAATGAGAAAAGACATGAATTTTTATCATGACAACCTTTTTTGTTTTTCAACCTGACAAGTTTTTTGTCTCCTTTTCTAGCAGTTTAAGGTCATATGATTTGGACCATTATGGGATAGATTTTAAGGTTGTATATCTTTGACCAAATTTTTGGTAGTTTAAGGTCATGATGCACATTGAACTAATATGGGGGATGATACATAAGTGCCTAATTAGTATACCTAGGGTCAATATCACTAAAACGTCATTCTAATTGGAATATGAGAATTTTTTAAATCATGGCTTGAGGTTCTCATGTGATGAGAAATGGTATAGGAAAATCATATCGGGGGTGGCCCCGAGCACCCTCTAGTGTTGAGTTTTATCACAATGACATTAGGATCATGAGTATTAAAAATATCTTCTTACATATTCAATATTTCATTGGTTGTTATATTTTTTCCCTTATGCATCAATAGAATAGTCAAATAGAGATATCCTTTTTCCATTCCAAGGTCCATTTAAGGTTTCTAGTATCTTTAGGTGCTTGATACATGAAGTGTAATTTGTGAATTTAGGTTCTTAATATATGGTGGAAGTGCTTTGTACTCTGGATGATTGGGGTAAGGATCATGTGTTTCTTTGATGCAGGAAGATAATGGATGATGGACTATAAAATTTAACATTATGTTAAAGGGAGGTACTTTATTCAATGTAGTTTAACATCATGCGGTGTGCTCATTTTCCTTCTAGTTTAATATCATAAAGAAAGGATGTATTTGTTGTATATTTTAAATTTCATGCAATTGGGATGATATCCTTTTAGTTTAATCATCATGTGATAAGGATGTGGGAACCGACATAAAAAAGTATAGAAGATATATTACATTCCCAAGTAGGATTCACATAGATATGAATCATATGTAGGAAAAATAGTCTTGTATGACTTAACCCCTATTTTATTGGAGTGAATTTTTTATCAGTTGTTATAGTTAGGCCTAGGATTAGAGATCTGAGAATCACTACATTTCCTATAATGACATGAATCAAGTCACATTTAGTTATTTAATGGGATACTCTGTATGTAGGTTTAGACTATATGCATATGTCGTAATCATTTCTATTGATTGTTGTAACTAGGCCCGGGATTGGATATTTGAGCATCACTATGTATCATGTGATGATATGAATCAAGCCATGTGTAATTCTTGGGAAACCATGAAGTTT
The DNA here is from genome assembly GCA_963277665.1 of Viscum album. Taxonomy (NCBI): domain Eukaryota; kingdom Viridiplantae; phylum Streptophyta; class Magnoliopsida; order Santalales; family Viscaceae; genus Viscum; species Viscum album. Next base: position 738,023,878 of record OY728141.1, read on the forward strand.
AATGTTGTGTGGAAAGGATGTAAGCTTATTGAAGTAAAAAAGGGGTATTGTGAATGGAACTATGGATTTAAATATGGGAATCACTATGTATCCCTATTTAATAACAATCAAGACACAAGTGGTTCTTTAAACAGAATCTTCCTATGAAAGTCTGAAATATACATATGGAAGGGGATTTTTATGTTTATTTGTTGTGACTTGACCTAGGGTTAGGTATTCAGGAATAACTACGTATCTTGTGGGATCTGGAATCAAGTCACACATAGTTCTTGAATGGAGGTGTGCTAGGATACAAATACTACAAATAGTGGTCCCCTTGGGAAAGGCCTGCTAGAATGTGCAGTTTTATGTCATGAAAAGGACTTAAAATGTGCATTTTAACATCATATAATGAGGAATCATATTATTTATTTTATATTGTGGAATTTAGGACCATGATAACCCTATCGTGAGTTGATATCTCATATTTCTGTGGGAAAACCCTTACTGAAATTCCTAATCTCACATGAACTATGATCAGTGCGAAAAACAATGAATGGTAAGGATTCCTCTCACCATGTAGAGGTGATTAAGGATAGGAAAGGGTAATTTTGTATCATGTGATTGATGAACAATAAATTGAATTGAGGCATCCCTATCTATATCATTAAAATGATAATCAAGCCATATGTAGTTCTAAATACCCATGAAATTTAATGTCGTGCAGTAAGGGCGTCATCTAAGTGATGTAATGTCTTGTGATGAGGATATGGATTACCTGATGTGAAAGGGAATAAAAAAAATTTATGGGACCAAAAAATATACGTTTATGCATCACTATGTATCATGTGATGGTAGGAATCAATCCAAATATAGTTCATAGAAGTAGAGACTTCCTAAGTGGAGATGACTCTCATAGGGACGGGGGAATTTCATCCTTATTTATCTCATATCTATCTTATGTGTTGTGAGTAAATAGTGAGATGGTATTTCATGTGAATTTTAATTTCATTTGGTGAGGACATCTTACATGAATTTTAACCTCATGTGGTAAGGAACTATTTTTTATAGTTTAATGTCATGTGGTTAGGACTTGAGACACTATGTAGTTTAATTTATTTCTACTATGACTTGGGTCGCATAATATAAATGAAGATGAAGCATTTTTAGATCCATGTTACTTAACATCATGTGGTAAGGATGAACATCATATAGTTTAGAATCTCATGGTTATTACAGTAGGCATTGTGCAGTTTAAAGTCTTTCTACCAATACTTGGTTCTTGATGATAGCTATGAAAAATATTTCTTGAGAAATCTCACATTGGTGGGGGGTGACACATTCCCCATCAATTGTGGCCAACAATTAGGATCCATTGTGATAGAGGTTATTTATGATATAATTCCATTACCATTTGGGTTCTATCATTGGAATATTCTTCCCTGATATCATTAAGGTTCTGATAGGCAACACTAATTATCCTGGGTGGAATGAATGGAGGTGGACCTTTTTATTGAAGGCATGTGTGATCATATTATAATGGAATTTAAGGTTGTAAAATGAATTAATCCTATTCTCATTGAGCTATTATATCTCATCTATCCTCTATTTTTCTCATCATTTTGTAGTATTCTACATATGGGTATTCAAAGTGAGGTAAAATGGACTTCTATTGTAAATGATGCCTCAGTATCGTACACTAGTGAGTACGGAGTTACTTGTGTAGTAGTACATGTGGCGGTATGGTGGTCCCATAAATCATGGAAGAGTTTATTCATCCATAACTTATTTTATTTATTCACTATCATCTAGAGTATTTTTGACATGGTCTTATTTAAGGCCTCAATTTTTCCATTTTTCACTACGTCGTATTGAGATGAGTGATTGGAATTGATGTTGTAATCCTAAAACAATTTAATTAATTCCAAATAATAGAAGTTGGTTATATTTTCCATCAATATTGTCTGAGGGACCCCAAATATAGTGATTATATAGAAAATTACAAATTTAATGATATTTTTTATCCAAACCTCCTAGAGTTGTATTACCTCACCATATTTGAAGAAGAGCTCTATATAAGTAAGTAGATACTTGAACTATGTAGTTGTAGTTGGGGGATATGGCCTCACAACATCTATTCCCTATACAGCAAAATGGCCAGAAATATTTATATGTATGATTAATTCATGGGGACTCCCTTGGCCTCCATTATTTTAGACCCCCCCTAAACCTTGTTTTCTTTGTATTTTCTTTCTTCTTTGAATAAATATAATGGAATGATGATGATGTATGCAGTGATTTGGGGGGATGATGGATGAGGTTTTCATGGATCTGGAATGCATGAAATTTCCTAGAAAATTCCACACAGTCCTATATCATGGTTTTTTAGAATAATCATAGCCTCATGATATGGTGGGAGATCCTGGTCCTAGAATGATGATTGTTGCAATATCTTTCATATAATTCCTCCAGGATGGTGTATATATCTCCTTATAATATTTATTTGAGAAGGATTCCATCAAATCCTCACATATAGAGGGCCTTTTTTATCATTTTTTATATCTTTTTGGGTAATGTTCATTGCATGATGCTGAATATTCTCCCTTCTAGCTCAGTCTTTTAGGATAATCTCATTTTGGAGATGACCAATTATGGGTTCCATCCATATAAGGGTGGATATCAGTTCATAATGCTTTGGGGCAGTGTTTATCAGATTGATTTCATCTATATCATAGATGTTGATCAATGAGACCATTCTTCAGTGCGTGATATCAAATATTTCTTCTTCCAGATTGAGATCATCTAGGATTGTAGCTGCATTATCCATTGTATATATGTGATCATTCTATGATCAAAGAACATGGTGCAATATGGGATCAAAAAGTAATTCTTCCATTAGTCCCCTAATATAGCAGTGAGAGGGTTCATTTCTTCCTTTTTGATGGAATATATCCATTGATCTTCATTATCACTAGTTCTAAAATCCCTTTGATATTTAGGTATGCTATCTGTAGCTATAGGCCCAGTTATAAGACAGCTATGATGGATTGGTATTATACCTCGCTATTTTTGAAGCCTTAAAATATTGATAAAGATTAGAGAAAAATTATGTGTCTAGAGAAATAAAAACAATCCCTAAGACAACCTTATTGAGCTTCATATTTTCCATCTTTTTACCAATAGTACTTCAAGAGGTGCCATCAATATACATCAACCATGTGTGGGGAGATTCATTGGAGTACAGAACTTTATCATTTGGGAGTTTGGTGTCTACTGGTTTACTTTATGGGGTGGGATCTTCCCCAAGGAAATTTTCTAGGGCTTTCCATTTCACCACCTTTTATGACATGAACTGGATGGAATATTATTACAGAATGACCACCCATCAGGCCAGAATTCTAGTCTGCATGGGGCGGCCAAGGATGTAATTGAGCATATCAATATGAGAGACTATATTTAATTCAAGGTGCTACAAGTAATTCCATAGATTCTGCACTACAAAGATTAGTGTGAGGAAGTTCTTATTGATATCTGATTTTCAGGTTTCATTGCATAGAATTGTTCAACTGAGGTAATAGAAATTTTTCTCACTACCTGCATCATTATTCAATGAAAAAAGGGATCCATCTGATTGTTCCATGGAGTCCACATGTAAGATGTGTTTATTTCCTTCCGCTGGTTTCATTAGAACCAGTGGGTGCATTAGATACTACTTGATACATTCTAAGGCTTCTTGGTAGTCCTCGTACCATTTGTAGGTGATTCCCATATTTATTATCCTTTTTAAAGGGAGATATTTTCTAGCCAATTTGTCTATAAATCATAGAATGTAGGTGTGGTATCCATGGATTACCCTCGGTTATTTGAGATTTCAAGGGGTTACATTTCAAAAATATCACTAGTAATCTCTAGGTTGGCCTCAATGCTACATTGTAATTCCAAAAATAAAAAGAACATACCTGATGTTACTCAAAAAGTTAATTTCAGTAGATTCTTCTTCATACTATACTTTTGAATCTTTTTTAATACTGTTTCGAAATCCTTTAAGTGGTCACACTGCTATTGGGATTTCACTACTAGGTAATTGACATAACATTTAGTTATCCTTCCCATGAGTGAATTAAAGATATGATTCTTGGAGAATTGATAAGTGGTGACACCATTCTATAAGCCAAAGTCAATGAACTGATAAAAAAATATCCCTTGGGGCACTTTGAATAAGTGGATTCTTCATCTTCAAGCTCCATCTTTATCTGATTGTACCCAGAATACCCATCCATGAATAAAAGCGATTGGAAAAAACCAGTTGAATCAATCAAGAGTTTTTTGATCGATAATGGGATGTCATCCGTTGGGAAATGTCGACTATGTTCTCTAAAATTTAAGCAAGACCCAATATACCCATTCTTTTTCTTGATGGGGAAAATATTGGAAATCTATCTTGGGTATTTCAATTCTTGTAAAAATTTGTATATGATAAATTATTCAATATTCTACCTTTACATTGGTTGCATGAGAGGGGTACATCCTCCTGCTTGCATTCTTGAAGCCACAATGGTTATCAATAAAGCTGAGATGGTGTGTATCTACATCTATATTTAGTCCAAGAATTTCTGTATAATTCCAAGAAAACACGTATCTTTTTTTATTTATAAATGTAATGTACGTATCATACTCTTCAAGGGGTATGGTGGCACTAATATACATAGGTTGTGGGTCTTCTTTTGTTCCCAAATTTACCTACCAAAGCTCATCGATGATGATGGAGAAACCTTTCTCGAATGTAGGAGGTGTGTTCCTAAGTTTATCCTCTTATTCTTCCACCTTTATGTCTGTAGAGGAATTCTTGGATGGATATGACAATATGTGGGCATTTTTATCACTATCTAGGTGAGATAGAGACCATGATAAGAGGCATTATCATCCCCTACTACTAGATTTTTTTGTATATAGATGTAGAAGCTGATTATTTTTCACTATATCACTAGAAAAAGGAAGGGATTGGACCTCTAGTACTAGGTCTATTACCTTAACCACTTTTATGGGTGTCACAAATTCACTATCGAGCATACTCTAGGGATATGTAGGGGTAGTCCCCAAGTCGTTGATGGTTGTATCCAGTATATCATCATCCCCCATTGGTTCTCTTCCTCCATTTTTGTATAAATTTTCTTCAACATATGTGGCTCACAAGTCTCGAAGGGGAAACTGTCACCATATAGTATGTTTACCTTTCATCAATGGGGTATTGTAGACATTGATGGAATTTTGAAGGTACCGCCATGTGACTATAGATCCAGGGTCTTCCGAGCAAGAAATTTTATTTAGTGTCTTGTCTTTGATGGTCAACTATGTGGGAGACACATTCCCTTCACTATATCCTAAAAATTAGAGGGATAAAATTAGTATGAGATAGATCACATATACATTTTCAATCAAATCCTTTCAAATATCGATATTATCAAGTATACCAGAAACATATAGTTGTCTGATGTGTCCCTATATGACTTCTCCCCAGTCATGCTCTATGAATGAGATGGTGACATGGAATTCTGATAACATGGTCTCCATTTGATATACCATTGTTTCAGAAACTTCTAAAATGAATTACTGTGGGATTCGGAGGGATTTAATGAGTGCCTCTATGATTTATTTTGAAAGATGTAGTTCATTGAGCATTGAGTGTTTGGCTGGGAAAGTGCTAGTTGTTTTAGAATATCATATTTATTACTAGTGGTCGACACTTCCATAGGTGGGGTTTATCATTGAAATGTGGATTAAGATAAAAGTAATTTTAGGTGTATGGTATTGGTTCTTGTGTAGAGGTTAAGGGACCATCTCTTACTAGTGGTGTGGGTCATGCCAGACTTTTCTGCTTCTTGGGATAATCATGTAATTTAACCACCTCTTGGCGGTCATGCAAGGAAACTAGTTGTGGATGACCACTAGAGGGTTTTGAGACAAATACATGTCTTTATTAGGTTTCTGGAGTGTTTTCCCATGGGTATCAGTTGCGTATATGTTCTTTGTGGGGATGTGCCCAAAATATTAGGTCTAACTATGCCCATGTTTTCCCCTATATCCTCAGTTCCTGCGCATGTGGCCTCCAATTCCTTGATTTGGTGTGGGGAAATCATTATTGGAGACATATTCTCATTGGATAAGGGGTGTTACAAATGTATCACTTTTAAAAAACCAAATATGATTTCTTTTTATGATGAGGGTTCTATTTTTTGGGGGTGGTACCCTTGTTTTGGATATTATAGGGATGAAATCTGCAATAATCAGAACTTGCATCAGAGCAGAATATGACTCTTCCTTTTCTGTGTCATCATGTATTTGATGGTTGTTTCCACCTTGATAATACATAACCTATTTTACCTTATTGGATGGTGGATATATTGTGGGTTGGTGTATCTATGCTCTTAGGGTGGAATGATCTTGGTCAACTATTTTTCAAGACATCCAGTCATTGAACTTCTATCCAATACTAGTCAAAAAATTCTTCCAATCACCCTCTTCTTCTAACTGGGTTAAATTTATATAGGACCCCTTCACTAAGTAGTTATCTACCACCACCTGTCTGGAGTCAACCATGCCTGGAAGGAAATCTTTGAAGATGAATAAGTCCTAGATATGATGACACATCCTTCTATGGGAAGATAGTAGTTGGGATGGTTGGTGAGTTTGAACGCATTGGGATTCTTATATTATGGTAACTTGAGAAGGTTATTATAGAAAGACACAAATAAAAAAATTCAGATTTATTCATTTTAGGAAGATTATGAATTATTCATCTATTCCTCAAATCCTAGGCGACCCTGGTTTCTTTTTTATTCTGTCTGAAGGTGATTTTGTGGTTTTTGTTTCTCAATATGAGTCACTGGGTGATTTAGGACCTGCTTAAGTGATTTAATGGACATTACTAGTTGTTTGAGGGTAATGGTGGTAGTTCTTTCTTTATCAGGACATTTCCCATGTGTTGAATGCTTGAGTCAATATTTATTTCAGGTTCACTAAATGGAATCCTCTAGATGTTTTTCCATTTACATGAACTCACATAACCCACCTATATACTTCATTTGGATCAGAGGTGTCTCCAACTCATCCCAAATATTTTAATCATATATTTATAGTATTTTTGCTACAAGAGAGGGATGCTGAGTGAATATATTAAACTTTTATATCTAGATATGAAGTCATAATCTCTCTCATTTTCACGTTTCTTGAATTTATTTATGTTGACAATTTTCATTTTCCTCATCTTAGAGGTGATCTAAAAAAAGGAATTAACTATTAAGGTATTCCCATCCTACAATTGATCCTTTTGTAAGGTTATGGTTCCAAATAAAGGTTTTCCCTATTAGATTCTGTATAAAAAAAATAATCATTTTTACCTTCTATTAATCTCTTAGACCCATCATCGGCCCACATGGAAATATGAAATGTGTGAGATGATACTTAGGGTCTCTCATGTTATCAACAGTGGAGAAGGAAGGATAGCCAAAATTGGGTGGAGGTAAAGTTCCATCCACCCATTCAGGATATGTCTTCCTCTCAGGAAGAACAGGTGTGCATCACCCTACCATGGCTTCCATTCAAGTATCCAGTGACTCAATGGCATTGAGAAGTTCCATAGGTACTTCTATTTAAGATTCATCCCATCTAAAAGGAGTGGGAGAGGCTTATCATGGTGGCCCTATCTTCATATCTTGCTAATTCTCGACCCATGCATAGACTGAGTGATCACCTTGGTGAGGGAGAGGCTATCTCCATAATATAGGGAAGTCTAGATCATTTTTTACTTCCTCATTTATGTAGACTAGATTCCTAGATCCAGAGCCGATCTGAAGCTCAAATTCCTCTTTTATAGGTGGATCATCTATGGGAGGAAGAATATTTTTCTCTACCTGAAGAAAATACCCAATGGGAATATTACCCCCGAGTAGCTCCTCATTGAGTTTTATGAGAGTTTGTATCTCATTATAATATTGTGAAAAACATACCTCAATGGAAGGGAATTTAATTCTTCCAGGTAGTGATTGGGATGTAGACACACCTTTTCCTTTATCTTTGAGAGTGTTCCATTGGATATGTGGAAATTTGATATTCAGAGGTGCTAGATTTTGAAGCCTTATTTGGTTCGGGGTGTATACAGCCTCATTTGGTTCATCCAATTCACCCTCCTCTTAGGGTATGTTTTCCATGTTGTGTCCCTCTAAATTTACATCTTTAGGCACCATAAATGTTATGTCGACAATGATGAAATTCATAGTGGTATATCAGGAAATGGTGGTCATCACATTATATTCAACGCGACAGAATGATTCTTCAATTCATTTTTTAGGGTTGTTCCTAGAACCCTTGAAAATATTGGTCCATTTTGGCTTGCGAACGTAGTGGGGTCTATTTTCCTTCACTTTATGCTCCTCCTTTTTTGGTTTGTTGAGTAATGAACTTGATGGAATTTTTGGTCATTATTATAGAACATGCCCTGAATATTATAGGTTTTTCTTGCGGTGGGAGGAAGAGATGGGATTCATCCTCAATATTTACCTCCCAATATGAAGAATATTGATTCTCTCTATAGTGATGATGATGAAGATGATGAAAATTCCTCTAGCCCTATGGGTTTGGGGTTATTCGGGTTCATAATTGGAATTAATTTATCTTTATTTTTTTAGATATAATGCTTCCATCCGAGGATTTGATGATTCATGGGATAGGATTTTAGATATAAATTACCCCATCCCAATGGGATGGGGTTGATCTAGAATCATCATTGACTTTCTCAAGAGCCTATTGAAGGATTATGAACCATAGGATTATGATTGAGATATAAATTTACCAAACTAATGGGATTGGGTTTTTTGCAGTTGATTATGATATTTACTGAATCCTATTTGGAATCGATGATCTGGTTATTGGAGGTGATGGTAGATATTCCCCTGGTCGGATGATCTGCTTCCACTCGTAGAAGGATGCTATGTATGCTACTATTTTGTCCTATTTTATGTGTCTTATTTGTGCTAGTATAGAATATGGGTGCAATAGCAGTCCATGGTGAGAGACAGTTTCTGCAGGATTTCAATAGGTTGATTTCAACCTTGGATTCTGTGTCTAAAATGAATTCATGTTACTTTGAGGGGATAAGTTCAAATATTTTTGGGCTATCATCTTCCTCTATTCGTGATGTCTCGTCACTATTGAAGTGGGGGAATTATATTGTAGTAACCAATTGGCCCGAGCGTTACCCGGTCCTCTAATTTCTTCAAATGCTATGATAATACATGATTCCATATCTAAGGGTTTATGTTAATCCATGGGTACGGAGTAGTGTTACTCTCAATTATTTTCCCATACTTGAATGCTAATACATGTTGTGCCTTCATAGATTAGCTACTTAAGGATTTTGATGCAATGGAATCAATCATATTGTGGATTTGTGTTGTGATTTTGTGGTTTTGGATCTTGGGTCATGGAGATATTGGCTAGGTCTAGGTAAAACATAGTATCTTGATGGCCTAAAGGTGCCCCTCATATCCTAGATAAGGGAGGTGTCTACTCTTCATTCACTAATGAGTTTCCCTGATATTTTTGGAAAATATAAGGCATTCACTCCATCTCTATCTCATTTGGGATCACATAGTCAGAAGTGGAAAGAGGCCAAAACATGATGGGGAGGTTTTTTAAAATAAATCTCTCCATATATAAATGTTTTATTCCTCTTCATCAGACTTACATGTCTCCATTCAATCAGACCAAAAAAGATGCTTCTTGGGGTTGCCTGCTGATTAGAGTGGAGTGCTACTGTAATTTTATGGGGAACAATATGTAGTTCACCCTGATGTTTTGATAACCTATATCTATGAAGGCTTCTGAGTTTTGAACACCTCTATATATTGATTTGTCTAGGAAGGGGGTTATTTCCTTTTCATTGGGAGATATCATCATGGGGAGGATGACCAGGGCAGATATCAGGAGAAGACTCCATGTGATCTTCTCTACACTATCACAAAGATGATTATCTAGGTAATGATCATATTCTGATTTAGTTAAAGATTTTAAGGGACTAAGGGTGTTTATAATGTGTCTTCAACAACCTCAAAGACTTTAGCATTGGGAATATTAGAGATATGACCCATGTTCTGTGTCGTGGTCAGAACATGTCGGCCTTCCTTATATAATTGTGTGAGGATATGAGCATGTTGTATAATGGTTTCCAAACCTTATTGATAACTATCTAGTGCTACGGGAGTATAAAACCACTATTGATAATATTATAGAATATTTTAATGAGAAACTTCTTTATTAACAGTAATATGATCCTGGCCTGAGAAATGTGTCATTCTCACTTGGTGAGTCTCGGTCAGAATGAGAGTATGAGACTGATCATGAGCCTTTGGGATATGTCAATGGTATTTTGTGGTAAGGATATAATATTTCTCCATGGTATGTGTCTCCCTCATTTATTGAGCCCTATTTAGAATAGGAATATGAACCTTGACCGAGTATGTATTCCCCATCGGAAAATGTTGATGGACCTTCAGAATAAGAGATGGAATATGATCCCCCTATAGTATTTCCCAAAAGGATGATGGTGTATTATTTCATCATCAAAAGTAAAAATATGCACTTATATTATTTTATTTGCAGGAATATGATAGGAAGATTCCCTAATGGAATCATGAGTCTGCCCTGAGGCATGTTTCATTCTCACTTGTTCTGACCCATATATAATGGATATATGATCCGAATCTTGGGCCTTTGGAGTATGTTGCTGGTATTTTTTGATAGGAATATATGAATTTCTTGAAGCATGTTCCCCTCTCACTTGGTGAACCCCATCCAGAATGGGGATATGAGATTAATCCTGGGTTTTGGGAATATGTCGTTAGAGTTTTTCAACAGGCATGCCCAACTATCTTGAGTCATGTGACACTCTAACCTAGTGACCCCTGTTGGAATTGGAATATGAGCCTAGTCTAATGCCTCTTCCTTTACCCAAGTATGTTGACAATCCTACAGGATGGGAGCAAGAATGTGCACTTTATCCAGAGTAACCACTTGTTCAAAATGTTCATATTGTTGAGTTTCCATGGATATATGGATAGGAATATGTGTCCATCATTGTATCTATACTAGTTTTGAGATATTCTAATGGAGTTATTCACCTCTTTATAAGATGTAATGACATTTTAGCAAAGTGTGCACATGGATATAAGCTTTCACATTTTCCTCTACACTATAAAATGGAATATATATTCAATTGAAGTGGGCATATGATCCCACTTATCTTCTCATTGTCCAATGGAATATGATAATGGACTTCATGCATGGGGGTCGGTATATGCGCCTCCCCCATGACTACTGCAGGAATATGCCTATTGACTTATTCTGAGTGAGAAGATATATGATCCATCTCACGGGTTACTACTGTAATATGATAGAAGATATCATCGGTAGGAGTGAGGATATGATCCCACTTGAAATTATCTATAACCTTCCTTGGTCGATGTTTTTTCCTTTTTTTCCCCTACAAAGGTGTTAGAGGTGGTAGTGTGTCAGGTGGTTCCCTCTACAAGCAACTCATGGGTACCAGTGGGATGGTGCTGGTAATAGCGGTTCATAGGATCCCTCCTCAGAATATCATAAACTAGAAGGGATCCACAGTTTGACCCTTGATCCACCTTCTTTAGACATAGAAGGTGGGGATTATCTCACTCCAGGGATAAACATCCAAAGTGGTTGGTTGTGTAAATGAGAGCCACTAGATTTACTACAGCTTTCATTGGATAATGAAGAATTTTCAATTTCAATACTTGAAGAACCATTTGGGAAGACTCAATGGTCGGGATCATACCATGTTGACGGTATTATAGAACCATTGCATTCTACACCCTTCACTAAAGATGTCAGATGGGTGAGGTCATTATGAGGCCAGCAGGGGTGGTAGTTGTAGCTGAATTTCCCAAACGGTTGTGGGATGAAAACATTATCTCATATTAGGTTGTTTTTTATGAGACCAGTATCTGCAATCATGAAGATAAAAAGAAACAAGGTCATAGATAATTTCACCATTTTTTTGCATGATATGTGATAAATCATATATTCATGGGTAGCATAATCATTCTTTTATTATTGATCATTCCATTCTACCCACATGGACTTAAAAAGGTGTGGATAAAATTATTTCATGAGAACCCTAGCTATATAGTATCAACCGTGAGATACAATTCATGTTCATCTGATCATCTTGATATTTGAGAGTTTCACACTGGGTCCACCATTTCTATTTTCATGGGAAATGAAACAAAATAGCCTAATGGATAATAAGCCAATTATTTTTTTATTTTATAGTTTCATGTTGGGTTCATCAGTCTTTTTCCTCAGAAATATGTGGGTGGATTTCATCTGGTGGTTTAATTTTTATGGGGTACAATGTTTTTCAAAATCATTCACTTTAGGCTCACCATTTTTTAACCTTTCACAAAATATCTAAATGGTTCCCACATCCATAAATGGGTACAGAAACTACCTTACAAAGGTATGTGGTCAGTTGGTGTTTCAGACCCAATGATGCCTAGGAACACATGTTTTTATAGAGAATGTGAGATCGATATCATCACACCCTTTTAGGAGGAATGGTCACCTACTATAGGACTCTCTTATAGATTTAATATATGTCTGATAATATCTTTCTAATACCAATACAGAACTAGTTACCCTAACATAATTATCATAGGTTATGTATATTTATATTCCTAGAGAAGGGGGTTTTGTTGGTGAATCTGTATGTATGTATATGAGGTTCCTCATCCATTTCCATTTGATGGGTATGTTCTTATATTTTGAATTCATATGACTAGGAACTCCATATTTAGTTCTTATCTGGGGAGGCGGTTAATATTTTGAGGATGGGATTGAGCCATTATGAGGATTCCCTTATATGAGGTCCATTTCATATTTTTTGGATGATAGGGGATTATACATTGTGGTTTCCCTTATATGTAGGACATATCACATTATTCCGCTAGTTGGGGATTATACGTTGAGGTTTCCCTTTACTTTATAGAGGCTTATGATGTGAATGATGTAATCATTCCAACTATATAATCCCACGTGAACTATGATCAGTGTGAGAAATAAGGGATGGTGAACAATTAGTATCACTTCTTATGAATGTGAGACTCATGCACTAGGATAGCTCCTTTGAAGTTTTATATCTAACTCGAGCCTTAGGAAGGAATCCTACGTATCCTAGTTATAGTAAGAATCATCATTCTTGTATTTCATTATGTTGAGGCTTATATGTTGATGTTCCCCTTATATGTAACCTAGACAAGGTTATCAATTTCTGGGATTCCCACTCTACCTGGCCTACTTGTATTCCTAAAATTCATTGATTGTATACTTTAAATGCCTTGATTGTATTCTTGGCAGGTCAAAGGATGCTTGCCTAACATATCCAAGTACAATAACATGATTCGGTTGAATTTTATAAGGTATTTCACATAGTATAGGTGGAATGTGTAGAGTTTGTCACATGACCAAGGATGAATTATCTAGAGAACGTCGCATGACCTGGATGGATGATGCTTTAATGAATCACATGATCTTAGATGACATGCTTAGAGGGAATCACATGATCCAGCTGACTTTCCCTGATTTCATCGTGGAAGCTGGATGACACGCTTGGAGGGTGTTACGAGAGTCAGTGTAGCATGTCTAGAGGGTGATGCATGATCTAGGATGATATGTCTAGAGGTAACCATGATAGCTAGCTAAAATGTATGGATAACATTGTGAGATCTGTTTAGAGTTCCCAGAGGATTTCACGAGAGCTAGTTAAAATTCCCTGGTGCCATCACGAGACTCATATGACATGTACCGATGTTTCCATATGATAAGGTGTCATGTATGAGGGTTATTTCCAGATTTGGATTGAAAGTCTATAGGGCTTTACGAGACTTGGGAGGCATACATGGGGGAACCATGTGACTTGATCTGACATTCCTATGGGACTTATCATGATTCAAATAGTCTTCCAAATATGTTTTTTTAGATATAGGATACATTTCATGGTGTTTTCTCATGACCTATTAGTTTCACGTGAAGTGCATGAGGATCATGGTGTATATTCCTTTTATAGTTTCTTTTCTATTTAGTCTTTGTTCCAGCCTTTTATTGCATATTCCTTTCAGTTATAGCTTCTTTCAAGTCTCACATGATCTAAAATGTATGCAGGATATTCTTATCATAGACCACCATAAGTCTATCATTTGATCAATGAGTTATCATTCAAAGTGAATATGCATACTCCATAGTCACTTTGGTTGTTCTCTAGATCTTACCTAATGGAAAAATCTCCCAGTCGTGAGATCAGCCACTTTGAGAAATCTGAACTGATGCTTGGGTGTGCCAATGTAAGGTTATAAGGAAAAACTCATGCATTTTTCATGTTGGGGTGGGGTATTTATATTCCTTTCCACCCTTATTATTTACCGCTTATCATTCAACGTATCGCAAAAATCCAAGAAAGAGTCGGTGGAGGGATTTGATGTCATGTGTTTCATGATATCCTGTTGTAGGTTATTCTAGGGTCTTCACAAGATTTTAAGTTACCAAAATAAAATCCATTCAATGAATCATATATTGGATTATGTCCAATTAATGAGGCCTTACTGAATCATGAAGACATGCTGAGGGACTTCTATATTACAAATATGACATGTCTAATGACTTTCACAAGTTCAGGATGCCTTCTGAAAGGATTTCACATGATCTTTTATGACTTGTCCTAGATATTCCATGAGACCATGATGGATTTCCAGGGGGATTTTCAATATCATTTCATCATACCAAAGGGATTCTACAAGGTCTTGGGGAGTTCCTGGTCATTTCATGTGATGTTTATGACCAAAGAGCCTCAAACCTATTCTCTTTTGTATTCTTTTTTTATTTGTAAGTATTGGGGATCTTGTGAGATTTCACAAGTGTTATTGAATAAAATCACTTTCCCCATCAGTGATGCACTATGTGGCCAAAAAAAAATTTATAGTAATGTGAGATCATTACCATGGAAAAATCGTCATGTTTATTTTCTTGGAGCCAAAGGGGGAGCATGAGACTACCTGAATGTGTCTAAATCCCTTCGTCTGGTGGAGGTGAAATGCTAGTGGAATCTTGCTCTACTATGAAGAAATGTCACCGAAGGTTATGTGTAGTATCTTGGGCTTCATGGGTACATATCATGAGTTTTATTTCCATAATACACTCCCACATTTTGTATATATTCCTCCTTATTTTACAAGTATTTTTGAGATCTTTCACAGTTGAGAAAGTGTAGTCTAAGAAAATAACTCTCCTTGTCTATAATGGGGTGCATAATCGATAATGAATATCATGATGACACAAGATCATTTCCACAGAAAACCCTTATACCTTTTTTGGTGAATCACATGATTAGTGTTGAATCTCATAATGGCATGTAGACATTGTTTGGGAAAGCCACTCTGCTTGCCTCTGATGCATCGTGTGTTCTTGGCTGCATGATTCCATAGTGTGACCAAGTGTGTTTTCATGTAAAGTATGCATTCCAAAGGATGCATGGATAATGTTTAAATACATTTCATGAATGTCGTATAACCCAATCCACTTGAATTTGTTTTGTGGATGAAGGTTCTCATAAGGGAACCACATGATGTTCAAATCCTTGTGGGATTGTGTATAGGAGGTAAAGTGATGGAGTCCTATGAATATTTCACTCCTCATTCATTTGATACATGTAAATGGAATATTTATCTTATTTATTTGGTTATATCAATAATATTATGGGGATTCTCATGAACACATGGATATTTATGCATGTAGTGTGGAATCCCATTTAATTGGAATGGTTCACCGAGTCAAATTTTATTCATGCTCATCATTCCCAAAACATCAAATAAATTCTTTAGGACTTGACCATAGCTAGAAACTGAGTATTTATACACAATTATTCATATAATTAGGTATGTGGTAATTTAATCTCTTTTTGGGTAGAGTCAGGACCTTGATATGTGCTTGGTTTTATGTTCACATGCTAGAGTATATGCACGTGGTGTGTCAACTCTCCACATGATAATGTACGTTGTGCCACATCCTTTCTCAAGATAGGTTACATGGTGACCACTAGCTATGTGACACCACAATATTTCTCATGAATTCTTATGTTAATAGAGACAGTGGGGTATCAACTATTTCATGGGAATGATTATGTGATGTATTTCTCAGATATTCCCCTTTTTGTAACCCTTATGTGGGCTCACTAAACTCTATTTTTCACGGAAAATGATATCATTTATTCTAGAATGGTAGAATCCCTAGAATTTTGAACTTCCTTCATTATTTATAGACTAAGTATTAAACTACATCATCAAATCGTATAATGGTGGTGTTTTCTATAAATAAACTTAATTGTTAATCGCACCTACATACTCATCTCAGATATAAAAATAGTGTTACTTCAAGGGATAAATCCAAAACACTAAAACTCTCAGTATTATTCATGTGTTATCATGTAACCTCATGAATGACTTACATAGAATCATTATCTACATCTTGAGTTTCATGCATGAACTATTGATTTTCTTCATGCCCAGGTTATCTCTAGAACTCAGTACCTATATAGAAACTCCTACTCATGGTGGTGACACCATTAATTTTTATTCATTGCATTCTATATTTTTAGTGCTAACTACACTGGTTCAATAATCCTTCTCAATATATAAATTATCTTGAAGCTCATCCATGGACCTGATGAGGTGGTCATTGTACTCCCATTCTTCTTGTGATGTATCTCATATGCAATTAGGTGTTCCAAGAAAATGGATTTTGACTGTTTGTTACACTCTTATCCCATCCACAAACCATTTTTTTTAAAATTGAATATCTACATAGAGGCCTTGTAAGATCCCATGAACTTCATATTATCATACCCACATGACCCACATCACCATCTTAGTGCATGCTCTGGCAATGTATTACATCATCCTAGAAGTTCTTCACATGGACCCCTTATTTAGGGTGTGATCATACTCATGTTCTTTTATTTTGTAGGTTGATATAGGTGAAGTAGACTAATTCATCACCCTCTTTATGAGGATCTTTTTGTTTTCATATCTTATTAGAGTGCTTTATAGGGAAGTACTAGCATGAAATCTAGAGTTTTAGTGTGGGACACTACATGTGCTAATCCAATAGAAAGAAGTAGGATATGTGGTATAAGTAATCTCATTTACTCGTAGTCCTTCTAGTGTGCAGTATCAACTCCAGGTGAAAGATGAAGGTTGAACCTCCAATACCATGAGGTTGAATAATTGGATGCATGATTCTTATCTATCACGTGATATGCACCCCAAGTATCATTAGAACATGTGTATGCATTATGATCAGTTAATCACTTGTCACATGTGTCCATTCACATAAAATTTCATGCTACACATTTAGTTGTGTCAACAGGGACTTGTAGAGACCTAGGTTAGGTAAAATTTCGAGTTAATATGGGATAGTTTGTTATAGTAACCATGTTTAGAAATTAATTATTCTCATCCATACTAAACTAATAAATCATATAATAGTTAATGTTTAAGGTCATTCCTATAAGGAATACACATGAGCCTCAATAGAAAATCCCAAACCTTACTGTAACCTTAAATATGTGAAAATAAATGGACTTAAATAATTAAAACTAAAACCTAATGGTTTAAAAACAAATGAGTAAAATATATATAGGGGGTCAATTTGAAAGGATTTATTATAAAGGATGAATACCTCTTTCATTCATAAAATTGTTAAATAAATTTCTTGTAATATCATTTTAAATTAAATGATTCATTATATTCAATTCCATTGATTATATAAAAAAAATATATATTTTTTAGGGAAGTGAATTAAAATTACTACATTAAGATAAATTATATAGGAAAAAATAAAAGTCCAACCAACTCTTGATAGCTTAATCCACTAAACCACTTTATAGTCCTCACTTTATAAGAATTTTTTTAAATTCTTATTAAGGGATAAGATAAATATTATGGACTCAATGTTATTCCTAATCAAAATGACTATTAATGAAAGAAATTGGAATAAAAATTTAAACACTCATCCTTCTACTCTCAATCCCTCACCCCTTAAATGGCTAGTCATTCAGGATTGATGGGAACTCAATAATGTTTGAATTGATCATTTTAATAAGTGACTATAATTAATAATAGTATTAAAAATTTTAAAAAATTGAAAAATGATGAACATTAATCAATTAAAAAACTTATAAATGTAAACTTATTAAATAAAAAAGAGTAAAAGGGTAAAATAAACTAAGAGAATTTAGAGAAAATGATCACAAAAAATATTTTTCTAACATCTCATATTAATAAACCAATTATTTAACACTATGTAATGATATGAGTCTCAGTGTGATTATATATACCATAAATATAACTTCCTATATATTTTCACCATGTTACATCATTATGCTGAAAAGGATAGTGCTCTAACATGATATATATACCTTCATACTTTAAAATTTTAATCCCTTGGAGATCATAAAATATAAATCTAAGTGATTTATCCATAACATTATTATCCTTTATCATTCTTAGGATTTTTATGGAGTGAAGGGTTAAAGTATTGTGATGTGATTATAAAGGGATTCCCCATATTTATTCCTTTATCAATTCACAAATTATTAAGAATAGACTATAGAATGATCTGATACAACTCCTCCAAGGGTTATCAATAGGTAATTAACTAGATCATATAAAACACATCCCACAAAACAAATTCACTTTTCTAGTCACCTCCTTTATAATTGTGAGCATCGATGCCATCTGAACCAATAGTGTTAATCTGTTCCATGGATCCCTGACCTGTAATCCTTCTATAATAATTCCACACCACCATGTGATGTAGTTTTTTCTATCAAGTTGTTCCAGGACTCCAGGGTATCTAGAATAATTTATTTACTAGTTTCATCCTTGGTTTGTATGCACACACAAAATGAGTGGATGGGGAAATTGTTTCATTTTTTCGCCTTTTTCCTTGAACCATATTTTTTCTTGGTATAAGAGCCTTTCAATGTGAGGTATTCTAAAGTAATCATATTTATGTACTTTTGAGGAATGTTACAACATGAGGGACCTTGATGCAGTGTAATATCGTTATCCTAAAATCCATTCACACCATAATACCATAGTTGTGTCATGATTTAATTATGGTTATAAAATCTCAACTCTATTAAAACTAATTATTCCTAAAAATTCATTGTGAGGGTGTGATTTATTTTTATCTTCTTATAAAAAATAATGTGAGAATCCAAAATCTTCCTTAGACTTTATGACTCCATAAATAATCAAAAATACCTAAAAATAGGTAGTATTATGTCCAATTTTTAATGAAAACCATGAATAGATATATTCAAAAACAAGATTCATCACTTATCTTTCATTCATGGTTAACTCCTCTATATATAATTGATTCATTTACTTCATAGTTTAATGTAGTGTTTTCATGATCATATATATAGATTTAAATTCTTTACTTCATGGTCACTAAAATGGTTTTCATTATAGACTTAAAATAAGCTCTACGGAACAAAGTATTCTATTCAATTAACCATGTAAAGAAAATCCAAAAAATCTGAAACTTATTTAACTTGTTATAAACTATATAAAAAACTTACATCATTCATTATAATTATATTTTATCCATTGAAAAAAATTTAAAATAAGCCCATCCTTCTTTCAATTTGTTTCAATATTTTTCCCTTTTATCCAACCCAACTTACTATACAATTTAAGTAATGGGTAAGGATAATAATTTTTCAAAATTAATGGTATCTTATCATAAATTTAGAGTATCTATAGATAATTATAAATATTAATAGATAAAATATTAATTCAAGTTTCATTACAATACTTTTATATGTCTCTATGGAATGAAAAACATTGGGGGCTCATTGTTAGAGATATTAATATATGAAATAGAATTTTTCACACACTAATTAACTACTAGTTTGGTTTAATTTGTGTTTATAAATATTTAAATAATTTTTTATATTCATATATTAGAAATCATGGTATTATTTTTGATGAAACATTCTCTTGTTAATATTCAATCAATTTTTGGATTTTGGGTGAGGAACTAGTGTTATGTCAATTATATAACACAAAGGTATCATAGTTTTCACTTGAATATAAGACTTTAATATAAATTGAAAGGCCCTATAAAATTCATTGAGACTGTATCTTGGATATATGAAAGTGGTTTTAAGTTTTACATGTAAATTTATCATTTTAAATGGTCTAGAGTGAAATCAGAATTCTGATTAAACCTCAACCAAAACATTACGTAAAAATAAATAATATTTTAATAAAAATGAACTTTATATGTTGTATAGTATTATTTAAATTATATTTTTCCCATATATGTTTCATATCCAATTTTATTTTTTACATGATATGAGTTAATTTTTTATTGTTATAATAGTTTTCTTATATTAAATA
This sequence comes from Viscum album, assembly GCA_963277665.1. Classification (NCBI taxonomy): domain Eukaryota; kingdom Viridiplantae; phylum Streptophyta; class Magnoliopsida; order Santalales; family Viscaceae; genus Viscum; species Viscum album. Next base: position 738,044,403 of record OY728141.1, read on the forward strand.
ATTATCAATATCCCCCATATTTTTTATTTGTTTTATATTTTCAATAATACATAATTAATACAATGAAATCTACTTTATAGATAGATCATGGTATTAAAAATACTATATTACATTTTTTATAATTAATTAATTTTACTTTTAATAAAAAAATTATTATATTTTTGTGCCATTGTCATGAAGCACCGTTATTTAAAGTGTGGATATTTGAAAATTTATTTATAAATAACGTAAACTTTTGTTTAAATTATTATTTTTTTCTTCTCATTTTTTTAAATCATGTTGTGTAATGAATTATTTATTTATATTTTTATATAAATCTTTACTTCGAGAGAACTACTAAATTTTGAACATAATTAAGAATGGATTATATATCATAAAAACTATAACAGTCTTATTAAATATTTATAAAAAAGTACATGAATATTAAAAGATATTAAATACCCATTTATTCCTGTAAATATACATGTATAAATAATTTTAAATTAATTATAAGTAAAAAATTTAATTCTACCAAGTGTCTAATATCTTCCTTTTTATATAAAAATCCAAATGGAAGCACCTAATTTCGAATTAAAAACTATATTAATTCATTTAAAAAAATACATGGTCATATTGGAGAATACCCAAAAAACATTAAGGTGTTTCATAACATATTCTCTACCTTGAAACCTCTAGGGGTTATATATGACCTTGTAAAATAATGGTGTTTTCCCTTTTCCTTGTATAATTTTGAAAATGGCTAACTATACGATGTGAACACCCTGATTATAAGCTAGAAGACATCATATGTCTATTTTTTAGAATTATTTCTAAACCTATAAAATTAAAACTATAAGAAAACAAATTTATGTAATAACTAAATTTAAAATAGAAATAGTCCTTGAATGTTGAATAAATTTTAAATGATTTCTTGTATGGTATCCACATCATCAAATAAGTGATAAAATGTTAAAATAATATTTTTATAAAGGGTTAGTTATTATGGATCATATTATGATTAATGAATATATAGGTGGTTCCCTAGTAGAAAAGTATTTATCTTTTAAAAAGAAAATTCATCACAAACATAGTGAAAATCACAAAAGAGTTCATTATGTGATCTAACACAACCATATGTGGATTACATAAGGTAGTAACACTTGTATTTTAGAAAAACTTTGACATAAATATATATATAGTAATTATCCTTATTCAATATATTTTTCTTACTTTTTTGAATTATTTCATATTAACCATACTAAAAACAATTTATATTGGAACTTCAACACCCTTTAAATTAATGATATAAGGAAAAACAATCCTTTAAAAAGGGATGGGGTAGGGAAATTATGATCATTTTTAATAGTTATTATATCACTTCGGGTAGGGTTTTAATCCTCCAACACCATCCCGAAATCCAAAAAACCACATAGACCATTACAATAAACCCCTGAAAAATATAGCTTATCATAGATAAACTAATGAAGTATATGGTGGCTAGTAATATCCAATTCTAAAAAATAACACAATGTTTCATACATAACCTAAGGACTTAATTATTTTAGTTATCCAATTCAGTTAGCAAAATCAAATTCCAAGGTTTTGGTCAACTACCATGTTAACTCATAGTCAACCCTAGGGATATGGGAAATGTTATAATCGTCACACTACATCATTGAATAAAACATAATAGAATAATAATAACTATATTGATTTAGTCTAATTACAGGTAATATTCATTCCTATTATCACTAAAAATCCAAATAATTGTTATTTTAATATGGATAGAAAGAAAAATAATAAAAATGAGTATATTTTAAATATCCCCATTATAGATTTTTTAAATATCATACATGCTAAAAATATAGAAAAAATAAAACATAAATTCTATAATTATTTTAATTAAGATAGGGATATTAATATGTTTAAAAAAATAATAAGGGTAACTCATTTCCTTGTATTGATCCTTTAATTCAAAATGATCTTAATGATATTCACTAATAAAATCAAATAGTTCTTTCATTATTAGGTGATCCACCAGTAATAAAATCATAAACCACTTTTTTTTGACATATCTCTTCAACCAGGATATGCTAGCGCATCAACTATAACGGTTGTGGGAGAGTGGATGATATTTTAATATCAAAACAAGGTAACTAATTGATATATGTTTTGTGGTTCAAATGATATTACATATCCCAATGGTTAGCAAAAAAAATTCATAATTTATCCTATTTTAAAAAAAATAACGTTTATGGGTTTCATTTAAAAGGTCATTATATTACATTGAGATATAATATCATTGGGTTTTACATATTGATTTTTTTAAACATATAATTTCATTCATAATTTTAGTAAATTTTAGAACATAATTGATTAATCGTTTCTGGACATACACTTTTCATACTCAAATACTTTATTTGGGAATTTTTTCCATCTATAATATATATATTCTTCTAATTATTTCATTTATTAATTTGAATTTTTAAATATTTGATTTTTATTTTACTAAAATATTTATTTATTACTTTGAGGAATCAAAATTATACAAAAACACCTACAGAAAATTACTCATATAAAAAGCTAAGGTAGTAATAATAAGATAACATTGTCTGCATCTGAACATAAAAAAGTGAAAATATCATGTATCCATGTACATCACTAATTTTTTAACGTATTAATTTTCAATGTCATTATTCCCCTTCCTAGTATAGTAAAATCATTGAAATACTATAGGCATTTTTTCCCAAAAAACATTCATAAATAGAATTTAAGGAGTAATGAAATACTCTATTTTAGGGGAGGTAACCCATCAAAGCAATGCTATCTACACACATCTAATGTAATTTCAATCACCCATATAGTCAATGTCATTTATATTTTAATCATATTGATTAAAACACATAGTTCAATAAATTGGAAATATTTTATGTGATCTCAATATAGACAGTGTACACATCCAATGGAAGCTGGTCATACAAGGGAACTAAGTGAGGATTTTAGCTTGGGTTTGTATAATTATTTAGGAAAATATATGATTTATAAATCATAAAAATCAATTTTAGGAGAATAATCATAGTTCCATGGAAGAGAAAAATATCCTATCAAGACCTACTAATCCTTCTTATTTCTTAAATTAATTTATATATTTAATTATGATGTTTCTCATGAAATTATTACTTTTTATCATTAGGATGAGTTTTTAATAAATTTACAATTGGTTGTCTACCATTATTTATTATAAAATGTGATGTATTCCTTTGGGTGTAATGATTATAATCTTCTATTATAGGTTATATAATCATAGAAATTTATCAAGGAAGTGAAAGTGGAATATCACTCTAGGAACTAAATTTATGATAATACCATGTGAGGGATGGTAGTGTGGCTTGAAAACCCATGCCTGTGGATATTTAAAACCTACACTAAAAAATAAATTCTTGAGGTACTGGTAGTAGACATAACACCACCAATATTTTATAGCTCATTATTTTAAAAAAGGATAGAAAAATTTACTTACAATGATATATAGTTTCATTAGGAAGTCCTTTGGGTGTCTTGCGAAATCAGTATTAGGAAAATATGAGTGGTTTATCACTAAAATGGAATTATTTGTATGTATTTTTTGGTAAATGTTTTGTATTTTGTTACCCATTCTTGTAGAAACTCTAGTGAAGGTAAGTACATTAGTTTTTGAATCAATGTTAGGTGATCATTACACTAATTTCATTTCTATCCCACACTTATATCCTTTAATTTTAACCTGTCCTTTTACTATTTCTAATTTAAAAATTTACTAAGAACCCTTATAGCTAAATAGATATCCCTATGAATATGACCTAGTGATCACAAGTATTTGTGCTTCATTGACCTTGTACACTTTTAAGGAGTTTGTAGTATGAAATACAAATTTATATCAGGCACCCTCCTTTTGTAAATGAAGTGTAAACATAAATCCTAAATATTACTCAATGTTAGAATAAACTTTATCCCATTTAAATTATATAATATAATATATGAATTAAACTCAAAATTATTTATTAATTTTCTAAAAAAATATACATTTAATACATATCTTTTAATTCAAATCACCATATGATGTGGAAAAATAAATACATGATAGTGATGTGGTAGGTATAAAAAAAATTTGGCAGTGATAATGAAATATAATATATGAAAATATACCATGTATATTACATGTAATAATATACTATGAATCATTATATATGATATAGAATTTAGAACATATATTTTCAATATCCCACTTTCAATAATGAATCATAAAATTTATGCATATCTTATAATAGATTGTAAAATTATATAAAAAACTCTTTTTGATAAAAATTATCCTAAAAACTCACTAACATTTAGGAAAAAAATTACAAAAAATAAAATTATTATTCATATAGTCTTATTTGTGAATTTTTAGGCCTTTATAGTGTTAAAAATGATTATGTATTCACAATCCATTATCATAAAAAACATGTTCCCTCTAGAAAAACATCATTTCTTATGAAAATACATAGCATTATTGAATAATATTCATTAAATAAATGTATCTCCATATGATTATGACTATTAGACCTCCATACATCACATGTGTACTCATAAAATCCCTTTATCAATGTCATTTAGTATAATAATAATTCCTAGAACATATTAATCTCTTATGTTCAAATTCATGCATTATTTATTTACAAAAAGATGAACCAAATTAGATGAATTCATTACATGTCATTCATTTAACTAGATGATAATATCATGTATAACTCAACTAATAATGTCCATGAATTTCTTCATTCTAACTAAATCACACACATCATATAAAATAAAAATTCCATCTTTATTTAGAAAAAAAATATCATGATCAAAACATACCCATCCAGTATCGATTGGATCAATCTTTATAAATGTTTTAAAAATGTAACAATTTATGAATGGTCACTTATAGAGTAATTTTTCAATCCCATGTAGTGGGTATTAATATTAATTACACACCCTATTTATAATAATGACATATATGTGTTAATTTTCTAATGGGATACTTAAATCAGGTCAATATAGGCTATAATTCATACACATTTCTTAAGAGTGACCTTTGTATCTGTATATAAAACCCATATTACACTAATCAAAAAATACCATGATAACCCAAGACTTTTTATAATTATTTTTGATCAATGATAACTCAACATTTTTAAATATTGGTTATTTATTATTCAACTCATGTAAAATTATAAGACAAATAAATGAACAATAGTGTGTAAATTTCTATTAATAGTAAAACCATAATATATATACCCAAAAATTAATTAATATAAAATAAATTTTACATTAAAAAACAAATATATTAGATTAAGTCTCTGATATATCTACTACCTTAGGAATTTCATTAAAATCAAACTTTTCTATGGTAATAGTTTTTTCAAATGATCTTCTACATTATCTAATATAGACATTCAAAAAAATTCATGACCCCTATAAATAAATTTCTATAGTAATATAGAACTTATGAAAAATATGTTTTACATTTTGGAGAGATAATTATTTTTCTAGTATACATTATTTCCCAATAGTTTTCACAATAGATCTCTTTTAAATTTAAAATTACAGGAACTAACCTTAGTTTATTAATAAAAAAATTTATTTGAATATATCCCTTTAATACAACTGATGTAGCATATTTTATTTACTAATCTATGATAATTAGATATTTATAACTCTTTTGGATAATATCACTACTATTGATATCAAACACAAACTCATATTAAGATCTATTATTATATTAGTTAGTTTTAAAACTAAATTTAGTGTAACCACATAAAATAGGATCTTATTCACCTCAAATAGCTAAGAGTACATCTACAGATCTTTTTAAGTGATTTATATTATTATTAGAAAACTTCTAATGGTTTCAATAATATTATATTTTTAATGGTTTTGTATTTTTTAGGTATACATGAAATCAGGATAGATATATAAAAAAAGAATAAAATATGGATACAATTGTATGATCATAAAAAATCTCCTTCATGGATTCCCTATCTATATCAATATATGGAGACAAATACATTGAAAGACATATTCCATTTAAAACTAGTAGATACCACTTATTATAATTATCTATGATAAACCTCCTTGGAAATTTAATAATATAAGTACCCAGACTCGGTAAATGGAACCATTTTTATTTATAATTATTGAACTTCATACCTTCTATATAGGTTTATTATCCAATATTATTCGTAGACAAACATTATAACAACCCTGATATTTATTACATATTTAATCATGATTTATTACATAAATATTCACTTAATACAAATCTAAGGATTTATAGGTCCAATGTCTTATGAAATTAAGAACATTACATAAAAAATTCGAATATAAAACACAATATCTTTATTGAAAACTTCTTCTACATGACCACAATATTCTTTTGTACTTAGCATTGCATGGGATAACCTGAGGACATGCATAAGAAAAGGGTGAGATATAAATCCTAGTAAGGGAGTAAACAAGTCATAACATGAATAATACAATAAATTTTAGGAAAGAGGCATATCAACAAAGTATAATAGAAACATGAACATGAAGGATTGATATAGCATGATTATCATAACATAGAAATGTGGCAACAACATTTAACATGATATTTTCATGATCCAAGGCCCATTTCACCTAGAGAATGAGTAAAACATCATTTAATTTTAATTATCATGATTAAAACCTCATTGAACTTGACATATCATGATACTAATCTTTATCCAATGCATTAGAGTGCTATCAGGTTGAACCCTTCTTAATCATTTCATTTCATGAAAAAGTGTGCCACATGGATCATATAACATGGATTCATTAAACATAGTCATTTATTCCATGATAAAGGAATTTAGAATTCATACATGAAACTCTATAATCAATAATTAAATGTGAATAAAGTTGAATACCCTTGATAGAGAAATGGGCAGGGTATTCTCTACACAATGACTTTGACTTGGAGAATTGTAGTTCAATTTCAGCAGCATAACAGTGTGATATAAGAATTCATAAAAATGGTTGATGATAGAAGAAGGGATATCTAATCATATTTAAAAGAAATTTAAAATAAGGGTGTCATATATACATTTACCAACATATGTAATGGAATTTATATGCATAATATAAAATAATTTCTTGAATGTAAATGAGAAGAGAGAAATTCTTACAGAATTTCGGCATGGTAATGGGTGTGCATGGGAGGAATTAATGAGAGATAAAGAGGTATATAATAATTCAAACATAAGTATAGAAGTATGGGGGATGTGGGAATTCATACCCCAACATTTTTAATTGAAAAATGGGTATAAAAATATAAATAATTTTGGAGAAAAATGAGAAAGGAAGAAATATCTTACGAAAATTTAGCATGGTAATGGGTGTACATGGGAGGCATTAATGAGAGAGAAAGGGGTATCTAATAATTAAAAAAATAAGGAGTTAAGTATAGGGGAGGTTAAAAATCATACCCCAACATTTGTAATTGAAAATAAAATGGCATAAAAATATAAGGAAATTTGGACATAAATAAGGAAGAAAAGTGAGGATCCCTTACTTGGAAGTGTGATCCCAAAGGCTTGGGAGAGGCTTGAGAGAGGATTCTTGGGAGATTGGGGTGCCTTGGGAGGATTCTAGATATAGGAGGTAAAGGTAGGTCGAGATCCAAAGTTTTTTAGTGAAGAGTAATTGGGAGCCTATGTGGGTTTATATTGGAAAAGAGGGGGGGATTCTTTATTATTTAGGTTTTGGAAACTACACAATAAACTAATCAAAACCACACACCATCCCATGGTTTTTTCCCATATTTTTTGACAAAGGGGAGTGGAAAAATTATTTTATAAGTCCAATGACCGAACTTATTAAAATATTAGTCTTGATTATGTGGATGTGAGTCACACTCTCAAGAAAATGATTTTAAAAAGTTAAAATGTTTTATAAGTCTTGGAGGGTCAATAAAAGATTTATAAAATAAATCAAACAAACCTAAAATCACATTATTTTAATGGTAAAACATATATTGTCCAAAAATCCCACTTATAGTATTTTATTACAATACCATTGGGTCATTATGATGTCATAAAACATATTATATAATTAAACGGTATTTAACTTTTACCCAAAAATTCGACTATCTCAGAAAATTATGAAAAATTCACCATTGAATAATTTATATGTCCTGATTAAAAAAATAATATTCATTTTATCTAAATAATTTTCTAAATATGTGAATTTTTACTTTTAAAATAAAAACCTAAATTTATCAAAAATTCATGGGTTTTGACAAAAACGGCTTTCAAACCTTAATAAAAATCATGATTGTATTCATAAAAATTATACGATCATTTATTTTTAATAAAAATCAATATAGTAATAATATTTTTAAAAAATATCATTTCATTAAAAAAACATTAATTCATCAAAATATATTTCTTAATTTAATATTTACTAAAAAATACTAGTTGTGCTTTTAAAACTATTTACAAAGTAACAATAATAAAAGGAATTTATATTATTTATTCTATACAAAAAAAATTGCACATAATCATAATGTTAGGGTCTTGTAACATAACCCCTTATAAAATCCGCATAAGACTTAAGGGTAAGGTGTGTGATGGTGATAGACTCTTGGGGAGTCTCAGATAACATCTCTCGGGTGGTAATTCCTATAAACTTTGACTTCTCTCGTAGGAGGTTCTATTCAAGCTTAATGTGTTGAAGCTCGGATTTAGCTTGGTCAAAAGTAAAGCCCAGTGATGCTACCTCCATTATGAGCTCCTAAAAATGGTCTTCGTATGGAGAAATTCTACTGGATGAGGCCATCTCTTCCTTTTTCGGAGTAAATTATATTTTTTAAAACCCTATATTTATACTAATCATGTGGTCACTGTTCAATGGATATATTAACAACAGTAAAAATTATTAATGGTATATTAATATCCAAAAACATAAAACTAAGGAATTTCATATGTCATATAACCATTTTACATAATAAGACATTTAATTTGATCAAGATAAATTTTCACTAATAAAATTTTGGGTCGTTAAAAACATTTTCTTAACTATTTATTTATATACTTTAATTTATAGATGTTTTTTATGAGTAGTATGTCATATACATAGAATACCATGAATATAATAGTTCTCATACTATAATAATTGTATACATAAGATTATTCACCAATATTTATGAAACTAAACTCTTTTATAATATAATAAAAATGAATTCTCTAGATCTATGGTGATTAATTGAATACATAAATAAACTATTTCAATTTTTATACATTTACAACACGAATTATATCTTCAAAAAAATTATGTCGAATCATATTTAAATCTTAATATATATTTTCATTAAGGAAATAAATTTTTATATCTATTTCATATATTTTAAAATCATAGAAATATTCAATATAAATTAATATACTAATGATATTTATCAGGGATAATGTAAATAAGATTTATTCATATTCAATACCCTGAGTTTTTTATCAATTTTCCACTAAATGGGTATTATTGGTAGAAAATATACGATATAAATTATTTCTATTTTTTGAGAATCCACTTACAAACAATTATTCTTACTTATTTAGTTTAATAAACCATGATCAAAAATCAATTTGTGCACATAGATTCCATTTTTTATTTCACTACCTTTACCACCACTTATAATAAAGATTCTTAAAGGTATTATAATATATAGTACATTTCTATTATATAAATTCAACTTTATTATCATTATCAATAAAAAAATTTATATTTATTAATATGTTCATATTTTATAATCGACTTTTTTGGATCTTATGATACATAGGTTATTTTAGATTTAAAAAAAATAATCTAGAACCATTTTATATTTCTCCTCATGAATTGTTCCTATTTTATAGAATTTAAAATTACTAATATTAACATTTATCCTAATAAATTATCAAGAGGAATATCTCTTCTCATATAGTATAATATTTTTATCCCTAAAAACACTATGTTCAAAGGGATGATAGAAATAATGTCCATTAATTTTTATTAGGATTCCCTAAAATAGTTATTTATCAGATTTAGTGAAAATATCATTTATAAAATTCTTTATATAAAATTATAATTCATAAATTCTCTTGAATAAAAATATTTTATATTTATTATTCAATATCATAATATATTCTTTTATAACTTTATTAGATAGATTATGGTTGAGTAGGAAAGAAATTTTTTTTAGAGAATAACCCTAAAAAATACAACATGGTTTGATTGAATCATAAATGATCAAGTCATGTCTAACAAGGAATGCTTATTCCTTTGAAATATAATATTCCATTATGGTTTACCAGATTATTTGAGTTTAGAAACAATTTCACATTCATAATTATGACAAAAAAAATATTGGAATAAGCATTCTCAACCTCAATTTCATTAAGGTATTTTTATATTATTACCAATATTATTATGTGCTTCATTTTTATATACCTAAAACACTCCCAAGGTTTAAACTGATTCTCAATTTGAAACATAGAAGCATACATGATCAAAATAATAAACTAAATTTAGGAAGAAACATTGACTATCAATAACCTTCAAAAACATTAGAACACATACATCAGTATGTATTGCACCAAATAAATTATTAGAATATTATCCTTTGCTAATAAAAGGATATCTTGTCATATTTTCTATTAAAAATATTCAAATGTATTAAAATTATTTATAGTCAAAAAATTATATAAATATAGCCTTATACATTCTAGATGAATTTATCATATATCTTAAGAACCAATGCTAAAGGTTTGTTGTGTTATCATCATTGATATTAACCATATTATTCTTAATGTTATTATTTTGTTAATAAATAACTGGAATATATAATCGTTAATTAAATTTTAAAAACCTTAAATAATTTCATAAATATATATATAATATTTTTTAATTATAAAAAATATTTCTTATCCAAAATAAAAATAAAAAAAAACCATTTATATTTAAAACATAAAATCAATTTTATAATTGTATAACCAAATTATTAAGTATATTTAGATCATATGTTTCAACCTAAAATACAGTAACCCTATCTCCATTTACCACACACATATGTACTTATCCTATAAGGCCCCATCCTTAAACCTTACTTAATCTTGAGTTATTACAAGATTACACATTGAGGATCTTTTTAGGTTTAGAGTTTTAGAGAATTAGATCATGAAACTTGCATTACATTCCACATCTAATCAAAGTGGTTACATAAAAGACAATATTCATTCTTCCCATCAATGGAAACATATTTAAAATAAAACACGGATTCTTTCTTGACACATCCTTGACACTATCATCACATCATGTACCTTTCCCTTGACCTCTGAAAAACATTTCAAAAACTTCGGATGAGTATAAAAAGCTCAGTAAGTGTTATAAAAATATGGAAACGAAACATGAGTTCATATATACATAAGAATTAAATCATACTTTACCCATAAAACATAGGCACTTCAATATACCTCATCAAACCATAGAAATCATAAGACATAAAGGTAACTTGAGGCATTCATAACATTCTTACGTAGGGAGTAACCCTCTTGGTTACGTTTGGGATACCCATCACAGTATATTCCCAAAATCTCTTCGGAGAAACCTTAATGTTTCACTCCTTCGCGTTAACCAATGCATTGGGGAGCTATATCGGGCTCACCCGCCCTTAGTTTATCATAGAACCACCCATATTCATTACAATTCCCAAGATCTATAACATAATCTTATCACATAAAACATGCATAAAGGAAACATAACATTTCCACCTTTCAATAACAAGATATCAATACAACACATTGATATAAATACACTATGAAAACCATTTTCAATACCAAAATAAAAGAAAAGTAAAACATGGAATTTATTTTTCTTTTAAAAAGAAGGTATGGCTTGTAGAGGAAGCCGAAACTCAAATAATGGTCACGGCGACGGAGAAGTAGTTGTCGCCGCATACGTACGACAAAAACATTCCCTTTTGTCGTTTAGTAAAACGCTTCGTATAAAAAAGATTCCTTTTTGGATAAATGTAAAAGTCAAAGGGTTTTATACACCGTATAAAAGAAGGTTCTGTATAAAACAAAATATGCCTCAATGAAAGGAGATTGAGATGAAGTCCCATAAAAAGATGGTATCCTTGGATTAAGGATAAATCAATTACATAATTATGTGTGAAAAACTAATACACCAAATATAAGTGGATATTAAGTGTAAAACAATCAGAGGTTATTCACACATATTCATAGAACGATATATTCAAGGAGTAAAAGCTTATCCCAAAGAATCGAAATTGGGTTAAGAAGTTCCCTTGCAAAAATTCGACAGCATAACGGCGTCACTTCAAAATTCAGAAAAAGAGTTGATGAGAGATAAAAAGGTTATCTCATCACTTGGACATGAAATTTACATCAATAAGGATATAGAAGAATATATCCCAAAATAATATTATTTGAATTAAAATACATAACAAAATAAGTCTTTTTAAAAAGAGGAGGGTGAAAGGTTCCCTTACCGACATGGGTATCTTTCGAAACATACGCCCCGTGAAAGAAGGACAATAAAACATTGATGTAAATACTCATAAATGAAATAATATTACACAATGGGTAAAATAATGGTCAGTACATACACCACTCAAAGGAAATTGTGGCAAATGTAGCATAAATCTCACAGGAATAAAAGTGAGATGAAAAATCCCTTACAAAAACTCGGCAGCCTAACGGCGCCACTTAAAACTTCCAAAAATGGATTGATAAGATTGAAGAGGGTATCTCATCACATTACAATAAAATTTACAGAAATAGGAATATAAAATAACATCCCCCATCATAACAAAGAGTATCTTAAAAGAAGTGACATAAAGGAGAGTACTTAAAGAGAAAGAGAGAGGTTAGATCTCTTACGAAAATTTGGCAGCCTAACGGCGCCACTCAAAACTTCCAAAATGGATTGATAAGAGAGAATAGCGTCTCTAATCATATGAACATAAAAATTAAAGTAAGAGTAATATAAAAGAACATCCCAATAACAAGAAATATGAGCTTATAAGGAATGACATAAAAGAGTGTACTTAAAAAGAAAGAGAGAAGTAGGATCCCTTACCTCGGGTCCGACTTGACTCGATCATTCTTTAACGTCCTAAATAATAAACTTGAGTTAATTTACACTTTATTAAGAACCTTTTTCTAGTTCATTATTCCTTTTAGATCACTTATTTCCATGTTATAAACATTATGTAATCATTTAAGTTAATAATGTTTGTTTTGTCGATATTTGGTTCTCTAGTCGAAAGTGGACTTCTTACAATTACATGTTGTTCGTGTGGTCAAATGTTCATTATATCCAGAATTAAATTCATGATTTGGATATCATATATATCATATATATCCATAATATACATGTATTTATAATATTACATAATCATTTAGAGGTAAGAAATGAAATGCACCGTTCATGGAGACGGTAAGCCGTACGTACGCATGAACGCTAATTTCATTTCTATTTCATATTTTTATGGAATGGAATAATAATGATATAGAGGTATATTATAATTACATAATAACATCATATATAATAACTTTAAATACATCCTTTATACGTCCCACATATGGCATTAACGAATCACATCACTTTGAGGGGGCGGTAGTCCGCACTTCCTTAAATGAAGATATCGTGTTTACCCATAATGGAAACCATAAAGGTATGCCCAAAATGAAAAATACAGAAGCTTAAGGAAAACATAAACATATTATATATCATATATAAATATAGTGTCATATTAATGTCCACCTTTGAAGGTGTTAAAAGAATGTTGAACAATCATCATTTCGGGAGGCTGAAATTCACCATCCATGGAAACAGTATGTTCTTTAACCATTAGATGTAGGTGTGTGAAAGTGTAGCTCGAATACTTCTTATAACAACATCCTAGTATATTGGTGATACTGGATTTGTTACAAAAGAAACTAATAAAAATTGTTTAGAGTGTTGGAGAAGCAAGATAAAACAAAAGGACTCAAGTGAAGTCATTACCTTAAAATCGAGTAACTCTCTTTGGTTTGAGCTCAAAGGCTTCCTTGGGAAGACTTCTGACCAAAGTGAGGATTCAAGGAGTAATATAAGGAAGTTTAGAGACAAAATGCGTAGGTTTTGGCCGATCCAAAGGCTTTGGGAGTGTGGGTAAGGAGGTAGAGGTGGGGGCCTTTTATAAGAGGAGAGGAGGGACACTCTTGTAAAGTTACAAAATGTTACTTTATTTTCAAAAGAGTTTCGGATTTTAAAGGTCCCACGTTGATGTATTTCAAGGATAAGGTGATAAGGGTTCTAATTCCACTCATACAATAGGTTTTGTCCATTTTTAGGTCTTAGATTTTACATTATCTTTCCATTTTATTTAAATCGTTAAATAATGAGGTCATCGCTGCATCATCATGATGTCATAAATAATTTAATTTATTTAATGTCTAAAAATTATAAAAAAAAATACTATGATGTAGGAAATCTTTTTATATTTCCAATTATTATTTATAGTCAAAACTATGACTTGTATAACCCCTTGTAAAAATTGTTTTAGTAAAACATCTCATGTTTGTGTCATTTTTACTTTAACATTAAATAAAAAGATATTTATGTCATTTTCCAACCAAAGTGGCTCCATGGGGTCCCCAAGTTGACCCATGGATTGTCTTGGTCGGCCATGACACATCCAATTAGGGTAGGACATGTGTCTAGGTCATTTCATTTTATTAAAACATTATTCTTACCATAAACTACACTAATTACCTCTAATCGCGATTAAAAACTTAATAAGTTACTATTTACCAAAAAATTATTTTTATCCCATTGAACCACATTTTACTTCTTAATGACAACCATGTATGTCGGATTTTTGAAATTCAAAACAAAAAGATGGCAAATTTTCATTTAAACGGAAAAATCAGTTTTTATAAGTACCACTTAGTGGTTTCACTATTCATCAAAAATTGAAGTTTTTCAGAAAAATCCCAAAAATTCACCCTAAGCTATATTTGATATTCCGAATTCAAAAATGAAGTCTATTTTACAAAATTCGAATCATATAAGTCACATTAATTAATTTAATAATTAATTCCCGCTGTCAGAGCAAATAGCGTGTTTTTATGAAACAATATGTATCAAAAGATTGACACTAGTTTAAGTCTGATTTCAAAGTGAAATTAATTCCAACGACCACTATTGGATTTAATGGTAAAAATATATTCTAATTTCATTTTAAAACCAATTCAAAAGATAATCTAATAATATAAATAAATTATATTAAAAAGAGGTTTTGAATTAAAATACAACATTTTACACTATTCATTAAAAAATGAACTTTATCGGAAAGATACCAAAAATTTACACAAAGTAAATTTTGATGTCCCAATTCTTAAGAAGAGTTTTATTTGGTCCAATAGAATGTATAAGAGTGAAAAAAAACTATATTTAATGATGGTTCGCTATCAAAAGGCGATAAGTGAACCTTTAGTGAAAACTAGGGCATATATGCCTAAAATTGAATTCTTTCCGTATTTTAAGCCTTTATCTTTTATTGGATAAATGTAAAAACATTTAAAAACATATATAATCATATTTTAGTTATTTCTATCCATTCCCGCTAATAAAACGGCTACATGTTAACTACCATTTAAAATAATATTATTTTATTATTAGAGTGCAACGTAAGATTCCCAAGAAACTCGTTGTTGCGTGTTGGGTACGCCATCGAGCATAGCATCCCCTTTAAAGTCATATTAATATTTTATTCACAAATATGGATAAATATGAAAATGTCATATTCTTTATTTACCTAGGGTGTTACATCCTTCCCCCCTTTTGGGAATTGCGTCCTCGCAATTTTTAAAATTGAGCTTGGAAACATCCTTGAAAGTCCCACATCGGAACTAGAGTCAGTAAAACAATCACTTTCAAATAATTGAAGATAAGTATAGAGGTCACCTGAGTTAACCCATACTAGGATTCCATGTATAAAAACATGGACATGGAATAAATATCAAAGGGTCATGTTCTTGAGGGAGAGTGATAGTAAACATGTCTAGGAGAAATTTAACCATAAGAAAATCACAAACTTGTGATGGGTTAAACGGAATTCGATTCCCCGGTAGGAAAAGTTAATAGACAACATTTTTGTTTTAAGTTACTTTTTATTGAGGAATTTATTCATAAGGAAACATAATCACTTATCATGTTGACTTTCAACTTTTACTAGATTCCTTAATCAAACTCATATTTTTTCCAAAAGACGAGTATTTAGGGAGACTTGTTCGCATTAAGAGTACTATAATCAACTTCTAGAGAATCACCTAATCCACCAAAGAGAACTATATACATCCCATGTCTTTAGGCTTTAACCAAAACCAAAACCAAAAAGGTTATTACAAGGTCAGATAATCCAGAAAAGGATAACCCATTAAAAAGAAAATCTATGCTTAATCTCCAAAATTTGTCCAACAAAACCCAAAGTTCAACGAGGACCATCCGATAAACAATTTGTCCATAAAATTCTTCAAAGTAAACCAATCTAAGATTGAAACCCAAATATTTTAAGGATTTAGTTACACATTCTTCCAAGTTAAATCGTAACATTTATCTCCAAACAACATCAGTTGCTCCTAAAGTCTCGTATTGAAAAGTAATTAACCTAATCACATATCCTCCATGATAGGTTAATCATTTTCATAAATAAACCAAAATCAACTTACTATTAATTCATAAAATCATATAACTAAAAAGAATCAGTCAAACTAACCAGGGACTTCACGTAGTCCATTGGTAGGCGATAAATACCAGTCGCACTTTGGTTGTGGGTTCGAGTCCCGCAGCTTTGTCCGACGCGACGGGTTGTCACACGGTCTGCGTGTTGTCCTTTTTCCAAAAATATATAATTCTTAAATCATTCCCCAAAAAGAGTTAAAATCATCAAAAATTATCATAACTTATTTTAACCTTAGTTTATCTCATGCCTTTCATTTTCTAGAATATCATATAATAACCCATAATTACCTCAAAAGTAAGGATCATATAAACTCTAATGGTTACCTTTATAATTATTACCTGAACTTCCACATCGATTGGTCATATCGTACATGATACATTACAGAACATACCAAGGTTCAAGTGGTTGATCATGACTCCTTGATATTTGGTTGAGGATAATCACAAGAGTTCTCATTGCAGCTCCCATATCATTCAGTTGCTTGCTCAAAAAAACTGTCACAGTTTCCTTCACATCCACTGTTACTTTGGTGCCTGCTAGATCCAGCCATTTACTAAAACAAAAAAGGTCAGTGTGAGTAAATAAAAAAAACCATCTTGTACTAATGAGGAAGATAAACACTAAGATATACTTCTCATTCACTTTATCTAAAACTAGTACTCTTTCTGAAATCCTAACCATTATGGTAATGCCACTTATGCTTAAAGAATACCCTAACCTCTAAAGTTATCTAAACCGACCTCTGATACCAACTATAAGGACCCAGCCTTAAACCTTACTTAATCTTGAGTTATTACAAGATTACACATTGAGGATCTTTTTAGGTTTAGAGTTTTAGAGAATTATATCATGAAACTTGCATTACATTCCACATCTAATCAAAGTGGTTACATAAAAGACAATATTCATTATTCCCATCAACGGAAACATATTTAAAATAAAACACAGATTCTTTCTTGACACATCCTTGACACTATCATTACATCATGTACCTTTCCCTTGACCTGTGAAAAACATTTCAAAAACTTCGGATGAGCATAAAAAGCTCAGTAAGGGTTATAAAAATATGGAAAGGAAACATGAGTTCATATATACATAAGAATGAAATCATACTTTACCTATAAAACATAGGCACTTCAACATACCTCATCAAACCATAGAAATCATAAGACATAAAGGTAACTTGAGGCATTCATAACATTCTTACGTAGGGAGTAACCCTCTTGGTTACGTTTGGAATACCCATCACAGTATATTCCCTAAATCTCTTCGAAGAAACCTTAACGTTTCACTACTTTGCGTTACCCAATGCATTGGGGAGCTACATTGGGCTCACCCACCCTTAGTTTATCACAGAACTACCCATCTTCATAACAATTCCCAAGAACTATAACATAATCTTATCACATAAAACATGCATAAAGGAAACATAACATTTCCACCTTTCAACAACAAGATATCAATACAACACATTGATATAAAGACACTATGAAAACCATTTTCAATACCAAAATAAAAGAAAAGTAAAACATGGAATTTATTTTTCTTTTAAAAAGAAGGTATGGCTTGTAGAGGAAGCTGAAACTCAAATAATGGTCACGGCGGCGGAGAAGTCGTTGTCGCCGCATACGTACGACAAAAACATTCCCTTTTGTTGTTTAGTAAAACGCTTCGGATAAAATGATTCCTTTTTTGATAAATGTAAAAGTCAAAGGGTTTTATACACCGTATAAAAGAAGGTTGTGTATAAAACAAAATATTCCTCAATGAAAGGAGATTGAGATGAAGTCCCATAAAAAGACGGTATCCTTGGATTAAGGATAAATAAATTACATAATTATGTGTGACAAAATAATACACCAAATATAAGTGTATATTAAGTGTAAAATAATCAGAGGTTATTCACACATATTCATAGAACGATATATTCAAGGAGTACAAGCTTATCCCAAAGAATCGAAATTGGGTTAAGAAGTTCCCTTGCAAAAATTCGACAGCCTAACGGCGTCACTTCAAAATTCAGAAAAAGAGTTGATGAGAGATAAAAAGGGTATCTCATCACTTGGACATAAAATTTAAATCAATAAGGATATAGAAGAACATATACCAAAATAATATTATGTGAATTAAAAGACATAACAAAATAAGTCTTTTTAAAAAGAGGAGGGTGAAAGGTTCCCTTACCGACATGGGTATCTTTCGAAACATACGCCCCTTGAAAGAAGGACAATACAACATTGATGTAAATACTCATAAATGAAAGAATATTACACAATGGGTAAAATAATGGTCAGTACATACACCACTCAAAGGAAACTGTGGCAAATGTAGCATAAATCTCATGGGAATAAAAGTGAGATGAAAAATACCTTACGAAAACTCGGCAGCCTAACGGCGCCACTTAAAACTTCCAAAAATGGATTGATAAGATCAAATAGGGTATCTCATCACATTACAATAAAATGTACAGCAATAGGAATATAAAATAACATCCCCCATCATAACAAAGAGTAGCCTAAAAGAAGTGACATAAAGGAGAGTACTTACAGAGAAAGAGAGAGGTTAGATCTCTTACGAAAATTTGGCAGCCTAACGGCGCCACTCAAAACTTCCAAAATGGATTGATAAGAGAGAATAGGGTATCTCATCATATGAACATAAAAATTACAGTAAGAGTAATATAAAATAACATCCCAATAACAAGAAAGATGATCTTAGAAGGAATGACATAAAAGAGTGTACTTAAAAAGAAAGAGAGGAGTAGGATCCCTTACCTCGGGTCCGACTTGACTCGATCGTTCTTTAACGTCCTAAATAATAAACTTGAGTTAATTTAAACTTTATTAAGAACCTTTTTCTAGTTCATTATTCCTTTTATATCACTTATTTCCATGTTATAAACATTATGTAATCATTTAAGTTAATAATGTTTGTTTTGTCGATATTTGGTTCTTTAGTCGAAAGTGGACTTCTTACAATTACATGTTGTTCATGTGGTCAAATGTTCATTATATCCAGAATTACATTCATGATTTGGATATCATATATATCATATATATCCATAATATACATGTATTTATAATATTACATAATCATTTAGAGGTAAGAAATGAAATGCACCGTTCATGGAGACGGTAAGCCGTACGTATGCATGAACGCTACTTTCATTTCTATTTCATATTTTTATGGAATGGAATAATAATGATATAGAGGTGTATTATAATTCCAGAATAACATCATATATAATAACTTTAAATCCATCCTTTATACATCCCACATATGGCATTAATGAATCACATCACTTTGAGGGGGCGGTAGTCCGCACTTCCTTAAATGAAGATATCACGTTTACCCATAATGGAAACCATAAAGGTATGCCCAAAATGAAAAATACAGAAGCTTAAGGAAAACATAAACATATTATATATCATATATAAATATAGTGTCATCTTAATGGCCACTTTTGAAGGTGCTAAAATAATGTTGAACAATCATCATTTCGGGAGGCCGAAATTCGCCATCCACAGAAACAGTATGTTCTTTAACCATTAGATGTAGGTGTGTGAAAGTGTATCTAGAATACTTCTTATAAAAACATCCTAGTATATTGGTGATACTTTATTTGTTACAAAATAAATTAATAAAAATACTTTAGGGGGTTGGAGAAGAAAAATAAAACAAAAGGACTCAAGTGAAGTCAGTACCTTAAAATCGGGTAACTCTCTTTGGTTTGAGCTCAAAGGCTTCCTTGGGAAGACTTCTGACCAAAGTGAGGCTTTAAGGAGTAATAGAGGGAAGTGTAGAGACAAAATGGGCAGGTTTTTTCCGAGCCAAAGGCTTTGGAAGTGTGGGTAAGGAGGTAGAGGTGGGGGCCTTTTATAAGAGGAGAGGAGGGGCACTCTTGTAAAGTTACAAAATGTTACTTTATTTTCAAAAGAGTTTCGGATTTTAAAGGTCTCACATTGATGTATTTAGAGTATAAGGTGATAAGGGTTCTAATTCCACTCATCCAATAGGTTTTGGACATTTGTAGGTCTTAGATTTTACATTATCTTTCCATTTTATTTAAATCGTTAAATAATGAGGTCATCGCTGCATCATCATGATGTCATAAATAATTTAATTTATTTAATATCTAAAAATTATAAAAAAATACTATGATGTAGGAAATATTTTTATATTTCCAATGACTATTTATAGTCAAAACTATGACTTGTATAACCCATTGTAAAAATTGTTTTAGTAAAACATCTCATGTTTGTGTCATTTTTACATTAACATTAAATAAAAAGATATTTATGTCATTTTCCAACCAAAGTGGCTCCATGGGGTCCCCAAGTTGACCCATGGATTTTATTGGTCGGCCATGACACATCCAATGAGGGTAGGACATGTGTCTAGGTCATTTCAGTTTATTAAAACATTATTCTTACCATAAACTACACTAATTACCTCTAATCGCGATTAAAAACTTAATAAGTTACTATTCACCAAAAAATTATTTTTATCCCATTGAACCACATTTTACTTCTTAATTACAATCATGTATGTTGGATTTTTGAAATTCAAAACACAAAGATAGAAAATTTTCATTTAAACGGAAAAATCAGTTTTTATAAGTACCACTTAGTGGTTTCACTATTCATCAAAAATTGAAGTTTTTCAGAAAAATCCCAAAAATTCACCCTAATCTATATTTGATATTCCGAATTCAAAAATGAAGTCTATTTTAAAAAATTCGAATCATATAAGTCACATTAATTAATTTAATAATTAATTCCCGCTGTCAGAGAAAATAGCGTGTTTTTATGAAACAATATGTATCAAAAGATTGACACTAGTTTAAGTCTGATTTCAAAGTGAAATTAATTCCAACAACCACTATTGGGTTTAATGGTAAAAATATATTCTAATTTCATTTTAAAACCAATTCAAAAGATAATCTAATCATATAAATAAATTAGATTAAAAAGAGGTTTTGAATTAAAATACAACATTTTACACTATTCATTAAAAAATCAACTTTATCGGAAAGATACCAAAAATTTACACAAAGTAAATTTTGATGTCCCAATTCTTAAGAAGAGTTTTATTTGGTCCAATATAATGTATAAGAGTGAACAAAACTATATTTAATGATGGTTCGTCATCAAAAGGTGATAAGTGAACCTTTAGTGAAAACTAGGGCATATACGCCTAAAATTGAATTCTTTCCGTATTTTAAGCCTTTATCTTTTATTGGATAAATGTAAAAACATTTAAAAACATATATAATCATATTTTAGTTATTTCAATCCATTCATGCCAATACAACGGCTACATGTTAACTACCATTTAAAATAATATTATTTTATTATTAGAGTGCAACGTAAGATTACCAAGAAACTCGTTGTTGTGTGTTGGGTATGCCATCGAGCATAGAGTCCCCTTTAAAGTCATATTAATATTTTATTCACAAATATGGATAAATATGAAAATGTAATATTCTTTATTTACCTAGGGTGTTACATATCCCTTATCCAATTACCTTTTATTTCTAAGTGAATATAAATTTCCATTAATTTGTAATTCACAACCAATATAACACCTATTTGTAATAATTATAAAATTACATTTCAATTACATTCAATACCTCATGCTTATGATGCTTCACTTAAAAACCAAGAATAGTTATCAAGTTATAATACCAAGTTATAATGTTAAAAATACTATTTAAAATTGGTTTCTCTTAGGATTATTTTTTATTTAAGGATATTATAATCAATAAGAGAAGATATTTATTAACTGAATATCAAGTTTTAAATAATTAATCAATAAATAAGATTATTGAATATTATTTCACTAAAATTATTACCCCCTACATCATGTCTATCTATGGTTTAAGATGCATATTTTATTTTGATTTTAGTCTAATTTTAAATTTCCATCGTCACATATCTATCTTCATATAAAATAATTTCACATATAACTTTAAAAAAAATAGATAGTTGAGTTGGAAAAACATTTAAAAAATTCTTATAATTAATTTCTCCAAATCCTTTAACATGACCAAAACCTATAGGACACTTCTTGGATTGAAGATAAAGATGGTTGTACTTTCCCAAGCCTCTCTCTCTCTAATGGGTATGGGGTTGGTAACAATCACAAAGTGGGAATAAATTAAAATGGGACGAAATCTCCTTTGAAAACTACAATGAAAAATCTCCAAAAACACAAGGTAAAGTTTAATGTTCAATATACATCCAATTTTAAAATAATATTCATGAAACTATATATAAAATATTATCTATCAGTCTTATATAAACACATAATAAATTAAATATAGTGAATTATATAATTAAATGGACCTAAAATGATTTAAACATGCTAGTAAATGAAATACCAAAGGGAACATCATAAAAAATAATAATAAATCTTTTGTTAAGAAATTAATACTAATCACCACCCAGTTTACCTCTTCATACATTCACCAAAAACAAAAAAAGTATCATTTACCCCAAAAAAATGATAAATGACTATTAATCCATGGGTACATCACTACATAGTATCTAATGTGGGAGTGTGTAAACTGATCCAATATGATATCCTAGTTTATAATCAACACTAAATCTGATATCATGTGTTTATAATAATAAAATCGTATAAAATCATAATATATACTCACAATCTAATTGATCAATACTACCTAAAACTAATCTTGGTCAAATTCGTCTAGGAAACTATATCATCCTTAAAGTATAATAAGATAATATATATTAGTTTAACACATCCCAAATTCTTGTAATATATATTTTATAAATATAAATCATTGGAAATACTCATTCCTGATCTCAAGAGAATCTTTGTTTCCCAAATAAGAATGATTTTTAAGGTACAGACACTAAAAATAGTGTTTATAATTGACCACACCATTACACATGTTAAATAATCAAACATTATGAATTAGATAATTTTTCCCAATTCATTAAACTATAGTATATGACCCACGCCACATTGTAGAAGTGTATTTTTTCTTTTGTACTTGACTATATATGGAGAACTCCCCATCTATAATAGTTTTTATATGGTAGATATATGGCCCCATATCACTTAGATAGTGAACCTGGTTCTTTTGGATGATTGTATTGATTAGTTTGAGGGATACCTAACCTTGTGATTAATACGGATTACTTGGTAAATGTTAAGTAAATGACCAATCAATGGTATGAATGACCTAATATTTCCATCCAAGTCCTAATTCATGGCCATAAATACCCATATTTTATGTTAAGGTTATGTCGAGAAAAATATTCTAGGTGGTGGTCCACTAATCATTGAAATAAAATGAAACCCTTAAGAATCAGACACCAACCCATTCTTGAAAATAAAAATTATAGAAAAAATCATGTGATGTTTCCTCTTATAAAATTTATATAAGATAAAAGTTATCTCATTGTTACTATAATAGTTTACAATAAAAATACCACAAGTTTCAAGACATAGTAAATTTTACATATAAGTAGATAAATCCTTTTTTTGACATCAATATATCAAGATATTCCACACACTATGTCATCTCCTACTATCATTCACATTAGATAAATTAATTTTATGTCAACCCATGTTTTTTGTAACTTTTCTATACCATTATGTTGTATATCTGTCTTTTAATTAACTAAAAACTAGTTTAAACCAATCTCTATATCACAGTATCCACCTTTATCAAATAAAGAAGGAGATGCAAGGATCTAAATTTCCACTCCAAAATTATACTTTTACATGCTAATTAGATCATTCAATCATTTTATATTTATAAGGATATTTACCTGATCATTTCTTATCTCATAACACAAACTAAAAGATTATAGATTGATGAACCCACATAATGGTTTGTCACCATCCATAATTTTAAAGAAAATTTTTAAAATCATCTTAAGAAGAATCTATAAAAAATTGATTACCATAGTTATACCCTTGAATGTGGGTCTTGTTGGGATCTCCTCACATGGAATATCAATCCAAATAGTAATCATACTAACCATATTAACATTTTTAAGTCTAAAAAAATTAAAAAAACAAATTATTAAGAGCTTCAATTGACTCAATGAAAGGTATAATTCTATTACACTAGTGAAAATGAACATAATTATACCATTTGAGTTTTCTTGGGTTCGATCATCAATAAATTGGGATTCAAAATATTTAAAATGATAAATAATTCCATTTAAAAAATATCTAATCATTTTAGAAACCTCACTACCATATTTTATATTGAAAATGCAAGAAATAGACTATTTATTTCATCTAAAATGGGAAATGAGCTATAAAAATAACATTTTTTAATATTTTTTAAATATTGAGAACATGTGGTTTCTATAGGGAATGTAATGTGGTTCTTGAAAGAGATTAAATATAACGTATCCATGTAAAATGTGTAGTTAAAGTTCCTTAATGTCTGTAGTTATTGTGAAGACTATGAGATGGGCCCATTATATGTAGTTTATATAGGCATATTCTCAGTGAAAAAAACTTGTTATTCACAATGGTTTGGGATTCTAATCTACCACCATCTCAATTTGAACATCCCGCTATTCAAAGACATAAACTATGATCATTTTCCACTTGCCTCGCCTCTCTATTTTCAAGGTTGATAATCATGGTTAAATTTACCCACAACCATTAGCCTAACAAGCATATGGTCAAAATTAACCCCTCCAAGATAATCCAATAATAAAGATTAATCTCCCTCAAATAACCCCTTATCAAAGTCATATTAATGAATATCTGGTTATGGGGCTCTTCTCAAACAACATTTTAAACCCATGAAGATATTTTGATTGTGGGACTCAAGGTTTTTTTTTGGAGGATGGTGTTTATATAATTTTTTGTCTTTTATTGTGTTGGTTTAGTGTGTGTTTAAAATAATGATTTATTTTTTTGATAATTAATTTATAATATTTCTTTAATTTGGTTTTTAAATATAGTAGTCTAACCTTCGATATACTCCCTCACTTAACTATAAAATCATAATTCAAATTAACTATTGTGCTCTCTATCTCTCTCTCTCTAGTAGAAAACATGATTAATTACCCTTCCCTAGTGATTTCAACTTGCATAGTGAAATGGAATAAACACGGCATTAATTATCATTTCCTAGATGAGTGATTTGATATGACTAATTACTTCAGAATCAACCCATTTCTTTCCATCATAGGCAGTGAAGATGTTCCAGGTAGCCTATGTCTGCGAACTAATGATGAGAGAAAAATAAATTAATTGCAAGAACAATGAAAACCTCATATTATCCAAAGAATTTAATATCTTCAAAAGATAAAAAATGAATAAAATGAATAATTAAAAATGTAATTTATTAATAAAGGTGAGGATATTCTCCTTTGAACAACCACTAAGGTTCTAGTGTTCCATCACTAGAGATTACAGCAAAAGAAAATAAAGAAAGAAACTATAGAAATATAGTTGTGGTATTTCAATCCAAAAATCACTATCTTATTCCCATTTTTTATTAAATATTAATTATCTATATAGAATTATACAAGGTTTCTCATTCACTTTAATAACTCCAAGCCCTATATGAAAAACATGGTTATATTTTTATTTTTTTAAGTGAAGTTCCTCTGGAATCTTATTGAGATTCAGTTCCCAACTCCAATTTATTTAATTTTTGCCACATGTACTGTTCAGGGGTTTATATTTCATCATCCAATCATCTCTCAACTACTCTTAGCCTCATATTACCTCCTTAAAATCTTCCCATTCTTCAACTCAATAGATGATGGCCATGTAGAATATTGAGGTAAGTTCTTCTCGATTAGGTAAAATAGTGAAAATATGATTTTTATTTTAGGTTATGTTTATTGGGCATACATGGAAATATAGGTTGAATTTTCCTTTTAGAAAATAAATAAAAAATCTAAAGGAAAATATAAATACAAATCTAAATGATATTGAAATTATAATGTGATAATTTGATAAAGTGGTTAATTGATAAATTTTATAATTTTGAGAAAGTTAATATCAATGTCGATTGATAAATTTATAACAACAAAAATGGTCATTTCAAAATAATGAAATTATCTATATCAAGGATGAATGATGAAATGTGTAAAATAAAAGAGAGAGACAACACAATTTGATAAATTATTTAGAAATAACATGGTGTGAGTCTAAACCTCTACTCTCCTTAGGTTGATAGGATTACATATTTATCCCCTCATCTTGGTGGTGATCAATAAAATAACCCCTCATAGTTATTGTTTTTTATCACCTTATTAATCATTATCTATATCCAAGTAACTCATCGCCCACTTTTGTGTTAGTGAGAACCTGTTAAAGAAATTGATGATAATAGAGATGACTTCATTTGAAAACCCATTAAAAATACCCTCCCTAAACTCTTAGAATGATTTTTAAAAAATGGGAGATATATTGAGGGAAATGTAATTGGATATTTATGTGATTTTTGATAATTTTAGTGATTCAAAAACGATTTGATCAGAGAGGATTTTTGATAATCAAGCGTCTCTTCCAAGCTTCCTTCGATCTCCTTTTATAGCCTCCAAAAGGTTTAGGAAGAATTTAGAAATCTTAAATGGCATTGAAGTGGAGTAAGATGTATTTAATGAAAAAATTGATAATAATAAAGGATATCTAGGAACTACTTCATAGATGCTATCAGATACTTGGTAGCTTATACCGGGTAGTCGGTAGACCACCTGGAGATCACTGTGCTTTTGGAACTACCACCAACTAAATTATTCACCTCTATCATCTTTTTAGTAAACCCCTAAAGAAAATATGAGTTATTTCTTTCACCACATGATAGCTGGTGGTTCTTCTACACAACCAAGCTACAACAAATATGGAATTAGTTGGTTAATACCCTGCACTGACTATTAGGTGTGGCTTTCACTTCTCCCCCTTTAATAGTATCCATCGTAACATCCTACGAAGCTCACCTATTGATATTTCAACTGTTGTACCTCTCGAACCCCTCAAAGTTTTATTTTCATGATCACAATCACCCTCATATTTTTCTAATCCTCTTTCAAGTGTTTTTGGATGATAGGAATCAATTCAGGTGGCCAAGGAATTGGGCCAAGAAAGAAAGGAGGCAAAGTGGACTGAAATTCAGTCCACCGGCCAACCGATGGAAGTGCACCGGCCAACCGATAGGAGCCTGGACAGAAGGCATCCTTATGTCCAGACCACCGGCCAACCGGTGGCACACCAGCGGCCAGCCGGTGGCATCCAGCAAAATAGTGGTTGCTACTGTCTTGCCACCGGCCAGCCGGTGGCTCTGGCACCGGTCAGCCGGTGGCCCCTGGAAAAGAAGAACAGCTACTGTCTTGCCACCGGCCAGCCGGTGGCTCTGGCACCGGTCAGCCGGTGGCGCCTGAACCAGAATCCTATGCCTTTTTGCAAACACCGGCCAACCGGTGGGCCTGCACCGGCCAGCCGGTGGACACAGTCAAACTAGCTGTTGGGCTGTTGACCAGCCTGCCCACTTGGCTCCCAACGGCTCTTTTAGCCTCTCCAACGGCTCCGAAGCCTCCCCAAGGGTTCCATGCCTATAAATAAAGGCCAAGGAAGCCCCGGACACCAACTGGAAATATACGGAAGCCCACGGACATATTTTGCATCAATTGGCCAACCTCCGGCGACTTCCTCCAAGGGAACCCCAATAGCTCCAACAACTTCCACATCCAAGGAGCCCCTTCAAAGAAGCTTGGAAGCAGCCTTCAACATCTCCAATCAATCAAAGGCGCCCAAGACTTCTCCAAATACGGTTTTTATTGTTTTATTCCTTTTGAGCTTAAATTTGAGTTTGTGCCTACAAACTCCCAATTTTCTCATCCCCTCTTTCCTTTGGGTTTCACATCACCACTAAGGTGTGAAGAGGTTCACAAGCTTTTCCTTTAAAAAGCTTGAGACATAGGTGAGCTATCCTTCACCTGTAAGAAGGATAGTGGGTTCTTTCTAAACCATTAAAAGCAAGTGGGTTCTTGCTTAACCATTTCAAAAGCAAGCTGTAATAGGTCCTAGTGCTACCTCAAAGCCTAGTGGGTTTCTTGCTAAAACCATTGAAAAGCAAGCGGTAGGAATCTCTCAACGGTTGAGTTGGGAGCGGAGACGTAGGCCGGGTTTTGGCCGAACTCCGTTATCAATTTCTTGTGTGATTGCCTCTTTTATTTCCGCTGCATTTCAACTTTGATTTTTAATTTGTTAATCATTTTTTAAAAGGCAATTCACCCCCCTCTTGCCATCTTTTCCTCGCTTTTCTTCCGCCCAACAATTGGTATCAGAGGACGTATTTGAATAATTCCCTAACCGGTTTCAAATTAAAGATCCTTTTTGATGGCTTCTACCGCTTCAACCTCTTACGCCCCTGAAGGCTTTTCTTTGGATCGTGCTCCATTCTTTGATGGAACCGATTATAGTTTTTGGAAAACCCGCATGACCACATTTCTTAAAAGTATTGGCTATCCTATTTTTAGAATTGTTATGCATGGTTTTACCCTCACTTCCCCCGATGAGTCTAAATGGACCCCCAATGACATTTCTTATTTTGATCTTGATGGCAAAGCCATGAACGCTCTTCATTGTGGTCTTGACCGTAATGTTTTTAATTGCATTTCTACTTGCTCTACTTCTTACGATCTTTGGAAATTTTTAGAACTAACCTATGAAGGTACTAGCGAGGCTCCAAAGCAAAAATCCGATCAAAAGCAAGAACTCGACGAAAAGATCAAGCCCGTTTTCCCACCTCACAAGAAAAGGGCCAAGAAGAAAAAGAAGAAGGCTTCAAAGGCAACATGGAGTGATAGCTCCACCTCTTCATTCTCCTCCTTCTCCTCGAGCGACCAAGGTAAAAAATGCCTAATGGAAAATCATGAGGTATCATCTTCCGACTCTTCTTCCTCGTCTTCTAGTTCTTCAAATTCTTTCAATCATTTGTCATATGAAGAACTCTCACACGCTAGAGACCAATTAGAAAAAGGTTTTCATGAGCTTTCTTCAAAATTTGTTGCTTTAAAAAAGTCTTTCAAAAAACTCTCCTCCGAAAAAGAACAACTTCTCAAAGAGAAGGAGGAGATGTCCCTCAAAATCCAAAATTTCCCAAATGTTGATTCCATGGAATCAACCATCAAAGACCTAAGGGAAACCCTAGCCAAGTTCACCCAAGGTGAACAAAATTTGTCCAAACTCCTAGGTTCCCAACGAATATCTAGAACCACCAATGGACTTGGCTATACCAACCAAGCTTCCTCCTCCCATGCACCCACTGTTTTTGTAAGGGGGAGCTCTAGTTATAAATTTTGTAACTATTGTAAAAAACCCGGGCACCTAATTTATGAATGTAATTGTAAAAATGCCCGTTATGGTCAACCCAAGTCTATTTTCTTTTCCGACGAATTCTATAGGAGAAGACCCGCTATGAGACAAGTATGGATTGAAAAATCCCTTCTTGCGAGTCTCTCCGGGCCTAAAATTGTCTCTTTTCAAAATCCCTCTCCCCGGTGATTTATTGTTTTTATTTAGGGGGAGTTAAGATCTTTTAAGCTTTTTTGTGTATTCAAAATTTTTCATTTCAAACTCAATTTCAAAATTTTTGATTCCAACTTTCAATTTCAACATCTTGTATCCAAAATTCAAATTTCAAATTTCAATTGGTTTTTGATTCAAAACTTTCAATTCAAACTGTTATTCAATTTTTCA
Source organism: Viscum album (assembly GCA_963277665.1). Taxonomy (NCBI): domain Eukaryota; kingdom Viridiplantae; phylum Streptophyta; class Magnoliopsida; order Santalales; family Viscaceae; genus Viscum; species Viscum album. The sequence goes on from OY728141.1 coordinate 738,074,899, forward strand.
TTTCAATTTCAAAAATCTCAATTGATTTTCAAATCTCATCTCTTGTTTTTCAAAATTTCCCTCAATCAAGTTTTATGCCCCGTGCTATTTTGATAATCACAAAGGGGGAGAAATTTCTTGATTGATTGGGGGAGAATCCTTTTCATCATGCTTAGCATTTCCTCTCAATTTCAGTATTTTACTTTGATTGTTTTGGTGATTGTGATCATCAAAATAGGGGGAGATTGTTGTACCTCTCGAACCCCTCAAGGTTTTATTTTCATGATCACAATCACCCTCATATTTTTCTAATCCTCTTTCAAGTGTTTTTGGATGATAGGAATCAATTCAGGTGGCCAAGGAATTGGGCCAAGAAAGAAAGGAGGCAAAGTGGACTGAAATTCAGTCCATCGGCCAACCGATGGAAGTGCACCGGCCAACCGATAGGAGCCTGGACAGAAGGCATCCTTCTGTCCAGACCACCGGCCAACCGGTGGCACACCAGCGGCCAGCCGGTGGCATCCATCAAAACAGTGGTTGCTACTGTCTTGCCACCGGCCAGCCGGTGGCTCTGGCACCGGTCAGCCGGTGGCCCCTGGAAAAGAAGAACAGCTACTGTCTTGCCACCAGCCAGCCGGTGGCTCTGGCACCGGTCAGCCGGTGGCGCCTGAACCAGAATCCTATGCCTTTTTGCAAACACCGGCCAACCGGTGGGCCTGCACCGGCCAGCCGGTGGACACAGTCAAACTAGCCGTTGGGCTGTTGACCAGCCTGCCCACTTGGCTCCCAACGGCTCTTTTAGCCTCTCCAACGGCTCCGAAGCCTCCCCAAGGGTTCCATGCCTATAAATAAAGGCCAAGGAAGCCCCGGACACCAACTGGAAATATACGGAAGCCCACGGACATATTTTGCATCAATTGGCCAACCTCCGGCGACTTCCTCCAAGGGAACCCCAATAGCTCCAACAACTTCCACATCCAAGGATCCCCTTCAAAGAAGCTTGGAAGCAGCCTTCAACATCTCCAATCAATCAAAGGTGCCCAAGACTTCTCCAAATACGGTTTTTATTGTTTTATTCCTTTTGAGCTTAAATTTGAGTTTGTGCCTACAAACTCCCAATTTTCTCATCCCCTCTTTCCTTTGGGTTTCACATCACCACTAAGGTGTGAAGAGGTTCACAAGATTTTCCTTTAAAAAGCTTGAGACATAGGTGAGCTATCCTTCACCTGTAAGAAGGATAGTGGGTTCTTGCTAAACCATTAAAAGCAAGTGGGTTATTGCTTAACCATTTCAAAAGCAAGCTGTAATAGGTCATAGTGCTACCTCAAAGCCTAGTGGGTTTCTTGCTAAAACCATTGAAAAGCAAGCGGTAGGAATCTCTCAACGGTTGAGTTGGGAGCGGAGACGTAGGCCGGGTTTTGGCCGAACTCCGTTATCAATTTCTTGTGTGATTGCCTCTTTTATTTCCGCTGCATTTCAACTTTGATTTTTAATTTGTTAATCATTTTTTAAAAGGCAATTCACCCCCCTCTTGCCATCTTTTCCTCGCTTTTCTTCCGCCCAACATCAACATCACTCCATGATCTTGAGACTTAAATTAATATATTTCAAAGTCTTTAACAAGATAAAAAAGATAAATTTTAATAGACATTAATATCTCCATTAGAACCATCAATGAAATTATTTAATGTTTAAAATATTTTCTTAAAAATCACTAAATTAAATTTATTATAAATATAAATGAGTGTTTATTATCATGAAAAAACTTGAGATAGATAGGTATAATAATATCCCACTTTTTATGATCATAAACACTTAAAATAAACAAATATACCAAGTTTAAATAAATTTTTAAGATATATTTAAAGTAATTAGATATTTAAAAGATGAAGATATTAAATAGGCTTCAAGAGAGTAAATAAATAAAACATTCCATATTCAAGAGTAAAACTAAATATATTATTTCAATAGACTTCTCCCACTACTAAAAAAGTTCACTACCTTTTTAATAAAACAAAATATATTATTTTAAGATAAATCTCCCCTCTTGGGATTGTCAAAAATAAAACCAAAGAGTCTAAGGAAAAACTTTAAAATAAAATGATATTTTGAAGAAGAGAAAAGGTTTTGAAAACACGTATTAACTTCAAAAATCCCCCTAAATATGATATAGATGGAGCTAAGTTTAAAATAAGTTTTTATTAGAAGTTATAAATATAAATTGTATTGAAATAAAAGTGAAAGAAAAAAATGAATGAGACAAAATAGAAAGTAATAAAATTAAATTAAATTAGTATATACCATTTCCAAGAATATTATTCCCTTAAAGAATGATTTTTTCACCATTAAAAGATCTTGAAGAAGATTAATTGAATGAGAAAACATACTTCAAAATCATCCTTTGATTGGACTATCATTAAATAGATCTCAAGAACATTGGATATAGAGATAATTATATATTTGAAAATAACTCATCATAAATATTTTTTAAGAGATATTAAAACAAATATTTTTTTTTTGAAAAATAAGGTTATCATATACCCAATTTCTCATATAATTTTTGAAAACAAATTTAAAACCATGTTTAGTATAAAATAGTAAAAATTTGAAAAAAAGTAATTATTTTAGAAAATAAGACTGTAATGTTTGAAAATAATAGAAAAAATTAAAAATTAAAAATTAATTTGAAATAAATGTATCTCCTAAGTAAAATTTCATAAAAAATAGATAACCCCCCACCACCACCATTAAATTATAGCACAAGAGAGATAAAGGGATCATTTCCTTGAGTAAAAGAAAAAAACAGAATAAGTATTTAATTTAAGAGGATCTCCCATGTTATCAGTTGTTAAATGAAGACCATTAAAAGTGAACTATTTCTAAATAACACATAATAAAAATAAAAGGATCAAGATCAAGGGATTTAGTGAATATATCAGGGAGTTTATATTCCACCCTAATAAATTCTAATTGTATATCACCTTTTAGATGTAACCTCTAAATAAATTATTCTTATGGTAAATATGTTTTTAAAAATATTGATGGATAGGATTTTTTAAATATTAATGGAACTAGTGTTGTCACACTTAATGGGGATAAGGTTATATTTAATATTGAAGTCTAGGATATTGTGTTTCATCCAAATTATTTCGGTGAAAAAAAACTCCCTATGACTATGTATCCTTTTTCAACTATAGAAAGAGAAATAGCATTCTACTATTTACTACTCCATGAGATGAGGTATTTTCCAAGAAGGTAGAAATTGCCACTTGTACTTTTCCTATCTAGTTTTAATCCTATAAAATCTACATCGAGAAAATAATTTATTTCAAAAAATATTCTATTGGATAAAATATTCCAAGATTTTTATTTCCTCTTAAATAAAAAAGAATCCTTTTAATATATTTAATATGAGATTTCTTTTCATTTGATTGAAAATGATCACAATTATAAAAACTAAACATGATATCATGTTAGGTCATATTAACATAAAGTATACTACCAGTTATACTTATATAAATCTTGTTTTCAACCAGTTTACAAGCTTTATCCAACGTTATCTTACAAGTTGTAATCATAGGGATAATAATTTTTTATCTTGATCCATGAAGAATCATTTTAACAGTTTGTTATTGTATTTTCCTTGGTTTATAAAAATATCATCATTTATTTGTGAAATTTTAAGATAAAGATATAATTTGGGTTCACCCATAAATATATTTTCAAATTACATTTTCATTAAATTATAAAATTCATAAAAAAATTAATAGTAGAGACAAAAATAACATCATCAGTGTAAATTCGAACAAGTAAAAAATCATTTGAGATGTGTTTTATAAAAATAGTTGAGTCTTATTTTCCAATTTTAAATCAATTTTATAAAATATTAGTACAAATATGTTCATACCAATCCTGAGGGGCTTGTTTTAAAATATAAGAAGCTTTATTTAATTTGAAAACATAATTTGGAAAAATAATATTTTCAAAACAAATTTGTTTTCCCAAAAAAAATTAATAAAACTAATTAAAAAAATTGTTTTGACATCCATTTGAAAGAGTTTTAAATTTAGTTAGGAGGTGAATTACATAAATATTCAACAAGATTCTAATCTATGGATGGGTGTAAGGTTTTCACCATAGTAAGTTCCTTATTCTTGGTTATAACCTTTTACTACTATATAGGCTTTATTTATAGTGGTAGTGCCAATATCATCAATCTTATTCCTAGAAAACCCATTTAGATCCTATTATAGGATGATCATTAGATCATTACATGATATTCAGAAAATCATTTTGAAAAAAAAAATTAGTTCCTCTTTCTTGGAAAGAATCCAATTTTCATTATCAAGGGAATTGTGTATATTTTTGGGTTCAAGGTGAGAAAGAAAGGAAATATATTGAGACTCATTTAAGACATATCATCTATTATGAGTTTCTTCTAATAAATCTCTAATGAAATTTTCAGGGACATGTTCTTTATATTTTATAAATGATTTAGGTAATTAATTTAAAGTTTATTCTTGTTCAACTTCAACTTCTTTGTATTGTAAAGGTTCATTTAAAAATCATTTTCAAAAACATTTTGGGAAATATATTTTTGGAATGAATCGAAGAGTCCCTCCTTCGTAATTTGTATCACAGTAAGAAAACATATCACTAACTAGTAAATGACATACCATACCTCAAGGAATGAGAGTTTCACATCCATAATATTTAAGTTTGGGGGTTCAAATAGACTCCGAGATTGAAATGATTTATTTCAAACGGTTCTTTGGGTATGTTTGTTATCAAAATGTTGGAAACTTGAAGTTCTATAGGCACATACTCTAAATTCTACAACAAATGATCCAATTTATACTTGATAACATAATACATTATTTTAATTTGATTCATCCAAAAATTATGGATATTTTGTTTCTAAGATTTATAGTGGTTTAATTATCACAATTGATTGTGATTTAAGACTTATCCTTAACTCTAATGACTTTGAACTGTTTCTTTATCTACAATAACTATGTGTAATCTTGGGTGGATAAAATATATTTAGATTCTATAATGCTCATTGAAATTATATTTTCTATCTTTATTATCCAAGAAATAAACAACACTATAATATGGAATGCACCACCTAACGTTGAATTTATATCATCTGTTGAGTTGGTCCAGTCTACATCTGTATAACCCAATAACTCTACCTGATATTTTTCATTTTATAGAAAACCAAAATCCAACATGCCTTTTATATAGTATACTTTTTACTATAAGAAAATGTATTTCCTTAGGATCACTTTGATATTCCTCAACCTAATATCATTACGTGTCACTATTAATTATAATAGGCTCCCAATGATTTTCCTATATTTTGTGAGATTGACTGATTTTCCATCATAATCCTATACCGGCTTCATCCGGGTAACAATCATAGTGTTTACCTCCTTAGAATTATACATTATACATATTCTTATAACCTCCTTGGAATATATTTACTGTGAAATAAATGTGTCATTATTTCCTTACATCACCTATAAACTAGTAAAAAAAATTAGCTCAATAATCATTTACATTTTGAACTCACATTTTAAAAATTATGAAAAGAAATCATGAAACTTGGTTTATCAACTAAATATTATTTTTTAGACATACACTTGTACCATAATCCTTTGATTACTCTCATTATTTACATATATATTTTAATCAACTCCACCATACTAGAAAACAATTTTGTTCAAATATTGATCAAGTTGTAAATACCATGCTCTTGGTTCCTACTTCAACCCATATAGAGACTTATTCATTTGATAAGGTTTTTCTCATATTCATGGATAATAAAACCATGTAGTTGTTTTATTTACACCTCTTACTCTAGAACCCCATTTAGGAATGTATATTTGATATCCATCTAGAAAAATTTAAACATCCTTTTCTCTTTAATGGCTAAGAATAAATTCCATCGATAAGTGGGAATGTATCATTTAAATAAATTCCCTCAATATAGTATTATCTATAGTACACTAGTCATTATTTTTTTCTAATTACCTTATCATCTTTATTAAGATTTTTCCTTAAGACCCATTTGATTCTGATGATAATATTATTTGTCTACCTTGAAATAGTCTCTCATTTCTTATTATTTTTTATTTTTAAAAGCTATTAATTCATTTCATGAACCCAATTATCATCTATTATAGAATATTTAAAACTTTATGGCCTTAATAGTGATAATAAATATGTTTCTTATAGTTAATTAATTATCTACATCTATAATAGCACTGACTATTTATCAATTATGTTATGTCTATCAATTTCATCTTGTCTCTCTATCATATATGTAGATATATGTCTAACTTCATCATTATCATGATCAAGATATTCATATGAATCTAACTAATACTCTTTAAATACCCCTTAGATACTCATTTACCACCACAATAACATCATTTCTCTACAAAAATCTTTCCTATCCATTTATTAAATCATTTATATTCTTTTATTTTTTCTTGTGAATCAACATAGTATCCATTTATCTCCATAGGAGTCAACCTTCTTGTTTTTTAACTTATTGAAAATCAAACACTTACTTCCAAAGTCTTAAAATTACTTCAACATTGTCTTATTTCAATACTGTATCTTTTATAGATTCAATTCTCCCTAAAACAAAAAAAATATTTGTTTCATATATAGAATGATATCAATACTAATTATTTCCAAAATTTTATAAATAGGTCTTTATCAATAAGAATCATTCTATCCATATTGTTGATGATATTGTTTCTTCTCGCAACCACCCCATTTTTTTAATGGGTTATTGTTTTGGATAATTGCTTCCTTATCGTTTTCTTCTAGATATAATCCTTCACTTATCGTTTTTTAATTTCAACCCATTTTTGGTTCAGGACATTTGAATCTTCTGAAAAATAATTCATTCAGCATCCCTCTAGTGTTCAGTTATGCAACTAAACACCTCATACTTATGTGTGATGATGAATGTCCATGTCATTATACTATAATCATCAATGAAAAGGGAATACCATAAATTCCCATATAGTATCATGGTGATATTTTTCTATACCCATAAATATACACCAATTCCAATACCCTTATCGACTTTCATTTTTTTCATTGAAATTATTTTCAATTATCTTCTATTATTAGCAAGAATCGCACGTGTGTTTTCAATCACATGATAGAATATGGAGATCAGGAACTATATCACTTTTCCCCAGATCTTACAAGGATTGTTAGCTCAAAAACTATGATTTTTATTCCATAACCTGTCATCATCTTTGTTGGATAGAAAGAACATATCATCCTCTCCACTCACAAGGTAGATTTTCACCTTTTTGTTCTTCCCTTGCATCACCAACATATCATATTTTCCTTTTATGATATATACATTCATGGTGAATTCTATTTCATGTATTAAGTCACATAGTTGAATATCACAAATAAATTTGTGACTAGGACCTTCAACAACCAATACATCTGTATAATTCATACCTTTTCCCCAAAACATGTATTTTTCCAAACCAATAATATTGAGGCATTAATCATTAGAAATTTTAAAATACCTTAAATTTCATACTTGATTATTATTGTTACAATATTCTTATTTCCTATAATATGGGAATTAAATCCCTTCTTAAGGATCCATACACTGGTATCATCTAATGATTGTTGGGAAATCTCTATTACTGTTGCCTACTTAGATCCTTTCTTTTGATCCATGTCACCAACTTCATACCTGATATTGATTGGTATTCTTGATCTTCCTTATAGTATGATGGAAAAATCATATTTTAAATATTAAAATTGATTTTATGTTTTTAGATCATTTAATGGTTCCTTGATCTTCTGTATATAACCACTTTGGTTTTACTTTTGTACATTATTTTTATTGTCGTTGAGAAATATTTAGACTAGTTTCCAAATACTAAACACCAAAAATAATGACCATAAAAAACATTTATAGAATATTGAACTCTTTGTTGATGTCTCAATTTATCTTATTCCCTTTAATACCACTTTTTTTATAGAATTAACATTTGGTGAATATCCCATATTTACCCAAAAATATCACCTGATGTGATCTGAAATCTTGTATAACATTTCTAAAATACTGATTGTACCTTGGGTTATCTAAATTATCTAATTATAATCTGTACCCAAATCAATCTTAAACCTTGGAGTGGGTTTTTATGGTCTAGAACTGATCATCACTGAATTCTATTTGTGATATTTCCTGATACCATCATTCTCATTCAGATGTGTATTTTTCATTTATTCTACTAGACCCACATGCTCTTCTTTTACATTTTATATTGCATGGATGAGATTATTTCTTGATGTGGTTCCAAAATTCAAAATTATCCCCTAATATTAAACTTTTTATCATATTCCAATAACTTCCTCCTGAAGATATTTATATGTTTGACCCAACCATTTAGGATCTTAGTCAAATTATCAATGACCTTGATCTATTCTTTAACTTTGAACTTGTATACAATAGTTATCTCTGAGTTTTTTAGGATTCTTATTTGAGTTTTTTAATTTCAACTTTTTATTAGGTCTTGTCCCCATCCTATGCCTACATATAGAATTTTTCATCATGAACAACTCTTCTATATTTCTTCATTTTGTCTCTCAAAACATCTATTTATTTAAGAGTGTCCTCTTGATCAACTTAGAGATCAACTCGTCCATCCTCTTATCCTTTTTCTACATCTCTTTATTCCCTTATCTTAAAATTTTCCACACTAGAAAACATATCATTTTCTCTATAGTAATTGTATTCTTCAATTTATTTTTCATCAGTTTCCACTAAACTTCAATTTTATTATAAAATCATGTTCTTTTTCTTTAAGAATTTTTTTTAGTTTTTCCATTACCATCCAGAGTGGATGATGACTTATTCATTAAAATTTCATCATCATCCCCATTTTCATCTTGAAAAAATAATTTGAAACTTCAATTAAAGGTACCCAAACTTCCAAATTGAAATCATATAAGTGGAAGTTTCTCTTTAAACATTCATTTTACCTATTTGATTAAAGAATTTGAATGAATTAATCCATATATTATTCTTCATAATTATCGTATTTGGTAAACTCCATCATGGCCTTGAATTTGAACTCTTTGGATTTTCCTTCTTACATAGTCTGATTATAATAATTTCCCATTTTTTATTCAACAAAAGTAATATATAAACAATCTAATGTCATCTCCTTTGGATCTTTGACCTCCAATACAAAGACTTTCTAATTGAACCGATAAGGAATTATTCTCAGGATGTGTGTGATAATATTTATATCATTGAGGATTTATCTAATACCGTGAATATACTCTACAATAATATTCTCCTAATCAAATAATTCATCAATATAATCATTATAGTGAATCATTATGTCCTCATAATTGTTCTAAAAAACATATAATTTATCTTCTCAAACTTTTAAATATCCTTCATATATATGTTTAAACTTTTCCCACATTTCATGAAATTAATTACAAGACATAACCTTTATGTCAACTATATTGGATAAGGATCCCCCTAAAGCTTTTATTCCTCTAGAGTTATTATATAATTCTCCAAGGTCTTCTTCTGATAAATCTCAACTTCATATATGGGACAAAATTACATTTAATGTACTTATAAAAAACATACATTCCTAATTATGATATGTAATATAACATTTTATTCTTCTATAGTTGAAATTTTTTCCATCAAATATCAAAATCTATTTGTAATTAAGAACTTTTGATACTTCCACTGAGAGAGAAACACAAACTTTAACCATTGGTTCTAATACCAATTTGAGACCAACCCTATTAAATCCCTTGATATATGGCTGAATTAGGGTATGATGGATTAAAACAACTTCCCCTTTATAGATCTTGTTTCATTTCTAAACAAAACTATCTTCTCTCTTATTCTCAGAACAGTGATTAAATCGAATTTAAAACTTGAACAAGACATGACAATTTTACTTGGTTCCCCCTCATTGTGTTATGTACAATGAGTATACAATGGAAACATTTCAACGTACCAAATATACTATAGATCACTATTGTTACAATGTTTGTATCGGACCCACTTCCACTCCCAGTTCGCTACCAATTACACTTTGAAATCTCACTACTCTCTTAACTGAATTATACTCATTACTCCTTCAAAATATTCTTCTTTTAATCACATGAATCAATGTTCTTGACATCTTATTGTGTTTTTCATTAACTTCGACTTTCATCCACCTAATGAATATCAATTTACCATATAATTTTTAGGCAATTAATTTGGGTTCATGCAACTCCAACATTCATGAAACCTTCATACAAACTTCACACTACTTCCATAACTTTCATGAAATGTTTTTTTTTTACTATAGAAATCCAAAATTTCACACAATAAAAGGTTTTTATCTTAACTCACTTGGTCATATAGACACAAGTATCTTATCTAAACAGAAATAATTTTTTATTCACTAATTCATGAAATAAATGACTTCACACAACTCTTATGCAATTTTATATCCCAGATATTCACTAAGTTTTAGTCATCTTAATGATGGAGGTAGTGGTCAATTTATAGATACAACCCACCCTACACACAACTACATTTAATATAATAAACCTTACACACAACCTTAATGGTTTTCTAAACTAATAATTTGATATATCATTTATCTCAAAGCCCTCTACCATCACACAAATTCCATCTAAATTAAACAGGTTTGCACAACTATAAATTTCATGGATCTTTAAAACTTTCTTGAAACACCTGTAATTGTAATATTTCTATAGGGAAACCTCAAATATTTACTTTTGTGAAACATCATGAAGCTATTTCAGCCATTCGATTCACTTTTTCATTGCACAATAATCCTTCATTTACAAAAAACAAAATTTCTTTCCTCAATGTTTTGGCCACCAAAATTTTGGAAAACACTGGGAAATTTCACTACCATAAGAATTCAAATTCATGTGCATATTTTAGAGCATACATAGCTCTATTTTGGATCATTTCAAAATATAAATTTAATATTCATACTATAACATCACAAATGAACTTATTATCAATATTTTTCAACAAAATCATCTAGCCCAAACATATTTCAATGTATCCATGAGAGATTTTTTCCCAAAAAGGATGAAGTAATTTTTCTCTTATATTAAATTCTCTACTTCATACTCTTCTCTTATTTCTAATACTCTTGTGTGTCAAAATATTAGAAGTATGAAACACACTCTTTAAATTCTTCTAACATTTATCTTATATATTTATAGATTATAATATGAATAATCTTAACAAAATTCATTTTTATATAAACTCTATAGATATTTCCTTGATTGTTTCACGATTATGAATATATTTAATTTCCAAAAAATCATGTATAATCTTCAATTTTGGGAAAAGTCAACTCCTAGATTATTTTTTTACTTTTAATATCGACACAAACCCATGTCTAATATTATAAAATAAAATCTTAGGTCAAACCTCCTAGATATATAAAATATTTTCTATAATTTAAAACTCACTTTAAATCTCAAAGAGGTCTTATACTTTTAATTACTTCATAATTTACATGTTAATGTCACTACGATATGGAATGTATTTGTGTAGCGTTGAGCTCTTTTTAGCTTACTAGTATCTCTCTTGACTATTTCCTCATAAATATTGCCTTGTATAATGGTCAATGTGAATGATAATTATGTTTTATTCTTTAATGAACATCCTAGTAGCATCTTTTATTTTTAATTCTTCATTAAAATCAATTCTAGAAACTCAAACTACCATTACATAGGTTCTGATTTATCACAATTTCCTTTATATAGGTAATTATTAACCATGATCTGAGTCCTGATTACATTTAAATAGGTAATAAAATAATCATACTACATTTATATTGGTCTTGTGTAATCAATGTTACTTTTATATAGCCCCAAATGACAATGACATAGAGTTTAGATGTTCTTAGTTACCTTCATGTAGGTCCAAAATATCATACAAGCTACTCACATCACTCATGTATAGATAAATTCAATTAAAATAACCCTAAATATTCTTCACATAAGTGCATTATCTCATAGGAACATAAATTTACTAACACGTAGATTATTTATATTACAGTCAACTCAAATGACTTCCTCATAGTTAAATTATTTCATTAGAATCTCAAATCTCATTCATGAAAGTAAATCATATTATAGATAGCTCACGTATGATAAAACACTTTTCCCACATTTCTCTAATGTATCATACATACTATGAAATACACTATGCATAGGTAAAATTCCTTCTTGGGTTCCTCATGTAGAATAATTTCCTTTTAATATTTTTCATCTATCATCTAGAACTTATAGATTTAAATCATGTGCTTTAATTTCTATTTAACTTATTCTGAGTCCATTTCAGATTTCACAAACACACTAAAAAATGTTATATACAGTGTTCCGTCATCCACCAACACATTTCATTAATTCCTTTGAATATTTTCTATGAAATCACCATAATTAATTGTTTCTTTGTATTAAATCATTCCAAGTATCTTAAAATCAACGCATGCTTGATATCTAAGATGCAACCTAAAATACATTACCAATTAATCAGGTAAGTCTACTAAATATTTATATATTCTCAACAACACATATTGAAATCCTCTTATCAACAAAGTATTATTCATTTTTTACAAAAAATTCAATGAATCCAAAGGGCACAACAATCCCCCCCCCATTGTATTTTTTTGTAAATGCCTTATTGTTAATACATCCACATACTTCCTATATTAAAATGTGTTTTTACCTTTCTCAACCTTATTTATAATAAATAAAAAGTAAAAGGATTTCCCTCAATCAATTTTTCAATCTTCAAACAAATTTCTCTTACTATTAAAATTTAAACAACTGTATTTATAAGTTTTTAGAGATAAGGATTATTCCAAATATAAACAAAATCAAGTTACTTTAGTTGATCTGCTTTAAGTATAAATGGTATAAAATAATGTAGAAAATAATAATATTTCACCAAGACATCAAGGTTCGCATAAAATGGTCAAAAAGTGATATTAATTCAGATATTCTTATTTTTAAAATTAAGGGTTGTATAAAAAAATATTTTTAATAAAACATTTAATCTTTAACACCCTAAAAACACATCATAAAATTTAGGTATAAACCATTTGGATTCCTTTTTTTCTCATATTTTGATCAATTAATACTCCCTCTTCATAAAGACATTGTATACAATAAAAAATAATGGATTTTTGTTTCGTGTATGATTTAGTACCCCTTTCTCTATATTTTAGAGGGCTATTTAGAAATTCCAAATTTATATTCTCATGAAACTTGTGATGTTTCCATAGGTTTGTATCAAGATTCCTTCCCCTAAATGTATGAAATCATTTCATTTATCTCATATAAATTTAAATAAACCATAAATCACATCTTATTTTTTTTGTAGATGTGACAACTTCATTTATATCCTTTAATTCCTTTTATGTTAGAAAAGATAAATAATAATAATACGGAATAAGAAGGGGATTCTTTTTTATTTATATTTAACAATGAGGTCAAGAGTTTTATTTCAACTTGGGTTTCTCATTTCTTCTAAACTCTTCACCACTTCACTAGTTAACAACCTTAATAGGTTGCCTACTCATTTTTACTCCATTATCAATGAAACTTCATTTTTATTTACTTACATCTGTGTTTTCAAGTTTTCTTCCTAGGGAGGAAGGATAGTTATGAAATGTTTTATACTATGCCCAGTCCTCCCACATCTTCTACATAGAATTTCATGAACAATAATATCTATATTTTTAGACAAATTCCCATGAACATACGCTTCTTCTTATGATCTCACTTTCTTCCCTTTTGTACTTGAACTAATTTATTTATTCTCAATTTTTTTTAATCTCTAATTAATGAGTAAAAATAGTTATAAACTCTTTCTTGACATTATTATCCATCTTGGGTGCATTATAATATTTTTTTATTACTCTCAAACCAACCATATTTTTCCTTCTAAAATTATTTTCCTTTTGAATAATAGGGAACGTCTCATTGAAAACTAATCATACACATCTCATAATTATAACCTTTTTATCCTTGTATATCATACACTTGTTCTAGATATCAAAATTTATTTTTAGTGGATAAATTTAATGAATTATTGGTCATGGATTCCCTTTAATAATATTTTATCCTTTTTCACACAATAAAATTACCCATTGGTTATTCTAAAATCCCTAGTAAAGACATATTATACCACTAAGAGTTATATATGTGTTCATACCTTCCACAGTACTAGAATAAGACTTGAAATATCTTCTTTCTATGAATCTATCTATAACATTATTGGTGTTGAATTCCATCAACTTGAGTCTTCATTTCCCTAGGTTTAGTGGTCTTATTAACTTCCTTGCTTTGATGGAGAAGAGTATTTCTCATATTTACACTTAGTCTAAATAGATTCGGACTCATTTTTAATCCTTTCACTATTAGAAATAATAGGTCTATTTTCAAACAAATTTGGTGAATATTTACCTTGTTCTCTTGAACCTTTCTTCTCGTCTTCTTGAGAATACTCGCCTTTAATGTTAATTGACTTGGTTAATTCCTCTACACTATTATTTAGCTCATTTTTTACTTTTAGTCAGATATTTTCTGTCTTATATAAATCTACCTATTTCTAAGCCATTTTTTTCAAATATCACTTACAATTTTCTCAGTCTCATCCACTTTAAATCTATTCACTTTAATCTAATAAATAGGATGTGTTTATTTTCTCTTATATTCTACTTTTTCTATAGTAATATTTTTATTTTCTTTCATTGGTTTTGTCTTTTATTTCTTGATTTTTGAATTGATCTCATGATTTTATTCCAAATCCTATTTCAATATCCATTCCATCTCAGTACTCTGTTCTTTACCATCATCACTACTTAAAGAGTGAAATCATTTTTCAACATGGGATATAAAATTTACTTCATCTTATAAAGATATACTTAATGATGAATTTCATTTATCTTACTTTCTCATTAAATTCAACTTCCATCTACTTGAATTGATATTCTTATTTTTCTTATCCTTTTTTTGTTTTTGATAATTCATGTTTTCCTCATTTCACTCAAATTAAGCCACCTTACTATTTGGATAGTCATAAGAAAAATATCCACTGCCATCAAAATTCCATCATTTTATTAATTTTTTACCTTTTCCTTCCTAATTTACTATTCTAAATATTTTTAAAAGAAGAAAAATAATCATATTGATGTGTTCATTATCCTCCTCCTCATTATAAAAACTTAATTTTACAACCACAATATCTTTCATTTTAACTTTTATCATGGGATCAAAAGAAATATAATATTTCTATTTCTTCTTAAATTTTGGTTTTATTCCTATTTCATAATAATTTATAATATTATAAATATTATCCATTGTCAATATCTTCTTATAAGGATAAAACTTCTGGATCATGTTGATCTAGAAAAAATTTCATCATCTTTTTACTAATGATAGTTGAAGATTATAATTAAATCCTCTAATGTTGTAAATTATCTAATTCACCCTAGTTAAGTAGTAATTAATATTATCTTCATAAGTCATTTTTATATATTCAAAATGGATCCTCCAAACTAACATCTTTTCTTCTTTGACTTTAACATTTTTTTTATAATTGTTTTTCAACTTATCCCATATTTCCTTAGTGGTTTGAAGTCCCATGACTTATTTAAGACCATAAACAAGAAATTAAAATTTCATTTAAATCCTTACCATCAATATTCATATTTTTCCTTTCATAAATTATTGTATAATATTCCTTAATGACCTGTGTAAATACCATTGTTTCAATATCTTGAACTTTAAGACTAAGATATGGGATGTAGGGTAGTATTTTATTTCTCCAGTTGTGATATTTATTTGCATTTAAAGTAGGAACACCCATACTATTCATATAATTAATGTTCCCCATTCCAAAATGATATATGGATCACTCAGAGGGGGCCTTTTCTTTGATAATAATTCCAGTGCCCCAAATCTAGTTGTACAACTAGGAGGGATTAAGTCTAAACTAGTGATATCTTTTTTTATGATTTATTATTTTTAAACCCAACCTCTATGACTAGTTAAGGTCTTGATCCATTTTTCAATTGTTTTCTTAATATTTCTCACATTCATGCAAATTAAATAATAGAAAAGTCCCACAAGTATATAAAAGGTTCATCCTTGAAGACAAACTTCTTGTAATATTGGTTAAACATCCTAATAGAGAGTAATCACTATATATGAAAGTTATTAAAATAGTAGTTTGTTATAAATCAAAATAGAAATTTCTATTAACTAGTTATACAACCCAGTTAAAAATCTACTTTTTAAATTATTGGTTATAAACCCCAATTTGAAACATCAACTTAAGTTCCTAGTTAAACACCCCAATCATTTGATCCTTTAAATTTTATCTAGTGGTAGAAAATCCTCCTTCTTCTTCAGTGTTGTTTCTATGCTTCCTTGATATGATCTTCTCCCATGAGCCTAAAATATCAGGTTTTCTCATGTATATTTTTCAATAAATTTGACATCCACTTGATCAGGTCTAAAATAATCAAACCTCACTATATATTATCTATAATATGTTTCTTACTTAGTGTTTTGAATACTCAAGGATGCAACCTAAGTAAGTGTATCAATGATTTTATCAGGTCATAATATTTAAGTAGATTAAGGCTGATAAGAATGTTTTCACTCCCACCCACTTGATTTATGTTGAATATATCCTTCTCTTTGGGAAAGATTCAAATAAAAACCATTTATAGCATTCAAACGCCCTTCTATCATTAAAAAGAAGTTTCCAAATAGGCCATCAGTTGGGGGAATACTTTATTGTCTTTGGTGAAGTCATATATATGGGAAATAAGGATATGGTGGCTAAGAAGCTTGGGGTGAGAAAAGGTTCCATTCATTTCACATATCTTGGGGTCTCTCCCTTTTAGAGGAGAGTCAATAGACATTTACTTAGATGAATTAGCACTTGTGTCATCAACCAATAGGATAAATTGAAAGGGAATTCAATATCCCAACCTTAAAGAGTTTTCTTTGTTAAAAATTACATCACTTAAAAGTTTGTTCATTCTTTCTCCATTTAATGGTGGCCAAGAGGTTTCATTAACAAACTTCAAGTCATGATTAGGAATTTTTTATGGACAAGGTCTATGCATGAAAGAAATTTTTTCATTTTGTCCAGGAATGATTGTATAAAACTCATTGAAATTGGAGGAATTAGAATTAAGGACTTGAAGGTTTTCAATGATGGCTTAGTCAACAATTTCACATGGAACATGCTAACCTAAGATGACCCATATTGTCATTTTTTGTCCAAAATATTCTGGGAAAATATTCTGGATGGGTTCCATTACTATCTGGGATCTTTGGTTTGGTTATCTATTAAGTGATCATTCAATGAAATTACCCTATAAATTATATGGTTTCTTACTAAGGACTCTAAAATTAATTACATAGACACTTTTTGGCTCGATCATCCTCCTATGAGTAGGTTGGACATCCCTCCTAGTAGTATGTAAATGAATATTTATAATCTTACCACACAATACAGAACACTTGATTTTATTCCTTTCTAGGTTGTTAGGGAAATTAAGAATTACACCTTCATGAATGTTGAAACTACAGTGTGTAATCCTGGATGCAATGGACAGTTCACTATCACAGAATATTATAGGCTCAATAATGATGGATCCACCAAAATTACCACCTATATTTCTTTCTTATAGGTCATTTTTATTCAAACTTCACATTTCATTCTTCTATGGGGAATTTGGAAAAGGAAATTACCAACACAAGACCAATTGAGTAAGAATGGCCAGTGCATTGCTTCATCCTACCCACTATGCCTACGTGTTGTAGATAATTTATAGTATATGTTCATTGAATGTAAATATGAAAGATCTATATGGTAATATATTGGAAAATTATTCATCCTAGATACCAACACCAGAATATCCCTCGTGGATCAAGTCACCTTCCTCTGCAACACTGAACAAATCTCACAGCTACATAACCTACTGTTAGCAGCCACGACATCTATCTTGGACTCCATCTAGAGAGCCCTAAACATTAATCTGTTCGAGAATCATGTTCCCTCCACTTATGTTGGTATTATGGAGATACACAGATATATTCAACTATTGTAAAAATTCAGGTTGGTTGGATTCTTAGAGGTGTAGGTGATCTGAATATTCTTAGACTCTTGGGAGTGGCAGACAGACTGAATCGTCTTTTGGTTCTCAATTCTATGAGATGGACACCCCCTATCAGACTATGGGTCAAATTAAATGTTGATGGGGCGGCCTTGGTCATGCCCGGTCTAGCGGGTTGTTGAGGTATCTTTCAAACTCCTTGTGGTTTAGTAAAGGGATTATTTTATCATTACATTGAAATATGAAAAACATATGAAGCTGAACTTTGGGCTATTATTTATGCTATTAAGTATGTTATCCACCATAAGTGGTATGATTTATGGATCAATTATAATTCAAAAAAAATTCTTCACATCATTGAAAGAAATAACCATGAATATCCCATGGAAGCTTCTACCTCGTTGGGTTTCTTGTATGAAACATATCCAATAGATTAATAGGCTTGTCTCACATGCTTATAGAGAGGCTAACCAGGTGGAAAATATATTTTCTAAGAGGTTATTCCTTGAATCATATATAATGTGGGCCTTATGGGCTCCTGATTATTGTACCCCACTGTTGAATGATGACATTCAAGGTATTGTTAACTCTAGAATTTTCAAACTCCCTTGTAATGCCTATACTTATTTGATTTTTCACTTTTCTATTAATAATTTTTTAGGATCAGGCATGCCCAAATCCTAAACTTTATAGGTATTCATTATACTCATTTAATTCCCCATTCATATATCTTATATATTTATAGAATATTGTATTAATATTATCTCAATATTCCTTTTTATATAAAATCCATACATCCTTACTTACTAGGAACATGGGTATAAGGATATTTAATTTCATAAAAATACCATATGATCGACTATTTTAGGAAAAATTATCTCTTTGATTCTCTCTAATTTTAAAATCAAAACAAAAATATTTCTAATCTTCACAAAAAAATTCTTGGGTCAAGTCTCTTTGAGATCCCCAAGATTTTATCCATTTAAAAACTTATTTTAAATCTCCACAAAATCTACTGATTTTAATTACATTGAAATTTCCACATCCATGTCACTGCTACATGGCCTATTTTTATAGAGTGAAACTCTTCTTATCTTTCCATTCGCTCACCCACTCATAAATAAGTTTTTATTTCTAAAGACCTTGAACTCAAGGGTTATAAAGTGTTGAAGACCTAGGGAGTCACCACTAAAAATGAGGTTGAAATCATGTGGTGGATCTCTCTTACTATGATAAATAATAATACCTTCCTAAGGAATCAATTTACTACCAATATTATCTATAGAAAATTTCCACTCCCTCTATGTATGGGTGACCTCTGTGACATGAACAATGAGTGACCTACACTTCTAGATGTGATAGACTAAATACTTATAAATAATGGAGTTATCATGAAGGAAAACAATGAGTATCTTAGAGTCTAACTTTACCAAGGAAATTTTTATGTTGTAAAGCCTTAAAAAGAAAATTCCACTAAATAAGGATATTTTCTCCACCCAAATGGAGTTTCCTAAACAATAAAAAAAATTAACTGAAAATCACTAAACCCCTAGAAACATTAACAATATCCCCACATCTCATAAATCTTTGGGTACATTACCCATTAACATTAAACTTCAACCCAACATTGGGAGGACTCCACTTGACCCACATCCCTTTAGGAACTCTTCCACAACCTTTAGTGTTAATTGAATCCATTTGGAGGAACCCACTTTTGGTGTCCAATAACTCTTAGCTTAATAATATATCATTTGATTATTTTCCACTAATCTATGCTTGGATAATGATTAATGTGAATGATAATGATATTTGAACCTTATAAGAACTACTCATGAGAATAATTTTATTATAATTCTTCATCAAAAATTAATTTTTAGAAACACAAACTACTTTTTCATTGATACTAATTTATCATAGTTACCTTTATATTGGTAAATATTTACCTTGAAATTACTCCCAATTACCATTATATAGGTATTGAAATATTTTAAATACCTTTACATAGGTCTTGGATCATCATTGTAACTTATATAAAGATTTAGGTGACTTTGATTTATACTTTATATGTTCTTAATTACCGTTATGTAGTTCTAAAATATCATACAATCTGGACACATCATGCCTGTATAGATCAGTTCTCTTATGGGAACCCCAAATCTTCTTCGTGTAAGTAAATTGTCTTATGAGTTCCTTGATTTAATTTTTCATAGATGAATTATCATACAGAAATATTAAATGATTTTTTCATAAATTAATTATCTTATATTCATTCATATATCTGTCATGTAGGTAAATTATCTTACGGGAATCCCATATAGGATATTACCCTTTTCCAAATTTCTATAATGTATTATATGAATTGATAAATCCACTAAGAATAGGTAAATATTATTATAGGTGGCATGTATAGAATAATTTTCTTTGTAAACATTTTACCCCTCATCAAAAAATTCCAAATTTAACTTAAATAATCATACTACCTTTTAAAATTATATAGAGGACTTGTCAAATGACTCAACCACAATCCCAAAAATGTTATAGATTGTGTATCATAATCCACCAACACATGTAATTAATTATATCTAATATCAACTCTAAAATAATAATAATTAAATGATTCTTAGTCTTGAATTGTTTGAAGTGTCTATAAATCTATCCATGATTAATCTCTAAGTAGCATCCTCAAATACATTTCCACGTAACCATTGAAGTACCTCTAAAATATTATAGCTTCCTAACAACACATAGGGGAATCTTCTCAACACTATATTTGTATTCATTTTTGATAAAAAAATAAAATACATTAAGTGAGAAAAATTGTTCTAATGTACATAGGTTAATAGGATTATATGTTTAAAAAATTATGATGTAAAATAGGAGTTTTTACTCTCTTAAGTGAAAAACATGTTAAAATTAAGTAAGTGTAAAATAATAAATTTAACTTGCTCAATCCCCCACATGATGTATCACGTACAACTCACTCTCCCCTTTTTTATTTTTTTGTGGGTCACAAAAAATAAATAAATAATAATGAATAAAATTCCTCTTTTATCCATCTCTCATTTCATATAAAATTGTTTTCTCTTTTTATTCTATTTTTTCCTAAATACAGAACAATTTATAAATATATATATATATATATTACTTTATTTGGATATAAAGAGGTAAAATGTGTAAAATAATGATTAATTATGTCTTATGAACCCACTAACAAAAATAAATATAGGAATCCTTTCAGTCAACCTAAAATAGTAAATCTCTCCCTATAAATCCCTTGAAAACACCCAATCACCCATAATTACTGAAAATATAACAAACAATGCACATAAGTGATGGGTGGTTAGGGATAATTATTGATATTAATGTGTATTGAATAGTAGTTATTCCATGGTTTCTAAATCTTAAGAAGGTTCAAATTTCTTGGTGTCTCAAAATAGAGGATAATTGTATAAGGTTATTTTCACAGAATCGTGGCCTCTATCATGAATTTAGCATATTTTAATTTTAAAGTATAAAACAAAATCAAGGAAATTAATTAATTCTCTATATGATTTATTACTCTTAATAAATTGATTATAAAGATGAATATGTAACAATGGGATTATAATTTATCTTGGATAATGGATTTAAACAATTTGGATAGCCATTTCATGGCTTGGTAATTTTCTTATGGTTTATTTATGCTAAGGTAAAAACTGTGAAAATGGTAGATAGTTTCACTCATAAATAATTTAAATTCAATAATATTAGAATCTATTAATACCTCTAAACTATAATGGTGTTGTTCACAAGGTATGACATCTTTCTTATTCAATTCTCCTAACATATAAAAACACCAAAAATTTAAAACTGAAAAAAAAAATCATAAAAAAATATAAAATGGATTCTAATAACATATTTTTCATTATTATTATTTTCAGTCCATAAACACATTGAAACAGTTAAATACATAAGAAGGTATTTAATTCCTAAGATAATTTTTCCTCAATATCATGACCTGAACCATTAGGGCCCACCTAGAAAGTGATAATCCAAGTGTGTGAGCCAAAGACAACCTCCAATATGCCAAGGGTTGGAAACCATCTCTAAGTAGTCATATCTCTCACATGGGAGGCCTATACTAAGGTAACTATACACATGAACACATGTCTAATATCCAAACAAATCTGAATGTAAAACACAAATGATACCATAATTTAAGCATAAAACTATATCTCGCAATTAGAGTATGAAAACATTATGGGAAATCATAAATTTCCAATGAAAAGACCACCAAATCTATAAAATATTCCAACCTAATATAAGGGATGGGACTACTATAAAATGAAATAGCAAGTATGAAGTGTGGTCTATCTATCGCAATAGGATTTTCCTACTCTGTTTCCACCTAGGACTTCGTCAAAAGGCATGTTACCTCCAAAAAAAATGACATGTGCGACCAGATCCCATACATGGGTGAGAATATACATGTCTAGTAGACACCTAAAATCACCAAACAAAAAGAATCTAGAGTGTACTCATCTCATCAACATAGTGTAATTTCAATCAGGAAATGAGACATAAAAATAAAACCAAAATATACTCAATATATAAACAAATTATTAGGGTAAGATCACAACTATACACCCATCCAAAGTATTATTCATTAGGCTTCAAGGTAACAATAAACCAAGAGAACTCACTCCATAATCTTGATAAAAATGATGGCGCTCATCTGAGAATATGTGATCGTCAGGCCCCACAATAAATAATTACTCATTGGAATTCATAATATCTTGATTCATATATAGAGTATTTTACCGGGGGCCTATGGTGTATAATAGACCCAACCTAGAATAATATTCTATGTATGGGATTTTATTCTCATATTTTTTGTTAATGATGATTCCACACACCCTACTAATGGAATAAGAAGAAATGATAGAGGATTATACCATTAGAAACATGGATATATTTCTGAACTCTATCCATGAATAATCCTATATAGGGGAACAAATCTTATTCTCAGGATGTGATACCTCACTATACCCTCATATAGATAGAATAAGAGAACAACCCCTATGAAAATAGTTCTACACTGAAGAGAATGTAGGTATAAAATTTCCCTAGAGAAAGTGAATGGAATATATTGGTAGTATGCAACATGTATCCTCTACCTTGGGTCTACCCATGTACTTTGTCTTGTGCCAATATACTATGGTCATTACCATATACATATTAGTTCATGGGTACCTAGCCATATTTGAGTATCAGGTTATGTCTGTGTACTCTGGTCATGTCCATGCCCATGTACCCTAAGGGTACACACTAAGCCATTGTTCACAGGTCACATGACATGTGGTAGTTCCCACAAATTGTGTGATGTTTTACTTTTATGAAACCCTATCTATCCTAAATATGGGACTAAATGGAATTTTTTTTGGACTACAAGCCATGTATATATAGAATTTCCAAAAAAACACAAGAATCTTCATGCAACTTTCATGCGCCAATTCTTCCCTTGAGTCATGCACAATAACTACTCATAATCATGGATGTGGTATTGATTGGGACTCACCATAATTGGAGGTTGGATTCTTGCTAGCCAATCTAATCTAGGATCATCGGTCATCACTCCTTACAACCATTGTAATGCAAAACTACAAACTGGCCTCCTCTGATCCATCACCAGATCGTCTTTCATAGTCTTCAAACCTCGATCTTACCATCAATCCTAAACCCAAACCCATGGTGATGATCTGTTATTCCAAAGAAATATTTTTCAACAATTGTTCAATTGGTATTTATCACATCACTGAAATAATGGAATATTGGTAATTAATGTCTGAATAACAGTGAAATAAATGCACAAAACATGATAATAGAAATTAATCTTGTCCATTTTTTAGGTTGGAATCAATCCATTATCATTATAATTTTGAATGAAGAACAATAACTATATATTTTCCAAATAAATATCAATTCCTAATTTCTATAAAGATAAAAAAAATTCTTGTTAATCAATGTTCAACCCGTGAATCAATTTTTTAGAAGTATTGATTCATGTTAGACATAGAATAAATAATTTGGGGATAAAATCTTACAAAACAAAATACCCTTCCTCGAGGTTGGTTCAATCATTGTAAAAGAATGGTCATAGGTCAATGTCACTGGCAAGATCCACAAACTCTTTTGGAACATCGATCTCCAAAGCATGATCTGTTGTAGACCATCTGAGAACCCCACTAAAATATCTCCACTCCCAATACCAAGGGTAATAAAAATAGCCATAGGTATTTTCTATAAGTGGGTTTAAATAGTGGATATTATGTATTGTGATATAATAAATAATATATTTATTTATTTATTTATTAAATTTATAATACACCCACGACTTCCCTTAAACAAAATACCTGATGCACTTAAATATTATGCCATTCCTAGGGTAAAAACTACATTATGAATTCAATGGTTATCTCATATTTTTGATCTAATACTCCATATGAGAGTTATTCTATTATTTAATAAAAAAAATCAGTCAGGATATAATATATTTAATATTTTATAAAATTAATACAGATCCTTCCTAGGCCGTGGAACCTCATACTAACACGACACCTTTCTTAGAAAGTATTATTTAAAATATACTAAATTTTTTCAAATAAAAAATATATTCATTACATTTTAATAAAATTAGGTTTTTTATCTTGAAAATAATAAATTATACTCAAAATAATGAGGGAACTTGTCTTGTATCTAGTTATCCTAATCCTAAGTACTCTCCTAAAGATTCTTATGCTACCAATGAACACACGCCAAGGAAATTACTTTCCCATAAAGGATATTATCCTACCAATACATGATATCTATTGGGTAATCTACAAAGATATATCCATACTCAATTTCTAGCTCTCCCCAGTTGATAACATGTGGTGGGTCAATCACATGCCTACTCGGTTGAGACATATAGAAGATGTCATGTATCTAGTATTATAACAGTAGTAGTGCTAAGCAGTAGGCCACCTCTACAACACTATGTAGTATTTGTAAAGGAACAATGAATATTAGATATAATGTTTTGCCCCATCCAAATATCTCAAACCATCACAGAGGAGGTATGTGCTTTACAGTGGACTATCATTCACCCTCTGAAAAGTATGATGTGCTTTCCACCTTCATAAAATCCATCATGAGCATGTCCAGTGAATATTTGAATATGTAAGGTCTTACAGTTGGTATCTTAAAGATGATCCTCCCTAACATACTATAGAATAATATTGGTAAAAACCATTTACTAGAGGTAGTATCCACCATACACATCCACTCATGAAAAATGCAACAAGTCCAAATGCTTTGATTCCTCACTACAAAATTGTGAACAAGGTCATTTGTTAAGAACATTTTCCACCACATTCCCCTTACTGGGAGTATAGACTATCTCAAATTCATAATCCTATAGGAAATATATCCATCACCTCTATGTCATGTTGACATAATTTTTTTGAAAATATATACTTGAGGCTCTTGTTCTCAGAGTATATGATAATCTTCTCACCCATAAGATAGTGTCACAACATCTATAGGGTGAAGACTACTACTATTAGTTCAAGATCATGGGTCACGTAGATCTAATCATGGGGTCTAAACTATTGGGACTTATATACAAATCACCACATTCTTATGTATCATAACACATCCAATACTAGTTATGGAGTCATCACAGAACACTATGTACTCAACACCCTCCTCTAGCAGCCTCTTGATGGGGGTTCTTGTCAACCTATGTCATAACTCCAGAAAATTATGATTTCACCTCTCTTTAAAAAAATCCCCATAAAATTCATGGAAATAATGATTTTTGATATCCTAGATAAATTAGTCCTGAATATTATATAATAAAATCCCAACTGAAGGAAGCTTCATACCTCTATCACGGTCTTAGTTAACTCCCAAGTTAGAACTACCTCAAACTTCACTGAGTCCACTTATACACCCTCTATCGAGATTCATATCTCAAGAAGTGGACCTCTTAAATCAATAAATTAAACTTCAAGGGATTCCCATACATATGGTGATCTCAAATTACATCTTGAACCATCCTCAAATGTCTCATGTGATCTTTCTCTAATACTAATTACACTAGGATGTCATCGAAGAATACTATAATGAACCAATCTAAGAGGGGCTGAAAAATCTAGTTCATGAGTCCCATAAACACTGCTGGGTAATTCATTGCACCGAAGGGAATTACTGATTACTCTAAATATTTTTAGTGACATATGAATTTCATCTTTTGTATTTATTTATCTAAAACTCAGAGCTAGAGATAGTCTGATATGAGGTCAATCTTTGAGAACAATATTGACCCCTTCAGCTGGTCGAAGAGGTCATAGATCCCCAGTAATGATACTTATAGTTCATTTTCACCTGGTTTAAGTAAAAATAATCCACAAAAAACCTCAATTTATTGTATTAATTCTTGTAAAATAATATTGGGGCTTCCAAGGGTGACACATTGGGTCTAACAAATCCATTCCTCTACAAATCCTCCAACTGCACTCTCAACTCGTGAAGCTTGGTGGATTCCATCTGATATTCTAGCATATATATTAGGGTATTCCCTAGGTCAAACTCCATGTATAGTTATATCTCTCTATAGGGACTTAATCCCAACACGTCCTTAGGAAATAAGTTCTCATACTCTTCCACTATTGTAGGGAACTAATAGCCCATAACATCTAGTGCTTCAAGGGTCATACTCTCCAACTAATGAGTAATTGTCAATATCATCATGTGTATGAGTTCATCCTTCTCTTTTTGGGTTTCATTCTCACAAATTAAGGAAAACTTCATCCCATCAATGTGTAAACATCACATAATCTTCCCAAAATAGTCAATACATGCATGAACTAGGAATATACAGTCCATACCTAGAATGACATCATAAAGCCTCATCGTTGCTACAAGGAGATCCCATTTGAAGATCACTCCCCCATGATTCAAATAAAACTATCGTAAGATTTTTGTGATCATATAATCCCCTCTTGTAGAAGTATCTAACTATAAATGTTGATCCAAAGGCTCTGCTAGGATCTCTAGATCTTGAATAAGGGAAGTGGAAAGAAGAGAGTGGCCCTATCTTGTGTTTGTTAGTACTATAGTTGAAGTAGATAAGACATAGATCATACCTATAATTAAACATATAGCCACCAAGTCATAGGACTTCACTACCTAAACCATTCCTCATCCATATCCACCAACTCCCTGAGCCTTGAGAGGACCACCTAGGGGTGGTGGTGGTAACAGATCAAACCATCATCCACCTTTCGGTTCCCTCCCCAGTCTTATTCCATGACTACTTCCCTGAGAACCTTTGTACTATAAGCTTTCTATCTTCCTATATTTTCCATATGTAGTCTCTATATTAGCCACATGATAGGTTGTACAATCTGTTACGAGATGTATTTGACCATCACAAGAGAAACACTGACTCTCCCCTGGCTGACTCGATCTGTTTTAAGAGCCTTAAACTATAGACCCCCTATATTGAGACTATATCCTTGATAATATCGTATGCTTGGATCATTGTGTCTACCATTAGATACCCAGTGTCAAAAGTCTTATATCATGTGTTACAAATACCAACAAAAACAATTGATGTATACTCATACATAAATCTCTCCACCAATAATCTCACTCACGCACCCAATAATAGGTAGGAATACAAATAGATATCACTTATACCCTAATATCTTGTCAAATTCCCCACTCGAAGGTTATTTATAGGAATAAAAAATCACAAAATATATCTATGGAATATATTTATAGGTTGAAAAACCTATTCAAATACTCTTCCATAGTCACACTTCCCTGCTGAAGCTCCAGAAGATCCTGGATTTTCACTGTTCATATAGTGGATGGATAGAACTCCTCCCTAAAGAGACACATTAAAATTATCCAAGATAGAGAAGTTTCTACCAATTTTTGGGTCACTAAAATCCACCGTATCCAGAAGTTTCATGAATAAGGATCCCTTTTAGGACCACCATTTGATCTGTAGGTGTCTCAACGTGGAAAAACCCCCATGTAACTACCTCAAGCTAGTCATCAGTTTCCTAGGGGTTTGGCTTGACCAAACACCTGAGTGGTAGATGTATTTGAAAATTATGGAGTGATTTCATACTATATGCGTCATCCACTAGAATTATTTGTGCAAATTATTTCATGAAGGTTGGTGGTATGACTAGAAACCACCCAGAGGTACCACCACCTGAATAGGTCCCTGTACCGAATCAATGCCACTAGGTGGATCATTGAAGTTAAAATTATATGGAATCATGACTAGATGTCATCGTGGTGGAATCATAAAATTTAAATATGTACCAAAATCAGAATATTACATTTATGGAGCTAACACAACAAGTACATAGAAACCACAACCCATTCTTATATGATGCTTGTACAAATGTTTTACCAATAACTAGTGGATAATTGTTCTGAGTTAATAAAAAATTATTATAGTCCTAGTTAATGGATATTTTATCCACTACACCAACATTATATTCTATGTACTGAGATATAAAATCAAAAAACTTTTACATTATTTCCCTAGTCCCAAAACTGAGCCTCAAATCCAAAAAATCTCAAAAATATAGTCTTAAGATGACCTCCTCTAATACCACTCTGCCATGACCCAACCCACTGAGACTCACTAGGCTAGAAATAAGATTAGTATGAGACCCCAATCCTCCATCCAATAACCCATGTTTTGGTGACTAGTTTTGAGTACGCATATCACTCACATGGGAGGCTATAGCCTATGGTACTTGTAAATACGCACACATCTCCAATATCCAGAAAATTCATAAAGGTAAAATATAACTAATACCACAATTCATGCAAACATATATAACATTAAAGTATGAAAAAATTAAAGGAAATAATAAATAGACAAATATAATCCCACAAAAGCTTTAAAAGAGTCCAACCTACTAAAAGGGAGGGGACTAATATCAAATAAAACACCTGGTACAAACCTTGGTATGTCTATCTCATTATGCTCCACCTACTCCAGATCCACCTAAAACATAATCGAAAGTCCTTCCATCTTCATAATACAAAACATTTGTTGGTAGAGACCATGAAAGTGTGGGTATATACATACCTAGTAAGACTCCCCAAAATCACCAAACATAAAGAATCAAGAGAGTAGTTATCTCATCATCATAAAGGAATATCAGTCAGGATATGATAAATAATAATAATAACCTATATATGCTCAAGATAGACACTAAGTATCAAGGTAATATCCCAACTATACAACTAGACATCGGGTTTTGTGGAAGGCTTCAAGGAAATGCTCATCTGATAGAACTCAATCTATATTCTAGATAACACTAATGGAACTCATATGATAATTCATGCTCATCATCCCCCGTCATAAAGAAGTACTCACTTGAACTCAAAAGATCTTGTTTTACATATTGTGGATCTCACCAAGGGCCTATATATTATACCAGACTCTCACTAGAATTAACCACTAAGTAAGGGATCATAGGCCTATGTATGTTTATCATGATGATTCTTAAAACCTATCCTATGGAAGAATAATAAATGATATAGGATCACAAGCCAAGAAACACTAAAGGATTACTGAAATCTATCCAAGACTAATATCATAGATAGAATCAAATCCTATTTTTAAGACACGGTTTGTCACTATAACCTCATGGGGATGGACCAAGGGAACAAACCCTAGAGAAATAGGTCTACAAAGAAGTTAAAGAGGGAATAAAACCACCTTGTGTAAAGTATACGGCATATACTAGTAGTACACAACATATCCTCTCTAGCCTAGGTCTTCATGTGTACTTTGTCCCATTCCCATGTACTTTAGGTCATGCCCATGTACTGTGGTCGTGCATGTGTACCAAGTAGTGCCTGGTTACCTAACTGTGTTTGAGTATCGAGCCATACTCATGTATTATAGTTATTCACGTGCCCATGTACCATAAGGGTACATGAAAATTCACCTATAATAGGTTACAAAAAATGTGGTAGGTCCCACATGGTGTGTGATATTTAATTTTTTTCAGAACCCTTTTCGCCAAATCCAAGGGACTAAACAACATGTGTTCTTCAAACAACACATCATTTATAATAATAATTTCCAAAAAAATAGGAATATTCACATGAACTTCCCATGCTTCATCTGCCCTTGTTTCCACCGCCAAATATACCAATAATCACAGATCTGGGCTTGATTGGGCCTTACCATTACTAGTGACCAGATTATGGCCACTCAATATACTCGAGAATCATCCACAGTCACTCTACACAACTGTTATAACTCCAAACTATGAATCATCCTCCTCTGATCCATCACCAGATCATACACCATTATCATCAAACCTCAATTTCACTATCAACCCTAAACCAAAAAAAATTGGTAATGGTCTATTGTGCCAATGAATTATTTTTCAATGATCATTCATTAGGTGTTTTTTGGACTGTCATCTAAATGGAATATTGGTGATGAACACACAAAGAATGGAGGAAGACATGCAGAAGACACAGCAATTGGAATGAACCTTGATCATTGTTCAGGTTTTCCTCAATCATTTATCATTAGAATAACAAATGAAAAACAACAATAAGAGATAATCCAAAGCAATATAAATTCCTAATTTCTCAGAAGATAAAACAATAGTCATAAATCAATGGTCAGAACCCAAATAAATTAGTTAGAAGGATGGATTCATGTTTGAAAAAGGAAGAACAATAAAGGGGTTAAATCTGACAATAAAAAATGACATGCCTCATGTTTGGAGCATTCTCAAGAGAAGAACAGTCACTTGTCGATGTCATTGGCCAGATCCATAAATTCTTTTTAGCATATCGATCACCAAACCATGATCCATTTTTGATCTTCCAAGAATTATCCTCCTATGGCTCCACTCTCAAGTCCTAGGGTTATGGGGATAATCCTAGGTATTTTCTATAATCAATTTTAAATAGTGGAGATTAGGTCTAGTGATATAATAAATAATAAATTTATTTATTTATTAAATTAAAAATCCTCCCATGGTCAAAAATAATATAAATACTTGACATTGACAAATATTATGTCATGCCTAGGGTAAAACCCACTTATTGGATTAAATGGTTGTCTCAAATTTCTAATATAAGACTTATTTTGGGAGTTATTCCATTATTTAAAAAACATTTGCATGATATAATATATTTATTATTTTTATTATATCAATATTGACCCTACCTATACCCTAAAATCTTATTCTAACTCAGTGCCTATATTAAAAAATATTATTTAAAATATCCTAATTCCTCACAATGAAATAATATATTTCTTACACTCTCACTCACACTTACCTCAGACACAACTTTCAATCAATTCTAATATGAATTTTTCAAGGAATAATAGACTTAAAGAGAATTATATATAATATTTTGAAGGAAAGAGACAACCTAATAGTACCTTATTCATATTAAAAGTGGACAACTTTGTAAACATAGTCATTATTAATTTTGGTTTTTTTTCATTGATCCATTTAAAAACATAGTCATTATTAATATTGATGATGAAAATTCCAAAAGAAACATAAAATCGACCCATGAAATGTAATCCCAAAACATTGAATATTTTACAAAAAGAATAAAAAAAATTATTGGGGGATTTTATTTCTTTTACAAATACCTCTAGTAAATTTAGAGTATGTACATGTTTTGAAAAAATCATATGAGCCATTAAAAATTGTTGGCCAAAACAAAAAAACTTCCAAAACCTTTATATCTATTACTTTCGGTCTAAAATGGCCTCCATGTGCAAGTGTATATCAAAATAAGATCACATATTTTACTTCATCCTCTGGTACACATATCTTAATCAATAAGTTACTATAAATTTTCCATAAATAAGGATCCTCATTGAAAAATTATTTTGATTCAAATTTCAATTTAGGAGTTTGATTCATATAAAAGATGAAAAATAACTTTGATGTGACTATGAATTTAACCATGTCAATATATTAGGATATCATAGTGTCATCATAAAAATGATCACTATGGAGAGAGTTATATTGGGTTTATTTAGTGGGGGGTTTATTTCATTGATATGGGGAAATATTATCATTAATTCTACGACTAAATTCTCATAGCCCTTCTTGTATATCATCTCTAGTTTGGATTCTTGAAAATGTAGCATCCACCTCAATAATATTGTATTTATAGTATAATTTTTCATTAAATTCATAAATACTACTTGATTAGAGTAAATAGTTACCTTACTTCCTAACAAATATGAGTGAAATTTCCCTAAAGAAACAAAAATATCCAAAAAAATACTTCACTATTATTGTATAAGTGATTTGGATTGTTATTATGGGACAAAACATCCCCTGCATATTGGTTATAAGCATCACATAGAACTTAAAAAGGTTTATTTTAGTCTCTTGGATATATCATAGGAGTTTTGTTAAGGATTTATTTGATATTTTTAAAGGATGCATTGTATAAATCATCAAACACAAAAAAAATCTATCTTAATTAGGTTGGTAAATGGAAAATAAATTTGTGTAATGTCTTTAATAAGTATTCTATAAAATAAATCATGTCCTAAAGAGCTCTAATGTGCATTATAATAGTGGAGTAAGGTAGTATAGAAATGATCTCAGCCTTTTCCTTATCTACTTTAATTACCTCGTTAGAAATTATATGGCCCAAAACAATACCATTTTCACCATGAAGTGAATTTTTTCAAAGTTTAAAACTATGTTCTTTCCAATGGATTTATTTAATAAAATTATATATTTTTAAGAAAACATTCAAAGAATGCCCCGTAAACTATAAATACATTGAGAAATACCACCAGGAACCTCTTAGTAAAATATAAAAATATGATTACCATGAAGAGTTGAAAAAAACATAGTGTATTTCATGACCCAAAATGCATATTAAGTATGAAAACCTACCAAAGAGACAAGTTAAATTTTTTTTAACACGGTCTTTATGAACTAGGGGAACATAAAAATAACTAGACAATCTATCAAGAAAACAACAGTGACCTTTCTCAAATAGACTCTCTAAAATTCAGTCTATAAAAGGGATGGAGAAATGGTATTTTTGGACCACATTATTCAGTTTCCTATAGCCAATATAGACCCTTCAGCTGTACTAAATCCTAGTGAGAACTATCTCATTTTTTAATTTTTTACAATGGTGAATTTAATATTTTTAGGAAAAAATTTTATAGGACACTCTCATTGAGAATCTTAAATAGGGTATATAATACCATCTTTTAACAATATTTTAATTTCTTTTTTGACAAATTTTATAAGGTTTAGGTTGATCCTTCTTTAGGTATCACTTATAATTTTTGATTCACTTTTAAGAGGAATCCAGTGCACACTAATTTTAGGAATAATCCCTAGGATGTCCCCTAATGACCGGACTTTGGCCCTGGTATTTTATTTTATAATTTTAAGTAATGGGTGTTGTTGATTGGATTTAAAACTGTTTGAAAATATAACTAGTGTATTTTTATTTTCATTTAGTAAATAATTTTTATGTTTATATGGAAGCAGCTTTATTTACACATCAAGGGTGTTGTAAAGTTAGTTTTGATTTAGTATTTTATATACTTGAATCCTTTATATACATAGTATAAGTTTTAGTATAAAATATAATAAGTTCATCAAAATATTCCTCATTTAAATCCTCAAATTGGTCAATGGAAAAATATGCTTCTAGATTTAATTGGCTTTTAAAAGTGGATTCATTAGAAAAATCAAGTGAATCTATGTCTCCTCCTATTTTGATTATTTAATATAACCTTTCAATATATTCCTTAGAAAAAAAAAGGAATTTTTGAGTGAGATAGTGTAAAAATAGGTTTCTCCTTTTGAGGGTATTTTATTAAATCCAAAATACTGAAATTTACAGCTCCCTATCTAAAATCCTTTAAATTAGTTCCCTAATAGACATTAATTATGGTTTTAGTAGTCTTAATAAATTTATTACCTAAAATTATATTACAATGGTTTTTACCTATTTCTTCCTCCATATTTAAAATGTAAAAAACAGCTGGGATAAAACGTTTTTCACTCTTACCAGTACATCTTCCAAGACTCTGACTGGATACACAGTGGTTCAACTAGATAGTTATAAAACCATTCTAGTTTTACTTAGTTCTCTTACCTATAGAAAAGAATAAATTGAATAAGTCATAACATTAATTGATACTCATAAATAACACAATGAGTTATTAAAGTTTATCTATCTTATGTTCCAATGGATACTAAAATTTCTTAGGTCTTATCATTACCTAGGTAGTAATGGTGATATTAGAGTAGATAAATATCGACTTAAACTCACCTTTTTATTGCCTTAAAACTTTATCTTTGTTGTTAACATTTCCTTGATAAACATTACATACCTTGGAATTTAGTATATGTAATACAACAAAAGGATGTTGACTTGTACATTTTTGAATATTTTTAAATTTCATTACTGTAGGGTCTCTTAATTATTCTTTTTGGGTGGATTTATTCTTATAGGTAAGAGAATTTGGGTTTGATGTAGGTCATCCATCATATTTTTTCCTTTGTCTTTTTTTCTTGTTTGTAGCTCCATAGGGACCCCCTATTCTAGTTTCTTTATAGAGATATATTCTTCCTCATGATTTCTGATTCCTAATACAACTCCAAGTTATGGTTCTTCACTGCTTTTAATCTATTTACACTTCTTAAATCGATATAAATAAAATTTTATTTACGGTTAGTAATTGATTGTTTAGGGATATTAATTAATCTTTATTCATCAGGTTATTCAAAGTGAAAATAATCAACCTAAACTGGCCTTTAAAATCTTTTAGTTTTGATTAATTAGTTGGGAGGGTGGATTATTGGTTGGTTAAGACTCCATAATCCATATTAATGGGTTATTAATTGAGGTTTATTGGATATATTCTTATGGGTTGTTTTGAGAGGGTTGAGTTACATTCCTTTAAAATGGTGGTGGATGAAAATTTTGGTGGAAAGTTAATATTTGAGGTTATTTATTTTTTACTCTATATTGACTTGTAGAATACTCTTTAAAACCTTAGATGGTGGTTGGTTATTGTCGATACTACCTCTGATACATGGAATCATAACATACTTTCACTTGAGGTTAAACATCAATGAAATGATATAATGAATGGAACAACTTGTAAACCCTTGATAGTGGGATGGCTATGCTTCTTGAACCATATTCCATGTTAACTATCCCCCAATACAAGTTACTTCTTTTATTTTAGTTTCAAATAAAGGAGGGTTGGAAATTTTTACCTCATGTACTCTTATAGTTTTAGATATTTTATTGAATTGTTAAAAGTTTTATGAGATCCTTTATATCATCACCCCATATTAGTAAGTTATTTGTTGATAAGTTCTCCTCTAGAAGAATCATCCAATAAATTTTGACCATTTTCCAATAGTCCTTGGTAAAATAACACTAAGAAATAGAGCTCTTCAAAAGGTTCATGTGGGAAGGATGATGTGATCCTCTTAATTCTCTCCCAAAACTCATATTGAGTTTCCCAACATTATTAAATGATTACATAAATATATTTCCTTAGATAAATACTTCTTAATTTAGGTAATAAATTCTCGAAGATGGCCTTTAATTTTTTACCCCTCTTACTGACTTCTCTCAACTTTAGGTTATAAATCCATTCGTTGTTTTATCCTTATAAATACAATGGAAAGTCCATCCAGCTAATTTGAACCTTAGTGAGTCCTCTAGGTTAATTTTTTCCCAAAATCCCAAAATTTCATCAAATTAATATTGGGATCCTCTTTTGAAAAATCATAAAACATAGAAAATTAATGAAATAGTCTATTTTTTATCTAAAAACATGTTGTTTATTCAATTGTAATGCCTAATTATTATTATTAGAGATAATTTCATATAACTATATAATTTTTCTATTTTGTTGATCCATATTTCTATCTAGGATTCCATTTATAATGGTGGATCTAGTGGAATAATTGGAACAGTATGTAGAGACTCTCAAAGGAATTTTGAAAAAACTACCTCTCCACATCCTTATAAATCCTTAAGTTTATAACCCTTTGCAGTTTAGTTCTTTCAAAATTTTGTTTAAAACCAAATAGGTGATCCAAACATCATCTAGTCATGTATTAAACATGTATCAACTAAAAAAATAAAAAGGAACTGTTTGGACTACTTGGAAATGGGGTCGAGTTGATGAATATCTTATTGTGGAGCTATTCTCAAACAAAATGTTTTTCTCAAGAAAATGTTCTAAAGTGGGCCTTAGGTTGTCTCCAATGTTATTAGTGTTTTATGTATGTTTTTATCTTTTATTTCTTTACTTCGATGTGTGTTGAAAATAGTGATTGATTGTGTTTGAGAATGAAATTTATAAGATTTTTTTAATTTATTTTTAATGATTGTAGTCTAACCTTGGATATCCTACCTCACTTTTAGGTAACAAAATAATTAAAATTAGTATCTTGGCCAATATTTTAGTTAATAATCATACTCTTTATAGAATGATCCAAAGTTACTCATGTGATTTAGTAATTCCAAGTCCCACATGAGAAACATAGTTCTCAACTTATTTTTTTAAGTGTAATACCATTATAATCATCTTAAAATTAAGTTATCATTTCCCATTTCTTTTATTTTTTCATGTGTACTAGTTGAGGGTCAAAATTAAATTATTTGATCATATCTCGATCACTCACATCCTTACGGTCCCTCCCCATGATCTTCCCTTTTCTCAGCTCAATGGATTATGGCTGCATGGAATCTTGGGAGAATTTATTCCTAATTTGTCCAAATAGTGGAAATAGGATCGTTATTTTAAGTCATTCCCATATTAATTCAGGAATTTTGTATTTAAATTTCCATACTCCAAAAAAAAATTGTCCAAAATTCATACACTTGGAAGCCAATTTTTTTTGTATGACTTTGAATTCGTATGAAATTTTGAAGTTTTATTCTTGTTGGTACAAGTCATATGAAATAACTAAAGCCATACTAAATGACTAGGAATTTATACACTCATAAAATCAAAATTATTTCATATCCTAGGAAAAAATTCATACACTCAAAGTATAACATTAGAAAGAGTAATACATAATGATTTAAAGTCATAAAAAGTGACAAAATTTATATGCTCTGGTTGTAAAATGACCCAAGATAATCATAAATTTATTATAAAACATTTTGATAATTTAAACATTTCATCACACAAAATAATATCACAATATCAATAATGAATGTTTTTGTGTCATCGGGGACTATTAAATAAGAACATGTTTTAAAAAAATTGTGAACATATTCCATAATCGCACCCCTCTAGACCTTATTCTAGACATCTCATGTGATCTAATCATAATTGTAACTTGTGTAATTGAAACATAATAAATGGGTGACCTCAAATGCTCAGTAAGGGGAAATTTTCAATTCATCCTAATGGTTATATTATAAACAAGTGAGAAACATGAATAGTAGATAAGTATATAATAAAAATATCATTAGAACATAGAATCATAATATGGTCATCAATGAGGTATAATAATAATACTTTTACTTGGAATCATAAAACAATAATCCCAAATAATGGGATCATAACATAAAACTACAAAATATCTTAGAAAATAGTAATAAACAAGAAATTTAAAATAGTATGAAAATAAAAACAACTTATAAAGGTGTAACAATCATTTTAATTGGAAAAACATTTGAGATAAGTCATTATTCTCATGACTTTGTGAAAAAACACATTATGTATATGCATTAACGTCTTTGTGAACAAACTCATTATGTCTATGAATTAAAATGTGAGAAAACTCATTTTTTATATGAATTAATATTTCATGAGATATAAAACTTAGCTAATGTTTTGGAGGGTGATATAGAACCCCACCCATCATCAACCATTCATATGAGTGTCACATAAAATCAATCATCATCATATCATAAATAACCCATGGAAAATTAATGGGTTTCATAAACATTTCAAAAATAATCACATGATGTTACCTTAATAGATCAAATAATAAAAAGGTTTCACTTCCAAAAGGAATCATATCATAATAGAATTTATGGGTGATTAAACCATCTCTTAATGAGATAATATCCTTAGACAAAAACAGTAGTGAAAATAGGAAAGTGTTCATAATAACCTTTTAACCATTGTCATTAAAAGATAGAGATACAAAGTTCACTAAAAAAATTGAGGAGGAAGAAGAAGAATTTTAAAAATATTATTATAAGAGCTCCATATATTGGATCCTAGTAAAGAAAAAAAAGGTTCAGAGGAAATATTGTTTTGAATGTGAAAATAAATGTATTTCTTAAACATTATGGGTCTTTTAATGGAAACCCAAACTAGAGAAAAGATGAATGGTTTTATTTTAAAAAATATAGGTAAATAGAAATAATATAAATAATAAATAATAAATATATTTTGATTTAATTAAATAAAATATTTTTTTATTTTAAAAATGTGGACATGGAAGAGAAAGATCTTTTGGTTAGGATGAGAGTTTCTTACCAAGGTTACACTTTTATTGGATAAGGTAATTCATTTAAAAATATATTATTGATGCAAAAATTAATTTCCCCAGAAAATATAATAATACCATATTTATTAGGTTAATTTTTTAAGCAAGGAAACCTTGAAGAGAATATCTAAGTAAGAAAGCCTATCACCCAATAATTAGTGAATTTAATTGATGAACCCTTACCTTGAAATCCTGCTTATTTGAACACACAATAACCACCTATATAACAAAATGAACAATCATAATCACCTATTTCAGAACCTTATTCTTGTCTATAACCTTTTTAAAACTTCATTCATTATTATTCTCTATATTTATATTAGTTATTTAATATCTATTTTTAATATTAGGTGTGAGTAGTATTGATTATTTTGAACTAGTTTCGTAATAATGATGTTGTTCTTTTTTATTCCCCAAAAGTTCATCATTCTATTATTATTCATGATATAATAATAATTTTTTCAATAATTCCTTAAGTCTCAATTCGTTAAGTGAAATACATGGATATCTTTTGTGAAAAAAATGAAGTTGAGATGAACTAGTTTCGGTGTGTCTAACGATTGAAAGGTGATATATTGATAAATATATAAAATATTAATATAAAATTTATCGAATATTTAGAAAAAGATAAATAAATTATTATTAAATAATTTTACCATTAGATAATATTTTTTAATCATTAATGACTTAAAAATTGTAACAGTGTTCACATAGGAGGTAAAACCTGACCCAAATGAGAGCGTGTTATAATGATTTTATGAGTAATGACATATTTTTATATAATTATATAATAAATTTAAAAAAAATATTAAACATGTCATAAATATAATTTAAATTTATTTAATTCATTCTTAAGACCATCCATGTAGGGTGGTGATGAAAAATAAAATTTATTATTCATGGAGGCAGTGGTCAGCACATACGAACGATTAACGATTTCATTTCTCAATGAATGGGATTGAATAAAGGTATATGAAAAATCTTCATTTAATAATTATAATTTTTAATATTAAACATATTAATTACTCAAATATATCCTTTTTACTAACATTTATAGGTAGTGATGAAAATCAAACCTCATCATGTCATCGCATCGGTAGTCTGCACGTATGCATGATTGATGTTGTCTTTTTTCTATGTGGATGGAAAGGATTGAATAATTTTTTATTAATTAATATAAAAAATTAAATTATATTAATAATACCAGTTTCACTATATTATGGTGGATAGAATAAGTTTTGAATAGGAATTTTTAGAAGAAAGTCTAAGGGGTAGGAAATAATTATCTTCAGAAAGTAGCATTTCTCCTAAAAATGCATTGAAAATAGAGGCCATAGGCTACCAAATTGAGAATGGAGACTTAGTAAAATGAGATAGACCAATATTAGGAGGAAAAATTAAGTTATTAAGGTTAAAATTTGAAGGTAAAATTCTTCTTGATTTTGTGAAAATGATCTCCTTTTATAAGTGTAGGAAAATGGATTTTTTGTAAATACTCATTGTATCTAAATAATTCCAAAACAAAATTCAAGGTGAAATGGATCCAAAAATAGCCCATAATTTATTGAATAGGGTTTTGGTTATATAAATCCTCAATAATTTGTTTTAAAACATTTTTTAAACATTTTTTATGTCTTTTATCATTATATATTTTCACTTTACCTTTTTTGTTTCTACCTTAGTAAATAATTTTTTTCTGGGTAAATTAGGTTTTACAAAAAATATAAGATAATAACTCTTAAAAATATTTGATTTAATGAAACAAAATCTTTTCTCTATATAATCTAATTAAATTTATAAATAATATAAAATTAACCATAAAATTAAAACAACTAATATATAGAAAAAAAATTATAGAAAAATAATGTTTCAAAATTAAGTGTTCTTAATATTATTTTGTATTGATTACTAATTGAATGAGGGTTAATATATTTATATATAGTTTTAAACATTACATCAGATTCATTACTCATAATATATTAATTTATTTGATTATATATAAATTATACAATGTTAATAAAACTTCCACTCTAAATTTGTTTTTTATTTTAAAACTAATTTTAAAAGGTGAAGTGGGAACCTGTACAACCAAACCATCCCATTAAAAAACAACCACAAAATTAAAATTTAAAAAGACAGAATTAAAATTTCAAATTTTAAAACTGAATGACCACCACACGTGCTGATTGATCTTTGAGCCCAGTGTACTGAGCCTGCAACCGCACATCACCGACTCAAATTAATATCCTAGAATTACTATAATGAATCATTTAATTATGAACCATATTAATTAATATCATAATAAAAACATTTCAAAAGTAAGATATATAGTTGTAAATCAGGAACAAAGCATAGCCACACTGCCTCGGTCTGCATAATATCTAGAACCTCATGGGTATTTGGAACCTTGAGTCTAAATCCAACCAGATCTTCCCTCAAATCCTACCAGCACACAGTGACCAGCATGAATTCCAACCAGTACCAGATCTTCTAGAATAGTATCACTGGAAAAATGATGAAATACATCAGAAAATAATCAGAATAAGAACCCAAAAACTAGAAAAAAATCAATTGCACCAACATCATCATCTAACTTTGGAATCAATAAAAATATTGAACAATGATTGAGAGAACCCAGAGAAAGGGAGAAATTGACCACAAGTCGCACATTCTATAAAACCCTACCGCCCCCACAAACACATCCCAAAAACTCCTTGGAAACTATCTCACCCAACTAACATAGGAATTAGAAATTGATGTGGATGATAGAGTATAGTAAGGGAAGATAGGGCCTCTATAATGATCCATGATAAATCTAGCACCATCAAACTCATAGATAACATCTTCAGAAAACCTAAACCATAAAAAAAAGAAACAAAACTCCATTGAAAATCCATCAAATGACCAGAGAAGATGTTATCTTCAACAGTAAACATACACCGAAATGGAACAAACTGAATTAGATAGTCCTAAGAAGAAACAGAACAGAAGTAAGGAAAATTTCAAAGAAGGTGGGAAAAAGAAGAAAACCAAGAACACTTCAATATCCCACAATAGATTAGAGTAACAAGAACATAGTGGAAGGAGGGGAATAAGGAGGTGAAAAGAAGGAAACCCTTTGTCATTTAAGAACAGAGATCAAACCGAGAGGGAAGAAATAGGATCAGAAAGTAGGAAGGAGAAAATTATGATTCCAGGAAGTGAGATGAAAGGTCACTATATCGCCATGGGGAAAACCCTAGGAGGAGTATAAGAGTGCTTGATCGAGAGAACTAGGAGAAAATGGATCTATTTAATAAAACAAATCATTGAAAATAATAGTTTTACTATCATCATGGCAATTAACTATAATCCTAGTAATATTATATTTCTTCCTAAAAATGAAATTGAACTTATATAATAATAATAAAATACTGATATAAATATTAAATCCATTTTCTTATATTTAATTTTTATTAGTGATGAAAAATAATTTTCAATATAAGCGAATAAAAACATATTTTAGAGTAAATTATTATTTATATTTCTGAGAGGTCAAACTTTGATTTTAGAAATTCAACATAGTATTTTTAAATTATTTATTTTAATTTATAAATATATATTTTGTTATATAATAACTTTTAAAATATTTTAATTCATTCTTGTATTATGATAATGTTAAAAAGTGACGGTATTATCAAAATTGGTATTTATACACTATTCACCTAAAAATAAATTAATTTAGAGAAATCCAAAAAATTTAACCAAAGAAAATATTATTATAATATGTTTAAATATTAAATTAATTTTTAAAAATTCAAATTCCAAAATTTTATAATTATACTTTGAAATAAAAAATTAAAAAAATATAATGATAACTATTTTCATGAGAAAATAGATTTTAAAACTTTTAACTTTTCTTATACATAATTATTATAAATTAATAATTATATTTTTATTGTATTATTAGTATAAAAATATATTTAATATATTTATTTTCTTTAAATAAAGTGTATAAAATACAATTTTAGGAAAAAAATTGATAAAATGATCTCGTTAATTTTATCAATGGAGTAGTAAACAAATATTCTTTTTCTTTAAAAATTTAAAAAAAATGTGTAAATTTAGTGTGATAAATTACTTTTTACATTAATAATTACATTTTTAAATCATCCTATTTTATATTTACATAAAACCTTAAGATATCCACATAAGATCTAAGCATAAGTTAAACTCCGGTCGCAGTCGTGGTTGGTGATTCTGCTAGTATGGATCTCATGTTAATCTCTATGTGCTTGAACTTCTCCAAAATAATATTTTTCTCATACCATAATTCTGGGAGTTTGACTCAGTCATGGTCAAGGGAAAACTCTAGTTATCCTAATTTTTTATAAGATCAAACAAATTATCTTCATAAAGGATACATTCACTACCCGATTCGATTTCTATCTTTCATAGATTTCAGATTATGGTTACTTCTTTTTATAACCTCTAATTTAATGGCTCTATTATAATTGTCAAATTTCATAATTTTATTATAAAGTGTTATATTTTTGTTTTATTTTAGTGTTTCATGTGATACAATATATTTAACTCATTTGGTTTTAAATAAAAAAACATATTAAAATATTGTGGCGTTACAGGCAAAGACAAAGTTATATAATGGATGGAAATTTATACAAAATTTCAAATTCTTAAAATTGGGTAAAAGTATGGAATTTGGGCCAAATTCCTAGAGGATCCATGTAATGTATTATTTTCATCCACTCGGGAATTCATATGCACCCCAAATTCATATGAAATAACTAGGAAGTCTGATGAGAATTCTTTAAGGTCATACAGAGATCAGTCCTTTTTTCATTTTTACAACTTCAGAATGACAAACCCTAAAAAATATAATACAGGGTTTACTACAGGATTATCCCATTTCATTTATAATTTCATAAAAATATAATTTAGAGCATGTTATCAATTTAATTCCAATATTAAACAAATCATTATATGGATTTCCAATTAATTCCAAAATGAATAAAACAAGTAAAAATCATGATTTAATACATTTAGTTAATTAATCATAGCTTTTAAAAAAAATATGAATGGATTTAATAGTTCTTAAATCAATTATGGGGTTAATTTCAATTTTAAAACATATCCAAAATTTGAAGATATTGGAAAATGATTCTTCTTTCTATGGTGATGATATGTTTTGGCCACCACCATAATAATGGTTCAACTGTTTCACTTTGCAATATCGGACATGACCGATGCTAGCCAGGTTAGTGTTCAGGGGTTTATAGGGTTGGGGTATATGGAATTGTATATGGGGATCAGTGTGACTTACTATCACTGACCACTATAATTTGAAAAAAAAAATTAATAATTAAATAATAATATTTTTAATATTTTCATTAGTAAAACAAAGAATATATTTAATTTTAAATACATTAATTAAATGCAACTTAATTTCATCAAAAATACCCAATTTTCTTATCTTAAGTTGACCATAAGATCCTCTTTTACTTCAAAACTTCATTCCATCTTAAATAGTATTTTAAAATCATGAAGTTTGATGGTTGAGTCATCTATTTATAAACAAAATAGTTTAACCAGGGGTCTAGGATCCAAAAAAAGAAAATTTTCATCAATAGATGAATCAAATTAGACTAAGAGATAATATGATAATATAATTTCAATATGAGGTCCTATTTGAAAGATATTTTACGTTTTTTATTTGTAGGTATTTATTTAT
The DNA here is from genome assembly GCA_963277665.1 of Viscum album. NCBI lineage: Eukaryota > Viridiplantae > Streptophyta > Magnoliopsida > Santalales > Viscaceae > Viscum > Viscum album. The sequence goes on from OY728141.1 coordinate 738,119,388, forward strand.
AGAAAATTAAAAAGAATCATATTTATGCAATAAAAATCTCATAGTGTTTCATTGAAGATTTTGGAATCATAATTCAATAAATATAAGATAAAAATAATCCATTGAATTTGTAAAGGTAACCCAATTACATGAAAAAACTAATCCATTCTATAGTAAAGATTGGGTAATTACATGCTCTCCAACTTCAAATATTTTTATCCTAAAAATAAAAACACCACCGTGTGGTGAAGCTATTGATCTCATATTTTATACATGTGATATAAAGTAATCATCTATATATCATCATTCCCTATAAAACTCACTTAGGGATAGTAATAAATTTATATATAACCTTTCACTTACTTAAATAATATATACATCCATATCTTTATCTTTATCTCATCATTTAATGATGTCAAACTATTCATAAATTAAGCACATAAGCTAAAGAACATAAAAGTTTTTATTACTTCACTTGGTAGTGATGATAATATTTATGGGTATTTCACCTTGCCTATTCTTATTATAATTCAAATTGTTACATTATAAGTAAAATTCATATATAAATATAACTAAGTCTCAAGTATATCTGTTACAACTAAGAGATAAAATAAATATCTTAATCTGAGATAACTGCCAAAACTGTCACTTTTAATCACATTACCTCATATATATATATATATATATATATATATATGGTATATTTCATGGATATTGGTTCCCTAAATTTAATGAATACAATAACATGTTAACTGATCATTTATCACATAGAAAGTGTATTTATATTTTTTAAATAGACTAATGATATTTATAAAAAACACCACATTTTCATTTTATCTACATCATAGGACCATAAAGTGATAACTCTAAACTTCTATAGAATCTCATTTCTCTATTTTCATTCAATGATAGATAAATAATTTAGTTTTTAATGAGAAGAAACTTTATATTCCTAGTTAACTTTTTTTATAAACATTCATGGTATATTCTTGCAAATTTGGGGTACTACTAACCAAAATGTGTAAAATACCCCTAACAAATTTCTTTCATAGCACAATCAATCCCACCATTTCATCCTAATGGATTTCATCATTCTCCCCACCTTTATGGAAAAATCTAAAGGAGTACCGCATAAAACCTTATAACCATGTCTAACCCAAATTCAAATGCATTTTAATTGACTTGAATACACATAAGAAATTAGTAAAAAAATTCTCCAAAATCAATCTTAAACACTAGAATGGAATTTTATCAATATCGATATCTCATTAAATATTCTATGATATATGAACATTCTACACATCTCTCTTTATTGATAAAATAAAATATTTCATGATTGACCATCATTTAGAAATTACTCAAGGTTAATAAAACCTTTACATTAAATGATCTAAAGATATTATATTTCCAATTATTATTATATTTATTTGAAATCACAAATCAAGTCAATCATATCAATGATTGAAACATTGATCTTAATAGAAAAAACTAACTCTATCATTTTAGTAACTCTTTTCACACCAAAAATGACTATATTTGGTGATAGAATCTCCATTTATAACTCAAAATTTCTTCAATATCATAATTATCAATCCACATACCTTGGAAAATTTCTATTTTATAAAAATTATTACTTGGATAATGGTCTAGTAATTTCCAATATTTCTATGGGAGAAACTATCAATGAGGTTACATAATTGAAAAAAAATATATCTATTATCATATCACACTTCTTCATCCTTTATCCATCCCACTCATTTGGTAAATAGCCTATTATGGATCCATACTTCCATGTCAAAAGAGTGTGATCCTAGTCATAGCCAGTTTACCACAATTGTTTTCATTGAACCTTATGATAATACTTTATATATCGACTGACTCTGATCACAACCAAACTTAATCACATCTTCTAATCACTTCTTAGTATCTACTACTATAATCAAAGATTTATTTACACTAATATATCTTATCATGAAGGATAAAGATAATCCAAACCTATGACATATAAATACTAGTGATTTAGATCCTTTTATAATAAGTAAAACCTCTAAATTAAATACACCATCATATGGTATAAACCCACACAAATCTTTAACTAGGTATCGTAGTACAATGATTCCATTAAAATCACTATTTTTAAACAATAAATCATTAATTACCTCAAATGGAAAAAATATGGACATAAAAAATATAAAATGGGGAGAATGAAACATGAAATTTTAAGTAGTTTCTATGTTTTTATATCATAGTTATCTATATAATATGATCTTTATATTTTAGTCATCCTCTAATACACTACCTCTTAATATAGACAAAGGGTCACTCTAATGGGTATTATTCTTATATTTGAAAAAATTTATCACATGGAAGGTAATTAATACTCCTAAATATGTTGCACACTACCCATGATCCTAATATTGTATATAAGTTGGATCTGGACACTTGATTCTCAACCATATACATTGAAATCTAGGACAACACTATCATATAGAAGGTTTTGATTCTTCAATCATATAAAAAACTTACCACTAAATTTATTTTGATCTTTAATATACTAAGATAAACTCAGTTTATATCTCTTATAGTTACATTTCAAAGAGATTCAAGAGGTAATATCATAACCATGATCTCCTATAACAATCCTTGCACATATCGATGAGACCTACAAAGGTCACCACTCAATGTATCAAGAAAAAAAACAAATCCATGAACTAATAGGTGTGATATATATCTTCTAATAATGTATCACAAACCAATTAACTCCATCAATTTTTACACCATAAAAACTAATGATTAATACATGTCAAAATATTTTAAAGCTCCATATCCAAGAAAATATGTATCTCTTCTGAGAAAAAATAATTTTTTCACCACTTTCTTTCCAACCATGATACTAACTCATCATTAGTTGAATCATGAGAGGTATAAATATCCTTTATAATAGAAAATATCATGATAATTTCATCTAGAAAAGTCTCTTATTCCTAACATAAGTGTCCCATAACACGTGTTTAATATTGAGAAATGAAACTCATATTATTGAGTGCATCATTGACACTTTGTTCTTTTTTTATAACTATTAATCCCTCTCACTCTATTTTATATATTCCCACTCACTTTGATTTATATCCTTGGATTATTACAATTAATTATTATTATTATTTTATTATCATTGTTATTCATTTTTACTATTTCATTCTCATTTTTTATTATTGCTATTTTTATTATTCTGGAATTTATATTTTGTGATTTCTCATATTTTATATTGAATAAATTTCCTAAGTACGGGATAATAATCTAGATGGTCAATATATTACATATTTTTCATAGCTACTAGAAATATATTTTGTATGAATAAATATCCTAAGTATTATAATTTAAAAAAAATAGGATCTTACATATTAGAGGAATATTTCATACATATTTAGATGAATGTGTAATAAAACCATACATACTAGAAATTTATAAAAGTGGAAATATTTTCATATTGGATAAATAATCATATATATTGAAAGTTTTAAAATTAGGCTAAGTAAAAATAACTTATGCAAGGTGTATTTCAAAAAATATACTCATACATATTGAAGGAATCTTATATATGATGATAGAGAGTTGAGAGTTTGGAAAATCTTTGGATGACCCTTACATATTGATTCAATCTAAGGCTAAGGCTATTATATATTTATTATGTCTATGGGGAGGACTCTTAAATATGTAAATCATTAATCTTATATATTGGAGGATGCATTATGTAAGATGGAGAAGTTGGATATTTCTCTCTAATCAAAATATCTTAGATACTCAAGGAGTTTTATAATTACTCTTACATATTGGAGTAAGTTGGAAATTCCATGAAGTATAGACTCTTATATATTAAGAGGAGATACTCTTTTTTATTGAGTATTCATTAAAGTTCTAACCTTTAAATATAAATTATGAACTCTTATATATCAATGTTTTACTTTTACATATGAATCTATATTTAGAGATTAGCATTACATATTCAATAACTGTACTTTTATATATAATCGAATATGAAAGTTTTAATTTTATGTATTATCAAAAAATTTGTGTGATTTCTTTTATATATGAAACAAAACAATGAAGAACTATGAATAATTTTTTATGTTAGATTATCAATCATTTTCTATAATAGATAATTTAGGGAATACTACTTATATTCAAATTCAATGTTTGGAATTTTGAAGGTGTTATTTCATGTGGTTGTAGGGATTATGCTATGATTAAAATCTTATTGACCATGAAGATTTAAAAAAATATTTCAAGGGATAAAATTATAGAGATTATTTCAAATGTTTCAATTATTATGAATATTTTAAAGGAGGATTATTCAACAATAAATTGGTTTTTTATTCAATGGTAATTATTATTATTCTTTCAAGAAATAAATTCTTAATGGTTATAAATATTTGGAGATGAAGATTCTTTTAGAAATGTGGTTTAAAATTTTATAACTTATCATCATAAACTATTTTAACAGAGTTTATTTCAAGAAAAATTTTGTAACATCTAAGTTATTTTATTAGAGAGAAGTATGGATTTATTTGACATTAATTATTTAATAAGGGAGACTAAAACAGTGATAATTATTCTTTGTATTTTATATATGTATTCTAGATAAGTATATTGAAGTTATAGAAATATACAATATGAGAATTGAATAGTGAAAAATTATTTATATTTTATTATTCTTATAACGATGAATTTAAAAAATACTTTATGACTAAAAGAAAAAAGAAAACGAGGATATTGAAAGAGAAGGAAGAAGATAGATAGAGTTCGCAACCTTGTGTTAAATTGTATACAAATTTATACATTCCATTCTAATTTTTTTATATGTTGCAACTTCTTGAACTCATTTTAAAGACTTGGAAAGGGATATGAAGGCCCAGTAAAATCCTTATTATAAGGGAGAGACCGGTAAAATCATTTTTAATATTTTACTAGGTGTCAGCTACATTCACTCAACATTTAGATCCCAAGGAAATGAGATGAATAAAAATAATTAAGCCTAAAATGGGTATTAGAGGAGTGGACTGTGGGATATGGGCCTAGACCACTAAAAAGAATTTCGTTCCCTTCACTTTATTTTCTTTTATGTCAAATTCATTATTCAATTAAAAGTAAAAGGAAAATATAAAGAAAAAACAAGTTTTAAATTGGTGAAGTGTTTTAAATGACTCAATTCACACCCTACCCCTCTCGATTCTTTGTCTACTGGATATCTAGTACATCGCATATGACATCTTATCAACATATGTATCTCGATTTCCATATTGACATTAGTCCTTGACACATAAGTTTGTGAAGGACCCTCATACTCAATTTCTTGGATGAAGTCTTCATCGTCCTCATGATTAGAAATATGTGAAACATAAAAGTATTTATACATGTTATTCCTAACATAGGAATTCACAAATTGTTTCATAAAAAATTATGTTTCATATTCAAGAAGAAATCAAAATTCATGACCAATTTATAATTAAAGAAATAGATAATTTAAAAATATATGATTGAAATGTTCTAAAATTTATATACCAACACAAATTTCTTAACACATGATACAATATCATAAAATAATGAAATAAAAACTATATGATTCATCTATCAACCAAACTATACCATGTAAATAGTTTTCCAAGTAATTTATCCTATTAACAAATGTTATATATCCTTGTGTGAGAATGTTTTGATCACCATACCTTTTTTATGGGTTTTATTACCTCTCTAGATGAATTGAAATCATCTCAAATCGAATACTCAATTGATTCCAACTGCAAACTCCATTTGTAAGACATACCCACTCTGATACCACTCTAAAATGGCTAAACCCACAAGGACACTACCGTGTTTGTTGACAAGGATGTGTGTACATATTTAAGACAACTCCTTATATTATGAAGGTTAGTGACTATCACTAAGTGGTATCATATAAAAATATGAGGCATTCTCCCAAGAAACAGGTAATAAAAAACACCACAACTTCACTAGACAGTAACATGTGTAATGGACATCCATGTGTAATCTAAAATTAATGAAACTATATATGAAATATTATCAGTTGAGTATACAAAATCCATAATAATCATGACATAACCTTCACATAAATGGAAATATAAATAATAGACATCAAAAAATAGAAATACACCACATAATATCACCATTTGGTCTACCTCTATTGACAAAAGCACCATCTCCACAGAAACATGTACTCCTAAAATGGTCAAATGTATGTATAATTATATGTTTTTTACAAAAACATTTATCTTCTAATGGGTGGTTACAACTACCCTATAGGATATCCTATGTGTTGAGAAATGCCAAAGATAATCTCATGCATGCATAATAATCAAAGCATATGAAATCATAATGTGTTGTCATGATCTCACCACTCATTACCACCCATGGATAATTAGTCCAATAATTAGTAAAGAGATACATAATTGTATAGTTCTCATAAGGTTCCACATATGATTTTTAATCGTCTTAAAAATATTTAATTTTTTATCCATAATTCCAACCCATCAAATAATATCATTCCTGAAATCTATACAAGCATCACTCTAGAATTAATAAATCATCTGAAGATGTTCACACTAGAAACTGGGCCCAAAACTAACCAAACATTTATCTATGAGGAATAATTAGTCATGTAAAATTAAATATCTCTTTATTAAGTAACTAATACATATTGGAAATATCATAACCTATTTGAGAATGTGTTTTTTCAGTTGGATACCTAGCCTCACTAATAAGGGATCCATACCCTAGTGATGATAGTGTCAATCAGGGGGATATCGAACCCTATCTCTCACATGAAGAGAAATATTTACATAATAAAGATAGTATCAATATGAGGGGATGAATACATATGTCTATGCTTAATATAGAGGAATAATTCTCTATCAAGGAAAGGATTAATTAAGGGGATACCTAACCCCAAATTTTTACCAAAGTACAAACTCATAGTCATCAAAAACCCTATCTCAATGTTAATTTCATACTAAAAAATATCTAGGTATTGTTCCACTATAGTGTTATCAATCAAGTAATAGGAAACCACTAGAAATAACATATCAACTCCTTAATTAAAATTTTTCCATTAGAAACAAGCATGTCATATTATATCCTAGAAACACCAACCAAGATAAAAATCCAACACATCATTGTCGTCAAAATATCTAAGAACATGAGTGTCAGTAGCATGATAAAGGTTATCTAACTAATAAGTAGGTCAACCGATCATCGACATCAATGTGTAAAATGATTCCAAACACTAGAACATTATGTAATATTAATTGAGGTGGTCAGCCAAATGACATATCAACCAATGTCATGTAAAAGTCAATTATCTCATCACAAATAATAAGGGATTTCTAGGTAATTCGTATATAGTATAAACCATGATCGATATCACATTAGACACTTGTGTTAAATAATAAAGTAGATAAAAGTATCACAACCTTGAATTCCCTATCAAAGTATATTTTGACACACATACTATTTTATTGAATTAAATTGTCTAGTTTAGGATCTCAAAGTAATCATTTCTCATTTTATAACACTAACTAAAGGTTCGTAGATTTAGAAAACTATTAAAGGTTTAACATCATCCATATATTTAAATAATATCCCAAAAACTCCTCATTTGATTGAACTAATAATTAAAATAAATTCCTATATTCATAACAATGAATTTGGGTCCCAGTGAAAGATATTTATATATATTAGTCATCATAATAGTCACTGGACTATTCAAAAAAAATTCCATATCCAAAATCATATTTTAAAATTGAATAAAAATTAAGTAAGCAATAAATGACCTAACATAATATACAGTTGTGTATAAAATTAGAAAATAGACATCATTGTACTCCTATGATTTTCCTGGGTTGACTTGTTGATGAACTTAGAATATAAAATTTAAAATGTTAAAATATACATTAAATTGTCATCAGTGATATTAAAAACATCTCCATCACAATCTTTATGAAAAAAAAACGAGTAAAATCAATAATTTATATTCATAAAATGGATATTGGGTTGAAAATAACATTTTTCACACTATTTAGACATCAACAGGACACATGGAAATCATGTGTGTCATATGATATGCGAGCTAGTTTATATATTGAATAGCCATAAATCACATGTAGATCAAGTTCTCTACTAGGTGCAATGTGTGAGAGAAACTTGGGTTGTTCCTATGATATATTTTTGGTATAAGATTCCGGATAGTTTTATAAAGCATACGAGATGGGCCCATAAGGGGCATTGATGTGGGAGCTCCTCTCGATATTTAGGGTTTCCCCTACTTTCATTCTCATCCCTTCCTCCATCCTCCTCCTTCAGTTCTTGGGTGGAATGGTTGAGGGTTAGGATTTTCGGTGTTGGCGAGGTGTGGCATCGATCGTCCCCTGGTTTCGCGTACTGGAAAGGCCTCTGGAGCTCTGTCGAAGAATGGTAATTCAACCTCCTATGACGAAATCGTTTCATAGGTCTTCGCCCACGCGAAGACCTCACCTACTTCAGCCTTATCTCGGATGGCTCCGTCCTTTGCTTTTCCAGTGGCTCTCTAGTGTGGGTTGCCTCTCATTATCGATCCTTTAATTCCACGTTTCGGAGCTCTGGCAACGAATCCCTTTTTGTTGTTCAATATCCCCTGACAGTTCAGTACAGGTATCTTTTTTCAAGTTTGGACCTGTTGTTGGCTACTGTCGTTGCATTCCCTCTTGGGGTCGCTGTATTTTCCTTCCCATTTTGGTGCTGGTAGTTCCGATGATGAGGTTGTTTTGGGGTTTCTTCCAGCCTTAGTTGTTGCGGATTTCGGTGTTTCGCATAGGCTTCTGGCTTCTTGGTGGTTCTCTGGCGTACCTCGTTTTGGTGGTGTGATGTGTTGGGAAGAAAGGGGATGGTTCTCGGGACCTGGTGGTCTGGATTTCTGGCTCTTGGAACGGTGTGTGACATGGATGGGTGGTCCCTGGTGTGGCGGTAGTGCTACATCCTAAGGAAGGATGATGTGTGCGATGGATTCTATGAGGATGTAGTGTAGGTCGGTGAGTGATGTCGCGACATGATGTGTTCTGGTGGTTTTGGGTGGGTTGGTCCTGGGCAGCTTTCCTTGGCCATCCTGTTATTGTTTTTTGGTTTTTGGTTCTGTTTTTGGGAGTGTTTTTGTGGTGTTTTTTGGCAGTTCTGGCCCTGGACATGGTTCTTTGCCCAGCCCACCAATGGCTCCTTGTGGTGGCACTATCTGTTCGCTGGTTCTCACTTTGCCTCAATTTGATTTATTTTATAAAATAAAAAAAAAATGTTTGGTGGTAATGAACCTTGCTCGATTATGAAGGGTTATGCTTCCACTCTACCTATAATCAGATGAGGTTGTATCACTGGTCAAAGGCATAGTTCATGGGAATGGCCTGCCCTTTCCACCCCTCTCATTCTATGACCATGTTTCATGGATATATTCCCCGCAATGATCTTCTTAACACATGGAAGATCCAAAATGACCCTTAGTAGATAATCTAATAGTTGGATGTTTATATTCCCTAACCCCCCCCCCCCAGTAATACATTAGGCCATGGATATATTCCCCGCAATGATCTTAACACATGGAAGATCCAAAATGACCCTTAGTAGATAATCTAATAGTTGGATGTTTATATCCCCCCCCCCCCCAGTAATACATTAGGCCACTACCACTTCATGCTAGACCAAAACCAAGACTCCCATCATCATACTAATATTTCCACACTGAAAATACATCTAGTTTCTCTAGTTTTCGAGTATGTATCCCAAGGGTGATAGATTGTGGAGAGGACTTGTTCAATGCTTATTCTTTCCACAATGATTTCAAGTTATGACCTATACTACAACAGTTGAAATGTCCTTTCACTCAAGATGGATCAACATTTCTGATAGTGGTAGTGGCAATGTTTTAGGGTTATTTTAACTCAGGGCCATGATAATATAAAAGGGGTGAGGGTGACCAATAATTTCCAAACTTATTCTCAAATTAATACATTAATGAAGGTTAGGATGGTGTATAATGGGGAAGGGCAGACAGTGGGATTTAAAAAAATTAATATTATTATTAATATAAAAAATATATATAGTATAATTTTTTGATAAATTAATTAAATTCCGGAATAAATTAGTGAAAGATGCTTAACAATCCTACCTCCACAGGACTACTAAATCCTCCTCTAAAATAGTATGTTACCTCAAACAACATTTCAAAACCATAAAATTTTAGGGTGTTGTTATATGTTTATATAAAAAATAAACTCATTATGGGTTCATATTCTAAAAATTATAAATGTTCCCACTATGTATAACACATTAGAATAAGTAATACCATGTTGATATAATTTCAATATTAGGTACTGTTATCTAGATATTTTTATTTTTTTTATGGGGTGCCTTGTTGATGAGAAATATATCTTTCATATTTTCACTCCAATCATCTCATGGTGATTCATTAAAGCTTAAAATACTATAATTCATTAAATTCAATCACTAATAGTTAAATCAAATGGGTGCTAGATTATGAACAGGCTAATCCATTCTCATGCTAAACTCAAGTCATTGCATCCATTCCTCTTGGAACCTTATCATAATATGGTCACCTATCAATGAATACCCAAAACTCATATTTAGATAAAAGTATATAATCCTATTACGATAACCCATGCTTTTCACACCCTATACAAGGAAATTAATGGGAACCCAACTTTGGAATGACCTACCCATTTGTATGATCAAGGGTTCGAATATAATTTGGATGGAAGCTAAAACATTTATAGTTTTGAACGATATCACCGATTCATTTAAGCATCCCATGCACTAATTATATCCATTCATACTTCTAATGATTTATCTTACACATTAGACATCATAAAAAATATATTTTAATCAAGTTAATGTGTAACTAATATAAAACTAGTTATTTGTGTGATAAATATATAACAATTTTATTTATAAAATTCATAATGTATTCAATTTTATTATGTTAAAATAAAACATGAAAATATTTCATGTAATGAATTAAAATCACATGTGTTGTGTTTATTTTAGGAATCTGTGTTGTTTGTGTGTTTTGTTTGATTACAACTCCTCTCATGCTTTAAGTTATTTAATATTATCGTATGCCTTAAATTTTTACTATTATATATTGTTTGTGTTTAATACCTCACATGTTTTTCCTCATATCACATGTACTAATTTAGTCACATGTGTTAATATGTTACTATAATGTTTTGTTTTATTTAAATGTGATAATATGATCATGTCTCAATGTATAATGTTTTTTGCTTGATTATATTTAGTGTTAATCTTTTCTATCACATATATATAAATCATGTTACATTTTTTATCATGTTTATTTATTTAAATATATTTTTTATATACCTTGAACACACGTCATTGTATATATATAGTATCATACTTATATATATGTACAATGCTAATATTTTCACCTGGTTCATCAACTTCAATACCTTTTATGCATGGAGGAAGCTCATCCTCTATGGAATTATGACACAAGACATTCACATTATCTTCACCATCTTTAAGGAATCAGAATAATCACAAAAAAAACTACGTCATGCGACCGTGCCCTCAATTTTATCTTCATGGTAGTATGACTTCACTACTCGTCACTTCATAGATATAATTAGAGTACATTTTTTCATGGTAGCTATTGTGTATGAAAACCTAAGGTAGTAGGAATTGGCTCCTTATGGTATCATATTATCCTCCTCATTGTAGCATTGTGCCTCTCCATTGTATCATAACCTCTTCACCCATATGATTGCCCTAGATAGCCACAAAAGAAAAAAATTCTTCATGGAAGGGCAACACTAGGAAAGTTCTCAATTACAGTAGCGTAGCAATTCATCCCATAGTGGTAACACCCCTATTTCCTCTCCATGTTATCACACCCTTACCTTTGATCATAACTCTCCCTCAGCACTTCACGATAGAGGTCACGATAATGCCCCATGGATGTTTTTCATCTTGTCAGACAAGCACCATCGTCAGCTCTTCACAGAAGCATACACATGTCACCATCGCATGGTGGCACAATATCTTAATGGAAACACCTCTTTTCATAGTCACATCACTTCTCTTGGTAGCATGAATCGCACATCCATAGTAGCTCTTTGGCTTCATGGTAGGTTGTAGTTTAAACAAAGTGGGTTAATTTTATCTCATAGTAGCACGTCTCATCTATTCATGATAGCATTTTTCTATGACCGCAAGCTAAAATCTAAAATAATAAATTATACAACAATGAGGCATAAAATCTTCAACCATGAATTCTGTATGGTAAATCAGTTATCAATTTATCTCTTTTTTTACTACCATGCCTAAGATTATTTTAATTTTCTTTACAAATATTATTATTCTCTATTTCTATATTTATTCAATATTTTATTAGTTGGTAGTTTATATATCATTTTTAAATTATTTTATTAGGTTAAAAATTATTTATTAATTTTTTCAAATCACAATGAATTTATTTTAAAATATGAAAAATAATATTTAGTTATTCTTTAATACCTATATTTATCTCAATATAAAATATAAACAACATGTGTTATACTATTTTAAAATATAATTAATGCTACTTTTTTGTTTTAATTATTATAGAATTATTATTAAATGTCTAAAAACTTGTTTAAAGTATTTTTAGTCTCTTAAATTCATATTTACATTGTTTCCATATTTTATCCATGAATTAAGAAATTTTGTTCATACAATCAACTCACTTGTGATATTTTTACTAAAAATTATATTTGTAATTATTAAAACATATAGGGAAAAAATTAAGGTGGTTGAAAATGATGGGGACAAAGGGATTCATACCTAATGATGATATTACAGTCATTTGGAAGGGATCCCATATCAAGATACAAAATAAGTGACTCTTCTATAGCTTCTTTCCTAGAAAGTGAATCAGTTGCAATGTTTCCTTCTCTCCATGTGTGATCGTCCTCCATATAATACAAAATCATTATTCACTTTCTAATATGGTAAGTAAAGTCCCACATGGGAGGCTACTCTCCCCCTATAAGAATTCCACCAATACCTTTGAGTTTGTTTCCACCTCCTTGATATTGAAGTTGTATTACCTGCATAACTATAGTCCAATGATCAAGGCCCTCACTTCAAACCAAATAGAATTACATGTACCATATTAGATGCTAAAACCCAACAACATTGATATACTACCATCACATACATTCCCATCACCTCTCATTGTTCATACCACACATGATCCATAAACATTTAACTTTAGACCATTTAAGGGAGGTTTCCAGCACACCCACAACCCCATATTACTACATCCACTCTCCCCTGAATTCATGATCACCCTTTGGATCATAATTATAAGAGATTTAGAGCCATATTCACAATTGAAAAATCACCCAATTCCCCCACAAAATACTTAACTTGAACCTTTATGAATAAGTGTGAGTATATTTTACTCTCCCTTGCCTTGTTTCTTTCCTCCCATATGATCCATCATGTAGAAACCATCACCAGGGATCTCTCATTGGACTACTTAGTGGATTGATCCCCCTAGAACCAAAAATACAGAAAATCAACCATGTTATCCCCTCTCCCTGAGACTCCCTTGAAACTTATAATAGAATTTGAAATAACCACTTCCCACTCACTTCAAAAAATAGGTTCCATGTGGACTCTATGCATGTGGATGTGTAGAGCTAGAAATGAGAATCCAACAAAATACCTTTCTTCTGTACATTATTTTCCATTTACAGTGCGCAGTCCCTCATTCTCTAAATGAGTAAATTATTCTTCCCTAGTATCCATTTTCACCACATCTTCTAAGACCACACGTTATTCTCACTTCAAACATGTATCATCTGATGATAATAATTCCCATTGAAGCACCCAAAACACAATGCTGAGAAGATACATATATCATGGAAATCGATCCTGATAATTCAATCAAACATGGCTTATTTTTTATTATCAATCGTCATTCTAATCAAGGTCAAGAAAGTAGAGACTTCATGAAAAGAGATGTCTGAGGCTGGAAAACATTGTAAGAATAGAGCATCACTGGACCAATTATCCTTCTAAAACATGATCTCACAAATCCTCATAACCCATATAGTCTTCTCTTTTAAAATCTATAATATTTCAATCATGATTCTGATGAGTCTTGATGGGTTCCTTGTGTTCTCATCCCACTTCTCCCATCCTTTGCGATATTCGTTGATTTATTTTATTGAGTGCTATAGAGATAGTTAGAACATTTGAATTTTAATTTTCTTACATGTTTTGAATTGTTCAAATGATATTTTTTTTGAATTCATTAAATATTTCTATAATCTGTTTTATCTCTATAAGATTTTTGGTTGACTCTATTTTTATTATTTTTTTAATTTTTCTAATGGTTTATTTGAGTTTTATCCTAAATAGTATTCTATATAAGGGATTCAAAGGATGCATGAGATGAGATGATTACACATGAAGAGATACAATTTTTACATGAATTAAGACAAATTGATAAAACTTTTCAAACCATCAAGTGATCATATACACATTTTTTACCATTGTTGACAATATCTAAAGGAGAAATTGAATCTCATATGATGGCTAAATTAACGTTAAAGATATTCCTTGATCCTTACTCAATAACCAGAGGTTATTCTTGATCATTTTTCATCGACTTATTCCTAGTTTAGTCTAATCATTTTTGTTTTACCCATAAAAATTTGTTCTCTCTTTTTAGGTTATGACTCCTAGATTCTAAAATCATTCCTTTTTGGGTTTATGACTCCTTGATTCTAAAGTTAATTATTTTGGGTTACCAGGTAGTGAAAATGAATCAATTTATGAGTAGATAGGTGTAACAGTAGAATAGGTCAAATGTGGGTTGAGCCACTATAAAAATTATATGTGTTCTCTATCATTTTTATTTTTTTATTCTTTATTTCTCAAAAAAAACATAATGTAACTTTTCCCATTAGAAAATATACCATCCTTTCAAACATACCAATAAGAAACCAAAATCTTACTCAAGAGAATGTATAATTGGACATAGATCCTACCCCCATTTTCTATAATACTGCATAATCTCTCATGCCAATGAAAATATTAATTTAGAGTCCCTATACACAAAATAATTTCTCATTAATGATTTGGTTGATCAATATAATATTAGATCCAAATATCCAATAATAATTATAATAAATCATAAAAATGGGATTATAATAAAAAAATAACTAATTTTGGTTGAAATAAATTAATTCTTTCAATATTCATATTATTAAACTTTTTAGAATGTATTCCAAAAAATTTAAAAGTTACAATTTAAATAATATAAATTGAATCATAAAAAATTCATAGCATAAACACTTCAAATCCATGAATATATATAATAGTGAAATACAGAAATATTTAATGAAAATGATATATTTATCATGAGATATAAAAAATTTAGAATAATATCTCACCATATAAAAATATCTTTTTTATAATCAAATGTCATATATATTTGATGTAATATTTTCAATAATATAATCCAAACCATAAATCACTAGCCTAATTAAATAACATGTAGCATTTTCCCTCATATTGAATCTACTGATATTATATATCAATTTTTTCAATATAACATTTTATTATTATTATATTTTTATAGATTTATTATAAGAATAACCACATTAAATATTATGAATGTTAAATATAAATATTTTTTTCCCAATGATTCCATAAAAAATTAACTACAATAAATTCAACTATATATATATATCATTATAAAAGTTACACATTTTGATTTTAAAAACCCATATATAATCCTATTATAGATAATTATACCCTATATCACTACCAATTATATTAAATCCAATGGATAAAATTACTTGATTCCACCCAAAACCATCCCATAGTTAGTGATATCCATATATTACGAACCAAAATATCATGTTCCTCATAAGAGTGTGAAAAATTATAAATATTTGTAATTTATCCAAATATTTTATATGTTAGTTCTGATGTCATTGATGATTTATAAGACATCATTAAATGTTAGTGGAAATAAAACCAAAACAAAAAGATAATCCAAATTAATATAAGAAAAATAAAAATTTCCAAATTGATAAATAATATACCTCACTACCTTGGACTGATCCATCAATGAATATTGATAATCACTACAAAAAAATATAGTTTTTCTTATTTGATTGATCCATAAGCTATAGAATCATGAAACATTCATTGTGTGATAACACCTATACTATAAAAGGTTAGAGAGAATAGAATATTGAATCCACCTCAAATAAGAGAACTAATGGATTTTTTTACTTGGGGTTCAACTCCCATTATATATCCCTTATTTAATAAATGAAGGAGGCTCTATGATCTTAAACATTATTCAATGTCCAATAAACTATTAGAATATTTAAATTGGATGTTATAATGTATTATTTAAACTATAAATCATTACTTAGTTATTATAAATAAATTTAGAATTAATCTAACAAGTTTAAATCACATCATCATACGATGTGGAGACCAAAACACATTATAGTGACATGGAATATATGAAAAAAAACATAGGTAGTGGTAATGTGATGTCACATATTACAATAATACCATATATGTCATAGGAAGTTATATAATATATGTAACATACTAACCTAGGTTCCACTAAACTGATTCCCCGAGCTGGCTCTCCATGAGGCCTCAACCGCACTTCCCTATAGACCAGAGGCTTCCAACTAGAGGCGATCGCCTGGGGGTGTTTTTTTGGATACTATGCCCTTATATCATAGTGAGAAAAAAATGGAAGTAACTTTATATAATCCATATCTGTAACAAGTATAGTGTGAAATCAGTAAATAAACTGAATTAGAACATGTTTCTATAAAAAATGAAATGTTATAAAAGACCAGACCACTATGTCATACATGCAACACTGGTCACCCACTGAGCTGGCCATACATTCAAGAGTACATATGGGAATAAAAAAAAGTACAACCCTCTTATAATAACTCTAATCCTGACCACATACTTGATCTCCCAGACACTTATGAGCTTCTCCAGCCCAATTATAACAATCCACATGAGCGTCTCCACTCGATCATGAAATTATGGGCCTTATCCCTATCCATCACGCAATATATGATCAACCTAAAAAGAAGTCACAAGCTTAACATGCATATCAGGGTGAATGTATAGGGGTGGGAATAATATTAGTTGTTTGCCTCAATAGTAAACCTATAAATATATAGTCATATGTGCATGCTCATAGAGTATGATCAGCCTAGCTGAGACACAACTGAATATAATGAATAAAATAAAATAACATGAAACCATTGTTGATCCTTGGGTCCATAATCCCGATCAATTGGGAAAAGTTTCATTGTGTTTAATTATATTTATATGTGTATATATATATTCTCATATATATATATATATATATATTCATATACATGAGTAAGGTGAAAAATAACATAATCAACAACAGTCGATCCTTGGGTCTGTAATCCTGATCGTCTGGATATCCTATGAAAAGGTAATTAAACTAGATTCCATACCACTCAAGTCATTTATAATTAAGTTGATCCAATTTTTTGTAATCACATTCAACAATTACTACTTTGGTCAGTGCTAGAAATATCTCTAATCAAGCTACATCACCATAGGGGGATACAAGTCCTATCATTTGGTTCACCCATACTCACCTCTAATCACTGTAATGAACGATTTCATATACCGATGGAAAATTCTATAAATGGTCACTGAGCTAGATGTCATACCAATCAAGCTATGTGAATCCAATATAATTTATGAACCCTAGGTTATGATCTATAGGATTTCACAATAATGAAAATCAGATAAACCCTAAGGGGTTGACCCATAACTGATCAATAAAAGTAATGATATCTGGATCCAAATACATACTAAGAATCCATTCATATAAATGGTTCAATAACCCTATACCTAGGAAGTACCTCAAGGTAATGTAGTAATGGTGCATCCACACAACCCTAGGTATCATCCTAGGAATCTCTCAAGGAGAGTGTAATCATCTGTCAAGAATATGTCACAACAATGGTGAGGATTTCCATTCCCAACACCATAATCATAGGGATGTTGTGCCCGAGTAACATAATCAAACAGACACAATGATATAGTATCATAATCATAGGGATTCTATTACCAAGTATCATAATCAATGGTATTTCATGCCTGAGTATCACAAAAATAGGGATGATATTCCTGAATAACATAATCATAGGGATTCCATGCCCGGACATAATAATAAATAAGGTTCAAAATATGAATCCTAGGAAGTACATCTAATCATCCCAGTAGTAATATAACAAAAAAATAAAAGGAATAGAATTTATATCCTAGGAAATTAGTATAGTCATCCAAATAAAATAAAAAACAATAACAAGGCTTAGAAGCCGGATCCTCAGAAATACGTATGGGCATCCCAATAAATTAATTTGCATTGCATCAGACTCATCATCCAAAAACTAAGAATCAACTCTGGTAATCATCATTGCATCAGTTGTAAATAGGTGAATGCATAAATAAAAGAGTGAGGGTATTCAAATGCCCAATTCCACCACTAATTACTCAACCTAATATAATTAAACGTTCTTCATGGGATTTAAGGTAACATCTTCTACCATATATACTAAAACATGACGTACTAGATTAGGGTTGATCAAACATTAGGGAAACCACTAAGTCCCTCATGTTAAGACACATAAAAGTAATCCTTCTTAAGATCCTTAGATATGGTACATAGGAAGATGTGTCCTATATAGGACCCTTAATAATAGTATCCATATACAGAGGCATCCTACATGATTTATTTTGGAATAGTAATCAGCTGAATGGGATCATACAAGGGATTCACTAGGTTATCATGTAAGAGAAGGTGTCCCATAGGGGACCCTGGGAAAAGTAGTAAGGTAGAGTAATCCTACATGGGACCCTCTAAACCAATAGATAAAATGAACTTTTTTCCTAAAAAGAAAATTCATTGAACACCAGTGTAGATAGATGGATCATGTCTCACCTTAGATCAAAGTCCTCACTCTCAGAAGATAGCTAAATTTGATTACTATAGGAAGAACTTCTTAATTTTTTAAAAATTCCAAAACACCGTTTAGGAGTCCTCAAATAAACTCAAGGGTATTACCATCATGATTTAAATGGGAAAATTATAAAAATGGACTACTCATGTATCCAATTTTGAATCTTAGACATAAAGATATATAAAACCCTCAAAAGGGTAGTAAGGGAGTAGTACACGGAGTGTATACCCTTTTACATGGCATGTACACTCAAAGCCTGACCTGGGCATATACTTCAACAGAATATTAAATGTAATACCATGTAGAAGGAATGTATAATATTACATAGTGTTTAACCCAAATGTTTTAACATAAAATTTACTCACATTTCTTTACTATGTGTTTTTCCTATCCATATACCTCTTCATAGTGTGAAACCCACATGAGGACAGACTGTGTACTCTATAGAGCCATGTGCCCCTACATGGGATGCTAGGCTAAGTACTCAGGTACATGACTGAGTACTAATACATAAATTCCATACCATATAAATAGTGTGTAATTCTAAAAGATCATCTTCCATAAATGTGAATAACACACGGTGCGTGTTCCCTAAACTACATGTTGTGTGTTTGGGATTTCCGAATGGGAAACCACATAAATCGGCCCAAAACCATTTTTTATCCCCAAAAGATATAGATCAACCCTAAAGGGGTCCAAAATAGTCATAATAGGGCCTTAATACTATAAATTTATTAAATATTTGAGGATATATATCATAAAATTTTAAAAAAAAATCTACCTTTGGGTTGAATCCACCGAAGCTTCACCCATATCCACGGTCCACTGCTGTCACACGACAATCCAACTCCTCCTGAGCTTCACAGTAGTACCTCCCTTATTCTCCCTCTCTCTATCCCTCGATCCCTATCCATTTATCTATATCGGTTACTTGAAGTGCAATCTATAGGGTAATATGCACGAATCCAAGGGAAGGAGAATAAAAGGGAAAAATAATAGAAAAAAATAAAAAAAATAAAAAAGTACAAGGGGATCGACCCCAGGTCCAATTCCCAACATGATTTAATGCCTCTCCTAGAAAAAAGTCCCCATTTTGGACTCATCAAAAGAGAAATAATGTCAATATGATTATCTTTTAAAAATATATATCCAATCAAATGTGTGTGAATAAATTAATACTTAATTATATATATATTAATTACTAATTTCCAACAAGCCCGTACCCTAGTGGTACAGGCTCCTGTTTGGAATCCAAAAGACCCAGGATCAAATCTGGGCAGGGACTAATTTCTGGGTACTATAGATGCATTGTAGCTGGGAACTGTACCAGTACTGTAGTAGCGGCGGAACTGTAGTGGTGGCAACACTGTAGCGGCAGAGGTACTGTAGCAGAACTGTAGCGGCGGTGGTACTGTAGCAGGTACTGTAGCAGTACTATTCACCGAGGGGCTCCTTGAGCCAAAAAATGGGCTTTCAAGCCTAGTCTTCAAGACACTTGGCCTTGGGCGTTCAGGCTATGAAATGGGTCTCCCTCTACCCAGTCTAAATAGGACTTTTCATTAAATAATAAATTGAGGATTCGGCCCCAACCTTTAAAAAAACAATTACTAATTATTCCACATAAATTCTAATGATTCAAGATTCCACCAAAATCCTGTCCAAGGGAAGAAACCCTATTTTCTAACCATAAGAGTAGTCAAATAAATTAGTTGAGATCATCTTCTAGGGTAAAATGACCATTTAACCCCTTATAAGCATTTTATAGAAAAAAATCCAATTTATGCTCAATTTCACAGTCTAAAAAACCACGGGTCCATAAAATATATATTTTTGTCAGTGATATGGACTTTAGTGCATACATATCTCACAAAATTTTCTGAAAATACCAATTTTATTTTCTAAATGAATTTACCAATCTACAAAATCTAAATAAACTAATAATAAAAATGAAATTCTAAAAATATTTAAAAAACTATTGATTAATATCCCTTTGATCAATGTCATAAAATAAATTCAATAATATGAATTTCTTTTTAGGGTGGTATACACCAATAAATATAAAAATCAATGGGGATGAAAATGTATGCTTTGGGAGGAATATTTCACTTTAATACAACTATAAATTCCTAGTAAATACAAATATCCTAGTAAATTTTTTATTCCATAAACCATAGGGGAGTTATTATTTTATAATTCTATTATTGATTTAGTATATTCAATAAATGTGATTCCTCACTCTATATTTTCCTCTACTATTTAGAAATATTAATAAATTTGGTATAATTTTCTACCATAATATTGAAGTATATCTTACCCAGTTGGGGTATTGCAATAAGTTTTTTTAGGTTGAAAAATTTAATCTTCTATACCGATATTTATATGATTAAAATATAAAATGATATTTTGGGTGTATATTTCATGATTTTTTATGAATAATTTATCAAAAAATATAAAAAACAATAATTGATATACATGATGATATATTATCTATGGATTTTTAGGGTGATATTATCCACTTCAATATCCTTGATGACATGGTGGTCAACACTGCCCGAATTTTATTTATTTTGGATAATCCCCCTTTTATGGGTTGAGGGGGAACCCTTACCTGAACCATAGGCATAGTGGCACAAGGCCTAGTACATGAACCAGAGGCCCATAGGCACAAGGACTAATATATAAACTGAAGGCCCAAAGACTTAACAACATTATAACTAACACTACCCAACATCTGCATCACTAAAGGGGCTTAACTCCCCCCCCACATGGATAATAATCTAGAATTTCCTTATGTGAAGCTTCATAATGCATGGTACTGATTTTCATTGGCATACCCTCTCTTGATTCTAATATAGTTATCTATGCTCTGGTGGATGATTCTTACACAGAATCGTCTTTTAGGGTATGCACCTATGTGGTTTTCCTTAGAATACTTCTTAGTCCTGTTGTCCGAAATCTCATGTCTTATAGGCCTAACATAGACCTAGAGGCCCAGTGGCCTAAAGTCTAATGGTGTACTAAAGTACTTTTGGGATCTAGGCCCAAACATGTGGCCTAAAGGACCAAATCAGATGAATAGTTCTGGCTACAATAGTTTCCCACGGTACCTGCTACAATAATACTATAGTAATTATATAGTGCCCCAAAAATATCCCTCCAACCAAATTTTATCCTAGATTTCTTGAAGGATTATGGGGTGTGTTAACCACTCATATACCACCCAAACTGCACATCGTTGATGATATCAATCACCCCGTTAAGGAAAATTTTACACTTCATATTAATATCATTGATTTGTTTCTTAATACTATCAATACTTCTCTTATATCCTATAACCCCCATTAAATGTTTTAAATGTGAATAGAAATATTAATCATTGATTCATGTGGTGAATGTTGTAAGGATTTTTAAAAGTGAAATGAACTCTTATTAATTGATTATTTTTATATATTAAGGATCTTATAAATGTTGATAATTCAGAATGGGTTTTAAAATATAATTAATATTCCATTGAATTAACCATTATGTAATTATAAACTATCATAGATCTCTCTATTAATCATTTGATCCCATCAATCCAAAATACCCCAAATTGAAATTTAAATGACTATCTTTAAATTTGAAAAATTCATATCTTGATAATTTCAATAATACACCAGTCATAATTTCTAATTCACTCCCTCTAGAGAATGTATTAAAATTACATAACCTTTATGGGAATAAAAAAATTATTGAGATGGATCCTTACTAAAATTTCTATTATTATCCCATAAATTTTTATATACCACCTTTTCTAAATAGAAAAGGATAAACCAATGGGGTTGAAACCAATAAAAGTGATCCCAAATATCCTTGATGTTTTTAATAGGGGTGTTTGGGGGTTTTGGGGGGGAAACCATATAAAATATATTCCCTCCTTCCACCTACTAACAACAACCAGCCATACCACCCCTCCTTCATTCTACTTCAATAAAATATCTATATACCTCTCATTTTATATTGTATCAATGTGTAATTGGTTATGTTAGACTTATATTGGAAAGGATAATCCATTTTACACCTCAATATATTATTTATTTAACTTTTGATATAAAACCTCTCTAAATCCCTAATTTAGGATATTTTCTTAGATATATTGATGTTAGTAAATTGAGAGAGAATTAAATCAGGATATTTGATAAGTTAAATTTTGTTAGATAAATATTGGTGTTCTCTTACCTATACATTTTTTATTTTGTGTTATATGTGGGATTTAATATGCAGGTGTGGGAAACTAGAAAATAACACCTATAGTGTTTCTATATTTATGGTAAAATAGGTGAGACCAATTTAAACCATAAATAACATTACAAAGGTCTTATATTACTTTTATATCCCTTCAATTTATGACTTGAGAGACCTTTATAAGTCTCATGTGGTGATGTGTACTGCTTCACTAAGAATGGTGTCATATGTAAATGTTAAGATATATCTCACTAGATATTTATTAAATGGAATGTGTAATTTGAGGCATAGTTTCTTATTATTCATCAAAAAGATTATTGAGTAGTGTTATTCATGCCAAGGGAGGTTAAGTTAGTTGTAATTTAAGTTATATCATGTAATTCATGAGAAGTGACATCGATTCCAAGGGATCTACATGTTAGGTTGTGTGAGGCCTATTGAGTGGCTCCTTTCCACTTTATTTTTTTATGTTTTTATAATTACTAATCACACACAATGTTTATTATTTATTTATTTATTACTTCTTGATTTATTTTTTAATCTTTTTCACTTATAGAGAAAAATAATGATGTTGAATTTGAATGTTTTTAATTGTTATTGTTATTTATTTATTATTATTTTTCCCTTTAATAACATTTATATATTGAAATATTTATCTAAAATCATTTTTTAGAAAATTAAAAAAAAATTTAAAGATTATTCTTATATTTTGGTAGAGTTTAGAAATTGGCTAAGTCATGACTCTCACAATTTACAAGGAAGGTAGATTTTACACTTTCATTTTCAATATATTTACTCTTATATTTTCATTATATTTACTCCTATGTTTCTAGTATGTTGAGACTTAAATTTTATATATATTAACTTATATTAATTGAATATATTGACACTTATGTAATCCTTTAGCTCTGAAGAACTAAATATTTTGGAAAATTATTTAAGGACTCTTATATTTATATATCAAGGTTACTATTGTGCATTTCATGTTATTGGATTTTTGGAAAAATGTTGATCAAAATATGAGGACTCTTAAATTTTCATTTCAAGGAATCTTAAATTTTTATTTCAAAGACTCTTGTGTTTTGAATTCAAGGACTCTTAATTTTTTTAAACTTATGAGTTTTTAGTAGTAATTAATTTTTGTAATTTTATTTTGACGTTGTATTTTTATGTCACTAATTATCTAGATTCCATATTTTAAATTTAAATATTGTTTGGAAGTTCAATAATATTTTTAATTTTATTAGTAGGTGATTAGAAAATTTTTAATTATTTTTGAATATTTTAATGATATTTTGAATTTTGATTAACCTATTAATGATAAAAATATTATTAGGAGTTTACACCAGATTTATTAATTTGATAATAAATGGCTATATTGTTTCCATATTATTTATTGTTTTTTAAACCATGTTTTACAAGCTATAGATATTTATGAATTTCCATTTGAAGATTATTAAATGAAATAGAATTTAGTAGAGTTATTCATTGGGGTTTTATCATTCTATATAAATGAAGGTCAAAGATATATAGTGAGACTAACACACAAATTTTTTGATATTGAAGTTCTTCAAGATTGAGATCTTGATCATTAATCACTACTACTATTGGAGTTTTAAAACTATATTTTTTCATATTAAAGGGATGAAGATCAATTTTCAATGCTAGTATTTCATCTTTAAATTCCATCTAATTAAATTTTTCTAATTTTTATTATCTACATTATCTATACATCATTGTAACTCTTAAATGGGTTATACTACCCTTTAAAGGTACTGAATTGTTCTACACAACTGACCAAAAGAAATTATTTTTTATACCTTTATATGGCTTAATGTCATGTGTTAACAATATTGGTTAATTATTTAATTCATTGCATATATTTTTAAAATTATTTAAATATCCTTAAAAAAATTTAATGGATCCTACAGTATTTAATTTATATAATTGGTGTTCATAATAGTCTATCTAAATAGTTTTAATTCATGATTTCACAATGATTATTATTCAAGAGATTTTAAGCTCAGATTAAGGGGATATTCTAATGTTTTTTATTTTTATTAATAGTTGATAACTTTTAAATATGTATAAATTTTGTGGGCATGAATATTTTTTACATTTTATGAACCTATTTCATTTCATTCATATTAGGAGGAGAGTTTCTCTTTAAACTAATTTTTTATCTATTATATATTTCTATTTTTTTAAGAGATTTATTTAGTTCTAATATTTTGACTATGGGATATAATTATTTTTTTGGTATAATTTTTTTTACACTTTAGTGTTTGTTTTTTATTCAAGGGGATATAGTTATCTTTATTGGATATACTTTTTATTATCTTATCATTTATATTTTAAAAAAAATATGGATAATTTTTAGTCATTCTAAAGAATGTGTTTGAGTTTACAATTATCAAAAAGGGGTAGAATGTTCGGTGGATCCTTTCCACTTTATTTGTTTATATTTTGATAATTAATAATCCCTCTATTTGTTTATTATTTAATTATTTATTATTTATTTGTTTATTTTAAATTGGGGTCTTGTACAAGTGGTAACGGCTCCCCCATAATACTACATCATCCAAGGTTCACACCTTGGTGCCCCCCCAATTTGGTGGTATTTCTTGCTAACACCATGGAATAAGGATGGAGACCACAATTTACAATATGTGGGAAACAATATAGGAGGTGTGTCTTATAGGGTGCTATAACATAGGGAAAAGTTGAGCACAACATGGTTATAGGTTCAGGACTTCTAGGACTTTAGTCGTGTATTTAAGTGCATTGTGTTTCCAGGCCTTTGAGTCATATAAAGGTTCCCTCTAAACATATTTAAAAAAAGGTTTTCATTCCTAATAAATGGGAATGGACCAATTCTTGTTTCAATTATTTATTTAATTATTTTTTAATCTTTCTATACCTATAGAATAAAATAATGATGTGGAATTTATTTATTCATTATTTATTTTAATTTTTATTTATTTATTCTTCATTCTTCTATTTAATCAAATTTATGTGTTGAAGTGTTTTTCTAAAGTCAATATTTATAAAATTACACACTTATGGAAAGAATTGTATTATTTTTTACAAGTCTATAAATAGAAAAAACCATGAATCTTAGGCTTTACAAGGAAGATAGATTTTACTATTATATTTTCAATATATTTACCCTTATATTTTAAGTATATTTACTCTTACATTTTTAGTATATTTAATTTTACATTTTCATTATATTGACTCTTATGAATTCATTATATTAAATCTAACATAATCATTAGGTTATGAATAACTACATATTTGGAAAATTCTTTAAGGACTCTTATGTTTTCATATTAAGGTTACACTTACATGTATCACATATATTATATTTTTTTGTCAAAGTGTTAATCAAAATATAAGGAATATTACATTTTCATTCCAAGTACTCTTTTATTTTGATTTCAAGAATATTATGTTTTTAATTCAAGTAATATTATATATTTCATATTTTTGAGTTTTCAATAGTGATTAATTTTAGGAAGTTTATTTTAGTGTTTCATATTTATTTTATTCATTATCTGGATTCAATATTTATAATTCAAATATTGTTTAAATGTTCAAGAATATTTTACATGTGATGGTATATAGAATTTTTAAGTAATAAAATGTTTATTATTTATGAATAATTTAATGATATTTTGAAATGTGATTACATGGAGAACATAATGACAGGATTATTCTTGGGAGTTTGCAAGAGATTTACTACTATGAGAATAAATGGTGATATTTTTTATATATTATTTATTATTTTTATAATTATATATTATAAGCTATAAAAACATATAAAAGTATATGTAAATAATATCTAAAGAAATCTAATCGAGTGGGGTAAATTGTTGATCTTTTACTATTATTTATAAATAACGGTTGAATCTATGCATTGAGAGTAATACATAAATTATTTGATATTAAATTTCTATAAGGTTGGGAGCTTGATCATTAATCATTGATAATTATGTAATTCTCAAACTGCATTTTTTCATCTTAAAGGGTTGAAGATAAATTTTCAACTCCATCATTTCATATAAAACTTTCATCCAATTCTATTTGCTTAGTTTTTCCATTTTGAGTTATATATTGTTCATTGTAACACTCGCATTGGTTATACTACCCTTAAATGTTACTAACTGGTTTTTTCCCACCTAAAAAAGGTAATGTTTCTTAGGTTGTGTCTGGTCTAGTTAGAAGACAACATGTTTAAGGATACTCCTTAGAAAGATCAGGTTCTATCTTAACATGATAAATGGTTGTGTTAGGTTTGGGGATACTCTTTAGAAAATTATATAATAGGTATAATCTTGTAGAAATATTTTATTAGGATTTCTCCCTTTCTAAAATTTTTATTTTTTCTACATATGGTGCAACGGTCTATAACTATAGTGGATATCCAAACTATTTTTTTTAGATTATGAAGAGTAAACAGGGGTTCATTTGGATCTAAACTACAATAAAATCTTTATACCCTCTTTTTTATCATTACTGCATTCACTCTTCACTTTTCCTCTTCATCACATGTTTATTAATAAATTATTTGTCATTATTATCCACTTAACTATTTATTATAGTTTAAGTCATTTTAATTATTTTAAAATTTTTAATTCACCCCCTTCCATTTCATTTCCCTAGGTTGGACCTAACATGTCCATGTTTATTATTTTTATTACCCTAACATATGTTTTCTGTATGCTCAATAAATTAATCCCATGTTATAAATACATGTATTATAGGATATTTATTTAAAATATATTTCTTGGAGGTAGATTTTAGTACATTGAACTAGTATCAGAGAGTCAAATATAAATATGTCATCTCATTAATTAGAGGACGTTGTTTGAGGGATGAATATGAGTATGTCAATCCATTATTGTAAGGACTATTTATCAATGTTCAGATACATGTATTATGGTCCAATTATCACATAAACATATACAGGTTAAATATAATCTTATCATAATCAATGTGTGAGTGTCATACCTTAGAGTCAGATATATTCAGGTTGAATTAGTCAAAATAGGACTGGTCATTAATATTGTAGACCATCTTATTTGAGAAGTGGTTTCAACATGACTTTTAAAATGTGGATATAAAATAAATAGTATAGTTTTCTAATATTTTCTAAAAAGGGTAGCATTAAACACTATAGTTTCTTGATAAACACGTGATGATGAAAATTTGGTAATTCATAGGGATTATTATAACTTTAAAATTATATTATACATGAACTCAAATACATTATGAACTATATTCGGATGTTTTTGGGGTTTCTAAAAAGCTTTGTATGCATAAAATACACATGCATCTTCGTGGATGTATAGACTTTATGTTTTGAGATGTGATAATGGAAAGGAAATTGTGATAAGTTGTTGCTCTGGAGAAATACTGAGGAATAAAGGTGGTTCCAAGTTGATTCCTTAGACTTTTTATATAGACATTTTTTTTATTTTTTATTTTCCATGTATATGATTGGTCTCTATGTGAACAGATATACGACATGTTATGGGTTCATTTTTTTATTTTTTGGTGTGATAATATTATTTTCAGATTCTATTGTGACTCTATATTTACATAAATACATACATGTATATATAAATATATATTGATAATTTTATTCCATATTTTTTGGTTGCATATTTTTTTATTAATAGTTATCTAATTGAGATCATAGTTTCCCCTAGGTGTAGTATTTGGCCCTCATTACTAGTAGGAAACCTTCAATATATTAAGAGACAATCCTGATTTACTACGGAATTGTATATGAATAAAAAATTTAGGAAAGCTATAGTATGTTATTAAAAATTGATATTGAAGTCTTTATTTTAATTTCTTTATTTAATCGGGAATGGTAGACATAGATGGACTAGTCGAAACAGAGGATGAAAGTTATACTTTTTCCTAGACATTATATTCTAGATGAAAACATTACCAGGGAGTGGTGTTGTAATTATAATGTATTTATTCATAATAAATTGTAATGTAATTGTTTACTGATTTAATCATGGATTGGTGTGGAAAGAGAGAATGTGTACATGAAGCATAATTGTAATGATGGTTTATATGTCATGTGCATGAATATGTGTGATGTTAATATTTTTTTGAAAATGTTTTTGTTCAATCTAAACATAAAAAATAAATTTTTAGTTTTTTATAAATAACTAATTATCAGTGTATTAATTCACCAAAATTGTTGGGGATTATTTCCATTGATAGTTACTTTTTAGTTATGATATTGACATAAAATTTACATGTTATATTTACTAGACCCCTTGTGTGGATAGTATTGGTAATAGGTATATTCAATGTGGATGTGAACCTCAGGGAAAGTGTGTTATCATGATATTTAATTTGATTATGTTTTTATGTAAGTATAATTTATTATTCACTAGGAATGTTTGACAGGCATGATAAGTATGGTAAATGGGTTATAAAAGTAAGACTACTAATGAAAATATATGGTTCATGATGGTGTGGATTGTGTGTTTTAGTGAATTAGTGGGATGTGCATTCTTTTTACTGTTTAAAATGTACTGTGATATTAATAACTATGATGAAACTATTTTGAAATGCGGTGTTGAAATTATTGGACATTTCACTACTATAATATCATATGGATCACTTTAAATGAATGGATGGGAATTAACCTCTAGTAAAATCTCAAAAACATCTTATCAATGATATTCTTATGGAAATTTGGATGAGAGTGGTCCATTTTATAGAGTGAGGGGTTCTATGGGGTGAGGCTATAATAGAGGATCTCATTAAGGAGTTCTAAATACAATATCTTCTCATATTTTAGGGTAATGGTGTACCATAGATTATGAAGGATTGGATCAAGAGGATTCATAATATATTCAAGAAAATCAAAACCTCAAAGTGGATGAAGGTGAAGTTATTTAATTTTTTATTATATGTTCTAGATCATCCACTACTGGAAAAAAGGCCTATACCCACGGTTCAAAACCGTGGGTATAGCCCCAAAAACCGTGGGTATAGGCTATACCCACGGTTTTGGGAACCGTGGGCTGGAACGCCGTCGGTATAGGTCCCCAGCCTATACCCACGGTTTTCCAAAACCGTGGGTATAGGTGTTCTGCCACCGTGTCAACAAAACATTCCCAATTGCCACGGTGTCAATGGCTTTTACCCACGGTTTCAAAACCGTGGGTATAGATCCTAAAATAAAGCTGCAGGCGGGTTTCGATCCCACGACCTCCTCGCTGCAAAGTACCGCATCTACCACTACCCTACTATCAATTATGTGTATATATATATATTTAGTTAAATATAGTTATATAAACCGTGGGTATAGAGGGAAGAACCGTAGGTATAGGACTCCCGCCAAAAAAAAATCTTTCCCGCGGAAAAAAAAAATTTCCCGCGCCCACATGGGAAACCTATACCCACGGGTTTTCAAAACCGTGGGTATAGGATTTTTATCCTATACCTATCCCCACGGTTCTCCTCAAAACCGTGGGGATAGGTACCCCTATACCCACGGTTCTTGAAAACCGTGGGTATAGGTCAATTTTCAAGACCTATCCCCACGGTTTTGGAAAACCGTGGGGATAGACCCCCCCTATGCCCACAGTTTTTGAAAACCGTGGGTACAGGTCTTGAAAATTGACCTATACCCACGGTTTTCCAAAACCGTGGGTATAGGGGGGTCTATCCCCATGGTTTTGAGGAAAACCATGGGGATAGGTCCATTTTCCAGTAGTGATCATTGGTGAAATATCTTATTTGTGGCTATCTTAGAAGATTTAAATACACTTTAATTTGAGAAATTCGTCCTAGAAACATTGTTCATGAATCAGGATCATGTGTTCATATAAATAACATAGGGATGGATTTCTATGATAGATTATGATACTCCCATTATAGAGTTATAATATTATTCTTTGTAATTAGAAGCTAGTGTGGCCATAATGTCTCAAAAATTTTAGTTTTTATTGAGTCTGGTTTTTTGAATTTGGGTTAGGTTTTTTAGCCTAACTACATATTCTGATGTGGTCTATAAGGATCTAATTTTGGATAAGGAACTTATAGGGTGTCAAATATCTAAGTGGTTGACTACCTCTTCTAGTTCTGGGGGTGAGATACTCTTGAGTCTAAAAGAAGAGATTTGATAATGTATGTCAAGGTGGAAAATTGAAGAGTATCTAGGGTTGGTTTTATCTCTTTATATTGTAATAAGGGCCTCTTTTGAGTGCTTCCATTGTGGTTGGATATGGAATATCTCTCAAGATTATGATAGGGAACCTAAGGAGTTTTGGATATGTGGGAATATGGGATACCAATGATGATATTATAGGAGTACATCTCATCTTTGAATTGGGGGTGACTCAAAGTTGATACAACCTTATAGAGTTATTTTAAGAGGATAAATATATAGTTATAGTCATGTATTATCTAGTTAATTATGTCATGGTGGTGGATTTTGTTCATAGGGATACTCACAATAGCTTTGGATTTCTCCTCAAGGGATTAAGGCTGCTATAGGTCATGACTGTGGTATAGTTTTGAGATATATTTTTTGAATAATAGGAGAATCCAACCAATTATGGTAAGATATAAATTAATATATGAGTTATAATATTATATATTTTAACTTTATATGCAATTTTATTCAACATGGGTGAGATAAAATCTTTTATTTTTTAATACAAGGCTATTAGGTTGGGTTTTTTTATTTTAGTGTTTAGAGGGTTCTATGACCATTAACACTTAATAGGGTATAATATCAAAGAGAATGTAGAATTATTATGTATGTGTCTTTATGGAGAGAAACTATGGGTATCTATGGGTTTACCTTATTCAATATATGCATGGATTCAATGCAATTTCTAAAATAGTTTAGTTGAATCGCTTTTAAGAAAGATTCAACTACTACTAGAGATAGGTGTTGTTAAATTATTCTATAGGAGATATATACACCATTATTGGGTAATCAGATTTGAAAATAAGTTATTCCAAACTTTAACATCGATCAGAATTATAGCCTAGCTACTGAGTATGTTATGTGGATTGACTAAGAGATATGGGATATTTTAATTGAGGATAAAGAAGGGAATAGTGATTTATATTTCATAGTACCTCACCAATTAGTTTTTGAATTCCATGTACTAGAGACTTAATGGTATTTTATAACTAAATCTTATTTTAATATCAAAATGGGATGATTTGATAATGGATTTTATTATGAGACTTTCAAGAACACCCTATGTTAGTGACATGGAATATATCATTATGAATATAAATAAAAATGTTTCACACTTTGATGATGGAATTTCCCATGAGAGCCCCACTGAAATATGATCATATGAGTGATTATTATGTGAAATATTTTCGGTCCTACATTGATGTGGTTACTAGTAACTCTCAAAAACCAAATGTCGCATATGTTCATAATTTGATATCTGTTATCTCCTTTCAATATAAAGGGTATCTAGTGAATGGATTTTCCAAGAAGGATGTAGATGTTTTTTTCCTGGATATTTAGTTTCTTCTTGTTGGTAAGTTCCCTTATCATTTATATTCACTTCAATTTTATAGGAGAAATTTTAATATTATTAGTTTTTTCGGGCTTTGACCCAAGCCTCCTCAATTCCAAGAACCTTATTATTCGATTATTTTACTTATATGAGAATTATAGTTATTGGTTTTAGGGTTTTTGGAATTTTTAGGGTTCCTCCTTGAAGGTTATGAAATAGTATTCTGAATTTTAAACCTATGTTGAACCTTCTATTATTGTAATTTGGTTAGGGTTTTTTTAGTATTTTAGTGAAAATATTAAAGAAGGTTGCCCTTTTTTCCATTATTAGTCTAGTTGGCATGCCTCTAACAATTGACTAAACTGTTGTAGATTATCTTTCCCCTACATTTATAGGATCTTCACTAAGGTGGATCTATTGAATCCAATGCCTTCTATGATTTTGATACAAAATAGAGATTATGGTTTTTGTTATAATATTTTTATGAAAATATCCTTTAATATTGTATGAATTGTTATAAATTTTGTCTCCCTTATAAGAGTTGTGTCAAGTTAAGCCAACACGATCTCCCTAAAGGTCAACCCCCAAGGAAAAAGGATACTTTAGTGGAAAAAAGGAAGAAATAAGATCTAACTAGCCCCTATAAGGTCTACTTTCCTCAAGTCTTAATCTCAAATTACATTTCTCAAACCGCCCACGTCCAAGGAATTTATTTTAATGGAAATGATTATTTGGATGCCTTTGTGGAGGATGTATACAATTCAACTAATTAATAGGATAAGAAATCCTCAATGGGCCAAGGTAATACCCCTGGTCTGGTTAAAGTTCCTTTAGGTGTTAATACTTATCATAACCCCCTCCCTCCAAAGAAATGTGGGGAGAGAGATAATGAAACCTGAGCCCCACCTCCACTAGAACCTAGGTTGGAGACTAACACTGAGGGTATAAAAATATCATGAAATCAAAGTAATTTCCCTCTAAAATAAAATAGGATTAGAAGATAAGATAAATCATCCACAAATAAAATAAAAGACTATAAATTAAAATATCCAAAAGTAAAGCTAAAGCAATGACATAATAGCTATCAAAGGTCTAATATAGCAATGCCCACAATAGTCCATGTAGTCCTCCTAGAAAGCTAAAAACAATTTATATATGTAGGGTGAGTATAAAAGTGTACTTATTAGAAAAATAAATGTCTCTCATGAACATGTGAAAGATGAATACTAATTCACCTATGATCAAATAGAAAAACCAACAGCACCTAAATAGGTCAACTATCCTTCTCAACCTTACTAAGTTATGAACACCAAATAATGAAAGCCAGGTAATGTAATATATAACATGAATCACATCGATAATGTTACCCCACACCACTTTCCTGCCAGTATTCCTCTCTCACACTACGACATCATATTTCCTAGAACTCACATCTCTTACATATACCAAACTGTCCCACAAGCATGATCACATCACATCATGCCTGCAGACACCTGGTCATTCCACCCCACAAGCATGACCATATCATGTCTCTCCCAAAAAATCATGGTCCACAACACATCCACAACAATAACCAGAGTAATAGGGTATCATGAACATGAAGAAAATCTACCTTGTTCCCTCCTTTTACCATGAATGACCCCCACAGTAAGCTATGTTATGAAATCTCATCCCACCCACATATACTTGGGCTAAGTCACATCTCACTTGAAAACACATGGGCTCACCACCCCATAAGCATGACCACATCACATCTCACTTGAAGCCACCTGAGCTATCACAACCATCATCTAATTCACTAATATTCCTTTAGACATCATATCTTGTGAAATACCTACCTCACCTAGAAGAGAGAGTAGGAAAAAGTGAGTACCCAACCATCCGTCCTCCTCCCCAAATATCAGAGAAAATTCCCTCTGTGTTACTATGTGGATGTTAGCACATACTACTCGACATGGATGGGGTGAATATATAAGTCACAAGGAATATAAAAGTATATATGTATAACCACACATAAAATCCCAACATATGGGTTTATAACCAAACACTAACCAGCTCACAGCATCATCACTTTTGTTTTCACCTCTAAATGCATAACACCACACAAACCACAAGCCACATCACACCACCAACCAATTCCCCTTTATCCAACCCATTAATTTCATTATTAAGAATCATCCACATTTAACCACATATAACAATTTTTTTTTATTCATTTATCATTTTTATATTTTTAACCAAACCAAACCCCAACCATTTAAATCATTATTAAACAAGTTATTTATTCCATCACTACTTGGGAATCTTGTAGAGGACAACCACACATCATAAGCAGCACAACATTCTCATCATACCACCACATCTTCACAACAAAAGAATATCCAAAATCCAACCTTTCCACCCTAAAGTCATGGACAAACAACAACCTCAAGATCCAAAAATCATGACCAAAAAACAACCACCTTGACACCCCAAAAGAATGGCCAAACAACCATCATCCCAACATGTACCAACCACACATCACTGCCCCATAAGCATGTCCAAACATCACAACACATCAATATCATTTTATATATTTGAAAAGGTCCTTTTATTACATTCCACTTTATTTTAGGTGCATTTTCACACAAGTCATAATCAAAATCCAATCATTTCATTAGAAAAATATAAGTGGTTAATCAATTTCCATTTTAGGGTGATATTAAAATAATCAAAATATGCATAAATGTCATAGAACATATCATCCATACAAAAAAATCCCTCAATTGCCACAATTTTCAACAGGTCATGAAGCCCATACAATAACAATATCACAATCATAAAAACTGTAAGAGCACGTGAAAACATCTCCCTTTCACCTTTCAATTTCAATTAGCCAATTATTTATTTTTATTATTCTAGAAAAACCATAACACATATATAAACAAAATTAAATCCCTCTTACATGATACATAATAAAAAAATGATAGAATCCATAACTCAAAGAAACTTTCTAACTCAGTGTGCACTTTATGGTGAAGAAGAAATGCATGAAACCCATAATAGCACCATGAGATAACATGGATCAACCTAAACCACACCCAATGATCATTAAAATGCATCACAAACACACAATACTACCTAAACCACACTACCATAGCATAAATCTGAATAAAAATAGAATGAAATAGATTATAATGAGAGGGAAAATCACCACAACTTGAATACGGGAAGATGAGATTCAATACTCATTGAAAGGAATCCCAAATTCTTGAATAAGGCACCACAAGATCACCTAGAATGGGAGAAGGGAGTGCTGACCAAAGGGTTTAAAAACTAACCCAAGCACCATACCCTATAAAGAGGTGATTCATAGGACATTTAAAAGGTATAAAATCCCTACACAGCGTGTAAATGAAGAACAGTATGTTCCACTGAAAAAAATGTCACCTTGAAGGATTTTTACACCTGATTCATTACACGTCATGAAGTAGCCTCACATAGACTGTGAATTACCATTATACGTAATATACACTTTACATGGTTTGTATTCCCTCTTCTCAACTTTTTAGCATCCTAACTCCTCTAAATCCTCTTTAGGCCTCCTCCAAGCACCTCTAACCCCCAAAACAGGAAAATTAATAGACCGGGAAGAATTGGACTACTATACCAGATATCTCTCAAAAGATTATTTCCTTATATAATCCAAAAACACTTCAAAAAGGAAATGGATTCAAACAACCACCCCACAAGATACCTTTCGATGATCTATTCATGTAGCAAATTCCACCAACATCCAAACACGCCAAACTAAATATCCACAAACATATCACATGGCCTCATCACCACACAACCACTTCACCACAACTATCTTAACCTCACAACTATTTCACAACCAATGAACCTTGCCATAATAAACACATGAATCTATAAATTCTATCCTCTATATAAAGATATTATCCATTGTGGGTAACACTGACTCACCGACACGAGTTTAATCGCATCATAGTTAATACAACTCAATTAGGAATTAGGTCCTCCCCTTTTCATATATCAGAAATTATTTCACACATCGTGCATAAAAAACAAAGGAAAACAACTCAAATTATAAAACAGAAGGATCCAAACATCATGTCACAAATAAAAACAAGGAAAAGAAAACTTGAAACCACTCTAGATACTCAAAACACATATTAATATAATTTTCCTATGTAATCTTCTCCATCCACCATGTCACACAAAACACGAACTAAATAAATAGTCCATCCAAATAGTTCCTTCTCTTGATGATCCTTGATCTGTACTGGCTACTCTACAAAATTTGTTTCAACCTCAATATCCAACTCTCCCTAGTCAATAACATGGGATTCATCATGAAGATACTGACAAATATGAGAGATGTGGAAGACACCGTAGATCCTCACCATCCATGGTGGAAATACCAACTGATATTCCACATCGCCAACTTTCCAAAACACTTTAAAGGCCCAAAAAACTAGGGATAAACCTTAATCGTCTTACTAAACCTCCACGTCCCATGTTAAGGTGAAAATTTCAAGAACATGTGGTCCTAAACCTCAAACTACAAGGATATCCTCCTACGATTAGTATATGAATTATGATGATCCTATGCTATTTTCATCCTTTCATGAATAAGATGAAACTTCTCTGTCATGATTTTCACCACATTGGGACCAAGAATTACTACCTCCACTATATTTTCCTAGAAAAATGGAGAATGACATGCCCTCATATACAAATCCTCAAATGGATCCATGCCAATGGAAGAGTGATGTTTATTATTATAAGAAAACTAATATAAGGGAAATTTTCCTATACAAGATCCACCAAAGTCCAATATGAACACTCAAAAAATATCCCCTATAATTTGGATAGTATGCTCCATCTATCTATCCACATGAGGGTGAAAAGCAGGGCTGAGGCCTGAATAAGTTCAAAATTAATGTTGTAATCCCCTCTAAACTCATGAGGTAAAATGTACATATTGGTCTAGGATATTGGACCTCATAAATATATTAAATGGTGACCCCTAATCTACATAACTCCTAGCCAAATAATCCACAGTTTTCAACTCATTGGTCATTAATAAGTGGCCTAATTACATCAACTGATCCAAAATAACCTTGATATCATCACAACCTCCCTGAGATATAGGTAACCCTATAATGAAATCCATCGATATTTCATTCCATTTTCACTATAAAATTTCAAAAGTCTACAATAAACTACCAGGAACATGATTATTGACATTTACATTCTAGAAAACCAATCAATTTACCACAAACTCTACCACTGCATGTTTCATCATTGTCAAAAAAAATGAAATCCTCAAGCCAAAGAACATAATGAAAATTCATGGTTTTACTGCTAAAAGTGAGATATAAAACTCACTAAGGACACCCCCATACATCACTATCAGAACAAGCAACCTCTCATAAAGAAACACTTGGTTCTAACCATTCTCTGACCATCCCTCTGGATCTTCCCCGTGTCCAACACAATCATACATCACCTCTTCATATGAGTATCTCCACTAAGAATCCTCCACATGATGAATCAGAGAAGATGACACTATCATCTAAAATAAATATCCTCTACCAACATCCACCCTTTAATATATGTCTAGGGATTCAAACTCCTCTATTTCTGTGCAAGCATCCCCAGCCTCCCGAAAAACATCCTTCCCTGACTTCATGCTCAAATTTTTAGACATAAAATTTACCTTTCCCAAGGTGTGGGAGGTATCAAAATAGTAATCCTGAATAAACTCCATCCAACTATACTTATGAAAGTTGTGATCAATCTAGGAAAATATATACCTCAATATATTATTGTCATTGAAGATTGTAAAGAACTCCCTAATGAAGTAATTCCACCAAAACTTCAATGAAAAACCCACTGCTACGAAATACAGGTCACGGGTAGAATAGTAATGATCATGGGGATATAATGGCCTAGAACCATAAGATATAAACACACTCTAATACATCAATACAAATTCCAAATACAAATGGGAAGCATCACAAAACACCTAAAACATCACACCCTCCTCATACAACTGAAGTGTTAAAGCACTGACCAACTTCCCCTTTATGAAAATGAACACTATCAGGAACTGATCAATCAAAAAAAAGTCGAGTCTTTCTTGGTCAAATTTTTCAAGGAGGAAACAAATCAAGATAAATTGGGCACAAACCTCTGATAATATCCTGTAAGGACAAGAAAATTACAAACCTCTTCCACATTCTTGGGTGGTTCCAAAGAAACAACTACCTCATCCTTTGATGGTTCCACTTCCACACCCTTGTGTGACACCAAATTCCCAAGGAAATGAACCTATAAATTCTATAAATTACACTTGGAAAACTTTCCATAAATAGGTTGAGTCAAAGGACCTACAAAATGGATTTGAGTTGATCAGCTTGCTCCTCATCAGACTTTGAGTAGATCAAGATATCATCCATGAATATGATGAAGAATCAGTCTAAGAACTCATATATCATGGAGGTCATAAGCCTCATTAACATTGATGGCTCATTAAAAACACTGGATTCTATAAATAAAACCCTAGGTGCCCATACATGAATTTTAAGGCAGTATTTAGGACATTTCCCTCCTTCACACTCAACTGGTGATTTCTAGATCGTAGATCGATCACATAAAACCAAATATACCCTCTTGGATGGTTTGAAGATCATTTATCCTTGGAAGAGAGTAAATATTCTTTACCACATTCTGATTAAACCTTTGGTAGTCTATACACAATCTCATAATACCATTTGCCTTCTTAGAGAACAACACTAATGCACCCCATGGTGACATAATGGGCCGAATAAAACCCTTTTATATCAGATCATCAATCTAAATCCACATATCCAACAACTCTAAAGGTATCATCTAATAAGGATCCATCGAAATTGGAGAAGAACCAAGATGAAATTCTATCCAAAACTTAACATCACATCGAGGGGGTAGTGAAACGCACAGCCGATTGTCTCCTATCGACCGGTCAAGGTTCCGGTGCTCTGCTAATGTGTATAGCAGCACTCAGGTCGAATCCTCGGTGATGATACTTTGTAATAGTCGATTGTTTTTAGTTGATTGTATTTTGATTAAGGGGTTTGTTTGCAGAGCTTAATTGAAATGAATAATAGATTATGATTGATTTATCAAATTGATAATGATTGGGGTGATTTCATCATTAGGTTAGTTAAGCTTGTGATATCCTTGAGCTTTACTTTATATTGCATTTAAATTAACACCCATGTCACAAGTTGACGTTGATTTTAATTCCCAAGTGTTAAGGATTAAATCTAAGCCTTAACTTAACTTAGGGTTCTAATCTTGATCATATCTTGTTTATGGTAGTGTATTTATGGTTCCAATAATCCATGTAAAACATATGTTAAACAAAACAAGTCATTAATCCATGACATGCTAAGTCCAACATACACAATGTTAATTCAATGAATACTCATCGAGCAAAAGCTCTCAATCGATTAACATACCTAAATTAAAACTCACCCCAATGAGATATTTACTCAGCCATTAAGATGTTTATTAATATGGTAATATATGTTTATGGTGATGAATTATAAAGAGAAGAAAAAGAAAGGGACTAGATAAGAGTAGTGCGCCGAACACACACACAAACGATGAAGAGAATTAAGAAAATAATTTCGATTGAATGAGGAAGAAATATAAGAGAATGGATTTTAACTTGATTTAGGCTATTTTAATAACATTAATATTAAACTACATAAGTTGGATGAGAATAAGATATATTGAAGAAGAAACTTACATTAAAACAGAATTACAAAGGAAAGGACTTACAAAATTACAACAATGAAGAACATAAAAGTAAATGAAAACAAAGAGAGGAGGAAAGGTATCTCAAGTGAAAAGTTGAGTATGACAGATCCTCCCAATCATTTTCAAGGCTTTGTTCATGAAAATATGATCTCCTATCTTATGAAATGCCAAACCCTCTCAAGGAGAGAAGGGGAGAGTATTTATAGCCCAAGGAGTGGACTGTTTTCATTCACAATATGTCCCTCCACTTGCATCGCCAGGTTGGCTATTCAGACAGCTGAATATCGATAAATCTCCTTCTTCAAAGTTGTATATAATTAAGTTTTCTGACTCCTCTAAAAATTTGGAGGCATTTGGACCTATTTATCCAAATTTATGGCTGGATGATTAAACAATTTTAATCTGTACATTTCAATCCATTATTTTTGAAGTCCAACATGTGAAAGGGTTTTTGAATAGGAAGATGCCTTAAAAGCCAAATTATTTCTTCAACAAAGTCGGCCTCATGTATCTCCTCTTTCACACTGCAGAATCTCAGATCGATTGGGACCCTTGTTCTTAGAGTTGGGCCTTGAAATTTTTAACCTGGAATCCTTAAATTGTCCCCCAAACTATGGTGGAGAATAATGGAATTTGGACTTTTGTATTTATCCCAGTAAATCAATCTTCATGAATAGTCCAGTTTCTTCACAGATTCTTTGGTCTTGTTTGTGAGGACCATATGACCCTTCAAATGGCTAAATTGGCTCATGGTACCTTCTAATGAAATGTTTTATATTTAAAGGAGAATCCTAAAAAACAATAACCACACAATTTGGATCAGTATCGTGATAGTTATTATTAAAACAGTAAACTGACTCAATTGGACTACTTCTAAAAATGCTCAAAGATTATACTTAATATTAAAACATTAATATTTCACACAAATTATGAACATTTCATATAAAATAACTAAAAGGAGTATATAATAAGTCATGAAAATATTAATAACATCAGGTAGCATCACAACCTCTTGGGGAAAAACATCCAGGAACTCTTACACAACATTGGGAACCTCTACTATCCCAGCATCTACTGATTCCATAGATAACTCATCCAATATGGAAATAAGGTTCTCCACATGACAATTGGAAATCTGACAACTCCAATCACTAATGAAAACCACATATTATCTATCCACATCTAAGAACATGGACCTCTTAAGGAAGAAGTCGATAATAGCATTCATAGAATACAACCAGTTGATTCTGATAATAACAATGAATGGTAGTATCTGTAGTAATAAAAGATCCACACATGACTTATGTGGCCCCTTCATTAGTCTAAACCCCCATCACACATCAAAAAAATCATGTCTGTCCTTTGACTATCATATTCAACATCATGGGAACAAGGATCCTCTTTACTTTTAGTCCTAGATCATGAGATAGAGTGGGTGAAAGAAATGAGTATGAATCTCCTGAATCAAACAAGGCACATACAAGGGTACTAAACAAACTGATCGTACATATAATGATATCTACACCCTCTAATAATATAGCCTCTACTATGTGCAACAGACCATGCTCAACACCTATACCTATAAACATAATACCACCTCAAAAACCATGCTTGGTTCGAGGACCCTGAGCATAAGGAACATCTTGAGGTTTACCTCTACTTGCATTGTATCCCCTCAATAGAGCATAATACCACTGCACCTACTGCATAAATGGTATCACTGGAAACCGATTTTGAGGCT
The DNA here is from genome assembly GCA_963277665.1 of Viscum album. Taxonomy (NCBI): domain Eukaryota; kingdom Viridiplantae; phylum Streptophyta; class Magnoliopsida; order Santalales; family Viscaceae; genus Viscum; species Viscum album. The sequence continues at coordinate 738,161,789 of OY728141.1, forward strand.
AGTAGAGAACCTTTCAACCCCCCCCCCCCCAATTGAGCTCAGTAAACCACTAGGCACTAGTTCTGATGATGTTCATGAACCCCAAAACCAAAACACACTAGCCTGAAAACCCTCATAAAATCATGAAATGCATTATCCCTAGATGGTCGAAAAGGAAACTAATGATGTTGACTCCCCACTGGTCAAAAACTCAATGGTATTATTATAAAATACCTTCCACTAATAACCCTACTTCTCAAGGAACCCTATTGGTTCCCCTCTCACGAAAAACCTCCTCACGAATGCATCTGTTTGATCATCTACACCTTCTTATGAACCTCCAGATATGTTAGAAATGTAAGGGGATTAATTTCATACTATATAGAAGGATGGAGTGCCTCATCAATATGTCTCACATGTGAATCCTCATCGGTAAAAATATCTAGGGAAAAATACATAAGGTCTTGTAATTTGATTCCCAACTATCGCACTAAAAAATAATCTACTGAAGAGAAATAATATTCTGATTATTCACAGCATTCATAGTAAATAAAAACAAATCTGCCCAGAATGCCTTCTAGAAGTTGACACATTAAACATCTACCAACTTATACTATCCTAGGTACGTCATCCACCCCTGATGCACAGATCCCCACATCTAAATGACTATTAAAGGAACTCAATACTCCATCCGGGATCAGATAAAATTTAAAGTTATCTCGTGCTACCCCAGCTAGATCTATATCTCCACATCTAAAACACTACCCTTGTACATACCAAAATATTTCTACTATAAAGTGTGAAACTCCATTTTCTAATCCCTATCCTTATTTGCTGAATCAACCCAACGGTGATCAACCAATTCAGCCTACTGAACATCAACTAACTAAGCCACACTTGGATGATTAATAGGATCCAAATCTGAATGGGGAAACAAATATTTGCAAATCCAGGTAATATGGAATTTTACTAAGATTGATTTTAATTAATTTAATTCATTTTAAATCTACCAAAACAACCTAATTAAAACAAGAACACATGTCATCATGATGAATGTACCTCTCTTAGGTATCTACCCTTCAAAAAATTCTACCTCACTTGGTTGTTCAATAAGAAGAGAGTCTATGCACTAGATTGTGGTGGGGGGATAAAATCCCATGTCCTTGTTTGTATCCCTGGACATTGTCACGCATCAAGGTCAACTAGAACTATTTTCATACCAACCCATGCAATCATTATTTTTTCTAGCTTCAAACTCCATCCTATCTCTCAAACATCACCTTTGATACCACTCTGTATAGACCCCCTCATCTAAAGACATTGAAATGAGGGGAGAGAGATAATGACCCCAAATTTCCACCTCTAGTAGGCTCCAGGTTGGAAAATAGCACTGAGGGTATAAAAATATGATGAAATGGGAGGCATTACCCTCAAAAATAAAATAGGATCAGAACATAAGATGAATCGTCAAAAAATACTCCATGGAATAATATAAAAATAAAACTCAATCACCCCACCTGAATTTATAAAAATACTGATACATATAAAATTATATAAAATAAAATACACAAAAGTAAATCTAAATTAGTGACACAGTTGTTATCCAAGGTCTGAGATTGTAATGTTGAACATATTCCATGTAGTCCTCTTGAAAACCTGAAAACAATTTTTGTACATAGAGTGACCATACAATTATACTTAATTGGAAAATAAAATTATCTCATGAAAATTTGAAAGAAGAATACTAATTCACATGTGAGAAAATAAAAGAACCAACAACACATAAACATGTCAACTATATTTCATAACATCACTAAGGAATGCTCTCTAAATAACACAATCCAAGTAATGAAATATATAACATGAATCACATTGATAAGGGTACCCTGCACCACTGCCCCACTAGTATGTCGCTCTCACAACCCAATTTCATATAACTTGGTGATCCCATATCTTATTTATACCACACTGCACCACAAGCACAGTCCCATCACATCATAATCATAGATACTAGGGATCACTACTCCACAATCTTGACCACATCATGTCTTTCTGGAAAACACTTGGGACACAACACATCAACAACTATAAACATAGCAGTAGGGTATCATGAACATAAAGTAAATCAACCATGTTCCCTCCTCTTACCATGAATGACCCCCACCATAAGACACCACATCACATATCATACCACCCACATATACCTAGGCTAAGTCATATCTCACCTGAAGACACCTGGGCTAGCCTCCCCACAAGCACAAACACATCACATCTCACCCGAAGACACCTAGTATATCAAAACCATCATCTAATGAAATAACAACCCTCTATCCATCACATCTTATAAAATACCTACCTCTCCTAGAAGAGAGATTAGGAAAGAGCTGGTACCCAGCCATCCATCCACCTTATTGGACATCACCCCCATGTGACTATACGGGTGTCATCATATAGTTCTCAATGTAGGTGGGGTGTGTATAGAAATCAAAAGGAATATACATGTATATACATAAAACTACACACACAAGCCCAAACTATGGGTTCAAAAATAAACACTAACCAAATCAAAACATCATCACTTTTTATGCCACCTATAAATTCATAACACCACACAAACCACAAACCGCATCACACCATAGAAAAATTCCCCTTTATCCAACCCATTAATTTCATTATTAATAATCATTCAAATTTAACCACATAACCCATAATTTATTTATTCATTTATCATTTCTATGATGTTAACCACACCAAACCCCATCCATTTTAATAATTATTAAAAAAACTTATTTATCCAATCACTACTTAGGCATCTAGCACAAGACAACCACACATAACAAGCAGCTCACAATTCCCATAATACCACCACCTTAAAACCCCAAAAGCATGTCAAAAAAACCAAATTTACACCCCAAAATAATGGCCAAAAAATTACCATGGCATCCCAAAATAATGACCAAACAACAACATCACCGCCCTAAAACCACATCCTAACAAAAACCACCTCACCACCCCAAAATAATGGCCAAAAAACCACCTCATTACTTTAAAATCATAAAAAACAACCATAATCCCCACATTCCCCATCCACACATCATTTTACCACAAGCATGGCCACACATAACAACACATAATGATAATTTCACAGATTTACAAAGTGGATTTTATCACATTCCACTTTATTTTAGAGGAATTTTAACACAATCCATAAACTTGGGTTGGCCAAATATAAGTGTTTATTCAATTTATATTTTAGGGTGATATCACAAAAATCATAACAGGAATAACATTCACAAAACATATCATCCAACTCAAACAAAGCCCCCAAGGACCCCAATTTTTAGTGGGGCGTTAAGCCTATACAATCACAATATCAAAATCATATCAAAACTATAAGGGAATTAAAAAAGCATTCCCATTTAACTTTTCAATTTCAATTATCCAATTATTTGTCTTTGATTAAGCCATAATAACCATAACCCATAGATAAACAAAACTAAATCCCACCCACATGATAGAAAATAAAGATTGTTGAGCCCTCTGGAAGATTGATTGATTTCATGTCTATGATTGATGTTTTAATAATCACAAATCATCACATACCATTAATGCTTAATCTGGTTTGATTTCCCATAAACTTAATCACAATCTGTTAATGAATCTGTTATCATGTTTTTGTCTATGCTTATTGACTTACAAAGTATTTTGGAAGTCTTCTGGATTAAATAGACATCAGAAGCACCGATCCAATATCAACAGACATCAGAAGAACCGATCCAATATCAACAGACATCGGAAGCACCGATCTAATATCAAAGGACAACGGTCGCACCGATCCGATATCAGGATGCAAATGACTCACCGATGAAAATGACTCACTGATCCAATGACACACCGATGCTGATCAAAATGAGCCACCGATCAAATGACACACCAATGCTTATCGTGATAAGACACTGATCTCATGACTCACCAATGCTGATCAAAATGAGTCACCGATCAGATGACAGACCGATGCTAATCAGTCTGACTCACTGATGCTGATCAAACTGACTCACCGATCAGATGACAGACCAATGTTGATCAGTCTGACTCACTGATGCTGATCAAACTGACTCACTGATCAGATGACAGACCGATGCTGATCAGTTTGACTCACCGATGCTGATCAGTCTGACTCACTGATGCTGATCAAACTGACTCACCGATCAGATGACAGACCGATGCTGATCAGTCTGACTCACTGATGCTGATCAAACTGACTCACCGATCAGATGACAGACCGATGCTGATCAGTCTGATTCACCGATGCTGATCTATCTGAGTCACCGATCATTACTCACTAATGCTGATGACCTACCGATCACTTGATTCTTCAATAGTCATAAAAAACTATTTCAATTTCTTTATCTTTATCTTTATTTAATCTAACCAATGGTCATATTAGGTATATTTTAATGCTCTGACAATTAATTAATAAATGTTGTCGGATGTCAGGAAACCGTACCTCGTACCTGCTGAAAAGAAACCTCTTCTGTCTTTCGGAGCACGTGGTATAAAGATTAGAAGACTCTGCTGCAAGGAGAGAAGAGACGAAGGATATTTTTCAGAGAACATACGAGGAATACAAGAAGAAAGTTGAGCAGAACTAAGTAGAAGTGAAGATACATATCAATAGATTACACAGAATCTCATATACAATCAGGCCTACTCAAAGGGAGTTCTGTGCATACAAAAGAATGATTGAAGAACTTCATCGACTACATCTCACTGCCTATGAACAAGAAGAATACGACACTCTTCTTCTCAAACAAAAACGAGAAGAGGACTCAGAATAAATTCTGACCAAATACAAAAGAGTCTAGAGCTACACTGAAATCACCAGAGCCATTTCTAAACTCTACATCTCTGCTCTGTGATACATTTGTTTTACATTTTGAGCAGTGTGTGTTATCTGCTGTATTAAACACACACACTGACTCCTGTACTTTCACTGGAGGATCTGTAAATCCTCAGAAAAACTTTTTACACTTCATTTCCCACTGTGGATAGTGGTAGAGGTCGTGTGAGACCTGGACAGCTCTGAGCTGTTGTTTGTTTTCCCACGCAGAACTGTGGTAGAGGTCTTGTGACCTGGACAATGTGTTCACTGTTGTTAACCCTGATCCAGGGTGTGGATCATTTTTATATAAAATTTTGAGAGGACTAAGTCTCTACTTGAGACTAAACCTCTTGGTTAATTCTCTGTGTTTGTAGATACATACTATATCCATACTATACATATTTATTTCATATTCCGCTGCTACTACTTTGAAATATAATTTATTTTCAAAGCTACTTTGATAGTTAAACTCGCAAGTGTTTATATTTATTATAAACCAGTAAGTTAGTTTCAAAAGTTAATTTAATCATAAGATTAAGTTAACTGAGAACTAATCAATCTTTGAGAAACTAATTGAACCTTTATAATCTGTATAAATTCACTACAGTTTAATCTGTTTTTGAAATAGGGGGATTTTAATAAACATTGTTTTTAACAGAAAATTTTAATTGGAACTCAATTCACCCCCCTCTTGAGTATACACTCCGACCAACATTTGGTATCAAAGGTTGGAAAATATTTTCTAAAGTACTCTGTTTTTCAACTGTGATTTTAGTTGTATTTTAAAGTTCTTAAAATTTCAGTTATTTCTAAATTTTTATCTCTTTAAAATTCTTTTTGTGATATCATGGATAATAGACTTGAGGGAGCTGCTACTAACCGGCCACCTTTCTTTAATGGAAACAACTATGCTCAGTGGAAGCTAAAAATGAAAATTCACTTAGAAAGTATGAGATTTGATATTTGGACTGCCATTGAAGCTGAATACAAAATTCCCAGTACTGATAGATCTACTTGGGATGAACCTACAAATACTGCTTACAATAATAATTGTAAATCTATGAATGCCTTGTACTTTTCTCTAGGAGATGAGGAATTTAATAGAATTTCTGTATGTAAAACTGCATATGAAATTTGGGATACCTTAGCTGTTTCTCATGAAGGAACAACTAATGTTAAGGAGATGAGATTGAATACCTATACTATTAAGTATGATAATTTTAAGATGAAGCCTGATGAACCCATTTCTGATATGTATCTCAGGTTCAATGAAATTTTCAACACAATGACTTCTCTGGGAAAGGATGTTCCAGCAAAGGAACAAATCATGAGAATTTTGAGATGTCTACCTGAAAGATGGAGAAGAACCTCTGTCTCCATTAGAGAATCGTGTGACATTGGAGAACTGCCAGTCAAGGAACTAATTGGAAAGTTGATGATGTATGAAGAAGAACTCAAGGTAAACAAAGAAGAATATGATGAACCTAAAAGGAAGTCTATTTCCTTCAAGACTACAACCTCAAAGAATAAGGATAAGGAAAAGCTTCAAGCTATCAATGAAAGTTCAAGCAGTGAGGAAAGTGAGAATGATTCTGACAGTGATGATGAGATGGCTCACATTTCTAGAAGATTTAAGAAATTCTATAGGAAGAAGAAGTTTTTCAGAAAGTCAAACTACAAAGGCAAGTATGATAACAAAGGACACTAGGAAAAGGATTGGAAGAAGTCTAATAAATCAGATGAAGTTGTCTGTTATGAATGTAAAAGAAAAGGACACATAAAAGCAGACTGTCCAAAGATGAAATACAGAAAGAAGTATGAATACAAGGATAACAAGTACAAGAAAGACATGAAGGATACTTGGAGTGCTTCAGAAGATAGCACAAGTGAAGCTGAATCTTCAAACTCTGAAAGGAATCGAGCCAACATGTGTTTCATGACAAACACTTATGAGGTAACATCAGAAACTCCTGATTCAAATTTATATTATTCTAGAGATGATTCAGAATGTGATAACATGTCTAAATCTGAACTGTTTGAATATTGTGATATGCTTGAAGAAACCTGTAATGAGCTTAAAGATAAATATAAAGGTTTAAAGAAACAGTATGCTTTAAGTTTTAAGCATAAATCTGATCTGGATATAGAAGTAGAAAAGAATGCTCAGCTGCTTAAAGAGAATACTGAACTAAAATTGTCTAATGAGCAACTCAGAAAAGACTTAGAGAAGTTCACAGATGGAAAGAATACTCTAACACAAATTCTAGGAAATCAAGTTGCACCTAGATATACTACTGGTATAGGATACCAACCTGGACAAAGAAAAGTTTCCAAAACTAGATTCATTCCTAAATCTGGACAGAAGATAGTTAATTCTGGAACTTCATATGCCGCAACCAGTTATATTCATAGTTATGGATCTAATAAGGTTTATCTTTCAAATAATGTTAATTCTACAATTTATATGAGACCCATTAGACAAATATGGGTACCTAAAGTATTATTGGCTAACATGTCTGGACCCAAGAAGATCTGGGTACCAAAATCATCTTCCATCTAAATCTGTTTTGTAGGAGACCTGCTTGAAGAGCTGTCACAAGAAGATATAGTACTTAGACAGTGGATGTTCAAGACATATGTCAGGAGACTTTTCATGTTTCAAGAGCTTAGTAAAATTTGATGGAGGCTTTGTCACTTTTGGTGATAATTCAAAAGGAAAAATCATTGGCTTAGGCCAAATTGGTAACACTGATTCAATCTTGATTTCTAAAGTGTTATTTGTTGATGGACTTAAATATAACTTGTTAAGCATTTCTCAGTTGTGTGATGATGGTTTTTATGTGAAATTTAAAAATGATTCTTGCAATGTTTTTAACTCTAAAAATGTTTTAGTATTTTCTGCTTTAAGAAATGAAAATGTTTATGCTGTTGATTTAGATTCTTTAGCTAAGCAGAATATTCCTTGTTTAAATTCTTTTCATAAAGAGTCTTGGATTTGGCATAGAAGACTAGGACACTGCAATGTGCACTCACTTAGAAAACTTTCTAGGAAGAACTTAGTTCGAGACTTACCCAAACTCGAATTTCCAGCAGACAAAGTTTGTAATCCCTGTCAAAAGGGAAAGCAACATAAAGTTTCTTTTAAATCAAAGAAAGAAGTGTCAACTTCTCAACCTCTTGAGTTGGTTCACATGGATTTATTTGGACCTTCTAGAGTTTCTAGTTTGAATGGGAAGCACTATGTCTATGTTCTTGTAGATGACTTTTCTAGATATACTTGGGTATATTTTCTAGCTCACAAAAGTGAAGCTTGTTCTTACTTTGTTAAATACTCCAAGTATGTAGAAAATCTTAGTGGAATCAAGATTAAGACCCTGAGAAGTGATCATGGTCGTGAGTTTGAAAATCATGAGTTTGATTCTTACTGCTCACACAATGGCTATAGTCACAATTTCTCTGCCCCTAGGACACCCCAACAAAATGGTGTAGTAGAGAGAAGGAATAGAACCCTGCAAGAAATAGCTAGAACCATGCTCAATGAATATGAAATGCCTATTTACTTTTGGGCTGAAGTTGTAAATACAGCTTGTTATGTCATTAATAGAGTCTTGATCAGACCAGTTCTTAAGAGTACTCCTTATGAGTTGTGGAACCATAGGAAACATAAGGTTAACTACTTCAAAGTTTTTGGCTGAAAAGTCTTCATTCTCAATACTAAAGACAATATTGACAAATTTGCATCCAAGAGTGATGAAGGAATTTTCCTAGGTTACTCTATCTCTAGTAAAGCCTATAGAGTTTTCAATAAAAGAACCAAATGTGTGGAAGAATCTGTTCACATCAAATTTGATGAAACTGATCCACATGAACCTAAAATCTCTCTTGAAGATGATCTCTCTGGTTTGAATCTCAATGATAAAGACAATGGACCTATAGTTAAAACATCCAGTTCTGAAAATTTTCCAGAACCTGCTTCTGTTGAACCTCAATCTGTAGATGAATCTTAAATCTCTAGCCCTATCTTTTCAAGACCATCTAGGACTCTAAAGAACCATCATTTAGATGTTGTTGTAGGAAATCTAGATAAAGGAACACAGACTAGAGCTTCTCTAAGAAATCAGGTTGAACATCAAGCTTTTCTTTCATATTTAGAACCTAAAAATATCAATGATTCTATCAATGATGAATTTTGGGTAATGGCTATGCAAGAAGAACTAAATCAATTTGAAAGAAACAAAGTTTGGAAATTAGTAGAAAGATCTAAGGACACTTTGACCAAAGGCACAAAATGGGTGTTTAGAAACAAAGTTGATGAATCTGGAAACATCATTAGAAATAAAGCTAGGCTAGTTGCACAAGGTTATAATCAAGAAGAAGGAATTGACTATGAGGAAACCTTTGCACCAGTAGCTAGATTAGAGGCTATTAGGATCTTACTTGCCTATGCATCACATCTGAATTTCAAGCTATATCAAATGGATGTCAAAATTGGTTTTCTAAATGGTTTCATTGTTGAAGATGTTTTTGTAGAACAACCACCTGGTTTTTTAAATCCTCATTTTCCAAATCATGTTTTTAAACTTTCTAAATCTTTATATGGTTTAAAACAAGCTTCAAGAGCTTGGTATGAAAGGCTTTCAAACATTCTTATCTCAAAAGGATTTACAAAAGGAGTAGCTGATCCCACTCTTTTTATAAAAAGGATTTCAAAAGATGTATTAATAGTACAAATCTATGTTGATGATATTATTTTTGGATCTTCTAAAAATTCTTTATGTACTAATTTTTCAAAGGTTATGCAAAATGAATTTGAAATGAGCTTAATGGGAGAGCTTAAGTATTTTCTTGGTTTTCAAATTTTTCAAACTAAATATGGAATTATTTTAAATAAAAGTAAATATAAAAAGGATCTTTTAAAACATTTTGGATTGGATAGTATTAAGGAAAGTGATACACCTATAAGTACTACCTGTAAATTGGACACAGATGAAGCTGGGAAACCAGTGGATCAAACCAATTACAGAGGTATGATTGGGAGATTACTTTATCTTACTGCTAGTTGACCAGACATTATGTTCAGTGTATGTGTGTGTGCAAGATTTCAAGCTAATCCTTATGAATCACACTTAATGGATGTTAAAAGGATTTTTAAGTATCTTAAGTATACTGTAAATTTAGGTTTGTTTTATCCAAAAGGAAAATCATTTAACCTAACTAGCTATTCAGATGCTGACTTTGCTGGATGTAAGTTAGATAGTAAGAGCACATCTGGAACATGTCATTTGCTTGGAAAATCCCTAGTATCATGGTGTAGTAAGAAACAGAACTCAGTTGCATTGTCTACTGCCGAGGCAGAATACATAGCTGCTGGTAGTTGTTGTGCACAAATTCTGTGGATGAAACACACTTTATTGGATTATGGATTTGATTTTAAACATGTTTAAATTAACTGTGACAACACTAGTGCAATCAATATATCTAAGAACCCTGTGTCTCACTCTAGGACTAAGCACATTGATGTCAGACATCACTTTCTAAGAGATCATTATCAGAAAGGTGATATTTCTCTAGAATTTATTAGTTCTGAACATCAATTAGCTGATATCTTCACAAAGCCTTTATGCTCTGAAAGAATGAAATTTATTAAACAAGAGTTGGGTATGATTGATCTGTGAAACCGATATGTGAAACCGATCTGTGAAACTGATCTGTGAAACCGATCTGTGAAACCGATCTGTGAAACTGATCTGTGAAACTGATCTGTGAAACTGATCTGTGAAACTGATCTGTGAAACTGATCTATGAAAATGATCTGTGAAACCGATCAGTGCAACCGATCTGTCATACCGATCTATTTTCTATTATTTTTATTTATTTATTATATTGTAATTAATTAGTAAAGTTCTTTTATACTTTTTATGGGAACCCTAAATGATAAAATAAATGATACGCGACTATTTATCTTCCCAAAACCTTTGACCTTTCATTTCCCGCTGAACCTTTCAACCTATCTTCCCCTCTACTTCGAACCTTTGAACTCCTGCCTTCCCAAAATCTTCGAATGGCTAAGCAAAAACAACCGAGCAAAGGACCAGATAGCCCTGTACCTCCAAAGCGTGCTCGAGGCGAGTCGAGTAGTGGCTGTCAACAATCAGTAAATCCGAACTTGGAAACTCGGATTGTTGCTGTAGAAAGAGAAGTCATCTCTGCGTGGCTTTTGTCAAGTAAGTCGCTATTTCTGCAAGTTCTTGAATCGCAAGGATGGATAGACTGGTTTTCTGACAACTCTCGAATAGACTACCCGAAGCTGGTACATGAGTTCTACATGAATTTGAAAATCAATCTAGATGGTGTGGAGGCTGCCAGGATGTCGTCTGTGGTAAAAGGAAAGAAAATATCCTTCTCATCTAAGCAGTGGGCTGAGTTCTTGAATGTACCTCATGAAGGTCGATATGAGGACTATGCTGGGAATATACCTCCAATCACTGACTATTTTTCTTATGATCTAGCTCTAGAGATTCTGACTGGAAACAGAGAGTCACGAAGAATCACAACTTCAGAATTAGATGGTGAATGCAGACTTCTTTTCAAGTTTATTCAGCACCAACTTTGCCCTAGGAGAGGAGATTTTGCTGCTGTAAAGTACCAGGATGTTTTCCCATTGTTTCTTCTGAAAACACATGAGAAGATCAATTTGTGTAGATATGTGATGGTACACATAGACGGTATGATGAAACCATCCAAGAAATCCACTGCCTTGTTTTATTCAAAGATGATATCTATCATGCTCAAGAATCTAGAATGTGTTGATGAAGATGATGAAGTTGCTGAAACAGATCATACCTTCTGTCTCAATAAAGAGATCTGCAAGAGGATGAAAATCAATTCGAATCCATGGAAGAAGTGATGGGTTGTAGATGAAGATAAATTGTATGAAGCCTAAAATCCCATTGATCATGGCAAGAGGCCAAAGGATTTGAGAGACCCTGGCTTGAAACCAGATGAGGAACCAGTTTATTCTGATGATGATGAGAAAGAAGAAGGAAAGGATGAGGCCACCAAAGCCCAAGAGCAAGAAGAAGCTGAGACTGAGGAAGGAAGTATGTCATCTCCTGATGATAGAAGTGATCCTGACACTGCTAGTCCCAAAAGAAGAATAGAATTTGTACCTGCTAGTCCACCCTTAGCCCTACCAGAATCAGAACCTATTCTTGGTGATGAAGAAGATTCTGATACTGAAGAATATAACAGTGAAGCTTCTGAGAAGAGTGATGATGGACATGCTGATGATGTTGAGGCTGCTGTTGATGGTGATAACAGACCAGTGGATGTTCTTGCTGTAGATCAAATAGAACCACCTCAGTCAGTACAAGAAATACATATCAGTGGCAAGTTTGATTCCCCAAAAATCAGTGGAACAACAAGCTATGAGAAACCAAAATACACCCTGTGTGCTGCTGGTTGGGATGACTTCCCTGGTTATGTTGTGTTGGGCTTAGAATATTCTGAATAAGAAGAAGAAATGCCAGAATCTGCTGCAGTTGTGAAGAGGAGCCTCCCAAGAGAAGCAAGGTATGTTCCTGCTATTGATCCTACAAATGTTAATTTACCTGGTTCTGGAATCTCTCAAGCTGATCTTGATAGGTTTAAGATTGAATTGCTAACTGCTGTGAGAGACATAGTTAGAGAAGAAATTTCCAATGCCCTTACTCAAGTGTCTCTACAAGTTTCTGAAAATTCATTGGAAGCCTTCTCACAAAGAGTATCTAATGCTGTGAAGCCAGACCTGGCCAATACTGGTGAACTTATTGGCAGGCACATAGCCTCTTTGAATCAGACTATGAAGGATCTTCACACTGGCTTAGTATCTATATCAAGCGAATTCAGATCAACCATCTCTGGTATGATGGAAGTTTTGAGAAATTTGATTGAACATCTCAACAAGTCTGACCTGAGGAAGTTGAAAGCTGAGATAACTCACATAGTTGTCCAAGCCAGTACAACCAAGGTAACCAAAATCACTACCCGTGAGCTAGAAGCTCTAAGAGAAGTTGTGCATGATGAGTTAGCTTCTGTTAGACAAATTCTTGATTTAGAATCTTTGAGGAAAATGAAAGAGCTCTGTGATAACAGTCATAAGATGGAATTGGTGTATTCAGCAGATGCTAAGAAAGCTCTGCAAGAGATCAAAGAGAAAGTTGATAATTACTTTTCCAAGATTTATAAAAAGCATGAGATGGCTGCAAACTTCAAGGTGTTTGCAGAGAATCTGAAATTACCCCCAGTCACTCAGGCCTTCAAAACTCAAGTTCGTCAGTTGCAAGATTTTACCCCTTCCTTGGCACAGTTCATGGAGAATAAAGATGATTTTGAAAAAGCTATGAAGTATGGGGAAGAAGTCATTCAAGACTTCATTCATCTTTTGAAGCCCTATTTGAATGCACAGGCCACTGCAATAGTACTTCCTACTTCTGAACCTCTCAGTGACTCTGATGTAGCTCCAAATCAGCTCTCTGTTGCTCAAGCTCTATCTCAGTTAAGACCAGTCCCTCAGTAAGCTTCTAAAATAGCTCCTGTTTCTCAACAACAACTCTCTGTGGCACCTGCTCCTACACCTGCCAGAGTTGTCCTTCCACCACTTCAGATTTGCCAAGTACAGCCTGCCTCCAAGCCTTCAAACTTACCCACTATTGATCCCAAAGACAAAGGCAAAGCCCCTTTGTATCCCAACAAATAGTTGTGTATTGTTTTTGATAGGGTGCACAATGTGATGCCTGTAATATTCTGTACTTTATAAAATATTTTTTTTCCTCTATACTCTATGCTGACTGCTTTTACTTTCATTTATCTGTTTTCCCTCCTTTTTGATTATCCCAAAGGGGGAGAAGAAAAAGAAAGATTTATGGGAGAAGAGAGATATATGGGGGAGAAAAGATGTATATATCTCAGGGGGAGAAATCTGTATAATATATATGGGCAATTTAAATTAAGGGGGAGATTTATATATCTCTTTATATTTATTCTCTTTATGGTTTAATTCTCATTATGTTTTTATTGATGATATATCATATTATTTTTTTTATTTTATGATAAAGATTTGTGATTATCAAAAAGGGGGAGATTGTTGAGCCCTCTGGAAGATTGATTGATTTCATGTCTATGATTGATGTTTTAATAATCACAAATCATCACATACCATTAATGCTTAATCTGGTTTGATTTCTCATAAACTTAATCACAATCTGTTAATGAATCTGTTATCATGTTTTTGTCTATGCTTATTGACTTACCAAGTATTTTGGAAGTCTTCTGGATTAAACAGACATCGGAAGCACCGATCCAATATCAACAGACATCGGAAGCACCGATCCAATATCAACAGACATCGGAAGCACCGATCCAATATCAAAGGACAATGGTCGCACCGATCTGATATCAGGATGCAAATGACTCACCAATGCAAATGACTCACCGATCCAATGACACACCAATGCTGATAAAAATGAGCCACCGATCAAATGACACACCGATGCTGATCAAGATAAGACACCGATCGCATGACTCACCGATGCTGATCAAAATGAGTCACCGATCAGATGACAGAACGATGCCGATCAGTCTGACTCATAGATGCTGATCAAACTGACTCACCGATCAGATGACAAACCGATGCTGATCAGTCTGACTCACTGATGCTGATCAAACTGACTCACTGATCAGATGACAGACCGATGATGATCAGTTTGACTCACCGATGCTGATCAGTCTGACTCACTGATGTTGATCAAACTGACTCACCGATCAGATGACAGACCGATGCTGATCAGTCTGACTCACTGATGCTGGTCAAACTGACTCACCGATCAGATGACAGACCGATGCAGATCAGTCTGATTCACCGATGCTGATCTATCTGAGTCACCAATCATTACTCACTAATGCTGATGACCTACCGATCACTTGATTCTTCAATAGTCATAAACAACTGTTTGAATTTATTTATCTTTATCTTTATTTAATCTAACCAACGGTCATATTAGGTATATTTTAATTCTCTGACAATTAATTAATAAAGGTTGTCGGATGTCAGGAAACTTTACCTCGTACCTGCTGAAAAGAAACATCTTCTGTCTTCCGGAGCACGTGGTATAAAGATTAGAAGACTCTGCTGCAAGGAGAGAAGAGACGAAGGATATTTTTCAGAGAACATACGAGGAATACAAGAAGCAAGTTGAGCAGAACTAAGTAGAAGTGAAGATACATATCAATAGATTACACAGAATCTCATATACAATCAAGCCTACTCAAAGGGAGTTCTGTGCATACAAAAGAACGATTGAAGAACTTCATCGACTACATCTCACTGCCTATGAACAATAAGCATACGACACTCTTCTTCTCAAAAACAAACGAGAAGAGGACTCAGAATAAATTCTGACCAAATACAAAAGAGTCCAGAGCTACACTGAAATCACCAGAGCCATTTCTAAACTCTACATCTCTGCTCTGTGATACATTTGTTTTACATTTTGAGCAGTGTGTGTTATCTGCTGTATTAAACACACACACTGACTCCTGTACTTTCACTGGAGGATCTGTAAATACTCAGCAAACCTTTTTACACTTCATTTCCCACTGTGGATAGTGGTAGAGGTCGTGTGAGACCTGGACAGCTCTGAGCTGTTGTTTGTTTTCCCACGCAGAACTGTGGTAGAGGTCTTGTGACCTGGACAGTGTGTTCACTGTTGTTAACCCCGATCCAGGGTGTGGATCATTTTTATATAAACTTTTGAGAGGACTAAGTCTCTACTTGAGACTGAACCTCTTGGTTAATTATCTGTGTTTGTAGCTACATACTATATCCATACTATACATATTTATTTCATATTCCGCTGCTACTACTTTGAAATATAATTTATTTTCAAAGCTACTTTGATAGTTAAACTCGCAAGTGTTTATATTTATTATAAACCAGTAAGTTAGTTTCAAAAGTTAATTTAATCATAAGATTAAGTTAACTGAGAACTAATCAATCTTTGAGAAACTAATTGAACCTTTATAATCTGTATAAATTCACTACAGTTTAATCTATTTTTGAAATAGGGGGATTTTAATAAACATTGTTTTTAACAGAAAATTTTAATTGGAACTCAATTCACCCCCCTCTTGAGTATCCACTCCGACCAACAAAGATAAATAAGGGATTCCTTACCTCAAAGAATGTTTCCAATTTTTTTTACACTGTAGGGAAAATAAGAAATGATAGAAAACTATGACCACATCACGAGATACCACAAATCAACCTACACCACACCCAAAAATCATCAAAACACATCCCAAACACATAACCCAAACCAAACAACACTACTGTAGTGTAACTCTAAAGAAGAATAGATGGAAATATATGATAAGGAGATGAGAAATTGGTAGGTATTGAAGATGGGAATCCATGAATCAATTCCTATTGAAAGGAGTCCCAAAATATTGAATAAGGTTTCACTAGATCATTTGGAACAAGAGAAGGGAGCGCTAGCTATAGGGTTTGAGTAATAACCTAAACATTGTAGCCTTTAAAGATGTGATACACATGACATTTACATGATGTGTAATCCCTACACATCATGTAAATATAGGGCTTTAAGTTTAATTGAAAAATGAGTCTCCTCAAAGTATTTTTACACCTCATTTATTACATGTCATGAACTGGGCTCATACAGGCCATGAATCACCTTTACATGTTATGCGCACTTTACACGACATTTATTCCTTTTACTTCTATATGTTAGCATCCAAACTCCCCCAGATCTACTATTGGACTCATCCAAGAACATCCAAAAACCAAAACCATCAAGTTAATGGCCCAAGAAGGCACATAACATTAAAATCCACCTAAAGAAGGTGAGTATGGTGAATCCTATAATGCCTCAATTAATTCTATTCAATCTAATAAAACCAATCAATATTAAAATGAGTAAGTATGAAAAATTATTGGTTACTTTTTGTATTTGAGTTCTACAAAATCTATGAATAAAATAGTTGACTTGGATTGATTTAGCACACCACGCCTAAGAAATACTCATATATGTATTGATTACTCTAAATCAGAGATAACTATTATCACTATAAATTCCAGGATACACTTGGATAAAACTAACATCCCTTCCCAACCAGATTGAAAAATTAAGGAAAAAAATAGTATTGTTAACCCCATGAAAGTGTCAAGAATTTTCACTAATTTGGTTATGATTGAGTTAGAATCATATACTAAAACAAGAATTTATGAATATGGAGATTCTTATCCTAAGATAAAGAATTTCCATAAGATCAAGGATGACTTAGACATGTATTTATAATCTTCGGTTGAGGAACAAGACACAATTATGTATAATAAATATTCTTATGGTGAAAAAACTTCCATGGATTATGATAAAATAATATAATGGATGATCTCTTATATAGAATTTGAGTTTTAATAAAATATTAATTTTAATTTTAGGGGAATTTTGTAGTGATTTTTTCCTCATGTGTCGGCAGTAATTTTTTTTGTTTTATTGTTAATTTTTATAGAGGTTACCTTGGTTTTTTCAATACATCTATGTTTGGTAACTATTATTTAGTCAAACATAGTATGGGGGTTTTCATGGTTTCTATGTATCCCTAAAAATAGTGGAAAAAAAGATGTACGGTTGTTGCTAGGCCCATTTGACACTAAAATTATGTTTGGGTCATAGAGAATGGTGATCCTATAACACAATCATTATTGTTGGGATACTATATATAGATCTATAGGTTATTTTTTATGAAGTTAAATCTAGGAAAATTTTAATAATTTTTTTGGATTGGATTCATAATTTGTGGTATGACTATTTTATTTCACAATGAAGCTATTTTGGCTAGTGAGAAGACTAGATTTATAGGAATATAATGGATGGTCACACATTTTCTTATGTCACTATAGTCAAGGAAGTATTATCTTGTGGATGTGGTACTTGATATATCATATATTATAATTCATTGATGCTATATTGGTGTTATGAATAGAAGATACAAAAGAATTAGTGTTTTCTCACACTGACCCTTCTTCTGATATCTCTTTAATTTGTGTTTTTCCTCTTACTTTTGAAATCTATCTTAATTTATGTATAGTGGGAACTCTTTAAACCTCATGGTTTTATTATAGTAGAATTTTTCTTTGATAAATGTTTAGGGGTGTGTATTTGGTGACTAACCCATGTATTAGATTATTCTGACCAATGTTTCACACTTTTGATTGATTAAAGAGACCCAGTTAAAGGATTATATGTGTAGGATGTATGTTTTCGAGATAGAACAACTAAACAGGTTGCCTATGTACATGGTTTCAGATCATAATTCTCCATTTACATCTCATTTATGGTAAGTAATTTTTTAATGGTTGGTTATTCAAGTCAACCTAAGTGAAATATATCATCCTTTGACCAATATATGGTTTAAGAATATGATCATTCTCATAGAGGACTTATTATGGGCTCTTGTATTTGATAATTTCATTGTAATATAGGATACTATAAAATTTATAGAGTTTTCCTACAATACTATTTTTTAGTCATTGATATAGATTTTTCCTATTGAGGAACTTAATATAAGGTTGTACAGTACTCCTTTATGCCGATTAGAGGAAAAATAATCTATTGTACACCTTGCACTCTTAGTTAGTTTTGAATGATACCAAACACACATTTTTATTTATAACATTTTATTTTGATGTATTACATTACATACATTTTATAAATTTTCTCATGGAGGTTTTAGACCAAAAGGTGGGATGAATAGGGCCATGAGGATAATTTGTTGAGTCCCTACATGTAGGTTCTAGGGACTACCTGGTGGTACCCAAAAAGAAACAAAATTATATCTATTAGAGTTGGTACCACTTGCCTTAATTTGACCTCTAATGGCCCTCTACGACCCCAAACACCTCAAAAACATTCCTAAATCCATGGGAGTCTATAAATACACCCAAAGTTCCCTTGGTATCTATTAGTTACCTTGAAGATAAATTCAATAGACTAATTGTGTCAAATTACTCTCTTTATTGTGATCTGTTACAATTGTCTCACGTTATCTCATTATTTTCTCATTGTATCTTATTGAAGAAGTGTGAGTATGATTTAAATGGTTTCTTCTAATAAAGATTTTTATTTTTACTTTCTTAAATTGATCACTACCATTGAGTGTAGGGTGGAGAGGTGGTCACTACCTTTAAAGTGAGGAGATTTTAGTTTATATCCACAACCATTGAAATATTAGATGTGTTTTTGGGTTTCTTGGTACCATCCAATAAAATCAAGGGTCTTACATGTTTTAATAGGTTTCTTACTAAAACCACAAAAAATAATGGTTTTGGTTTCTTACCAAAACCATTCAAAATAAAGGTTTAAGCCAAATCCTATAAAGGTTACTTAAGGGGAGAATATGTTGGGATCCCTTGTAATTTATTACAAAAATACTTTACCAATTTCTTATGCTTTTTATTTCATTTATATTCCCACTTTTCATACTTATTTATTTAATTAGTTCCACTCATAATTATCATTCTTTCACTTAACTCTTATTATTAATTCTATTTTTTTAAATCCATAAAATAATATTTTAATTTATAAAATGTTTTTAAAAGTAAATTCACCCTCCCTTCTCTTTTCATATTTATGGATTCCAAAACTTGGTATTAGATCCAAACATGATTTCAAAACCTTAACTGGTTACAAGGAATGATCAATTAATATTGGACTCTCCATATAATTCCCAAGGTGCTATAGAAGGACACTATATGGGAAGAGTCACTTATTTTGATGGAACCGACTAGATTTATTATAAAAAAAAGATTGTAAACTTTTCTTAGAAGTATATGATATCTGGATTATATAAATGTTATGCATGGATATACCCCCTCTAAATAGTTGGAAGATAAATAGACCCTGATGATATTATATTGATAGATCTTGATGGAAAAGTAGTGAATAATCTGTATTATGGGTTGGATATAAATATATTTAATATTGTTTCTATATGAAAAACATCCCATGAAATCAATAAATAATTATAAGTAACATGTTAATGTTCCAATAAAGTAAAGGATAATAGGCTTGATATGTACCAACAATATTTTTAAAGATTGAGTATTTATCCTAATGAGCCCATAAATAAAATGTTTAACTAATTCACTGATATTTTTAAACTAAGGAATTATTTAGGTGATGATATTTTTGTAGAGACACTTGTAAAGAAGATCATTTGGGTGTTTTATAGTTTTTTGGAACCCAAAGTGTTGGTAATACAAGAATTTAATGACATAGAAAACATGTTTCTTGAAAAAAATCATAGGTTCTCTCATATTTTTGGAGATCACAATGAAAGGAAAAAATAATAAGGAATCCAAAGATGTTAATTATAAGAATACCATTACCTTAAAATACAACAATAATGAATATTATGGAAGTAATGAGGATATTTTTTATCATTCCAAGAAGATGAAAAAATTATTTAAGAAGAATAAGGAATTCCACCATGAAAAGAAAAGGAGGCAATAAAGAAAACCAGAGGTATGATTATATGAGTGTAAAAAAAAGGTCACATAAATCTAGAGCATCCAAATATAAAAAGTAAGTCAAAGTAAAAGAAGGAAAACAATAATTCATTAAATATATTAACAAGGAGTACGACCAATGAATCCCTCTCTTCATCAGACTCAAGTGATAAAAGCCCTAATTGACTCATGGCTGAAATTTAGGTTAGTCAAGAGGTAAATTTTTCCAATTATTTTTTCTCATATATCCCTTAAATTATAAATATCTAATATATTATAGGGATCAATTACAAGAAGGATTTTTTAAACCTACCATAAAGTTTAAAGAGATTAAAAAGAAGCATAATCTAGTTATTAGTGAGATGGATCGTCTCTTTAAATAAAATTAAATATTAAAAGGGGTAAATGAAAAGACCAAAGATATTATCTTAAAAAATTATGAATTAAAATATAGAATATTTAATTTATTATGGAAAGAAAATATAAATTTAGAAAATGATTTAGATAAGTTAAAAGAAAAAAAGTGTTTGTCTAAACGAGTAAACCAATATTTAAAAATTAAAATAAAATAAAATAAAATAACTCAAAATTATATTGAAAAAATAACCCAAGGTGAGAATAAAATTTAATTTGAACAAGGTTCTCATTGTAATGGTAAAGGCATTTATGGGTTTTTTTTTCAAATAATTCTATCACCTCAAAAAATACAACCAATTTTGCAAAATGGTGATCTAAATATAAATTTTAAAATTATTTCCATAAATTTAATAATCTCATTTTGGAATGTGATTGAAAAAAACTCATTTTTGAATTCCCAAATCCATTAATATTTCATAAACTTTGTATTCTAGAAAAAAAAATTAATTCAATTATGTGTTCTAAAATCTCTTTTGGATAACATTTGTGGACCAAAATTTTGGGTAACAAAATATTTAGTCTCTTAGATTGTTTTATGAGAAAAGTTACTCAAGATAAATTCTTGAGGATCTATATGTTATATGAATATTTTTTGATTAAGGCTTATTTTTGATGACTATATTGAGTTCAATCATCTGATTAGATTGATGGTGGGCATGTCACCTTTGGTGACAAATTAATGACTAAGATCATCAGTATGAGTGCCATTGTCATTTTAATCTACTATTTTATTAATTATTTTTTATATATTAACATTTTGAAGAATAATTTACTTTTTATTAGTTAATTATCTTATAGTGGTTTTAAATTTTCATTTGAAAATGATGTTTGAAAGGTTTTTTGTTCTCATGTAAATCTTTTATTTTCAGCTTCTGTACATCAAGATGTTTATGTTATTGATTTTAAATCCCTTTTGACCCAAATTTTTTAACATTCATGTGATCAATATAATGAGTCGTGTTTATAGAATAAATACCTCATTAATTGTACCACACAGTCACTAGTGAAACATAACCTAAAACATCTAGTTTGAGACTTATTAAAATTTTATTTCAAAAATGAAATTATGTGTGAGCCATTCCCACTTGGTAAACAATAATAGTAATACATTAAATCTAAAAAGAATGTTTTGACCTCTAAATACCTTGAACTTATACATCTAGATCTATTTTTACCAACCCAAGTGGATTATATTAGAGTTAAATATTACTAATTTTTAAATATATATGATTATAAAAGATTAACTTGAGTTTATTCTATGGAACAAAAAAGTTAGGATTGTAAATTCTTCATTAGATATAACAAGAAGGTTGAAAATGAAAAATTGTATAAGATCATTTCACATCAGAGTTATCATGGGGGAGAGTTCAAAAATACATATTTTCATGACCTTTTAGTTTCACAAGGTTATCACCATTATTTTTATTCTCCTAGAACTACCCCATAAAATTGGGTTGTTAAACAATGGAATTAAAATTTGCATGAAATTACTCAAATTCCCCTTAATGAATTTAATCGCCCCCCCCCCTAATTTTTTTAGTTTTAGGTGGTATATATCTTATGTCATACCATTAACAATGTTCTTGTAACACCCATTATTAAAAATACCCCTTATGATATTTGGAAACATAAATCCCTAAAGAATGGTTTTTAGAGATGTTTAGTTATTAATGGTTTATTCTTAACACCAAAGATAACCTTGGTAAATTTGACCCTAAATCTGATAAAGGTATATTTATTAGGTATTTTAAATCAAGTAAAGATTACTAAGTTTTAAATAAATGTACCAAGACCATTTAAGAGTCAATTCAAATCAAATTTGATGATAATTATCCCAAACCTCATCCTCAAATTGATTATGGTGAGGTAGACCTTGATAATTTTACCTTAAATGAACCTCAATATCCTAAATAAATAAAGATGAAAACCTAGACCTTTACCGAAGAAATGGGTTAAATATAAAAACCATCCTCTAGAAAATGTTATCAGTGATTTTCAATTTGGTACTTTAACTAGGTGGTATAATTAAATAAAGTATAACACATAGATTTTTTTGTCACGCCTAGAACCCAAAAATCATGATTATTCTATTAATGATGTTATTTATGTTGATTTTATGTAAATGTAATTGAATCAATTTACCCAAAAAAATGTTTAGAATCTTGTGGAAAGGCCCAATGATCATCCCAGTATTGGAAAAAATGGGTCTTTAGAAACAAATTATATGGGAAAGGAAAAATCACCCATAATAAGGACTGAATAATACATAAATGTTGTAATAAAGTGGATAGAATTGATTATAGTGAGATGTTTTCCTTAGTCACTAAGATTTAATCCATAAGGATATTATTGGATTTTTTATCTCATTTAAATTTTACAATTTTCCAAATGGACGTTAAAAGTTTATTTTTAAATGGTTTTATTTATGAAAAAAAATTATGGAATAAACAGCTAGTTTTGAGGATTCAAAAATTTTAGATCATGTTTTAATATTGACTAAATAATGTTATGGATTGAAATAATCCCCTCGGGATTTTTATAAATGGTTGACTAAATTTATTTTATAAAATTCTTTTGCAAATGGTTATAAAATATTCCACTTTATTTTTAAAAGTATATTTCAAATGACATTGTGATGGTTAAAACTTATGTTGATGATATAATCTTTTTACATAAACTAGATAGTCTCTTTATAAAGAATTTGTTTATTTAATAAAAAATTTAAAATGAGTTTTATGGGGTAAATCAAATTATTCTTTATTTTTTAAATTTCTCAAAATTTTCATGGTACTTTTCTTAAACAAAAAAAATATATTGGTGAGATTTTAAAGCATTTTGGAATGGATCAGTTAAGGATATTAGTACTCTAATGAGTACTTCTTATAATCATAGTATGTATAAATCTTGAAAAAATGTGGAAAATAATATTGATAGAGGTATGATTGGGTGTCTTATCTATCTTACCATCACCCGACTAAATATCATGATTATTGTATTCCTTTGGGCCATTTTTCAATCCAATTCAAATGAATACCATTTAAAATAATTCAGAATAATTTTTAATTAATTTAAATGAAACAAAAATATTTTATCCAAAAGTCACCTCATTTTAACTTAATATTTTTTCAGATTTATAATTTAGTGGGTTACAACTAGATAGGAATATTTCAAGTGGGACTTTCCACCGAATTGGATAATACCATGTATTATGGAGTAGTAATAAAGAGAATTTGGTTTCTCTTTCTATGACCAAATTGGAATATATTATAATAGATGTTTTTTATCCCAAGAATACTCTTCTATGTTATGGATTAAATTAGGAACATGTGAAAATTAAGTGTGACCACACAAGAGTAATTTCAATTTATAAAAATCCAATACAACACTCTCAAACAAAGCACATTGACTTTATACACCATTTTTTAGTGACCTTTTTCCAAAATATGATATCATGCTAGATTTTATTTTAACTAATCTTGAATTGGGTGATATTTTTACTAAACCCCTTATGGTTGATCATTTTAATTTTATTAAAGGGGTTAGGAATGGTATTATTGTGATTAAATTTATTTTAATTAGGAAAGAATAATGTTTTAAACTTTATTTTTAACCATGATAATTATTTAGTTATATAATTTTAATTAAATATTAAGATTACAGATTCATTTATCTATTTATTTTAAATCTTTAATTAAATTGATATAATCTATCTATTTTGAAGTCGTTGATTTCATTGATAATTTTTTTTAAATATTGAATTAATTGATCTATCTCTTTCACTCTATTAGGTTTTGTTGGTGTTTTTTATTTAACTCTTGATTCACATGATTTTTGTGGATCCCAGATACTTTTAAAAGTATAAATCATTTTATGGGGATCCAACCCATTTAAAACTGAAATGTTTCAAGATAGTGACTCATTTTAAAATTTGAGGTGGTTTTTATTATGTTCAATGATCTATTTTTAATAGAGGCACATGTGGTTTATGGTTTTTATTTTAAAAATTATACTTTCAAATGATGAAATCCTTTATGTTTTGATTTTTTTTTGAAAATATGATTTTCTGGAAATATTAGTTTTATATTTCAAAATCAATGATGGTTTTAACATTTACAAAGAAAATTTATGATGGTATTAATAATAATAAACAATTATTTTGTTTCTCAAGTATATTTTTAGTGCGAACCTTATTTCTCTAATCCTTGTCAATAATTTTTTTTGATAATTATAAAGGGGATAATATTTTTACATTATATTTAAAATACATTGGTAATGTTTGAAATTAAAATCTGGAGTATGTTTTCAAATGAAATAATTTAATTTTTTTTTAAAACATAAATAATTTTTTTACATTAAATATGGTTTTTAAAAATCTTGGATGAATTTCCATATGAAATATTGAAAATCATTTTGGTTATATTCATGTCAAATGAATCATAAATATCTATGTATTGTGAATTTATTTAGTGTTTTTGATCATCAAAAGGGGGATAATATTGTATACCTCACTCTCTTAGGTTGTTTTGAGTGTTCTGAAACACACATTTGTGTTTCTAATGGTTTATTTTAATGTATTTTAGTGTTTACATTTTTGAGATTTTATCATGGAGGTTCCAAACCAAAAGGTGGACTTAGTAGGACCATAAGGATCATTTTTGTGCCCCCAACATATAGGTGCAAGGGGCTACTGGTGGCTCCCACCAGATGGCCAATGGAACCCACCGAATATATAATGGCACCTGGAAAACACAAAAATATATCCAATTGAGTGGGTCCTATATTCCTTAATTTGGCCTCTAACGGATCTCTATGACCCACAATACCTTCATAAAGTTTCTGAATCCATGGGAGGATATAAATACTTTCCTAAGGGTTCTTTGAAGCTACTAGTCACCTTTAAGATAAATTATAGAGCCAAATAATGTCAAATTGATCTCTTTATTATTCTCTCTTAAAATTATCTCACCTTCTCTAATTATTTTGTCATTATATATTTCTAGAGAACTGTGACTATACTTCAAAGGGTTTTTTCTAAACAAGACACTTCTTTTCCCATTTTTTTGGTTATCACAACAATTATGTGTGAGGGGGATAGGTGATCACTACCATTAAAGTGATGGTATTTGGGTTTCTAGCTACAAACATTGAAAGGCTAGTTATGCTTTGGTTTTATTTGTACCAACCACTAAATATAAAGGGTCTTACTTCTTGTAATGTGTTTCTTTATAAAATCACCTAAAATAATGGTTTGTATTTTTGTTAGAACCACTGAAATATAGGGTATAAACCAAAGCCGCTCAAGGATACTTGAGGGGATAATATATAGGAATCCCTTGTGGATTATTTCTGAACTGCAATACCGGTTTCTTATTCTCTTTATTTTATTTATATTTCCACTATACTATCTTATTTATTTAATTACTTCTACTCATAATTATCATTATTTATTTTGACTCTTATTATTACTTCAATTTTTTAATTCCATAAAATATTATTTTAATTTCTATCATGTTTTTAAAAGGGAGTTCACCCCCACCCCCTCTTACTATATTTACACGAACCAACAGAATCATCTATGTTTTTACTGAGTCATGTATAGGAAAATTTTGTGCATATAAAAATGTTGAGAAAATGACTAGTGAAATCTCTAAATCAATAATGATCATATATAGAGTAAGTTTATTAATCTTTTGTGTTTTTTATTTGTGATCATAAATTTATATGAACCTTTAAACAATTTTAATACCAGTTTATAAGGAGAGAGGGGAATTTATTACCATGGTTCATGGTCTCACTCAAGATCTTAGAGTGAGTCAGTATGGTGGTGAAATGGTCAATTCTTCCTCTAGGGTATAGTTTTATGCAAGATAGTTTTTACATATATCATTTTAAGATACATTTTCTAGACTTATTACTTGTGATAAGTATTAATGATGTTGATTTCAAAGATAACATATTATTTTTTGTGTAGATTAATTCATTATGTAATTTTTTGAATATTCAATTTCTAGGTTTGGTTTAAAAAATTTTGAATGGTGTGAGGCATGTAGAAAATTTTCACTTAAGTTTTTTGTGGGAAAATTTATTTTATTTATTAGTTAAGTATATTTTAATTTTTTTAATTTTATTTTCATATTTTAGAAAAAAAATTCCCTCAGATATTATTAAATAAAAAGATAGATAATTCAAATAATCCATAAAAATAAACAGATTAATAATTAAATATTTATGTCAAATATTTCATATGCATGTCTGGATGAAGATTATAAAACAAAAACAAACATTAATACAATTTAAAACAATTTGGTGTCTATAAATTTATTTTTTAGGGTAACTAAATATTAGTAAAAAATGATTAAACCATTGATATAGACTGAGAAACTAGAAATCTATTAATCCCATTTGAAATAATAAAGATTCATGAGAAATTTCAAACCTAAGTGAAGTGGATATCGATAAAATATTCTAGAGGAAACCAGTTGAGAAATCCTATAATGAATGAAGGATATTAGTGTCAAAGGAGACAAACCAAAGACTTAATGAGGAATACTTACTCAATATAATATTTCCATGTAGTATAAAAGGATAGAAAGTGGTATTAGTTAGGGGTATCATGATTATAACATAGTGTATCATGGAACAGTAGTTCAGGTGGATATTTTTAGAATATTAGCAGTGTAGTTAGTTAGTAAAGAGAGTTTAGATTTAGAATAATTCTTGTTGTTATTATTTTATTATATATTTTTATAGTATTAGTTGTTCTTTCTATAATTATTCATTATTATTCATTAAATAGGTATCAATAACAGTAATTTATTTTTCATGCTTTCAATTTGGAACTATAGTTGTAAAAGAGTAGTTTTAATTAAAATTTTAATTATAATAGATTATTATTCTTCAACATAGAAGTAAAATTTTTTATTTTTTAATTTTAATTTTTAATTTAATATTAGATTAGAATTTTTTAAATTGTATTTTTTTATTTTTTTCATGAATCTGAATTCATATTCACTAATACTAAATCTTTAAAATTTCTATGGTTAAACATTAAGTCATGTGGGTCATGTATGAGTTTAATTGTTTCTTCACTCTTGGGTCTCAATTTCATTGTGAAAAATGTATTTGAATTCATATATTAATCTCTTAAAACTTGGTTCTATAGATTGATAGTGAATAAATCTTTTAAAATATTTTTTCAGAAATGGTGATAATGCTTGAAAATTAATATTTTAACATGATTTTAGTTTTCAAATTTACTTCAAGAATGGATGCTTTAATTTATAATTTATATTTTATTCATTTTAACAATATAATTATCTCAAATTTTATATATATAAAATTTTAAAAAAATCATATATTTTTTTTTCAAAGTTAAATAAATACCAACCTTGAGAGAATAATGGATCGAGGTCAATACTAGTGAAACATTAATGAGGATGGGGTATAATTGGACTGTTGAAATACCACAACATACTATTTCACCATTCCAGATTTTGTTATTATTTTCAAGGAAGGATAAATATTCCAAAATCTAAAAAATCTATAAATATTTGAAAAAAATAAAAAAAAATGAAATATTAAACAAGATCTCAAAAGATCAAAAAATTCAAAAAATATGAAAAAAACAGAGTTTAAATAAATATCATTACAACTAAAAGATACTATTATTTATATTGTTTTTAATACATTTTTAACATTTTTTCACTATTGATGACTATTTTTGTGAAAATCAATTTCTCATTATTTGTTCTTGATATTTTCTAAATGTTGAGAGTTTTTTTATCATTATTATCATGAGTTTTGATTATGAATTATTTTCATGATCTGATTTTAAAAGTTTAATTTTCATATTTTAGTTTAAATAAATTTAACTCAAACTATTTTCAAATAAATCACACTCATGCTTTTAATTATAATCAATTTGGAAATAACTTCAAGTACCATTCCTTTAGCCAAAATTATTTTCAAAATAAAAACAATTTAAAAAAAAAATGTTTTTAAAAATCTATATAGTTTTTAAATTAAAAATTATTTTTTAAATTTTAATGGATCATAAAAAACAATTATAAACTTCCTCCACTACTAAAATAGAAACCCTATATGAATAAATGTTTAACTATTTTTTAGGGAATAAAAAAATAATCTTTAATAAACCAATGTATTTATAAAAAAAATGTTGAATAGTATTTTCAAAATCAATGTTTTAATCAAAATGGTTCAAACATTAAAATAAAAAATCATGGAAATAATTGGAATACATAATTTCCCTAATAAAATAATTTAGAAAATGAAAATGTGTCAAGTTTTTTTAATAGAATTAGTTATCTTTTTTCTTTTATTCAAAGAAAAATAGATCAAGAAAATAAAAATTTCACTTAGAATGATTGTAATTCAGAGATTACATATTTTAATGATTTTGATAAATTTATTCTCTATGTTTTAAAAAAATCATTGAATAAAATTGATATGGAGGTGGAATAATCAAATAAGATGACTAATATTGAAAGAGAAGGAAAATTTCAAATTTTTTTAATTAATTATGAAGTTTAATACATTATTATTAATTAGAATGATGAACCAAACCGTGAATTTATTTCATTTTATGTACCATATGAATCTATTTTGAATTAAAAATAAATATATTTTGATTATTTCGATAGTTTCTTACATGTTCCTATTACTCTAACTAATTATTTAAAAGAAAATATAATGTGTAAATTGGTAAAATTATTAAGAAAAATGAGTATTCAATTTGGAATGATTTTATTTATATTAAAATGGATTCTTTTAATAGTGATGATTATAAAAATCAACATGGATATGAGAAAAAACAAATTTTGGAACTTTATTGTGTTGAGCATATGTTGATTCAATAATTTCATTATTTTATTTTTTTATTTTGAT
Organism: Viscum album; assembly: GCA_963277665.1. NCBI lineage: Eukaryota > Viridiplantae > Streptophyta > Magnoliopsida > Santalales > Viscaceae > Viscum > Viscum album. The sequence goes on from OY728141.1 coordinate 738,191,536, forward strand.
GCTCATAAACACCCACATTTATGTTACTGAAGATTTTTATTTTAAGTAAATTTAATGATTATTATATTCATTAGAATATTTATTTTTATTCTTTTAGAATACACAAGTTTTTAATCAATGGGAAGATATTTGATTAAGTATTCTGGAAATTGTTTGAAAGTAATGTGGAAACACTATTCATACCTAACATTGGTAAGCAGAACATATAGTTTGGGATCCCTACATTTGGAATAAAATGTATAGATCATGTACCCTATGTGGTTGGAAAAGTATGGATCAATAACCTTGTTTTTGGAAGAAACCCTACTTTTGAGGAAATAAAATATGGTTCACTTACCCTAATTTTATAAACAATTGTACATCATCAACTATACTTTTGAAGTTTTTCACTTTGTGAAGGAACCCTATATTGTACTTGGATAATGACGAAGTTTTAAATTCAAGATATGTTTTGTTTTTTCTGCAATGGTCTCACTGAAAGTAAATATCTATTAAAATATGTTTTACAACTGATTCAAATTCTAATACTCTACAGATTAAATTGTTCCTAATTCTAAGGGATGTTATGACTCTCTTTGAATGATTTGAATTCAAATATTCATGATTTATCCATCCATCCAATGGCCCTAAGGCCTTCATTGTTTTATTGATTTTTGATAATCCACCTTTCAAGGGGTGAGGTGGAACCCTTACAAGGCTAGTAGACGTAAGTATTACATGGCCCATAGGCCTTAGAGGAATTCATTGCCCGTAGCCATCAAACATTACATACAACCCAGACTAACTACTTGGAACTGCTCCTCCCTAGCATCTTCATCGTGAAATCATCTCTCCACCTTCGTATGGTTGTTAGACTAGGTTATCCCGTGCAGGCACATGCTTATCTTGATGGCAGGTTCCATACCCAATCATTCTTTCAATTCTTGTAGCTTCTGCTGTAAGAACCCAGATCTTCGTTTCAGGTATGTTTTTCCTTTTCCTGGGGTTTTTGGAAAAAATAAGTTTTCTGGAAATTTTTGAAGTACACCCCATGCAATTTCTAAGTACATGCCGTGTACCCTTTTCCCACTCGAAGCCGTGTGCTGGCCGTGTCCAGGCCACACACATGGTGTGTGGGGGGTGACGTGGAGGCCGATTTTCATGGAGTACGGAAAAACACACTACACGCCATGTAATTTTCTTTTTTTCATTAAACGAACCGGGGTCGCGCATAATCGCCATAATCATCTTCTTCTTGGTCTGGTTCGACCGAGAGATGTCGTACGGCTGTGAAACTTCTCTGGATTCCCGAGCCTCCATCTGTTCTCCGATTAGAGCTCTGTCGATTGCATTGGAAGCACAGCGGTGAGTTCTCCCTTCTGCTTGAACCTTGTTTTCCAATTGTTCCTCCTTCTCATGTTATCTAAGGTTGAACGTTTTGTGCGTTTTCTCCGATCTACGACATCCTAGGGAGAATCAATCTTCGTGGTTCGAGTATATCGATCTCCTAGGATCAAGGTAGGTGGTTTGTGACTTACCGTTCAAAGTCTCTGAGTTTTATGTGCAAATTCCTCCAATACATGTGAACAGGGTATTGCGTGTTTACCTTTTTTCCCTTGTTGTTTTCCTACCTTGATTGTATGCTTGTGTAGAGGTAAATTTGACCATGTTAGAGGATAATTTGTTGTGCTGGGACGTTTTTTCCCTTTCTTTGTTCTGTTTATGACCTTTGGGTCTCGTTTGCCTTTGGCCGCTACACCTGTTTTCATGCCTTGCAGTTATAGGATGAAGTGAAATTCATGACTTGCTTATTTCCTTGTAGACTGTTTATCTAAGAAGATCTATAGGTGTTCTTTGGTTAGCCAATTATCTCTATAGGTGTGCTTTGGACTTATAGGATTATTATGCACTGACTGGAATGAGGCTGAGAGAACCTGGTGCGATAGACTATAAGGGATAGACCAAGTGAGCTTCCTAGAGAGTCTTAGATATTACAGACTACAGAGGGGACGGACCGAGTGAGCTCCCAGAGAGTCTTGGATTTTATATACTACAGGAGGGTAGACCGAGTGAGCTTCCTCAGAGAGTCTTACCTTGTTTGAATCTCTTTAAGAACCTTCCCAGGCTAGAGGAGGAATTGACCGAGTGAGCTTCCTCAAAGAGTCTGTGGTAACCCTGAGGCTATATGAGGAATTGATCAAGATAGATTCATCAAAGAGTCTTTAGACCTTGGGGCTAAGAGGGTTAGACCGTTTGATCATCCTCAAGAGAGTCTCTGACTACCCTAGACTATAAGGGGAATTGACCGAGTGTGCTTCCCCAGAGAATCTCATAAATTCGTATGACCAATCCAGAGGGGTTAGGCTGAGTGAACTACCCAAAGGGTTGTGGTACTTCTTAATAGGACCAGAGGGGATGGTTGCGAGTACTTCCCAGAGGGTTTCCGGATTATTATCTGTTTGTCTCACTGCTGTTGGTTGGTTGTGTATTGATTGCTGCTATGTATCATCCTGTTTTACTGCTTACTGTTTACTGCCTACTGCTTGTTGTTGCTGTTTACTACTTATTGTACTTTTACCTGCCATATACTCTATAACTGTTAGGAACAGATCTTCAGGTGAATTCCTACTGGTATTTTATCTCACACCCTATTTGGGCCATGCTTTTGGGACCAAGAAGACTATGTTGTTGCAGGTATAGACAAGGGAAAGCACCCTTCGACTTCTGAAACTTGATTTCTTAGAGTATGAGAGCATGGGACCGAGTTTTGGCTCACGATGCTGAGGAGCTGTTTACTTTTATTTTTGTACTTGTTTTGGTACTATAGTGTTTTCCAGCATTGTGACTTGTTTGGCTGCTTTCCTAGTTATGTATCACGCATCATTTCATATATACATATGTGCTCCATTTTGTGGATTTAGTCTTCCGCTGTTATAATGCTGGGTATTACTACTTCTGCTATTGCATGTTTATTTTCTTCCAGTGTGTACTCTGCCAATGAGGGCATAGTTTCCCCACTATCACACCCAAGGCCCTCGTTGCTAGTCAGTAGCCTCTGACATTTGGGGAAATGTGCTTGAGTCCATGTGACCAACCGGGTACGGGGCGCCTCTGGGTGGCTTCTAGAACCGAGACGTTACATCTGCTGTGGTGAAAGCTCCTTGCTCATCCTCCTTATAGAGCTTGTTCTTTGTAGCTCTTCTGGTTTTCATCTGCACTTAAGGTGTCCTTAAGGCCTTGAGGTGTCCCGAAGGCCTTACTAGCCCAAAGGCTTGGGTGGCCTGAAGGCCTTAAAGGACTTGGGGACCAAATCGGTGGCCCGAAGGCCCAAACGGGGGAAAATTTCCGACTGCTACAGTGTTTGCTACAGTTCCCACTATAGTACCTACTATAGTACTACACAGTTCCTGCTACAGTACCCTAAAAATTGTGCCTCCGCCTGGATTTGATCCCGGGTCACCTTGATGCACTTTAGATTCCTCACCAACTGGGCGGAGGCTCGTGTACCAAATATTCATGATTTATTATGCAGTAATTCTGGAGCTATTTTGACCTAATTTTTTTTACCATTAGGATAAATACTGATATATTCATCTTCTAAATATATATATTTTTATATAAAACAAAGAGTTGTGTGCTTGTAAATAAAAGTGTGTTATTTCTATTAGATCTACACTTTGGATACATTCATGTTTTGATATAGTTGATCAACTCACAACTATTTTTTCACTACTATTTTATATTATTGTTAAATATTATTATGAAAGTTTGAAATTTTTTGTTTTCAGTGCTACACTCTGGAGACATACATGTTTATTAATATTTTTTTGTTTTATCTATCACTATTTAAAGGGATTCTATATGACATTAATGATTTATTTTCTACTATTATTCATTATTGAAGATCATATATATCTATTATATATTGCTTCAATTGTATGAAAAACATTTTTCCTAATCAAATAAACCAATATTGATTTATTGGAGTATTGAATTATCGGACATGGTCATGGTGGTAAAGAAGAATCATTTTCTTGGACTACGCTTTGGATTTACAGTTACTTGTAAAATAACTAGAAGTCTATTTAAAAGCCTTAATATAAAGGTATCGACTATCTATACTCATTTGTAGAAGTTCCTGGAATAAGGAATTAGTACTGAAAATCACCAAGCTCGTGGAGAGAGCATTGGTGGAGTGGACTTGGGGATCATTGTTCCCTAAACCACTATACATCATTAGGTTATTTTAATTATTTATTTCCATTGCACACTTGCCTTTAAGAGATAAGGAAATAATTGATTTATATTAAGAGGTTCATTTAAAATCTGTTGAAATTTATAAAGGATCACACTACCCACCTCTTGTGTCTCTATCACAATAAATATGAACTAACAAATGGTATCGAAATAAGGGATCTATTGATATATTTCTCTATTAGAAAATTATTGAAAATTATTCCATTACTATATGATACCAACATCTAATATCAATGTTTGTGCTCTATTACTAAATTATTTTAGGAAATAGTTGGTTATTATATTTGATACTATTAAGTGCATTTAAATTTTCGACTCTTGTGCAATATAAAAGGTATATTTTTTTAACAATATTGAGTTAATGATTTGGAAAAAGTAAAATCTAAAAATGGATGATCTTAAAGAAGGTATGTTGATGATCTGTGATCCTTACATTAATGGTGATTATAGATTCTGGAAATATCGCATGAGTATTAACTTGAAAGATCTTGGAATACGATTTTATTTAAAGGTTGTAAAGCCTTAAGAAATTCATAAGAATATCTCAAAAAAATTTAAAGATAATCAAGAAAAATAATATGATCTTAATTCAATAACAATGAAAGTTATTTTCTACAGTTTAGGAAATGGGGAGTTTAATCGAGTTTATCGATGTTTATAAGATGTGGAAGACTATTTTTATTACCTATTAAGGAATTGATAATATTAAAAAACTAATGTATAATACTGAAAATTTAATGTTTGATACTTTTAGAATGCCTGAAAACAATAACATCACTCAGATGAATGGGATATTGAAAGAAGTTATTAATAATGTTGCTACTTTGGTAGATACAATTAATCAATTAGATCAAACATTAAGAGTAATTAGATACTTACCTTCTAAGTGGACTGGAATATTAATTACTATATAAAAACCCACACTATTTAAATAATTGTAAATGAAAAAATTGATCGAAACTATTATAATGTATGAATCTGGGATGCAAGAAGAAAATAAATATTATATCAAATATGAAGAAGACACTCTCAAAAATAATATGGATGAATCATTTATTAAAGTTATATATATTCAAATAAAGGTTTAAGAGTTATTTTGAAAAGGTTTGAAAAAATTTATAACAAATTAAAGAGAGTAGATAAATAAGATAGATCATATTAATGTAAAGAGAAAGGTCATACAAATTCCAACTGTCCTTTTCTCAAAGATCAAAGGAAATCCAATTATAAAAGAAAATGTAAGAAAAATAAAAAGGCTTATTAGAATGATTCTTTTAGTTCAAATGATGAATCTTCTAAGAGCGTTGAGGTTGATCATAAAAATCAAATGGTATGTCTTATCACTCATACTGATAATGTATAATATTTTGAATCTCAAAACTCTAATTCTAAACAATGTTCTTATAATTAAATAAATAATTACTTTTTTATGCTTCAAGATAAATTTTAATCCTTTATGTGAGATCATAAAAAACTTATAAAATATGTTGGTGTTATTTTATTGGATAAATAAATTATTTGAAAAACAAATTATAGATTTAAAATCTAAATCTTCCAAAATTTATTGTGATATGCATGAAATAAAAATTTAAGAATTATTAGATGAATTTGATACTTTAAATAATGCTTCAAGTATTCTTAATAAAGTATAAAATTATTTAAATCAAATTCTTGGTAAAAATAAAATTCACAAAGGAAAACATAGAATAGGTATTTATGGTGAAAGACCAAAATTATATATGAATTATTTTGTTACTACATCTAATATAAAATTGATGACCATTGTTACATTTTTTTATTGTGGTATTAATGGTGATTATGAAAATGGCAGTTCCTTTAAAAAACCCCAATTTTTTGTGGTTAAAAATTTTGTTGATTAAAATAATTATCTAACTAAAATAGAATAATATCTCTATAAAATAAATATATTTGGTTACCTATAACCTTAATTTATAGCACTAATTGACCCAAAAATAATATGGGTACCAAAAGAAACTTGTATATAATATTTTTTAATAATGCTCCACCGAACTGCATATTTAAATCATTAAGTGGTCATCTGAAAAGTTTATGGAAGTCTCTATTTTGAAAAAGGAGTGATCAAATATGAATTAGTTCATTATAAAAAATCATTAGAACTAGAACTAATAATACAAGAAGTATTTCATTACTATATTCATATATTTTTATTTATTTCATTAACCATTTTATATATGGGACGGATATCTTTTATAACTGATTGTTAAAAATTTTCTCACTCTTTGAATCAAGATGTAAAAACCTAATTGAATATTTAAGTATATGAAAGAATTTCTAAAATAATCAAATTTCAATAATAATTGTCTTATATAAATCTTAAAAAAAAGTAAATAAATAAAAATGAAATTTAGAACCTATATTAAAATTTTAATTATAAAAATAGGTTTATGAAAAACTATATTCTTTGTTTAATTTGTTAAACCTATTATTATTTACAAATTTCATATTCTTATAAATTTTATTCATTTATGTAAAATTTTATTTCATAATATTATTCTTATGTAAAATTCCTTTTCAAAATTGAAAATTTGTAATGATGAATATGTATTTTTTCCTGAATAATATAATGTGTCTTCTATAAATCTTCAGGACAAAATATATCTTCTAACTCATTATAACCCTACAATATTCTTCTTAAAACCTCTTAAATTGTTGATCCTTATTCAAAATATCAATTTCAAAGACTTTTAAATAAACCATTCTGAGAGGAATTAAGCACTCAAGATCTTCAATTTTAGGTAGAGGTTTCTTTCAAAAGAAAACTCAAGTTAATCCTTATTCTGATCTGTTAAGAGAACATTCAGTTTCCTAAATTAACGATTCATTGGAAAAATATTCTAAAAACGATATGGAAGTTATTGGTTTTGAAGAACCAAAGTTTCATCATCTCAAATGATTAAAGGTATAATATCATTTGAAGATATTTTGATTATGTTTAATACTTTAAATGAAGAAATATTAAAGTTTCATAATAATCTGAATTCATCTAAGAAGTTTTATGAAGAGATGAAAAATATTTCATCTTTAAAAATAGTTTTGGATACACTTTAAAGGGAGTATCATAATGTGAAAGAAATTTCAATTTCAAAATAATTCTTTGAATCATTTTAATAAAGAAATCATAAGTCTGACAAAGTTACTCAGAAGAGAAGTTATTACTAAGTTGGATCTTGACGAGTTAAAAGAGTATCCAATTAAACTGTTTTCATCCTATACATTGTATCAAATATCTACATATGTTCAAAGAAAAATATAACATTTTACAAGATTTTTGTCTCATTTAAGTGAAAATTTTGATGTTTGGAAAGTTCAGATGATCCATCTAATCCTTCCTAACACCCCAAATTTTCTTTATCTATATAGTTTACTCATATTTCAATGTTATAGTATAACTTTTTGTTTAATTTTTTATTTGTCAAAAAATTAGTGTTATAAATTATTTCATAATTTCTTATTAAAGTTTTCTAAAATTTCAATTTTATATAAATGGTTATCTTTTGTGTAAACATGTGTTTAATTTTTTGAAAATTTAAATTCATTTCATGTGATAAAATATTATATTACTATAAGTGATAAATTATTCTATTTTTAGATTCAAATATTTTGGTCATTTCTGACTTATGTAGAATATTTTATTTTAAATAGGTATTTAAAAATATTTGAAAATATATATATTCACTTATAATTATCATAAGTCTCTTAGGGAGTTATTTTAAATATTTAGTATGTGTTTATATATTTTTTTTATGGCATGAATTAAATGATTAAATATATTCATTGAAAATCCTTATTATTCATTGAATAATATTTTATATGTTTTCATTGCTCCTTGATTATATGTTTTTATCTTTTTTTAATGGAAGTGTGAATTTATAGGGAGTTTATATTACTACATGCTATTATAATTAACTAATCTTTATGATGTCACAAGGTGGGGGAGAAATTTTATGATAAATTTATGTGACATAAATATTAAATTTATGTGAAATAAATATTAAATTTATAAAATAAAAGAAATTTTCTTATAATTTTTTAAAATTTTTATTTGTAAAACTTTCATCAATTATAATTTTTTTATTTTAAAATTTGTTTTATGGGTTTTGTGATTATAAAAATGGGAGATATTGTCGATAATGTGTTGATTCAACAATTTCATTAATTTATTTTTGATTTTTATTCTCACAAACACACACATTTATGTTACAAATATTGTTTCTTTTAAGTGAATTGTAGGATGATGATATTCATTAGAGTAATTATTTTTATTTAGGAAGAAAACACAAGTTGTTAGTCTATGGGAAGATTTTTTATTAGGTATTCTGGATGTGTTTTGAATGTAATATTGAAACATTATTCATACCCTATGTTTCTATGTGAAATATATGGTTTAGGAACCCTATGTTTGGAATAAAATGTATGGATAATGTGCCATACATTATTGGAAAAATTGGATCAACAACCCTATGTTTGGAAGAAACCCAACATTTGGGGAACAAAATTATAGTTCATCAACCCTAATTTTTTAAAAAATTGTATGTTGTCAAGTGTAGTTTCATGGTTTTTAACTTTGTCAAGGAACCATTCAATTTTCTTGGTCAATGACAGGTTTTTAAATTAAATATTGTTTCTGTGTTTTCTAAAATTGTCTTATCGAAAGTAAATATCTATTCAAAGCTATTTTATGACTTATTCAAAGGCTCATACTAAATGGTTTAAATTGTTCCTATTTATAAGGGAAGTTATGATTTTTTTTTGAATGATTTGAATTAAAATTTTAATTATTTATTATGAATTATTTCTAGATCTATTTTTACCTAAACCATTTTACCATCAGGATAAATATTGAGATATTCATCTTCTAAATATATAGATATTCATAGAAAAGAAAGAGTTTTGTTCATGTAATTAATAGTGTTTTATTTCCTTTAGTTCTACACTTTGGATACAATCAAGGTTTTATACATTTGATCTAATATTTTTGTTTCTATCACTTATGTTGTACCTTATTGTTAAATATTCTTCTATAAATTCGAAAAATCATTTTTCAGAGTTACTCATTAGATACATACTTATTTATTCATCTGTCTGGTGTTTTCTCTATCACTATTTAAATGAAGCCTATGTGATGTTGAAGATTTATTTTTCTGTTGTTTTCTATTATCAATGATAAAATACATATTTCATATACTGCTACAACTATAATAAAAACATATTTTTCTCAATCCAATCAATATCTATTGATTTATTAGAGTATCGGATACTCAGAATCAGTCTTTGTGGTAAAGGAGTATCATATTTTCTGACTAAGTTGTGGATTTAAGGTTCCTTGTAAAAGAACCATAAGTCCTTATAAAGACTTATTGTAAAGGTATTAACAATTTTTACTTAGTTATATAAGTCCCTGGTAAAAGTACATACTAGTGAAATAACCAAACTCATGGAGAGAGTGTTGGTGGAGCGGATTAGGGAATATTTGTTCCCTGAACCTTTATACATCACTATGTTCTTTTATTTTTTTTTATTTCAAATACACACTTATATTTAATTGAGAAGGAAATAATTGATAAATATCAAGATAATTGTTTTAAATCTATTGAAGCTTCTAAAGGATCACAATTTACCCCCCCCCCCCCTCTTTTGTCTTCATCACAAAAAAATCCAACCTAATTGTTTGTAATGATTATTATAGTAAAAACAGAATATGAAATGAATAATTTCATGTTGAGATAGATATAGTGGTTGAGTTTCATAATTTTTATGATCCACGTGAAGTGAATGGAATGGTTTAATTTCAAATTGTACATTCCTATTTACTACTAAAAATTTATTTTCACTTATTGAAATTGAATTGGAAATTTTTTAAATCAATTATTTTATTTATCATTCTTGAGGAGTGTATAAAGTTTTTATTTGATTAACTTATTTCAATAAATTAAAAATAAAAACTCATCTCATTGATCATGATTCTTTTTTAGAATTGGAGAGTGATATGGAATTGATTATAAATGGATTTGGAATTATTTACTTTCATGTTAATTTATATGAAATATATTTCATGGGTGATAATAGTTATTTGGATTTTGATATGAAGTGTTAATTTATTAATCATGAAACTTTGTTTAATTCATTTACATTTAATAAAAAAACCTTTTGATCTCGAAAATTCAAATAACGTAATTCATGATTTTTACTACCATTTTATGAAGAAATATATGGAAATGAAAAAAATAATCTTGAATTATTTTGTAATACTATTTTCGAATTATTTCAATCATGAAATAAAATTGTTTTGAATATTTTAGTGCAGTGTGAATCTGAATTTCAGTGCTTTAATACTTTTTTCTATGAAAATATTTTTTATTTTTTAAAATTATAAATAGGGATGAACTTATTTATAGAGTATTTTTAATTTTAAATTTATACTTGATTTATTCATCTTTATTTGATAAATCGTTTTTATCTTTTTCTTTTCTTATTAAACAACTGATTGTAATTTTTTATAAAAAAAGTTTAACTTTAAGGAAAGTGAATAAAGAAATGATTCCTTTTTCTGAACTAAAATTTTGAAATACCATTTATACATGACAAATTTTTAGTGATAAAATTTATTTGATTTATCATTATTGTTTTCCATAATTTTTTTTCATTTTATAATTACAAACATAATAAATATACTTCATTCCCCTTGAATATATGAAGTATAACTTATTTCCTAGTGGTGTGGTAAGGTGTCACATATTTATTTTAAAAACAAATGAAGTAAATAAATTCATGTTACCAATGTGGCCCTAAGTATTGTATGATTGTGGAAGATGGTTTTATATATACATAATAATAAGGATTTTTATTCCCCCTCCCAAATTTATTTTCTATTTTATATTTCCTTTTGTTTTATTCTTAAACATTTAATTATACATGATATGAAAAAGTAAAAAAATCATAAATATAAATTTTTAAAAAATGAATTTTAAATTTTTATATTAATTTTTTTCTTGATTTTAAAAATAAAAAATTTAAAAAATATAAAACAAAAAAGCCTAAAAAATAAAACAATTTAAAAGTATATATTTTTTATCCATGATTTTTTTGTTTCAATATTCTCATTTTTTGTTCTTTTTTAGATGTGTTTAATTTTTTGAATGTTCGTTGTATTTTTTGTTTTTTTATTGTGTTTTTATTTTTCATATTATAAAATAAAAAATATATATATTATTGACTTATACATAAATGTCTTGATCATTATTCTTCTTTAAATAGAAAAATTCCACATGTTGTTTTGTAAATATTTGTTTCATGTTTTTCCTATTTTGTATGATATATGATAAAATATAATAGTTTCTAATAAAGTGACATAGAATATAATATTTCTTAATCAAAAACATTATAAAAAATTGAAAATAGAAAAAAAATCATAAAACATTTATAAAATAGTTTATATATAAATAATTTTTTTTTTCTTATATTAACTATTTTATCATTGTTTGTATAAGGAATAAATGTCTTAATTATTTATTTATAGAAAAATGTGCTTCAATTACTTCCCAATAATGTTTAAACTTTCAGATCCAACAAACATGGATGATTACTAACTATATTATTCTATTAAGACTATTTTCTGTATAAATTTTAAAAAAATTATAGATAATATTATACATTTTATTATTGGTAATGTACTATTCTTAGTGTGTATATATAAATATATTATGTTTTTAAGAAGATCAACCATGCCTTGTTTTTTAATGTATGATTGATTCAGCTTGTTTTTAGTCATGTTCTATATGTTTTTTGTATTAGAAAATGTGTATTAAGATTGATTCTTATAAAAACATAACTCATTTATTTATTAAAATTATTATTTATTTTTTAAAAATTAATATTTAGTTTCTATCAATGTTATATTTATATTAATTTTTTGCTTCATGTTTTATCGAATTTATATGATAGAATGTGAGTTATTTTAATTATTAGCATTTTTTATTGGTATTGTTTTTGTATTTTATTAAAAAAACTATAAAAATGAGATTCCCTTCCAATGGGTTTCATCATTGAGAAATATATTAAGTTTTGAGTGTGTGGGAAGGGCCTTTATTTATTCTAAATTGAAAGTTATTTATCAAGTTTTCAATTTTTTTAATTTTTAATTTTAACTAATGGTTTACATGATCAATTGAGTGATTTTTTTCTCAAAATTGAAAATGGTTTTCCTTGTTTTAAAGTGGTTAGATATCTTATTTTATCTATGAATTTATTCTAGTTATATATTGTATATTTATATCTTGTAATCCATTTTTGGTAAAAAAATGGAAGTACGTTTTACATTTTCAATTGAATTTGAAAATATATATTGAAATTAAAATTTTAAATTCCACTTTTAAGTAGTCAATATAATAAAATTTTAATCCATGGTTGAGTTGTGTGATTATTTTTAGTTGATGGATATATATTTTTTAATTATTAAATGCTTTTATTTATAGCTTTAACTCACTCATAAAAATACTTTTAAGGGCTATATTTAACAAATTATTTTTTGTGATTACTTATAGGTTTATTATTATAGTTGGGATTTGGATTAGTGTTAAGCACTTTATAATCTTGCATGATTAACCTAGTTTCAAATCTTAGTGGAGGAAGTATTTTTATGGGTACTATAGATATTATTAGATTATGTACTATAAAATCACTATAGTAGCATTATTGTAGTGGTACTATAGTTGTAGTGTTATTTATCTAATTTGGGATTTTGGGGCATGTATTTGGGTCTTATAGTCATTGGGACTTTGGTCCACCAATGTCATGTTTTTGGGTTATATCATAAGCCCAAGATAACAGTTCGGTGTGACTAGGAAAGCTGGAAGACATGATAAAACATAGACAATGTTGTGTGGGTGGATTGAAAAAGAAAATAGTGTGTTGGAACTTATCATCAATCCCACTTATCACTTGAATCTTTGGTGTGAGATAGAAGGTTTAATTTTTATATTTTGATGGTGGTTAGTATGAAATAATGGTTATTGGTGAGGGTGTCATCATGGAATACGGATTGGTGATACTTTTTCTCATGTGACCAGGAAGGCAACATAGACCAACTCACGGGCGACGCAATGTGAAGACATACAGGTTTCACTATGTGGGAGTCCTAAAATAGTGATGGGTGTGTTGGAACCCATCAAGTATCCCTCTACATAGACAGGTCTCTGATGTGAGATGGTGGGGTGACCTTCCACGACATGATAGAGAAACACAACATGATAATTCTAGTATGTGGGGAAACTCTGTATGAAATATTAGTGACTTAGAGTATCATGTAGCTACTCATATGGGCCTCAGACCATCTTATTATGGGGTATTTGGGCCACATTAAACTATCGATTTAGTACATAATGATCATAGGCCTCCAAACCATTAATATATAATAAAAATTTTCCAGTGGGACTTCTTCATTCCTTGTGAGGATGAATGAGGCTTGACCCACTAGGGTGCCTAGGGATATTTTTGTATTATTCATTGTTTTTAGAACCCTATACATATAATAAATTATAGGTTCATTATTGATTTTTTTGTATATTGAAAATGTATAAAAAGATAATTTTGAAGTAATACTTAAAAGTAAAAATAATTTTATTTATTTTCTTTCAACAATCTCAAATTTGACCATTTTTTAAACTAAAACCCATATTATTTCCAAATGTTTTATTTTAATGGAGTGATAATTTATTTTAAGTAGAGTAACTTTATAGAGGAAATATATTTTACATTTATTCATTGAATACATTATAATAATTCAATTTTTCGGTAAATTTCATTATGGTTATTATTTTGTACTAATTTCATAATGAAGTTCTTAATATTACGTGTGGGGGAGTTTATAATTATTATTTATTTGTTATTGCTATTGATTCTTATGGTTAAATATTAAATTGTATAAATATTATACAAGATTAATTATAATTATTTTCTCTTAGTTCTTGAAACCATTTCCAAATATTTATTTTAATTAATAAATTTTTTGTTCAATTATTAGGTATAGATATTGAAAGTAACTTAATAATTTAAAATTTGGATTGAACAATGATGAGAATGTTTGTAAATTAATATTTTATCTTTATTTTAGTTTTAATAATTTGATAAATAATCAATTATTTGTATTCTTGTATATATTTTATTATATTTATCAACATAAATACCTTAATTTTTAGATGGATCATATAAGGACCCGACCTTAAACATTATATAATATTGAGTTAAATGAATAATTTACATTGAGGATCTTTTCAGGTTTAGAGTTTTAGAGAATTGGGAAATAACTATCACATCTCAAAAGATTAAAAAGTTGACACTTCTACTCAGTTTCCATTTTTTTTCATAAAATAAAAACTCTTGAAAAAAAGAGTCATGTCTAGTTCCATGTTTTAGACAACATGACTTTTCCTTGATCCCATCCTTGACCCTATTCATCTTTAAGTCCTGTGAAAACATTTCAAAACTTGGGATGAGCATAAAAAGCTTAGTAAGGGTTTTAAAACAAAGAAAGAAAACATTAGTTCATAAATACATACAAAACATAAACTCTTTTACTTACCTCATGAAAACATAAGATTTATGAATAACACATAGTAATCACAAATCATAAAAATACTTATGGAATTCATATCATACTTGTATTGTAGCTATCACAGCTACATAGGGAGTTACGTTGGAATAATAATCTTAGTATATTCCCTAAATATATTAGGAGAAACATTCACTTTTACATCCATCATGTTACCCAATGCACTAGATAGCTATCTCGGGCTCACCCGCCCTAGGTTTATCACGAAACCACCCATATACATAAACAATTCCCAAGAACCGTAACATATTCATAAAACATAAAACAAACATAAAGGAAAGATCCAATGTATCATTAAAATATATTGACATAAAAAATACGTTATAAAAACCATTTTCAATACCAAAATATGTTAAAATTATATGGTATTTTTTTTAAAAACACTTCGGCTTGTTAAGGAAGCCAAAGATCAAATAATACTCGCGACGGCGAAAAAAGGTCATTGTCACTGCATACATTAAAAAAACATTCATTTTTCCATTTAGTAAAATGATTCATATAAAAATATTCCCTTTGAATGAAATGAAAAGTCAAAGGAGTTTATACACCGTATAAAATAAAGTCATGTATAAAACAAAATATACCTTAATGAAAGGATATTGAGATGAAGTCCCTTACCGCGTGTCCGACTTGACTAGATCATTATTTAATCTATTGAATAATAAACTAAAGTTAATTTATACTTGCTTAAGAACCTTTTTCTTGTTTATTATTCCTTTTATATCACTTATTACCATGTTATAGACATTATGTAATCATTTAAGTTAATAATGGTTGTTTTGTCGATATTTGGTAATTGAGTAAAAAATGAACGCCTTATAATTACAAGTTGTACATGTGTTCAATAGTCCATTATATCCAGAATGATATTCATGATTTAGATATCATATAAATCATATATATCCAGTATATATATATTTATAACAGTACATAACATTTTGGAGATAAGAAATGAAATGCACCGTTCATGGAGATGGCAAGCCGTACGTACGCATGAACGCTACTTTCATTTCTATTTCATACTTTAATTGAATTAAAAAATAATGATAAATAGGTATATTATAATTCCATTATAATATAATATATAATATCATTAATACTATCCTTTATATGTCCCACATATGGCATTAATGAGTCATATCACTTTGAGGGGGCGGTAGTCCGCACTTCCTCAAATGAAATTATCACGTTTACCCATTATAGAAACCATAAAGGTAGGATATAAATTTAAAATACAGAAGAATAAAGAAAACATAAACATAATATATATCATATTTAAATACAGTGTCATCTTAATGGACACCATGATAGGCGGTAGGAGATAATCGAACAATCATCGTCTCGTGAGGCATTAGTTTGTCATCCACAGAAACAGTATGTTCTTTACCCATTAGATGGAGGTGTGTGTAAGTGTAGTTCGAATAATTCTCATAAAAAAATCCTACTATATTGAGGATACTGTTTTTATTATAAAATAATGGAATAAAAAGAGTTTAGGGTTGGAGAAGTAAAATAAAAGAAAATATGTTAAGAGAAACCGTTACCTTTAATTTGGGTAACTCTCTTTGGTTTGAACCAAAATATTTTCTTGAAGTTCCTTATGCCTAAGTTAAGGCTTCTAGAAGGAGGATAGGGATGTAGTGAGATTAATTTAGAAGAGGTTTTATGAGCCAAAAGGCTTGGGATGCGTGAGGAATTGGTTAGAAGTGAGGGATTTTTATAAGGGGGAGGAGGGGCTCTTTAGGAAAGTGTGAAAATATTATTTTATTATATAATGATATTCGGTTTATAAAGGTACAAAACTAATTAAGGTAGAAGATAATATGACTCATGGTCGAAATAAAATCATCCAATAATAATTGTATAGGTTTTGGATATTGTTTTAATATTTATAATCTTATTTATTTAAATCTTTTATTAATGAGGTAAATAGTGCATCATTATTATGTCATAATTAATTTAATTTATTTGATGTCTAAAACTTATATAAAAAATACCATGATGTATAAAATATTTTTATATTTCCAATTAATATTTATACTAAAAAATATAACTTATATAACACCATGTAAAAATTAATTTAAAAAGAGATATTTGTTTATATCATTTTTGCCTTTACATTAAAATAAAGTGTCATTATCATTCATAAGTGGATCCATGGGGTCCCAAAATTGACCCAAGGATGCCCATGGTCGGTCATTACTCATCCAATAAGGTTAGGACAAATGGTAAGGTAATTTGGAATTATTATAATATTCTTTTTACCTTGAATTTCCCAATTTACCTTTAACAGTGGTAAATAAAAGTCAAAAGTTACTATTCACCAAAAATTATTTTCATCTTATTGAACCACATTTTACTTACTAATAAAAACCATGAATTTAGGATTTTTAAAATTCAATTCACATAAGCGGTAAAGTTTCATTTAAATGAAAAATTAAGCTTTTTAACTACGACTTAGTGGATTCATTATTCATCAAAAATTGAAGTTTTTTTTTTTCAGAAAAATACCAAAAAATCAGCCTAATTTTTATTTGATATTCCGAATTAAAAAATTATGACTATTTTACCAAATTTAAAACATAGAATTTGGATTAATTAATTTAAAATTAATTCCCGTTATCAAAACAAATAACGTGTTTTTAAGAAACAATAACTATCAAAAGATTTATACTTGTTTATGTCCAATTTCAAAGTGAAATTAATTACAATGACCAACATTGGATTAAATGGTAAAAAATATATTCTAATTACAATTTAAAACCAATTAAAAAGATAATATAACCATATAAATTAATTATATTAAAAATAACTTTTGAATTAAAATACAGTATTTTTCACTATTCATCAAAAAATGAACTTTATTAGAAAAATACCAAAAATTTACCCAAAGTAAATTTAGATGTCCCGAATCTAAAGAAGAATTTTATTTTTTCAAATAAAACATATAAAAATGACCAAAACTATATTTAAAGAGGGTTCTCCATTAAAAGGTGGTAAATCGACCTTTTACTAAATATTAGAGTATTTATGCTTAAAATTAAATTCATTCATATTTTAAGCCCCTAACTTTTATTGGATAAATGTAAATAAATTTAACAAATATGTATAATCATATTGTAGTTAGTTTTGTTCATTCTTGCCAATACAGTGGCTAGGAGTTAACAAACGTTTAAAATAATAATATTATATTATTAGTGCGCAACGTAAGATTTCAAAGAAACCCATTGTTGTGTATCAGGTACGCTATCGAACATAGCAACCCCTTTAAATTAAAATTAATATTTAATTCAAAAATATTAATAAATATGAAATATGTCTTATTCTTTATTTACCTGGGATGTTACATCCTTCCCCCCTTTTGGAAATTTGGTCCTTGTAATTTTTATTCACTTATCAAATAAGTGGGGTTATTTATCCCTCATAGCATTTTCAGATTCCCATGTTGCCTCTTCAACCATAGGGTTTTTACACAAACATTTACCTGGTGAATTACCTTATTCCGCAACACTTTCTCTCTACGGTCAAGAATATGGACTGGTTATTCTTCATAAGAGAGATTCTCTTCCAACTGAACTACCTTTGGGCTCAAAACACGAGATGGATCTAGAATATACATTCTCAACATCGAAACATGAAAAACATTGTGTAACTGGGATAAAATTGGAGATAAATACAATCTGTACGCAACTGATCCAACTTTCTCCAGGATTTCATAAGGTCCAATGAACCTCAGACTCAACTTTCTCTTCTTACTAAAACGCATCACACTTTTCGATAGAGAAACTTTGAGAAAGACATGATCACCTACCTCGAAAGAAAGATCCTTCCTCCGATTATCCGCATAACTTTTCTGCCTGCTCTGAGCTATTCTTGTGTTCTTATGAATCAACTAAACTTTTTTTTCCATCTCTTCTTCCAATTCTGGTCCCATCAGCTTCCTTTCACCTACTTCATCCCAAAAGCTGGAGTTTGACAATGATTTCCATATAATGCCTCAAATGAAGATATCTGTATACTAGAATGAAAACTGTTATTATATGAAAATTCAAACAAATAAAGATGTTGGTCCCAACTTCCCTGGTAATCCAGTGAACAAGCATGTAGCATATCCTCGAGGGTTGATTTGTTCATTCTGACTGCCCATTTGATTACGGATGAAATGCTGTACTAAAATTTAATTCAGTACCCAATGACTTGTGGAGGCTGTTCCAAAAGTTAGAAGTAAACTTGGGATCATGATCAGATACAATGGAGAGGGGAACTCCATGCAACCTGACTATCTCTTTAACATACAACCGAGAAATTTGATCTAGAGACAAAGTATCTTGAATAGGAAGAAAATGAGCATATTTTAGTCAACCGATCAACAATAACCCAGATTGCATTATTACCTCAAGATGTCTTTGGTAATCCCACAACGAAGTCCATGGATATATTTTCCCATTTCCACTCTGGCACCGGTAAAGACTGAAGTATCCCTTTCGGTAACTGTTGCCCTGCTTTAACATGCTGACAAGTCAAACACTTCACAGTAAAATTATCAATATATCTTTTCATTCCATCCCACCAGTAATACTCCCAAAGATCTCTATACATATTAGTTATTCTAGGATTAACTAAAAATTGGGAACTATAAACTTCATATAACAACTCATTCTTCAATTGTGAATCACAAGGCACACATAATCTCTTTCCAAATCTCAAAACACAATCCTTATCAATGTTAAATTCAGGAAACCTACCCTTATGAACCAACTCTACCTTTTTTTGTAACTCACTATATTCCTTATATGCTTTCTTAATTATGTCTAATAGAGATGATCTCATTGAAACTTGATACAAAAAAGAAGAATTTTCTACACCAACAAATTCTATTCCAAAGTTTATCAAATCAAAAACCAAGGATCTTGTTCCAAACATAACATGGTTAATGAATCATTACTTTTTCGACTCAAAGAATTAGACACTTTATTTTCTTTTCCTGAATGGTAATGGATCGTGCAATCATAATACTTGATTAATTCCATCCATCTTCTCTATCTCATGTTTAATTATTTCTGAGTGAATATAAACTTTAAACTTTTTTGTTCAGTATATATTTCACATTTTACTCCATACAAATGATGCCTCCAAATTTTTAAAGATAAAACAATAGCAGCTAATTCTAAATCATGTGTAGGGAAATTTAATTCATTTGGTTTCAACTGACGTGAAGCATAAGAAATTACATGATCATTCTGCATTAGGACACAACCAAGTACTTTCAACGAAGCATCACTGTAGATAACAAACTCACCATTTCTAGATGGCAGTTCCAAAACTGGAGCACTCACCAATCTTCTTTTCGATTCCAGAAAACAATCATCACATTATTTTGTACAGATGAACTTAAGACCTTTTCAAGTTAACTTAGTCATTGGAATAGATAACCATGTAAAATTATCAAAAAACCTCCAATAATAACCTACCAATCCAAGAAAACTACGGATCTCGGTTATTTGTGGGTCTTGGCCATTCTTCAACAACATTTGTTTTATTAGGATAAACCGTTATGCCATTTTTTGAAACAATGTGACCAAGGAAAGAAATTTTTTACGACCAAAACTCACACTTGC
The DNA here is from genome assembly GCA_963277665.1 of Viscum album. NCBI lineage: Eukaryota > Viridiplantae > Streptophyta > Magnoliopsida > Santalales > Viscaceae > Viscum > Viscum album. The sequence goes on from OY728141.1 coordinate 738,212,038, forward strand.
TGAATTTCCCAAATAGTTTCTTTTCTTTTAAGGTTTGCAATAAAACCCTTAAATGACTTTTAGGTTCCTATTTACTTTTGGAATAAACCAAAATATCATCAATGAACACAACCACAAACCTATCCAAGAACTCACGGAAAATTCTATTCATAAGATCCGTGAATATAGCAGGGGCATTGGTTAAACAAAAAGGCATAACTACAAATTCATAATGACCATATCTAGTACGAAACGTGGTCTTCAGAATGTCTGCTTCTTTCACTTTCAACTAATGGTACCCCGACCTCAAATCAATCTTCGAAAAATACTGAGCTCCCTGGATCTGATCAAACAAATAATCGATATGGTGCGAATGATACTTTTTCTTAACAATGATGTTATTAAATGCTCTATAATCAATGTAAAGTCTCATTGAACCATCTTTATTTTTAACAAATAAGACAGGAGAACCCTATAGTGATGTGCTAGGTCGAATGAAACCTTTATCTAATAACTCCTGTAATTGCTTCTTTAAATCTAAAATTTCAATTTGAGTCATTCGATAAGGGGGTTTTGAAATTTTCCTAGCATCAGAAACTAAGTTAATAGAAAATTCAACTTCCCGATCAAGTATAATACCATGAAACTCATCAGAAAAAACATCAAGGTACTCATTTACCACTGGCACATCATTAATCTCAACACTTTATTTTCAACAATATGAGAAAGGTAACATTCATTTCCATCTTTTATTAGTTTCTCAGCTTCCTGATATGTTATCAAAATCAAGGGTTCATTATTGTATACAAATTGAAAATATATTTGAAAATAAACCAATTTAGCTCTACAGTCAATCTTATCATGATAAATGGAAATCCAATCCATACCCAAAATAACATCAAACTCTACTAGAGGAAAAACAATAATGTTTGCAGGTAGATTTTTTCCACACATAAGGACAATAATGTCCTTATGTTTTCTTTTTGTCTCAAAATTTCCTCCTGGTGTTTTTACCATAAGTTCTGTATTTATATCTTGAGATGGAATTCCCAATTTACTAGAAAACTTCTCAGAAATAAAAGAGTGTGTAGACCCTGAATCAAACAACACATTGGCATAATATGAACAAACAAACAGTGTACCTGATACTACTTCATTTGATGGACTAACATCTGCGGAAGTAGCTGCAAAGGATTTAACCACCCCTTTTTTCTTGTAGTCTGTCTACTTTCCCTCAGTTGAGTTCTTTGTTGGACACTCATTTGCATAATGAACCATTTCATTGCACTTAAAACATTTTACTGACTATAAATCAGATTTTGTCTTACCATTACCCTGATCTTTTTCAGTGCAATTACGATCCTTATGTCCCATTTTACCACATCGGTATCACTTACCAGAATTCAAAAGACATTCCTCATCATGATTTTTACCATAATTTTCACAAACTAAAAACATAAGTTTCTTACCATCAGACTTTTTTGAATAGTTCTACCCCTTTGTCTGCCACCTTGACCTCTTATTATGTTGTTTTTCAAAGAACACATGATCATCGACAAACTCAATTTCCACCTTCTCCGCACAATGAACAAGTTTTTCATAACTTTTTAACTCACAATAAGCTAAATCACTTTAATACTTTGGTTTTAATCCTGAGTAAAAGTGGTTGATTTTACTATCATGATCTCGTATGAAATTTGAAGCATACCTTGCCAGTCGAGTGAATTTTTCCTCATAAACAGCCACTAATTCATCCTCCTCCATCAATTCTAGGAATTGTTTTTCCATTTTAAGATGAACCACATTAGGAAAATATTCCTCAAGAAACATACCTTTGAATTCACCCCAATCAAGATCATCAATCTCCTCACTATCCCTGATATTTTTCACCATCGACCACCACTGATCAGCTTCACCTTCAAAACGGTAAACAACAATACTAACCTTTTGATGTTCTGAACACCCCATGGCATCAAAAAATTTCTACAGTGCTTTAATCCACCCTTGTTCTAGCACAGGGTCAGATTATCCTCTGAATGATGGGGGATGCTGCCTCATAAAATTATCTACTACAGACATTTTCCTCTGTGGTTAATCTAGCTGATCTCGTGCATGGATACCACCACCTTTTATAGCCTGAGTCAACTATTCCATCACTGTAAAAAACTGTTCAATTCCGATTCTGACCATCTCAGGTTGCTGATTTGGAAGGTTGTCTTCCTCCTAATTTTGTCCCAACATAGCTGCCATGTTTCCTCTGCAGAAAACCATTCTAAACACAGGAATATCTTAGGTGAAGCAACATTGTAATCTGTAAATGATATATGACTTTAATATTAACATAAATTACTTTATGGATATTAATTTAAAAATACCCTAACTCTTAAAGTTATCAAAACCGACCTCTGATACCAACTATAAGGACATGGCCTTAAATATTACATAATATTGAATTAAATGAATAATTCACATTGAGAATATTTTTAGGTTTAGAGTTTTAGATAATTAGGACATAAATATTACATCTCAAAAGATTACAAAGTAGACACTTCTACTCAATTTCCATTTTTTCGTAAAATAAAAACTCTTGAAAAAAAGAGTCATGTCTAGTTCCATGTTTTAGACAGCATGACTTTTCCTTGATCCCATCCTTAACCCTATTCATCTTTAAGTCCTGTGAAAACATTTCAAAACATTGTATGAGCATTAAAGCTCATTAAGGGTCATAAAAAAAAGAAATAAAACATTAGTTCATAAATAAATAAAAAACATAAACTCTTTTACTTACCTCATGAAAACATAAGATTTATGAATAACACATAGTAATCACAAATCATAAAAATACATGTGGCATTCATATCATTCTTACATTGTTGATATCACAGCTACATAGGGAGTTACATTGGAATACTCATCTCAGTATATTCCCTAAATATCTTAGGAGAAACATTCACATTTACCTACATCACATTACCCAATGCATTGGAGAGCAATCTTGGGTTCACCCATCCTAGGTTTATCACGTAACCACCCGTATACGTAAATAATTCCCAAGAACCATAACATATTCATAAAAAATAAAATAACTTAAAGGAAAGATACAATATATCATTAAAATATATTGACAAAGAAATCCATTATAAAAACCATTTTCAATACCAAAATTTGTAAAAAGTATATGGTATTTATTTTCTTTTTTTAAAATAAAACTACATATTGTTAAGGAATCCAAAGATCAAATAATACTTGCGGCGGTGAAAAATGTTCATTGTCACCACTTACGTTAAAAAACATTCCTTTTTTTCATTTAGTAAAACGATTCATATAAAAATATTCCCTTAGAATGAAATGAAAAGTCAAAGGGGTTTATACACCGTATAAAATAAAGTCATGTATTAAACAAAATATGCCTCAATGAAAGGAGATTGAGACAAAGTCTCTTACCTCGTATCCGACTTGACTCGATCGCTATTTAATCTCTTGAATAATAAACTAAAGTTAATTTATAATTTCTTAATAAACTTTTTCAAGTTTATTATTCTTTTTATACCACTTATTACCATGTTATAGACATTATGTAATCATTTAAGTTAATAATGGTTGTTTTGTCGATATTTGGTACTTGAGTCAAAAATGAACGCCTTATAATTACAAGTTGTCAATGTGGTCAATAGTCCATTATCTACAGAATGATATTCATGATTTAGATATCATATTAATCATATATATCTATAATATATATGTATCTATAATAGTACATAACATTTTGTAGATAATAAATGAAATGCACCATTTATGGAGTCGGTAAGCCGTACGTAAGCATGAACGCTACTTTCATTTCTATTTCATACTTTAATTGAATTAATAAATAATGATACATAGGTATATTATAATTCCAGTATAATATCATATATAATATCATTAACACTATCCTTTATACATCCCACATATGGCATTAATGAGTCATATCACTTTGAGGGGGCGGTAGTCCGCACTTCCTCAAATGAAATTATCTCGTTTACCCATTATGGAAACCATAAAGGTAGGATATAAATGTAAAATACATAAGAATAAAGAAAAAATAAACATAATATATATTATATATAAATACAGTGTCATCTTAATGGCCACCATGATAGGCGGTAGGAGATAATTGAACAATCATCATCTCATGAGGCGTTAGTTTGTCATCCACAGAAACAGTATGTTCTTCACCCATTAGATGGAGGTGTGTGTAAGTGTAGTTTGAATAATTCTCATAAAAACATCCTAGTATATTGAGGATAATTTTTTATAATAAAATAAATTAATAAAAAGAGTTTAGGGTTGGAGAAGTAAAATAAAAGAAAAGAAGTTAAGAGAAGATGTTACCTTTAATTTGGGTAACTCCCTTTGGTTTGAACCAAAATGTTTTATTGAAGTGCCTTGTGCCTAAGTTAAGGCTTCTAGGAGTAGGAGAGGGATATAGGGAGCTTAATTGGTCAGAGTTTGTATGAGACAAAAGGATTGAGAGGTGAGAGGAATTGGTTATAAGTGAGGGATTTTTATAAGGGGGAGGAGGGGCTCTTTAGGAAAGTGTGATAATATTATTTTATTATATAATGATATTCGGTTTATAAAGGTCCAAAACTCATTAAGGCAGAAGATAATATAACTCATGGTCAAAATAAAATCATCCAATAATAATTGGATAGGGTTTAGATATTTTTTTAATATTTATAATCTTATTTATTTAAATCTTTTATTAATGAGGTAAATAATGCATCATTATTGTGGCATAAATAATTTAATTTATTCAATGTCTAAAAATTATAGAAAAAATACAATGATTTATAAAATATTTTTATATTTCCAATGAATATTTATAGTCTAAAAGACAACTTATATAACACCATGTAAAAATTAATTTACAAAGAGATATTTGTTTATGTCAATTTTGCCTTTACATTAAAATAAAGTGTCATTATCATTCATAAGTTGCTCCATGGGGTCCCAAAATCGACCCAAGGATGCCAATGGTCGGAAATTACTCATCCAATAAGGTTAGGACAAGTGTTAAGGTAATTTTTAATTATTATAATGTTCTTTTTACCTTGAATTACCCTATTTACCTTTAACTGCGCTAAATAAAAGTCAAAAGTTACTATTCACAAAAAATTATTTTCATCTTATTGAACCAAAATTTACTTAATAATAACAACCATGTATGTCATATTTTTGAAATTAAATTCATAGAAGTGGTAATGTTTTATTTAAATGAAAAAATCAGTTTTTTAACTACGATTTAGTGGATTCACTATTAATCAAAATTTGAAGTGTTTCGGAAAAATACCAAAAATTCAGCCTAAGCTTTATTTGATATTCTGAATTCAAAAATGATGTAAATTTTACCAAATTTAAAACATAGAAGTTGGATTAATTAATTTAAAATTAATTCCCATTATCAAAACAAATAGCGTGTTTTTAAGAAACAATAACTATCAAAAGATTGGTACTTATTTATGTCCAATTTCAATGTGAAGTTAATTACAATGACCAGATTGAATTAAATGGTAAAAAATATATTCTAATTACACTTTAAAACCAATTAAAAAGATAATATAACCATATAAATAAATTAGTTTAAAAATCACTTTTGAATTAAAATACAGTATTTTTCACTATTCATCAAAAAATAAACTTTATCACAAAAACAACAAAAATTTACCCAAAGTAAATTTGGATGTCCCGAATCTAAATAATAATTTTATTTGGTCTAACAGAACATATAAAAAATGACCAAAACTAGATTTAAATAGGTTTCACCATCAAAAGGCGGTAAATTGACCTTTTACTGAATATTAGAGTATTTATACTTAAAATTAGATTCATTCATATTTTAAGCCCCTAACTTTTATTAGATAAATGTAAATACATTTAACAAGTATGTATAATCATATTGTAGTTAGTTTTGTTCATTCCCACCAATACAGTGGCTAGGAGTTAACTACCATTTAAAATAATAATATTATATTATTAGTGTGCAATGTAATATTTCAAAGAAACTCATTGTTGCGTATCGGGTTGGCTATCGAACATAGCAACCCCTTTAAAGTAAAATTAATATTTAATTCACAAATATTAATATATATGAAATATGTCTTATTCTTTATTTTCCTAAGATGTTATAGCTCACATTATAATCCATTTTCATATACAAAATTAGGCAAACATAATTAAATACCATCCTTGAGAGAAGAATGACCTGATCTCAACACTTATGATGATACCAACCCAAGATCCCACACCCTGAGACCCAAGAAGAGATATACACATAGCCTCAAGTTCATTCCTTGATTGCTAAAGGATATAAACTAGTTTCTAGGGATAACTATAATTATTGGAGAATTATTTTCCCTCAAATAAGTAACCAATAACATGAATATGAAATGAAACAAATATTTAAAAACCTAAATCATACTTTAAAAGGTATCATTTAAAGTAATATAATAAAAGTGAATCAGAAAAATAAAATGACACATATCTCAATTCCCAATATAACATGATGACCTAGAAGATTATTTCTATTTTATGTGATGTTATAACTCCTATAATATATGATCAAAAACCTCCACACCCATTATGAAATGAACTCTTAAGATACAACCCCCAATAATATTGGAGCCTTTCCATTACCTAAATCAAGACACATGAAATCTACACACACATTAACATGTATAGTTATGGGTGAGTATAAAAACTCTGTATGATTCCCCCTAATAACTCTTATGAAATCCCATTTTAAAAAATTCACAACTGTTTGATCAATGTCATTGAAAATAGGTTAAAATATTTAAAACAAAAAATTTATCACACGTCCAGATAAAACTAGAGTAGTAGATGAAAATAATGTAACTTATTATTTCCCCAACAAGATAACCCTTCCTGATTCCATACCAATTTTAATCCAAATTACAAATAATATAGCTAATATAAACCAAAGGATATATTATTTATAAATTAAGCAAATGAAATAAATTATTTCCTATTATAATAGTATACACGTGTTATGGAACGTCACCCACCAGAGTGTGCCCCGAATTTCATGTCCCACCCTATCTATATGACACACAATAAAAAAAATTCTTATATATCCTAAACATTTATCCCTTATATATATACTTGAAACTTACCAGTCATTTTTCATACTCAACACATTAAATTATTTAAAATGGGTATAGTTCTCAAAAATGGTTTACCCAAAAATAAGTTTCCAAAACAAAATATTAAATCTAACCAATAAAAAAATCATTTTCACAAAAAACCATTCCCCAAACTAAAACATATGTCTTTATCCAAAACCTTAAACATTAGGTCATACCAAAAACCCCAATTTTTAAACCTTTTCAAATCCACCAAATCTAATTATCAAAAAAAAATTAGAACAATTATTTTTCAATCACACAACACAATAAATCATAATAAATCACCTTAATTAAAAAAGAAGGAATCACAATACCATAAGGAATGAATAAGATACACCTACCTTTGATAAATATCACATGATAATCCCAAAACCCTAGCTTTAATTTCTAAAATCATAATATGATCCACTAAATATTTGCAGTAATAACATGAGATCATGATTATTCCATTCATGATTTAAATCTACCAATGATGACCCATATTGATCTGAATGTGTGTATCTATCTGAGGAAGAAGAAAGAAAAAGATAGGGAAATAGACATATTAAAGAATAGGTATTTAACCAAGATCAAACTTTGAAATTTTTATTGATCTAATTGATACTAGATAGAAAGGCATCATTCATTGAAGGATAATCCTTGCTTTGACTCTTAAAGAACCCTAAGGGTATCCCACATCAAATTAGGGTGTCTAATGGGGATTTAGGGAGTCTAATCAGGATTTTAAAAGTGAAATCTTAAAATCTAAACCTAACTGCAGGGTCAGTATACACATTCAATTAAGGTAATGCAACGACTGTGTGATGGACTCTACCCCTAACCCAATGCTAAACAATGACCATGCGTGGTCACATGTGATCATTCACTAATAATTCACTCACCTTTACCTACGTTAGTGACCTTAACCCCCCCCCCCCAAAAAAATAGTGATAAAACCATCAAAACTCAAGGGGGTCTTACTCATCAAACCTGGGATGTTACAATTCTCCCTATAGGGATATTTAGCCTCAAAAATTATTCAAGGTTTGATCTATTCAAAAAAAACTACCATTTTTTCCATATCTAATCCTATCTCTCCCTGTTCTCTTCTTTAATTAGACTATGATTCCACAATAATCTCACTAGTGGAATGATCCAACCTCTCCATATATTCCCATGCCTCTCCGATTTCCTTATCAGGATTTCTAAAAGGACTGCACATGATTCTAAATCTTCCACATCATAGAAAATAATGTGAAATGGTTTTGGTTGGTACATACTCAACTGAGATACATAGAAAAAATCATGTACACCAATATAATTCATTGGAAATCCAAGTTATTATCTATATATAAAATTTTTCCAACAACCAAAAAAGAACCCACAAGCTGGGATAAAAACATCCCTTATTTCTTGATTCATCTGAATCAATATTTGATAACTTTTATTGTAGAAGAAATATACCAAAGACATTTTATCCTCCAATAATATTCCAAATTATAACACACAAGATAGAATAATATCCTCCAAAATATGTAGGGTATTTTCCATCTGGCATTCCATTTTTTGGTGATATGATATATTCATCTTCACCTCAGTACCCATCGCCTTTTGTAACCCTCTCAAAAATCTCAAAGTAAATCAAGGATCTTTATCTAACATAGTAAATAAAGGAAGTAAATAAATCCTAACCACCTTATCCATATACAATATTCCCAGGTCTTCAATAAAGAGCATATATTAAATAAATAAGAAATTATCTGACATTATGAGTTCATCCACAATTACCCATATCACGTCATGCTTTTGAGGTGATTTTTGGGAAACCAGTCATGAAATTCATCATGATATCTTCACATTTCTACATAATTATAGGCCAAGGATATAAAATTATCATAATTCACTTATTCTCTACCGTTACTTATTAACAGGTCATGTGTCGAGAGACATAATTTGCAATTTCCCTCTTCATCCTCGGCAACCAGAACTTCGATTTGATCCCATGATACATCTTTTCCACACCCATATGAACTAACCAAATAGAGTAATGGAACACACCCATAACGTACCTCCTTGGACTAAAAATAACCACCACTCTATCATAAATATTGATCACTGAGTTCATCGTTAGTGAACACCATCCAATATTCTCCTCACCATTTAAGGCATCACTAGTGTTCTTACATTTAAAATTGGTCTCTGTTTTCTCCTTTAATTGGTATCAATGTGAATAACTGACATTAATCAAACATAAAACCATGCTAATTTCTTCTTATTTAACTTCATGATCCAAAAATTCCATCAAACCAACCAGTTTCCACTACTCCTCTAATTCTTTCACTGCTTGGAATTTTTGGATTAACGAATCCTCTATAACATTACCCTTCCCCAGTGTATAAGATAACTAAAAATTAAAGGTATAAAGATACATTAACAATATATGTTAAATTCTACTGATAGAAGATGTACCTTAATCTCTTTTGATATAAATATACCATACCTTTCAGTGAATAGGAAGTGTATTATACACTTAAAGGAATAAAAACCACTGATAAATCCAACTCATATGTGGTATAATAATACTCCTGTGTGCATATCTACCTCAATACTTATCCAACTACCTTATCCCCTTACATGATCACACACCCCAGTATGGATCGAGATATATCACAACACATGTATAACCCTTTACTAAACTCAAGAAAGATCAACATTGGAATAGATTTCAGCCTCTATTTCATCTCATCAAAATTACTTTGGGACTTCTCATATCACTCAAACATTATACCTTTATGATTCAACAACATCATCATAGATGATAAATTTGAAATTTCATCAATTATCCATTGGTAGTATCCATCAAACCTAAGGAAAATATGAATCTCAAATTCATTATTGGGATACTCCCAAGAACTTACTACCTTATCTTTCTCTATATCCAATAATGTACACTTCTTAGAAATAACATTCCAAAGAACTTAAACTCTCATATCAAAAAGTATATTTGGATAACTTATCATACAAATTGTTTTCTCATACCATCTCCATTATATTCATTGAATACTTCACAACAGTCCTATTTTGGTCAAGAAACCAAAATTTCATCCATAAAATTCATAATTAATGATTTATGGTATTTATGGAAAAAACGGTTCATAAATGACATAGAAATAGTAGGGGTGTAAGTGACTCTAAATAGAATTTCTAAGAAATCATAATAATCATACATACTCTTAAATGATATATTTGGAATGTATGCATCCTTCGGCCTTAGATTTTAATTTTACAGTCACAAATTGATTATCAAAAACCACTTATCACCGTTTAACTAGTTGAAAAGATCATATGTTCAAGTTAAATGGTATTTATTATTCACCATTACTGGATTCAAATTCCAATAGTTAATGAATAATTTCAATCTAATATCATCCTTCTTTAAAAATAGATTTAATTCTTAACATGGTGAAATTTTTGGTTGAATAAACCCATTTTACTCTAAATCCTCCAATACAATCTTTAAATATCATATATCTATAGGTTCCATACAATATGAAAGAAATGAGATTAGACTCATACCAAAAAACAAGTTAATGGATAACTCTATGTCTCACTCTAGTGGAAGATGAGAGAAGTCTTCCAAAAACACATCTAAAAAATCTTTCACTACCACTGGAATGTGAAAAAAATATTTAGAATCTATCAATCCAATAATAACCCAAATATATGATATGTTAAATCACCATGTTCTTTAATGATCAGTCCTTCTTGGCTAGAATGAATGTATCACTCCCCTTGAAATGTGTGAAAACTCTCATATGGTGAAATAAATGAAACATTACCCTCATAGAATTTGTTGTGGTCCATAAAATTCACCATTCAATCCATATTAATTAGAAAATTGAACATGTTAATATCTAAAATCATGAATTACTATAATATTTCCACATAATTAATCATAATGGAATAAGACGGACATATAAATACCTATTTTACCCTCTCTCCAAGTGGTGTTTCTATATTCAATTAAAAAAGGACATTAACTCCACATAAAAATTCATATATTATGTTAATATTACACATATAGATGAATGAGATGTACATGTATCAAACATACCATAGACCATATTAGATGTGATAAGTATAGTACCTTTCATTAACATGTATCCTACCTCAAACTATTTTGGCACATGCGTAGCAGCAAAAAACTATACTTGGATATTATAAGCCTAACCTTGATAAGCCTAACCCCTAATAATCACCTTAAATTCACCTATAATAAGATTTATCTTCTTTGTGGATTCCCATGATCCATGTGTCTATCCAGGACCTCCAACACTTTAACCTCAAGATATATAATTACATAACATCTGTAACAGCCCGAGATTTTATGAAAAATATTCTTTTTTATTTTACTAATGTCTTGTGTTATACGCTACACCAAAAGGAGCTTGCACAACACGCATCCTTGACTTGCCTTGCATTACACGCAATCGCAACCTTCCTCGATAGCGTGTGTGGTACGTAATCCTGAGTTTCACGAAACAATGATATGCTATTAAAATATTATTAAAACTAGCCGTTATGAATAGTAATAACCACTTTTTAAATTTTAGAAATTTTAACTCTCAAAATGGACTTCATTTTTGGATTCGGAGTATCGAATTTAGCCTAAGGTGAAATTTTGGTACTTTTCGGATAACTTTCATATTCTGATGAATAGTGAAAATTACTAAATTATAATTAAAAACAACTTTTTTAATCGAAATAATTAATAGTGATAAATCATTAATTTTAGTGGTTTTAAAGTATATTTAGAATATATTTTAACAATTTAATACAATGTTGGTCCTTGGATGTAATTTCACATTTAAATTAGACATAAACAAGTGCCAATCTTTTGATAAATATTGTTTCTTAAAAGCACGCTATTTGTTTTAACAGCGGGATTTAATTATAAAATTAATTAATGAAACTTTTATGTTATGAATTTGGTAAAATAGACTTCATTTTTGAATTCGGAATATGAAATATAGCTTGGGATGAAATTTTGGCATTGTTCTGAAAGACATCAATTTTTGATGAATAGTGAAACTACTAAGTGGTAGGTTAAAAACTGGATTTTGCATAAAACTGGATTTTACCGCTTCTGTGAATGGAATTTCGAAAATCCGAGAGACACGGTTAATATCAAGGACTAAAATGTGGTTCAATGAGATGAAAATAATTTTTTGGTGAATAGTAACTTTTTACTTTTTTTTACCACGGTTAATAGTAAATAGGGTAACTAAGGGTAAATATGATATTAATATTACCCTAACACATGTCCTAATTCTATTGGACAAGTGTAATTCGACCAAAAACAAACTTAGGAATAAAATATGACCATTTAGGCCCACTTGGATTAGATTAGGACATTTATTATTAATTTATTTAAAGAAGGGTTAAAATAGTTAAAATCAAAGTTTAATAAGTAAATCATTTTTTAATATGGGGTTATACATAAGATAAATTCGATTGTAAATATTCATTAGAAAGCTAAAAAGATTTCCTACATGATGGTATTTTATTTGTAATTTTTAGACATCAAATAATTTAATTTATTTATGACACAAAGATGATGCAGTAATTATCTTATTAATGAAATATTGACAAAATTGATAATATAAATACCAAAATAAATGTAATTTGAGACTTTTTATGAATTCCACTAATTTTATAGGTTACTATGATATATTATTGTTGATTTAATCAACTTGGTTCGAACATATAATTCTGTTATGACTTTCACAAAAATCATATATCAAATAGTGTCAAAATTGACACAAAATAGTTTTTAAATCAAATATTATATTATTAATTTTTATTTATTCCTAAAAATCTAAGGTTCGGCCAAATGACTTAGATAAGGATATATATATTAATAATAAACAATTTGGGGTTCGTTTGGCATGTTATAGTAAGTGTATTAACCATATAGTGAAAGAAAACAAAAAGACACGGTAAAAGTTAAATTAATTAACTTAGAGTTAAATCTAATTGATAAGGTTAAAATAATACCCTAAACTTGTCTAAATCCTATTGGTTGATAGAATTTCGACCCATACCCACTTTAGCTTCGAAATAATACCCTTTGGAACCATTATAAACCGATTTTTACTTTAATATAAAATAATATTTTGAGATATTCCTAAGGTGCCCCTCTCCTCCCTTATAAAAGGGCACCTCCTCCCCCTCCTCCTCACACCAATTTGAGCACTCAAGCTCGGCCAACCCCTGCCATTTTCTCCTCTCCACTTCCCTAGAATAATCCTAGAGGTCCTGGTCTTCTCCAAAGACCAATCTTAGTTCCTTAAGTGGAGGATTCAAAGAGGCGTTCCAAAGAAGAGGTAATATCCATTACCGATCTTTTCAATTTCTTTCTTCTTCAACTTCTTCTTCTTTAGTTGTTTCATGATAAAGTAATAACATCAGTATTACTTACATACTGATATGTTATTATAAATATGAAAAAACCCTAATTCACCTTCTATCCATCCTACGGAAATATGAAATCACCGCGTGTGCGTACGTACGGAATACCGTCTCCACGCCGTGGTGTAATCTATTTTCCACCACCACCTTACATGGATGGGTATAATGGTGTAAAGAATAACTATAAATAGTTATTAAAACATCATATTGATTCTGATATATTGTATAATCCACTCCAATTCAATTCAATATTTATGGAAATGATATCATCGCTCGTGCGTACGTACAGACTACCGTCTCCACGACGCGATGAGATTCATTCTCCATGTTAACCATTTAAGAATGATTATAAAGTATATATAAGAAATAATAATGAAATATATGACATTATAAAGCTACTGGATTTATTTATATATATATATGTATGTCATCTACTTACTTCCATTCAAGACAATAGGGAAAGGAAAACAGCGTTCATGCGTACGTACGGACTACCGTCTCCATGAACGGTGTTTTTCATTTTATTTATCTATCTATTATATATATATATACTGAATATATATGATATATAAATCATATTTTATATTCTGGAAGTAAGTAGATCATGATATAAGTAATAATGATGTCAAGAACAACAAGTCAAAACACCTACGATAAATGAAACGATTTTACCCAAAACGCTTCTTTAACATGGAATTTACAAAAGAACGGGTAATATAATGTCATAAGTGAACCATATATGATATCATAACAATGAATATGATTCTGGAATAAGTCAATAACATGATTTAAATCATTATACAGGAGATTCGGACACTTACAAAGCAATTCGGACATAAGGTAAGGGAAATATCACAATCTCATTTTTATCCGAGATTGTTTATTCGTAAGTATATACTGGGGTGTATTTTATCATCCACATCCATGTTTACTCAATATGTGATATTATTTCCATTCACCTACAATTGTTTAAATCCTATTTTACCCTTCGGTGAGTTTTTAGTAAAAGATATGAAAGGAATCTTTTGTCGTTTTTCGTACGAGGTACTTTTTTGACTTTTCCGACAAAAGTACGAGAAGAATGTTTTTTTTAACGGCACGAACGGATTTTTACGGTTTTATAAATCCTTATTTTCATGAAGCTTACTCCAAAATATTTCATGACTATTTTCAATTAAATAACTTTCTTTTAAAATTGCATGATGTTTTTTGAAAAGAAATTGATTTTGAAGAAGAAAGGATATTTTCCTCAAGAATTCATTTCAAGTGTTTTATCAAAATTATTTTCCATCTAAGGTAATAAAGGGTTCTGTTTCTATCCATATTTTTACATTGATTTGACTATGTTGTGATGGAATTATGTTTATGAATTCCTTTATCTTATATGAATGGTTTTATGATGTCATGTTGTTTAAGAATCCCATTTTTATTACATGGGTTATGCAATGATGTATGATTTATGATTTTGTGGCACACATAAGAATGGTATCATTATGAGATGGGTGGGACCTATATCTCCCTCCAATGCATTGGGTAAAGATTTTATATCTCATGAGATAGACATGGCTGGAATGGTAGGTTATACCGGTTCAGTGAAACAGGACTGAAACGAGGGTTACTCGATTCAGAAAGGGACTTTGTCCACTAAGATAGTCTTGGCAAGGAGTCATGACTAACAAGAAATGATTCTCTATGATTATGTGTGTATGCCACAAAGTTTCATGTTTTAAGTTATGATTATTGTGATTACATTTCACTGCCATGATTTATCCCATGTTATGAATTTATGCTCTCTTTTGCAGGTTATGATTTCCAAAATGTTATGTTCTTATGAATATGATGTGATTGATATTTCTTTTGTTTACCCTTAATGAGCATTTGAGCTCACCCTTTTATGTTTTCTTTTCCCCAGGATATAAAGAAAGGTTTTAGGTAAAAAAAAAAGGAAGATCTTTATGGGAGATGTTGAAGATCTTTCACCACGATTAGAAGATTATAGTCTGAGTTTCCAAAGACACTAAACTATTACGGTCCTTATGTGTGTGTTTTTGTAATGTACTAAGTATTCCGCAAAAGTAATGTAAAGTCTATGTACGTCAATCTTCGGGTCTCTACAGTTGGTATCAGAGGAAAGGTTTAGTCAACCTTTGGAAACTAGGATGCGAAAACGTTAGTGAGATCCCTAGAGATATTTCTAAGGTATGTCTAGGGATGCCCCTAAGGATAAGTATACGTATAGGATATAGTTCTAGAACTATGGTAACGATATTAGATTAAACCAAAGATGATAGATATTTAAGTTACTCCCCCTTTATTACGATTTTTGCATCTAACACTATTCTGTTTGTGTTTTAGAAAATGGCTGGAAACAAGATGATTCACAATAATGGAGGATATGATGGACAATGGAATGATATTCTTCATGAGCAACCAAATGAAATGGGATTTGGATGTCCAAACATCATTATTATGCCGAATCAGCAATCTCACAACATGATCAATAAAGTAAAATTTGGTAAGTTTCCTGACTCAACTAATAAGAGAAAGATGGAGTTCCATGATGATCATAGAGGAAAGAAAGTTCAATTTCCCCTATGTAAATCATGTGGGAAGAGGCATCAAGGAGAATGTTTCAAGGGAACTGGAAGATGCTTTGGGTGTGGAAAAGAAGGACACAAAGCAAGTAAGTGCAAAGGAAAAGGGTCGGTTAACACCATGGATGAGGATAATGGTATTGTTACGACATCAAAAATGGTTAAGTGTTTTAAATGTGGAATGTATGGGCATTATGCAAACAAATGCCCTAAGGGAAAGACTCATGAAGAGAATCAGTATGGTCATATGGGTAGTATTTATGTGGATGTTGATGAAGAGACTACAAATGATATGTGAGATGAAAGAATTTTTGAAGCTCGGTCAATGGTTTGAGAATGTGGTGGAATGATTACATGTTTATCATGTGTAATTTTGGAATAAAGAGACATCTATGGATTGTTACACTTTTGTCTTTCCTTGTGTTTTGAAAGTGTATGATTAATGTTACCAGTATCCATGAAAGGTTATTCAGATATTTTTGGAATGTAGATGATATGCGCATAATGAAGGGATAAGGAGAAAATTAAATGTTTGATAGTATTCATGAGCTCATGATTGATATAAAGACTAAGTGATATCATGGTTTGAGTATATAGAATTTTGAGGATTTTGGTATGTGGAAAGTGTTAACTTTTAACTACACTCATGTTTTCACTAAGGTATTCAAGAGAATACACGATTAAGGACTTTGAATGTTTGGAATGTGACCAACAAGACATATCTTATGATATGTGGGGATCAACGACAGTATTAAATCTCTGGTAATCGATGTCACTATATTATGAGAGTGGACTGCAGTATTATGTATAAGCCTAAAGATTAGACTGGATTATGTTGGACATAAGTTAGTATTGTTTAAGGATAGAAGATGGGATGTTATAGTAACGTAGTTTTAGAAAAAGGGACAACCTGCAGGACGGGCGACAGCCCATCGCTTCGGACAAGGCTGTAGGAATCGAACCCACAACCGAAGTGCGACTGGCCTTTATCGCCTACCACTGGCCTACAGAAAGTCCCTGTTTAGTAGAAACTAGTTTTATTGTAGAAACTAGTTTTATTATATTAAGCAGCATGATATATGAAGTATAAGTCCATTTTAGGAACCATATATGATTAATCTCACTATAGAATGACTTATGTATATTTAATAACTTTTGCTAACCTTTTGTTTGAGACAGATGGAATGAACAGTCATTCTATCACATGATCTGATAACACTTCACAAATAACAAATTCAACTTCATTTATTTAAGATATGAAGTAGAAATTGTTCAAGGCACGAACAAAAGTGAGATTGTACCAAAATAAAGTAAGTATTTATTCTAAGCAAATTTTCAACTTTAGGGAAATGATCTTGAAAACCAAAAATGTTGTCCTAGTGATCTTATACCTGATGAATCAGATGGTACCTTATATCATCACAAATCTATGGATTTGTGATTACTGGCTTTTCCATAGCCATGTTCTCTACCACTCTCCATCAGAACATGATGGTTAGATTTCTCTTCCATATCTATATTTTCACCTATGTGGAAACCCAGTGATTAGTTTATTTGGGTAATCGTTACATTTCATACTTTAGTTTTTAAAGCCAAGTTTTGGTATTCCCTTTTACGATGTGGGTTTCTATTAAAGAAACTTTCGAATAGTAAACCATTTATAACCCCGACGAATTTCGAGGGCGAAATTCATTTTAAAGGGGGTAGAATGTAACAGCCCGAGATTTTATGAAAAATATTCTTTTTTATTTTACTAATGTCTTGTGTTATACGCTACACCAAAAGGAGCTTGCACAACACGCATCCTTGACTTGCCTTGCATTACACGCAATCGCAACCTTCCTCGATAGCGTGTGTGGTACGTAATCCTGAGTTTCACGAAACAATGATATGCTATTAAAATATTATTAAAACTAGCCGTTATGAATAGTAATAACCAATTTTTAAATTTTAGAAATTTTAACTCTCAAAATGGACTTCATTTTTGGATTCGGAGTATCGAATTTAGCCTAAGGTGAAATTTTGGTACTTTTCGGATAACTTTCATATTCTGATGAATAGTGAAAATTACTAAATTATAATTAAAAACAACTTTTTTAATCGAAATAATTAATAGTAATAAATCATTAATTTGAGTGGTTTTAAAGTATATTTAGAATATATTTTAACAATTTAATACAATGTTGGTCCTTGGATGTAATTTCACATTTAAACTAGACATAAACAAGTGCCAATCTTTTGATAGATATTGTTTCTTAAAAGCACGCTATTTGTTTTAACAGCGGGATTTAATTATAAAATTAATTAATGCAACTTTTATGTTATGAATTTGGTAAAATAGACTTCATTTTTGAATTCGGAATATGAAATATAGCTTGGGATGAAATTTTGGCATTGTTCTGAAAGACATCAATTTTTGATGAATAGTGAAACTACTAAGTGGTAGGTTAAAAACTGAATTTTGCATAAAACTTAATTTTACCGCTTCTGTGAATGGAATTTCGAAAATCCGAGAGACACGGTTAATATCAAGGACTAAAATGTGGTTCAATGAGATGAAAATAATTTTTTGGTGAATAGTAACTTTTTACTTTTTTTTACCACGGTTAATAGTAAATAGGGTAACTAAGGGTAAATATGATATTAATATTACCCTAACACATGTCCTAATTCTATTGGACAAGTGTAATTCGACCAAAAACAAACTTAGGAATAAAATATGACCATTTAGGCCCACTTGGATTAGATTAGGACATTTATTATTAATTTATTTAAAGAAGGGTTAAAATAGTTAAAATCAAAGTTTAATAAGTAAATCATTTTTTAATATGGGGTTATACATAAGATAAATTCGATTGTAAATATTCATTAGAAAGCTAAAAAGATTTCCTACATGATGGTATTTTATTTGTAATTTTTAGACATCAAATAATTTAATTTATTTATGACACAAAGATGATGCAGTAATTATCTTATTAATGAAATATTGACAAAATTGATAATATAAATACCAAAATAAATGTAATTTGAGACTTTTTATGAATTACACTAATTTTCTAGGTTACTATGATATATTATTGTTGATTTAATCAACTTGGTTCGAACATATAATTCTGTTATGACTTTCACAAAAATCATATATCAAATAGTGTCAAAATTGACACAAAATAGTTTTTAAATCAAATATTATATTTTTAATTGTTATTTTATTCCTAAAAATCTAAGGTTCGGCCAAATGACTTAGATAAGGATATATATATTAATAATAAACAATTTGGGGTTCGTTTGGCATGTTATAGTAAGTGTATTAACCATATAGTGAAAGAAAACAAAAAGACACGGTAAAAGTTAAATTAATTAACTTAGAGTTAAATCTAATTGATAAGGTTAAAATAATACCCTAAACTTGTCTAAATCCTATTGGTTGATAGGATTTCGACCCATCCCCACTTTAGCTTCGAAATAAGACCCTTTGGAACCATTATAAACCGATTTTGACTTTAATATAAAATAATATTTTGAGATATTCCTAAGGTGCCCCTCTCCTCCCTTATAAAAGGGCACCTCCTCCCCCTCCTCCTCACACCAATTTGAGCACTCAAGCTCGGCCAACCCCTGCCATTTTCTCCTCTCCACTTCCCTAGAATAATCCTAGAGGTCCTGGTCTTCTCCAAAGACCAATCTTAGTTCCTTAAGTGGAGGATTTAAAGAGGCGTTCCAAAGAAGAGGTAATATCCATTACCGATCTTTTCAATTTCTTTCTTCTTCAACTTCTTCTTCTTTAGTTGTTTCATGATAAAGTAATAACATCAGTATTACTTACATACTGATATGTTATTATAAATATGAAACAACCCTAATTCACCTTCTATCCATCCTACGGAAATATGAAATCACCGCGCGTGCATACGTACGGAATACCGTCTCCACGCCGTGGTGTAATCTATTTTCCACCACCACCTTACATGGATGGGTATAATGGTGTAAAGAATAACTATAAATAGTTATTAAAACATCATATTGATTCTGATATATTGTATAATCCACTCCAATTCAATTCAATATTTATGGAAATGATATCATCGCTCGTGCGTACGTACAGACTACCGTCTCCACGACGCGATGAGATTCATTCTCCATGTTAACCATTTAAGAATGATTATAAAGTATATATAAGAAATAATAATGAAATATATGACATTATAAAGCTACTGGATTTATGTATATATATATATGTATGTCATCTACTTACTTCCATTCAAGACAATAGGGAAAGGAAAACAGCGTTCATGCGTACGTACGGACTACCGTCTCCATGAACGGTGTTTTTCATTTTATTTATCTATCTATTATATATATATATACTGAATATATATGATATATAAATCATATTTTATATTCTGGAAGTAATTAGATCATGATATAAGTAATAATGATGTCAAGAACAACAAGTCAAAACACCTACGATAAATGAAACGATTTTACCCAAAACGCTTCTTTAACATGGAATTTACAAAAGAACGGGTAATATAATGTCATAAGTGAACCATATATGATATCATAACAATGAATATGATTCTGGAATAAGTCAATAACATGATTTAAATCATTATACAGGAGGTTCGGACACTTACAAAGCAAGTCGGACATAAGGTAAGGGAAATATCACAATCTCATTTTTATCCGAGATTGTTTATTCGTAAGTATATACTGGGGTGTATTTTATCATCCACATCCATGTTTACTCAATATGTGATATTATTTCCATTCACCTACAATTGTTTAAATCCTATTTTACCCTTCGGTGAGTTTTTAGTAAAAGATATGAAAGGAATCTTTTGTCGTTTTTCGTACGAGGTACTTTTTTGACTTTTCCGACAAAAGTACGAGAAGAATGTTTTTTTTAACGGCACGAACGGATTTTTACGGTTTTATAAATCCTTATTTTCATGAAGCTTACTCCAAAATATTTCATGACTATTTTCAATTAAATAACTTTCTTTTAAAATTGCATGATGTTTTTTGAAAAGAAATTGATTTTGAAGAAGAAAGGATATTTTCCTCAAGAATTCATTTCAAGTGTTTTATCAAAATTATTTTCCATCTAAGGTAATAAAGGGTTCTGTTTCTATCCATATTTTTACATTGATTTGACTATGTTGTGATGGAATTATGTTTATGAATTCCTTTATCTTATATGAATGGTTTTATGATGTCATGTTGTTTAAGAATCCCATTTTTATTACATGGGTTATGCAATGATGTATGATTTATGATTTTGTGGCACACATAAGAATGGTATCATTATGAGATGGGTGGGACCTATATCTCCCTCCAATGCATTGGGTAAAGATTTTATATCTCATGAGATAGACATGGCTGGAATGGTAAGTTATACCGGTTCAGTGAAACAGGACTGAAACGAGGGTTACTCGATTCAGAAAGGGACTTTGTCCACTAAGATAGTCTTGGCAAGGAGTCATGACTAACAAGAAATGATTCTCTATGATTATGTGTGTATGCCACAAAGTTTCATGTTTTAAGTTATGATTATTGTGATTACATTTCACTGCCATGATTTATCCCATGTTATGAATTTATGCTCTCTTTTGCAGGTTATGATTTCCAAAATGTTATGTTCTTATGAATATGATGTGATTGATATTTATTTTGTTTACCCTTACTGAGCATTTGAGCTCACCCTTTTATGTTTTCTTTTCCCCAGGATATAAAGAAAGGTTTTAGGTAAAAAAAAAGGAAGATCTTTATGGGAGATGTTGAAGATCTTTCACCACGATTAGAAGATTATAGTCCGAGTTTCCAAAGACACTAAACTATTACGGTCCTTATGTGTGTGTTTTTGTAATGTACTAAGTATTCCGCAAAAGTAATGTAAAGTCTATGTACGTCAAGCTTCGGGTCTCTACAACATCTTTATATACATAATCTTCCCACACTTATGAAACACCCTAGGTTCATTAGGATTGTCTTTCTTTAGGTGTTTCTTTTTTACAAACTAGTAAGACATAATATGCATCCTACATTGAGAAGAATAATATATCCTTGAAATGTGGAATGGCTCCTCACTCCCCAGGGGAGCTCTCGGGCTCTCGGATCGACATCTTCCTCCTATAGGGTTACCTCTCTTCCCAGCAGCATTGGATCTTATTCCCTTCACTCGGCTTGATATGATTCACTCTCTAAAGGTTCTCTCCCTCCTCTCTCTCTCGTTGGTTCTCAGTATTCTCTCCTGGATCTGCCTCCTCCGGCTCCGTGATGCTTTTCTCTGGACGCCTCACTACGCTCTAGCCTCGTCTTCCACCACTCTTCTCCAAGTCGGATCTGGAGTGATGGGCACACCGCAGCTTTGGGATTGCAGTTTGGCGGTTGTAGGTCCTCTCGGAGTCCCCTTTTCTTCTTTTAGGGTTTCTTCCCCCGGTTCTTTTTTGGGTTTCATTCCCATTTCTCTTTTCTCATTCTCAGCCAGAGCATTCATTCCTGACCTTCTTCAGGGTTTTCCTTGGTTCTTGTCCCCCTTTTTTGATTTTCTTTCTCAGCGGCAGTTACTATTTTCGTTGGTGGTATCTTTTTTTGGTGATGGTTTTGGGGTGTAAAGCTATGATTTTGGCCCTATTGTTTATGATAAGGGTGGATTAGAGTCGATTCTATTGTTTTCACAGGTGTTGTGTTGTAACTATTGATTTTTTCAACATGACGGTGATTCTTGAATGGATGTGATGATAGCGAAGTTGAAGCGATGACGACATTTTTTCCTGACTCTGTGTTCTAATTTCTCTACTCTAGTTCTAGGTTACCTCCCATATCTCTGAGTCGGAGCAGCGCGGTGGTCTCCACGGTCCTTTGGGATGTGAGTTTGAGCGGCCAAATTCAGGGTGTTCGTCAACGATGCCTGCCTGTTTCGGCATTGATGGTGTTTGATTCAGAGTGGCTGGAAACGATGAGGCATTAAGGTTTAAAGATGTTATGGTTCTCGTCATAGGATTACCGTTTTTGATGTTTGTTGCAGGGTGTGTGATGCGAGGTCCTCTACTAAATTGTGGTCCGCTCAACTCTTCCCTGGAACCCTAGTTCAATTCCCCTTTCCCAGTCGGTCTGGTGCAATGTTCTCCAAGGGGATTTTGGGTGGTGTTGTTGAGTGGCCATCGGTTTTCAGGAGTTGGGTTTTTTGTGCCTTCTTCTCGGTCATTTTTGCAAGTTATGGTTTTGGTTCTCCCGTTGCTGCCTGTTTCTCTCCGGTGAACCTTGTTGAAGCTGATGCGGTTTGTAGGTCTGGTGTTTCACGGTTCGCTGGTGATGGACGGTTGTGGTCGCGGGTGCTTTGGACGATTGTAAGTGTTGATGATGACAGTGCACTGATTATGAGGATGTATTGGTGGCAGGTAATGTAGGAGGTGGTTAGCGGTACTCTCACAACATGAGGGGTGATGATGACAGTATCGTGATTTTCAAATTTTTTGATTTTTTAAATCTTGAATGGTGGTTTGTGGCACAAGGCGGTTTTGCGGTGGAATCGAGGTGACTGCATGGTAGTACAGTGCTAAGTTTAAAATTTCATTTTGAATTTTTAATCCAATTGGTGTTTTGTGGCGTGGTAGCTTATGTTTTGGATGGTTTTGATTTTGAAATTTGTATTTAAGATTTTGTTGAGGAATTATGTTTTTCAGGTTCCCACTAACCTAAAAAGTGGTTTATTAGAAAATGAAAAAAAAATTGGGGGATTTCTTCTGAAATCCTACCTATTTATAATCATTCTTATTTCTCTTTTACCCTTCAATAAAATGTGTTCCTTTTTCAAATAGGGGAAGAAAAAAATTCACACCCTTTGCATCCATCATTTCTACCATAGTTATCAATTGAATTTTTACCACTATTATGTAATAAGGTAAATCAAAAAGAACACCCTTGATTGAATCTTAGTTTGAATCATCCTATTTAATGATTGTACCTTGAAACATTCATTATTGATCAACTCAAATACAAAAAATATGAAATTCACAAAGTGAGAAAATTACTCTAGCACAGTCATATTTCCCTACTCCAGCTCTAACTACTCAAGAGATTTCCCTAGATTCAGTGTGTTTGTATAAAAATACCAAATGAACATGTTCTGAGATCCAACCTATATCAGATCCTCATGCATATTTTCTTCCATAATCATATCTCACAACTAATTAGTTTCTCCCCCAACCATGTAAGTATAAAACCCCACCTTCAATTAGTCAAGAGTATGAAGAAATTAGAAGATTTTATTAATCTTGGCTTACCAATAATCACATTCATGTATTTTCCTATCACCCCTAAAGATATGAGAATTATACTTCCTGAACTCTAAATCATGATCCACTTTCTTAGGTTTCTCTAGATCTAATACCCTTACAAGTTCCTAGATTGATAGATTCAACATGTTCATGAGTTTTGGAAAACTCTACACATTTCAATATCATTCCTCATGTGCATTATCAACTTCCACACATCTAGCCTCTTCCTTATGAAAAATATCTCTACATAGAGGCTTATCTATAAAACCAAAACTCTAGGAATAAAAAATCACACAATTTTCTACATATAAATTCTATTTAATGAAACAAAAAACACAAAACATGGGGTTTAAACCCTTTATTTAAGCAGATCTATTTACCTAATAGAGATTCCTTTATAAAAATATTTCACACCAGCATCAATAAAGAATTTCAACCAAATTATTTAAAAAGAAAAAACTTCTAAAAAGATTTATAAATCCTCTTTAAAACCACTTTATCGAAATAAATATGTTTTACAAAATCTGGTGCACATGTATATCATCCAAACTCTTACCTATTATGATTTGTTAAAGAATTTACTATCCTAACCTATTGTGAATGAATGCATCTATAGGGTACAACAAATTATCACCTAACAAGGGATACTTCTGATCTTTTCTCCTACCCAAACTCTATGATAACACTAGATTCACCATAAAGAGGATAACTATGCCTTTTT
The DNA here is from genome assembly GCA_963277665.1 of Viscum album. NCBI lineage: Eukaryota > Viridiplantae > Streptophyta > Magnoliopsida > Santalales > Viscaceae > Viscum > Viscum album. Next base: position 738,237,245 of record OY728141.1, read on the forward strand.
ATGGGTACCTTTTGGGTTTAAATCACCATAATCTCTATTCTTACCAACTTCCCAAGACCCTTCCTTTAAAACCTGACTCTAATACCATTTTGTGATGACCCTTCCCTAGGATCATGTGCCCCAAGACCTAATACAAGACCGCCACATGGTCTTGGGAATGTTCCTTGATTGTTAGAGGATGGAAAAAAGTGTCGAGGGATAACCATATTATTTAGATAATTATTTTCCCTCTAATTATTAACCAAAAACATGAATATAGAATATTATTTTTATTTAAAAATTCAAATCTAACTTTAAAAAAAATCATTTAAATTAATAAAAAAACAAAACATAGTACAATTGAAAAGTAAAACAAAACATGTCACAAATATTGATATAACATGATAAATGAGAAGATGATAATCATTCGATGTTAATGGTATAAATTATTAAAAGTACAATCAAACACTTACACATAAACTAAGAACATATCTCCTAAGATCAATCTCCCAGTAACATTTGAGGCCTCACCTTACTTGTATCATGACACAATACATCTATATGCTCACTAATATGTGTAGTTTTGGGTGTTTATAAATACCTAATATGATTTAACTAAACTGCTATGGTATACGAAGCTCACATATAGGGGATCACTTCCAGGGTCCGCTGGGGGATACCACGACCCGATCTGGCATTCATAGGTCTAACAGATAGGGGATCACTCCCAGGATCCGCTGGGGAATACCACAACCCGATCTGGCACGTGACAAAAACACTTCACTCAGATAGAGGATCATCGCCCATATAAAGGTGGTCACGATGATACCGTAACCCTATCTGGTATAACTCGCGATGTAGGGGATCAAACCGAAGATGCCACAACCCTACCGAAACCACGCGCTGAGTAGGGGATCACATAACCGACGATACCGCAACCCTACTATAACATGATGCTGAGCAGGGGATCGTATACCTGATGATTCCACAACCCTGCTGAGCACGGCCCACTGCTTAGGGGATCATATTCCCGATGATTCCACAAACCCTACATGGTTAACCTTCTAGATAGGGGATCGCCGCTCGTGAATAAGCGGTCACAACGATACCAAGAACCCGATCTAGGGAAAAGATGCTAGAGGATCCCACTCCGGGCCCACCGGAGGGATACCACAACTCTAACAGTTTAAACATCCCATCGAGAGGATCACAAACCTATACGAAGGTTGTGATTCCACACAAACCCTCGTGGGAACAAACCAAGGGAGTACCCTCAACCACTGCTGGTCCAAAACATCGCTAACCTGAGCAACCCACAACAACACCACACTGCGCACCTCCAAGGCCAAAACTGATTCCACCATTGTGTTCTATGCGGAAAAAACACAGGATAGGCTGTTCACTCGCCCGAAACAGAGCACCAGTGAAAAAAGCAATATTCACCGTAGCTAACTCATGCGGGGCCCACACAACGATCCTGAAACACATCGAACGGATCATACCACGACGATCCCCTCGAAAAAACAAGCGAAAATGACTACTCGTTCGTCCGAAACGAACACCCGGTGAAAAAGGTACTATTCACTGAAGCCAGCCCGGGTGGGGCCCACACCTCGATTCTGAAACTCAATGAATGGATCATACCGTTGCGATCTTCTCGAAAAAACACACAGGATCGACTATTCATCCGCCAAAATCGGACTCCTGTTGCGGAAGTTGCGTTTCTCCGCAAACGCCAAAACCCGGCATCATGGGGCCCGCAACCCAAACTCGGTCCCAACACTTGGAAACCATCTCAAAAAGTCCTCCGTACCGTCAGGGTCTCAACATCACTGACGGCACGTCATTCAGACGCTCCGGGTAGAAGTTACAACGGCCCAAAGTCGTAAAATAATAAAATATTATTATTTTATTCGACATTTCAAGCCCCAGGCCAAAATCCTAACTCAAAAAATTCTCAAAGTGAGTTCAAAAGGTCCGTCTCGACGCAAGGAACATGACACCGCAAACAACTCACAAATTGGAGTTACGGTTTGCGAGTTACGGGGGTTTAAAGAACCCCCGGAAAAATATGGCCGGACCACCGCAGGGTCGCCGGAAACCACCGCGCCGTCGCCGGACTCCACCAGGCCAGACCTGAAAACCACCGCTCCACCGCAGAAATTGCCGGATTCCACCATGGACGCCGCGGGTCTCGCCGGAAAACCGGGTTTTCGCCGGAAAACATCCAGGAGCCACCGGGAGCACCCCGGTGCTCCAAATTCAGATCCGAAAAAAGGTTCGGAAAGCTCAGGACTCGAACTACACAACCCTTATGACGATTTGTAGTAAAACAACACATAAATGGGGTCCAGGATTTTAAAACTCAAACCGCCTACCTCACGGGCGAAACGCCGAAGCTTCGGGTGGAGAACGACGCTGGCGACTCCCTGAAGCTCGATCTGCTGACGATCGGTGCTGAAAATGGACTCCCAGAGCTCGATTTGGTGAAGAATGGATAAGGTGGGGAGGGGTTCTTCTGGCGCTGCACGTAGGAGGTGAGGGAGGGGGAGGAAATGATTTTTCCTTTTCCACTTTTTTTATTTAAAAACCTTCATTTAAAACCACGCTCCTGACTCCGCTCCCGATGAGGACAAAGGTAAGGTCACCCCAAGGGTAAACACGCCGTTCTAAACACAATGAAGGACTCAGATTTGCGATCTGACAATCCGTTCAGAAGTTATTCGAGCCGATGCTCGTAAATGGACTTTTCCACTTATTTACGAAAACGCTCCTGGCGGCGTTTTCCACTGCAGGCCCGCGCCCACAAATTTTACACCTCACCTAGGGTAAACGACACGTTCCAGACGCAACCATGCCCTCAGATTCTTGTTCTGAGCTACCGTTTAGGAGTTATCACACCCCTCCACGTGCATATTATAAAAAATACTTAATAATTTTATAAAATTAATTCCGGGCACACCGGGCCTCGGAATCGCACGCCGTCTTCGCGCCTAGCTCTGGAATTATTCATAGAAATATTCCAAAGTCTGACAGGGCCAAAAATCTGAGTCGCTACATAATTAGAAACTTTCACTGACCATGAGGGTGCATCTATCCATAATATAGTGTTTCATAGTCACCCTATATAACCACCCAAGACTATGAACCAACTATGCACTCACCTCTTCTTCCTCTAGTAACCTGTTATGTTCATGATACATGGGCCCCATAACCTTTCACCTTGGTTGTGTAGTGTTAACTATACCCCCAAAAACTCAAAAATAAATCAAAAAACACCAAAACTAATAGGGAAACTTACCCATCAAACCTGGGACATTAAAATACTAATAATACATTAGTTAGGCGAAGGTATTATTTGAGTTTGGAAATACCATGACATAATATTTCACCACACCAATGGTGAGCCACTCTAAATCCCTAATTTGGTTTTTTTTATTCTTCGATATCATTTAATTAAGTTTGAATTAGACCATGACCATTGATGAGATATCTCATATTAGATAATAATAGGTTGTCCCTAACATTTTATTTGGTTTTATATATGTTTCATATGATGTTTCATACTTAATATTGAGTATGTGGGTGTGAGAGACTTTAAAATGAAACCAATCATTTTATATATGTGTGAGGGAATATTTGAAACCTATTAGACTCACATTAGATGTTTCTTATATGTTAAATTGATTTTAGTGTCTCCCATGGGGTGTATTAAGATTTTTGGAATTATATTAAATTGAATAAGGAACCCATGGATGGTATCCTGCTATGAGTCATGACTTGAGAGGCCTTGACAGTTCTTGTTTAATGATTTGTGATGCATCACAAAGAGAAGTGAGCTATGTGAGGGCTAAGAGATGGTTTTATTTAGATTTGTTAAATGGAATGTGATGTTTGAGGATAATGTTACTAGTTTTCATATGAGTGACAATCGTTGAGTATTGTGTGTCATTATTAGGGTGAATAGGTGATTCATAGGGTATTATAGAATGTATGAAACATGATATGTGACTATATATCTAGGGGAGATAAAAAATGGTTCATGTTAGGCCATGTTTACTATTTTTCTTAACCTGATATATATTTGTTTTTTGGTGAATTGATCAAACCTAAGGTATAGATATGTATATGTAGGTCCCACTATTAAAGGGATATTTCTTGGGGTCTGATGTGAGTATACATATATACTATCACAAGGTATTCCCAAGAGTTAGATATGACCATTTCATTACACAATTCAAATGAAATTTTTAAAGGTTCAGATACAAGTATATTGACTCATTATTCCAAGGGCCATTTCTCAAGGGTTAGATATGTGTATTATACTAATAATTAGAGGACCTTTTTGATGATATAACCAATACTACCATGATCAATGTGATATTTTCATACCTTGGATTTGGATTTATGTATAATTACTAAACAATATAAAGATTGTTCTTTCATATTTTTGAACCATACAATGTGATATGTGGCAACATAATGAATTGTAAAATACAAATATTGGATAAGGTTATACAATGTTATAAAAATAATGTATGATTGATCATAATAGTATATTGGTATGTATGTGAGATGGGACTTTGGTGATTCATGTTTATTTTTATCAGTAACATGTTTTATTGTTCATGCACTCACACATATTACGGATTATTAAGGGGGAATTTTGTTTTCCTTCTAAGTTTCTTGATCACACATTTTATACAAAACTTTATATATTTAAAAACTTTAGGATTCAAGATTTATTTTAATAAAATTGAATTATAATAGGGTATTTAGATGCAACGGCTTGACAAGGGTGGTGACAGTTTTGAGGTGTTTCTAAGAACCTTATTTTTGAGTCACCTATATTTTTTTTCATTTAAAATATATATGATTATCCTCAAGTTGATATTATTTCAACATATAGTTATATAAAATAACATGGAATAATTTTATTATTACTTGTAGAGATGATATTAATGGTAATCTTTTATTATGATTATATGAATATATTGATATTATCATTATATATTATGGTTGTAACTGATTATTTCTATTACTTATTATCTAATTAAGGGAACCATAAACCAATGGTATAGTATTAAAGACTCTCCACTAATTATTATCCTCTAGTGTATGTGGTTCTATCTGAAATATAGTTGTTATTTGACATGGGATCTAGTCTAGGTACGCTAGTCCGGGATGTTAAAACATGATTCAACATGAGATGGTACCTAGACATGCCATTTAGAGGGATGATATATGAGTGTATAAATAAAAAGTGGATATCATTTTTCCCTTACCATTCTCTATAAATTTCCATGATGTGTTGTATTTCTTAGGACACATGGGACTTCATTATCATTTTAGTTTTGAATTTTTCAAGATATTATTTCCCATATCCTAATTACTATAAAAAAGATATGTAATTTTAAATTGACTAAAACTATGAGGATGAAATTATTAAATTATAAAATAATATTAAATAAATTTAGAAACTATTATCACCTTAGTGGGATTTACCATTTGATCTTTTGTTTATTTATTATAACTATATGGCCAGTGTATTCTTATTGTATCATGTTGTCCAATGTCCATTTATCAATTATTATGCCTCATACACATTGGAAAATTCCTAGGAAAAATATTATATTTATGTAAATTAATTTATTTCAATTTTTATTTCCTTGGATAAATCCATAAATTTTATTTTAGAGACAAATGTGATTTTTTTTAATTTCATGCAACCCTTTAATATCTTCTTATGAAATTTGAAGGAAAACAACAACTCATTAATCATATACCCATTATTCAAAAATTAAATGTTGATATTAAAGATAAGAAAATAGAAAATAACATATTGGATAACTAATATTAATGAATATATTATTTTAAGATCTTAACTCATCCTCATTAATTTATTTAGATAACATTTTTCCTAATAAATAATTTTATCATGAGAAAGATGATATTCTATGGGATTCTAATATTTATAATTTTTGGTTTCATCTTAATTTCATATTTAATATAATAAAATCTACTAATATAATCTTAATAATGAGTCTCATTTGTACATTTGGGACAACCCTTAACTATTTCATACTATTAGTGATTAGGTATGAAGGAATTGTTTTTTTGATAGTGAGTTTTATCCTATAATATACTTATATCAAGTAATTTCATTTAGGTTCTAATTTGGTGCAAAAAGGTCTACACATAATGTTATTGATTCTGGGATATTTTATCCAACCTTTTTTTAGAATTCCCTTTTTTAAAAATCATGTCCTAATTTTCAATTAATAGGAAATGTATCTAAAATAAGTTAATTTTTAATAAAATCTTTAATTTTAATTGATATTTGAAATGTGTGGTGCATTGAGTTTATGGGGTCAACCTATAGTAAATTTTTAAACTTAAACATTGTTATTGTTGTTGATTATTTATCTAAATGGGTATAATAAAGGGAAATTAAAACTAATTATGCCAAGGTTGTTTGGATATTTATGAGTTCTAAAAAAATTATAGTTTTTTTTCTGGGTTCATCATTAGTGACTAGGGTTTTTATTTTTTTCAACCACAAAATATAATCACTTGTATATCAATATAGGGAGGGAAATTTATTTTATACTGTATATCATCCCCAAAATCAATAAGAAATCCAAGTTTTCTAAAATAATTATAAAATAAATACTTTGAAATATTATCCAACCAAATATAAAATATATATGTGTTATATTTTATAATTAAGTGTAGGATTACCAAAACAATTATAAAAAACTTACTAGAATGTCATGAAATAGGTTAATTTTTGGAATACCATTTCTAAATCTTGTTTAAATGGATCCCTAAACACATTTGGATATGAAGAAATACAATTATAACATTTTAGGTGAAGTTTCTCAATGGTAATTTTAGATTCAAGATTTGAAGGATATATGAAAACTCATTAATCTATAATAAGAGAACATTGGTTTCTTATGATAATATCATCTTTAAATTCTAATTTTATGTTTATAAAAACATTTTTTCATACAGTGTACGGATGAATTTATTTTCTAGTAAGATTTATTCTCATTGGTTTTTACTATTTACTATAACTAATGTTTTTCAATTTTTTATTATGTAGTTTAAGAATAAATAAACCCAACATATGTTAGATGTAAATGGTAAAGACTAAATTAATTCCATAAAACCCTTTTGGTCCCTTGGTTACTAAGGATTCTCTTGATATAAAAATTATTGGTGTTTAATTTATCCTGAAGGAATGTAATATAGTGAAAAAAATCTATTTGTCTCTCAAGTAGGCCCCAATTCACACAATGATTCCCATTTTCATGTATTATTATTTTTTATAACTTATATTTTCTAAAAACATGGAATAAGAATTATAATGTTTCCCTATTCGAGAACCACTCAATGGTTCCTGATCCAGGGTTTTCAAAAAAATCATAGGCATGTCTCCCTATACGCCAGAGGTTACCAAATAGAAGGTATGATCTAAGGTGTTTCCTTGGTAAGACTATACCTTTATATTATATTGAAATAATAGAAGTAAAAAAACAAACATCATTCACAAAAATATAATTAGAGAGCACAAAATCTAATGAACAAAAATCATGATATCAAAAATTTAATATAGAAGCATACCATCATCCATCCCAAACTAATCAAGAATCAGGGAAAACACATATACAAAACCAATAAAAGAAATAAAATACAAGTAGATTCTCTACTTCCCTTCTTGATCTTCACCAAATCTTGGTCTCCAAGCCCCTATCATGATTTTCTATACTGATCATGAAAAATTGGGTCCTTTCCCTACCTAAACATGCAAACATGACTTCTACTCGGGTATCGAAGTGTTGTGGCTATGTGAGAATGTTATGAGTACAACATAATAGGCCATCATCAATAGTGTCCCTAACATAACCTGTACAATAGTGTATTCACAATATTATATACTCAACAAAAATGAAACAATCTGAAAGAATAATAAAATAAACATTGTTGATCCTTGGGTTCTAATGTGACACCCAAGATTGATGGTACCTACTTCATCTAGTGTTGCGGTGTAACACCCCGAGATTTTATGAAAAATATTCTTTTAATTTCATTGATGTCTCGTGTTGTAAGCTACAACAAGATTGCCTTGTTCTATATGCAACAACGTATGAGCTTGTAGTATACACAACACTATTCTTGGATCATGTTACACACAATTTTGATAGTAGTTATTCTACGAAACATTGAGTGTATATATATATATATTCAATGTATAAATGAAATATGGTTGGATTCTGTTATACAAAACAACGGAGGATTCTTACACAACATGCAACCCTGACTTGTCTTGCATTACACGCAATCGTGATCTTCCTCGATAGCGTGTGTTGTACGCAATACCAGGTTTCACTAAACAACGATATATTGTTATAATATTATTATGTACTAGCCGTTATGAATAGTATTAACTACATTTTTAATTTTATAACATTATTATTCATCTTACACATTTTCGAGAATGTGGTATGAGAAAAAAATAATTTTTTCGTGTAAAATATGTATTCTTCAAAAATTGCAGTTTTCCCGCCTTTTGATGACGCACCCACATTAAATCTTGTTTTTGACATGTCTATAAGTTAAATTTGACAAAATAAAATTCTTATTTGGAATCAGGATATAAAAATTTACTTTGGATAAAATTTTCATATTATTCTGATAACTTTCATATTTTAATGAATAGTAAAAACTTGCTATATTTTAATTAAAAACAACTTTTTTCATCGCAATAATTTGTATGGTTAGATTATCTTTTTAATTGGTTTTAAAGTATAATTAGAATATATTTTTACCATTTAATCCAATTTTTTTCATTGTAATTAATTTCACTCTGAAATTGGATATAAACAAGTATCAATCTTTTGATTGTTTTTGTTTCTTAAAAACGCGCTATTTGTTTTTATAACGGAAATGAAATTTAAAATTAATTAATGCCAATAATATTTTATGAATTTTGAAAAATAGACATCAATTTTGAATTTGGAATATCAAATAATGCTTAGGATGAATTTTTGGTATTTTTCTGAAAAACTTCAATTTTCGATGAATAGTGAAACCACTTAGTGGTAGTTAAAAAACAGACTTTTTTTTAATTTAAATTAAATTTTACTACTTCTGTGAATTGAATTTCAAAAATACGAGACACACGGTTAATATCCAGGACTGAAATGTGGTTCAATGAGGTGAAAATAATTTTTGGTGAATAGTAACTTTTTACTTTTATTTACCACGGTTAAAAGTAAATAGGATAATTAAGGGTAAAAATGATATTATTATTACCCTAACACATGTACTAATTCTATTTTATAAGTTTAATTCGACCAAAAAAAACCTTAGGAATACAATATGACCATTTAGGTCCACTTGTATTAGATTAGGACATTTATTATTAATTTATTTAAAGAAGGGTTGAAATGGTTAAAATCAAAGTTTAATAACAAAAAAAATTTTAATATAGGGTTATACATAAGATAAATTTGACTATAAATATTCATTAGAAAGATACAAATATTTCCTACATAATGGTATTTTATTTATAATTTTTAGACATTAAATAATTTAATTTATTTATGACACAAAGATGATGCAGTAATTATCTTATTAATGAACTATTGACATAATTGATGTTATAAATACCCAAATAAATGTAATTTGAGACTTTTTATGAATTCCACTAATTTTATAGGTTAATATGACATGTTAGTATTGATTCAATTGAATATTTTCGAACTAATCATTCTGGTATAATTTTCACAAAAAATCAATTACTAAATAGTGTCAAAATTGACATAAAATAGTTTTTAAACAAAATATTATATTATTAATTGTTATTTTATTCCTAAAAAACTAAGGTTCATCCAAATGACTTATATAAGGTTATATATATTAATAATAAACAACTTGGGGTTAGTTTGTCTTGTTATAGTAAGTTTATTAACCTTATAGTGTAAGAAAACAAGAAGGCACAGTAAAAGTAAAATTATATAACTTAAGGTTAAATCTAAATGATAAGGTTAAAATAGAAACCTAAACTTGTCTAAATTATATTTTATGAGGGGATTTCGACCCATCCCCACATTAGCTTTTAAATAAATCAATTTGGAGCTTTTAAAAACCGAATATGACTTTATAATAAAATAATATTTTTAGTTTTTCCAAAGGTGCCCCTCTCCTCCCTTATAAAAGGGAACCTCCTCCCTCTCTTCCTCACACCACTTTGAGCCTTCAAGCTCGGACAACCCTTGAAAAATTATCTTCTCCAATTCCATAGAAACATCCTAGAGGTTCTGGTCTTCTTCAAACACCAATTTTAGTTCCCTAAGAGGAGGTCTCAAAGAGGCGCTTCAAAGAAGAGGATGTTCAGATACGTACGAAGCATATCAGACCTAAGGTAAGGGATAATTATGAAAATCTAATTTTTATCCGAGATTTATTATTCAAAAGTATTTACAATGGTTATTGCTATCATCCATTTCCAGGTCTTATAAAAGTTTATTCATGTATGTTTAAAGTCCTTTTTACCCATTTGACTTTTGCCCCATGGTATGGAAGGAATATTTCTTTTATTTACCATACAAGGTACTTTTTGACTTTTCCAAAAAAAGTATGGGAAGAATGTTTTTTAACATATACGGCATGAAAGGATTTTTACGGTTTTATAAAGCCTTATTTTCATGAAGCTTCCCCCAAAATATTTCATGACTATTTTCAACAAAATCCTTTTCTTTTAAAATTGCATGACATTTTGTGAAAAGAAAATGATTTTGAAGAAAAAAGGATATTTTCCTCAAGAATTCATTTCAAGTGTTTTATAAAAACCATTTTCATATAAGATGACATTATTTCAAATGTGTATGTTTCAAGTATCATGTCTCTATGATTTACATGGTTTCACTTTTCTAATGATGAAATGATATCTAATTTTTTTGTATAGATTACGTTATGATGGAATGATGTTTATGAAACCCATTTTATTCATGGATTATGATGAATGATTTACATTTATATTGTGGCACACAAAAGAATGATTTAAATATGAGATGGGTGGGACCTATATCTCCCTCCAATTCATTGGGTAAAGATTTATATCTCATGAGATAGACATGGTTGGAACGGAAAGTTAAACCGGTTCAGTAATACAGGACTGGAATGAGGAGTGAACTCGATTCAGAAAAGGACTTTGTCCACTAAGATGGTCTTGGCAGAAATGACTTGGATACTATGGAAATCATATCATGTGCTTAATGGTTTCCACAATTACATGTTTTATTCCCATGCTAATTTATCATGATTAATGTTTCTTCATGATCTATGCCTTACGTACTTCCATGTTTTATGTCATTTCTCAAGATTTTGATGTTTAGATTTTATGCTCATGTTTTTTTTACATTCAAATGTCTAATGATTGTTTTATGTTCTCTATGCTTACCCTTACTGGGTATTTGAGCTCACCCTTTTTATGTTTTCTTTTCACCAAGATATACAGAAAGGTTTTAGGTAAGAAAAAAAGGGGGAAGATCTTTATGGGAGATGTTGAAGATCTTTCACCATGATTAGAAGATTATATTCCAAGTTTCCAAAGACACTAAACTATTACGGTCCTTGTGTGTTTGTTTTTGTTATGTATTAATTATTCTGCAAAAGTAATGTAATGTCCATGTTTTTCAAGCCTTGGGTCTCTACAGTTGGTATCAGAGGAAAGGTTTAGTCAACCTTTGGAAACTAGGATGTGAGAACTTTAGTGAGATCCCTAGAGATATTTCTAAGGTATTTATAGGGATGTCTCTAAGGTTGAGTATAAGTATAAGTTATAGTCCCAGAATTATGGTAACAGTCTTATAATTAAACCTAAGATGTTAGATATTGAAGGTACTCCCCCTTTGTTATGTTGTTTTCCCTAGCATGATTTTTGCCTCTCACACTATTCTTTTTGGGTTTTAGACGATGGTTGGAACTCGAAGGAACCATGTTGATCAATGCAATGGACAATGCAATGATTGTCCTCATGAACAAACAATGTTATGGGAGATGGAGTTCAAAATCTTATTGCTATACTTACACAAGCTATGAATCATTCTAGACTTCCAAATGAGCAGAGAAGGGAACAATATTCTATTGAGTCCTTCATGAGGCAACATCCACCTTATTTCATTGGGTCTTCTGATCAACTTGTTTCTGAACAATGGATCAGTACCACTGAAAAGATATTTTAAGTTCTTCAATGTTCTGAACATGATAAAGTCATCTTAGCAGTATATCGTTTGGATGGTGAAGCTGATCAATGGTGGAATCTTATCAAGAATACGAGGCCAAGATATGAAATTGAGTCCATGGAATGGGACGAGTTCAAGAACTTATATTTCAATAAGTAATTCCCTTGTATTCTTCGAACCAAGATGGAGAAGGAGTTTCTTGAACTAATGAAAAAGGATGATGAATTTGTTGGTGTATACGAAGAAAATTTTACAAGGATTTCAAGGTATTCCTCTGGCTTTATCATCCAACCAGAAAGTAAAGTTGATCGATTCTTCAGTGGCTTAAAACCAAATCTTCGAAGGGCATTAGCTATAAGATACTTCATTAGCTATGAAGAAATTGTGTGTTGTGCTATCAAGGTAGAAATGGAAGTTGGTGTTACTTATCCATCTCATGGTTTTGACAAGAAACGAAAGATGGATTTCATGGAGAAATCTCAGATTAATGGTGAAAAGAAGATGAATGTATCCTTATGCTCAAAGTGTGGAAAGAAGCATGGTGGAGATTGTCTTAAAGGGACTAGAAAATGTTTTAAGTGTGGAAAAGAAGGTCATCGAGCAGCTGAGTGTCGAAGTAATGGAAAAAGGGCTGCTAATGATGTGAATAAAGAAAAGACTGCAGAGAATGAACCACAAACACTTAAATGCTTCAAGTGAAAGGAAATGGGGCATTATGCTAATAAATGCCCTAATCCAAGGGTTAGTGATGATCGACTGAGCAAAAACTTAAGGAAAAGGACAAAGGGAAGTCACATGCGATCACTATTGGAGATGTCGATTATGAAAATGATGTGGTGGAATGATTAAGTGTTTATGTAATTGGATTCCAAAATAATGTTGTATATAGTATCGTGGAATATTGGAATATTTATGTATTGTTCTATTGTGGTTTTCAATAATTTTATGGTACTGGTAACCATGGAAAGTGATTGAGATATTTTTGGAAAGAAGATGATATGCGCCTAATGAAGGTATAAGGAGAAAATGAAAAGTTTGATAGTATTCATGAGCTCATAACTGATATAAGGAAATAGTTATATCATGGTTTGAGTATATAGAATTTTGGGGTTTTTGTATGTGGAAAGAGTTAACTTTTGACAGCACTCATGTTTTCACTAAGATTCAAAGGGTATTCATTTTTCAAGAGAATACATGATTAAGGCCTTCGAATGTTTGAAATGTGACCAACAAGACATATCTTATGATATATGGGGATCAACTATGGTATTAACATGCTTGTTATATGAAATCTCGGGTAATCGATTTCACTATAATATGAGAGTGGACTGCAGTATTATGGATAAGCCTAAAGATTAGAATGGATTATGTTGGACATAAGTTAGTATTTTTTAAGGATATAAGTTTTTTCGATATTATTGATGGGATGTTATAGTAATGTAGTTTTAGAAAAAGGACAACTTGTAGGATGAGCGACAACCCATTGCGTCGGACAAGGTTGTGGGAATCGAACCCACAACCGAAGTGCGACTGGACTTTATCGCTTACCACTGGCCTATAGGAAGTCCCTGTTTAGTAGAAACTAGTTTTATTATATTAAGCAGTATTATATATGAAGTATAAGTCCATTTTAGGAACCATATATGATTAATCTCACTATAGATGGACTTATGTATTTTTGATAACTTTTATAACCTTTTGTTTGAGACAGATGGAATGACCCATCATTCTATCACATGATCTTCTAACACTTCACGAATAACAAATTCAACTTCATTTCCTTAAGATATGAAGTGGAAATTGTCCAAAGAACGACCAACGGTGAGACTGTACAAAAATAACGAAAGTATTTCTTCTAATTCCAATTTCATTAACTCTAGGGAAATGATCTTGAAAACCAAAAATGTTGTCCTAGTGCCCATATATCCAATGAATTAGATGGTACCTTAGATCATCATAAATCTATGGCTTTGTGATTGATGGATTTTTCATAGCCATGTTCTCTACCACTCTCCATCAGAACTTGATGGTTAGATTTTTCTTCCATATCCATATTTTCGCCTATGTTCTCCTATATGGAAACCCAGTGATGAGTTTCTTTGGGTAATTGTTACATTTCATGCATTAGTTTTTAAAATTAAGTTTTAGTGTTCCTTTTTATGATGTGGGTTTCTATAAATAGTAAATGATTTATAACCCCGATGAATTTTGAGGGCGAAATTCATTTTAAGGTGGGTAGAATGTAGCACCCCGAGATTTTATGAAAAATATTATTTAATTTCATTGATGTCTTGTGTTTTAATCTACAACAAGATTACCTTGTGCTATACGCAACACCGTATGAGCTTGCAGTATACACAACACTATTCTTGGATCATGTTACACACAATTTTGATAGTAGTTATTCTACGAAAAATTGAGTATATATATATATATATATATATATTAAATGTATAAATGAAATATGGTTGGATTATGTTATACGAAATAACGGAGGAGTCTTGCACAACATGCAACCCTGACTTGGCTTGCATTACACGCAATCGCGACCTTCCTCAATAGCGTGTGTTGTACGCAATACCAGGTTTCACTAAACAACGATATATTGTTATAATATTATTATGTACTAGATGTTATGAATAACATTAACTACATTTTTAATTTTATAACATTATTATTCATCTTACACATTTTCTAGAATATGGTATGAGAACAAAATAATTTTTTCGTGTAAAATATGTATTCTTCAAAAATTGCAGTTTTCCCGCCTTTTGATGCTGCACCCACCTTAAATCTTGTTTTTGACATGTCTATAAGTTCAATTTGACAAAATAAAATTCTTCTTTGGAATCAGGATATAAAAATTTACTTTGGATAAAATTTTCATATTATTCTGATAACTTTCATATTTTAATGAATAGTAAAAACACGCTATATTTTAATTAAAAACAACTTTTTTCATCGCAATAATTTATATGGTTAGATTATATTTTTAATTGGTTTTAAAGTGTAATTAGAATATATTTTTACCATTTAATCCAATTTTATTCAATGGAATTAATTTTACTTTGAAATTGGATATAAACAAGTATCAATCTTTTGATTGTTTTTGTTTCTTAAAAACACGCTATTTGTTTTGATAACCAAAATTAAATTTAAAATTAATTAATGCCACTTATATTTTATGAATTTGGAAAAATAGACATCAATTTTGAATTCAGAATATCAAATAATTCTTAGGCTGAATTTTTGGTATTTTTCTAAAAAACTTCAATTTTCGATGAATAGTGAAACCACTTAGTGGTAGTTAAAAAACAGACTTTTTTTTAATTTAAATTAAATTTTACCACTTTTGTGAATTGAATTTCAAAAATATGAGAGACACGGTTAATATCCAGGACTAAAATGTGGTTCAATGAGATGAAA
Source organism: Viscum album (assembly GCA_963277665.1). Taxonomy (NCBI): domain Eukaryota; kingdom Viridiplantae; phylum Streptophyta; class Magnoliopsida; order Santalales; family Viscaceae; genus Viscum; species Viscum album. The sequence continues at coordinate 738,252,904 of OY728141.1, forward strand.
ATAATTTTTTTGTGAATAGTAACTTTTTACTTTTATTTACCACGGTTAAAAGTAACTAGGATAATTAAGGATAAAAATGATATTATTATTACCCTAACACATGTAATAATTCTATTTGATAAGTGCAATTCGACCAAAAAAACCTTAGTAATACAATATGACCATTTAGGTCCACTTGGATTAGATTAGGACATTTATTATTAATTTATTTAAAGAAGGATTAAAATGGTTAAAATCAAAGTTTAATAACTAATTTTTTTTTAATATAGGGTTATAAATAAGATAAATTCGACTATAAATATTCATTATAAATATAAAAATATTTCCTACATAATGGTATTTTATTTATAATTTTTAGACATTAAATAATTTAATTTATTTATGACAAAAATATGAGGCAGCAATTATCTTATTAATGAAATATTGACATAATTGATGTTATAAATACCCAAATAAATATAATTTGAGACTTTTTATGAATTCCACTAATTTTATAGGTTAATATGACATGTTATTATTGATTCAATTAACTTTTTTCGAACAAATCATTCTGCTATGATTTTCAGAAAAATCAATTACCAAATAGTGTCAAAATTGACATAAAATAGTTTTTAAAACAATTATTATATTATTAATTGTTATTTTATTCATAAAAATCTAAGGTTCGGCCAAATGACTTAGATAAGGTTATATATATTAATAATAAACAACTTGGGGTTAGTTTGGCTTGTTATAGTAAGTTTATTAACCTTATAGTGTAAGAAAACAAGAAGACACGGTAAAAGTAAAATTATTTAACTTAAGGTTAAATCTAAATGATAAGGTTAAAATAGAAACATAAACTTGTCTAAATTCTATTGTATGGGAGGATTTCGACCCATCCCCACATTAGATTTTAAATAAATCAATTTGGAGCTATTAAAAACTAAATATGACTTTATAATAAAATAATATTTTTAGTTTTTCCGAAGATGCCCCTCTCCTCCCTTATAAAAGGGCACCTCCTCCCTCTCTTCCTCACACCACTTTGAGCCATCAAGCTCGGAAAACCCCTACCAAATTCTCTTCTCCACTTCCATATAAACATCCTAGAGGTTCTGGTCTTCTTAGAACACCAATTTTAGTGCCCTAAGAGGTGGTCTCAAAGAGGCGCTTCCAAGAAGAGGAGGTTCGGATACGTACGAAGCATATCAGACCTAAGGAAAGGGATACTTATGCAAATCTCATTTTTATCCAAGATTGATTATTCATAAGTATTTACTGGGGTTATTTCTATCATCCATGTCCATGTCTTATAAAATTGTATTCATTTATATTTAAAGTCCTTTTTACCCATTTGACTTTTTCCCCATGGTATGGAAGGAATCTTTATTTTATTTACCCTATAAGGTACTTTTTGAATTTTCCGACAATTGTACGAGAAGAATGTTTTTTTAACGTATATGTCATGAAAGGATTTTTATGGTTTTATAAGGCCTTATTTTCATGAAGCTTCCTCCAAATTATTTCATTAATATTTTCAGCCAAATCCTTTTCTTTTAAAATTGCATGACATTTTGTGAAAAGAAAATGATTTTGAATAAAAAAGGATATTTTCCTCAAGAATTCATTTCAAGTGTTTTATCAAAACCATTTTCATCTAAGATGACGTTATTTCAAATGTGTATGTTTCAAGTATCATGTCTCTATGATTTACATCGTTTCACTTTTCTAATGATGAAATGATATCCAATTTTTTTGTATGGATTACGTTATGATGGAATGATGTTTATGAAACCCATTTTATTCTTGGGTTATGATGAATGATTTACGTTTATATTGTGGCACACAAAAGAATGATTTCAATATGATATGGGTGGGACCTATATCTCCCTCCAATTCATTGGGTAAAGATTTATATCTCATGAGATAGACATGGATGGAACGACAAGTTAAATCGGTTCAGTAATACAGGACTGGAATGAGGAGTGAACTCGATTCAGAAAGGGACTTTGTCCACTAGGATGGTCTTGGCAGTAATGTCTCGGCTACTATGGAAATCATATCATGTGCTTAATGGTTTCCACAATTACATTTTTTATTCCCATGCTAATTTATGATGATTAATGTTTCTTCATGACCTATGCCTTACGTACTGCCATGTTTTATGTCATTTCTCAAGATTTTGATGTTTAGATTTTTTGCTCATGTTTTTTTACATTAAAATGTCTAATGATTGTTTTATGTTCTCTATGCTTACCCTTACTGAGCATTTGAGCTCACCCTTTTTATGTTTTCTTTTCCCCAGGATATAAAGAAAGGTTTTAGGTAAGAAAAAAAGGGGGAAGATCTTTATAGGAGATGTTGATGATCTTTCACCACGATTAGAAGATTATATTACAAGTTTCTAAAGACACTAAAAAATTACGGTCCTTGTGTGTCTGTTTTTGTTATGTATTAATTATTCTGTAAAGGTAATGTAATGTCCATGTACGTCAAGCCTTGGGTCTCTACAGTTGGTATCATAGGAAAGGTTTAGTCAACCTTTAGAAACTAGGATGCGATAACTTTAGTGAGATCCCTAGAGATATTTCTAAGGTATGTCTTGGGATGTCCCTAAGGTTAAGTATAAGTATAGGTTATAGTCCTAGAATTATGGTAACGGTATTATAATTAAACCTAATATGTTAGATATTGAAGGTACTTCCCCTTTGTTATGTTGTTTTCCCTAGCATGATTTTTGCCTCTCACACTATTCTTTTTGGGTTTTAGACGATGGCTGGAACCCGAATGAACCATGTTGATCAATGCAATGTACAATGAAATGATTGTCCTCATTAACAAACAAATGTTATGGGAGATGGAGTGAAAAATCTTATTGCTATACTTACACAAGCTATGAATAATTATAGACCTCCAAATGAGCGAGAAGGGAACAATATTCTATTGAGTCCTTCATGAGGCAACATCCACCTTATTTCATTGGGTCTTCTGATCAACTTGTTGTTGAACAATGGATCAGTACCACTGAAAAGATATTTTCAGTTCTTCAATGTTATGAACATGATAAATTCATCTTAGCAGTATATCGTTTGGAAGGTGAAGCTGACCAATGGTGGAATCTTATCAAGAATACGAGGCCAAGATGTGAAATTGAGTCCATGGAATGGGATGAGTTCAAGAACTTATTTTTCAATAAGTACATCCCTCGTATTCTTCGAACAAATATGGAGAAGGAGTTTCTTAAACTAATGAAAAAGGATGACGAATCTATTGGTGTATACGAAGCGAATTTTACAAGGCTGGAAAGGTATTCCTCTGGCTTTATCATCCAACCTGAAAGTAAAGTTGATCGATTCTTCAGTTGCTTAAAACCAAATCTTCGAAGGGCATTAGCTATAAGATACTTCATTAGCTATGAAGAAATTGTGCGTTGTGCTATCAAGGTAGAAATGGAAGTTGGTGTTACTTATCCATCTCATGGTTTTGACAAGAAACAAAAGATGGAGTTCAAGGAGAAATCTCAGATTAATGCTGAAAAGAAGATGAATGTTTCCTTATGCTCAAAGTGTGGAAAGAATCATGGTGGAGATTGTCTTAAAGGGACTAGAAAATGTTTTAAGTGTGGAAAAGAAGGTCATCGAGTAGTTGAGTGTCAAAGTAATGGAAAAATGGTTGCTAATGATGTGAATAAAGAAAAGACTACAGAGAACGCACCACAAACACTTAAATGCTTCAAGTGCAAGAAAATGGGGAATTATGCTAATAAATGCCCTAATCCAAGGGTTAGTGATGATCTACTGAGTAACCACTTAAGGAAAAGGACAAAGGGAAGTCACATGCGATCACTATTGGAGATGTCGAATATGAAAATGATGTGGTGGAATGATTAAGTGTTTATGTAATGGGATTCCAAAATAATGTTGTATATATTATCTTGGAATATTGGAATATTTATGTATTGGTCTATTGTGGTTTTCAAAAAATTTATGGTACCCATAACCATGGAAAGTTATTGAGATATTTTTGGAAAGAAGATGATATGCGCATAATGAAGGGATAAGGAGAAAATGAAATGTTTGATAGTATTCATGATCTCATGACTGATATAAGTAAATAGTTATATCATGGTTTGAGTATATATAATTTTGGGGTTTTGGTATGTGGAAAGAGTAAACTTTTGACAACACTCATGTTTTCACTAAGATTCAATGGGTATTCATTTTTCAAGAGAATACATGATTAAGGCCTTCAAATGTTTGGAATGTGACCAACAAGACATATCTTATGATATATGGGGATAAACGATGGTATTAACATGCTTGTTATATGAAATCTCTGGTAATCGTTTTCACTATAATATGAGAGTGGACTGCAGTATTATGGATAAGCCTAAAGATTAGAATGGATTATGTTGGACAAAAGTTAGTATTGTTTAAGGATAGAAGTTTTTTCGATATTATTGAAGGGATGTTATAGTAATGTAGTTTTAGAAAAAGGACAACTTGTAGGATGAGCGACAACCCATTGCGTCGGACAAGGCTGTGGGAATCGAACCCACAACCGAAGTGCGACTGGCCTTTATCGCTTACCACTGGCCTACAGGAAGTCCCTGTTTAGTAGAAACTAGTTTTATTATATTAAGCAGTGTTATATATGAATTATAAGTCCATTTTAGGAACCATATATGATTAATCTCACTATAGATGGACTTATGTATATTTGATAAATTTTATAACCTTTTGTTTGAGACAGATGGAATGACCCATAATTCTATCACATGATCTACTAACACATCACAAATGACAAATTCAACTTCATTTCTTTAAGAGATGAAGTGGAAATTGTCCAAATATTGACCAACAGTGAGACTGTACAAAAATCACGAAAGTATTTCTTCTAATTCCAATTTCATTAACTCTAGGGAAATGATCTTGAAAACCAAAAATGTTGTCCTAGTGCCCTTATAGCCGATGAATCAGATGGTACCTTAGATCATCATAAATCTATGGCTTTGTGATTGATGGCTTTTTCATATCCATGTTCTCTACCACTCTCCATCAGAACTTGATGGTTAGATTTTTCTTCCATATCCATATTTTCACCTATGTTCTCCTATATGGAAACCCAGTGATGAGTTTCTTTGGGTAATTGTTACATTTCATACATTAGTTTTTAAAATTAAGTTTTAGTGTTCCATTTTATGATGTGGGTTTCTATAAATAGTAAACGATTTATAACCCCGACGAATTTCGAGGGAGAAATTCAATTTAAGGGGGGTAGAATGTAGCACCCCGAGATTTTATGAAAAATATTCTTTTAATTTCATTGGTGTCTTGTTTTTTAATCTATAACAAGATTTCCTTGTGCTATACGCAACATCGTATGAGCTTGCAGTATACACAACACTATTCTTGGATCATGTTACACACAATTTTGATAGTAGTTATTCTACGAAAAATTGAGTGTATATATATATATATTCAATGTATAAATGAAATATGTTTGGATTCCGTTATACGAAACAACGGAGGAGTCTTTCACAACACGCAACCCTGACCTGGCTTGCGTTACACGCAATCGCGACCTTCCTTGATAGCGTGTGTTTTATGCAATACCAGGTTTCACTAAACAATGATATATTGTTATAATATTATTATGTACTATACTTTATGAATATTATTAACTACATTTTTAATTTTATAACATTATTATTCATCTTACACATTTTCTAGACTATGGTATGAGAACAAAATAATTTTTTCGTGTAAAATATGTATTCTTCAAAAATTGCAGTTTTCCCTCCTTTTGATGACGCACCCACCTTAAATCTTGTTTTTTTTACATGTCTATAAGTTCAATTTGACAAAATAAAATTATTCTTTAGAATCAGGATATAAAAATTTGCTTTGGATAAAATTTTCATATTATTCTGATAACTTTTATATTTTAATGAATAATTAAAACACACTATATTTTAATTAAAAACAACTTTTTTCATCACAATAATTTATATGGATAGATTATCTTTTTAATTGGTTTTAAAGTGTAATTAGAATATATTTTTACCATTTAATCCAATTTTGTTCATTGGAATTAAATTCACTTTGAAATTGGATATAAACAAGTATCAATCTTTTGATTGTTTTTGTTTTTTAAAAACACGCTATTTGTTTTGATAACCGGAATTAAATTTAAAATTAATTAATTCCACTTATATTTTATGAATTTGTAAAAATAGACATCAATTTTGAATTCGGAATATCAAATAATTCTTAGGATGATTTTTTGGTATTTTTCTGAAAAACTTCAATTTTCGATGAATAGTGAAACCACTTAGTGGTAGTTAAAAAACTGACTTTTTTTTAATTTAAATTAAATTTTACCACTTCTGTGAATTGAATTTCAAAAATACGAGAGACACGGTTAATATCCAGGACTAAAATGTGGTTCAATGATATGAGAATAATTTTTGGTGAATAGTAACTTTTTACTTTTATTTACCACGGTTAAAAGTAAATAGGATAATTAAGGGTAAAAATGATATTATTATTACCCTAACACATGTACTAATTCTATTTGATAAGTTTAATTTGACCAAAAAAAACCTTAGGAATACAATATGACCATTTAGGTCCACTTGGATTAGATTTGGACATTTATTATTAATTTATTTAAAGAAGGGTAAAAATGGTTAAAATCAAATTTTAATAACTAAAATTTTTTTAATATAGGGTTATACATAAGATAAATTCAACTATAAATATTCATTAGAAAGATAAAAAAATTTCATACATAATGGTATTTTATTTATAATTTTTAGATATTAAATAATTTAATTTATTTATGACACAAATATGATGCATTAATTATCTTATTAATGAAATACTGACATAATTGATGTTATAAATACCAAAATAAATGTAATTTGAGACTTTTTATGAATTAAAATAATTTTATAGGATAATATGACATGTTAGTATTGATTCAATTAACTTTTTTCGAACTAATAATTCTGGTATAATTTTTACTAAAATCAATTACCAAATAGTGTCAAAATTGACATATAATAGTTTTTAAAAAAAATATTATATTATTAATTGTTATTTTATTCCTAAAATTCTAAGGTTCGGCCAAATTACTTAGATAAGGTTATATATATTAATAATAAACAACTTGGGGTTAGTTTGGCTTGTTATAGTAAGTTTATTAACCTTATAGTGTAAAAAAACAAGAAGACACGGTAAAAGTAAAATTATTTAACTTAAGGTTAAATCTAAATGATAAGGTTAAAATAGAAACCTAAACTTGTCTAAATTCTATTGTATGAGAGGATTTCGACCCATCCCCAAATTAGATTAGAAATAAATCAATTTGGAGCTATTAAAAACTGAATATTACTTTATAATAAAATAATATTTTTAGTTTTTCCAAAGGTACCCCTCTCCTCCCTTATAAAAGGGCACCTCCTCCCTCTATTCCTCACACCACTTTTAGAGTTAAAGCTCGGCCAAACCCTGCCAAATTCTCTTCTCCACTTCCATAGAAACATCCTAGAGGTTCTGGTCTTCTTCGAACACCAATTTTAGTGCCCTAAGAGGAGGTCTCAAAGAGGCGCTTCAAAGAAGAGGAGGTTCAGATACGTACGAAGCATATCAGACCTAAGGTAAGGGATAATTATGAAAATCTCATTTTTATCCGAGATTGCTTATTCATAGATATTTACTGGGGTTATTTCTATCATCCATGTCCATGTCTTATAAAATTGTATTCATGTATGTTTAAAGTCCTTTTTACCCATTTGACTTTTTCCCCTTGGTATGGAAGGAATCTTTCTTTTATTTTCCCTACAAGGTACTTTTTGACATTTTCGACAAATGTACGAGAAGAATGTTTTTTTAACGTATATGGCATGAAATGATTTTTATGATTTTATAAAGCCTTATTTTCATGAAGCTTCCTCCAAAAGAATTCATGACTATTTTCAACAAATTTTTTTTCTTTTAAAATTTCATGACATTTTGTGAAAAGAAAATGATTTTGAAGAAAAAAGGATATTTTCCTCAAGAATTCATTTCAAGTGTTTTATCAAAACCATTTTCATCTAAGATGACATTATTTCAAATGTGTATGTTTTAAGTATCATGTCTCTATGATTTACATGGTTTCACTTTTCTAATGATGAAATGATATCCAATTTTTTTGTATGAATTACGTTATGATGGAATGATATTTATGAAACCAATTTTATTCTCGGGTTATGATGAATGATTTACGTTTATATTGTGGCACAAAAAATAATGATTTCAATATGATATGGGTGGGACCTATATCTCCCTCAAATTCATTGGGTAAAGATTTATATCTCATGAGATAGACATGGTTGGAACGGCAAGTTAAACTGGTTCAGTAATACAGGACTGGAATGAGGAGTGAACTTGATTCAGAAAGGGACTTTGTCCACTAAGATGGTCTTGGAAGAAATGACTTGGCTACTATGGAAATCATATCATGTGCTTAATGGTTTCCACAATTACATGTTTTATTCCCATGCTTATTTATCATGATTAATGTTTCTTCATGATCTATTCCTTACGTACTGCCATGTTTTATGTCATTTCTCAAGATTTTGATGTTTAGATTTTATGCTCATGTTTTTTTACATTAAATTGTCTAATGATTGTTTTATGTTCTCTATTATTACCCTTAGTGAGCATTTGAGCTCACCCTTTTTATGTTTTCTTTTCCCCGGGATATAAAGAAAGGTTTTAGGTAAGAAAAAAATGGCGAAGATCTTTATGGGAGATGTTGAAAATCATTCACCATGATTAGAAGATTATATTCCGAGTTTCCAAAGACACTAAAGTATTACGGTCCTTGTGTGTCTGTTTTTGTTATGTATTAATTATCCCTCAAAAGTAATGTAATGTCCATGTACGTCAAGCCTTAGGTCTATCAATTTGTATCAGAGGAAAGGTTTAGTCAACCTTTGGAAACTAGGATGCGAGAACTTTAGTGAGATCCCAAGAGATATTTCTAAGGTATCTCTAGGGATGTACCTAAGGTTAATTATAAGTATAGTTTATATTCCTAGAATTACGGTAACGGTCTTATAATTAAACCTAAGATGTTAGATATTGAAGGTACTCCCCCTTTGTTATGTTGTTTTCCCTAGCATGATGTTTTCCTCTCACACTATTCTTTTTGGGTTTTAGATGATGGATGGAACCCGAAGGAAATGTGTTGATCAATGCAATGGACAATGCAATTATTGTCCTCATGAACAAACAAATGTTATGGGAGATGGAGTGAAAAATATTATTGCTATACTTACACAAGCTTTGAATCATTCTAGACTTATAAATGAGCAGAGAAGGGAACAATATTCTATTGAGTCCTTCATGAGGCAACATCCACCTTATTTCATTGGGTCTTCTGATCAACTTGTTGCTGAACAATGGATCAGTACCACTGAAAAGATATTTTAAGTTCTTCAATGTTCTAAACATGATAAAGTCATCTTAGCAGTATATCGTTTGGAAGGTGAAGCTGATCAATGGTGTAATCTTATCAAGAATACGATGCCAAGAGATGAAATTGAGTCCCTGGAATGAGATGAGTTCAAGAACTTATTTTTCAATAAGTACTTCCCTCATATTCTTCGAACAAAGATGGAGAAGGTGTTTTTTGAACTAATGAAAAGGATGATGAATCTGTTGGTGTATACGAAGCGAATTTTACAAGGCTTGAAAGGTATTCATCTGGCTTTATCATCCAACCTGAAAGTAAAGTTGTTCGATTCTTCAGTGGCTCAAAACAAAATCTTCAAAGGGAATTAGCTATAAGATACTTCATTATCTATGAAGAAATTGTGCATTGTGCTATCAAGGTAGAAATGAAAGTTGGTGTTACTTATCCATCTCATGGTTTTGACAAGAAATGAAAGATGGAGTTCAAAAAGAAATCTCAGATTAATGGTGAAAAGAAGATGAATGTTTCCTTATGCTCAAAGTGTGGAAAGAAGCATGGTGGGGATTGTCTTAAAGGGACTAGAAAATGTTTTAAGTGTGGAAAATAAGGTCATCGAGCAGCTGAGTGTCGAAGTAATGGAAAAAGGGTTGCTAATGATGTGAATAAAGAAACGACTGTAGAGAATGCACCACAAACACTTAAATGCTTCAAGTGCAAGGAAATGGGGCATTATGCTAATAAATGCCCTAATCCAAGGGTTAGTGATGATCGACTGAGCAAACACTTAAGGAAAAGGATAAAGGGAAGTCACATGCGATCACTATTGGAGATGTCGAATATGAAAATGATGTGGTGGAATGATTAAGTGTTTGCGTAATGGGATTACAAAATAATGTTGTATATAGTATCGTGGAATATTGGAATATTTATGTATTGGTCTATTGTGTTTTTCAATAATTTTATGGTACCGTTAACCATGGAAAGTGATTGAGATATTTTTGGAAAGAAGATGATATGCACATAATGAAGGGATAAGGAGAAAACGAAATGTTTGACAGTATTCATGAGCTCTTGACTGATATAAGGAAATAGTTATATCATGGTTTGAGTATTTAGAATTTTGGGGTTTTGGTATGTGGAAAGAGTTAACTTTTGACAGCACTCATGTTTTCACTATGATTCAATGGGTATTCATTTTTCAAGAGAATACATGATTAAGGCCTTCGAATGTTTGGAATGTGACGAACAAGACATGTCTTATGATATATGGGGATCAACGATGGTATTAACATGCTTGTTATATGAAATCTCTGGTAATCATTTTCACTATAATATGAGAGTGGACTGCAGTATTATGGATAAGCCTAAAGATTAGAATGGATTATGTTGGACATAAGTTAGTATTGTTTAAGGATAGAAGTTTTTTCGATATTATTGATGGGATGTTATAGTAATGTAGTTTTAGAAGAAGGACAACTTGTAGGATGAGCGACAACCCATTACGTCGGACAAGGCTGTGGGAATCGAACCCACAACCGAAGTGCGACTGGCATTTATCGCTTACCACTGGCCTACAGGAAGTCCCTATTTAGTAGAAACTAGTTTTATTATATTAAGCAGTATTATATATGAAGTATAAGTCCATTTTAGGAACCATATATGATTAATCTCACTATATATGGACTAATGTATTTTTGATAACTTTTATAACCTTTTGTTTGATACAGATGGAATGACCCATCATTCTATCACATGATCTCCTAACACTTCATTAATGACAAATTCAACTTCATTTATTTAAGAGATGAAGTGGAAATGGTCCAAAGAACGACCAACGCTGAGACTGTACAAAAATCACGAAAGTATTTCTTCTAATTCCAATTTCATTAACTCTAGGGAAATGATCTTGAAAACCAAAAATGATGTCCTAGTTCCCTTATATCTGATGAATTAGATGGTACCTTAGATCATCATAAATCTATGGCTTTGTGATTGATGGCTTTTTCATAGCCATGTTCTTTACCACTCTCCATCAGAACTTGATGGTTAGATTTTTCTTCCATATCCATATTTTCGCATGTGTTCTCCTATATGGAAACATAGTGATGAGTTTCTTTGGGTAATTGTGACATTTCATACATTAGTTTTTAAAATTAAGTTTTAGTGTTTCCTTTTATGATGTGGGTTTCTATAAATAGTAAACGATTTATAACCCCAACAAATTTTGAGGGCGAAATTAATTTTAAGGGGGGTAGAATGTAGCACCCTGAGATTTTATGAAAAATATTCTTTTAATTTCATTGATGTCTTGTGTTTTAATCTACAACAAGATTTCATTGTGCTATACGCAACACCGTATGAGCTTGCAGTATACACAACACTATTCTTGGATCATGTTACACACAATTTTGATAGTAGTTATTCTATGAAAAATTGAGTGTATATATATATTTTCAATGTATAAATGAAATATGGTTGGATTCTGTTATACGAAACAATGGAGGAGTCTTTCACAACACGCAACCCTAACTTGGCTTGCATTACATGCAATCGCGACCTTCCTCGATAGCGTGTGTTGTATGCAATACCAGGTTTTACTAAACAACGATATATTGTTATAATATTATTATGTACTAGCCGTTATGAATAGTATTAACTACATTTTTAATTTTATAACATTATTCTTCATCTTACACATTTTCTAGAATATGTTATGAGAACAAAATAATTTTTTCGTGTTAAATATGTATTCTTCAAAAATTGCAGTTTTCCCGCCTTTTGATGACGCACCCACCTTAAATCTTGTTTTTGACATATCTATATGTTCAATTTGACAAAATAAAATTCTTCTTTGGAATCAGGATATAAAAATTTACTTTGGATAAAATTTTCATATTATTCTGATAACTTTCATATTTTAATGAATAGTAAAAACACGCTATATTTTAATTAAAAACAACTTTTTTCATCGCAATAATTTATATGGTTAGATTATCTTTTTAGTTGGTTTTAAAGTGTAATTATAATATATTTTTACCATTTAATCCAATGTTTTTCATTGTAATTAATTTCACTTTGAAATTGGATATAAACAAGTATCAATCTTTTGATTGTTTTTGTTTCTTAAAAACACGCTATTTGTTTTGATAACAGGAATTAAATTTAAAATTAATTAATGCCACTTATATGTTATGAATTTGGAAAAATAGACATCAATTTTGAATTCAGAATATCAAATTATGCTTAGGCTGAATTTTTGGTATTTTTCTGAAAAACTTCAATTTTCGATGAATAGTGAAACCACTTAGTGATAGTTAGAAAACTAACTTTTTTTTAATTTAAATTAAATTTTACCACTTCTGTGAATTGAATTTCAAAAATCTGAGAGACACGTTTAATATCCAGGACTAAAATGTAGTTCAATGAGATGAAAATAATTTTTGGTGAATAGTAACTTTTTGCTTTTATTTACCACGGTTAAAAGTAAATAGGATAATTAAGTGTAAAAATGATATTATTATTATCCTAACACATGTCCTAATTCTATTGGATAAGTGTAATTCGACCAAAAACAACATTAGGAATAAAACATGACCATTTAGGTCCACTTGGATTAGATTAGGACATTTATTATTAATTTATTTAAAGAAGGGTTAAAATGGTTAAAATCAAAGTTTAATAACTAAAACATTTTTAATATAGGTATTTCATTAGAAAGATAAAAATATTTACAAAATAATGGTATTTTATTTATAATTTTTAGACATTAAATAATTTAATTTATTTATGACACAATGATGATGCAGTAATTATCTTATTAATGAAATATTGACCTACTTGATGTTATAAATACCCAAATAAATGTAATTTAAGACTTTTTATAAATTCCAATAATTTCATAGGTTAATATGACATGTTAATATTGATTTAATTAACTTTTTTTGAACTAATAATTCTGTTATGATTTTCACAAAAATCAATTACCAAATAGTGCCAAATTGACATAAAATAGTTTTTAAAACAAATATTATATTATTAATTTTTATTTTATTCCTAAAAATCTAAGGTTCGTCCAAATGACTTATATAAGGTTATATATATTAATAATAAACAACTTGAGGTTCGTTTGGCTTGTTATAGTAAGTTTATTAATCTTATAGTGTAAGAAAACAAGAAGACACGGTAAAAGTAAAATTATTTAACTTAAGGTTAAATCTAAATGATAAGGTTAAAATAGAAACCTAAACTTGTATAAATTATATTGGATGAGAGGATTTAGACCCATACCCACATTATCTTCGAAATAAATCAATTTGGAGCTATTGAAAACCGAATATGACTTTATAATAAAATAATATTTTTTGTTTTTCCAAAGGTGCCCCTCTCCTCCCTTATAAAAGGGAACCTCCTCCCTCTCTTCCTCACACCACTTTGAGGCTTCAAGGTCAGCCAACCCCTGTCAAATTATCTTCTCCACTTCTATAAAAACATCCTAGAGGTTCTGGTATTCTTCAAAGACCAATTTTAGTTCCCTAAGAGGAGGTCTCAAATAGGTGCTTCAAAGAAGAGGAGGTTCAGATACGTACGAAGCATATTGGACCTAAGGTAAGGGATAATTGTGCAAATCTCATTTTTATCCGAGCTTTCTTATTCGTAAGTATTTACTGGGGTTATTTATATCATCCATGTCCATGTATTATAAAAGTATATTCATGTATGTTTAAAGTCATTTTTACCCATTTGAATTTTACCCCATGGTATGGAAGGAATCTTTCTTTTAATTACCATACAAGGCACTTTTTGAATTTTCCGAAAAATGTACGAGAAGAATGTTTTTTTAACATATACGGAATGAAAGGATTTTTAAGGTTTTATAAAGACTTATTTTCATGAAGATTCCTCCAAAATATTTCATGACTATTTTCAAAAAAATCCTTTTCTTTTAAAATTGCATGTCATTTTGTGAAAAAAAATGATTTTGAAGAAAAAAAGGATATTTTCCCTAAGAATTCATTTCAAGTGTTTTATCAAAACCATTTCATCTAAGATGAAATTATTTCACATGTGTATGTTTCAAGTATCATGTCTCTATGATTTACATGGTTTCACTTTTCTAATGATAAAATGATATCCAATTTTTTTGTATGGATTACGTTATGATGGAATGATGTTTATGAAACCCATTTTATTCTTGGGTTATGATGAATGATTTATGTTTATATTGTGGAACACGAAAGAATGATTTCAATATGATATGGGTGGGACCTATATCTCCCTCTAATGCATTGGGTAAAGATTTATATCTCATGAGATAGACATGGCTGGAACAGCAAGTTAAACTGGTTCAGTAATACAGGACTGGAACGAGGAGTGAACTCAATTTAGAAAGGGACTTTGTCCACTAAGATGGTCTTGGCAACAATGCCTTGGCTACTATGGAAATCATATCATGTGATTAATGGTTTCCACAATTACATGTTTTATTCCCATGCTAATTTATCATGATTAATGTTTCTTCATGATCTATGCCTTACGTACTTCCATGTTTTATGTCATTGCTCAAGATTTTGATGTTTAGATTTTATGCTCATGTTTTTTTTACATTCAAATGTATGAGGATTATTTTATGTTCTCTATGATTACCCTTACTGAGCATTTTAGTTCACCCCTTTTATGTTTTCTTTTCCCCAGGATATAAAGAAAGGTTTTAGGTAAGAAAAAAAAGGGGAAGATCTTTATGGGAGATGTTGAAGATCTTTCACCACGATTAGAAGATTATATTCCGAGTTTCCAAAGACACTAAACTATTACGATCCTTGTGTGTCTGTTTTTTTCATGTATTAATTATCCCACAAAAGTAATGTAATGTCCATGTATGTCAAGCCTTGGGTCTCTACATGCGATGTCTCTAAAAAATTCATACCAGTATTAAAAACCTAGGGGCATACCATCTCCTTTTCCTAGAAACAAATATCATATCATGCCATAGAAAACCTATGGGTAAACTCTCCCCACCCTTGAATCAAGTGTTAAACATCATTAGGTAACCCAGGGGAGTTCTCACTCCCCACCTAGAAACTTGTTTCATATAATCATTAAACTCAAGGTGTACCTACACCCTACATGGAAACATATCATGTGTCATCTGGTAACTCAATGGTGTATTCACTCCTCTCTAGTAAACATAAATCATACCATCTATAACCCAAGGAAATACATACTCCCCATCCATAAAACATATAACTGATTATGAGGAACCCTAGATTAGACTCTTTCCACAATTGAATCATGTATAAAGCATCATCTAGAATCTCAAGGGCACACTAGATCCCCATAGGAAAACATAAACATTGACATTAGGAAAACTCAGCGGTGTACCAGCTCCCTACCTCGAAATATATCTCACATCATCAAGTGACTCAGTGGAAAAACCTCACCCCACCTAAAAATATATTTCATTTTATGTAATTACCACCCCATGCATGAATGACTATATACACATCACCCCCACACGAGTTATCCACTTTCCCAAACAAATCACACATATCCTAGGTTTTCCACTAAAGATCATAACATCAACTTATCATGAAAAACCTATACCATACCTCAAATCATGCCTCATCATCAAACTGTCCTCATAGGCTGATCCCTTAAATATCATCTTGGTCAAACAAGTTCATCATGACAAACCCATCGGCAC
Organism: Viscum album; assembly: GCA_963277665.1. Taxonomy (NCBI): domain Eukaryota; kingdom Viridiplantae; phylum Streptophyta; class Magnoliopsida; order Santalales; family Viscaceae; genus Viscum; species Viscum album. The sequence continues at coordinate 738,269,054 of OY728141.1, forward strand.
CCTCATCTCACCCACTTAGGAAACCACTAGGTTTTTCTTAACCATATTAGTCCTTATTAGGATATCGATGTAAATACTAGAGTTATAAGATGAAAATAAATAGCAAAAATAGATGATCCCCTACATTACCCCTCTATGGTCAACATGAAGTCAAGGAACCCAATGAGTTCCCCATGGTTATACTATAGTCCAAACAACCTAAATGGGATCCCTTATCCCATTCTCATCTCTCAAGTCAAGCATGTCATTCATATAGAATATCATCCCTTCATATTTTCAGGATTTCATCAATGAATCATAAGTTTAATAGGAAACTCCATAATTTCATCACACTAGAGAGATGATATAATGATCATCTCACTTGCCAATCCCTAAGATCAATCCTCTCATTCCCAACCTACACATAACCATACCCAGGTTATACCTACATGAGAACTCATATACCATTGGGGGACGAACACTCCCCCCACTCTCTAGTCACTTGTACAAGGTTATGAGGTATCTCAAGGTTACCTATATCCAATCCTTAGGATAATCATTCTAATCCATCACTCTCCCCTACTTAAGGAAACTAAGGGAACCTATATTAGGTCACATATGTTTTATTTATTTCATTTCATTTATTACCTCTATAGAATATATAAGTCTTAAAGCCTAAAATTATGACTAATCCATCTTCCATCAGTTTTTAAGGCATCATTCTAGTGTTTAGGGGTCCATCGTGGGACTTTAAACCATTGTTCTATCCATAGGAATTAAAAAATCATTTAATTAAAGGTAAATCACCCTTATGCGGTGAGACCACATATTACATGATAAAAAACGATATGCATGAACCATAGGGAGATTTTTAGGGAGAACCTACCTTATACATATTTATTCCCTCTATTAAAAGATCTCACATAATCACCCAAGCGCATCCAAACCTCATCAATGATCGTATCAACTCTTAAACCCTTATTCAAATCAATCACATCAAAATAATTAATTAAAACCATTTATAATTAATTATTAAATTATAATAAAATAGGAATAATTTCCTAAAAACTCACTGATCTACCTCACCACATCAAAACAACAACTAAACACACCCATAGATTCCATGGATTATCCCCAACGCTATCAAGATAAAAATTCATATCTACTAGCACCCGATCAATATCAAATTTCATAAAATTTTATGAGAAAAAGTAAATAAATTGGGTTAGAGTCTTACATCAACCGAAATGGTGAAATATGGTGTGTGATCCTCATCATCGGATATAATTTATCTAACACATGAAAAAACCAATCATCTATATACAATTCCACCATGCTCCGGTGGAATAGGCATTAAAAGCCTATCTTAAATGCACCAAAATTAGAGGCAATGAAGGAAAAAATGGAAGAAGGTGCAGGGAGATACATACCTAGAATCAATCTATATAATTCATAATAATTACCCCCTTTAAAGGGGATTCAAATATAGTTGTGGGGGTGGATACTCTGGAAAAAAGTTTCCTCCCTGAGTACCTATCCACCCTAAAATTGCATGGGGGTGACCATTAAGAAGATTGGTCTATCCCTACTAAAACAATACCCAAAAGATGATCATAATGAAACCATGGGGTTACTACAATGTTCCCTCACCCAAATTTTTGTAGTATAACCCACTTAGGTTGCAGAGTTTCTACCCCGGATAGAGAGATTGACCTTTGGCTCACCTCCATCATCACATGGCCCTCCTGGATTATGGTGGGACACCACTCTATGGAAGAACCATAATCAAGCCCCCACCCCCATCCCTCAAGTAATAGTATCCTTCTCTCTCATGGAATGATGCCTCATGGTCCCCACCTTGGCATGGCACTTCAACCATGACATCCCTCATGGAAAGCTCTCACGGAACTACCTAAGGGTTGCACTATGGGTGGCCACCTGTACTCAAAACCAATAAAGAGAGTGGGTCACCCCAACCTACTCCAATAGTCACCTGAGCACCTGAATTACCTCCCAGGCCTCAATTCATATCCAAAAAAATATTCTTGATATGTCTTAATGTTTAGAATTATGATATAAATCTCTATTCTCATAACTTACCCTTCTCTATGATCCAAATTAAAATTTTCACTGAATTTTATAGTTCTTAAAATCATGCTTATTTATAATATACCCACCATAAAAATTTCACCCACAATATTTCTCAGGGATCCTTTAACCATCAATATCAACCCACATCAGTTTATAATTTATCTTTGCACATCATGTTCTACCCTAGAATGTCGAATGATCTTCCACTAGGAAACTCTAAACATTGAGGCATTTTATTCACAAAAAGTTTTACTAACTTCTCATCGTCATCATCAACACTGATATAGAACTCAATGAAACATGAATATACTAATACACCATGATTTCATCAATCATTTCATTCTCAGGCATATAGTTCTCCTTTCCATAAGTCTCTACTCATAAGGGGTGATTCCATGTGATGGTGCTCCCTAGCATCAACATCTCTTATTATGAATGTATCCCTAGAGGTCCATCAGCAAGCCTGATATAGTCCCCACATCATCATATCCAATTCCATGCAAAAAACATCACTTGGTCCTCCTCAGGATGACCACTCACAAAAACACTCAATCTCACCCACCAACAAACTATCTCACCACAATACCATAATTCCCTAAGGCATCACATAACTATATAAAAACCCGCACCAAATTCCACACTTAACACTCAGTGTAATTCCATGGCTGGGTCCTCAACCAACCACACCATCCATCATACTTTCACTATTTAAACTAGCACACCTCCAATCCACTTTACACTTAGATCATGTTAAATCCATCTTGTGCCTAGTTCCACAAATAATATTGTTCCAATTCCATATCCAAATCATAGATCTTTTATTTCCTAAGGAATCAAATAATATTGGATTTTTCTACACACCAGTGTCTTGGTTCCACCTTGAGCATTCATCGGCCAGTCTCATCACATCCAAGAGATTATCAACATAAGGGTTGTATCTCTATGATTGATAAAATAATCTCCACCACAGTATTATCCTTATAATCACCCCATTAATAAAAAAATTATATCTAAATGACCCAAAAAACTATGGATTGCCGCATGTAATGATTGGAAATGACTACCACACTCATAATAGAGTGCCAGTGCAAAACACCAATTTATTCCCTCTCCCGGATCACCAGGGAAGTCATTCTCAGCATCCATTGAAATTACATATATAACGAGGGACACACCCTATTATGTATAAAGGTTTAATACCTACCATATGTATTCTCTTAAACTACTCCTTGAGTGAAATGTTGACCTGATTTCCAATATCACAAATGTATCACTCCTCTCGATCCATGATCATTCCTCCCTAACAACTGATGTCAAGGAAAAAATTCAGATTGACCATTCCACCACACTCTAATCCATTTACATTGTATTATCTCACCAAAAAAATAATTTCTAATTTTTATCCAACACCCAAGTCCTCTAAGCTTACAAGTGTCATGATGATCACAACTAAAAATGCACCACACAGAATCGCATGCATACCTTCCCTTTCACATTAGAATTTTTCTTGAAAAGTCACATCAAAACTCACTATCCTCCTAAAAATGTAGATTGGACCACTAAGAATCCACTCTATGGTTCTTATTAAACCATTCAACTCACTCTCATACAAACCTAGTGGATGTATGATTCTCTACAACCCAATTGTACAACCCAACTCATGCTCCCATGAGTCACATACCATCAAACCTAGGATCATGCGCCAAACCCATAGACCATGTACCATAGAATGTCAATATTATTTATTAAAAATCACCATAGTTCTTTTTCCAACAACCCTATGGAATCCCACTCATTCCAAGGCATACCACACAATCTATCACCACTCAATCATTATTCAAAACCCATAAGTTCCCAACCATGTTCTACCCATCCTAGATCTGATCATATAGGATCACGATCAATAATATGTAAGGAATATAAATGCCTATATATCATATATTATAGTACTTACTAATCATAAATTACACATTCAAGTCATCTAACCATACTCTTCATCTCTAAGGGAGCTCAATATTCTTGGAAATCCCCTCTCTCATCTTACCCTTGAACATCACAACTCAACTCTAACAACAACAAAAATGTTTCCTACATTTTAATCATAATGCATGAATCACCAATATCTTGATCCACATCTCAATTACATTGGGCTCTCCCACCTTTTCTGTAAATCATGTCTCACATAGGTCATTTTCCAAGGGGAACCACCATTACTTCCATCCTAAACATCATAAGTAAACTCATCTTCCAACCCACCCCCTCTAAGGTTCTTACTTATACATATCAAGCATCACATTCCAAGTCTACCACCCTTATCAGGAACCCATCCTCACCGACAATCCACAAACTAGACTACCCCTTCAAGGATCTGGTGGCATCCATAGACATATAACAACATCTTCCTATAACGATTAATATTGAGTAAAACCATAGTCATTTAGTTTGGTTAAATATAATTACACAAAGAATATATATGATAAAACACTATATAGATGTTTTTTTCATTTAAGTAACCAAACCTTAGCATATAAACCCATGAGGTTTTCATTATCAAGGAATCTAATGCTTGTACTGACCTAATAAAGGTCACTAAACATCCCTTGTAAGGAGATAATGGGTATTAATCATTATGGGACATCTCAGAATAAGATACACATAACCTATTATCAAAAGAAATATTATGGTTTAGATGAGTATAATGTAAAAAATAATTTATATAAGAAAACACCATATAAATTTTGGTAAATACTTTTAATAATTGAACCCTTGTCTTTAATGATATCAATCACACATAAGCACACATATTTCATAGTAATCCTATATTTCGAATATGATGCATGAACATAGGCCACTTTATAATGGGATAAGATCCAAAACAATAATATAATGATCATAAATAAACAAATTTTATTTGAATAAATATATTAGTTTGAATATTGAAAACCAAGAATATAAATCCCATATCTCTAGTAAGCAAGACTTTTTTACTTTAAATGGTGTTAAAAACACACCATTTTGAGATGTATCATAAGTTTTAACACTAAACTATTCCCTATATATTATTCCAAAAATAGTAAGATAACACAAAGATGACCTAATATCACTTTATATCATTCCCATAGCTAGGGTCCACATGAAAATGCCCTCTCTAGGGTCTTCATGTACGCATACCTACCCATACTCCAGGGAAAGCCAACTAGTAGAGATGGTCTAATGTATTGTCATGGGGAGAATATACTATCATATAAAATTGAAACAATAATAGAAAAAACTAAACATAATCCACAAAAATGTTATCAGAGTATACATAATTCAACAAATATGAACCATGCTATAAAAAATGTAATGTGGAAGCATACAGTAATACAAAAAAATTAATCACTCATCAAGCTGATCACATAAAAATAAAATAATAATAGATTCTCTTCTTTCATCATTGATCCTCACCACATCCTAGTCTCTATGTCCCCCATTGATCTACTTCATCTTGAACATGTAAAACTTGGGATATACCCTACATGAAAATGTGAACATGATATTTTCTTTGGTATTGAAGTATTGTGGCCTCCTGAGTAGGGTGTGAGTAAAAATTAGTAGTCTATCACCAATGTTTTCCATAATATAACAATTATAGTAGTGTGTTCTCAATATTTCATGCTCAACATAAATGATACAGTGAAAAAGAATAATAAAATAATTGTTATTGATCTTTGGGATGTAATATGACACTTGAGATCAGCCATACCTACTTTGGCTAGTATCAGGGTGTCTTTTAATATGTCACACCATCACCAGGAACTTGGGAGCATATTCTCTCCCCACCCTAGAAATATATATCACATCACGTCATTAGTGACATGGGGGAAGACACTCCCCTAACTAGAATAAATTTTCAAACATCATCAGGTAACTCGTGGTTATGAACAATTATCACCTAGAAACATATTTTATATCATCAAGAAACTTAGGGTGTACCCACAATTTTCCTGGAAACATATCATATGTTATCTGAAAATTTTGGGGGAAATTTTTTCCCATCGGGATACATAAATTATACCATCTATAACACGAGGGAATACATACTCCCCTCCTAAGAAACATGTAGACAATCATCGAGAACCAAAGAAAGTCTCTCCCTCAACTTGAATCACATAATTGATCATCAAAAACCTACGGGTGAACTTTACATTACTGAGATATATTTATAATGCATCATTTAGAAGCTTGGTCACATACCCACTCTCCAATGGGAAGTACATAGCATATCATTAATAAAACATAAAGTTTTACTGGTTACATACCTAAAAACATATCCCATATCATTATGAAACTCTATGGAATACATTCACCCATCTTGGAAACATGTTTCATTTTAGGGAATTAGCACCCCATTTTGGAATCACTATACACACACCATCCTCGCATGAGTTGGACACTTTCCTAAACTAATCACATATATCCTTTATTGGCCTCTCAAACACAAAACCTAGACTGATCACTCAAGGCCTATTTTATGCCTCAAATCAAGTCTCATCATCCAACTAGCCTTATAGGTTAATCCCCTCAAGATTGTCCTAGTATCATAAACACATCACTATGAACCCATCATTATCCACATATTATCTACTTGAGAAACCATTAAGTCCTTTTGACTCATCTCTATCCGCATTAATCTATTAGCATAAATTCTCAGGTTCTAAGGTGATACCTGAGAATGATAATGCATACTCCCTTAAATTACCCCACTCTATGGTCATCATGAAATCGAGGCTCCCATTAAGGTCCCCAAAGTCATACCATTATCTAGACACCCTACTTGGAATCCTTTATCCCATTATCATTTCTTAGTTAAATCCCATAACTCAGAGTGAATTCTATCCCCATACATTTCCTTGATTGCATCATGGCCTCATCAGTTGCATAGTAAATTACATGATCACACTAAAAAGATGACATGAAACCCATATCACATATCAAGTCACCCTAGGTTGGTCCTCTCATGCCCAGCCTATACATAATTATACCAAATTCATACCTACCTAAGTACTCACATAACATTGGGGTAGTAATTCTCACTCTACTCTCTAGTCACTATTATAAATCTATGAGGTATTTCAAGTTTCTCTATGTTTAATAACTAGGATAAACATTTTTTATATATTACCATCCCTTACTCAAGGGAACTAAGAGATACTATTTAAAGTACACTATATTTTATTCATTTAATTTAATTTATACCCCTATGGGGTCCACATGTCTCAAGGGTCACAATTATGATCAAGACCTTAGTTATTAGTAGTCGAATCATCAAGTTAGTGTTCAAGGGTCTACCCTTGATACTTTTGTTTTATTTGTAAGCGAAAAATTAATTTAATGGTCAATCACCCATACATGGAGAGACCACATATCACATGATATATTAGAATATGAATCATCCTTAGGGACTGACTGAAAATTCATTTTTTTTATTTCTAAAAACACTTATTGGTTAAGTGAGAACCGAAAAAGCGAAACAAACTGAGACAATTTGTCTAAGGGGATCCACCATTGCAGACACAAGCCAGACCAACCCAAACAAAATAAGAGAATGCAACGTGTCCAAAGGAATCCACCATTAAAGACACGAGCCTTTAAATCACACAGCAAAATAGAATCAAATCCGCACAGGAGCCTTCGAAGGAGGATGATTGATGGTGAGGGCTTCATCGACAAAGCTCCACAATGAGGTACCACGAGATCGTCAAGCCTCCATGGACAAAAAAACCAACCAAAAAACATTTGAATGGTTCTGTATTCACCAAAGTCACCAACACCATCAAAAACATCATGAAATCTATCAGAGCACGACCAAATTGAAGTCGTGCATGAAAGATCATGATGAAATGGAAGAGGAAACCAATAGAATGTGAAACAATCCCAACTAATAAACCTCAACAATGGTCGTCGTCACAAAATGACCCAGGTCAAACCTCCTTCGGCTGTGTATGCGCTTGTGAATGTGCACCGCGGCTACCCACGAATTGCTAGGACGATCCTATGAATCAGAGGACACCGACTCGACGTCGAAATGAGATGGAAATAAACACAAACACAACTAAACTGACCGGATATAGTGTCGGATGTGGCACAACGAGATGTGAGGGGGATTCTATTAGGCCAATTGGTAGCGGGGTTGCTTTCTATGGGAGACTTTTCACACCACACACACGGGATCCAAGGGCCGAAGGTCGTGACAACATCGGCCTTGCAGCGATGGGATCCAGGAGAGGCGTCGTCATCATCACGGACAACACTACTCAGGAAGGAGTTGTGAGGTTCGGTGGTAAGATCCCTGCTACGTTGGGTGAGCAGGGTCTTCGGTGACAGTGGGATCCAGGGTTGCTACGTCACACAAGGGTAAGATGAAATCGATCCAAGGAGGGGGGAAAGCCAATAGTGGGTGGCAGGGATGCTGCGTCGTGTGAGATCAAGGGTTTATGCTTCATGAAGCCGGCAGTGGAGGTGGCTCAAACCCTAGGATACAGGAGCTCTGGAGTGGCTACATCTTGTCAATAACCCCGATTCATCCTTAGGGAGATGTTCAAGGACCACCTACCTTATACAAATTTATTCCCTTTAATCAAAGCTTGAACATCATCCTTGAAGCTTGTACAAGCCTCATCCAAGATCATATCAACACCCAACATCAAAATAATTTATTTTATTAATTTATAATTAATTATTAATTTCAAATAAAATAGTTATAATTTCCTAAAAACTCACCCATCCATCTAAACACACTATAATTATGACCAACAACACCTAGAAGGTCCACAAAGAACCCTTATCACCATTGAGAGAAAAAGATATATCCACCAACACCTAGTTAATCACTAATTTGATCTAATTTCATTAAAAACTAAATAAATTAGGGAATAATATTACCTTATCCAAAATGAAGAAAGATAGTGTGTATCCCACATCAGAGTATGTCCTCTATCCACCACATGGAAAATCTCCATCATCCCCACCCAATTCCACCATGATCTGGTGGAATCCGCATTAGAACCCAAGTTGAAATGAATTTAAATCATAGGTGATGAAGGAAAAAACTATAAGGATAAAGTGGTTGATACATACCTATAATCATCATAAAAAAACCTTTAAACCCCTCCCCCATCCTTAGGGGGGATTTTAAAGGAGGAATGGAGGGAGAAGAGTAGGAAAAAATGGCCATCCTCGAGAACCTATTCACCTTAACATTTTAAGGGGTAAATTGTAAAAATATTGATCAAACCCTACTAAAAATAAACCCATGAAATGGTCATAGAGTTACCATGAGGTCACATATCAGGGCTCCCTCACCCACATCTATCATAGTTCATCCATCCTAGGTCATGGCATGATTTCCCTAGGAAAAGGGCTTGACCCTCGGCTTGCCTCTATCACAGTGCATCCCTCTTAGACCATGGTGTGACACCCCCTTCAAAAGAACCAAACTTGAGTACCCCTAGAACCCATATCATTGTGTACTCCTCTCACATGGAATGGAACCCCATGCTCCCTATCACTGGCACTCTTAGTATGAAACCCCTCACATTAATCCATCACAGTGTAACCTAATGGTTATGGCATGATTAGTTGCTTGTATCCTAAATAAGAAAAGTGAGGGGGTCACCCTAAACCCAAAAACTCACACAATCACCCTAATTACCTCTAAATATTAAATCTATAACAAAAAATATATCCTTGATATGTTCCACAACTCCAAATTTTAATTTGAATCCTAATTTTCAAAACATTTACTACTCTAAGACCAAAATTCAAATTCTCACTGAATTTTACAACCCATAAAGACAATATTATTTACAATAATAATGATTTAGATATAAAATAAAATTAAAATAAAAGAATATTAAATGTAATTAAAATTTTGTAGTGAGAATAATGGGGATCCTTGGTTTATTAGGCAGTCTTATTCCATCATGGGTTTTTTCTCAAGTTTCATTCTCTCTCAGTGGAAACCCTCTCATAGTTGGACACATAACATTGTCTCTTTAATAAGAAATGATAAAATAAATTTGTGATTAAATTGAACCCTTATATCCACCTATATCAACTAGTTTATACACTTAACAATAATTTATGAAGAGTACATATAAGGACCTTGGATTCCTCAGTTAGAATATCCTGAAATAGGATGTTGTATCCATTAAATAGTGATACACAAGCAATTAATCATAGATCACATAGACACAATCAAAATACATTCACTCCATGATCACTCATCAACATTAAATGACGAATAATATAAGATATTGACTCATTAGTAGTCTATATAGTGAAATAAGCTAATGTTGTTGAGGTACCTTTATATTTGTTGGTGATTTTATTAATGGTTTTTATTTTTATTTTTCAACATGCTTGTGGAACTTGAAAGAGGTTTTTGAGGCTATTGATATGTTTTTAATATGTTTAGAATGTTTCAAAAATGGTTAGAGGTGGTTTAAATAAGTTATGAACCTATTCTATAAATCATAGAACTCTGTAAAAATAGAGAAATTGACAAAGTATGAAGTATAAATATTTTAACATTGATTATAAGACTTATTGGGTTGATCATAATATTTTTACACTAACTATAAGACTCCATGGCTAAGCATAATTCTTTCATCCTATTCGTAAGTCTTCAACATAATACTTCATTTATTAGTGTAGATTTTTGAGAGTGTAATTTTATTCCATGAGCATAAGAATTATTTTATTGAATGTAAGACATTATTCATCATATGAATTTGATCTCCCTATCATAATACTTCCATATTTATTAAAATTGTAAGACTCTATAGGGTGAAAATATGAGATTCTATAATTTTAATATTCTAAATAAAGTAAAACCAATAATGAAATAATTGATTTTAATGTAGAAAATATCACATCTAAAATTTGATTCAATATGATACATGTGAGATTTAAAAAATTATTATTATTGTTGATATCTATTTGAAGATCTGATCTAGGATATTCGAAAAGTTATTTTGTTGGTTGAATTAAACTTATTCAAGAAGAAGATCTATATATTATATATAGAATGTTTTTTTGATGATGGAGTACTAATCTTAATATCTTAAATCACCTTATACTCAAGAAGTGATGCAAGTTGAGTTTTTGGGTGGTATTTTTAAAACAAAAAGTTGTGAGATCATATTTGTGTCATGAATTTTTCAAAAGAAGATAGATTTTTGAGACTGTTCCCGTTTAGTCATGAAGTTTCAAATAAATATGATGATTTTTTCAATTATTACAGCTATATCACAAGAAGAGATAAGAAGTTAACCCTCTAGATATTTACATGAAAGGTTATTTTATTCATCTATGTTCAAATAAAGTGAATATATATTTCATGTGATTTTATTTATCTGGTAGTGTAAATGAAGTAGTAGGAAACCAAAAATGGTAATTCTATAATGATGCTTTTTGTTGCTAACCATAAAGGCTTCTCAGTTTTCCATTTATGTATACTAATTTTTATGGGTTCTATTTAATTCTATTAAATTAAATGCATTTCAAAAATAATTATATGGATAATATTGATGTTGATTGAAGTAAAAAAACTAATGAGATACGAAGTTGTATAAGTGTGAAATGAGAAGGTTTAAAAGAAAGTGGAGTAGAGAAGAAAGTGTGAGTACCTAGAATTATTTCATCATTAATTTCAAGATCTAGTTTTAGATGAGACCATAGTGTTGAGTTTTTGAGATAAGAAGAAGAAGAAGTTATTCTACTTCAGATATAGATTAAGTGAGTATTTGTTCATGAATATTTCTAAAGGATCAACTATAGAAATCTACATTGAATGTTTTTGAATAAATTGAGCTTCCAAGAAAATATATCTCATCCTGGTTAAATATTTTCTATGAAGGGAGTGTAAATTTTCATTATCTATTGTGAATATAGATAGGAATAATGTGATTTTGTACAATAACTATAAGATTTTTATTTTTTGTGCCTATTGTGACGAATTTGTGGTTGGGGATCCCAACCAACCACTATAAGGAGTAGATTACGTAGAAAGGATCCAAACCTTATAACAATTTCTCATGTTCATTACCGCTTTATTTTATGTAGACATGATTGTGGTTGAGACTATTTACTTGAGTGAATATAACCTTAATAGGTTGTAGGGATTTATTTAAGAAAGATGAAATTATGATAAAAAATCTTCAGTGATTCATCCCCTCCCCTTCTCAGTGGATTGATTCTTTCTTAGGAACTTCAAGTGGAATTAGATAAATGTCCATATATTTAATTAAATCAGGTTATTATAATAGATAAACTAAATTATGTTAAAATAAGGGGTATGTTTACATTTTATGGGAAAAAATATCATACTTATAAGAACACAATTTTGAGATATCTTTTATATCTTGGACCAGAAGTTATAGATGTTGTTGTCTTTGGTTTTCCACCAATTTAAGGAAATTCTCCAATGAAACTGGATGATAAAATAAAAATGGATAATTATAGAAAATCATAAAATTATATTCTTATATCCTTGTTATAAAAGTTATACACAAAATTTATGGGACTTAAAATAGTGGAAGAAAACTAGGATAAGATTTAAAGTAATTATGAAGGAAATGTGAAAGTAAAAAAAAGATAAATTAAAAATTTGGAGAATAAATTTTGAAGACATCATAGTGACTAAGGAAGAAATAATTGATAATTAATTCATATAGTTAAATTATGTTTTCAGTAATATCTAAGGAATTAGTGAAAAACACGAATACTCCATAATTGTTAAGAAACTCATAAGAAATTTTCTCAATAGGTTTTATTATAAGATCTCAACTCTAAAATATATAAAAGATATTTTTAAGGATGAATTTCATAACATTCTCATTACTTATGAAATGATAAAAATTCAAGACTTTGATAAAATAGTAAAATATGAAATGTTATTTGAGTCCATGATAAAGTTTAAAATTAAATAACACATTGAAAATGAGGATTCAAGTGACTCTAAGAAAAGGATAGTTATGGATACTTTCAAAGAGTCATTTCCCTTATATCAAATATATTCCAGAATGGAAAGGGAAAAGGGAAAGTAAAGTATCCTCATAGATTCTACAAATGTGATGTAATAGGTTAATTTTCTATTAAAGACCCTAAGAAGAAGGAACCATATACTGAAACTAATTAATATTATAAACCTTACAATAATAAGTGGAATAAAAGTTCAAGGGAATAATCCAAAGCTAGAAAAGGCAAGAAAAAAATTTAAAGGCTAGAGAAGAAACCTGATGAGAAAATAATAATAATTTTTCCAATCATCCTCTATTGAATTCTAAAATGATTCTTCTAAGAAATTATCCAACTTCATGGATCATGTTAAATAGTGTTATGACACTTCAAGTGCTGATGAATACAGTTTATAACCAACTGAGTTTGAACACATGTTAAAGGATGATCTTGAAGATTATCTTGAGAATAACACCATAGTCAAGAATTAAAATAGAACTCTATATGAATAAAATAATAAGATAATTAAATAAAAAATAGTTTGAAAATAAAAAATAATCCTACATTGATGAGATCAAAAAATTCCGGTTGAAAGATGTTGAACATTAGAAAATGATAAAGTATCTTGAAGGGAAATATTATTTTAAATATTAATTGAAATGATAAGGATATTAAAGGAAAATATTATTTTAAATAATAAGAAAAAACTCATATATAATCCAAGTGTATTGAACCTATGAATAGAGTAAATAATTTAAGTTATAATTTCAAAAACTTTGTTTAATTCAAGTATAAATCCTTGAAATCATTTAAGAGAATTTTCACAAAGAATTAGGTTACATTTTCACTTGATATTTTTTTTGTAATTCTACTTTAACTAACATTTTAGGTTATGGGTCAAAATCAAGTCAATAATGGGAAAATAAAAATGGGAGATAATACTCTCTAGTTTTAGATGAATAAAGGAGAAAATATGGAAGTTATTTTTCTCCAAAACATATAAAACATTAAACTAAAAATACATAATAAGGATAAAAATCTGGACAATGTTGCTGGAAAAGTTTTTATGAACCAAGGAGATTTATGTTTCAAGGGTACTTCTGGTTTTGTGGAGTGTTCGGGAAAAAATATTACACATTCTGGTATAACGAGACATTTCTTGGGATGATACATTAAGTCAATGGAAGTCATCTAGAAGAGATAAAATAATATATTCAAATAATATAGGTCAAAAAGTAAAATGTTTCAGGCATATAGATTTAGAATAAATTTGGATTCCTTGAGAATTAATGTGGAATGTGTGGGAAATAAGACTAATTTTCAAAAAAAGTGTATGACAATATTACTTGGGTAGACAACATTGGTTGAGAAAGGAAAGTATATTTAGAATCTCACTGAAGAGAAATCATGCCTTATTGAGGTTGCATTGAAAGCCAGTAGAAAAACAAAAATATGGATTCTTGACAATGGGTGATCCTCCCACAAGATTGTGATAAAATAATCTTGAAGAATATTAAAAACCCTGAAATTGGATCAGTTTTTTTGTAAATTATTACTCTTTAAAAATTAAGGGTGTTGTATTGGTTGATATTAAACCTTCAAACTTGAGATAAAATGATATTTTATATATATAAGTATTGAATCATAATATATTAAGTTTTAGTAAACTCTATGATAATTGAGATGAGGCTATTTTCAAAAAGGACACTTGTTTCATTAAAATCTTAAAGGATGTGAGGTTCATTTCTCAATAGATAAAAACTAGTGGAAATTTATTTTTGATAAGAAATCCTACCAATTCCTATTACATGAGTGAAAAATATGAATGTTTGTTGTGGAATAGATGGCTTGGCCATTGGGGCCAAATAATTTTGATTAAAATTATGAAGCATAAAGTCTTAAGAGATCTTCCCAAGATAAATAGAGATAACTATGACGGTTTTTTAATATGAAAAATTGGAAATTTTACTTAAAAAAACACATAAAAAAGTGAAGATTATCACTACTATACCAATTGAACTTATTCATGCTGATTTATGTGGTCTCGTGAGGAAAAATCAATAAGAGGTGATTTATATTTTAAAATATTTATTGATTATTTCACTTGAATGAATAATTTTATGTTTCTTAAGTAAAAATTAGATACATTTATATTTTCAAAGGTATTAAAATATATTTATAAAATTAATTGGGGATTTTCATTAAGAAATTGAAATCTGGCCATGATAAGAAGTTTTCATGTGATGAATTTGAAAGTTTCCATGTTAAACATGAAATCAAGCATCAATTCAATTCACCATATACACTATAATAGTATGGGGTTGTAGAGAGAATTGATATGAGTCTTACTAAGATGGGTAGGAAAATAATATCTAAAAATCAAATTTCAAAATATTTTTGGAGAGAGGTTGTGTGTAATAGTGTACTCTTACAGAATATATTTGTTTTGAGATCCAAGAAACATTTTACTCCACATAAAATATAGTACAAAAATAAACTAGTTTTATTTAACTTTAAAGTGTTTGGAAGTCTATGATTTGTAAATATCAAAGGTTATAATCTAATAGAGTTTGAAGAAAAGTCATATGAAGGGATTTTTATAGGGTACTTATCTAATATAAGTGGGTATATATGCGGAGGAAAACATTTTCACAATCTTTTGGACCATTCAGATGTCAAGATTGTCAAAAACCATTGTATATTATATCATTATGTTCAAGAATATTTTTAAATTTCAAATGAAACTATCTTTCACATTTTTTATCATAAGTCTGAAAAGGAAACTGGGGTTAGAACACCAGTTGGTGATATTGATTCATAACATACTAATGAAGAATAATAAGTTATGGGAAATGACAAGAAGTATTTTTTGAGGCTAAAAAGTCAGGTTGATACTGAAAATATAATTTTTGAGTAAGTATATCATGTGTAGATAAGAAGAAGTTTGATTGTAGGAAATCACGCAACTCTCATATCACATATTGAACAAAAAAAAGTAGATAAATCCACTAATAATTTTAAATTGGTATAATCTATGAATGATGAATTGGATCAAATTGAGAAAAAATAATCTTGGGAGCTTATCCTTAGAATAATGAAAATAATTTCATTAGAACAAAATGGGTGTTTAGAAAAAAATTAAATGATTAAGGGTTTATAATAAGAAATATAGAATATGGATATGATGATATAAAAATAATATACTCAAATATAAGGAATTGAATTTGAAGAAACATGTTCCCTTGTAGCAAGGTATGAAATTATTAAAATGTTTTCAGTTTTGGTTTCACACAAAAACTGTGAAGTGTATCAAATGGATATGAAATCAACTTTTTCAAATGTTTACCATTAGGAATAAGACTTTATTGAATAACCAGATGGTTTTATTCTAGATGTTTATGGGAGAATGGTGTCCAGATTTAGAAAGGGATAATATAGCTTGAAAAAGGCTCCCATATCCTGGTATTCAAAACATTACAACTTCTTGAGGAAAATCTAATTCAGAAAATAGAAATTTAGTATAAATTTACATCTTAGAGAGTTACCCACATGTCCATTAATTTTCATTGTATATATATTTATGATATAATATTTTTTAGTGACAATGTAACTATTTGTGGGGAATTTTCTATGAAAATTAAACAGTAGTTTGAGATGTCATTATTGGGAGAATTTAGATACAATAGGCTATTATAGATTTAGAATAATTTAGATTATATATTTCTATCCCAATAAAATCATGCCAAATATCTGATAAAAAATCTTGTTATAGAAGAATCCATAGATGTTTAATCACCTATTTTGGTTGGAACCAAACTCTGTAAAGATGATAATGGGGGGTAATATTGAATAAAAGTTATTTATAAGACTCGTTGGAAGTCTATTGAATTTTACAACCACCAGACTGGACATAGACTTTATTGTAAGAATTTGGGCTCGGTTTAAAAGTGACCCCATGGAGTCACACATTCTTATGAAAAAAATATATTGATATATGTGAAGGGATTGTGAATTATTTACTAGTTTAAAAATTTTGTACAGCTTTGAAGCTGCTTAGATGTACTGATGCATACTGGGTAGAAAATAGTACAGGTATAAAATCCAAATCATATGAGAATTTATTCATATTTAAGGGTTGTGCAATATGGTATAGTAATAAGTAGATATCAATGATAATTAGTACAGATGAAGAAAAATATATGGTATCCACTCATTCATGTACATAGGTATTATGGATGGTTATATAGTTAGAAAACTAGATAACTGAAACTGAGAATCCATTTAGGAATTTGGGTGATAATAAGATTGAAGTAATGTTTTTAAATAACCCTATACAAAACTCTCAAACAAAACATATCAACATTAATTATCATTTCATTATATAAATAGTGAGAATTGGAGACATTAATATTGAATACATATCTACTGAGGATAAATTTGTAAATATATTCACAAAATCAATGCCAAGATATAAGTTTTTCGAGTTAAGGATGAAACTCCATGATCAACCCTCTCCACTCACTTGAAATAAAGTGGAAAAAATCCCTCATATAATCTTTGGATTGTGTTGATAAAGGGAGAGAAATAGTGTCACAACTCTATGTTAGGGTGGGATTGATCATTAACATGTAATATAATTATTTTTTTAATGTTGAATTTTGATTTTTGTTGAAATTAAAATTTACTACATGTTTTAAAGGTTACAAGTATTGAGGGGGAGTTTGTCTATAAAACCTAGCCATATTTTCTTAATAACAAGGGATATAATTCTCTAAAAAATACCCTTATGCATTTGTGTGATGGAAGACACTTCTCATATTAGATAGGATGTGATATTATGATTCTCTTGATGAAGATTGAGAAGGTATTAACATATTTTAGATTCTGTTAAAGAGTTAATAAATGTGGGGAAAAATAAAAAATGGGGAGATTAAAGTAACTTTGTGTTTATTGATGATATGATTAATATTATTCATTTGTTTCCAACACTCTTGAAGAACTTGATAGAAGTGTTTTAGGATGTTGAAATTTTTCTGGGATGTTTGGAATGTTTTTGAGAATGGATGGAGGTAGTTTGAAGAAATTTTGAAGATTTTCTAAAAATCATAATATTTTTTTCCAACTTCAGACATTGAAAAATTTACAGTAATAATGCTTTGAGTGTTGATTTTAAGTCTTACAGGGTTAAGCATAATACTTTTCCACTTAACACAAGACCTATTGTCTGAGAATAAGTCTTTGAGACTAATTGTATGTATTCAATATAAGACTTCATGTCTAAGCATATGTATTTGAGAGTTTAAGATTTTTCCATGAGTTCAAGCCTTATTTTATTAAACATAATACTTTACTGATCATATGAATTTGATCCACCTAGAGTAATACTTTTATACTTAGAAAAGTTCTGAGTTTCTAATGGGTGAAAATCTTAGACTCTAGAATTCAAATATTCTGAGGAAAATAAACCTGACGATGCAATAACTGGTTTTAAATGTAAAAAACATAACATATAAATTTTGATTTAATATGATTCATGTGATATTTATAAAAATATAATTATTATTGATACCTATTTAGAGATCAAAGTTTCTATATTTAAAAAGTTACTATTTTTCTTGAAGTTGAACTTGTTTGAGAAGAAGATCTAAATTTTACACCTGAATTTTTTTTGATATGATGTAGTGCTAATATTAATATCCTAAATCACATGTTTATAAACAATTGACACAAGATGATTTTTTTAGTTATATTTTTAAAAGAAAAATTTGTGAAATCTTTTTTTGTGTGATATTTTTAAAAGAAGATAGATTTTTGTGATTGACCAGGTTGATTCAAGAAGTGTCAAATGAAGAAGATGATTTTTTTAATTAGTGTCATTGTATCACAAGAAGGAAGAAGAATATTCCCCTATAGATATTTACATTCAATAGAATTTTTGTTATCTTAGTCTAAAGGATCAGTAAAATATACTTCTCATGATTTAATTTATCAAGTAGTGTAAATAAAGTAGTGTGAAACCAAAAATAGGAATTCTATAATGATTTTTGTATTGGAAACCTTTAAGTCTTATGGGTTTTATTTTTATAGATACTATATTCTATTGGTATCATTTAACACTCATAAATGGAATGTATTTTTAAAATATTGATCTAGAGAATATTTTAGTTGAGTTAAGTAATGAAATAATGAGGTAAGAATTTGTTTAAGTATGAACAAAGAAGGTTTGATGCAGAGTTGAGTAAGGAGGAAAATGTGAGTACCTAGAAATATGAAAGCATTAATTTTGGGATCAAGTTTTTTATTGTTTTACAATGTTAACTTTTCAAGAAAAGAAAAAGAATAATTATTTCTACATTATATATGCATTAAGCGGGTAATTATTCTTGAATATTTATAAAGTCTCCACAAGGGAGATCCACTTCTACTATAACTGAAGGAATCTAGATTTCAAGAAGATCTATCTGATCTAGGTTATATAATCTATATGAAAGCATTGTGAACCTTCATTGTATAGTGTGACTCTGGATGTGTATAGTTTTACTATGTTACAACATTTTAATTGTGTGATTTTTTATTAATTATGGTGAATAATACATTCTTGGGGAGACTAAACAAACATGATAATGAGTAAGTTACTGGGAATGGATCTAGCTTTATAAAAAATCACCAAGTTCATTATCTCTTTATATTTTTATTCATACATGAGTTATTTTGATACTCTTTAATTGATTGAATTGGACCTTAGTATGTTTCATGGGTTGATTTAATAAATAATAAATTTTAAAAATTGGTCCTCACTGATTCATATACCCTTATTTATAGAGTAATTCATTCCTATTCACTTTAATTGTGTTGCAAATAGAGTGAATGAGTGATCATTGATGCCTCTGAACACTATCACACACTATAAAAACTCAGTTTAAATATATTATAGAGTGTGGTTATAACTAGAAACTTGAGAAGATATATAAGGGATGTCCCCCTTAAATCAACCACTGATGGTCAACCATTTATAGTAACATGCTTGATTATAATAGAAGAACACAATAGAGACAAAATGAAATTATAATAAAATAAAACTAAAATAAAACTAGGTTGAAAATAAAAATGTTTTTTATTATTCAATTAAATTTTTATTTATAATCCATAGTCTCATCCTTATACTTTTTTTATAGAAATTGGAGTGAAATAACATTCATGATTGATTTGTGTGGGAGTGATTGTTTGAATCTCCCTTGAATTAACCCAAATTATTCCTCTTAGTAGTATGAATTTTAGTACCATGATCTCTTTTTTCCTTCTATTTCCACCATTATGTTTCATTTCTATATTCTATTTGATAATTTATTAATTTATTTAAGAAAATCATGCATTGAATATGATTTTCATTCCTCAACTACAACATATTTTCTATTTGAAGAAATCCCTTCATCGATTGTTATGGATCACTCAAGGATTATACTTCATCATTTTACCTTATTCTATTTTATAATTACCATCAATATACTGAAGAATTATATTGATTTATTATTAAAATCATGACATTTGTTTTAACTGAACTTTATGTGATTTATTATATGTGGAAATCATATTGATGATAATGATTTGGTGTAGTTTATTATCCTCTCAACATCAAAAATATGTTTATATCATAAATGTTGGTATCAACTTCCTCCTTTTCAAATATGGATATATATTACTATTACTTCCTAGAATTCATTCATAATTAGTGACATCAATCAATAATACGCTATGATATCCTTGTTTCCTTGATTTTCATCAACTTTTTTCATTTCTTTCATTCCAAAGATTTAGTAATGTAAGTTTTGATATCACTGCTTCCAATTTAACTATAGTTTATAAACTCTATTCCCTGAGTGGTGATAGCTTACATACTACTGTTCACTCAAAATAATGTTTTTTTATCATTTTTTATTTGGATATATCATTAAAGTAAATGTTGTCTTAGCTTATGATTAGCCTCTTTCGTGGTTGAAGATTCCCAATTTCCAATCATTTTCATATATTATACATATTTATATGGTTATATCATATTTGATTAAATACATCATAGTCAACAATATACATATTTCATACCACTTATAGTGTTGTAGGTAGAGATATGGTGTTGTCACTGCCTATGATATCTGATTTCATCATGTATGTAGTATGTCAACAGTTTGGATTTACTATGCCTCATTTTATTATAGACCTTATTCTTAAATATATAATAATTATTTTCATTGATTTCTCCTTACCATTATTTATAAAATTCTTTAATATCCATCTATCCATTTGGAATTATAAAAATCCCCCACCAATAACAAATTAAAACTCCTTAAATTGTTTCCAATTATTTATTAATGTTCCTATATAAATCATAAAAAAACACTACCCTAAAACTTGGATTGAATTATAATCATAAAAAATTACCTAAGATATAGGTATTTAAAGAATGATTATATTGAATTTTGGCTCATTTATCAGAAATTTCAAGGTCTCTAAGGGGTAAAAAAAAGGGTTGAAATGTTAAGGTGGTTTCAAATAGAATTGGGGATGAGAAACATAACCTAAATTCATGAATAAATAACTAGTGAATAAAAAAAATCAAAAATAATTGAAATAATTTTTAGGATACAATAAATATTTAAAAATTCTCTCAAGAAAAAATTTTACTACAAGGATATATTAATGGGTTGAGGATACCTCTTAGTTTGGTAAAAAATTGACAGTGAACTATCACTCATGGGCATGAAATTACATAATAACTCAAAACTCAAAGAGATATTTTAGAATTAAAAACAAAGAAAGAAAGTATATCAAACATAATTTAACTTTGGATTTAAAAATCAAAAAAAATATCATAGATGATTGAGTTCCTAAAAATTAATATGAATATTCTTTTAAGATAAATTTTTTATATTATCTCATAAAAATAAAAAGACATAAAAAATAAAATTAAATTAAATATCTTAAAATAAAAATACTTAAAAATACTAACATCAATTTGATACCTTCCCATACACTTTTTTGGATAATCCTCAATATACGTCAAGCATGTATCTTGGAAGTTATATGTAGATAATAAATTGGCCAGTAAGAAAACTATCGAGAACAGAGGATATAACATGATTGTTATTATATATTGAGTATTTTATGTTAAGATCCCATCCTAGTAGTTTTCTAATAACCTATTACTAAATATCCCTATAAAAAATTAATTTAAAGAAATAAAACAAATATATATATATATAAGTAAAAAAATAAAATTGGGTAGTACCCCCAAGAGGTTATCCATTTTTTATTTTAAAACTATATATCTTACATGTTATCGCTAATTAGAGGGGTTTTAGTTTTATTAATTTGATAAACCACATTTTTGTGTCTCTATATCTCTTAAAAATAAAATATGGAGGTTTCCATATTCATTGAATTGTGTGACCACCCCTATCTAATGGTAAATTATAACTCCGTGGTAGAGGAAAAAATTAAATATTCTCTTATACGTCTTGCTAAATGAATATATTATCCTTTTATGTTAGCCATTAAATATAAATAAGTCTCTATTATTATTTTTCATGAGTAGTAGGTTCTTAATTTAACTTAAAAAAATCCACCTATTATATGTATTATTCTTCCTATTCGTTAGGGTAAGAAATAATTCTAATGAATCTACAATTTCAATATAGTGAGAGTTAATTTTCAATTTAGTTTGTAAAAAATTAAAAAAAATGGATTGAAGTTTGAATTATCCCCCACTAATGTTTCAATTGTAATCTCTTTTTTTTCATGAAAAACCTTTGGAAGACAGTTATTAGTGGGAATATGTGGTGAATAATTCAAAAAATATTTAAATAATACCACCTCTAATGTTATTTACTCTCCTTTTTCATCCAAATATTGTAATAAATGATGTGTTTATTTAATGTCAAAGTAAGGTGGGTTAATTTTTACTTATTCTTAATCAAATCTTAGATTCATATATAGTTGTTTAACCTCATAAAATTACCAAACAAATGAATTCTTCTACCCATTAAATTCCTCTAGTAGATCAATTTTAATTACAGATGGTAGTTCAAACTCATTTATGTTTTCCTCTAACTTTACAATATCAAATATCGAAATGGATAACTTTTTCACCTATTGGTTAATTTTATATCTCTAACCATTGCCTTAGGTGTTCTTGAATGGTTAAGTAAATTCATTAGACCTTTGTATGTATCATTTTTATCCTTTGTTTTAAGATTATAACATCCATCTCCCCCTATAGTTATTGAAACCATTCATCGACATTTATTATTTTTTCTTGAAAAAATGTGGGAAATTGATATCCATAGTTGTAACTTGATATTTCCTTCCATCCTTATTGGTATACATGATTTTTTTTATTTTTCCAATAGTTTGATCTAACATAGTTCTCTTATTTTTATAACTTTGGAAATTAATTTTGATATGTATAGATATTAGTCAATTTTTGGAACAATTATTTAGTTTTATCACAAGTTATCTATTGTGTTAGTTCTAGAGTTTCATAATCTATTAGACTATTAGGGATTATTTTAACTCAACAAAACAAGAATGATAACTAAAATAAAAAATAATAAAAACTAGATATAATATGAAAAATTATATAAAATTTATTTCCCTACTTGTTAATGGTTCTAGTGAAATGTGATACTGAGAAAAAAAAGAATTATTTGTTAAGTAGGATACATATCACTATATTTTCATTTTTATGCCATCATTGTTTTCCTTTTTTTTATCAATATTCATTTTCTTATATTGGATACCCTGTCACATTTTTTCATGTATCAACAAATATTTACTAATAAGAAGAACACTACAATTGAGAGTGAACTGGCCACTTATTTCCTCCTAAGGGAACAATCCTACACACTCAGTGCAACATCCTTATCCCAATGTACCCTAATAGTTCCCAATTTAGGTCACCATGAGACCTCTTACATGCCTCCCCATATGAAAATAGCTAGAAACTTTCTATGAGGACCAAAAAAAAGGTGGGAGACTTTGACCTTAAAAACAATATGTAAGGATCATTACTAATTCAACTAAAATTGTAACATAACATATTTTTACATCATATATACTCAAAACCTATATATATATAACATTGGGATCCAAACATAGTATCCTACATTCCAAAATAGAAAACTAAAATATTCAACATGATATAAAATAATATATTCAACACCAAAGTATAATATACATAATAATAAGAATCATAAATAATATATAATTTATCCCCTTAGATAATATATATGTAGTAAAAGTAAGGAAAGAAATAAATACCATGGACTCAAGTATAACTTATGGAAAAATCTCTTTCTGATCCATCAACCTCCAAAACACTACTTATATGAAGCCAAAATTCTAAATCCAAGATGAATACTTATACCTATAATGAAACACAAGGCCTACCAATGTACACATATCCTCGTGTTGTATACATAGATTGGGGTGAGTCCAATGAATTATTAATATTACCTTAGTATCCTCAACTCATCAATTGATAATGATCATTTGTATGAATGTGAAATATTATGGTGAGTTTCAATCAACACACTTGAAAAAATAACCCATACATGCTCATGTAATATTCTATACTTTTATACCATCATAGAAAAAAAGATACAAAAACCATGAAGAAATGTGTAGTACTACCCAAGTCAGAATTGATCCCACCTTCCTATAATTATTAACATGTATGCCCTAAAGTGTCTATGGGGTATACCACATATTCTCTCTCACCTTAACAAACACTACCACCAAGAGTTTTCTCCCTAAATTTTCAAAGATTCCCTCAGTAAAGTCATATCATCCCCATCATTCATCTCACTAGTAGTAAAGTAACCAAAACTAAAATATCATGAGAAATAATGAGGGTAACATGAAATACAAAAATGGATAATCAAATAGATTTGAACAGTCAATATCAACTATAAAACAATAACAAAGTCCAAAAAGGATGTTAGAGAGGGATTAAGGAGACAAATAACATCTAAAAAATAATACAATAATAAAATAAATAGATAAATAAATAATGGGTCTGAATATATGAAATAAAAATTCCATCTCTCACACAATACTCCATCTCAACTCATTGGTCCTTGTCAAAGCTATCATCCAAAATACCCTTAGATCACCTTTATCCAATATATCATGAGTCTTTACAGGGAATATATTTCACTAATTTATAATACAATACTAGGATTCACATTAGTCCCTCATATATTATATTAGCATTATCATCAATAACTGTGTTCTATGGAAATTGTTTTTCCATAATTGAAACCTCAAAGGAATTCTTTCTACTCTTTCACATTCATGTCATACCATGTCCAAAAACCCATAGGAAAGAGTAAAACTACTGAGAGTATAACTCCCAAATAGGAAAATCAATCAACCGACACGAATTATAAATTAAATATTAAACCCATTCCTCAAGATAAATCTATAACCCTAAGGTTATCCTATATATCACCTCTCATGGGGTTGTTTCCTTCTCAATAGTTATGTTTTTAATGTATCACTTCTTTATATTTCATGTTCCTAGTATATTGGTTTTATGATAGAATAATCTAAACACTAAGGATATAAATTCATCTAATCATATTACCAAATCTCATTCAATGTTATAGTTTTATCACAGCCTTCATACGACCTTCCATGATCCCAATACCTTGTCATAGATCATTACCATGCAATAAATTTCTCTCACATAAACCACGAAATACAATAAATAGGGAACTCATAGAAGGAACTAAAGAGGTAAATAAGTCATTAAAGTTTGAATCACTACCTAAAGAAAAATATTGAGCTATCTTACCTATCACTAGATTAATTTTAGGTGTCTCGCTTCATCCCAAGGGTAATTTTATACCATGATGAAACCCCATGTGTGATAAACTATAAATATATCACTAAAATTTCATGATAAATCTCCTATTATTTAAAATACCATGATTATAATACCCTATAAAACCCCAAGGGGTACTTGAATGTTTATTTTAACATACATTAATAATGAACCTACTAGGTATCTCAACCTAATCAAACTAATCCATCACCCAATGGAAGGTTTTTCACATGGTTCTTATGTTATCATGAATTCATATGAAATAAAAGATACTATAAAAGGAAATAATTAATTTGGAATGATCACATAAGAATAAAATTATTTTTAAAAATAACAATCTTGTTCATATGGTTAATTGGAACAAATCTCAATTACAAAATGTTTCATTTTATTTACTCAAAAAACATTGGTCAAAATACCTTTTTATAAACCATTTAATAAGGAATAATGATACATATTTTACCCATATAAATACCTTTTCAAAAATCCCAATTAATACCCCCTTTGTGAAATAATTCTCATTTCTTTGAAATCCCATTTTGAACATTTTATTTTAATTTTTAAATAATTTTTATCTTTAAATATCATTTAAAAAGTAGAAACTTTTTTCTTAAAATTCTAAACCAAATATCACTTACACCACCATTAAGGCATAAGATGGTACATCAGCACCTATTCAACCTATCCACCACTAAATTAACCATTTAGTAAGTTATATAGTCTTTTGGTGATTATTATTGAGACAAAAATATTACATACTAATGGTGAGATATTAGGCCACACTAACATGCTAAGGATAATGATTATAATAATATAAAAACTATTAGGAAAGAAATCATATAACAAATAATCACCATAATTAATAAGTGAAGTCTATATAACTCAATTTACAATCTACATAATAATACAATCTCATATAATGGTATTTCATAACTACATGAGAACCAATATCATCAAGTGTAATACCTAATACCCTACTATATCATATAAACACTACATCCCACAACTGTTGCACAATGCATAATCTAAAGAACCCCTTTTCTTGACTATGTTTAAAAGTTAAATTACAAATATTTTAGAATTTTTTTAAAAAAGGATTTCATATTTGGATTAATCATGTCAAAATTAGCTTAAGGTAAATTACTATAGTTTTTCTGAAATAACTGATTTTTAAGTGAATATTGAAAAATGAAGTTCTTCAAATTACCATATATCTTATGAAAATATCTTAAAATAAATATATAATTAAAACTTATAACACATTTTTTATAACTAAGAATGAATTTAAGAGGAAAATTTAGGCATTTAAAAATACTATCTTGAATTTACAAAACTCATGATTAACTTTTTGAAACTTAGTTACTCTTTTATTCTAATAAAAACTATACTCTTATTTTCTTTTAATAAAGATTTTCACATGTTTAAATTTTGTTATGGATTTATTATAAATCCAAATAACTATTATTTTTTTAATAATAAATCAATTAACTTAATTGATATAAATAACATGGATAATTTTATCATAAACATATTTTTTATGCTTAAAAATACACTTTTACTAAAAAGGATTTTTGAAACGCCCCAACCTTAGTTACCCAGAGTTGGTGCATTATTTTAATACATTAGCATGATTACAAGGAATCAAGTCCCAAAGGACCGATCGGTTTAGAAGACATGGAAAATAGATTACATACATTAAGTTCATATTACAATTTAAAACATAAAACACATCATAAATAGTAATTTTTAGAATGCCATTATTTCCTTTAACTTAACCCTGCATATCAATCATAATACACTTCTTGTAATCCTGGGAAAATAAAACATAAGAAAGGGGTGAGCTTAGATGCTCAGTAAGGTTAAATAATTTAGCAGAAGCTACAAACTTTTAAGGCAAGATGTATAATAAAAACATTAATATTTTAAACATAAAAATTGAATATAATATGGTAAAAATAAGTCAAAAATTACCATATAATCATGCACATGGTTATTCTACTAGTCGAATAATCACATTTAATAACTAATTTAATAACAAGGGAATGCATAATGCCGGACATCATAACCACATAGTCAAGGCCTTGTGATAAGACTATAAATAAAAATTTTGTCAAGTCCTTATGCCAAGACACTAATTTGTATCATGAGACCTACCAATGCGTCGAGGGGCTATATTGGTCCCCACCTGTGACTTACTAAGTCCAATTCATTCCTCATATGAAAAAGGCCGAAACATAACATAATTTTTTTTACTAAAACTAACATAAAAAATGTCAATACTTTAACCATAAACCATGAATGGTATAAAAATAGAACATCCACAGTCAAACATATCATAACTCATTCAATACAATATGGAAAATTGTATTATATCAAATCGACCTCAATCAAGAATAATATCTAATAAAGGATGTTGACAGAGTTGAAAATAATCAATAGAACTCTTTGAGAGAAATATCCCTTTTCAAGAAATCATTTAAAAGTCGCACAATTTATAATGGAATTCATTTAAAAGAGATTTTTGAATCAAAGTGTCCCATACCAATTTTAAACTTTTGAATTAAATTAACACTTTAAAACAATCATGTCTATGTAAATAAATTCTTAAAATCATTTAGACAAGGTGGATATTAATTAAAAGATTTAGAAAAAAATCATTAAAAACTTTTAAAAAGATGATCTAGTTAAAGAGTTCCTTCCATAAAAACTTAAAATATTCCTTTTTAAAACATTTTAATGAAACATGGACATAGATGATAAATATTTCCTAGTAGACACTTACACATAAACAATCTCAGATAATAATGAGATTGAGGAAATAACCCTTACCTTGTAATTTCCTTTGGTCGAGGGTACGTTTAACCTCCCTTATAATGGCCATAGTATGTTATTAAATTATACCATAACCATATTCATATTAATGATATCATAATTTATTCATTTATGTATTTATACTACCCATTTAATAATAATTTCTATGTTAAAATAATATTTTGGGTAATAATCTCTTTCTCTATCGTACATGTTTTAACTTGTTATTCTTGATCGTATCACTTATATCACGATTTATTTACTTCCAAAATATAAAAAATTATTTATTTATCATATATATTCAGAATAAAAATATGTATAATAGATAGATATATGAAATGGAAAACACTTTTTATGGATACGGTGGGTTATACGTACGCATAAACGATGTTTCCGTTTTCATATCGTATTGAATAGAAGTGAATGAAATATATGTAAATACATATATGTAAACACACACACACACACACAAAAACACACACACATATATATTTCCAAAAGAATTATTATCTCATATATTACATACTTATATATTTTTATAATCATCGTTGAATGGTGAACGTGGAAATGAATCTCATCGCATCGTGGAGACAGTAATCTGTACATACGTACGAGCGATGATATCATTCTATTGATGGTGAAATTATATGTAATTGGATGGAATATTATATATAAATAATCATTAAAATGTTATATTTATTATTTACATCAATTATATTCATTTCAATACCCATCCAAATAATGAAGTGTTGAACAACAAACTACACCACAACGTGGAGACGGTAAGTCGTACATACGCATGTATGGTGACTTTGTCATTCATA
Source organism: Viscum album (assembly GCA_963277665.1). NCBI lineage: Eukaryota > Viridiplantae > Streptophyta > Magnoliopsida > Santalales > Viscaceae > Viscum > Viscum album. The sequence goes on from OY728141.1 coordinate 738,298,637, forward strand.
GGATAGATAAGATAATGAATATGGTTGTACCATATTTATAATAAAATCATTGTATGTATAAGGTACTGAATTTATTATTTAGGTATGGAAACAACAAAGATAGAAAAAGTGGAAGAAGAAAATAACTTTGAAAGAGATAATGAAATAATTACCTCTTCTTCGGGTTTTTCCTTTTGATTTGAACAAAAGGGAACCTTAGGTTGGATTTATGATCAAAGAAAGGACACTAGGTTTAAGTGAGGGTAGTTGGGAAGATATTTGATCAGGTTTTGGCCAAGCCAAATGTCTTTGGAGGTGTGATTTTTAGAGAAGGGGAAGTACCCTTTTATAAGAGAGGTGAGGGTCACTTTAGAAAAAACTTGAAATATTAATTTATTATACAATCATATTCGGTTTATAATGGCTTAAAAAGGATTTATTTAGAGTCTAAGGTGGTGATGGTTCGAAAAAATCTCAACAAATAGGTTTTATACAGGTTTAGGACACCATATTAACCTTATCTTTTAGATTTAACTCATAATTAAATAGTTTATCTTTTACCATGTATTCTTGTATTATTATAATAAATGGTTAATAAAATTACTATAAAAATCCAAGAGAACCCCAAGTGGTTAATTATTGAAGTATATAACCTTATCTAAGTACTTTTTCCAGACCTTATATTTTTTGGAATATTATATCAATAAATAATATAGTATTTTTTAAACTCATTTATGTCAATTTTGACACTATTTAGTATTTGGTTTTTGTGGAAGTCAAAAAAACTTGATTACTTCGAAAAAAATAAATTAAATCAATCCTAAAATGTCAAATTAACCTATAGAATTAGTGTAATGCATCAAAATTATCAATTTACATTTATTTGAATATTTATAATATCAATTATTTTAATCTTTCATTAATAATGTAATTCTGCAGCATCATTGTGTCATAAATAAATTTCATTATTTAGTGTCTAAAAATTATAAATAAAATACTATTATATAGGAAATATTTTTATATTTCTAATGAATATTTATAGTCTAATTTATCTTATGTATAACCCTATAGTAAAAAAATTTTAGTTATGAAAATTTGAATTTTACACTTTTAACTCTTCTTTAAATAAAATAATAATAAATGTCCTAATCTAATCCAAGTGGATCAAATAGGATAATATTTTATTCATAAGGTTTATTTTTATCTAGAAACACTTATCCAATAGAATTAGGACATGTTTTATGGTAATTATAATATCATTTTTACCATTAATTACATTATTTACTTTTAACCGTGGTAAATAAAATTCAAAAGTTATTGTTCCCCAAAATTTATTTTCATCCTATTGAACCACATTTTACTTACTGATTTCAACCATGTCTCTCAAAGTTTTGAAATTTAATTCACAGAAGTGGTAAAATTACATTTTATGCAAATTTGCAAATGTGCCTAGAAGGTGGGTAAAAGACGTTAAAAAGTTCAATAAAATTTTATACATCTAATTTTATAATAAAATGAACCCAAAAAATTAAATTAAACTAATATAGGTATTATGTATCTATTTTTACTTAAAATTAAAAATAAAATAAATAATTATTTAAATAAAAATTCGGTTTTAAACCATATTGCAGTGTTTTTCACTATTCATTAAAAAATTGAAAGTTTTCAGAAAAATACCAAAAACTCACCCAAACCTAATTTTGATATTCCAAATTAAAAAATGATGTCTATTTTACCAAATTAAATATATATAATTTGAATTAATTAATCTAAAATTAATTCTCGTTGTCAAAACTAGAAAGCAGGTTTTTGAGAAGTAAAAACTATTAAAAGATTGATTTGCGTTTATGTCAAATTTAAATGTAAAATTACTTCCAATGACCTAAATTATATTAATTGCTTAAAATATAATCTAATGATAATTTAAAACCACAAAAATTTATAATTTAACACTATAAATTATTTTTATTAAAAAAAGACATTTTTAATTAAAAATTTAGTATTTTCACTATTCATCAATATATGAAAGTTATCAAAAAAGAACCAAAAATTTAACCAAAATAAATTTTTATATCCCATTTCTAAAGAAGAATTTTATTTTTTCAAATTGAATATATAAAAGTTTCAAATATTTGATTTAAAAAGGGTTCGCTATTAAAAGGAGGTAAAAATTAATTTTTTGAAGGACACTTCTTTTATCTAAAAATTTGAATTTGTCCGTATATTATGTCTAAGAAACACAAAATATGAATGTTAAAATTATATAGGATATATATAAAATTCAAAATGTGGTTAATACTATTCATAACCACTTTTTAAATGGCTAGTTTGATAGGTCGTGATGCGCTTGAACTTGATGCTACGTGTAGCACAAGCTATTGAATTACTTTAAAGAGATAACATACTATGAAATACAAAGTGTTGCATTATCCCCTCCTTAAATAAATTGCGTCCTCGCAATTTGAAATTGTTCTTCAAAAATAAAAGGTTAAGAATAGAAAATACCTTTGTGGATAACCCACATCGGAAATAGGGTTACTAAAATTTAGTCTTAATAAGAGGGAAAAGGAAATGAAAAGCTCACCAAAAAATTAGGGTTTCAAATAATAGAACATTGGTGAAAATTATAGAAACATAATTGGTGGAAAACGTAAATATTTATAAGGGGTTATTGAGATCATCAATAACAAACAAGTGAACAATAAATGGAAAATTGAGAGCCTCAAAGCCATAAAAATATCATTGGTTTAACAAAACCTAAAGTATTAGGATAAGAAATTTTTGGTTTTGAGATCATTTTACTAATTTTTAGGAATTAATTTATTCATAGAATAAGAAAAAAAAGAATAATTAACAAGTAGAGTTCCATCCATTAACTAATTTCTACCACAAACTCATATTTCTCTCCAAATGATAATAGAATTCAATAATATTCTATTAAACCTAATCATATAGGGTTTCAAAAAAGAATTAATTTATAATTAATCTTTCATAACATTTAAAAAAACTAAATTATAAAAATCAGGACATCACATATGCAAGTGGTAGCTGATGCAGCTTTTTCACCCTTCGATTGTGGGTTCAAGTGTCACGGCCTTGCCGGATGTGACAGGTTGTCACCTGACCTTCAGGTTTTCCTTTTTATAAAAAATTCATAAATAATCTTAAGAAATGTTTTAACCTTAAAACATAGTATCTAATTTCCATCTTAATCCATTCCAATCTTTAGACTAATCCAAAATACTTGTGTATAAACTCATAATCCAAAAATTTATAAGGAAGGTTAACATAACATAATGAAGATCTCTTTTTGCCACATAATAACATGTGTGTACCTTCATCATGTATTCTCTTAAAACATGGTAACAACCTAAATTACCATAAAACCTTATTGATTACATTCATGATCCATTATTCCTTATAGAATACTAGATATATTCCTTATATCCAAAAATTTTGAATACTCCAACAAAGATGGAATAAACAAACCATTAATCAATTCCAAGGTAGTCAAGAATATCTGATATAATTTATGAAAACTAACCATATCTTATTCCAAAATCACTCCCTCAGTATCAGGACCATATTAAGGTTTATCTTTCCTTTAACCATTTATTTTTACAAAAAGTTTAACTTGCTATTGATTCACTTTTTGTGGTACCACACAATATCAAATCCTTAATGAAATAGTTCTACAGTACAATCCTTATATACTCCATAATTATTATAACCAGTACATCGTTGATACAACACTCAAATGATATAATTATTTAATAATAACATAAGAACACTAGTCATTCCTCTTCATCTGCGGTAGTATAATAACTTGATTATTATCAAATAACATCATTTGAGGTATAGTCTGATGATTGGGACATTGATTCTCGTAGTGACCCAACTCTTTACAGATGAATAATTATACATTTGAAACGTTTTTCTTACCCTTATAATCACGAACATGTTGTACTTTTTTTCCACACTTACAAAAAACTCCCATTCCCTTCAGGCATTTACCAAGGTGATTCTTTCCATAGTTATCACATGTAGGAAAATCCTTCTTTCCATTCTTCTCTTTATCCATATTTTTCTCCACCATCCTCTTATTCTCTTATTTCCCTTCAAAACCATAAGACTCAGAGAATTAATTACTTATCATATTAACACATGATACTATTTCTTCATATGATAAGAATATATGGGAAACTATTTCCCTTCTAAATGATAGCTTAATACCATGAAAGATATGATCCTTCTGACTTTTTGGATCATGCATATTGCTGGATTTCTCATTCCTTCTACTAGGCTCCATTTCAAAATGACGACATACACATGGTTAGATCATATCATACTGTATAATCCAAAAAAATAGAAAAATTATCAATAGTAATTGAATATTTTCACACATATAGTATCATAATCATAAATTTGGTTTCTTTGCTAGAATATTTACTCATAAATCCTTCATAATAGTTTGTAAAAAAGATGTTAATTATCCTGAGCATATCCCTTGGGAGTGTCATAACCAAGAGTGTAGGAAGGCCCATTGTCATGTACCAGAATACCCCGGGTCAAGCTCAAAATTCCTTGTCGGAGTTTTCACACAAAGGTACATCTGTTCCAAAGCCACCTTTACCTACTCATATCCAAATAAGGGTGTATTTCTTGGAAAATTCCAATAATCTCAACATTACCAAAATTTTAGTAAACTATTCTATACTATTTCTCAAAGTCTATATTAGGGTAATGTTTTCAAATTTGAGTTTTTCAAAATCTATTTTCTAAGGTTTGTACTAAACTTCCTCTGATACCAACTCTAATTCCCCAATCCTAGTTACCTAGAGTCGGTGAATTATTTTAATGCATTGACATGATTTCAAGGAATCAAGTCCCAAAGGACCGATCAATTTAGCAGTCTTGGAAAATATATTACATACATTAACTTCACATTACAATTTCAAACATAAAACATAGCATAGATAGTAATTTGTTAATGCCATTATTCCCTTTATCTCAACCCTTAATATCAATCATAATACACTTCTTGGAATCTTGGGAAAATAAAACATAAGAAAGGGGTGAACTCAGATGCTTAGTAAGGGTAAATATTATTGCGAAAGATACAACCTTTTAAGGAAAGATGTATAATAAAAACATAAGACTTTTAAACATAAAACAATAATATAATATGGTAAAAATAATTCAAACATTACCATATAATCATGAACATGGTTATTCTACTAGTCAAATAATGGCATTTAATAACTAATTTAATAACGAGGGAATGCATAATGTCAGACATCATAACTACATAGTCAAGGCCTCGTGCCAAGACTAAAAATAAAAATTTGGTCAAGGCCTTGTACCAAGACACTAATTTGTATCATGATACCTACCAATGCATCGAGGTTCTATAGCGGGCCCCACCCATCACTTACTAATTCCAATTCATTCCTTATATGAAAAAGTGTGAAACATAACATAAACATTCATACTAAAACTAGCATACTAAATGTCAATAATTTAAACATAAACCATGAATGGTATAAAAATAACACATCCATAGTCAAACAAATCATAACTCATTCAAAACAATATGGAAAATTTTATTATAGTAAATCAACCTCAATCAAGAATAATATCCAATAAAGGATGTTTACATAGTTGAAAATAATAAATACAATTCTTTGAGAGAAATACCCCTTTCCAAGAAATTCTTTAAAATTCACACAATTTATAAAGGAATTAATCTAAAATATATTATTGAATCAATGTGTCCCATACCACTTTGAAACTTATGAAATAAATTAACACTTTAATACAATCATGTCTACGTAAATAAATCCTTAAAATCATTTTGAAAACATAGACATTAATTAAATGATTTAGAAAAATAAATTTTTAAAAAAAATTAAAATGATGATATAGTTAAATATTACCTTCCATAAAAACCTAAAATATTCCTTTTTAAATCATTTTAATGAAACATGGATATACATGATAAATATTTCCCAACAGATACTTACAGATAAACAATCTCAGATAATAATGAGATTGCGGAAATAACCCTTACCTTGTACTTTCCTTTGGCCGAGGGTACGTTTAACCTCTTGTATAATGACCATAGTATGTTATTAAATTTAACAATAAACATATTAATATTAATTATATCATAATTTATTTATTTATGTCTTTATACAACCCATTTAATAATAATTTCTATGTTAAAATTATATTTTGGGTAATAATCGTTGTCTCCATCTTACATGTTTTAACTTGTTATTATTGATCGTATCACTTATATAATGATTTAATTGATTCCAGAATATAAAAAATTATTTATGTATCATATATATTCATAATAAAAATATGTATAATATATAGATATATGAAATGAAAAACACCGTTTATAGAGACGGTAGGTCGTACGTACGTATAAACGCTATTTCTGTTTTCATATCGTATTGAATAGAAGTAAGTGAATGAGATATATGTAAATACATACATATATATATATATATCCAATAGAATTATTATCTCATATATTTCATACTTATATGTTTTTATAATCATCATTGAATGGTGAACGTGGAAATGAATGGCATCGCATCGTGGAGACGGTAAGCCGTACGTACACACGAGCGACAATATCATTCTATTGATAGTGAAATTGTATGTAATTGGATGGTATATTATATATAAATAATAATTAACATGTTATATCCATTATTTACATCAATAATACTCATTATTATACCCATCCAAAAAATGAAGTGTTGAATAAGAAACTACACCACAACGTGGAGATGGTAAGTTGTATGTAAGAACGTATGGTGACTTTTTCATTAATAGGATAGATAAGATAATGAATATGGTTTTACCATATTTATAATAACATCATAGTATGTAGAAGGTACTGGAATTATTATTTTGGTATGGAAACAACAAAGAGAGCGGAAGAGGAAGAAGAAAATAACTTTGAAAGAGATGATGAATAATTACCTATTATTCGGGTTCTTCCTTTTGATTTGAAAAAAAGGGAAACATAGATTGGATTTATGATCAAAGTAAGTCAACTAGGTTGAATTTATGGTAGTTGGGAAGTTATTTGGGAAGGTTTTGGCCGATCCAAATGGATTTGGAGGTGTGATCTTGAGATAAGGGGAAGTACCCTTTTATAAGAGAGGTGGGGTAACTTTAGGAAGAGCTTGAAATATTAATTTATTATACAATCATATTTGGTTTATAATGGCTCCAAAAGGATTTTTTTCTAAGATAAGGTGGGTCTAGGTCTAAAACCTCTCAAACAATTGGTTTTAGGCAGGTTTAGGTTACCATATTAACCTTATCTTTTAGATTTAACTCTTAGTTGAATAGTTTAACTTTTACCATGTATTCTTGTATTATTATAATAAATGGTTAATAAACTTACTATAAAAAGTGAAGAGAACTCCAAGTGGTTAATTATTTAGTTATATAACCTTATATAAGTAATTTGGCTGAACCTTAGATTTTTACGAATATTATATCAATAAATAATATAGTATTTGTCTTAAAAACTCATTTATGTCAATTTTGACACTATTTAGTATTTGGTTTTTTTGAAAGTCAAAAAACTTGATTAATTTAAATAAAATAAATTAAATCAATACTAACATGTCATATTAACTTATAAAATTAGTTTAATTCATGAAAAGTCTCAATTTACATTTATTTGGATATTTATAATATCAATTATTTTAATCTTTCATTAATAAGGTAATTACTGCATCATCATCGTGTCATAAATAAAATTAACAATTTAATTTATAAAAATTATAAATAAAATACTATTATGTATGAAATATTTTTATATTTATAATTAATAATTATAGTAGAATTTATCTTGTGTATAACCCTATATTAAAAATGTTTTAGTTATGAAAAGTTAAATTTGACACTTTTAACTCTTCTTTAAATAAAATAATAATAAATGTCCTAATATAATTAAAGTGGATCAAAGAGGATAATATTTTATTTCTAAGGATTATTTTGATCTAAAAACACTTATTCAATATAATTAGGACAAGTGTTAGGGTAATTATAATATCATTTTTACCATTAATTACCCTATTTACTTTTAACCGTGGTAAATAAAATTCAAATGTTACTATTCACCAAAAATTATTTTCATCCTATTGAACAAAACTTTACTTACTGATGTAAAATTTGTATCTAGGATTTTTTAAATTCAATTCATATAAGCGATGAAATTGCGTTTTATACAAATTTGCAAATGTGCCTAAAAAGTGAGTAAAAGACGTTAAAAAATTGAATAAAATTTTATACATCTAGTTTTATTATAAAATGAATCCAATGACTTAAATTGAACTAATATAGATATTATGTATCTATTTTTACTTAAAATTAAAATAATATAAATAATTATTTAAATAAAAAGTCAGTTTCAAACAATATTGCATTGTTTTTCACTATTCATCAAAAAATTGAAAGTTTTCAGAAAAATACCAAAAATTCAACCAAAGCTAATTTTGATATTGAAATTTAAAAAATGATGAATATTTTACCAAATTAAAAACATATAAGTTTCATTAATTAAAATTAAATTAATTCCCATTGTCAAAACCAGAAAGCAGGCTTTTGAGAAGTAAAAACTATCAAAAAATTGATATGTGTTTATGTCCAATTTAAATGTAAAATTACTTAAAATGAGTTGAATTATATTAAATGATAAAAATATAATCTAATGACACTTTAAAACCACTCAAATTTATAATTTAACACTATAAATTATTTCAATTAAAAATTTTGTTTTTAATGAAAAATTTAGTATTTTTCACTATTCATCAAAATATGAAAGTTATCAAAAAAGTCCCAAAAATATAACAAACTAAATTTTTATGTCCCATTTATAAAGAAGAAATTTATTTTGTAAAACTAAATATATAAAAGTGTCAAATATCTGATTTAAAAAGGGTTCTCTATTAAAAGACGATAAAATTGTATTTTTTGAAAGACACTTCTTTTATCTGAAAAATTGAATTTGTCCATATATTATATCTAAGAAACACAAAAGATGAATGTTAAAATTATATATGATATATATAAAATTCAAAATTTGGTTAATACTATTCATAACCTCTTTTTAAATGACTATTTTGATATGTTGTGAAGCGCTTGAACTCGATGTTGCGTATAGCACAAGTTGTTGAATTTATTTAAAGAGATAACGTACTGAGAAATCTTGGGGTGTTATAATTTTTCATGTTATGTGTGAAAATACTAAAATTAAGTTATATTGATCCAAGAAATATTATTTTTTAAAATGGTTTCCATAATTGAAATCATAAATTTCAAATTATTTAAAGAGCCTAATTTAATTTTTAGGTATAAATTTTTTATGAGGGTTAAAGATAAATTACAAAAATAAAATTAAAATGGTTGTTTTTAAATAATTTATTTTATAAGAGTTATATTAGTTTTATATAAATAAATTAAAATTATTTATTTTAAAAAATTAATATGATATTATTTTTAAATATATATAAACACTCGATCAATTAATAATTAATATGGAATAAGAATAAAAACACTTAATGTAGAAAAACACATTTTCCTACAAAAATAATTTTTCTTATATCTTAAGTTTTAATTTAAAAGTTAATTTTAACACATTTTTAAATTTAATTATATTAAGTGGATTATAAATTATGATTTATAATGTTTAAATTTGGTAAGAGGTTTCATATTATATTTTTAGTAAACAGATAATTACCATTGTTAATATTCAATCAAGATTAAAGAGGGTTAAAATGGAAAACTTAAAGAGGAATGGATTTTTTTAATTATATTTTCCATTAGACATTATATAAAACCTTTTTTTAATTTTTAAATTCAATAATTCATGTCTTACCAATATTTCATCACGTAACTCACCTAACTCCCATATAATTTCATTCCTAACCCTACCTGATATTAGTTTCCAAGGAGAAACCCTTATTTTTTATCTATAAAAGGAGCTCACTTACATCCATTATCTCATCCCTCTATACTAATAAGGTCATTGATATTGAATTTACACTATTTTTACGTCTTAATATTCAATCTAATGATTTTATAAGGTTCTAATGAGGCCCTCTATATCTTTAAAAAACTACCTTGCATGTAAGGGTTTCTAATCCTTATTTTTTTCCTTTTTAATTTAAATTAATTTATTATAATACCATTTTCACATATTTACTTGATTTTAATTTCATTTTATTATATCCCATTTTATATTTTTTAATGGGAAACTACTTATCCCCACTCATTATATCATTTTTTCTATGTTGTTATTATTTCAACGTAGGGGTTCTCATTCCACCCCTTCCATTTTTAATTAAAAACCTTTATTGTAATGCCACCATGCCTTTAATTCCATGGAATTATAATCCATATAATAATTAGAAATTAATTATTTAATCTCATTATATCCTTTTTCTAATACTCCCTATTTTCCAAAAATACTAATTTTGGGAAAGTAAACAGATTGTGGTTTTCCAAGAAATTAAATATAGGACTGGATATTGGAAAGTGGGTGAAGATGTGGTATAGAATAACATAGAGGTAATAACCCTTAAAAGACCATTTGAGTATCAAATATATCTTCATTTTTTGGAATATGAGTGTGCCTAATATTTCACACATGGAAAGACACTCTCAGAGGATATGATTTGGATAATTCACATGCTCTTTACAAACCACAATGAAGGATTTTTCGACCATTGATTTGGTCTCCTACAGTTGAAAACTATTAAACTCAATTATTATCTTCTATTTATTACCCATAAATTTCTAAGAAAACTTCTCAACTAAAATATCATTATTTATTTGATAAGGTTTATTCCTATTACATTAATAATACCCCATAGTTTTGAAATTGATTATGGGGTATTATTCTAGATACCCACATTATTCCACTGAATGGGGAAATATTGATTTTCTATATTTCTGTTAAGTAGATATCCATTCTTTTATTTATCCATAAATAATTAATTTGTTTTATAGGGAATATTATTAAATGTATTTATAACTCATATTTTTAATTCATTGGAATTAATTAGTGATAGATGGGGACCAGAATTATATAGACCCTCAAAGAAACTGTGGGTCTCATGAGATGAATTAGTTAGGGTATTGGAATATGACAAGCCCATTTATATATGATTTATTAGTTTAAGGCCATGATGTAATGTTTTTGATGTCTTCTTATGCATTCCATAAGTATTAAACCAGTAATTATGAGCCATGAATTTTTTATTTATTGTCATGTATATATTATTACCCTAGTTTTATTTGATTATAGAATTATTCTAATCAATCATTTATTCCATAATATTTATTCCATGCTTATGTTATGATAGATTCTGTCATTCACTACTTCTTACTGATTATCTAATCTCACCCTTATTATTTTTTCCTTTCCCTAGGAAACCTTGAAGAAATAATTTTCTCTTGGAGTTTATGTCATATTTTATATTTTCAAGAGAAATGTGAAAAAAGTAAGTATCTATTATTCCAAGACTACTAAGTTATTGGATCCTATGGTTACCCTTGTATTATGTACCAATAAGGTAATATTATTACCAGTTTTAGGTTTTTGGATATTGGATTATTACAGTTGGTATCATAGAAGGTTTATTAGAAAAATTGGGGACTAGATTTAAAGGAACTTCATTATATAACATAAATATTATTACAAATACTTAAGATTTATAAGGAACATTTCTGTAAAATAATAATATAATTTTCATTTTTTAATTAAATATCATGAGCTAATTGCATATATTCCATTGTGTATAGATGAAGACTAATAAGAGTAATGGAAACTGTTTAAACACTCCTAGCCAGTGTCATGATGTTCCCCCTAACCAATTCAATGAGTTTAGAGCTGTAATTGTGAAAATCATAACCATATTAGGGCATTTGACCAGGGTTATAACAAATAACCTCACCCGTATAGAGAATCCTACTATTCCACAATGTTGTGTAGCTTTGTTAGACCACTTCATGCAATAAAACCTCTATAATTCAATAGAACTATTGATCCATTGGTATCCAGGAAATGGATCATGTCCCTAGAAAATATATTTCTTACTTTAGGAAATAGTGAAAAGGAAAAAGTTTTTTGGAATTATATCGTCTGATGGGAGATACAAATCAGTAGTGGTCATTAATCTAGAACAGTAAATAGGAACTGGAGATAGAGATAATGGGATTAATAATTTTTAAGGAGATATTTTATGAAAAATAATTTACTCATGAGAAAAGGATTGAAATGGAAAGAAAATTATTCAATATTAGATAGAATGGGGATTAAATTTTTTTGAGTATGAGGCTAACTTTTTGAGATTATTTAGACATGTTTTGGACTATGTACATATATCGAAATGAAATATTGACCTTTTTTAGTTTGGATAAATGTGATACTTCTAAGGGTGTTAGTATCTTAGAAATTTTTATCATATGAGTATATAGTCTCAAGTTCTATTAAGATGGAAAATGGGTTCTACAAGACTTATGAATTGAAAGGAAATTAGGTTAAGAAGTGGTCAATTGGGAATCATGGAATGGAAAGTATAGAAAATTGTAAGAAAATAAGGGTGTAATTTATCATATTTAATAACTACGTAAAGAAACACCCTATGACTTGTTTGAATGGAATTGGTGTTTTATTCAAGTGTGGAGAAAATTTCCATTAATATTACAAATGAAAATTTAAGACATAGGATGTTGATGTTGTTGGATTGGTGTTTCCTAATCTAGTTGGGTCGAATGCTTGTGGCCTGCAACTGTCGCAGGTCGAGCTGACCGACTGACACCGACATGCACTGTAGCGGAGCTGACCAACACCGACAGGCACTGTAGCGGAGCTGACCACTCTAGTGGAGATAACCATTGTAGCGGAGCTGACAGACCAACACCGACAGGCACTGTAGCAGTGCGGACTTTAGGGTCAACTTCACTGTAGCGCTTTTGACTTCCAGCCGACAGACACTGTAGCACTTTTGACAAAGTGAGCCACCGATCACTATTGCAACGCGGACTACTATTCGGAACAGCGGACCATCTTCTCCATATGTATCCCATTACGGGCTAGGGTTTTACCACTGAAAAAACCCTCTGTAATTTGTGCTCCCAAATAGTGAATTTCTGCCTCTCCCATGGACGTAGAGATTTTTCCCGAACCACGTAAATCGCCGTGTCCTCTGCTTTCTTTCTTTAATTTTTTTCATTTTTTGTTGTTGTGTCTCCTGAATATTTCGCATAAGATGTTAAACGATTTAACTGTAAGGATATAGGGAATTTATTGAAAAAAATCCCCAAAAATCAGGGGAATTTAACTCATAATAGGCCAATGGAAAATGTTCAAACTTATTTGATCACTATAGGTGATCGTAAATTCCAAAATGATGTGATAGTGGGTACATTGATCATAAAATCAAAGTAATATAATTCTTTATTTGATTAAATATCTACACACTCCTTTATATCCTGTATGTTTCCTAAAAACATTGAATAATAACCTAATACTTTGAGAAATAGTTGTCAGTAAATACACCTAATCAGAATCTTATTATAATAATGATTTACCAAATATTCTATATTAGGATGAGTAGATATTCCTTACTAGAAAATTTGATTATTTTACATATGGTTGATTTGGAAATAATACTTGGTATGGATTTTCTGTCAATGTATAATGAAATAATTCATTATTGAGATAAGGAAATTATTATTTGTGAACGGAGAATATAATCCCTTATTTTCAAGGTTGATACTTCATCTCCCTAGTATTTTATAGACCCACCTATAGTATCTCACCTTAATGAAATTGTGGGATAAGAGGATGATAAACACTATTTATTGATGGGAAATACATCCTAAGGATTGATTGCATTACCATTTTACAAAAATAAATAGATATATTTATAGAATAATTACATAGTCATCCACCAGAGCTTGATGTTTAGTTTTTCATTGAACTCATTTATGATGCAATACCCATATCTAAAACTCCTTATATAATGGTTTTAGTGGAGTTTTTAGAGATTAAAAAAAAACTAAAGGAGTTTTCTGATAAAGAATTTATACAGCTGGGTGTGTTTCACCGTGGGGAGACCCTATTTTCTTTGTGAAAAATAAGTTTGGGTCTATGATTTTGTGCATCGATTGCAGGTAGATCAATGTCATTAATATAAAGAATAATTATCCTTTACCATTCATTAGTAACTTATTTGATCAACTTCAAGGAGATAAACATTTTTCAAAGATCTATATTTCCTTTTTTTTATCGTCATTTAAGGGTGAAGAAGGATTATATACCAAATATATCATTTCATATGAGGTATAGACATCATGATTTTATGGTAATTCCCTTTGGATTGACTACTTCACAATATATTTTTATGGATTTTATGAATATAGTATTTATGGATTATCATGATAAATTTATAGCAGTATTCACTAATGGTATATTGATATACTATAAAAGCTATATAGATTAGGGGTACCATTTAAGAATAATTCACGAGACCCTTAGAGAAAAGGAATTGTATGGTAAATTTTTTAAGTGTGAATTTTGTCTCCATTATGTTTCTTTTCTTGGAAATATTTTCTCCAATGATGCAATATTTATTGATCCTTAAAAGAATAAAGTTTTAAAATAATATCAAATAATGATTAATATAACCAATATATCTAGTTTCCATAGTTTAGCATGTTACTATCGATGGTTTGTTCAAGATTTTACCTGATTTTCCATCACATTAACCAAGTTGATACATAAAGGAAAGTTTTGAAGTTCAAGATAAAAGATTAATAAATGCATCGGTATTGGATTTTCTATCAAGAAATGATGTATTTTTTATATATAGTGATGAATTGAATAAAATATTGAGTTGTATCCTTTTTTATATTGATATAGTGATTACTTATGTATCAAGGAAATTGAAGATCCATGAACAAAACTATCCAACAAATACCTTGAGTTGGAACCTGTAATATTTTCCTTGAATATTTGTAGGAACTATCTCTATGGATAAATATGTGATATATATGTATATACCACAAAATTTTGACGTAAATTTTCTCTCAAAAAGAGATAAACATGTTATAAAGAAGATGGTCAAAACAAGTCAAGTACTATTATTTCTTAATTCACTAACACTCTAGGAAGTAGAAAAATTAGTGGATGCATTGATTATGAGGGACTATGGAATTAAAAACATGATAATTATTAACAAGGATCCTATATTAAAGGACCAATTAAATATGGATATGGTAATTTTCAATAAAGTTGATCCATTATTCTTTTTCTAAGAGATTTAAAAAAAAATATTTACTATAAAAGATTGAGAATTCCCAGAATGATGATAAGGATTTGCATAGGAATATTAAAGCGGTGACTGATAGAAAATTGATAGACTTCATCTATAATGATATAGAGTAAGATTTTTGGAAGAGTTTATGTGTTTCATTTATACCAGAGCTAATGAGGGAGCTACTGGATGAAGAACATAGATCAAATTTCTCTATACACCCTAGTAGTACAAATATGTAAAGGGATGTAAGGGAACATTAATAGTTGAAAAGTATAAAGTGTTTAATTGAGGATTGTTACAACCCCCTCCCACCAAAGATAACCCTATTAGGATAACAATGAAGGAATATTTATAATTATCCCTAAGTCCCACCTCTAGTAGGCCCTTGGATGGTGAAAAGCATCGGGAGTATAAAAATATCACACATAGAAGGAATGGATAGGTTATAGGGGACACTGCGGAAGCTGGTGGGCCGAGGATTTTAAAATTTTCATTGGTGGGATGACAGAACATGTCATCGCCGACGATCCGAGCCCCATAAAGGTTTTACGATCTCGTTTAAATAATAAAGGGAAAAAAATAAAAAGGAAAATGTACCCATTTCAAATCCAAAGCCGCAGTCGACTGAAACTAGTTGATGGTGATCATTTCTTAAAGGATCCAAAGTAAAAACCCTCTAGATAATCCACACGCACTTCAAAAACTCATGGGAGCATCAATCATTGAATTTTGGGTGCTAGTGCAGTGACCCAATGGTGCTTTCGACGTCTCACCAATCACCGCATCGAGATGCCTTCGTTGAGGGAGAGAGATATTGATCTGAGCTTCTTGAATCAAGAGATTATCTCTCCAGAGAGCAATAAGAGAGAGAGGTTCTCATCTTAATTACATGAAAGTGAATGAATAATATGAATGACCACACAAGAGAGAGAGAGCCTCCTCCCTTATTTATAGTGGAATTGATAATACCTAGTAGGGTTCCCCGACCCCCGTTTATTTCAACGTCCACTAAATAAATAATTCTGATGAACTAAACTGATCCAAAACTATTTATTATTTGATCACATACTTGTAATGTATATAAAATATATTATGTGATAAAAAACTGAGCCATTTAACTTGACTCGATGTCTCGCTTAATATTAAATGAACCTTGAATATTAAAATAATATTTGTTGGATTAATATTATCTTGTATTTACTAAAATTGTAAATAAATTAAATAAATTCATTCCCAAATATTTATAACTTGAATATTAATGAATTTATTTAATTATTTTCGTGATCAATAACTTGTAAAACACTCGGATTCTGTGAAGGGGCCCACCATGTCCATATTCCTATTCAACTAAATAGGGCAGATTCTTGAATATTCTATTGTGTGTGACCCTCTAAGACCTTATCTCGATAGTAGTGAATAAAATACATAGACCAAGAGTGGATTCTAGCAACCCATCAAGGCCCCTAAAGAGATAAGGATAGTCATAGAAACGACTACCAACCTACGAACACTAACTGTGTACTATAATCTCTTTGTCATTAAATATCTCATAAAGTTGGACGCACACTAGTGTCATCGCCCTTTTCTTGCTTTATTATTTGTTGATCTATCTATATGGATTTACATTTTTACTAATTTGGATAAATACTTATGAAGGTAGCACCATAATGATCAACCAGGTTTGGGATATACAACTTCTTAAACTTAGAAGCGACAAATGTAACACCCCAAGATTCCACGGTACGTTTCCCTTTGAAAAATGCAACAGCTTGCATTATATGAAACTTTGAGATTCTAACACACTGCGACCAATCAAACTAGCCATTATGAATAGTAATACCTACTTTTTGAAATTTTCTAAATTTTATTTCTCAAAATGGACTTCATTTTTGAATTCGGAATATTAAAATTAGCTTAGGGTGAATTTTTAGTATTTTTCTAAAAACATTCAATTTTTGATGAATAGTGAAAAATACTGTGTTATTGATTAAAACAAACTTTTTAATTAAATAATTATTTATTTTATTTAAATTTATTCTCATTAAAAATAGATACATAATACTTATATAAGTTCAATGTAATTCATTGGAGTCATTTTATAATTTTATTTAAAACGTGGTTCAATAATATAAAAACAATTTTTGGTGAACAATAACTTTTGACTTTTATTTACCATGGTTAAAAGTAAATAGGGTAAATGAAGAACCTTTTTGGTGTTCTGTTTAACAAATTTTTGTATTTTTTGACAACAAATCTTTTTGTTGAATATTTTTTTTGAGTTACAGAAAGTTGAATTTTTTGGTTGCTGAATATTTTCTTAAAGAAGATTATGTAGAAGAATAAGAAGTTAGAAGTTAAGAAAGTGTCTCAAACATTCTAAATTTAATCAGACGATGCTTTTATGGTCTTAAAGTTCTCAAAAATCATGAAAAGCTTCATGATAAAAGATGTTGAAGAAATGGTGAATCGGATTGATGTTTTTCACTAAGAAAAATTCGGAGAAAATTCGGAGTCTACTTCCTAAGCCAGAAATTCAGAGTCTACTTCCTAAGATAGACATTTGGAGTCTACTTCCTAAGCCAAAAATTCAGAGTCTACTTCCTAAACCTGAAGTTCGAAGTCTACTTCCTGAGCTAGAAATTCTGAGTCTACTTCCTGAGATGGAAATTCGGAGTCTACTTCTTGAGCCTGAAATTCGGATTCTACTTCCTGAGCCAGAACTTCAGAGTCTACTTTCTGAAGTTGATGTTCAGAGTCTACTTCCTGAGCTAAAAATTCAGAATCTACTTCCTGAGCCAGAAATTTGGAGTCTACTTTCTGAGCTAGAAATTCAGAGTCTACTTCCTGAGCCAGAAATTCGGAGTCTACTTTCTAAACCAGAAATTCAGAGTCTACTTCCTGAGCTAGAACTTCGGAGTCTAGTTCCTGAACCTGAAGTTTGGAGTCTACATCCTGAGCCAGAAATTCGGAGTCTACTTTCTGAGCTAGAAATTCAGAGTCTACTTCCTGAGCCAGAACTTCAGAGTCTACTTCCTAAACCTGAAGTTCGGAGTCTACTTCCTGAGCCAGAAATTCGGAGTCTACTTCCTGAGCCAAAAATTCAGAGTCTACTTACTGATCCAGAAATTCAGAGTCTACTTCCTGAGCCAGAAATTCGGAGTCTACTTTCTAAGCCAGAAATTCAGAGTCTACTTCCTGAGCCATAAATTCATAGTCTACTTCCTGAGCCATAAATTCGGAGTCTACTTCCGGAACCTGAAATTCGAAGTCTATTTCCTGAACCTAAAATTCATAACCTGGTTTCCTGAACCTGTTTCCTGAACCTAAAATCAGAACCAAGATCCAACCTTATCATTCTGAGGAAGATATTAAGAGTTCAAGAAAACCCGAATTTCAACTTTGCATAAATCTCAGAGAAATTTAAGGAGATTTGAAGAAGTCAAATATTGAAAATTTAATGTGAGAGATTTTCGGTGTTTTTGATATTTGAGGAAGCGGGAAAGATTTTCAAGATTCTCGCCTTTGTTTTCTGAGTTGCCTATAAATATGTGCTCAGATCATTTGCTCATTAACAACTTTTAGAAAATGCGGAAAAGGCGGAGCGCTGGAGAATTCTAAGTGAAAAATTCCTACCATCTTGAAGAAGTTTCCTTGAGAGTTTGTGAAGAAGAGAATCAGAATTATCTTATCTTGGTGAGAAGATCAGTTTCAAAAAACCGGATTCAAGAAATCAGATTAAAGAATCAGATTGAGTACTTGTGCGGAATCATCTTATCTTGCTGAGAAGACCAGTTTCAGAAAATCGGATTCAAGAAATCAGATTGAAGATTTGGAGTGAGCATTTGTGGATCAGCTTAACAAAGTTCTTATTCTTGAGTTTGGATCATTTTTTATTTAATCAAACATTGTAAACCGAGTTAGTATAATCTTTCCTATCGGGAGATAGAAGGTGTCCAGTGGGAGTTGGCATGAGTTGTATTCACTTCTTCATTATAGTGGATTTCCATAGACTCACGGGAGTGGATATGGGAAGGATGTAGGTTCTCTTATTGAGACCGAACCTTGTAAATCTTGTGCACCTTTCTTGATTTACCTTTCTTGCATGCTTGAGTTTCTTGCTAAAGGTTGATAAGGAAATAAATCTTAACAGGTTGCAAGGGTTAAGTTTCTTAAAGTTTTGAAACTTAAAAAAATTTAAACAACTGATTGAACCCCCCTTCTCAGTTGTTATTCGATCCTTGGAACTTCAATTGGTATCAGAGGGAGGTTCCCTTGTTTAATCCTTATCATAGAGAATATCAATTATGTCAACTGTAGAGGAATTCCTATATTCGATGGCAAGAATTATTATGGATGGAAAAATATGAAGATTTCTTATCTCCTATCTCTTGGCCTTGAATTTGTTAATGCTGCTACTATTGGTTTTCCACCTATTGAGAAAATTGATCATTTGACATTTGCTGATAAGAGGAACATAGAAGTTGATGGAAAGGCTAGAAATTCTATTCTCATGTCCTTATCAGAAAATGTTTATCAGAAGGTGATGGGTCTCACAACATCAAAAAGCATGTGGGATAAGATGGAAAGTGTTTTTGAAGGATACACAAAAGCCAAGGAGGACAAGATACAAATCTGGAATAGTAAGTTTTAAGACATCATGATGAGATATGACGAAACAATTGATGAATACTTAACAAGAGTTAATGAAATTGTATGCAACATCAGGGGATTCAGAGAAGACTTGTAAGATTCTACAATTGTGAAGAAACTTATGAGAAACTTTCCAGAGAGGTTTGATTCTAAAATTTCAGCTTTATAAGATAGGAGGATTTATCTCTTGATGAACTACATAACTTTCTTGTTGCTTATGAAATGAAGAAAGCTCCAATCTTTAAGAAGAAAATGAAAGATGAAATGGATTTTGAAGCTATGAGAAAGATGAAAATCCAAGGTGATGATGAAGATGATCCTTGCAAGTCTGTTGATAAGGAAGATGAAGAGTTTAATGAAAAAATCATGTCTCTCATATCCAAGAACTATCAAAGAGGAAGTGGAAATTATGGAGGGAAACTTCCTCTCAAATGTTTTGAGTGTGGTGGAATCAGACACTTTGCAATGAATTGCCCTAAGAAGAAAGTAGGAGAATATCAAGATGTTTCTAATGAGAATCCTCGATGGAATAAGTATAATAAGAATGAAAAGGAAGAGAAGACTTCTAAAGAATTCAAGAAGAATTTTTCTGGAAAGAAAAGAAGCATGTTGAGAAAGAAGGTTGAATCAGAATCATTTGAAAATGATTCCTCCGAAGATGAAAGTAAAGAAAGATTCAGAACCTTCATTGCAAAAGTTGAGAAAACAAATATTTCCTCAGAGAGTGAAGAAGGTGGTGAAGAATCTTACAGATAATATCAGCTAAGATCCAAACTTTTTGCATGTCTTGAGAAAAACAAATCTCTCAAGAATGAAATTCTTGTGATGAATAAAAATCATAAATAAGTTCATGATAGAAGTAAAGATGTTACCAAGAAGGAAGATGAATACATTCAAGAAATTTTAAGTTACAATATTATAATTGTTGAACAAGGAAAGATGATTTAAGATCTTAGAAAGAATATGGAAACTAAATAAGAAGAGATCAAAAAGTTTCAATCAAAATTTATTGAATCCAAAAATACCCTAATGAAGATGAATGAAAACTTCCACAAATCCGAGACTTCCAAGATTGCTGAGAAGGATTACCATGAGAATCAGGTGAAATCTTCTCCTATCAAAAATAATGTTTTATCTGATTCTTCTAACATTTCAGGTTATGGAAAAATAATTAGTAAAACTTGGGTGGAGAAAGGATGTGAGAAACCTATCAATCGTACAAAAGTATAAAAATCACTCAAAAGTAGAGATGTCATACATCCTGAGTTTTCTAGAGCTGAAAGAAGTTATCAACCTCAACAAAGTTTCTATAAATAAAGATCATTCTTTAATAGAAAATCAAGATTTGAGGGATATTGCTAGTTTTGCAAAATTTATGGGCACAGAGCTTATAATTGTTGGCATAATTTATCTCTACCTAGAAGAAGGTTTGAGCAAAGTGGAAGAAATAATGAAAGAAGAATGAGTAACTTTCCGTACTCACAGAATGTTGAAGAGGTGAATTATCAAGATGTCAGAAACATTCCAACAAAGAATCAATTTGAATGTTTGGAAGAAGTTTGTTGAATATGTGATCAGTATGGTCATCATGACGAACGATGTATAACTCTCCTTCCAGAACAAGTTTCTTATGATATGAATGAAAAGAAAGATGTAAATAAGGAGGTTGATGAAAGAGCTTTTGTTGTTGAGACAACTTTGAAAGCAAGTAAGAGGAACAAACCCTAGATTCTTGATAGTGGTTGTTCCTCACACATGACAGGTGATATAAAAATCTTGGATCATGTTGAAAGTCATGATGGAGGAGCGGTTACTTTCAGCAATGATAGTTCCTTAAAAATTAAGGGAATAGGAATGACAGAGATTGAACCAGAGAAACTAAAATCTAAATAAGTATTGCTCATTGATGGGCTAAAACATAACTTACTTAGTGTAAGTCAACTTTTTGATGATGGAAAATAAGTTATCTATATAAAGGATTCTTGTGTCATCAAAAGTGTGAAAAATTGAAAAGTGATTACAACAGGATAAAGAACCAGTGGGAATCTCTTTCAAATCAGAGAATCCAATAAATCTTGTTATTTGAGTGTTGAAGATGAAAACAAGTTGTGGAATTGAAGACTTGGCCACCTTGGGCATAAAAACATGAGTAAGCTTTCTAAAGTTGATACTGTTCGAAATTTTCCAGAACTGAAAAGAAGAGATGAAGATGTTTGTATTACTTTCCCGAAAGTAAAGATGACTAACACAAGTCATAAAAGAGTTGAGATTCAGTCTTAAAACCCACTTGAGATTATTCATTCTGATCTGTGTGGGCCGATGAGACATCAATCAACAAAAGGATATTTATACTTTATCACCATTATTGATGATTTCACTCGGATGACAAATATCATGTTCATGAAGCATAAGTTAGAGTCTATTGAAATGTTTAAATTCTTCAGAAGAGATGTTGATAAAGAATTGGGACTTTCTATAAAGAAGTTGAGAACAGAAAATGGTACCGAATTCACAAGAAATACTTTTGAAACTTATATAAGGAAGCATGGTATCAAACATCAGTATAGTGATCCCTATACTCCACAAAAAAATGGGGTAGTAGAAAGGAAAAATAGAAGCTTGGTGGAAATGGGAAGAAGTATGTTATCAGAATACAAACTTTCAAAATTATTTTGGAGAGAAGATGTTAGCACTGCTGTACATGTTCAAAATAGATGCTTGTTGAGATCAGGAACCAACATGACTCCTTACGATATGTGGTATAACAAAAAACCTTCTTTTAATTGCTTCAATGTTTATGGAAGTCCATGCTTGCTCAAAATCAAAAATCCAGACATAGGCAAGTTTGATGAGAAAGCTGAAGAAGGAATATTTATGGGTTATTCACTGAATGGAAGATGTTACAAATGCTGAAACAAATGTTTACAGAAGTTAGTGGACTCATATAATGTAAAGGTAATTGGAAATCCAATTTCCTTCACAAAATTTGTTAATAATAATGAGGAAGATAAATCGGAGAATCCCCACTAGAGTGAAAGTGACTTAGATAAGTCACATGGGGAATAAAGTGTTGCTAGGAAAGGAAATGTGAGTTTTCCTACCTTACAAAAACATATTGAATTTGAAAATATTATTGGGGATCAGAAGGCTCCAGTTCAAACAAGAAGGAATTTAAGATTATAAAATTAGACTTCCCTTATTTCAAAAGTTGAACTAGAATTAGTTTCAAAATCTATTCAACATAAATAATGGTTGGATGCTATGAATGAAGAACTGTATCAGATTGAGAAGAATGAAACATGGGAACATTTTCTAAGGCCATCAAATAAAAATACTATCAGAACCGAGTGGGTTTACAGAAATAAATTGAATGAGCATGGAGAAGTTACAAGAAACAAAGCAAGGCTTGTGTGTAAAGGATATGCACAGGTGGAAGGTGTGGATTTTGATGAAACTTTTTCCCCTGTTTCAAGGTTGGAAAATATTCACGTGTTTCTTGCAGTGGATTCTCATCAGAATTACAAGTTTTATCAAATGGATGTAAAGTCATATTTTCTAAATGGTGAGATTGAGGAAGAAGTTTACATTGAACAACCTTGTGGGTTTTTTCTTGATGAGGATTAAAAAAAGTATTCAAATTGTAGAAATCATTATATGGGATGAAACAAGCTCCATGAGCACGGTATTTGAATATTGAAAATTCTTTGAGAAAGATGAACTTTTCTAAAGGAAAGGTTGATAGAAAATTGTATGTTAAAGATGTAGACTCCAGAACTTTAATTTTAATCATTTATGTGGATGATGAAATTTTTTATAGAGATGAAGAAATGGTCTCTGAAAAGTTTTCTGAATAGATGAAGAAATTTTTTGAAATGTCAATGTTGGGAGAATTAACTTTCTTCCTTGGATTACAAGTTCAACAACAAGAAAATGACATTTTCATATCCCAAGAAAAGTATGATAAGGAATTGTTAAAGAAGTTTGGGACGGAAGAATCAAAGGAAGTTTCAACTCATATATCAGTGAGCACAAAGCTGAGCAAAGATGAGTCAGGGAACAGTGTGAATCAGAAAGACTTTCAAAAGTTGATAGGAAGTATTCTTTATCTTATAGCTTCAAGGCTTGATATTTCTTATGTTGTGACTCTCTGTTCTCGATATCAAAGTAATTCAAAAGAATCACACATGTTGGCAGTTAATAAGATTTTGAGATATGTTAAAGGAACAAATTCACATGGACTGTTATACAGGAGAAACAATGAGATTAAGTTTCATGGTTATACTGATGCTTATTGGGATGGTGATTGTAATGATAGAAAATCAACATCAGGAGGAACATTTTTCATAGAGTAATGTTGTGTGTGTTGGCACAGCAAGAAACAAAGTTTAGTAACTTTAAGTACAGATGAATCTGAATATGTTACAGCTACTCAAGCTTGTACTCAAATGATGTGGATGAAAGTTCAACTGGAAGATTTGAAAGTGAAAGTTTCTAAACCTTTGAAGATACTCTGTGATAATCAAAGTTCCATTGATCTTTCCAAGAATCCTGTTCAACATTCAATATCAAAACACATTGATATAAATTATCACTTTTTAAAAGATAAAGTTGCTGCTGGAGAAGTCTTGATGGAATATATTTCAACAAAATATCAGATTGCTGATATTTTTAAAAAAGCAATGTTAAAGGAAAGGATTGTTGAACTGAGTCTACAAATCCATGTTCAGCCTCCTCCCATGACGTCCAAAAACTCATAAGGAAGTTTCCCCCACCGTGCTTTAGATTATGTTGACAAAGGTGGAGAGTAAGTTTTCTTTTATGAATCTAAAGCTGTGGTTACCATATAATGGGTGAGGGAGAAAGAAAAATGAGAGAGGAAAAGAAAAGTGATAAAGAAAAAGATAAAAGTTGAGGGGGAGTTTGAGTAAGGTGAAGTTTATCTTTACATGGCTGCAAATTCTTCTTTTCACCAAGGGATGTAAATCATTCAAAAACATTACTTTATCCAGTTTTGTGGTGTCATCACACTCTTTTTGAGAAAGGCTATATTTTGGTAAAATTCAAGAACTTGAGATGTAAAATTTTTGAGAGGTGAAAACTTGTTAACAAGGGTTGCCAACAAATCCAAAGGGGGAGATTGAATAAATTTTGTGGTTTTATCTTTAACAAAGTTTTGTATTTTTTGACAATTAATATTTTTGTTGAAGAATGTTTTTGAGTTACAGAAAGTTGAAGTTGCTGGTTGCTGAAGATTTCTGTAAAGAAGATTATGTTGAATAATAAGAAGTCAGAAGTTAAAAAAGTGTCTCAAACTTTCTAAATTTAATCAGACGATGCTTTTCTGATCTTAAAGTTCTCACAAATCATGAAAAGTTTCATGATAAAAGCTGTTGAAGAAATGGTGAATAGGATTGATGTTTTTCACTAAGAAAAATTCTGAGAAAATTTGGAGTCTACTTCCTAAGATAGAAATTCGGAGTCTACTTCCTGAGCCATAAATTCAGAGCCTACTTCCTGAGCCTGAAATTTAGAGTCTACTTCCTGAACTTGAAGGTTGGAGTCTACTTCTTGAGCCAGAAATTCAGAGTCTACTTCCTAAGCCCGAAATTCTGAGTCTACTTCCTAAGCAAGAAATTC
Source organism: Viscum album (assembly GCA_963277665.1). Taxonomy (NCBI): domain Eukaryota; kingdom Viridiplantae; phylum Streptophyta; class Magnoliopsida; order Santalales; family Viscaceae; genus Viscum; species Viscum album. Next base: position 738,324,262 of record OY728141.1, read on the forward strand.
GAAGTCTACTTCATAAGCCAGAACATTGGAGTATACTTCTTGAACCTGAAGTTCGAAGTCTACTTCTTGAGCTAGAAATTTAGAGTTTACTTCATGAGCCAGAAATTAGGAGTCTACTTCCTGAGCCAGAAATTCGGAGTCTACTTCCTGAGCTAGAAATTATGAGTCTACTTCCTGAGCCAGAAATTTGGAGTCTACTTCCTGAGCCAAAACATCGAAGTCAACTTCCTGAACCTGAATTTCAGAGTCTACTTCCTGATCCAGAAATTGGGAGTTTACTTCTTGATCTAGAAATTTAGAGTCTACTTCCTGAGCTAGATCTTCAGAGTCTACTTCCTGAACCTGAAGATCAGAGTCTACATCCTAAGCCAGAAATTAGAAGTCTACTTCCTGAACCAGAAATTTGGAGTCTACTTTCTGAGAAAGAAATTCAGAGTCTACTTCCTAAGCGACAAATTCAGAGTCTACTTCCTGAGCCAGAAATTTGGAGTCTACTTCCTAAGCCAGAAATTCGGAGTCTAATTCCTGAACCTGAAATTCAGAGTCTATTTCCTGAACCTAAAATTCAGAACCTGTTTTCCGGAACCTGTCTCCTGAACCTAAAATCAGAACCAAGATCCAGCCTTATCATTCTAAGGAAGATACGAAAAGTTCAAGAAAACCCGAATTTCAGCTTTTCATAAATCTCAGATAAATTTAAGTAGATTTGAAGAAGTCAATGATTAAAAATTTAATGCGAGATATTTTCATAGTTTTTGAGATTTGAGGAAGTGGGAAAGATTTTCAAGATTCCCACCTTTTTTCTGAGTTTCCTATAAATACGTGCTCATATCATTTTCACGTTAACAACTTTTAAAAAACTTGGAAAAGGAGGAGCGCTAGAGAATTCTAAGTGAAAAGTTCCTACCATCTTGAAGAAGTTTCCTTGAGGGTTTGAGAAGAAGAGATTCAGAATTATCTTATCTTACTGAGAAGATCGGTTTCAGAAAATCGGATTCAAGAAATTAGATTGAAGATTCGAAGTGAGAACTTGTGCGGAATCATCTTTTCTTACTGAGAAGAATGGTTTCAGAAAATCAGATTCAAGAAATCGGATTGAAGATTCTGAGTGAGCATTTGTGGAGCATCTTAACAAAGTTCTTATTCTTGTGTTTGGATCATTTGTTCTTTAAGGAAACATTGTAAACTGACGGGAGTCTGTATAATCTTTCCTATTTGGAGATAGAAGGTGTCTAATAGGAGTTGGCACAAGTTGTATTCACTTCTTCATTATAGTGGATTTCCATAGACCCATGGGAGTGGCTATGGCAAGGATGTAGGTTCTCTTATTGAGACCGAACCTTGTAAATCTTGTGTGCCTTTCTTGATTTACCTTTCTTGCATGCTTGAGTTTCTTGCTAAAGTTTGATCAGGAAATAAATATTAACAGGTTGCGAGGGTTAAGTTTCTTAAAGTTTTGAAACTTATAAAAAGTTAAACAACTGATTCAACCCCCCTTCTCAGTTGTTATTCGATCCTTGGAACTTCAGTAATTAAGGGTAAAAATGATATCATAATTACCCTAACACATGTCCTAATTCTATTGTATAACTATAATTTGACAAAAAACAACCTTAATAATAAAATATGACCCCATTTGGTCTACTTGGATTAGATTATGACATTTGTTATTATTTTATTTAAAGAAGAGTTAAAAGAGTTAAATTCAAAGTTTAATAACTAAACCATTTTTAAAATAGGGTTACACATAATATAAATTCGACTATAAATATTAATTAGAAACCTAAAAATATTTCATATATAATTTTATTTTATTTATAATTTTTAGACATTAAATATATTTTTTTATTAATGACACAATGATGATGCAGTAATTACCTTATTAATGAAATATTAAAATAATTGATATTATAAATATCCAAATAAATGTAAATTGAGACTTTTGATGAATTACACTAATTTTCTAGGTTAATATGACAAGTTAAAGTTGGTTAAATAAATTTTATTAGAAGTTATAAAGTTTTAATGGCTTTCAAAAAAATCAAATACTAAATAATGTCAAAATTGACATAATTAAGTTTTTTAAAACAAATACTATATTGATATAATATTCATAAAAATATAAGGTTTGGCCAAACGTCTTAGATAAGGTTATATATATTAATAATGAACCACTTGGGGATTGATTGAAAGTTTATAGTAAGTTTATTAACCATATAATATAAAAATACAAAGAGACATGATAAATGTCAAACTATTTAACTAAGAGTTAAATCTAAAAGATAATGTTAATATGGTGACCTCAACATGTATAAAACCGATTATTTGAGATTTTTTTGACCCATAACAACATTATACTATAAATAAATCATTTTATATCCATTAGAAACCGAAAATTATTTTATTATAAAATAATATTTCAAGCTTTTCCAAAAGTGACCCTAACCTCTCTAATAAAAGGGCACTTCCCCTTCTCTCAAAATCACACCTCCAAATCCTTTTGGATCGGCAAACCTCTCACCAAATGTCCTCCAGAATCTCCTCCCTTCATCCTAGAGTCCTTCATTTAGTCAGAAAGCCAACCTAAGGAGCCCTTTGGATCAAATCAAAAGGAAGAACCCAAAGAAGAGGTAAATATTTCATCACATATTTCAAGTTATTTTCTTCTTCCACATCCTCTTTCTTTATTTTTTCCATACCAAAATAATAAATTCAGTAACTTATACATAATTTTATGTTATTATAAATATGTTACAACCATATTTGTTATTCTATGCATCCTATAAATGACAAAGTCGCCATACGTGCGTACGTACGGCTTACCGTCTCCACGTCGTGGTGTAGTTTGTTATTCAAACACTTCATAATTTGGATGTGTATAATAATGAGTATAAATAATGTAAATAGTAAATATAAAATGTTAATTATTCTTTATATATGATATACCATCCAATTACATACAATTTCGTAAACAATATAATGATATTGTCGCTTGTGCGTACGTACGGATTACCGTCTCCATGAATGCGATGAGATTCATTTCCCCATCGTAACCATTCTAGAATAATTTTAATTTTATGACTAAAAATAATGTTTATGAACATAATATAATTTTGTATATGAATCAAATACATCCTATCCATAACAAACATGGCTTATGTAACCAAGCATATAAAGGAAAACGAATTAGTTAACACCCGAAACGATGATACTACTGACATATTATTAACAAAGCAATATTAGAGGATCATATATGATATCATATTTATGTATATACTTCTTGTATAATTTAATAACAATTATTTAACTATTATACAGGAGGTTAGCATACCCTCGACCAAGGAAAAGTACAAGGTAAGGGTTAATTTCACAATCTCTTTATTATTCGAGGTTGTTTTTACGTAAGTATCTACTCGGACCTCTTTATCATCCACATACATGTTTTCTTAAAAATTTATTTCAAAACAATTTTACTATTTACTAAACTATGGTTTAAATTTATTTATACCATTATTTGACCTTATATGTTTTGAAAAGAATCTTTCTGTCATTTCCCAAACAAGGTACTTTATGACCTTTTCGACAAAATTAAGGTAAGAATGTTTTTTTAACTTATATGGAGGGTGATGCTATTTTATGTCATTATAACATCATCAAAGATTACTTTACAATATTATAAGAATATTTTCAAAATAAATGTTTTCTTTTATAATTATGTGACTCTTAAATGGTTTCAAAATAGAAAGAGGTATTTCTTTAAAATAGTTTTCTTTTCATCTATGTCAACATCCTTTGATGGATTTTAAACATGTTTGAAGTTGATTTATTATGATACAAATCTTCCATATTGTATTCAAGGTTTTTCGATATTTTTGAATGTGGATGTGTTATTTTTATACCATTCATGGTTTATGGTTAAAGTATTGACATTTCCTATGGTAGTTTTAATATGAATTTTTATGTTATGTTTCAAATTTTTCATATGAAGAATGTATTGGACTTAGTATGTGACGGATGGATCCCGCTATAGCTCCTCGGTGTATCGGTAGGTCTCATGAGACAATTAGACGTGGAATTGGATGAGGCCTTTCCCAATTTGATATATGGTTTTGGTCGAGGGCAAAATCATTTTTAGATGTCTTGGTCGAGACCTTGACAAGATGTTTCAGAATGTCCTGCATTATACATTCCCTCATTATGAAAATAATAATGATGGTTCATGTGGTTATTCGACTAGCAGAATACCCATGACTATGTTTTATTATGTCATTATTTACTTAGCTCATATTCCAGCCATAAAGTTTTCATGTTTATTATTTGTAAAGGCATGTGTTTTTAATTATTCACCATGCCTAATGTTTATGTTATCTTCCACTATATTTCTTACCTTTACTGAGAATTTGAGATCACCCCTTTTTTATGTTTCATTTTCCCAGGATATTAAGAAGTTAGTTATGAGGGGCTTGTAGGCATAATATAGGAGGCTTGGATGTTTCTAATGGAATAAATTAGTGTTGAATTTCTTTTCATGTTGTAATGTTGAACTTATGTATGTATCTTGTTTCCAATAATACTAAACTGATCGGTCTTTTAGGACATGATTCCTTGTATCATGCCAATGTTATATAATAAAGCACTGAATCTGGGTAACTGGGGTTAGAGATTTATAATTGGTATCAGAGGAAGTTTAGTACATACATTGGAAACTATATTTAGAAAAACTCTACTTAGAGAACATTACCCTAACATAGACTTTGAGGATTGGTATAGAATAACTTCCTAGAATTTTGGTACTGTAAAGATTTTGTGAGTTTTCTAAGCAATAAATCCCTGTCTAGATACGAGCAGGTAGAGGTATCTCTGGAACAGATGTACCTAGGGGTAAAACCTAAAAACACCTCTTTGAGCTAGACTGAAATAGGAACTGGTTCACAACAATGGGCCTTGTTGCACTCTTGGTTACGACACTCCCAGGGGATATGATTAGGATAATTTTCATTTTCTTTAAAAACCATTATGAAAGATTTATGAGTATGTACCTCCTCAAAGAAAACATTTTTATGATTATGGATTATTTCCATAAACTGTTCAATTTACGATAAGTGTTTTACAAGTTCGGAATTTTGTATTGTGATTCATAAACTAATCTATTGTATGCCATTGTTTAGAAATGGAACATAGTGGAAGGAATGTAAACCATATCAATGCATGTAATTCATATAGGGATTTCCCTCCTGGTCATGATAATTATATTGGAGCTAGTGATACAACTGGTGTTGATCATCTTATCGCCTTACTGGGACAACTCACTCAGGTTATGAATAATAACCTTACCCGTATGGAGCACCCAGATCCACAACGCGGAGGATCAATGTTAGACCGCGTCATGAGGAAACAACCACCAACATTCATTGGGATTAAAAATCCATTAGTAGTTGAGAAATGGATAAGTTCCTTAGGGAAAATATTTCATGATTTGGGAGTATACAAAGGGAAAAGGTTTGCATGGCAATTTATCACCTCACGGGAGATGCAGATCAATAGTGGTTATTGATTCAAAACACAAAGAAAGATGAAGAAGTATCAAACATGGAATAGATGGATTTTAAAGAGATTTTCTTAGAAAATACTTTCCTCATGACCATCGAGTGGATATGGAAAGACAATTTCTTAGTTTGAGGTAAAAGGAGGATGATAATGTCACAAAGTATGAGGCTAAATTTACAAGGTTAGCAAGGCATGTTGCAGATTATATACATAACCCAAGAAGTAAGATTGATCATTTATTTTCTGGGTTGAAACCATTTCTCCATTGATCATTAGTCTCAAAATACTTCTCATTGCATGAAGATATTGTCTCATGTGCTATCAAGATAGAAAATAAATTCTCGAAGTCTTATGACTTTAAAGAAAAACAAGAGAAGAAGAGATCTACTGAACACTCTGGGAAAGGAAATAAGGAAATAGGTAAGAAGAGAAGAGTTGAATTTCCACCCTGTGATAATTGTGGAAGGAATCACCCTAGTGCCTATCTAAAAGAAAAAGTAGTATACTACAAATGTCGATAGAAAGACCATATTTCTAGTGATTTCAAGGGGAAGAAAGAAGATACCAATGTTAAATGCTATAATTTTAGGGAGATGGGACATTATGCAAATGAATTTTCTAAGTGTCAGGTAAAGTTACCTCAGAAAAGGCCAAGGGGTCAAGGACAAGCTTATGTGACCACTACTGCTGAGGTTGAAGCTCCGAAATACATGGTGGCAGGTAATTTAATGGTTTCCTTAAGTTTAGACAATGCTTTATTTGATCCTGGATCATAGAATTGTTTCTTATATTACCAGTTTTCTAAGAAAATTAGATATTTCTGATTTGATTTAACAAGGGATTTACCAGTCAAAACTCCTAAGGGAAGTATCATTGCAACAAAGTTTTGTGAATTAATCCCCATTAAGGCATATAAAAAATATTTATCTGCTGATCTAATCATCATACCCATGATTTAATTTGATATAATCCTTGGTATGGATTGGATTTTGGACCATGGTGTGAAAATTTATTGTAATAATAAGGAGGTTAAAATTCTCGATGATGATAATAAGTACCTTATCTTTCGAGAAGAAACATCACCATCTGATTCTTATCAAGATCCACCCCCAGTAGCTCTACTAAATTCGATTATTTAGGAGGATGATAATGAAATAAGTATGGGTGAGGAAAAGAATGTTAGAATAGAGGACGTACCTATTGTGCAAGAATATGTTGATGTGTTTCCATAGGATTTACCTGGATATCCTCTAAAACGAGAAATTGAGTTTTCCATTGATTTAATTCCTGGTGCAAGGCCCATATTGAAGACCCCTTATAGAATGGACACTGTGGAATTTGTGGAACTAAAGAAAAAACTTGAGGAATTGAGTAATAAAATATTTATTCTCCCTAGTGTTTCTTCATGGGGAGCCCCTGTCCTTTTTTAAGAAGAAAGAAGGATATATGTGGTTGTGCATTGACTGTAGGGAGATCATTGCCATAACAATAAAGAACAAGTATCGCCTACCTCGCATTGATGATTTATTCGACCAACTTCATATAGCTCAATATTTTTCAAAGATTGACCTTCGATCTAGATATCATCAGTTGTGTGTGAATAAGGAATACATTCCGAAAATAGCATTTCGAATTAGGTATAAGAATTACGATTTTACAGAAATGCCTTTTGGATTTACTAATTCACCCTCTGTCTTCATGGATCTAATGGATAGAGTTTTCAAGGAATATCTTGATGACTTTATAGTGGTATTTATTGATGATATCTTTCTATACTCTAAAAGCTACGAAGATCATGAAAATCACTTCCGCATTATTCTAAAGACTCTTAGAAGAAATGAATTATATGGGAAGTTTAGAAAGTGTGAATTTTGGATTCAAGAGATTTCATTTCTTGGCCATATTGTCTCTAAGGATGGAATCTCTATTGATCCTTCAAAGACCAAGGCAATCCAAGAATGGACAGAACCGACGATTATAACTGAGGTACACAATTTTATTGGTTTAGTAGGTTATTATCGAAGTTTTGTCCAAAAATTTTCCCGGTTGGCTAACCCATTAACCATGCTCACACGAAAAGTGGTTAAATTTTTTTGGACCAAAGAGTATGAAGAATGTTTTGAAGAACTGAAGAGAATATTAGTTAATGATCCTATCTTGACTCTACCATCAGGGAATGATGCATTTATTATTTATAGTGATGCTTCAAAGAAAGGACATGGTTGTGTCCTTATGCAGAATTATAGAGTTATTGCCTATGTATCACGATAGATAAAAATTCATGAGAAAAACTATCCTACTCATGATATTGTGCTAGCAGTTGTAATCTTTGCTATTAAAATATGGAGACACTATCTATATGGTGAAAAATTTGAGATTTATACTGATCATAAGAGTTTGAAGTATATTTTATCATAGAAAGAACTCAACATGAGGCAAAGATGATGGCTTTAACTACTCAAGGGTTATGATTTCACTATACACTTCCACCCAAGGAAGGAAAATAAGGTTTCAAATGCTTTGAGTAGAAAGGACCATGGAGTTTTGAACAATATGAGAGTTTAAAGGAATCCTATTTTCATGGATCTAGTAAATATGGATATGGGAATAACCATGGAAGGTGAAACATCAATACTTTTTCAAATGGTTTCCAAACCATATTTACTAGAAATGATAAAGAGTTCTCAGACTGATGATGAGGAGTTTTAAAACAAGATTAAAGCTATAAATGATTGGAGATTGAGTGAATTAGTATATAAAGATGGAATTCTGAAATTTGGGAAGAGACTTTGTCTTCCTGATATACCTGATCTAAAAATGGAATTTTTGGATGATTCTCATAGCTCCAATTTCTCTATACACTTAGGGAGCACCAAGATGTATAAAGATTTGAAGGAACATTTTTGGTGGGACAACATGAAGAGGTAGATTGCTGATTTTGTGTCAAGATGTATGGTTTTTCAACAAGTGAAAGCTGGAAGGCAATAGCCTGGAGGAGTCATGCAACCTCTTCCCATACCTGAGTAGAAATGGGATGATATTATGATGGACTTTGTCCTAGGGAAACCAAGGAATCCTAGAAGGAATGATTCAATATAGGTCATTGTTGATTGTCTTACCAAGTCCGTACATTTTCTTTCTATAAGAGAAGATTTACCACTTGAACATTTAGTAAGACTGTATATTAATAAAGTTTTAAGACTTCATGGAGTACCCCTATTGATTGTTTCTGATCATGATCCCCGTTTTAAATCAAGATTCTGGAACAGTCTTCAGAAAGCCCTATATACTGAACTTCGTTTGAGCACTGCCTACCACCCTCAAACTGATGGACAATCAAAATAGAATATTAAAACCTTAGAGTACATGTTGAGATCTGGCTCACTTGAATTTCAAGGTATGTGGGATCAATATTTGACTCTGGTAGAATTTTCTTATAACAATATATTTCATTCAAGTATTCACATTGCACCATATGAAGAATTATATGGGAAGAGATGTTGCACACCAACTTGTTGGGATGTTGGTGGTGAAAGAAAACTCATAGGCCCAAAACTTATTGAGGAAACAATAGAATAAGTGAATATTATCCAAACCCACATCAAAGTAGCCTAAAGTAGGTAAAAGATCTACACCGATAACCAAAGGAAGGATTTGGAATTTCAAGTAGGAGACCATGTTTTCTTGAAGGTATCTCCATGGAATGGTGTTATACATTTCGGTAAGAAGGGTAAATTGAGTCTGAGGTACATCGGACCTTTCGAAATTCTAGAATGAATTGGAGTTGTAGCTTATCATTTGGAAATGCCTCCAAGTATCTCCAAAGTTCATGATGTGTTCCACATATCACTGTTGAGAGAATACATGCCTGACCCAATGCATGTAGTCACCTGTGAGAAAATTAAAATGGAACCTGATCTATTTTATTATGAAGAGCCTTTCAAAATTCTTGATAGCAGGAAACAAGTGCTGAGAAACTGGACGACTCGTCTTGTAAAAATTTTATAGAGAAACCATAAGATGGAAGAGGCAACGTGGGAACCAGAGGAACTTATGATGAAGAACCACCCAAATATTTTTGTGTGGTAGTATTCTAGAAATTTAGAGGATGAAATTATTTGAAGTAGGGAATAAGGTAACACCACAAGCTTCCACAGTACGTTTCCCTTTTAATAATGCAAGAGCTTCCATTGTATGCAACTTTGAGATTCTAACACACCGCGACCAATCAAACTAGCCGTTATGAATAGTAATACCCAATTTTTGAAATTTTATATATTTTATTTATCAAAATGGACTTCATTTTTGAATTCGAAATATCGAAATTATCTTAGGGTGAATTTTTGGTATTTTTTGGGAAACATTCAATTTTTGATGAATAGTGAAAAACACTACGTTATTGATTAAAACCGATTTTTTTTATTTAAATAAATATTTATTTTAGTTAAATTTATTTTAGGTTAAAATAGATACATAATACCTATATAAGTTCAATGTAATTCAGTTGATTCATTTTATAATAAGTTTATATATATAAAAATTTTATAGTACTTTTTACCGTCTTTTAACCACCTCCTAGGAGCATTTGAAATTTTTTATAAAACTTAATTTTACCACTTCTATGAGTTGAATTTCGAAAATCTGAGAGATATTGTTAATATAAGTAATCAAAAATGTGGTTCAATAAGATGAAAATAATTTTTGATGAATAGTAACTTTTGACTTTTATTTACCACGGTTAAAAGTAAATAGGGTAATTAAGGGTTAAAATGATATCATAATTACCCTAACACATGTACTAATTCTATTGAATAAATATAATTCGACCAAAAGAAACCTTAGGAATAATATATGACCCACTTTGGTCCACTTAGATTAGATTATGGCATTTATTATTATTTTATTTAAAGAAGAGTTAAAAGAGTTAAATTCAAAGTTTAATAACTAAACCATTTTTAATATAGGGTTACACAAAATATAAATTCAACTATAAATATTAATTAGAAATATGAAAATATTTCCTATATAATGGTATTTTATTTATATTTTTTAGACATTAAATAATTTAATTTATTTATGACATAATGATGATGCAGTAATTACCTTATTAATGAAATATTAAAATAATTGATATTATAAATATCCAAATAAATGTAAATTAAGACTTCTTATGAATTAAACTAATTTTATAGCTTAATATTACATGTTAGGGTTGGTTAAATAAATTTTATTCAAAGTGATAAAGTTTTAATGGATTTCAAAAAAATCAAATACTAAATAGTGTCAAAATTGACATAATTGAGTTTTTAAAACAAATACTATATTGATATAATATTCATAAAAATATAAGGTTCGGCCAAAAGACTTATATAATGTTATATATATTAATAATTAACAACTTGGGGTTCTCTTGGAAGTTTATAGTATGTTTATTAACCATATAATATAAAAATACAAAGAGACATGATAAATTTCAAACTATTTAACTAAGAGTTAAATCTAAAAATTAATGTTAATATGGCGACCTAAACCTGTCTAAAACATATTTATTGAGAGGTTTTCGACTCATCCCCACCTTATCCTATAAATAAATCATTTTTTAGCCATTATAAATAGAAAATGATTTTATTATAAAATAATATTTCAATCTTTTCCTAAAGTGACCCCCACCTCTCTTATAAAAGGGAACTTCCCCTTCTCTCAAAATCACACCTCCATAGCCATTCGTCTCAGCCAAACTCTACCTGAATATCCTCTAAACTTTCCTACCTTCATCCTAGAGGCCTTACTTTGGTCAGAAAGCCAACCTAAGGATCCCTTTTGATCAAATCAAAAGGAAGAACCCGAAGAAGAGGTAAATATTTCATCACCTCGTTCAAGTTCTTTTCTTCTTCCACATCCTCTTTCTTTGTTTTTTCCATACCAAAATAATAAAACCAGTACCTTCTACATAATATGATTTTATTATAAATATGGTACAACCATATTCTTTATTCTATCCATCCTATAAATGATAAAGTCACTATACGTGCGTATGTATGGCTTACCGTCTCCACGCCGTGGTGTAGTTTGTTATTCAAACACTTCATTATTTGGATGAGTATAATAATGAGTATAAATAATGTAAATAATAATTATAAAATGTTAATGATTCTATATATATGATATAATATCCAATTACATACTATTTTTTCATCAATATAATGATATTGTTGCTCGTTTATATGTATGGATTACCGTCTCCATGAACGCGGTGAGATTCATTTCCCCATCGTAACCATTAAAGAATAATTTTCATTTTATGGCTAAAAATAATGTTTATAAACATAATATAATTATTTATATGAATAAAATACATCCTATCCATAACAAACATGGCTTATGTAACCAAGCATATAAAGGAAAACGAATCAGTTAATACTCGAAACGATGATACTACTGAAATATTATTAACAAAGAAATATTAGAGGATCATATATGATATCATTTTTTTGTAAATAGTTCTTTTATAATTTAATAACAATGATTTAACTATTATATAGGATTTTAACGTACCATCGACCAAGGAAAATTACAAGGTAAGGGTTAATTTCACAATCTCTTTATTATCCGATGTTGTTTTTACGTAATTATCTATTGGGACCTCTTTATCATCCACATCCGTGTTTTCTTACAAATGTATTTCAAAACATTTTTACTATTTACTAGAATATGTTTTAAAGTCATTTATACCCTTATTTTACCTTATATGTTTTGAAAGGAATCATTCCGTCATTTTCCAAACAAGGTACTTTATGACCTTTTTGACAAAATTAAGGTAAGAATGTTTTTTTAACATATACAATGGGTGCGGCTATTTTATACCGTTATAACATCATTGAATCTTCCTTTACAAGCTTATAAGAATATTTTCAAAATAAATGTTTTCTTTTATAATTATGTGACTCTTAAATGGTTTCAAAATAGAATGAGGTATTTCTTTCAAATAGTATTCATTTCATCTATGTCAACATCCTTTGATGGATTTTAAACTTGTTTGAAGTTGATTTATAATGATACAAATCATCCATATTATATTCAAGTTTTTTTGATATGTTTGATTTTGGATGTGTTATTTTTATACCATTCATGGTTTATGGTTAAAGTGTTGACATTTCTTATACTAGTTTTACTACGAATGTTTATGTTATGTTTCAACCTTTTCATATGAGAAATGTATTGGACTTAGTATGTGATGGGTGGAGCCCACTATTGCTCCTCGGTGCATCGGTAGGTCTCATGAGACAATTAGACATGGAATTGGTTGAGACCTTTCCCAATTTGATATATGGTTTTGGCTGAGGCCTAAATCATTTTAGATATATTGGCTGAGGCCTTGAAAAGATGTTTCAGAATGTCTGACATTATACATTACCTCATTATGGAAGTAATAATGATGGTTAATGTGGTTATTTGACTAGTAGAATACCCATGACTATGTTTTATTATCACATTATTTAATCATATCATATTCCTGCCATAAAGTGTTCATGTTTATTTTTTGTAAGGGCATGTTTTTTTTATTATTCACTATTACTAATGTTTATGTTATCTTCTACTATATTTCTTACCCTTATTGAGCATTTGAGCTCACCCCTTTCTTATGTTTTATTTTCCCAAGATATGAAGAAGTTAGTTATTAGTGACTTGGAGGCATAATCTAGAATGCTTGGATGTTTCTAATGGAATAAATTACTGATGTATTTATTTTCAAGTTGTAATGTTGAACTTATGTATGTATCTTATTTCCAATAATACTAAACTGATTGGTCTTTTGGTATATGATTCCTTTTATCATGCCAATGTTATGTAATAAAGAACCGACTCTGGGTAACTGGGGTTGGGGAATTACAACAAATCCTTTCTTAACCATTCAACCAATGTCATACCACCAACGACACACCCAACACAAGATACCTCACTACGATTTCAATACCAAGGTTTTTTCTTTTCATCAAAGTACGCCATCAATTGATACACACTAGTAATGATCTGATGTCAGGAGACCAATACACATGTCCATAGATAGGAATAACCAATGACACCCAAAACATGTGGTGTTACTATTGGAAGATTTGTCCTTATGATCTCACTACTAGAGATCACCAAGTGAAAACTTCATGAGAAGAAGTCTCAATGCATATGATCCCCCATCACTTGATAGCCAAACGTCTATTGTGTCTAGTCAGTAAGATGTATCTAGAATATAGAACATATATTTAAGATTAATGTCATAGTATCTTGAGGTTCTCATGATATCCTAGGATCTGTTATAACCTTTCGATACGACAAATAATCTTTGGACATTACCGTTATAATAGTGGACTCATAAAATTCTACACTATAATGGTAAGCTGAAATCATTCATAACTAACTCTACACATGATATGGTAATCAAAAGTACTACATAGTTAGGTCTAGGGAACCCACTATATCAACACTCCCACTTGCACTAAAGCCAACATACTAACCAAATTTTTTATTTACTCACATGATAAAGTTCATGCTTCTACTAAGAAATGGATTTAACTACTGGGCTTGCCACGTTTTCACTGCATGACATATATGTTAAATGCGGCCTCATTTCCCTGAGTAAAACTTTTCAAGATAAGGTATCCCTAAGTATATCCCTTTTTTCCATTTTCATAACTTGACAACTTGGCAAGTAATAATATCATAATTTACATTATGATTATACTTTTCTCACTAAGTGAGAATCCAAGAACTGAAGAAAATCAATGTATTTGATAACTACTTCTTAGCTTCCTTAGAAGTTTCAACATACTCGGTATTTGTAGATATGGATACCACTATCTTTTATGAGCTTGAATCGCTCATCACCTTAGCCTAACTGCGATACTAGATCAATTGATCTAAGGATTAGTAGTTTTTGTCCCATAAAAAACTAGTATACCTTCTTCTCCATATACCAGGTACATATCATTTGTACTTTTCGAAGTACAAGATGATAGTTTTGACTGCTTAACTTTCAATGCTCCTGGATATATTTGATATTTTCCTACAATAAAGTATATCTTGGAAGTATCATATCTTTTACATATTATGTAATATGTGATTGATCCATCCCTAAAGCTTATGGAACTCAATTCAAAACTTTAATCTCTTCCCATGTTCCAAACATGTCAACCTGGAGAGATTATGCCATGAGACATTAATAACAATTCTAAAATTGAATTGTTCAAACTTGTATTTTTCAATACAATGTCACTTTATGTATGATTGATTAGGTTCAATAAACCATTAGATCAACCTCAATAGATCCAGTTCCCTATAACTAAGGTTTCTACTTTAAGTCAATCATTGGAGAATTATTTTTATTCTGGTCTTAAAAAACTGTAATACCCATATCTATTTTCCATATGTTACCAAACATATTTCACTTGTAAAACATTTGCGCTCCCACTAACCATTGGTAGACATAAAGAAAATATTCATTTGAAATGAATGATATAAGATCTTGTTAGTTACTTTAATCTAGAACTAGATTTCAGTAACTTGCAACCTTCATTCGAATTTGATGGTGTCATCATCCCTTTCAGGTTGCGTCGTATAGACACCTTCCAAAAAAGATGATTATGAAATCCAATGACCAATTTAATGATCTTAGAGGTTTAGCCATGAAAATTAAAATTCTAATGGATTTAGGCATACTAACTTGGTATAACCAATTTAGCCTTATTGGTACCAGGATTGTACCATCCATGTATTATTTCATTTGAATACCCACAACAGTATTCAATTTATAAGACCCTTTTCAATTTGATATATAGAATCCATTAATTGAATTTTAGTTGATCTTGTCAATATTATCTCATTACCATATATTTCTTACTTATAGAAATTATTATTCTTAATGAACAATTTATCACCGGCCATGGTGAATATAAAATCATAACCATGGTTTCTCCTTCTTATGCAATATGTGTCTCTGGAACATGCTTATTCCACATGTACATGTGGAACTTGTTCCTATGTCAACCATATGTGCATCTCGAGCATTGACTTAACCCAAGTCAATCTTTCTCCCATAATCTCTAATAGATATGTGCACCCTTATATATAAATGTAGTCTAATACTATACTATATCTTTTCTATCTTAGATATTTATGTAATATCCTAAGCAACTTTTAGGATATTTATTTAGATGCACCATGTGTTTAGATTGATGCATGTTTTATATCTTAACAAAATCTTTTCATTCTAACACATGATATATTAAATAATGTATTTTAATCATACTAAGACTCGTATGACATCCATTTATCATTTTCAGTTGGAATATTGGTTATGGGATTTCGCTGTTATTTGAAAAGAACATCTTAAAATATGATGGAAGTTACTACTAATTGTAACATTGATACTCCATAATCATAACTTTGATGTATAAAATGTGCATTTAGGAATTTCTCTACAATAATTTTTGTTGATCAATGTAACATGTAATACGTATCATTGATCCTCTTTAAAAACGTCAATATTGTGATGTGTATAAGCTAACATGCATTTTGGAATTACTCCACGCTACATTATCATGATCGATGAATGTTCAGTCAAGATATTCTTCGGCATGCCAATCTAAAGAAACTCATATCTTTTAACCAAACATATACTTCACTATTACATTCCTTAATGACTTAAAGGAATCTTGTGAAGTTTCTTTACCTCTATATTTCTTTGGAATAGTTCACAACCTCTTATTGAACTAACCTCAGAAGCTTTGTGGAATACCTTTATTTTTAAAGGTTTATTTTTCTAACCTAAGGATGTAAATAATACCAAAGGTTTTTAGCTGTGACGAGCATAAATACCATATTGGTTATTTTATTAATGTCCACTTTTATTTTTACCTAACAAAGAATCATACTTCCACAACTCGGTAGGTCTTATATTTTATATTCATCATGTATTTCCTTTGATTAAAGTATGTCTGAACTATTTGTTGAGTATTTTACCACAAAAAACATTCATTCCAAAACATGGAATAATGTCTCATTATTTCCAAAGGTCACATGAGATAAATGTTTTGGTTATACTCAACAAATTGTTCAATTTGAATTAATCACTTGGAAATTAGAAGTTATGTGTTTCTCCCCACTGTCTTAGGAATCACCCTTTCTCAGCTGCTTGGAGAAGACACCTTACTCCTAATAATGTTTCTTTATTAACTTGGTTACTATATTTCAATACACATATGTGAAAAAGAATATTGTATTTAATACCCAATAAGTATGTGAGAAAACAATACTTTTATTTAATGAATATAAACTAAATTAGAAGCGGGTACTTGCTTCTTGTATTTCAAATCATTTAATTTTTTAAACTTCCATAAATTTATTTCATTGTATGTGATGAAAATAACCAACTCATTTTCATTGAATGACATGAAGAAGTTTCCTGTGGCATAACTCTCTATAGGCCATTTCGCATTGTTATTCAATTTATTCTCCATAGGAACAAAAGATAATGTTATCTTAATATTATTATTACTTGGAAAATGTTACCTTAAAGATAATGAAGTGATTAATCCATACCATTCATTTGTATCCTTAAACTAAACTAGAGTAATTGGGTGTAAAAGGTATAAGAATGGGATGGCATGAATGATTCTGAACTGTCTTTCACTATACACAAACTGAGTACAACCATCACATTCAAATCTTGCTTCACTTTCTCCTTGAATATGTTTTGGAGATGAGACTTCATGTAACATCATCCATGTCATGATGTATAGATTGCAACTAACATCATAATCTGATGATATCATTATGATTAAATCATCATATGCTTAATTCATGAGTCTCCTATGAGCATTTATACCCTCGCTTCCTGAGGTGGCTTAACAGGTTGGGACACAAGCACCTTGAATTTCCATTATAGTAGTAATGTGTGTGAGCGCCTATACTACACTTTAAATTCGTACATAGTTTAGACATTAAATTTGTCTAATATTTATCACAATTTTATTATGGTATTACTTTACATTGTTTACAAATAAACTTCAGCAGATTGTACTTTTATACTGATTACCAAATGTGACATTACTGATTAATTTAATCATTAAATGTCTCCCAATAATTTTTCAAATTCTAGGAACCTTCTGTACTAGAATTGGAATACTCTTGAGTATTCTAGTGGCAAGGATCCCTGAACCTCCCTCATATTCTACAAGATATGGCTACGCCACTACTTGGAGGGTCCAAGGTAGGCTTTTGGCTGGCCAACTGCATTAACTCGCGGTTCCTTGATCTATTGAGTGAAGTCCCAACTTCAGAAATCATAAACCGATTTACTCAATGCTTGCCTCTAAAATTACAACAAGCTAGTTATGGCTATATCTTTTTTGAAATTTTGAGTTAATTCAACCCACCAACCTAATAAGAACTCCCTGATAGTAAGAGGCACCCTCAGCTATGGCTTGAACGGCACCCCAAACACCCGATTTTGTTCAAACTTGAATGATATAAGGTTGTTGTGACTTAATATTACTTTGAGGGTTTTATGTTTTTATCTCGACAAATTTAATCCATTTCTATTAAACATGTTCATCAATGTTGTCGTGCTCGCAACTAAACTTTAATAAAAAAACATATGCCACTTCTTTATTCATTTTATTATTTATTATTTTATGTATTTTTTCCGTTATTTTTAAATGAATAAAATAATAAATAAATGAATAAAGGTAAACTATTACCTGACTGGTCTTAAGAATCTAAACAATGTAAGGGCATCATACCTGAGTTGAAGCTTGACTCATAATGCATTTTTCCCTCTATTGTATGTTCGCATCACATCTAGAATATAGCCTCATCTTGGCAGGGTCCACGTCACGTGTTGGAGTGCTGCCTCATCTTGATGGGATTCACATTTCGTCTTGGAGTACTACCTCATCTCACATTGTCTTCGTCCGAGGTGCAAAATTACCCATGCGTAGGCGAGGGGACTCGGGTATAAATGTACATCATGTAAATGTTGGGCACACAAGACCTTATACATTTTAACTAAAAAATAAAGATGATGCACAAACTATCCATTTAATTAATTAGAATCATGACACGTAGTTAATTAATTAATTAAATAAATGTGACATACACTGGTCGATGCTCAAAACCAGAATGCGGGTAAGATCTATGCGTGAGAAAATTAAAACGCACTCAATAAGTATAAGGGTTATATAATTAAATTAAATGAATTAATAAATTTAAATAATTTAATTATTCATCGATTCATTAATTAATTTAATTTTAATTCCAAAATTAAATTAATTAAAAAATTTATTTTAATTCCAAAATTAAATTAATTAATATCCTCGGGTATTAAAATAATTACCCAAAATTATTTTTAATTAATTTAATTTAGATGATAAAATTAAATTAATTAAATTAATTTATTTTTATTAATTTTAAATTGGTCGGCCCCCGAAACACGACTGCATGACCTGCGTGAGTCGGGCCAAACCAGTGTAGGGCCAAACTAGGTCGGACCGATCCGCCAAAACCCGTTCCGGGATGGGCAGGTCCACTCGGACTGTTTCGGGGCTAATTAATCTCTAAAAAACAAAACTTTCACAAAAAATTAATGAAGTACCTCCCAGATGAAAACAGAATCTGGCGCGAGTGGTTTAGACGAATAGCAGCGGCAGAGGCAGGGAAGGCTGAGCGGGATGCTCAGGAGCTAGACAGTAAGGAGGACCAATGGTCACCGGCTGGTGTGGAGCCAAGCTATAGCTTGGGGAAATTTGCCGTGCCTCAGGAACTCGAGATGCATGTGAGGAGTTGGCAGTTGGTCAGGGCATGCTAAAAGTAGTTCCGGGGAAGGCGGAAAATGGGGGGCCCGTGGGTCGCCAGTTGAGTGCGGGGCGAGGGTACCGAGATAGCCGGGTGGAGGATAGCTCCCGTTTTCAGTGGTGGATAGAAAAAGTTGGTGCCTCCTTGTGGTGTCGTGCGGAGGTCGGCTGCAGGTCGGGAGGTGAGATGGGGTGGCAGCGCGTTGTAGGTGCTAGTGCAAGCAGATAGCTGGGCAAGGGAGATGGCGACCTGGAACAATGGAAGACAACAGGATGGAGCTATCGTTGAGGAGAGTCCAACAAGGGAGGTGGCTTCAGTTAACAGGGCGAGTGAATATGGGTAAGCAGAGGAGGATGGGTGAAGGCCTGCGGGGGCCTACTGCGGCGCGCCGGCTGCGAGGGGAGCCAGGCCTGGAGTAGGGTGTACTGACTTTGGTATCCCGAAGAAGGAGAAGCAGGGGGTCCGCTGCGGACCCCATTTTCCTTCTATTTTTTTTAAACAAAATCAATTTTTTTTCTTGACCCGCCACCCCTAATCCATTTTCTTCCCTACTTTTTTTTATAAGTCAAGTCTTCTTCATTTTTTAAAATAAGTATTATCTTCTTTTATGGAATTCCACATATAAAAAAAACTCAATTGAGAGTTTTCCAAAGGCTATTTAGCCTTTAAATAAAATTATTATAATAAAATAATAATTTATTGTTATATTATTATAATAATAAAATGAATATTATTATAATAATAAAATTATTGTACAGAATATTAAATTATAAAATTCATAATTTTACATACAATTTTAATCATATATGATGAATGATCTAAACATGATCGATCCTTCATAATGAATTAAATTTAATACCCACGATCAAACCACAAAAGCGATCCAATCCGAAAAATTAAATTGGCCATAACATAGCTGTTCGAGATCGGATCGACGCACAGTTTGAACTGATGGAATAGTTTTAGAACCCTATACCTAATTTTATAAAAATAAATTTTATTTGGCTCAGAAAATTTATGCAGTCCCTTTGATACCACCGATAGGTTTCGGGGCTCACAGCGAAAGCCGGTGAGCCGTGGATTTTAAAATTTTCATCGGTGGCACGATAGAACTTTTCGTCACCGATGATTCGATCCCCATAAAGGTCTTAGGATCTTGCCTAAATTATAAGGATCACAAAATAAAAATTAAAATGTACTCATTTCAAATATGAAGCAGCAGTTGATTGCAACTAGTCAATGGTGATCACCGCTTGAAGGATCTAAAGCATGAACCCTCAAGATCATCCACGCACGCTTCAAAAACTCACAGGAGTATCGATCGTCAAATTATGTGTGCTAGTACAGAGATCTGACGACGCTTTTGAAATCCTGACGATCACCACATCGATATGCCTTTGATGTTGGAGAGAGATGTTGATCTAAGATTCATGGATCAAGAGCTTCTCTCTTTAGAGAGTAGGAGGAGAGAGAGACTCTCATCTTTATTCCATGAATGTGAATGAATAGTGTGAATGGCCACACAAGAGAGAGAGCCTCCTCCCTTATTTATAGTGGAATCGATAAATACCCGATAGAGTTCCCTGACCCCCGTTTATTTCAACATCCACTAAATAAATAATTCTGATGAACTAAACTGCACCAAAACTATTTATTATTTTATCACATACTTGTAATATATATAAAATATGTTATCTGATAAAAAATCGAGCAATTTAACTCGACTCGCTCTCCCTTCTAATATTAAACAAACCTTGAATATTAAAATAATATTCATTTGATTAATATTATCACGTATTTACTAAACTTATAAATACATTAAATAAATTCAATCCCAAATATTCACAACATGAATATTAATGAATTTATTTAATTCTTTTGGTGATCGATAACTTGGACAAAACACGGTCCCTGTGACGGGGCCCACCATGTCCATATACCTATTCAACTAAATATGGTGGAATCTTGAATACGCTATTGTGTGTGACCCTCTAGGACCTTATCTTGATAGTAGTGAATAAATTCCACATACCAAGAGTGAAGTCTAGCAACCCATCATGGACCCTAAAGAGATAAGGATATTCATTGCAATGACAATCAACCTACAAACACTGACTATGTACTATAATCTATTTCTCATTAGATATCTCATAAAGCAGGATGCACACTTGTGTTATCGCCCTTTTCTTGCTTTATTATTTTTTTATCTATCCCGATGGATTTACCATTGTACTGCATTGGCCAAAGACTTATGAAGGAAACACCATCCTGATCAACCAGGCCTAAGATATACAACTTCTTAAACATGGAAGAAACAAATCCTTTCTTAACCATTCAACTAATGTCATACCACCAACGACACACCCAACACAAGCTACCTCCCCATGATTTCAATACCATGGTTTTTTCCTTGTATCAATGTATGCCATCAAATGATACACACTAGTAATGATCTCAAGTCAAGATACTGATACACATGTACGTAAATAGGAACAACCAATGACACCCAAACATGTGGTGTTCCTATTGGAGGGTCTATCCTCATGATCTCACTACTAGATATCACTAAGTGAAAACTTCATGAGAAGAAGTCTCAATGCTTATGAGCCCCCAACACCTAATAGTCAAACATCTACTATGTCCAATCAGTAAGATGTATCTAGACTATAGAACATATATTTAATATTAATTTGGATCTGATATAACCTTTTGATATGACAATTTATCTTTGGACATTACCATTATAACAATGGAAACAGAAAAGTATACACTATAATGGTAAGCTGAAATCATGTATAACTAACTGTACACATGATATGGTAATCAAAAGTACTGCATAGTTAGGTCTAGGTCACCCACTATTTTAATAGGAATTACCCTCTAATAATATAAGATTGAGATATAGGATAAACGACCACTAGGAAACTCGTATATATAATTTAAAAGTAAAACCAATTCCATCCCATAATTCTCAAAAAATGTCAATAGATGTAATAAAAGTATCCAAAGTAAAGTACCAAAAGGAAATCCCTATAGAAGTGACTCAATAATAGCTTCAACATTAATCTATCAATGTCTATCTCAGTCCCCAAAGTCCTCCTAGAAACCTAAAAAAATTATATATATAGGGTGAGCATATGAGTAAACTCAATCGGATCATACCCAAGATCTCAAGTGAACATGTGAAAATAGTATAATAATGTGTGAGTGAATAAATAGTAGAACCAATAAGAACCTAAATAGGTCAACTAACCAATCCCATTTTCACTAGGGGTCACTCACAAAATCATTCATCCAATATGGTAACATAGTATCATTAACATAACAATGTTCCATTTTTCTACTTCCCCACTAATTTTTTATCACACCCCAACATCGAATATCATGTGCTATCATCCCTTCCACACATATCACATCACAACCACATCACAACCACATCACATCACATCTTTCATAAAGACACATGGTAAATCTATGATGTATATCAGGATGCATCCCAACCTACCCAACCCTTGCAAGGTCTAGAATCTAGTTTTAGCATTAGGAATCGTCACACCACGCTGCATCTCGCCCAAAAACACCTGGACCAACATTGTTGGGTAATCTACAACACCAACTTGTGTCATAACTACTGAAATAAGAGAGAGTAATAGGGGGTAAATAATCATCTTTATCACCACCATCAAGGATGTTGGAGAAAACCCCCAAAACCCAAAAACATTGACCATTGGTAAGGTTATCCAACTCAGGTGGAGCGTGTATAGAAATAATATAAAATACATGATATATATATATATAGAATAAAATACCAAACCTATAGGTTCAAAATATCCATAATAATGTGCAACACCATGCCACCACTACACTTCACATCAACCACTACCATCACTAAATACATCTCACTACACAACCACCACACAATCCACACAATCCCACTTCAATTTGTGATTTCATCATTTTCTAGTTTAATGAGTGATAAAACACATTTTTATTGAATATTTTATTGATAATAAAGGATAAAATTTCCTTACATTGTGTTAAATAAGTTTTTTATAAAATATTTGGGATTAGATCATTCATTTGAAAATTTGAATGAAATTCTAGTTTTACCCTTTAAAGTTCACTGTAGTATTTAGAAGATAAATATTTTGAAATTTATTCTTTGAACTTGAAATTTTGTAACAGTGTTCTTGACTTAATGGGATACAATATTTGTTCAGGACATTAGAGCTAAATCGTGATTTTGGTTGGACTAAATTAACCATGAAGTCAAAGGTGGGATGACCCCTCCAGATTGGACATTGGTTCTGTATTTGAGCCATAACTTCTTAATAAGAGCTTGGATTGGGACCAAATTGGGAGAGGAGCTCTCAAACCCAATTTGGAACAAATAATTATTCTGAAAAAAGAGTTGGTTCATGCGTTTTGGAGGTAAAATGGGCGGTGCAATTTGGATTAAAATATTTGGCCGAGATTCCCCATTCACACTTGAAACCTCTTTAAAACTAGCCTCCCCTCAACTCAATAAATTAGTGATTTTATAATTTTGAGGGGTTGGTACATGAATTGGGAAGTTTAGGGCCGAGTATAAGTGGATCCACTCCAATTATCCAACCATTTCAATAAGGGTATCTCTTGAAACAAAGATCCCTTCGACGAAGCCTTCTTCTTCTTCTTCTTCGTGTTGTTATACTTTTGTTTGTGTAATAAACTCCTTAGTTATTATTTAATTTCTTATATTTTCCTATGTTTTGTTCATTTATATTCCTATTAATCTTCCTCTTTGTTATGTAATTCATTAATGGAGACAATATTGGGTTCTACCCTTTCAATCCTTTGCTCATGCAAAACATCTCCACGATGATCACACCGCCCATAGAAGAGTAGTTTTTTTAGTGATCGATCTATCTTCAACCCTATTCATTTAATTATTTTTAATCATTGAGCTACTGTAATTCACATAATATTATCCAAGAATTGATTTTAAAAATTATAAGAAACTAATCAAGTAATTGAACATTTAACACAAAAACACACGGGGTCAGTTATTGTGTGAATTGTGAGAGCACAATCTTAATCGGTAATATAAGACCACATGGGATAAATTTATAGAGTTAAAATATGATCCCTAAACACAATTCATCCTCATTTTACATAATGGATATGTGATCTAATTAAACAAGGACCATATGCTAGATTTATAACATCAATCAAAGTAGGGTGCTATGATTGCATGTTCTGAAGCTAGCCTCAGGTTTAACTCATTTTGACTTTGTGGTTAAGTTAACTCTCATAGGGTTCGAGGGTTAAAAAATTAGGGGATCATAATTAAGTGGATATTAATTTAAATTATGATGATTAATAAGTAAATGAAGAGGTATATATAGATCGATTACACCTTTTAAAATATTTTTAAAAAAACATCTTCCTATTGCGTCTTTTTAATCGAACTTCATTTTAAAATTAAAAACAAAAAAAATGAAATATTTTTCCAGAAAACTTATTATAGTTTTATAAATGATAAAAAACCCCCATACTTTCAAGTAGTGTTTTTATTCTATTTTATTTTATTCTTATAATACCTTTAAGAAATTGATTTAATTTACTTTCTCTTTTGAGAGATGACCTTGGTCAGCTACTCTGCTGCACCTAAGTACCCCAAAAACCATTAATTATTTGAGGGCGTCAATGACAATGCCTTTAAAATTGGACCCATTTCTAGAGAGGCAAGTAATTATTTCAACCAATTACATGTATTTATTTTATTTTACATTTTATTTTCTTCTTCTCTTCTTTGTTTCTTCTTTACCCAATCTGATTTTTCTTCTTCTTCTTTTATTTTCTTCTTCTTCTTTTTTTGGAACATCAAATCAAACTTCTCATTTTTATATTACTATGGTTATATTTCCTTCTTTTCATTTTTATTTTATTTATGACATGAAATAATCCTGATGATCTCTTAGATCTTGACCCTGAGATTGAACGCAACCTTAGTGCTCAAATTAGACATTCTCAGTCTATGGGAAGTTTCAACATTCAACAAGTTAGACAATTCCTCCAAAATTTCAGGGACTCTATTTTAAGGATCCCAATAAAATTTTAAAAGAATTTAGCATGGTTTTCTAAACCTTAAAAACAATTAATGTTTCTGAATTTAAAATCAAACTAAGAGCATTCCCATTTTCACTTGATGGGGCTGCAAAAGTTTGGATGTATTATTTACAAGATGAATATGTAACTTGTTGGAACGATTTGAAACATCTTTTATTGTAGAGATTTTTTCCAGCATCAATGACTATATCCATTTGAAAGGAGATCTCAGGGATCAAGAAAGTCCAAGGGTAGTCAATGTATGAGTACTGGGAGCGATTCAATAAGTTGTGTGCAATCTTTACACATCACCAAATCAGTGAGAAACTCCCCATCCAATAATTCTATGAATGACTCAAACTTATGGAGAGGAGCATGGGGATGTCATGGTTGGAGGAGAATTAGTGGACAAGACACCAGTGGATGCACATGAATTAATTGACAAGATGGCCCAAAACTCCCAACAATTTGGTGATTGAGGTACACCACATGTCAGGGGAGTACCTTGGGTAAGTCCTTCTTCTCTTGAGAGTCATTTAATTGATACCAAGTTGGAAGAATTGACCAATATGGTGAGGCAGATTACTTTAGCTAAAAAGACATCCCAACCCACTCCTTCAAGGCCTTCTAGTATTTGCACTAAGACAAGCCTCCCAGATGACTATTTCCCCCAACTACAAGAAACAAAAGATTGTGTAGTAGTTTTTCCTAAGAAACCATATTAGCAGCAACAACAGCCACATCCACAAAATAATTTTGATTCATTTGCTCCAACATACAACCAAGGGTTGAAGGATCAATCAAACATGAGGTATTCCTCTGGACAACAACAAAGTCCCACCTTTTCACAAAACTTCCAGTAGCCTCCACCTTACTAACAGGGTTTCCAACAACCCCAAAGAATATTTGAAGATAAAATGTCAACAAGTCAACAATATGGGAATCACCAAACCAAGGTAGATTCAAACACTAATTATCTTTTCAAATAAATTGTTCTTAATCAACAGAATGATCTAAAGAGTCAATGTTCGGAGCTGAGGGAGTTAAAGACTCAAATGAGCTAGATTTCCACTATCCTCCATGAACTGGTAAGTAAGAACTCAAGAAATATTCCTTCCCAACCTACTCCAAATCCCAAGGGAAATGTTAGTTCCATCACATTGAGAAGTGGGAAGAAAACAACTAATGATTCTCCACCTACCATTCCATCGGGATTCACCTCAACTCCAGAGAATACCCATTCAAAACCAGATAATGAGCAACCCAAAGAGAAAGATAAAGGTAAGAAAAAGATTAATTATGTTCCTCCTAAACCCCTTCCCTTTCCAAACAGGGTTTTACAAACCAAGAATATGGTTGAAGATGCAATGCAAAAAGAAGTATTGGATAAATTCAAGCCTATGGAGATCAACATCCCTTTACTTAAAGCCATCAAGAAAATACTAAGATATGATGAATTATTAAAGAACTTTGTACCAATAGAAGATGGATCAAGGAAAATGAGAGGATAAATCTTTGAAGAAATGTGTCATCACTCATTACACCAACTGTAGCATTGACAACAAAGTGAAAGGATCCCGGTACATTCACCGTCCCATGCACCATAGGGGAGTTACACTTTTTTGATGCACTTTTTGATCTAGTAGATTCCATAAATGTGATTAATCACTCTGTATTCTCTTCTTTGTAGGTTGGTGAGTTGAAGATAACAAAAGTAGTGGTGCAGTTGGAAAATAGAGCTATAGAATATCCAGTGGAAGTCCTTGAGGATGTACTTGTCCGAGTAAGATACATGATCTTTCCAACATATTTCTATGTTATTAACATGGAAGATGATCAGGTAAGTTCTTATGCTCCCATTATCTTAGGTATACCCTTCCTAAAAACTGAAAAAACTTTCATAAATGTCAACGAGGGTACACTTTAAATGGAATTGGGAGATGAAGTTGTGATATTTAATGTTATGGACTCCATGAAGTACCCCTCAGAGGACCATTCTACATTTTTTATCTCCCATTTTGAACCACAAAATAAAAATCCCATGGAATTTTATTGTCCTATGCTTAGGGAGATTATGAGTATTGGTTTTATTTTAATTTTTAAGAGTACTTTCACACCTATTATTAATGCACAATAATCTCTTAGATTTGATTTTAAAATGGATTCATATTCTGATTTAGATCATGCGAACTCTGATTATGACATGGCTATTGAGTATGGTGATGGATTTGATGATTTATTCTCTAATTTTGATGGTGTATATTCTGTTACTGATATTCATTTTGCGTATATTTTAGTTCCTTCAATTATTCCATCTATACATCACCCCCTTCATTGGAACTCAATCCATTTACACCTAATCTCAAATACTCATACTTGTAAAGTGGAAAGGTATTTACTATTATAATTGCTAATAATCGTCCTTTTGAACATAAATAAAATATTTTGAATATTTTGAGGGAGAAAATCAGGGAAATCGGGTGGACCTTGGGTGAAATATTAGGTATTAGCCCCTCTATTTTCAGGCAGAGGATTATTTTTGAGGATGGGGCTAAACCGGTCAGACAGCCACAAATGAGACTCAATCAAAACCTTTTGGAAGTTGTTAAAAAATAGGTTGAGAAATTTCTCGAGGTAGGTATAATCTATCCCATTTCAGATTCCCTGTAGGTGAGTCCTATTCAGGTTATGCCTAAGAAAAGTGGTGTTGCTGTTATTAAAAATGAGAGAGATGAGTTAATTTCAATGAGGGAATAGAATAGTTGGAGTGTATGTATTTATTATAGGAAACAAAATCAATCTACTCACAAGGACCATTCCCCCCTTCCATTTATTGATCAGATTCTTGAGAAGCTAGTTGGGAAAACAAACTATTGTTTCTTGGATGGATTTTCTGGATGTTTTCAGGTTCCTATTTCTCTAGAGGATTAGGAGAAGACAACATTCACTTGTCCATTTTGCACATTTTCCTACTGAAGGATTCCATTTGGACTTTTCAATACCCTAGGTACCTTCCATAGATTCATAGTGAGTATTTTTTCTAATTTTATTGAGACCTTCATGGAAGTATTTATGGATGATTTTACACTGTATGGGTCTTCATTTGATGATTGTATATCTAGTTTGGGAAAGGTTTTGAATTTTTTTATTGAGGAGAATATTGTCTTGAACTTTAAAAAGTGTCTTTTTATGGTAGAGCATGGCATTGTCTTAGGGCATGTAGTGTCAAAACATGGGATAGAGGTTGATAGGTCTAAGGTAGATATTATTTCATCCCTACCATATCCTTCATGTGTGTGTGATGTTTGATCTTTACTAGGGAATGCAAGATTTAATCAGCACTTCATTAAGGATTTTAGTAAGATTGATCTTCCTATGTCATGATTACTTCAAAAGGATTCATATTTTGTGTTTGATGATTCTTACAAGACTTACTTTGATGAGATAAATAAGTGTTTGACCACTCCACCAATCATACAGCCCCCACGGTGGGAGATTCCTTTTAAGATTATGTGTGATGCCTCCAACTTCGTGGTTGGAGTTGTCTTATCTTAGAGGTTGTAGGGATGTTCACATGTGATTTACTAGGAATTGAGGACATTGGTTTAGCCTAATAAAACTACATAACCATGGAAAAGAAGTTTCTTGCCACCATATTTTCTTTTGATAAATTCCATTCATATTTATTGGGCTCTAAAGTAGTTTTTTTTTCTGACCATGTAGCTCTGATTACATATTGAAGAAGCTGTATGAAAATCCCAAGATAATCCGATGGATTCTCCTTCTTTAGGAATTTGATATTGAGATAAAGGACAAGAATGGGGAAGAAAACTTGGTGGAGGACCACATGAGTAGGCTTAGTCACACACTAGAGTATGACACCTTACACCAGGTACCACTTCGAGACAATTTACCGATGATCATCTTTATTCCATCTCAGGTACATATCCTTGGTATGCTGATTTAGTTTACTACCTTGTTGCATCTGAAATCCCTAAAAATTTAAAGAAACATCAAGTCCAAAAGTTAAATATTGAGTCTAGATTTTAGGTCTGGGATGATCCGTACTTATGGAACATGTTTAGTGACCAAGTTATTGGGAGGTGTGTTCCTGATCATGAGTTGAAGTCTGTTTTACATTTTTTTCATACACTTACTTGTGGTGGAAACTTTGGACCCCAACGGACAGCTAGGAAAGTTTTGGACTCTGGATTATATTGGCCTAGATTATTCCATGACGCCCATGTGTTCTGTAATTCATTCCATCATTGCCAACACACTGGGAACATTTCTAGAAGACATGAGATGCCCCTTAAACCCATACTATTCTGTGATATTTTTGAGGTATGGGGCATTGATTTTATGGGTCATTTTCCTAGTTCCTTTGGTTTTTTTGTATATTTTGGTTGCTGTTGATTATGTGAGTAAATGGGTGGAGGGTAAGGCCACCGGGACTGATGGTTCTCATGTTGTAGTGGAATTTTTCAAGTCACATATTTTTTGTAGGTTTAGAGTACCAAAGGAAATAATCAGTGACCAAGGGACACACTTCTGCAATCATAATTTGGCTTCCCTCCTTCTGAAGTATGGGGTGACACACAAAACATCAACACCATACCAGCCCAAACAAATGGCCATGCTGAGGTTTCAAATAGAAATTTGAAACAAATTTTGGAGAAAACAGTGCAGCCAAATAGGAAGGATTGGAGAAAGTGCTTGGATGATGCATTGTGGGATTATAGGATAGTATACAAGACACCCATTGGTATGTCCCCATTTTGGATTGTTTTTTGGAAAGTGTGTCATCTCTCCATGGTAGTTGAGCATCAGGCTTATTGGGTTATAAGGAAATGTAACATGGATTTGGCCCAAGTTAGAATCCAAAGGAAGCTTCAAATTCAAGAGCTTGAGGAGATACGATTGTATTCATATGAGAACTCAAGGATCTACAAAGAAAGATCCAAAGAAGCTCATGACAGAATGATCCAACAAAGGGAATTTTAAGTTGGAGATAAAGTCTTTCTCTATAGTTTACGACTGAAGTTTATGACTGGTAAGTTGTGTTCCAGGTGGTTATGTCCTTATGTTGTGACTAATGTTTTTTACTTATGGTGTAGTGAAGATTACACAAGAGGACAAAGGAAGGAGCTTTATAGTCAATGGGAAACGTTTGAAGAAATACATTGAGGGACTTCATACTGATGTAGTGGATTTAATCACACTACACGTCCCCATCATCGCTTGAGTATATCAGACTGTTCCTAACCCTTTAGCTTTTATATTCTTTTTCCAATTTAAAATTATACATTTCATATGCATATATCATCTCATAGGTTCACATTGAGAACAATGAAATATTTTATGTGTGGGGTGGGGACAAAATTTGGGGGTAGATATTTAGGATTTTTATTGGTGTGTTTTATGTGTATTTTCTATTAAGTTTTGGGTTAGAATTTGCAAAAACAAAAAAAAATAAAAAAGAAATAAATATATCATGTAAAATTCTCATGTGGAACATATGAAAAATGCATGTTTTCAAAATTCATTGGTAGAAATATAAGCATGAGTAATATTTCATCATTAAGGGTTGACTTTTATAAAAATTTAAGTCATTGATGATATGAATGGTTGGGTCATTATAAAACCTTTTAGATTTTGACATCATTATTTGTGTTATTTGTTCATGGTAAATTTTTTCATTGATTTATCCACACAAAATTTCACACAATCAGGGCTTGTGAGTTTCTCTTAACCAATTGAATGTATATTCAGGGTAAGTAATCCTTTTCAGCTTATAACATGGTCTTTCCATATGTTCGTTTCTCTTACAATCGTTTCCATCACTATACCAGACTGACCTATGCATGTGCACCTAATATCTGACTATTTTACGCCCTCTAAAAAAAATCCAAAAAATCCAAAAAACAAAAAAACAATAATCAATAAAGAGGGGAGTGAAGAAATATACAACAAGTGTGGATATTTTGGTCAGGAGTTCATGGTTTGACTTCTAGGAATGTTTAAATGAGTGGGTTTTGGAATCTGGGTACAAAGGATGTTGAGCAGGTTTGGTGGAGTAGAATCAGGTAAGAATAAAAGTTTTTATTGACCTGAATATACTAGATAAAGGGTGGAGAGACAAGCTTGTAATGGTTGGAACACTCACAGGTTGAGAATTAGTGGCATGGTAGAACCATGACTTGTTTCGCTATGATTGGTGTTATGAATCTCACTGGATTTTGTTTTGAAATAATTTAGGAGACAATGAATTTAAAATTTATTGATATTGACTCTTTATTTGATTCTTACTTTGGATATATTTTCACTGTGGATTGAGAAATTTGAATATTCATATCTTCTCACAATTTTTTCGAATACATGATATGAGGTTTTCCCCAAGAGTGAAAAAGGGTAAGTGTGGGGGAGTTGATAAAACAAATTTTTATTGAATATTTTATTGATAATATTTGAAAAAATTTCCTTACATTATGTTAAATATGTTTATTTATAAAATATTTGGGATTAGATCATTCATTTGAAAATTTGATGGAAATTCTAGTTTTACCCTTTATAGTGCACTGTAGTATTTAAAAGATAAATATTTTAATATTTATTATTTTAACTTTAAATTTTTTAGTTGTGTTACTGACGTAATGGGATTCAACATTTTTTCAGGACATTGGAGCTAAATCATGAATTTGGTTGGACTAAATGGACCATGAAGTGAAAGGTGGGATGGACCCTCCAGATTGGACGTTGGTTCTATATTTGGGC
The DNA here is from genome assembly GCA_963277665.1 of Viscum album. Lineage (NCBI taxonomy): Eukaryota > Viridiplantae > Streptophyta > Magnoliopsida > Santalales > Viscaceae > Viscum > Viscum album. The sequence goes on from OY728141.1 coordinate 738,356,518, forward strand.
CATAACTTCCTAATCAGAGCTTTTATTGAGCCCAACTTTTGAGAGGATCTAACCAACCCAATTTGAAACAAATCAATATTCTGGAAGAACATCTGGTTCACGTGTTTTGGATGTCAAATGGGTGGTTAAAGTTGAATTAAAATATTTGGACGAGATTCCCTATTCACACTTGAAACCTCTTTAAACCTAGCCTCCCCTCCACTATATAAATTAGTGTTTTTCTCATTTTTAGGGGTTGAAAAGTGAATTGGAAAATTTATGGAATAGGATAAGTGGATCCAATCCAATTATCAATCCATTTCAATAAGGGTATCTCTTGAAACAAGGATTCCTTTGACAAAGCCTTCTTCATTTTCTTCCTGTTGTAATAATTTTGTTTGTATAATAAACTCCTTAGTTATTCTTTAATTTCTTATGTTTTCCTCTGTTTTTTTCATTTATATTACTCTTAATATTCCTCTTTGGGCAGGAATTTACGAGTGGAGATAGGATTGGGTTCTACCCTTTCAATCATTTTCTCATGCAAAACATCTCCATGATGACCACACCGCCCATGGAAGAGTACTTTTCTTAGTGATCGATCTATCTTCTACCCTATTCATTTAATTATTTTGAATCATTGAGCTACTATAATTAACTTAATATGATCTATGAATTGAGTTTTTAAATTAGAAGAAACTAAGAAAGAAATTGAACAATTTACACAAAAACACGTGAGGTCAATTATTGTGTGAATTGTGAGAGCGCGATCTTAATCGGTAATATAAGACCACACGTGATAAATTTTAAGAGTTAAAATATAATACCTAAACACAATTCATCCTCATTTTCTAGAATAGATATGTTCCCTAATTTACCACTGACCATAGGATAGATTTATAACATCAATCAAAGTAGGGTGCTATGATTGCATGTTTCGAAGCTTGCCTTGGGTTTAACTCATTTCATCTTTGTGGTTAAGTTAACTCCTGTAGGGTTCAAGGGTTAAAAAATTATGGGATCATAATTAAGTAGATATTAATTAAAATGGTAATGATTAATAATTAAATGAATAGGTAGAGTTAGATCGATTACGCCTTTTAAAATATTTTATAAAAAAACATCTTCTTGTTGTGTCTTTTTAATCGAACTTCATTTCAAAATTAAAAACCAAAAAATTCAATATTATTCCAGAATACTTCTTCTAGTTTTAAAAACTATAAACAACCCCAATCCTTTCAAGTAGTGTTTTTATTCTATTTTATTTTATTTTTATAATAAATTATTTTAATTTACTTCCTCCTTTGAGATACGACCTTGGTCAGCCACTCTGCTGCACCTAAGTACCCCAAAAACTATTAATCATTTGAGGGCGCCCACGACAACACCTTTCAACGAGTTTCCAGAAAATCCTATTTACAATCCATTTCATTACATGTTTAAATATACCATTCATTTGTTCATTCATTTATACTAATGAACACATATCAATTGAGGAACACTCTTAATTCATTTACCAACCCATCATATTTAATTTCATCTTTATAGTTTATTTCATGCTAATCAGGTGACTAAAACAACCTCACCAAACAACAACTCACCAGTCACAAACCAACCATTACCACTACACCACACTAGAAAAGACAACCCATCATAAAAACCACCCATGTTAACCACTATACTACACAACCATCATACATCTCCATGCACATCACAACTTCCACACATCACCACTACACATCACAAATACCACACATCATCATCACACACCCCAACCTCAACACCACATCATAGCACAACATTACCGCAAAACTTCCCACATATTACCACATGCTAACACTATTCACCACATTATAGTCCCACACACTATATAGCCCATCTAGTCACCACCATCACTGTAAAATGTTCCAAACCATGAAAACAAACACTATAAGAACTAATTCACGCCACAAAAACACATTACAACTTCCAAAATTAATTTAAGGTCCTTCACCACATTACTTATTTATTTAGCATGGGAATTATCATAGAAACTAGGTTTCCATGGGTATCCAATTAATTATTCATATATAAGTTCTTTAGTTTTCTAACTAGGGTTAAATAAAACAACAACACAGAAAGGGTATCATAACACATCATCTACATCTCAAACAAGGCTCCCAACGGATTTAATTTTCAGTATTGGAAAAAGGAATGCACAACACATTAATGATAACATAAAAGTAGTAAAATAATTCAATTACTCCCAATTCCCATCAATTTAATCTTTTATAATTAATTATATTTTTTAATATGACCATTACTATCCATTGAAAGGAAGTAAAAAGCATCCAATCCCCATACGTTGTATATAAAATGGGTGAAAACGAGGATGACCTTCCCCAAAAAAGATAATATGATCCACTATGAAACATAGGTTGAATACAAAATAGCTTGAAAACCATAATAGCACAATTAGACTCTAAATCAACCTGAAATGTATAAAGGGGTTATCAAAAACACATCCCAACACACCCCAAATCAAAGAAACACTGCTGATGAAAATCCCTGAAAGAAGAATGGGATAAAACATGGGAAAATGGATAATAACTCACCATTGATCCCCAAAAACCAATGAATATAGACTATAGATCAACACAAGGATAAAAGGGCTAGAAGATATCCTAAAACCACCTAGGGTTTTCCCAAAACTGAGGGGGAAGTGCAGGATGAGAGGGTTCAGTCAAATGGAAACCCTATAAACAGGTTGTATGTCTCTTTATTCATGGTATGAATAATATATTCACATCATGAATTCTATAAGGTCTATGGATTATAATCTATGAATCCAATTCAGAGAATTATTTCCCCATATCTACAATTTCTACCAAAAATCATGGAACCTCAACCTGAATAAAATCATGTCATGAATTCCAATATCATGACCTAAATTACATGGGGTATTTGGATTACAATCCATGAATTCACCAGCCTCATATGATGAAAATCACTAACTCATGGAATAAATCTTGTTCACATCATGAAACACATACTGTACTACTCTTGCATCTCTAACACCATATATCCTCCTTTACCCTCCTATAAAACTCCTCAACCCACTAAAATAGCCAAGAATTGGTCCAGAAATGCACTGTATATTACATTAGATACCTCTCAAATTATTCTTATCATTGATAATAAAACAAAACCTTAAAGAATTAAAAGGTTCTAAATAATTATCATGTAAGATATCTCTCAGGATTCTTGTTATGCCTCACACTACTGCTAGACAAACACACCAAACCCAAACACCCACAAAACCACACCACCATCCCTCACTAGGAACAACACTATCTCATTAGGCACTAGACACAAGCCACCTATTTTCTGCATAACCATCCACACCACTACCATCACAACCTCTATATAGACCAAACTAAAAACTAACAAAACCAATACACTGAACTACCCCAGACACACAAATAATATAATTACATCTTCCATGTTATGATATTATCCACTTTGGGTAGAAATGACTCTCCCACACAGTTTTAAAATGTTTCATAGTATAACATGTCTTGATTAGGAATTAGTCTTCCCCTCTTTATATGCCATAATCTTTATCACACATCGCATCATTATGAAAATAGTGACTCTTATAAAATAGAAAGATCCCAACATAATATTAGTAAGAAAAATAAAACAAAGAAAATCTCAAAAAAACTATGTTTATTGGGAATCCATCTACATTTGTCACTCCCAAGTACTCTTCTCTAGGATACCATGCTTCCACAACAAATGAACCAAGTGAATGGTTCATCCATGCAACACATTATCTCCACAATCCTAGATCTCTACTAGCTGCTCCAAAAATATCACATCATCCTTGACATAAAAATCTCCCAAATAAATGATGTGGGAGTCATCGTGTAGATACTGATGAAGTTGTAACATATGGAATACATCATGGATCCTTTCAATCTACAGTGGCAATTCCAATTGATACGCCACCTCTCCATCTTTCTCCAATACCTAAAAGGGACCAAAAAACCTAGGAGAAAGTTTAATCTCCCTACCAAACTTATGATTCCCTTGTTAAGGGGATACTCTCAATAACACATAGTCTCTAACCTCAAACTCTAGGGAATCCAAATATAATCATAATATACCTTCTGATGGTCATGCACTACCCTCATCCTCCCTCAAACCAACTAGATCTTCTCGGTCAAGCTCTACACCACATAAGAACCAAGAATTTATGACTCTCCAACCTTTATCCAAAATAAGGGAGAACAATATTTTCTCTCATTCAATGCATCAAATAGATCCATACCAATGGAAAGGTGAAAGTTAATGTTGTTTGAAAACTCAACCAGAGGTAGGTGTCTTACCCATGATCCACCAAAGTCTAAGATTAAAACTAGAAACATATCCTCTTGTGCCTGGATAGTTTTCCCTGTCTATCTATATTTTTCAGGGTGGAAAGTAGTGATAAGGTGAAGTTGAGAGGGAAAATCATGTTTAGATCCCCTCTAAAATCATGATGTAAAATGGGGATCCTAATCAAAGATGGTGTTTCTTGGTAACACATGAATTTGAACCAAAAAATACACATAATACCTCACCAAGACATCCCAAGCACTGGACTCATAGATCATGAGAAAATGAGCCAACTTCATCAGACAATATACTATCACCAAAACAACATCATAAAATCTCTAAGAATGGGGTAACTGCATGATGAAATCCATCGATATTCTATAGAATTTCCACTTTGGAACATCTAGGGGCTTTAACAAATCTCTAGAAACATGGTTCTCTACTTCCACCTATAGACAAACCATACACCTTGCCACAAACTTGACCAGTGACCGTTTCATCCAAGGTCACCAAAGATGCCTACTCAAGCCATGATATATCATGGTCACACCAAGATGTACCACTTTAGGTGTTCTATGAAACTAATAGATAACACCTTCATATACTACCAACATAAAAAATATTCTCCCCTAAAACAACACCCAGTTCTAACCATAATCTGACTATTCCTCTCGAGTATCACCATAGCCAACACAATCATGCATCACCTCTTCCTCTAAGTAACCCCATTGATACTCCTCCACATTTTTCAATAAGGATGACTCAAAATTAATTTGATGAATTCAACCCTATCCAATCCTCTCCCCCACATCAATATGCGTCACCACTAGAAACTTCATCCCTTTCAGAACATCTGCAAACTTCTAAACTGCATATCCTTAGGATTTAAAACTCAAATAATCGGAAAAAACATTCCCATTTACCAGAGAATATGATATTTTAAAATTTTAATCTTGAAGAAACATCATAGAAATTTTCTATAATAGATACAAATATTTCTGAAAAAATACATATTTTAAGCTCTTGTGGTTTATGAAAACCACAAAGTACTCATTGATGAGGTAATTCAACTAAAACTTCAATGTAAACTCAACTTAAATTATCTCTAGGTCATGGGTGGAATAGTTAAACTTGTGGGGACATGACTTTATAGAACCATAAGAGATTTATTCCCTCTACTACATCAACACACATCCCAATCCCATATGGGATGAGTCACAGAAAATCTGAAACAACACACCCTCCTCAGGAAACCGAAGCACTGGAGCATTGACCAACTTCTCATTCAGGTAACCAAATCATTCCTAGAAGTGATTAGTACATAAAAAATCTTGACCCTTCCTAGTAAAATCTATTATCAGGGTTGTAACTTGAGATAAATCATTCCCAAACCTTTAATAATAACCTTCCAGACTAAGAAAATGGTGTACCACTGCCATATTCTTGGGTGCTTCTAAATAAACAACTACCTTGAACTTCAATAGTTAAACTTCCAAACCATAATAAGACACTATATATCTAATGAAACTCACCTATAACATCGAAAAATTACACATGGAAAACTTTCCATAGATCAAGTGTTGTTGAAGGACCTTCAAGACAGATATGAGATGCTCAGAATGCTCCTCATCTAACTTTAATTAGATCAAGACATCATCAATGAACACAATGAAAAACTAGTCCAATAACTCATGGAAGATAGATTTAATGATCCCCATGAACATGTTTTGCACATTCAATATGTCCAATGACATGACCATAAACTTGAAGTGCCCATACTTTCACCTGAAGGTAGTTTTTTGGATATCCTCATCTTTCACCCTAATCTGGTGATATCCCGACCATAATTAAGAATTAAAAAACTAACTATCCCCAATCAACTAGTGAAAAATATCATAAATATTTTGAAGGTGGTAAAGGTTCTTGATCTTTACCTGATTCAACCTCTAGTAATCTATACACAACCTCGGACCACCATCCACCATATTGGAGAAAAACACTGGTGCACCCCAAGGATGCACATTGGGTCAGATGAAACCCCTCTAAATCAGATCATCCACCAATAACCTCAACTCATGCAGCACTTTAGGTGCTATTATATAGGGATTCATTGAAATCAGAAATGAACTCAGATACAATTCAATCCAAAACATAACATCACGTCATGGGGGAAGGGTCATAACCACATCTAAGAAAACATCCACAAACTCCTCCACAACCTTAGGAACATCCTCCGCCTAATCTTCCATAAAAATCTCTATAAAATGTAAAAAAAGAGGCTCCACTTTCCATTTACCCATCAAATAACCCCAATCACCAATGAATTCAACTCATTGGCCATCCACATCGGAAAACAAAACTATCCTCTAGAAGTATTTTATGACTACACACAGGGAATACAACCATTCCATCCCAAGAATAATATCACATAGCTATATTTACAATAATAATAAGTCTCCCACCAACTAATGTTTCCCCATCACTAGTATACGTCCTTAGAAAACATCAAACAAAGTAGCCCGACCTCCAACTAGTGTAGATAACACTTGTGGCAATGGAAATATCCCCATTTCTAGTACCAAATCACTAACCAAAGTAAGATAAATAAATGCGTTCAAGGATCCTAAATAAAATAAAGAACAAATAAGAGTAGATGATGAAGTGATCATACCTCTAAAAACCTCTGGCCCTGCTAGCATTGTTGCCTCCAACATCTACATTTAACAACACCCATCTCTTCTACCTCTCTACTATTTACCCCCATAGCTACACTTCTACCTAGGTACCTATGGAAGGGAACCATAACAAGTTTTTCCTTTACCAAAAAAATATACCCTAGACTATTGAACAACCACTTTCCATCACTACCACTAAAACGTTCTCAAAAGAAAACTATTGCTACTTTCAAAAAGGGGCATGAATACCCATATGAAAATTTCATCCCTGAGTGGTTAGAAAATGCACCTAGAACTGTCCATATCCTCCCTAAACATAGCATGAAAATCAAAGGCCCCCAAATGGGTACTCTGGTACCACCTACTCCACGAAACACCCTTCTAGACGCTATATTAAGTCTTAAATCCCAATTAAAGCATCCTTTCAATGACCTTGTATTTATTTTCCACCTACTTGTGTGTAGGAAGTGTAAACAGAGTGACAGCGTACCTAATCACTGAGTGCACAGCCTCTTCCAGATGCCAAACTCTAGAATCCTTATCTAAAAATACATCTAGAGAAAATAAAACGAGGTCCTTAAACCAAATCCTAACCCGCCACACACTTAGGATTCCCTAATGAAGGGAGAGAAACACCTTCCACTTTTCTACCTTTCTTATTGATGAAAATAACTCTGAATGGATCTACTTCTAAAATTCCATCCATAACACATCTTACACCTTTGAGTCACCTAGAAAGAACATCCTCCACTAATGCATATCTCCCCACAACTGACTAACTTTCAATGGAACCCACAACTTAGCACAATATTGAATTAGACAAAAATTAATCCTGATCTCCTCCAACCAATTTTTTTTCTACACATCTGATACACTATTCTGATACATTCCCAAACTCTTATACTAAAATTCATGAAAATATTTATTCCATGCCTCATCATCCTCTATCAGATTGATCATTCGATGATTAACCGGGTCAACCTTCCGAATCTCAATTGTCTAAGCTACTCATGGATGTTGACAAGGAGCCTTTCTTATAAATTAAGGAGAATACAATAATATCGGTAGCATAGAATTTTATCACAGTATTATATAATTAATTCATATTAATTTCCTAAAATCAGCCAATTAATACATGGACACAATAAATCATGATTCATTTACCTCTCCTTGGTCTCTATCCTATAAACAGATCCACCTCACTTTTCCATTAAATAAGCAAAGTGCCCATGCACTGGATCATTAGGGGCCAAAAAATATCATTTCTTAATTGGTCTCCCCAACTTATGTCATGAACCAATATCAACTGACACATTTTCCCTACCACATTGTGAAATCCTCATAGTCCCTAACTCTAAACTCAACTATATCTGTCAACCAAGACATATGTACTACTCTATCAAGACCCCCTCCCTCCAAATATACCCATCCTGGGATGACAATGAAAGAAGATAGATAATGACCCATAATTTCAACCTCAAGTAAGCCCTGGGTTGGTGATACGAACTGAGGTATACAAATCTCAAACATGTTAGGCATTACCCTCTATTAATATAAGATCAAGATATAGGATAAACAACCACCATGAAACTTATACATATAATATAAAATTAAACACAAAACCATCCCATAATACATGAACAATGTAAATATATACATTAGGATTATCTAAAGTAAATTACTAAAAGACAAGTCCTATAGTAGTGACTTAATAAAATATCCAACCCTAAGCTATAAATGTCTATCTGGGTCCTCAAATTCCTCCTGAAAACCTAAAAATAGTTTATATACATAGGTTGAGCATACAAGTATACTCAGTAGGATTTTACCCAAGGTCTCAAGTGATCATGTGAAAATAGAATACTAATGTGCCACTGAACAAACAACAGAACCAACAAGAACCAAAACAAGTCAACTAACCAATATCATCCTCACCATGACTTGCTCACCAAACCATGAATCCAATATAGTAATATAGTATCGTAAACATAACAAGTCACCCCTTGATACTTCCCCACTGATTTTATTATCTCGAACCCCAACATCAAAAATCATATTCTCACATCCCTTCCATACATATCACATCACAACCGCATAACATAACATCTCACCTGAAGACCCCTAGGACATCTCTAATGTGGTTTGGAATGCATCCCTACATACCCCACCCTCGTAAGATCTAATATCTAGTGATAGCATTAGTAATCATTACATCACATTACATATTGCCTGAAAACACTTGGTCCAACACTCCTAGGTAATCTCCAACACCAACCCATATCATCACTGCTGTATGAAGAGTGGGTAATAGGGGTTAAAAATTCATCTATACCACCACTAACTTGGATGTTGGGAAAAACACCCAAAATACAAAAAATCTAAGAATTTTTAAGTTTATCCAAATTGGGTGGGTGTTGAATGTGCTGTTGTGACACGTCAAATTTATTATGATTTTAAGGTTGATTTATAGTCTAGGGAAAACCCTAGTTCATCTCTCTAGGAGTGTTGGTGGTTTTAGAGTGTGTGTTTTTAATAAAGATTACTAAAATAGGGGTGGTTTTGAAAATAGTTTTAAAAATAAAATGACTTAATTAAAGATTTTAATAGATGATAAGGAAAGGCAGTGTTATATAATTATGAGAGAAAATGTTTTATTGTGAATTCACTACACACTTTAAAGTTAATAATTCTTGGAGATTAATTTAGGTTTGGAGTAATTCTTTGGTTGAAATTAATTAGAATCCCGATTAATTCCTAAGCCTTTATTTTATTGCTTAAAGAACCAAACCTTGACACAACAATCATATTGTCAAGTTCCATAACTTATACATGGAATAAGATCTTCCCAGACATATTTAAATCTCAAGAATATGGGTATGAAAAGTATTCTGATGATGTCCAATTGGAACAACACAAGTCACACACTCAAAACCTCACACCGATCAGTTATAAATTAAGAGTATCTCAATCACATGCATCAGAACAAGAATTAAAATATATAATTATATAAGATACATGGAAGGAAATGTTTTCACACCCAAATTAATCCAAACCAGTAGTTAAAATAATAATCAGAACTCCCTTGAAATGTGCGTATCTCCCTCACAACGAATGCCCACCGTTTAGCTCGACATCGGGAGGAGTTAGCTTGGGTGGAACTTCTTCTTCATTATTGATCCACTTATAAGGATAGGGGACTCCAGAACTTCAAGGATTGAGACAATACTCCTCTAGGAATTCATAATGGTAGAGCTTCACTTCTTGGCTGAACTTACAAATTAGGTTCCCATGGTGCCTTTTTATAGCCAAAACGGGACATGGTTTTGGGTACCCTGTTTTTGAGATACCACTTGTGTCTCAGTTTTGGAATAGTATAAATCTATATCACGACTTGACCAAAAGAGAATAGTTTTTTACGTCCTCTTGAATGTCTCCCTTTCAAATTTGGAGTCCATTAGACAACTGTATTGGGAGATATGATCAAAATACCAAAACAAACTTTTGAATTTGGGAAGATTTTGTCCCTTGGACAGAATGGTTTAGATGGGCCACTAGATGGCCAAATTCGGATTAGTTTTCTTAATAAGAGTTCTATACCATGATGTTTTGGATAGGCCCACAAAGTTTCATCCCATTTGATGCACATAATTTTCTTACTGATCAAAATAGTGGACAGATGTCCATAGGATGCCATATAGTTTGTCCTATTCTTCTTCTGGATGATCTCTGGGGCACCAAATCGCCTTCACCTTGAATGAAAATATAAAAACATGTATAATTTCACTTTTTAATAGTAATAAACATTAATTCATTGAATAAAACATGAAGTGAAATTTATTAATATATTTTTAATATTAATTACAAAACTAGTTTAAAACAACGATGTAAGGGTGGAATTGAATAGTTAATCGCTATGCAATCAGGTGCATATAGAAATAACATAAAATATATGATATATAGATAGAACACAATACCCAACCTATGGGTTCACAAAAACCTCACTAACACACACCAGCATTTCATCACATGTCAACAGCCACAATAGATTCCACCAATAAATTCATCTCACCACAAAACCCCCACACAATCCCTATAATCCCACTTAGATTTATGATCTCATCATTTTTTAGGATTAACAAGTTTCCACAAACTCCCATTTACAAGCCATTTTATTACATGTTTACATATCTTGTTTATTCATTCATTTTGTTTGTACCAATGAACACATATTAATTCAATCCCAATCTTAATTAATTTACAAACCCATTATATTCACTTTAATAATTATAATTTATTCCATACTAATCAGGTGACTAATATAACCACACTACATAGCAACTCACTCATTACAAAACAACAACTGCCACAACACCACATCATCCAATACAACCTGTCGTAACAACCACCCATCTCAACCACTGCACCTCATAACTGACCATGTTGTCATGAAACGTCAAATTGACTATGATTTTAAGGTTGATTTATAGTGTAGGGAAGACCCTAGGTCATTTCTCAAGGAGCATTTATAGGTTTAGAGTATGATTTTTCAATTAAAATTACAAAAATGGGGGGGGGGGTGAATTTGAAAACATTTTAAACAAAATAACTTAACTTAAAGAGTTTAATAGTTGAAAAATCAATTTTATTTTGAAAAATAAGAGATAAAGGGGTCATTTTTATTTCACTACACAAATTTCAAGTTCATTTTTCTTATATATTCATTTAGTTTTGGAGTAATTCTTCGATTGAAATTAATTTGAATCCCAATTAATTCATGAGCCTTTATTTCATTGCTTGAAGAAACAAACCTTGACATAACAATCATATTTTAAAGGTTCAGAACTTATGAATGAAATAATATCTTCTAAACAAGATTAAAATTTCAAGAAATTGGGTATGAAAATGATTCTTCTGTTGTCCAATCAGAACAACACAAGTCACAGACTCAAAACCTCACACCGTTCGATTATAAATTAAGATAAAATCAATCACATGCATCAAAAAAAGCATTAAAATAAGAAATAATTTAATATACATGGAAATAAATGTTTTAACAACCAAATCATTGCAAAATATTAGCTAATATATGCATTGGAACTCCCTTGACATGTTTGTAGCTTCCTCACAATGAACGCCCACCATTTAGCTCGACATTGGGAGGAGGAGGAAGCTTGGGTGGAACTCCTTCTTCATTATTGATCCCCCTATGAGGATAAGGTACTACATAAATTCTAGGATGAAGATGAGACTCCTATAGGACTCCAAAATGGCATATCTTTTCTTCTGGTTCAAACTTTCAAATGAGGATCCCAAGATTCCATTTTATAGGCAAAGTTGAAGGTGGTTTTGGGCACAGAGATTATGTAAAGCCACTTGAACCATTGTTTTCAGTGGGTAGAAAGTATTATATCGATTTGAAAAAAAATCAAAAAGTTGTTTCCCAACCTATTGAATATCTCCACCGAAGGTTTGGATTCATTTTGGTACCTACAGCTATAGATATGGATAGATCACATCAGACAACTTTTGACTTCATGGAGATTTGGTGTGCTGGACATATCAGTCAGGATGGGACACCAAATTGTCAAATTAGACTTGGGTTTCTCCATATGAAATGTAGAAAATTTAATTTAGGACTATTAAAAAAAATATCAGCCCATTTTATTACAAGGTTTAGTAGTATTGTGTAGTTTAGTCCACTTGTGTGCTTGGATCCTGTGTAGATTGACCCATTTCCCTTGAACTTCATTATGGGCCCTCTAAATCACCCCCACCTTAAATGAAATTATCAAAACAAGTAACATTGAGCTTTTTAATAGTGATAAACAAAAAACAATTTAATCTAACATGACGTTAAATTTGTTATTATATTTGGAATTTACAATACAAATTTAGTGTAATACAATGGTGTAAGGGTGAAAATGAAACAGTGAATCACAGTGCAATCGCACCCCCATACCTAAACATTTTCTCTCCTTGGAAAAGTCACATTTATAGAAATTATTCATATAGATATTTATAACATCATAAATATTTAACATTAAATGAAAATTTAATTCCTGATAGAAATGTGATCAGATCAAAAATCACACCAAGGAGTTATTGTCAGTGAGCATGGAAAAAGGAATCTCAAAAAATGTATCAGAATGAAATTACAATAGATGCATGATACCAATCGGAAAAAATAATTCAAAAGTTAATCATGTCACTAATTCTCCAAGTGTGTGTATGAAAACCATTTCAAGATATTCTTTCAACTTTATATCAATTAAATATAAGAGATTTTAATAATTGTATACTTACAAGATCTTTTCTACTTAACCTGCCCTTCATCCTTTATAATCAAATTTCAAGACCCACTCACTTAATAATTCCTAGAATTTAAACCTAAAGATCTCAACCTAGATATCCCCATATGTTTTAAATTTCATCACTCCCCTCATTTATTATTTTTTTCAAAGGTTTCCCTTGGAACAAATCTCACACTCTTCTCTCAACCCATGTTTGATCTCCTCATGGAACTAATTGTAATAGTTATGATAAGATAAAAAGTCAATGAAGGGTGGTTTTGGACTTGGCCACGACACAACCCATTTTTTTATTTTTTGAGGGCGTACAACATTCGGATAATAGGTACACACACATAGGTCAATCTGGTATAGTAATAAAATAGATCTGATGAGGAACTAATGTATAGAGAAATCATTATGAAGGTTGAGAAAAATTAACCTAACTTATATTTAACTTCCATTAATTAAGAAACTTTCACACTTCATTGTTGGGTGCAAAGATGTATGGAGAGTTTAAGTGAAACAATTTTCCCTTAAACTATTCACACAAAGAATTCAATTCTTTCCAAAAGTTTCAAATGGATACAACCATTTATACCATCGAAAAACAAAAAAATTTCAAGATAAAGTCACACCATAGTATTGAATTCTTGCTAAAATTCACATTTCATAAAAAAAATCAAATGTTAAAACAACATGAAATATGGAAATTCCACATGAATTTTTAATAAATTCCATTATTAAACAGGCATCATTTTTCATGATAAAGTGGGTATAAAAAATAATATTTTGGAAAAAAGTGAGGGGGGAAATAGGGGGAAAGTGAAAATACTATTTAGTAAGCTAAAATGTGAAAAAGAAGAAAGATAATGAAAATTCCTAACTAACCCATGTATATACTCATCCCCCCTTACCTAGAGTGTGCAGTGTCCTCACCGTAATAAAATAGAATGTGGGAAGTAAGGATAAAACCCGATGGGTGTCATTGGTATGTTGATTCTTGAACATGGAGTTCCTCCATTGAGAACTCTAGAATGGATTTGTGGAAGTGTTTTAGCTACTGCCCATTGATAATGAAGTTTTTCTTGGTTTATTCATTTTGAACCTAAAAAACACTAAATAGAGATACATTAGTAACATTTTATGGTCCAAACCAGCGGGAACAAAGCTTACCTAGATGAAACTTCAGCCTTTCATTGTAGATAAGGACGTTATTCCCAATGTGAAATTGAAAATGAATGATGAGATGGTCATAGGAATCCTTGGTTCACTCCTTATAAATCTTGCAGTTCACATATACATCTCTTATCGTTTACTCTAGCTCCTAAATCTACAACATCCTTTCAGAACCTATACCAAAAAGATTAGAATTTCATTTTTTATGGCCTAGTAGGTCTGGTTCTCAATCTCAACAGGGAGGTGACAACTCCTTCCAAACACAAGTCGATAGGGTGACATTCCAATGGTAGTTTTAAATGCAGCACAATAAGCCCATAATAAATCATCATGTCTTAGAATCGAATCTTTTCTATTAGGTTGAACCGTTTTTTGAAGAATTTTTTTACCTCTCTATTCAACACATCGTCTTTACCTTTGGATTGTAGGTGATATGCAGTAGACACTCTATGCCTTACCCCATACCGATGAAAAATATATTGCATTGTTCGGTTGCAGAAATGAGAACCCTAGTCACTGATGATGAACCTAGGTAATCTAAACCTACAAAAAAATTTGGTTCTTAGAAACTCCACAATAATCTTGTATTCATTAGTCCTTATATCTTACACCTCTACCAATTTTAAAACATAATACACTTCCAGTATAATATAAAAGTTTCCAAATGAATTGGGGAATGGTCTCATAAATTCAATGCCCCACACATCAAAAATGTCATGGAAGATCAATGGTCGTTGTGGAATTTCATTTCTTTTAGATACATTCCCCATTCATTGACAGTGAGGACAATATTTATAGAAATCATGGGCATCCCAAAAAAATTTTTTCCAGAAGGGACCATAATCAAGGACCTTGTGAGCAGTCTGTTGGGGACCAAAGTGGCCCCCACAAGCAAAAGTGTGGCGGAACCTAAGAAAAGAGTGAAACTCTCTATCGGGAATACAATGCTTGATGACTTGATCACTACATGTGTGAAAAAGTTAGGGGTTATCCCAAATGTAACAATGAGACTCATGTTTTATATGGTTGGCCTGTTTTTTTGAAATCCGCAAGAATGCAAGATGCTACCAAATAATTTACAATTTTTTTATACCAAAGAAGAACATATTGTACTCGATACAATTGATTATCTGGAAACATGTCATTTATGGGAATACAGGGGGATGAGCCAATGTCTGGGGATGGATGAATCCTATTGATATGGTCATCCACCGCATTCTATACTCCTTTTTTATCTCATATTTCTAAATTGAATTCTTGAAGGATGATCTTCCAGCGAATGACACATGGTTTGGCTTCCGATTTCTTAAGGAAATGCAGGAGGGATGCATGGTATGAGAACACAATAACTTTGGACCCTAAAAGGTATAACCTGAATTTATCCAAGGTAAACATAATGGAAAGAAATTATTTTTCAGTTGTGGTGTATTTTTCTTGGGCATGGTCCAGTATACATGAGGCATAGGCTATGACTTGTGGAGCTCGATCGACCATTTGTGATAAGACTTCTCCAACTACATAGTTGGAGGCATCATACATGATCTCAAATGGTAAATCCCACCAAGTTAGTTAGATTAATGGGGGTGATTTGAAACTCCATTTTACCTTATTAAAATATTCCTCACATTTTTTATCAAAAACAAATTCTTTTTCTTTTTGGAGCAATCAGGAGAGGGGAGTTCAATGTTGCTAAAGTCGCGAATGAAATGATGATAAAATCCAACATGACCTAGGAAAGACTGCACATCCCGTACATTTTTTAGGAAAGTTAGGGATGAAATGACATACAATTTTGATTTATCTAATTGGATATCATACCTAGAAATGACATGTCCCAAACCTATACCTTTTTGCACCATGAAATGGAATTTATAACAATTTAATTCGAGATTCTTTTCAATACAGTGACATAGAACTGAACCAAGACTACTCAAACATTAATCAAATTATGATCCATAAGTAGTGAAATCATCCATGAATACTTCCATGAAATTATCCAGGAGATCTGAAAAAATACTAACCATCCATCGTTGGAAAGTACTCAGAGCATTGCACAGACCAAATGGCATCCTATATGAAAATGTGCTAAAGGGGAAAGTAAAGGTCATCTTTTCCTGATCCTCAGGGGTAATATGGATCGGAAAGTATCTAGAATACCCATCAAGGAAATAGTAATGGGACTTCCATGATAGCCACTCTAGAATTTGGTCAATTAATGGAAATAGGAAATGGTCCTTCCATTCGTGTTGATTTAGTCAGCAATATTCTATACAGACATTCCAACTATTCTTCACACGAGTTGGAACCAATTCCTTATTTTCATTTTTTATTAAAGTAAGACCGATTTTTTAGGAACCACTTGTACTATACTGACCCATTGGTTATCAGAGATGGGGTAAATGATTCTTGTATCCAATAATTTTTTACCTCATTTTTAACAAAATCTAGTAGGTTTGGGTTTATTTGATGTTCTGAGTACCTCACTAGTTTAGCCTCATCATTTAAAAATATATAATGTGTGAAAATTGATGGGTAAATACCAAGAATTTCAGTAAGTGTCCATTCCAAATCTTTTTTATACTCCCTCAAAAGTTCAAGCATTTGAAATTCATGCTCAAGAGAGATTGAACTAGCAATGATGAGAGGAAAATTGTTTCCATTATCAAGATATGAATATTTTAAATCTTGAGGCAGTTGTTTTAGATCTAGTTCAGGGGGATTTTGGATTGATGAGAGTGTGTGTGAAAGTGAGAGGTCACTAATCTCATATAATTTCTCAATGGTATCATCATCAGATGATGAATTATCTTTTACAAGATTAGTTGTATCATTGATGGTCATGTGATCCTTAATGTTCAAGAAATAATTAGTTAGAAAACCCACATGATATTTTTATATAATAGTACAACATTCAATGAATGATTCATTACCTAACATTTAAATCAATGATTAAAACTCAAAAAGGGGATTAGGAGAATGAAAAGAATTTTTTTTAGGGGATGGGAGTACATTAATTGAATTAACATGGAGAGAGAGAGAGAGGAATGTTCTTATGAGGGGTGTTTCATGGCATCAGGGATATTGAAGTGGGCAATGTCACCACCAAACTCCATCGATAATTTAAAATTGTGGACATTAATTATTGTTTTGGAAGTTTTTAAGAAGGTTATCCCAAATATAATCGGGGCATGTCCATTCATCTTATCATTTTCCATTTTAAGCACATAAAAATAAGTGGGAAAAATTAATACTTTCACCCTCACAAGAACATCCTATAACACACCAGAGGGGAGTGATGTACACCAATTTTATAATTAAACAAAAATTATAGTGGGATTAAGTTCTCCAACCTATAATGATGAGTAAATCGAGTGAGGCATCAAATTTATAGAGGCACCCAAATCAATCATAGCATTGGAAAAGGAATAATCCCCTATGGTGCATAGAATTGAGAATGTTCTCGGATCATTGTATTTGGTAGGAAGTGATGGCTCTATCAATGATAAGACATTCCTCTCTAGCATCACCTTCTCATCACCTTGAATTCTCCTTTGGTGTGTATAGATCTCCTTCAGAAACATGGCATATCTTAGAATTTGCTTCATGAAATCAATCATGGGGATGTTAACCTACACTTTTTTGAAAGTTTACAATATTTACTTATCAAGTTTAGTTTAATTTTTTTATTGGTAAGGTGTCCATTTGGGGAAATGGAATATGAATGGTTGGGGTAGGTGACTCATCATTAGACACACTCTTTCCTTTGGAAGGGCTTCTCTCGGGATAATAATTTTATTCTCTTGGATAATTTTCAGAAGATGGGATGGTGGTTTCCTAAGGATTTGATGAATTTAATGGAGGGTTAATTTGGGTTTTAAGTTGTTTCCCACTCCTAATGGTGATGTAACTAAAATTTCCCTTGTCTATAGGGCTAACTACTAGTTGATAGGCTAGTTTACCCGACCCATGTCATTGAATTTCCCCCAAAGAGTTAGATAGTTGGACTAATTGGGTTTTTAGGTCTTGTATCGATTCTTGGGTGGTTTTTTGGAATTTTAGATTGTTAGAAGCCATTTGTTTCATCATATCTTATAGGCTAGGCTCCGATTTTGGAGGGGTGATTGGAATGGCCTTTTTGGTGGTTGGGTATTTCACGGTGGTGGTGGTGGATGATTACTCTACCTCAATTGGTTCCATTGTTATTGAGGTTTGTTTGAATACCCCCTTTCCTATAATCATGGTTTTCTTTCCACCTAGGGTTGGATGGATAGTATGGTTCTTTCATAAAGGGTTGGTTATATGGGAGGCTTGGAAATATTGTCTCACAACTCTCAGAAGTTTATCTCAATTGAGGACATTGGTCAGAGTAGTGGGTGTCAGAAGAATATATACCACAATGGATGGGAGGAGGATATTGGGATTTCCCTTTGGAAAGAGAAAGTTGTTGAATAAGGGTGCTTACCTCTTCAAACTACGTGTCCACCTTCTTCTCAAATTCAGTAATTTTTACTTCATGGACACATAAAATGGGTACACATGACCATGAACCAAATTGTTGAGTATTTTGTGCCATGTTCCTTATTAGGGTTCTTGAAATAATTGGGGTTTTATCAAATAGTGCACCACCTACAATATAATTAATCATGTTTCGATCAATAAGAATTAAACCTTCATAAAAATACTTAATTAAAAGTTTATAACTTGCTTGGTGGTGTGGGAAACTTGAACATAACCTTTTAAAGAATTACCAATATTCATGTAATGTTTCCCCTTGTTATTCCTTATACAACAAATTTATTTCCTTATAGTTATATTTCAAAAGGATGGGAAATAATTTTCTTGGAAAACACATTTCATGTCTTCCAAACCTCTAATTGGTGAATTAACATAGTAAATCCAATATTTTTTAGTGTATTCTAATAAAAATGGGAATGATATAATATTTACTTGTTCTTAATCCACATTAGTAGGTTTTAATGTAGAACACAAAGTATGAAATTATTTTAAGTGCTTATGTGGATCTTCTCCCATGATTCCATGGTATCTTGGTAATAAGTGAATTAACCCAGATTTTAGTTCAAAATTGGGTGCCTCACCTAGTATTTGAATGTAAGTGGGTTGGATATCCACATCAGTAGAGGTTGGTATAGGATATACCCCAGGTCGTCTCTCAAGGATCATTTATAGGTTTAGAGTATGAATTTTAAATAAAAATTACTAAAAAGGGGTGAATTTGAAAACAGTTTAAAGAAAATAACTTAACTTAAAGAGTTTAATAGTTGAAAAAAAAAGTGTATTTTGAAAAATATGAGATAAATGGGTTGTTGTGATTTCAATACACACATTTAAATACCATTGTTCTTAGATATTCGTTTAGGTTTGGAGTAATTATTTGGTTGATATTAATTGGAATCCCGATTAATCCCTAAGCCTTTATTTCATTGATTGAAGAACATAACCATGACATAAAAATCATATTGTCAAGGTAAAGAACTTATGCATGTTATAAGATCTTCCAAAACAAATTGAAATCTTAGGAATTTGGGTAAGAAAAGTATTCTTGTGTTGTCTAATTAGAACAAAACAAGTCATGCACTCAAAACCTCACACTGATCGGTTAGAAATTAAGATAAAATCAATCATATGCATAAAAACAAGCATTAAAATAAGAAAAAATTTAAGATACAAGTAAAGAAATGTTTTAAAACAAAAATAACTCCAAAACAATAACTAATATATGATTTAGAACTCCCTTGACATGTGTGTATCTCCCTAATAACAAATGCCCACCGTTTAGCTCGACATCGGGAGGAGGAGGAAGCTCGGGTGGAATGCCTTCTCTATTCTTGATCCACCTATGAGGATACGGGCATCTAGAACTTCTAGGATGAATAGGATACTCCTATAGGACTCCAAAATGTAAGATATTTTCTTCTGGTTCTAACTTGAAAATGAGGATCCTAAGCTTCCATTTTATAGGAAAAGTGGAAGGTGCTTTTGGGAACATAGATTATGTAAAACCACTTGGACCATTGTTTTCGGTGGGTAGACAGTCATGTAATTCTTTGAGAAACACTAAAATTATTTCCCCACCTCTTGAATATATCCATAGAAATTTTGGCTACATTTTTACACCTACATCTCGAGATATGGACATATCACAACACACCACTTTTGACTTCGTGAAGATTCAGTGTGCTGGAAAGATTAGTATGGATGGGAAAACAGATGGACAAATTAGACTTGGGTTTATTTGTATGAAATTTAGAACATTTAATTTAGGACCCATCCAAAAACTATCATCCCATTTGGATCCACATTTTAGTAGAAATATTTATTTGATTCCACTAGTGTTCTTGGATCCTACATAGTTTAACCCATTTTTCTTGAACTTAATCATGGTCCTTCCAAATCACCTCCACCTTCAATAAAAGTATCAAAACAAGTAACATTACCCTTTTTAACAGTGATAAACACAAAATAATTGAATCTAACATGAGGTGAAATTTGTTATTATATTTTAAATTTACAATACAAATTCAGTTTAATACAATGGTGTAAGGGTGAAAATGGAAAAGTGAATCGTGGTGTGATTAATAACCATCACACATCACTATGCACATCACAATTGCTACACATCACCATTACACATCAAAACTAACACACATCATCATCGCAAACCACAACCACCACACCACATCATAGAAAAACATCAACTCACAAATTCCCACATCATACCCTTTGCCATCACCATCCACCACATCACAACCCCACACACTACACAACCCATATGGTCAACACAATCACTAAACAACAGTCAAAACCACACAAGGAAGCACAAAAAGAATAAAATCACACCAAAACAACAAATTATAGATTCCAAAACTAATTTATGGTATTTTAACACATTACTTATTTATTTAGCATGGGTATTATCACACAAGCCATGTTTCCCTAGGATACCACTTCATTGGCCACATATATATTCATTATACTTCTATCTAGGGTGAAATGAAACAACAACATAACAAGGGCCTCATAAAACGTCATCTTCACCACACACAAGTCTCCCAAAAACTGTTATTTTCAGTATTGGAAATAATCAAGCCCAACACATCACTGATAACATCAAATCAATAAATGTATAGGATTACTCCTTGTTCCCATCAATTTCATGTTTTCTAATTAATCATCTTTATTAAGTTAACCCTTAATATCCACCCAAAGGAAGGAAAAATATTAAATCCCCACACATTTAATATAGAATGGGAAAGAATGAGGATACCCTACCTCAAAGAAGCTTTTCTGATCCACTGTGAAACATAGGGTGAAGAAGAAACATCCCGGAAACAAATACCACAAAAGGAAAACCTAAATCAATCTGAATTATACCAAGGGGATACCAAAAATTCATCCCAACACATATTGAACCAAAGAAACAACACCATAGTGAATCCCTAAAAGAATAATGGGATAAAAACATAGTAAAAGGGAAAATAACTCACCACTAATTGCTAACAACCAACCATCGCAACCCATAAATCAATGTAGGGAGAAAGGGGCTAGAGTATCTCCCATACCCGCCCATGGTTCTCCCAAAACTGAAAGAAAAAAAGTATAGTATGAGAGGTTTCATCCAAGAAATAACCTTATTACTAGGTTTTAAGTCTCCCTATTCATAGCATGAATTACATATTCACATTATGAATTCCATGAGTTCTATGGATTATAATTCATGAATCTAATTCAGAGCTTGAATTATTCATATCTTTGGTTTCCAAAAAAAATCTTGGCACCTTGTCCTGAATAAAATTGCATCATGAATTTCAATTTCATGATATGAATTTCATGGGGTTTGTGGATTACACATCATGAATTCACCAACCTCACATGCCATGAATCACCAATTCACGATGTGAATCTATTTCACCTCGTTAGACACCTCTAGCAATACTCTTGAAACTCCAAAACTATAAATCCTTGTCAACCCTCCTTTAAAACAACTCCAACCACAAAACTAGAAAAATAATGTTCTAGGAAGGAAAAAGTTTCTACATGGACTATGTGTTTGGATTCTTAGTTTTTCAGAAGGTAAAGGATGAAAGATAACATCACAATGGAGTCTTGAAATCTCTACATATACCTATATAGAAGTGGGATAATATTATAATGGAATTTGTCATTAGAATTAAAAATACTCCAATGAAAAATGATGCAATATGGGTAATTATTGATCACATTACCAAGTTTTTTCATTTCTTAGAAATTAGGTAAGATCTACCCCATGATAACTTTTTTGGTATCTAAATCAAATAAATCATGAGACTTCACACTTCACCTCTATCATTTTTATCTAATCATGACACTTGGTTCACATAAAAATTCAAGAAGAGTCTTAAAAATGATCTAAACATATAAGTACATTTAATCACCGCCTATCATACCCAAACTAATTAGAATTCTAAAGGAGTATTCATACATTGAAAGACATATTGATATCATTTTCTATTGTATTTCAATGAACATTGGTTTAGTATATACATCCGGTTGAATTTTTATACAATAATAACCTGCATTCAATAATTCATATGGCATTGTATGAAGCATTGTATGGGAAGATATTTCATACTCCATCTTGTTAGGAAGAAGTTGGAGAATGGAATCTAGTAGGCCCAGAACATTTTTAAGATACAACTATAAAATTATGAACTATTCATAATCATATCAAATAAATTCAAATAATACAAGAGTTATGATGATAATTGAACGAAGGGATTATAATTTCAAGTAGGGGATCATGTATTATTAATGTTTTCCCCATGGAAGGGAGTTTTATGATTCCATAAAAAGGGTAAGTTAAGCCTTGGGTACTTGGTCCTTTAGAAATTATAGAGATAATTATAGTTATATCTTACTGATTGGCTATGCCACCCAACCTTTCTAATGTTCATGATGTCTTCCATGCTTCATAAATGAGGAAATACATGTTGGATCCAACACATATAATCACATATGAGATAATTTAGTGGGAACATTTATTTAATTATAATGAATATCCAATCGTAATTCTTGACACCGAAGATAAATTTTTATGGAATTAGACAAATAAATTAGTGAAAGTCCTTTAGAGAAATCACAAACTAAAGGAGGAAACAAGGGAGACTGAAGAAGATATGAGTAAGAAACACCCACATTTTTTAAATATATAATGTATAAACCAATTTTTAGGAATAATTTATTTAAGGACGGATAATGTAAAACCCAAGACCCTACTATAGCACGTAAACACTACAACCTAAAACTATTACACAATACGCACTCTAAAGTGCCTTTATTCATTACTATATTAAAAAGTTAAATATATAAAATTATATAATTAAAATTTTATAAAAAATATTTAATCCTTTTATTAATCATGTTAAAATCAACTTATGGTAATTATTTTTATTTTTCTAAAATAATTGATTTTTAGCTGAATGGTGATATTACTATTTTTACTAATAACATAGATTTTATGAAATTATCATAGAATTAGTATGACTTTAAAACTTATAACACATTTTACATAAAAAATAATTTTTATAGGGGTAAAATTATTTATTTAAAAATACTATTTTTAATTTTAAAAACTCATACTTAACTTTTGAAAACTTAATAACTCTTTTATTCTAATAAGATATATTTTCTTTCTTTTATTTTAATTAATTTTTTCACATGTTGTACTTTTATTATGAATTTCATATAAATAAATATAACTATTATTAGTTAAATAATAAACCAATAAATGTAATTTATAACAATAATATGAATAATTTTATTATAGACATAATTTTTATGCTTAAAAATACACTTTTCCTAAAAATGTTTTTTTCACATTACATGTGATAATATTAAACTTAAGTTTTATCACCCATAAAGATTTTATTTTATAAAATGGTGTATATATTTTAAATCATAAATTTAAAATTATTTAATAAGTCTAATTTTATTTTCAAGCATGAAATTATGTTACTAAGGTTAATGATTAATTACCACGATAAAATTGAAATCATTATTTACAAATAATTAATTTTATAAAAGTTATATAAATTTTATCTAAATAAACTAGATTGATGAATTTTGAATTATGACTCTAATATGATATTTAAACATATAAAAAAATATATAAACACTAATTCAATTAATTATTAATAGTAAATAAGAATAAAAACACTTAATGTATAAAAAAACATTTTCCTAAAAAATATTTTTTCCATATATATTTTGTTTTAATTTTAAAGTTAATTTTCAAAAATTTATAAATTGAATTATATTAAATGGAGTTCAAATTTGGATTCATCGCATATAAACTTTCTAATAAGTTTCGTCTTATATTTTTAGTAAAACAATAGCTACCATGGTTAATATTTAATCCAGACAATAAGGGTTAAAATGGGTAACTTAAAGAGGAAAAAAATTTCTTAAATAGATTGACCCTTATACCTTATAAAATACCTTTTATATGTTTTAAATTTGAACCTACATGTCATTCCAATATCTTCTCACTGAACCTACCTAACTCCCATGTAATTCCAATCTTACCACTTACCCAACATTAGTTTCTGAAGAAAATTACATATTTTTCATCTATAAACGGAGATCACTTCCACTCATTATCTAATACCTATCATCTCTGAAGGTAATTGAGCATGATTTTACTCTAATTTTCCTTCTCAAGAGTCCCTATAATGAGTTTCTGAGGTTCTAAAGAGGCCCTATCTAACTTTAAAAAACTATGTAAGGGTTCTCAATCCTTCTCTTTCCTTTTAAATTAAAATTATTTTTTATAATTCCAAGTTAACATAATTATTTGATTTTAATTTTGTTTTATTATATATCATTTGATATGTTCATAAAAATAAACTACTTATCCCTTCTCATTATAACCTTTTTCTTAAGTCGTTATTATACTAATATAGGGGTTTTCCTTCAACCCCATTGATTTTCAATTACAAACCTTTATTATAATATAATCATGCTTGTAATTCCATGGAATTATCATAAAATTTTTAATGAGAAATTACTTATTTACTATTATTATATCCTATTCCTAATATATTAAAATTCCCAAAAATCCAATAAAAATAAAGAGTGTGTTGTTTTCCTAGAAATTACATCCCTATCTAGATACTAGAAAGAGGATACAGATATGGCTCAAATTCACCTTAGGGTAATCACACTATAAAGTGATAGTTGAGTATCAACCTAATATTTACTTAATTCACAATGAGTGGTCCTAATAATTCACACCTTTCTAGACACTCTTGAGAGTATTCTTTGGATAATTTATAAACTCTTTATAAACCATAATAAAAGATTTTCTTATCAATGCTTTAGTCTCCTACCATTGAAAACTATTGAAATCAATTATTATCTTCTATTGATATCCTAGAACTTTTAAAGTACCCTTTTACACTAACTTATCTTTATTTCTTTGATAAGGGTAATTCTTATTACATTGAGAGTACCCAATAGTTTCTAAATTTTTCATTGTATATTATCCTAGATATCTAAATTATTCCATTGAATGGGGAAATGTTTATTTTTTTATTTCCATTATACAGATAGCCATTATTTTGTTTGACCATGAATAGGTAACAAATTCATTAGGTAACATTATATAATGTATTTTTAATTTGAATGATGAATTAATTATACTTAATTAATTATGAGTAATTCCCATAATTATATATCCCCTTGATGCATCAGTATGTATCATGAGATAAACTATCTAGGGTATTTTTATATGTCATACCCATTTACATATGATGTCTTGAAATAGGTCCTTGATGGTATGTTTTTTTTGTTTGTAATTATTAATTCTATAAGTAGGATATAGGTAATTATTAACCATGATTTTTTATTTATTTCCATGTATATATTATTCCATTGGTTTTATTTGATTTTGAAATTATTATGAACATTTGTTTTTTCCAAACTACTTATGTCATGATTATGTTTTGATAGATTCTATTGTACCCTACTCCTTACTGATAATCTGATCTCGCCTTTATTGTTTTTTCATTTTTACAATAAACCTATAAGAGAACTATGTGTAAATGTTTTGTGATATTTTATAATGGATGATAAAGTTCTCATAGTGTTTTTATGTCATATTTTATGTTTTAAAGTGCAATGAGAAAAAAATATATGTATATAGTCATCCAAGACTACTAAAGTATCGGATCTTATAATAAATCTTGTATTAGGTATCAATAATGTAATATTATCACCAAATATAGGTTTCTAGAGACTGTGTTATAACATTAAGGATCATAAAAATTTCATAATCCATACTCTTCAAGTCAAAATACTCAAAATGGACTAAATGGTGAAACACTCATCATATGGTGTAATGATAAAAAAACGATGAGTAATAAGGTATAAAATACTCCCTCCATGAACCCAAGAATTATTCCAACAATATATCAAATTTATAAGAACCAATATATAATCAATTTACTCCCAATTTGATGAATTTCATAATAAAATTCACCGAGAAAGATGCTTCAAATGAAATGGTGAGAGATTAAATTCATATTGAAATGATTTAATTCCACCATGATCTAATGTAAACACTATAAAAATCTTTAACTCATCCATAATAATAAAAATAAGAACAATTTAAGAAATAAAGGTGGTGTAAGGATGAGGGATTATTTTGAATACATTTGATTAACAACACTCAAACCACCTTTCTTTAAGAAGGTGGGTAAGAGAAGGAGTTGAGGATCAACATCCTCCTATATTGTATTAATCTAGAAAATAAAACCTTAGTGTGTTTATTATTTAGAAAATTTGGAATTTACACTTTTTCATTTTTTTTAAAAAAAATCATGGGGACCACTAGAAGACCGGTGGCCCTCACTAGACTCTCAGTGAAAATATCAGTGTCCCAATAGCCTAGCTTGCTTTTGTAACTCACCAAACCTATTTTATTCAATATCTAGTATAATTCCTTCTCTAAACCTTTTATAAACTTTTTAATGTATAATAAATCTATTTAATCTCCCTAAATATAAAAAATATCCTCCCTCTTGATTCTTTGTCAAATTTTTTAAATTTGTACAGGATCTAGTTTCATTAGAGTCTAGCCCTTATCCAAATTCAGTAACACCTAATTACTTGGGTTGTTATATAGATAACCCTAGGATTTGTACACATGGATATTAAATATTTTTATATTAATATTAATTTCATTACACAAATAAATGCCTAAGGACCATAATATTTTAGTGTATTTTTGAAACTTGTAACACAATATTCTAATTTAGTGAAAGATCTTAAAAATATCCCATAAATATCCCCCCATTTAGTAATCTTCACAAAAATTCCTTAATTAAAACCTTTCTTTATAACCTAGGTAAATTAAATTTAAGAAAGGGTGGTCTCAGATGATCAGTAAGGATAAACATGGGAGATAAATAATTATATCATGAACATAAGGGTATGAGAACATGAGCATAACATATGAAAATCATACCCTACATATCAAAGATCAAAAATAGGAATATTGAGTCATGGAATAAATATTGGTAGTTTATAATAAATGAATCATAAGGAAATTAATGAAAATTATTCATGAGAACATAACTTTGGCATAAGACATAGATTTGTGGCGTACACATAAGCATATAAAATCTTATTTAAATGATACCCACCAAGACATTCATAAAATTTTAGTCTTGGAAAAACCACTCATGTACCTACTTCAGGATTGGTATGACCTCCCATGTACCCTCTTTTGGACATGGGATAACCTCCAGTGTACAATTTGAGCTCATATAACAATAATCATTACTCAATTAATTGGAGGTAGATATAGTTACCACCCATAACATAATGAAAATTAAGAAAATTTATGCCACAATATCATAAAACATTCACCATATCATATCCCTTGAAATGAAATGGGTTTCATAAATATTTCATTATATTGTAACTATTGGAAAAGTGACAGGTTTCATAATAATTTCATCATTTCTTCATAGCATACCACATGAAAAATAAGTGGGTTTCATAAGTATTATTTCATGGTATAACCCTTGGAAGATAAATGGGTATCATAAACATCTTGTCATAATGAACCATTTAGATAAATAATAATAATTTTATCCTTGGTTAATATGCCCAGTAAATCATAGGTAACGCCAACGAATGTTATCATAAGTGGAAAATGATTTTTAAAAATAATTTAAAACATTTCTTGATGAAATTATCCTTTTATCTTTGAAAAAAATTCAAAACATAAAACCTTTTCAAAATATTTTTCTTTGAAAATAACCCTGAAAACATTTAAAGAAACTTCAAATAAAATAATGGTCACGACGACGGTAAGTTCTATTCATGTCGTACTTGTTAAAATAAATATTCCTTTAACATTTTTGATAAAATCCAAATGAGAATAGTTTGGAAAATGAAATAAATATTCCCTTAAAATAGTTTTTATAAAAATTAAATCATGGTCAAAAATTAATTTTAAAAATTATAAGACAATAGTAAAATATTTTTGGAAAACATAGTTTTGGACAAAAATAATTTTTTCACTAAAGAGATAAATAAAGTAGGATTTTCATAAAAACATTTGATCAATTATTTTAAATACCAAAGAGTGGAAAATGGTATTAATAATATCATTAATAATCATAGGATAATAAAATTCCTGAGTTTCTTGAGAGATGTATCATATGATTTTATCATCAGAAACATAATCATAATCAATCCCGATAAACAATGAGATTGTAACATAAAATCATTACCACTTTGGTATCTTTGAACCATAATCCCCATGAAGGAATAACATAAAATGGAACTTAAGATATCATGAGGATAAATAAATTCATTAAATTATATTTAAAAGGGTTAATGTATACACCTCCTGAAATAATATAAGTGTATAACATAACATACGTCTCAAAGAAGGAAAATTGAGACAAAAAATCTCTTAACCTAAGTATTGAATTTTTTCATAAACATTCAAACATACTATATAATAAATATAATTTTATTATAAATATTTTATATATATATAATTCCATATATTATTTTCTTATGACCTTTTATTACCAATTTATTAATAATTTCATGTTAAAGTTATATTTCAGGTAATAACTTCTTTGTTTTTCATATATGTTTTGATTTTTTATTTTTGGACCTCTTAATTTGATATTTATTTAATCATATCCATAATGTTAACCATGATATAAATATAATATTAATTTATTATATATGTATTTATAGTAATCTATAAAATTTATACATCGTTTATGGAGACGGTAAGTCATACGTATGCATGAATGTTGTTTCCATTTTCTTATCGAATTGAAGTAAAGAAAGATAAATTATATATTATAATTATAGAATAGTATTTAAATATGTCAAATATATTCATTAAAAATATCCTTATTACCTTCCATCTAAATTGTGAATGAATCACATCGCTTCATGAGGTGGTAGCCTGCTGTATACAGGAGCAACGTTATCATATTCCAACAAAATGGAAAGCATGAAGGTATGTGTGATATAAAAATTATGGAAACATGATAATATAATAAATATCATATATTAATAATAAATACATCACTATTTATAACCATGCTATTTGTTAATGGAAAAACTAATGACATCGGTTCGCGGGGCGATAGCCCGTCGTACACATGAATGATGATTTCAGATCCCATTTGATAAAGTGGAGATGTTTATAGGTCATTTACTTAACATAACAACATATCAGAATATGAAAGATAATGAGGTTATTATATCATCATGGTATAATAATAATTTAAGGATGGTGTGGGATAAATAAAACACAAATGCACATTTATGAAAATTACCTCAACTTCGGGTATCTTCCTTAGGTTTTTACCAAAATCCTTCCTAGGTTGGATTTATATCTGAACTAAAGATTATATGATGAGATTAGGGAAGTTTGAGAGTTATTTGGAAATGTATTATCCGAATCAAATGGTTTTGAATATTTTAAGACGATGGGATAGTGGGTGGCCTTTTATAAGTGAGGTGAGTATCACACTTGTAATTTTTTGAAAATATTTAGGTGTACCAACATTTTCACCTACCACAAGGATTCAATAATATACCATTATCTATATTAAAAGGTATATGGTTGAAATATGGAAATAAAATGGTTTTTTTACATGTTTTTATTTTTATTTTTAACCTTTATCTATTTAGTTTAACCCCCCCCCCCAATAAACCCATTTTTACCCTAACCGCAATAAATAATTTTTACTATTTTTAATATAAATTTTTCTAAAAAATTAATTTAACATTATTAGATGATATAAATTATTATGATTTAAAATATGGAATCTATTTTTTCAAATTCAATACACATAATTATCTAAATTTTAATTAAAATTAATCTTGTAGATGTGATAAAAAAGCGGGTTTTTAAGATAAATTTTTCAAAAGTATACAAAGTTTTAATATCAAAAATCAATATGAAATTGAATCCAATGACCTAAATTAGATTAATTAATGTATAATTTAACAAATTTTAATTTAAAAAAATTCAAAATATAATTTTACATTATATAAAAATTATACAAAAAGGAAGTTTTCAATTAAAATTCAATATTTTTCACTATTCATTAAAAAATGAAACTTTTTAGAAAAATCCAAAAAATTCACACAAATAAAAATTTGAAATTATGATTTAAAAATTAATTTTATTTTATAAAATTAATTTTATTATTACTCACAAGTATCAATAAGAAAATATTTTTGATAAAATAGTATTTCTGAAACATATAAAGACTTTTTCAAAAATTATGCATTTTATTATAAAAATGTTTTATTCATATAAAACCATTATTACTAATATTTAAAAAGTATTTATTACTATTCATATCTATAAGTTTAATAAATAGTTTATAATGGTCCCATTTAAATAATTATATTAATAATATATCATGGTTTTGTTAAAACTCAGTGTCATGTGTAATGCAAGCTAACCCAGTGTTGTGTGTAGCGAAAGCTTAATATGGTGTTGTGTGTAATACCAGATATCATAGAAATTTAATTTTATCAAAAAAAATAATTCCTAAAAACTCAAGAAGTAACATTCTACCCCCCCCCCATAAAATAGATTTCTCCCTAAAAATTCATCACTCTAATACAAAAAATAAGGATACTTCTACCTAATAATATCCTCAAGTTCCCACATATCTTTCTAAAAATAGTTATTTTTTTAAAAAACAACTATGACTAGGTGAGTGGTATTGCTTCATATAACTTTATCTATATGATCTAGAATCTCCATCGGTTGTTACTTATAAGAAAAATATTGCTTTAGTGGAATAACCTATAAGTTCCGTACATATGAAGGTTTAGGTATATACTTTCTCAAGAGAGATACATGGAGCATATCATGGACTTGAGAGAGGTTTGGTGGAAGAAACATGTGATTTCATATAGTCCTAATATAATCAATAATTTCAAAGGGACCGATATAACTAGGGATTAGTTTTCCCTTATTTCTTCAATGGAGAAATTTATAGAATGACCTTCTTGTCAAGTTCAAATTTCAAGATCACATTAACAATTATCAGCATAACTTTTTTTTCATATTTGTTTAGTTATTATATGTCATTGAATGCCTCTAATCCTCTATTATATACAATCATCTTTCTTAGGTCCCAATTGGTTTCTTTCTAAAAATTTATTCTAGTATGTTGTAATTATACACTTATTTTCATAAAGAGCTTCATAAGGAGCCATCTGAATTCAAGAGTGAAATTTATTGTTGCAAGAAAAATCAACTTGAGGAAGGTGTTGAACCCAATCACATTTTAAATACATATAATAAGATCTTAGCATATCCTCTAGGGTTTGAATTATTCTCTCAAACTGAACATCTATTTGAGGATGATATAGAGCGATGAAACTCAACTCTATATCAAGATATTACTAAAGAATTCACCAAAACCTTTAGGTAAACTCCATATTCTGATAAAATACAATTTAATGTGGTACTCCATGAAACCTTAAAACTTCATTAATGTATATTTGGGAAGGTATGTTCAAATGGAAATATTCTCCGATAGCAATGAATTGTGATGAATTCATAAGGTTGTCGACTATAACCCATACTTATCTCAACATAAAAGATTAGATAAACCCTAAATGTTACCAATACAATTAATCATATTTCCACAAGGTTTAAAGGCATTATTACTCAAATAAAATTGTCACTATATAAAAAACCAAATGGTTTTATTTCCATAAATGTCTCAAAAAATATCATTAATCTTGACAAAATCTCATCACATAAAACCTCAAAATTAGTGAAAATGACTTTGAACTTATGATCAAACTTAAACTCATAAACCTGTGATGGTATCCATAAAACATATGTAAATCTTACCTAGATACATATATGCTTCCAAAAGATAATTCACCCTTTAATCCATAAATAATCTCTTATCTTATAAAAAAACATTTCCATTGGATGATTGGGTTCAATATTGAACCGATAGAATATAAAATGTGATTTCATTATTCCAGAATTCATGTAAAAGGTAGATAATCACATGAAATTTCAATAAAGGATGAATAATAATATTTTCATATGTCTCATTCATACAAAATAAAACATGAAATTCCAAACTAAGGAGGGAAGGATTAGTGTTCCCTAATTATCATGATCCACTTTAACCATCATTATTTCATAAGCATTACCTTTATCCATTGTCTTCAGAGGTTGTTGTTGTTGATCACCATTATTAACCCTCATATTTGGTAAGTTGTTATAATAATTCCCAAACTCCTTGAAATTGGAACCCTAAAGTGTGGGAGGTTCATTCTATGGATATTTCTCATTATTCACATAATTAGTTAACTTCCCATCACTTCAATATTCATCTACTCGATGGAATTCCTTTCCACACATAAAAAAAATTAGGATTCCACTTAATACAATTTCCACAATGATTCTTCCCACACATTGAACATAAAGTAAACATCATATTATTCTCTATATGGTTATTATGTTTTCCTTTGAATCCCATTTTTCTCTTATTATCAAAACCATGATATTGATATATAATTCCAACCTCCATTTACACATTAATGGAACATTGAACCATATCTTTATAGCTAATAAAGTCACTTAGGGATAATTCTCTTAAGAATTGGTTTTAAGACACTAATGAAATGATCTACCTTAATTTTAGGTTTGATGATAATACCAGAAGCATGACTTGAAAATCTTATAATATTCACCTCATAGATACTAATAGATTCATCACACTTTTTCTTTAGATTAAGTAAATCCTTATCCATCTTCATATAAATAATATATGGAAAGTACATATTAAAAAATAATTTATTGAACTCATCCCAATACATGGAGTCAATTTCATCATGTTACCTCATATTCTCGATAAGATTCCACCATTGATATTATTCGCCTTCAAAATAGTGGATAGCCAAAATGATTCACTCATGCTATGAAAATTGGAGAATAAAAAATATATTTTTATTGGTATTGATACATTTCTCAGAAACTATTGGATCAAAATACCCACTAAAATAATGTGGAATTTTCCTCATGAAAGACAAAGAAGAATTTTGTTCCCTCTATTTATCATTTGGTAGTCTGACATGATTCATACCTTGATAAAGTTGTGTCATCATAGAAACAATATTTTTCATTCCAAATCCCATAATGTTTGAATTCTCAAGAATAAAACCATTTCATTTTCCATCATAATAAGAATTTACATGGTTAATTTAGGTTCCATCCATCAACTAAAACCAAAATCATAGTGTGAGAAATACTAATCAGAGTGGGAAACAACATAATCATAAAAAATAAATTATAGGGTGTATAAATCAAAATACCTTTTTTTAAATATATGATACCTTAGGCTTAATCTAGGTCATTCATGGTCATTGTCTATTTAAATCCTTCATGATGGTTCATTAAGAGTTTGTATATTTCTATAGCATAACCCCAAGATTTTCAAACCAAATGTGCAGCAAAGACCATTTTAGTATATGAGGTTATGATTAATTCTAGCTCAATGTTCCCTTTTCAGAGTTATTACCCCTAGGTACCTTTGTTCCAAATTGAAACCCACTTGTAGTATCTAGACAGGGATGTGATTTCTTCAAAATCACTTTCTCTATACTTTACCAAAGTTCTAGAACATTTTCCCATAAATCGACTCATCCTCAATCTTATCCTTAGATACATCCATAGATATATCCTTAAAAATATCCCTATTGGTATCACTAATGTTTTATCATCTTATTTTCCAATGGTTAGATAAAACTTTCCTCAGATACCAACTATAGCAACCCAGGCCTCTCATACATGGATATTACATATTTTTAGATGAATATTTATTACATTACATAAACACACACATGAGAAACATAATAGTTTAGTGCCTTTGAAAACATAGAACACAATATTCTAATTTAGTGAAAGATATTCAACATACCCCATAAATAACCTCCCCTTTAGTACCCTTCACAAACATACCCTGCTTAAAACCTTTCTTCATAACCTGGGGAAAGGAAACATAAGAAAGGGTGAGATTAGACACTTAGTAAGGATAAACAAGGGAGATATGTAATCATAACATGAACATAAGCGTATAAAAGTATGATCATAAGATATAAAAACACTACCGAGTATATCAAATATCATAATATTGATTCATTAAATAAATATTGGAATTTTATTAGACATAAATAATAAATAAATCAAAGAACATGATCTATGATAACATAATATTGGCATAAAACATAGATTGTTGTCATGCATATAAGCATAGAAAATCTTATGTCAAGGATACCCACCAAGAAATTCATAACATGTTAGGTTTGAGTTAATGAACCATGTACCTACTTCAGGCTTGGGAAGGCCTCCTGTGTACCCTATTTTTGGATTGGTATAACACCATGTGTACCATTTTATCTCGTATAACATTATCATTACCCAATGCATTGGAGCAAGATATAGGTCCCTCCCATCACATAATGAAATTCATATATATGTGTGAAATGATATCATAAAACAGTCATCATATCATAACCCAAGAAAAGAAATATTTTTTATAAACATTCCATCATATCATAACCTGTGAAAAATAAATAGGCTTCATAATCATTTTATCATTTCATCATAGCATAACCCATGAAAATGAAATGGGTTTCATAATAATTCTATCACAATATAACATATGGAATAAAAATGGGTTTCATAAACATTTTTTATAATAAAACATTTTGAGAAATAATAAAAATGGTATCCTTGGTTCATATCCCCAGTAAATCATAGCTTACATAAACAGATGTCATCTTAAATGGAAAATGATTTTGAAAAATCATTTAAAACGTTTATTGAGGAAAACATGATTTACTCTTTGAAAAACACTTTTTAAAACATAAAAATTTTTGAAAATATTTTTATTTTAAAATAACCTTGAAATATTTTAAAATAATTTTCAAATAAAATAATTTTCAATAAGAAGGGAAGTTTCTTTCATGTTATACATATTAAAACAAATATTCCTTCCACATTTTCGGTAAAATACAAATGGGAAATATTTTTAAAATGATATGAATATTCCTTTAAAAACATTGTAAAAATTAAAACATGGTTAAAAATTTGTTTTAAAAAATATAAGAGAATATTAAAACATTTTTGAATTTTTTTTGGAAAACATGGTTTTAGTAGATAACATATTTTTGACTAAAGAGAGAAATAAAATTATATTTTTATAAAAACATTTTCTAAATTATATTAATTTACAAAGAGTATAAAAATGGTACTATTAGTATCATGAATAACTAAATGATAAGAAAATTCATGGGTTTCTTGAGATATGGATCGTAAGATTTTATTATTGGAAACATAATCATAATCAATCCCAATAAACAACAAGATTGTACCATAAAATCATTACCACTTTGTTATCTTTGAATCATAATCACCATGAAGGAATAACATAAAGTGGAACTCAAAATATAATGAGGATAAATAAATTCATGATATTAAATGTCATAGGGTCTATATATACACCTTGAGAAATAATATAAGTGCATAACATAATGTACGTCTCAAAGAAGGCAAACTAAGATAAAAAATCTCTTATATTAAGTCTTGACTTCCATCATACATGTTCAAAACTCATGTATAATAAATATAAGTTTATTATAAATCTATTATCGAAAAATATATATAAATATATATATATTATACCTATATGATTTTCTTATGACCTTTTATTACCTTTTTATAAACAATTTCATGTCAAAGTTTTGTTTTGGGTAATAACCGATTTGTTTTTCATATATGTTTTGATTTTTTATTTTTGGTCCTATTAATTTGATCATGATTTCAACATATACATAATTTTAACCAACCTATAAATATCCTATATATTCAGTATTTATTTATTTATATTAGTCCATAAAGTTTAGTGATAAAAATGAAATACACCATTTATGGATATAGTAGGTCATACGTACGCATGAAAAATATTTCCACTTTATTTTCAAATAGAAATAAATAAATGTTAATGAAATTATATAATTAAATAATCAATTTTATGTTATATATATCACATATTTTCATTAAAATCATCCTTATTATCTTCCATGTAAATCATGGATGAATCACATCACTTTACGAGGAGGTATTCCCCCATAGACATGAGCGACGTTGTCGTATTCCCATTATATCATAAAAATTATATATAAACAATAAATAAATCATTATTTCCAATACTAATAGGTGGTAATGAGAAAATTAATTTCATTGGTTCATGAGGCGGTATTCCATCATACACATGAATAATGATTTTGTAACCCATTTGATGGAAGTGGAGATGGTTGTGGGTTAGTCCTTTGAAAAAAACATATCAGTATATGGAAGATACTAGTTTTATTATATCATCATGGTATAATAATAATTGAAATATTTTAAGGAACAAATAAAACAAAAATTCTCTTTGATGAACGTTACATCTTATTCTGGTATCCTCCTTAGGTTTGCACCAAATGCCTTCATATGATGGATTTATGTCCAAAATAAGGATTTTAGTGTGAGATAATGGAATTTGAGAAGTTATTTGGGTAGGAATTGTCTGAATAAAATGGTTTTAAGGTGTTAATAATAGAAGAGAGGGGTGGAATTTTTATAAGTGATGCGAGTGGCACACTTGTAATTTTTTGAAAAGTATAGGTGTACCCACATTTTTATCTACCACAAGGCTCCAATAATGGACAGTTCTCAATAATAAAAGGGATATTATAAAAATATGTTCATTAAATGTGTTTTGTAAATTTTTTGTTTTTTAACCCTTATATTTTTAGTTTACCCCCCCCCCCACCCCTGGTAAACCCATTTTTACCTTAACCGCAGTAAATAAATTTTAATGTTTTTATTATTTATTTTGGTAAAAAATAAAGTTAACTATATTAGATAATATAAATTATGATGATTCAAAATATGGAATTAATTTTTTATAAATTCCATTCATATATGTGTAAATTTAAAATTTAAAATTAATCCCGTAGAAGTGACAAGAAAGTGGGTTTTTAAAGAAAAAATGATCAAAAGTTTACAAAGCTTTTATATCAAAATTCAATATAAAATTGATTTAAATGTAATAAATTGGATTAATGGATGTATAATTTTACTAAATTTAATTTAAAACAATTAAAAATATAATTTAAAGTTATAAATAAATTTAATGAAAAGAAAATTTTAAATTAGAATTTGGAATTTTTCACTATTCATCAAAAAATTAAAATTTTCAGAATAATACCCAAAATAAAACCCTAAGTTAATTTATAAATAATGATTTCATAAATGAATTTTATTTTACCAAATTAATTTTAGAAAAGTTTTAAAAATTATTTTTATTATTTTTCACAAAAACACATAAAATATTTTTTTGAGAAAATAGTATTTTGTAAACATATAAAGACTTTACTGAAAATTATGAATTTTATTGTCAATATGTTTTATTTATATAGAGAAATTATAATTAATATTTAAAAATTAGTTATTACTATT
The DNA here is from genome assembly GCA_963277665.1 of Viscum album. Classification (NCBI taxonomy): domain Eukaryota; kingdom Viridiplantae; phylum Streptophyta; class Magnoliopsida; order Santalales; family Viscaceae; genus Viscum; species Viscum album. The sequence goes on from OY728141.1 coordinate 738,395,091, forward strand.
TATATAATTATTTTTAATATCTAGGTTATAATGATCGTGTTTAAATAATTATATTAATAATATAACATGGTTTTGTTAAAACTTAATGTTGAGTGTAATGCAAGATAACCCAATGTTGCGTGTAGTGGAATATTAACATGGTATTTCATGTAACACAAGATATAAAGTAAACTTAATTTATTTATAAAATATAATTCATAAAAACATTGGGTGTTATATTCCAAACTTCTCAGCATAATTATTTTCATCCCTAAAAATCCTCACCAATCATTCTCTCATAAATATAGACTTTTCTTTGTCATTAATTCATATTTGGATCGTTATGATTTATCCCAAAATGTTTTCCATGTTCCTATTATGTAACTCCCAATATCCATGTACACTATTCATTTAAAGTAATGCTACATGATCATAGAGTTTCTCAAAAATTCCTTGATGGTTTTATCACACCACTAGTACCATTTTACATATCCTCTCCCATACTCACTCTTATATAAAAAACTCGATAACCTAAGTACTTAGATAATCCTCTATATCACACAATAATACCGTGAAGGAATTAACAAATTGATCCTAAAACACTAATAATTGAATAATTCTCAACCTTATGTCACTCCCCACTCTAAGTGTTAACTATTTAAAATAATTAATGCATAATGGTGATCCCTACTATTGGAATCAAACTTCAAAACACAAAAAAAAGTTATATAATCCATGAAACCATAAATCTCATAATTGTATTCTCAATAATTACTCTAATTCAATATAAATGATTTTATAAAAATTTGAAACCACCAAAGGAGAGATCATGGGGGTTGAAAGTGGTGGATCCCAAGGGAATCCCTGTACATAATTTTTTATGGTTTGGTGGAAGAGAACCTATGCTAGTAAATAATTATGAAATGACTAAAGGGTTACCCTTAGAGGTTAGTATATCTATTTTTATGTATCCTTTATTACAAGTAGTAATGATCATTTCATCTAGAATAATCAACTAATTATAGTCCTAAATGAGGTATGTGATAGACCAATGAACAAGAGAAAATACTTTCAATAATTTGAAAAGAATATTCGGATAAAATTCCACCCATAAAATGTGAATGTTGTAAATTCTTTAAAGGATTATCCCAATGATTATGGCACTAAATTCATGATTACAGGGTTACCCTCCCCATAAAAGGAATTGTATTCTAAAACAAATTATCCCCATACATCATGAATGATACCACTTCATCTCATTAATCCATCCATATAGGAACCATCTATGTTCTGTTTGAATCATGTACTTGGTACGTGCCATTGCACCCCACATATCTTCACTTTTATAGTTTCACCTATCATTGGATACATAAAAATCTGATGTATATTACTTAGGGGAAGAGATTAGATACTCTCTGATTACAGTGATTCCTTCTTTAAAATCATTGATTGTGGCTTCATTTTAATATGAGTTGAGTTTTTTGTATCTTATGTTCTTGGATTCACAGTAAGCCTCCCATATCACCCAGTATCCTAAGATAAAAGTCAAAATATAGACTCGGACTTCAAATGACGAAGTATCAACATTTTTAAACCATTCATTTAGGAACTGGTTGAGGGAGATAAGGTAGATATTGATACCCAGATATTTTTATAGGAAGTGTTAGGTGTAGCACATACATTCTCTTTCCAAGAACAAGTGATCATCAGATTAAATATTTGATTTTGAGAAACATGTACATTTATAGGAAAATTGAATACCTTTTAATTGAATAGTATTATCAATATGAATATCCATATAACTATAAAAAAATTGGTCTTAGTGGTTGTTTATTATCGGCAGTTATAATAACTGCCATGAAATAAATCATAATAAAAAAATTATAATATAGAAGTGGTTTCATATAACTGCAAAAATATTTTTTATTTTAACATTTATTGGTAGTTTTATTTAAATCGAAACAAAATATTTTTAAAAAACACTAATTTTATCCCCCTCTCCCCTATCTCCTTCACCCTGACCCTCCCCCACCCCTCCCGCTCCCCTCAATGACCTCAACCCCAACCCCCTACTCCTGACCATGATAATCATGACCTTGACACTCCCTTATCCCAATGGAGACCATCATGACCCTGACCCCCTACTAGTGATCGATGTGACCTCGACCCCCCTCCTGGCTACCATTATGACCCTGACCCCCCCATCTTCCGACTGATACCATTGTGACCCCCACCCTCTTTCAGTGACTTCCATGTCTCCAACCCCCACCCCCACCCCACTTATGGTGATCATCATGACTCCAAACCACCCTATTATCCATTGTCATGACCCCAACCCCCCTTTTTTAAATTATCGTGACTCTGACTTGCCCCCCTATCGGTGACCATCATGACCCCGACCCCCCCCCCCCCCCGTGACCAGCACGACCCTAACCCCCATTTCAACTATTATCATGACCCTAATCCCCCCTATAAATTAATTCCATGACCTCTAACCCCTTTCCGTGACCACCATGACTCTGACTCCCCCTGCTACTTGATGATGACCCCCAAAAGAATCTCCCCCCATTTTTCTGGTGACTATGACCCCCAACATCATATAAGGTAAAATTGATTTAATTTTTATAAGTTTTTTAATTAAATTATATAAATATTTTTGTAATTGTGTGTTTTTTATTTTTTTTAATGTAGTATTGAATCATTTTTATGTGGATTTGTGTTATGTCGAATAAAGACTCTACCCTGGTCAATGAAAAAGTTGGGTGATGTTTAATTTTGATTATAGTTGTTTAATTAAAAATTTATATCATTATATATAAATATATAGGGAGAAGAGTGAAAATCAAATACCTATGGATAAAAGTTAGATTAATTTACCTTTAACGACACCTCATTATCCCAAGGGTTTGGAATAATTTTTATATTTTTCAAGTGAAAACCGATCAGTGGATGGTAGAATAAAATATTTGTGTCCTAGTTGTAAATTCAAGTGATGGTTGAATAAAAACAAATTATATGACCATTTGATGTTGAAATAGTTTCCTACTAGATATGTATGTTGGATGACATGGTGAATCAAATTTTATGGAAAGTCAAAATAATGAAAATACTATCAATAAAACACAAAGTGACCCTCCAAAGTATAATTTAGTTCAATATTTGATAAATTGAACATTTGGATTTATATAATAAAATGTCTAACATTTTAATAGATTAATGGAACCTTTAGTTGATCCTAAGTAGGTTAATCTTGCTCAAAACTTCAGTGACCAAAAAATTGAATTTTATGAATTAATTGAAGATGGATAGAAATAATAGTATAAAGGGTGTTCCATGTATTAAAAGTTGTATTTTATACTTAAGTTGTATCATATCAAGTGTCTATATAGAATTAATAACAAAGAAATGTCCATGATTTTAGATTTTCTTCATGATGTATTTAGTGATGCTAAAATCCATGCATCATTCTATGAGATGAAGAAATTCATCAATAGACTTGGAATTGATTATAAAAAGATACATGGATGCCATAATGATTTCATTATTTACTGGGAAGAATATTCGGAGAAAGAAGAATGAATAAGATTTCATTCAAGTTTATGGAAGTCAATGAACAATCATGAGAGTATAAATCAATGAAACCCCAAGAAGAAGTAGAAGAATAAAACTTCTAAAAATATATTGTGTAAATTTACTCTGAAACCATGCTTGGAAAGATTATTTATGTCAAATAAGACTGTATATTACATGAAGTGGAATGATCAATATAGTAACAATGGATTTATGAGACATAAAAAATATTCAACATCATCAAAGATGTTAGATTCATTATATCGAGATTTTTCTTCAGATTCTAAGAATTTATGTTTGGGTTTAGATTATGATGGTTTTAACCCTTTTGGTACTTTAAGTACTAATTATATAATTTCGACAATTGCTTTGATCCCTTATAATCTACCTCTATAGATATGTATGAAGAAGACTTATTTCATTATTTCAATGATTATTTGTGGAAAGAAAATCCCTATAAATTAAATTTAGGTATACCTTCAACATCTAATCAAATAATTTAAAGAACTATGGGATAATGGCACGGAAACATATGATGCTTCAACAAGAAAACTATTCAAAATTAATGTTGATTTAATGTGGATAGTTAGTGATCTTCCTGGACTAAGAAATTTATCTGGTTGGAACACTCATACTGGTCTAGTTTTTTTAGTTTGTAATTTTGATTTTGAACCTCAATGCATATAATAAAATGGTGTTTTATGTGTCATCATCAATTTATTTATTCTTCTCATAAATTAAGGTTTAACAAGACACCATTCAATGTAGATATTAAATTGATAAATCCACTGAATGTGTTATTTGGTTTAAAAATCTTGAGAAAATTAATTAATATTATTGAAGAATTTGGAAAATGTAATCAGTTTAAAGAAAGGGGGAAGGGTACAAGGTATAATATATGAAGCCGCTGGAACACAACAATGGAAGAAAATGAGTATTTTTAAAACTTCCGTAATGTGAGTTTAATTTCATATTCCATAATCTTGATTCATATTGAGAATAATTTCTTTAATAATGTAATTTGTAAATTACTTAATAATTAGAGAAAATTGAAGGATCACCTTAATGCTAATAAGTATTTGGATTCAGTGAATATAAAGCATGGTATGTGTGAAAATGAGAATGGAATGTATCCTTTGGATATTTTTACATTGAAAAATAATGATAAATATGTATTCCTTAAATATTTAATGAATTTAAATGTCCCATATGGATATTCAAGTAAAATATCATGGTATGTTGACTTAAAACATCGAAAGTTTCATGGATTGAAAATTCATCACTCACATATTATGATGGAGCAGTTGTTGTCATTATCATTGCATAATATGTTACCTGAAAAATGTAATTGTGATTCTATTTGAGTTTTATGAATTTTTCAAATATATTTTTAGGAAAATTATAAATCTAACTAAGCTTGATAAACTCAAAGAAATAATTGTTTTGAACCCTTTTCATTTGGATATGTTATTTCCCCCTTCATTCTTCACATTCAAGATTCATTTTATTGTTCATTTGGTTGAAGAAGCTAAACATGGTGGAACAGTACACTATCAATGGATGTATCCAGTTGATAGGTATGTTGATATTATTTTTATTTCTATTTGTGAATTCAATTTTATCACATCATTGGGTACTTTTTTTAATATGTTTTTTATTTTTTATCATCAGGTACTTAGGTTATTTGAAATCATATGTGAGGAATAAACCTCAACCAAAATTCTCTATCATTGAATCATACATAGTCGAAGAGTGATTGACCGTCTATTCTACATATTTTCATGGGATAGAGACTAGATTCAATCATGTTAGATGTGTTTATGAAATCACTGCTAATTCTTGTTCTGAAAACTAGTCATTATTATTTCCAACTATTGGAAAACCAGTTAGAAAGGGGTTAAATTTCACACTGACTGAATTGGTGTTGCTACAAGAACATATATATATGTGCTTCTCAAAATTCTTATTTCAAATCCATTTATTGAAGAATTGTTATTTTAAACAAGTAGGTGACTAAGGGTTGAGCTTAAAATGAGCAGGAATTAACCAAAACCTATTAATAAGGATATTTTTGAATGGTTCTCCCATTGTGTATGTATATACTCATATTCATATTATTGAAATGTGGTTATTTTTCTATATTAAAAGTAAAACCTTATATCTTGTTTTATAGATTATGAGAGTTGAAAATTGAGCTGAAATATCAAATGATTTGAAGTCTTTAGCTAGAGGTCCTCTAAGGTGGGCTAAGAGATTTGATGCCTACAATATACATGGCTTCAACTTTCAGACAATTTATCATAATGAAGACTTGAAAATTCAAAATAGTGATGTATTTACACTTGTAGAGATGGGATACTATGGAACGTTGAATGATATAATTGAATTAAACTATCATGATTAGTTTTCAGTTGCCTTATTCAAATGAATGTGGGTCAACATTATAGGGTTATAATGAAATATTTATTAAATTTTACTTCTATCAACTTCTATCACTTGATCCATATCAGTGAGTGTGTAGAGCATGATACATTTATCTTGGCTTCAAAAGATAATATGGCTTATTATGTGGATGATTAAATACACGATGGTTGGAGTTTTGTTGAACACTTAAAGAAGAGATAATTATACGATATGGTTGATGAAGATGAATTGGTACATTGTAATAGTGAGCCTCGTCAATAAAAAATCATTGAATAGTTTTTTCTTAAAATTATTCGAAAAAATTGAACTTACAAGAGAGGGTGAAAATAAAGCACTTATCACAATGGAGTTTGATCATAATGAAGATGATAAATATGAAGATAATTGAACGTATAAATTTATAATGAAAATATATTATAATTTATCACTGAAAAGTGTTTTTTACATATATACATTGTTCTGGTTTTTGTTTTTTTGTAAAATTTTTATTATTTTTTATTTTTTATACATTTAATATATCTAAACTATTTGAATTGTAGGAATACTGAGAATAAAAAAGTTTAATATCCTACCTGATCAGCATCTTATAGCACGCTACCACTACTATCATCTTTAGTTGATCTAAGTGATTCTGTTGTACCCAAGACTACTAGTGGCCTATCCATTTCTACATATATTGTTTATATCCCACCATCTGATTCACCTCAGGTGATGGAGCAGTTGGTCACCCCTCTATCTAGGGGATATTGGTGAGTTACCATTAATAGTATGTATATCATTGTATAAAAAACTATACATTTTATTAATTATTTAATTCATTTTTCAAATAGAAAAATATAACATTAAAAGGGATATAAATATGAACATGGAAGATGTATGGGACCTGAAGGACTTCAAGATCATCGTTATATTTGATGAGTTCAAGGTGCCTACTGGTGACACTGCCAGAATGTATGGGAAGATTCATGGGTAACTTTCTTGCAAGCCAGTGAGATTTACCATTAATTATAAATATTCGAGACATATTCCTACATCTTGGAAAAATAAGGTCTTTGATACTCTAGTAAATTTAATATTATATTAATTTTCATTGATAACTAATTTAAAACACATGAGTAAATTTTTTTAATATACTTATAAAGTGTTGTGTTTTTTATTTCTTGATGTTTTTTCATTTTTAAATCCCACACACTATTTCACACCCATGGACTCTAAAACAATTGGGCAATAAATGGAGATATTTTATGGAGATTATGGAATGAGTTTAATGACCCATCTCTAAGTTCATGACATATTTATGTGAAAGTGCTTAAAGGCATTTCTCATGAGAAATGGAAGTTATTTGTGGATATTAATAGAGATGCATCTCATGAAGTAATTTTATATTTTAAAATATCTTAATAACATAAATACAATAAAATTACAATTTTTGTTAATGTTACTATTTTTTGTAGGAATTATCTAAAAAACTATGAATCATGAGAAACAAGTCATTCCCCATGTCACTGGGCCTCATAGTTTTTAGAGAAAAAGAACAATTTTGGTTTATATTTTAATCATTTTTATATATATAATTTTATTATAATTCAAGGTTTTTTCTAAAATGTTTATATTTTTTTATAAAGGCTAATGAATTAGGTCACGTTATTGGTTGAACAGAGGTGTTGTTTAAAGTGCATAGAAAACCTGATGGAGGTTTTGTAAATAACCCTTAAAAAGACAATAGAGTATGTACTTTTGTTGTTATTTAATATTATTTCATTATTATAAAAACATAATAATGAAAAATATATTATAATAAAATACAATCCTTAAACCCAATTAAATGAAGTTGGCTATATGGATCAAACAATGCTAATTTGGCGTCATTTAATACATCTAGTCAGCCTTAATTAATTGGGTTTAAGGATTGTTTGTTGTTATAATATATTTTTCAATATTATTTTTTTATAGTAATTAAATAATAATAAATAGTAGTGAAAAAATTATTAATTATATAATATTATCAAGTTCAGATATTTTAAAAAATCATTATTAATATTTTTGTATTAACATGTTGAAATTTAAAAGGTCTGGGATGTGAAACCTTCACAATCATCATCAGTTTCACAAAATAATGTAGTTGAAATTGTTTTAGGGAAGGACCATCACAAACTTTTAGTGGGGATTCGAGTAGTTCTGTTGATCGGAAATCACAAAGAAAAATTGTGAGGTTGAAAAAAAAGTGATAGAACAAGACTCTTATAAGAAAACACAGGATCAGTGGTGGTCAACAATGGAAAATTCTTAGTTTATGTATTTCAGCTGATAACTTACATGGTTCCTAAGGAAATTTTCATCCTTATAGATCATCCTACTTAGGTAAATTCTAAATTCTATAGATCATTTAGACATTTGAAAAAAACACATACAAATTCCATAAATAAAACTAAAATTTCACTTTTGTATTGAAAATGTGCACTTCAAGCCATACTGACAACATCTTGTGCCAGATTGATGTGTGGTTGGTTCCTACTTGTCAGAAATGAATTATAGATCATTATCCTTAAGTTTCAAAACAATTCGAGCTCTTTTACATGGTTTTGATTCAGTAAATAGTTTGTAAAGGTACTAAAGCCTTTAAAAATTTGTTTCGAGGGTCAAAACCAAGAAAACAGAATCGCATTGCTATTAAATCTGATGAAAACAATATTAGATTTATTTTTGAAATGTTGGAACAGACACACATCATTATGAATAATAGTTTTCTAGGGATTTTTGTCACCATGTTTTTAGTGTTTTAAAACACTAAAATGTGAATGTAATGGTCCAAAGCATTTAAAATGATCTAATATTGATGGTAAATCTTGGTAAAACCACCATTGAATTATTTTTGACTTGTACGCATAGAAAAAACATCAATCCAACTTGCGGTGTGGTTGGAATTACTAGGTAAAAAGTTTTTAAAGGTACCAAAGCCTTTAAAAATGGGTGTCAGGGGGGTCAAAACCAGGGAAACAATGTTGGATTACCATGACATACTAGGATAATTACTGTTTACTGATTTTTTAAATGTAAGAACTGACTACCCATCATTCTAAGGTATGGTTTTCTCAAGATTCCTATAAAAGTGTTTTTTGTGTTTTAAAACACAAAACATGCGAGTAATGGTCCAAACCATAAAAAATGGCCTCATATTTACATGTAATCATGGGAAAGGTAAAATTGATATATTTTTTATATGTACAACCAAAATTTCAATATGATGTGTGTTATGTTCGGAATGAATTGGTAAACAGTTTTAATGGTATCACAACCTTTAAAAATGTGTATCATGGGGTAAGAAATCAGTAAAACGACATCATATTGTCATGAAATCAAAATACAATGACCGTAGATTGATTTTTGAAAAGTAGGAACTCACATTACATCATTCTGAGTTATGGTTTTCCTAGGATACCTGTAAACATGTTTTTAGTGTTTTAAAACACTAAAATGTGCGTGTAATGTTAAAAACCATAAAAAACCTTAGATTGATGTTAACTCATGGTAAAACCACTGTTGATGTATTTTTTTCACATGTATGTATAGAAAACACATCAATCTGACATGCAGTCTAGTCAGAATGACTCTCTAAACATTTGTAAAATGTGTCTAAGCCTTTAAAAATGTGTGGTGGGGGTCAAAACCAGGAAAATGATGTTGGATTTCGATCAAATTAAAAGAAAATTACCATAGATTTATTATTTAAATATAGGAATGGAATTCATATCATTCTGAGATACAGTTTCATGGGATGCCTATAAACACATTTTTAGTGTTTTAAACACTAAAACGTGTGTGTAACGATCAAAACCATATCAAATGGCCTCATTTTGATGTAAAATCATGGTAAAACTACCGTTGAGATATTTTTGATTTGTATGTATAGATAACATGTTAAATGGTGGGATCAGAAGGACTCGGTAAACAATTTTTAAAGGTACTAAAGCTATTAAAAACATGTATCAGGGGGTCAAAACCAGGAAAACAATGAAGGATTTCCATAAAATCAGAGGAAAATGATCATAGATTTATTTTTGAAATTTAGGAATCAACATAACATTGTTACAAGTTATGGTTTTCGGGGGATCACTGTAAATGCATTTGTAGTGTTTTTAAACACTAAAACATTCGTGTAACGATCAAAACCATGGAAAAAGAGCTTTGATTGATGTGAAATCATGGGACAACCACTGTTGAGTTATTTTAGATGTGCAAACTGATACAACATGTCAATCTGACGTGTAGTGTGGTCGGAATGAAATTATATATAGTTCTTAAAGGTACCAAAGCCTTTAAAATGTGTTTTGGGGGGGGGGGTAAAAATAGAAAAAAAATGTGTAATTAACATGAAATCAGAGGAAAATGACTGTAGAATTATTTTTTATAAGTAATAATTAGTGGCACATCATTCTAAGTTATGGTTTTTCTAGGATTCCCATAAATGTGTTTTTAGTGTTTTAAAACACTAAAATGTGTGTGTAATGGTCAAAATTATAGAAAATGACCTCAAATTATCATGAAATCATTTGAAACCCACAATTTACTTATTTTTTATGTTTACTCATAGAAAAAACATTAATATGACATGTAGTGTAGTTAGAATGACTTGGTAAATAGTTTTTAAAGGTATCAAAGCCTTTAAAAATGTGTGTCGGGGGGTCAAAACGAGGAATCAAATGTCGGATTGACATGAAATCAATGTAAAATGACCGTAGATTTATTTTTTAATATAGTAACTGATGAAACATAATTCTGAGATATGGTTTTTCTTGGATGATTGTAAACATGTTTCTAGAATTTCAAAACACTAAAATGTGCGTGTGATGGTCAAAACTACAAAAAACTCATATTGATTTAAAATCATGAGACAACCACCATTGAGTTATTTATGATGCGTACATATAGAAAACACATCAATACAATGTGTGGTGTTATTAGAATGACTCGGTAAATAGTTTTAAAATGTACCAAAGCATTTAAAAACATTTTTCGGGGGATCAAAACTAAAAAAATGATGTCATGTTTCACTGAAATCATAGTACAATGACTATACATTGATTTATGAAATATAGGAACTGATGTAATGTCTTTCCAAGTTACAGTTTTCTAGAGATGTCTATAAACACATTTTTAGTGTTTTAAAACACTAAAACGTGCATTTAATGGTCAAAACTATATAAAATGACCTAAGATTGACGTGAAATCATGAGAAAAAAAATACTATTGAGTTATTTTTTACATATAAACATAGAAAATACGTCAATCCTATGTGCGGTGTGTTTGGAATGAATCAATAATTTTTTTTAAACATATCAAAGCCTTTAAAAATGTGTTTAGGGGGGGTCAAAAAAAGGAAAATGACATTTTATTTAATTTAAATAATAGGATAATGATGATAGGTTTATTTTTGAAATTTAGGAATCAACAGAACATCGTTATGAGTTAGAATTTTCCCAAGTTATCCGTAAACACATTTTTAGTGTTTTAAAACACTAAATCTTATGTGTAATGGTCAAGACCACAAAAAACGACCTCATATTTATGTGAAATCATGTGAAAACCACCATTGAGTTATTTATAACATGTACGTGCAGAAAACACATTAATTCGATGTGTTATCTGGTTAGAATGACCCAGTAAACAGTTTTTAAAAGTTCCAAAGTCTTTAAAAATGTGTTTCAAGGGGGTCAAATCTAAGAAAAAAACATCATATTGATATGAAATCAAAGGATAATGGTTTTAGATTTATTTTTAAAATGTAATAACTTAAAAAACATCAATCTGATTTACGATTTTCCTGATATGCCCATAAACACGTTTTTAGTGTTTTAAAACACTAAAACGTGTGTTTAATGGTAAAAACCATAGAAAATGGACTTATATTGATTTAAATAATAGAAAAAACATTTTGGGTTGTTTTTGACATGTACTCAAAGAAAACACATCAATCTGGCATGTGGTGTGGTCAGTGGGACCCACTAAACAGTTTTTAAAGGTACCAAAGCTCTTTAAAAACCTGTTGGGGGGGTCAAAACATGGAAAAAAATGTCGGATTGAAATGAAATCAGAGGAAAATAGTCATAGATTTATTTTTGAAATATATTAACTAACGGTGCATCATTATAAGTTATGGTTTGTCCAAGATTCCCATAAATGTGTTTTTAATGTCATAAAATACATAAATGTACGTGTAATAGTCAGAACCATAGAAATCAACCTCATATTGATGTTAAATCATTATAAAACTTCCTTTGAGTTATTTTTGACATGTACACATAAACAAAACATCAATATGATGTGCAGTGTGGTCGTAATGACTTGGTAAACAGTTTTTAAAGGCACCAAAGCCTTTAAAAACGTGTGTTGGGGGCTCCAAACGACACATACAACATCGGATTACCATGAAATTAGAGTAAAAAGAATTTGTATTTATTTGTTAAATTTAGGAACCAATGAAATTTCATTCCAAGTTATTTTTTTTTCGAGATACCCATAAACATATTCTTAGTGTTTTAAGACACTAAAACTTGTATGTAATGGTCAAAACCATAGCTAACAACCTCAGATTGGCATAAAATTAGGGGAAAACATTCAGTGTTCTATTTTTTGAATATAGGACAAATTTTCATATCAAAGTATTTAAAAAATCAAGTAAGTAAATTTTAAACACACTGGACGTCAATTTAAAAATTAATTAGAATGTTATATACTTATCTCTATTCAATTTCAAGTGTTAAATCAAATCTTAAATGAGTAAGTTTATGTTTTTAGAGTATTTTTTTTGATATATTATTTTTTTTGATAAAATTTCTTTTGTTTGAATAAAAAAATAAAAAAAATTATGCGTAGCATTCTGAATATATTTTTTGTATTTTCTCTTTCATGTTTTTTTCTTAAATGTTCTAGTTTTTATTGTAGGTGACAGATGCTGGAAGGAGGTAGGAGGTTAACCATTTTTATCCATGAAATTCTTTATAAGGCAGTCATGATGGTTCTTATATTTTTTGGTGTGTTTAAGTTTTATCAATGATTATACTGTAATTCTTATTTATTATGTTTAGTTTTCATTCGTGTCTTCTTTTTTGTTACATTTGACGAGATGATGTGGTTGGTATTAGCTGATGAGATGATGTGGAGGCATATAGATGCAATAGAGGTCGTGGGGTAAATGTATATTGGGAATTTTTTATTGTTGGATATATTTTATATGTATATATTGATTATTAAGTTATGGGTTAACAGAGGATATCAGTTGACTGAGATTATGGTGACTGAGGTTATGTTGATTGAGGTTATGATGAATGTGAATGTATGTATATATGATTGTGGATGAATAATGTATATATGATGGGTTTATTGTGAATTTATTTTTTAATTAATTACATAACAAAGTTTTTATATTTATATTTTTTATTAAATATTTAAAAAAAGGGAAACATTTAGTGACAGTTTTAAAAAACCACTGCAAAATAAATTACTAAAAATATTAGTGAGTGGTGGTTTCTATTAACCATCGGTAAAAATAACTTACACTACATATATTAGTGGTGATTAGTTTCATCTTATCTATTTTATTTTTAGGTTAATTTTAAAAAAAACCATCGTTAAATTCTCAAAAAATGACACACACAGAAACTACCGCTAAAAGAAAACAATCATCGCAAAATGACTACTAACTGTGAAATACACAATGGTTTTAGTAAATGCTTCTAAACAATTAAGTGGTGGTTTAGAATCCCTCCAATAGTAGAAAATACTACCACTAATGCCTTCTTTTTTTATTTTATTCCTAATTATCTATATTAGGAAATTATATTTCCTATGGATGTATTTGTTCCAAAAAAATATGTGCTCATTGATCATTGTTTTGATGAATGTGAATGAGCTATTGGTAATATGATGGGATGAATGAACCAAAACATGGGGGTGTGAACGCACATTAGTCAGGTTTTTTCACCATCCTAATTCTTTCCACCAAAGTATTTTGGTCATCAACAAGGACCACACATATCAGAGTCACTACTATAGAAATTCCATTTAATAATGTGTAAATAGTCTTTTAATGATGCTAAAAAATAGTTTCTAACCTCGGTACTAATAAAGAGGGGTCCCCTTTATCAATGATAGAAATAGAACTGATAAAGGCCTAGATTGTTGCAGTGTGTTGTTTATATAACAACTCAACCAATAAAAACTTGTATCCTGTGAAAAAGAAATATATAATTTAATTGAAATAAATTTGACATCATTATTAAAAAAACAATTGTATATACATTTCAAACAAATTTAAAAATAATGATATTAAGAATTATCCAACAAACATTTATAAACATTAAAGTTTCATCTTTTGACACCCGTGATTGCCTCTCAAAAATGTCTACCCACGGTATCAGTTTCCAAATAAATCATCTCGACCCAAGAAAAATAATCTTCCAATATAAAAAACCAATATTATGTTAGTAATACTATAAAGAAATAAATTAAACATTAATATGAAATAATACATTAATAAAATTCCTATTTTTAATAAAAAGGACATATTTGAAATTATACCATTCACACCGTGTTTCTTATTACGGTGGGGTTGATTCCTACATGTCACAAATGAGTGATGGATCTATTACTACAAAACACGCCTTAAAAACACTAAAATATGCATTTATCAGTGATAGAAAAGTACTGAGAACCTCAACACGGTTAAAAGGCCAAGGTTTTTATCAGCGCTAGAAAAGCACGAATAAAGGGTATCTTTATCAATGCAAATAAAATCACTAATACATACATTTATCAATGATTTTAAAAGAATTGATAAAAAACATCATTTATCAGCTATTTTATTTAGTGCTGATAAAGAGACCCCTTATCGATGCTTTTAAAAGTGATAATAAATATTCCTTTATCGTTTCATTTAGAAGTGCTGATAAAGATTACTTTATTCGTGCTTTTACAAGCACTCATAAGGATACCTTTTTCTTCACTTTAGAAAGTGCTAATAAAGGCTATCATTATCAGTTCATTTAGTAGCACTGGTAAAGTTGCAAACTGAAATTTCATGTTGCAGCACACTACATCACTATCAACAGGTGCAGTGTGTTGTAACAACACACTGCATCACCAGAAACAAAACAAAAATGACCAAAATAAGATACAAATACTTTATTTAAATGAAATTAAATTTCTAACAGAAATATAATAAAAACGCTATTAGAGTATGTGAGTTGTTTTTTTACTAAAATTAATATAAATTTTGAATAAAAGGGAACATTTGGATTCATTCCAGTTACATTGTGAGTCTAATTGAGGCGTGACTGATTACTAGATGTCACAAATAACTTATGGATGTTTTTCTAAATAAAAAAACAATCTAAATTCATTTTCTCAGTTTTGAGTATATGAGTTGTTTATTAGATTAAAATTAATGAAATTTTTGAACAATTGGAGTCATACTGGTCACACCGTGCGTCGTATTATGGTGTGGTTAATTCGTAAACATCACAAATGACTTACAGAACATTTTATTAATGTACCAAAACAATAAAAATTCATTTTATTGGTTTTGAGTATGTCAATTGTTTTTTCCACTAAAATTAATGCCATATTTGAATAAAAAGATACACTTGGAGTCATACTAATCACACTGTGTGTAGGATTGAGGTGTGTTTTCTTTCTTCATGTCCCAATTGAATCATAGATCTTTCTCCTAAAGTATCAAAACAACCACAATGTGTTTTCTCTGTTTTGAGTTTTCCTTTTCTATTTTCTTTCTAAAATGTCATTTTAAACTGAAAACACGTACTTTGAGCCATACAAGTGGCATCGTGTGTGGGTTTGAAATGATACTAATTCATACTCATCAAAAATTAATTAAGAATAATTTTCCAAAGTTACTAAGACAATCCAAGTTTGTTTTCTTAGTTTTCAGTGAGGGACACTTTTTTTAATTAAAATTTCAATTTTGAACTAATAACGGGTACATGGAGTCATACCAGTCACACCGTGCATCAGATTAAAGTGTGGCTAATTCCTACACATCAAAAATGACTTCTAGATCATTTTCCAAAAGTACCAAAATAATCCTAATTTGTTTTCTTAGTTTGAGTATGTTGGTTATTTTTTCACTAAAAGTAATGTCAATTTTGAATAAAAAGGCGCACATGGAGTCATATCATTAAAATCTTGCATCAGATTGAGGTGAAGCTAATTTCTACACATACCAAATGACTCACGAATAATTTTCATAAAGTTTCAAAACAATCAGAATGTTTTTATTCTATTTTGAGTATGCAACTAGTGTTTTTTTACTAAAATTTCATTTTAAAGTGGAAATATTCACTTTGATCCATACACGGGGAATCATTTGGGGGTTTTACATGAGACTAATTCATACAAAACACAAATGAATTAATAAACATTGTAAAAAATTATCAATACAATCCAAGAATGTTTTCTTGGTTTTTAGTGAGTGATAATTTTTTGTATTAAAATATTAATTTTAAATTAATAACGGACCCATGGTGTCATAACGATCCCACCATGTGTCGGATTGAGTTGTGTCTGATATCTATACAACAAAAATGACTTATAGATCATTTTACTAAAGTTCCAAAATAATCTGAATGTTTTTTCTTAGTTTTGAGTATGTCAGTTTTTTTCACTAAAATTAATGTCAATTTTGAATAAAAAGATGCACTTTGAGACATATAAGTCACACTATGTGTCAGATTGTGGTTTAGATGATTTCTACATGTCCCAAATTACTCATTTATAATTTTAATAAAGTATAAAAAACACAATGTGTTTCCTATTTTTTGAGTATTCCGCCTAAGTTTTTTTTAATAAAATGTCATTTTAAACTAGAAACATGCACTTTGAGTTATATAGGTGGCATCGTTTGTGGGTTTGACATCAGAATAATTCATACACATCACAAATAAATTATGAATCATTTTCCCAAATTATCAAGACAATATGAGAGCTTTTGATTGGTTTTAGTGAGTGACACATTTTGTATTAAATTGTTAATTTTAAACTGATAACAAACACTTGGAGTCATACCGATCACACCATGAATCAAATTGAGGTAATAAGGATTCCTACATGTCACAAATGACTTATGGAATGATTTATTAAAGTACCAAAATAATCCAAATTAATTTTATATATTTTGAGGATGTCAGTTTTTTTTTCAATAAAATTAATGTTAATTTTGAATAAAAAGATGCACTTAGAGTCATACTGGTCACACTGTGCATTATATTGAAGTGTGTATGATTTATACACGTCCCAAATTACTCATAGATAGTTTTACTAAAGTATCAAAACAATCATAATGTGTTTCCTCTGTTTTAATTATGTCACTTGTGTTTTTTTACAAAAATTCCATTTTAAACTGGAAACACACAATTTGATCCATACAGGTGGAATCAAGTGTGGTTTTGACATGATATTGATTCATACACATCAAAAATTAATTATGAATCATTGTCCCAAATTATCAAGATAAGTGGTGAAAAATATTATTTCAATAATTCACCTAAATCACTTATACAATGGCTCTTATCTTAAGTGAAAAGTATTGTGTGCACTTTTAAACAATTATTCTCAAACACAATCTTGGTATGATCCTCATTCTACATCATTGCCCAACAATTTTATTGTTTGCAAGACAACTCTTCTTATCCTCCTCCGCCTCAGTATCCACTTCGGTATTCTCCCCTTCCTCCTCTTCCACATTAGTCCATACCTTCGACTCAGCCTCCCTCTTCACCTCTGCCTCCACATCTACCTCCAACACTAACTCTGCCTCCTCCTTTTCAATTTCCCACCAATTTTATTTTTTTCAGGTCAATTGTTCTAAACAAATTTATTTCCTCTATTATACTTCTTGTTGAGGAAGAGATCAAAAATAATATATAATCATTCTAACACTAATGATTCACAGCCCAATATATTTTTAAGGTCATAACTCATAATAGATCACAAACATAGTAGGTCATCAACTAAATTTTTTGTTATCATACATTCTGACAAAAATTATTCTTCTCACTCATCTCTATAAAAATTGATTTCATCTTTTAAGTAACTAGGTTGTCAGAAGTCTTGATAGTACTGATAAAATATAAACAAATAAATGATTATGAAATATATTTAATGAAATTTTAATTACCTTAAGAAATTAAATATTGGGGGGATTCTGGTCCTTCCATGTTTTATTATTTCTATCATAAATTTTTAAACATAATATCCACAATGAGTGCCATTATCTATTTCTGAAATAGCAGAAACATTGACCAAAATAAGTAAAAAAAATTAAAATGTTTTTATAGTTAAATATTTTTATATATACCTTAATTTGTTTCCATTTTTAGTAATCCATAGGCTTTATCCATTCAGACACCAACTTCATGTAATAATCTAGTCTATATTGAGAGACCTCCCAATCCTAACAAAATTCTTGTTAAAACACAGACTGAACATATAATTTGAAGTTTATCTATAAAATTTTTATTGTAGTGTATTAAATATTTACAATACACATCATTTGTGGTCATTTGGTTGTATATCCATGCATTTTATCCAAAAAATAAATATCCAGGGTGTCCATATTGACTGTTATTAGCATCCAATGCATCCTAAAAAACAATTAAGTAATGAAAAAATTAAAAGTATATTTTATGTGATTAGATTGTATAGTTTTACATTTTAATTGTAGGAATCAAAAAGAGTCTATCATTGGATGATTTTTTATTAAATACTTTGAATAACTAAACTTTTTTATTTTTAATTTTTTCCTCATTCAATGTAATTTCTTGATATAGAAATGATACAGGGATTAATGGAACCAAATCGTGCTTCGCATGATCTTCCCTTTATATAGTAGTGATATAAATGTCTATACAAAATATTAATATTCATTAACATTAATAAACATATTATATCACTGTTTGGAAAGATGTACAATGAAAATGTACTTTATGAATGTATTCATAACTCAGACGCCCAGCCATTCATGCTTGATAATCTCATTTAGTGTCTCGAGACCAATTACATCTGTCCAGGAATCTTCATATATTTCTTCTTAATATTCAATGTAAGACATGGTTTTATCTTTAAATATCGTCTCTTCATGAATTTTTAATGATAATAAATGTTTATCTAGAACTAGTGGGGAGAAGGTACTCTCAGAAGGTCATTTTGTTTTCTTGGCCGATTCACTAGATTTTCTTAATTCAGCCTTCCATTTCCCAACCGCTTTATCCATATGTAAAATTATACCTCACTTGATACCTTTTATCATCAACTTTTTCATGTTTTTCATATTATTTTTTTTAAATATGTACCACATGTATCTTTATAATATTAGACGACCATGATATGAAAGCTCCAATAGCAGCTTTCACTGTTGAAATATCTGGACCATCAAGTGGAACAGAAAACTTATCATTTCATAACCTACCTCAATCCCCGCTCTCATGCGATCTTTTGGGAAGTATTGATTGTGTAGCTAGTCTCCTGGGATGTTATACATTGTACCCATTATAACACAGTGGTACGTGGGTGTCGACAAATACAAATAAAATACGTCTATAGCCTGTAGAATTTTAGTAATATCAAGTTATCAGAAGTTGTTTGATTCACATTTAGAAGAAAGAGTAATGAAAAAATTTATTACCCTAGGTAAGGTATTTGGTTGGGGGAATGACTAGACTCAAATATAGTGGGATCATTTGGTTCATGTGGGATCTTTTCTCCACCTATAGTTCTCTTTGATTATTTCTTATACATTGGTCTGCCCATCCCACAAAATAATATCTTACAATGTGTCTATTTATATATACAATTGTCTCATCATATTATATGTATCTTCATGTGGTTTTATATTCTAAAAATATGTTCTAGGAGAGAATCCAAAACCAAATCCTATAACGTGACAATATTTTTCATGATGCTTTAAAGCTATTGAAAGTAGGTTTTCTTCTGGTAAGGGTGTTGATGATTCTTGTTTCTAAACCATATAAAAAATATAAAAAAATAATAGATATTTTTATGTAATATTTTTATAAAGAATAAAAAATTATAATTATGTCATACTTACACATGTTTCCCAAAATGTTTTTGTTTTCATCAACTTATTTACCCTCTTTATTTGCATGAGCCTCCTTCAATGGTACATGACATGGGATAGAAGTGGATTCAGATTTTGATTCATCAATCTTAATATAAAAAAATGAACATATGTTGTTTTATATATGATAATTTAAATATTATTGTTGATTTAAAATTCATACCAATTTCTTCTCTAATTAATCGTAACCCACCCTTTCTTTGTGATATGGGTACATTGGTTTTGATGCATGTTCTTTATTTTCAAAAATCTTTTTTGTTTTCAAAAATTAACAATTTTTAGTCAATTTTCATAAAATAAATAATGTTAGATAATATTTTATAGACTTCAATGCACCTAAAATGATTTCTCATTATGATGATTGATGAAATCTATCTATGTTTCCAGCTTTATAATGTGTTCATAACTAAGTGGTGGGTGCAGCTTTATTTTCCCCTCATCATCCCTAAGATGTAACATTGTAATAAGAGTCTGGAAGCTTCTATGGGATTTTCTAGTGTCCATTAATACAAATTTATTACATAAATATTCTAAAATAAATTAATTCTTTAAGTAATAATGAAAATTAAATCAATGTTTCGTTATATAATTTTTCAGTAAAATAGAGAAAGTATATTGTATCATTACCATTATATCTTTTCAAAGGATCTACTTAATTATCAGTTAGATGTGGCTCCATGAATCAATATCAATCATTATATTCATCCTCGTTGTGACCCCAAGACAACAAATTAACATTGACTTGTTGGGTTCAATAAGTTGGTCGCATTGATTCCAACCAACCTAAATTTTTATACCCTAAACTCTTACCTTGATAATTTTATTTATAACTATGATGTTGTGTAGTAGCTCCTTTTTTCATCAACATTTTTTTGATCCCATAATAATTACACAATTTCATCATCAATACTCTCTTTTCCTCGATATTGGTAACAACATCGTGTGTATAAGACATTTTCTGCATGAGTAGTAAAACATTTAATTTTTTTTGAATAAAATCAATACACTAAAGTCTATGAATAAATGCTAAAAATTGAATGCATCTTGCATGAAAATTTTTATTTTCTTGGACAGAGATATAATACATCAATAATGTAGTATAATTAACCTACAATTTCATTATTTAATCTATCCTCATAAGTTGATTTTTGTTGGTAAAAAATCCCCCAAGGCATCCTCTTTTGGTTTTTGGGTGTGATTATGTTTTTTGAAAAATCTAGATGACCGAGAATGATTATGGTTGGTGTTTTTCAAAGTAGGTTTTTAAGGTGGTATATTTTCCCAGTATTTGCCAATTTTTTGGGCCTCAAAATCAGGAGTTTGTTTTTTGGAAAAGTAATTTTTTCTGCAAAAGAGTTCATGGAATGGAAATGTAAAATAATTTAAGTTAGTTTTTCTATATGGAAATGTTGTGTGGATCACAAAGGATGGTTCGCGGACCATGGAATATGGTACATAAACTAAGGCATGGTACGCGGACCGCATAAAAAAAATGGTTTGCAATAAGGCTTGTGGTTTATGGGAGGAAAGAAGTTCATAGAAGGCTTGACGGTTCATGGAAAGCCTCTTCATTCGCAAAATGGATGTGGTGATTCATGGAGCCATGAAGGGTTTCATTCTTACAAGAGATCGGTTGCCACAGAAAATAAAAATGGTATGTGGATCATGTAGGGAATAATAGTTCATGGGAGAAGCACTACTCGGTGAAGACTGTACCACATCGAAGATTTGGGTTAAATGGATTAGAGATATTTTTGGATCTATTTTCAAATATAAAGAGTGCTAATACCATCATTACATAGAGTGATTTTCATTAGAAAACAATATTTCTCTAGAAGAATTTAGTTATGTATAAAATTGGTTTGTGAGAAAGGATTCTACTAAGTGAAGTGGTTCGTACGGAAGTATTCTGTAAAGTGTGAATTAGTTCATGGGATTAGTCCGTGAAAGTGTTTTTGTGGGGCTCAGTAGCTTGAAAAGGAAATTTTTCTACTAAGAAGAAACATTTTTCTAGGAAGAAGTGGTTCATAGTGGTTGTTTGCAGAGGTAGTACATAGAGGCGATATGTGGAGGCGGTATGTGGAGACGGTACGTGGAGGTGGTATGCTGAGGCAGTTCAAAGAAGAGGTGGTCTACGAAGCACTTGTAGTACGTGGTGCAGCATAGTTCATGGTTGAATCAATATGGTTTGTGAAGTGACTAAAATAGTTTGTGAAAGGAATTTCCTCAACCTAACAACTCGTTGAGAAGTGGATTTCATATACGGGTGAAAATGAGACTTCAATAGACCATCAACCTATAGTTGAGGATGTGTGATTTCATGAAAATAAAGGTTCCTATAAGTCCATAAACTATGAGTGGATACCTTCCAACAGTAGTGAGAAAAAGAAGTGGAAGATGGTGATATTTTCCACCAGTAGTGATATAGAGAAAGATACATAGGGAGTTACCTTTGGGAATATAGTGAGAAGACCCTAAATATTATAAAGGTAGTGATCTTGGGTATAGAAGTGATCTAGCTCAAACCTTGTAATTTGGCAGTGAGCCATAGTGGATTTAGTACATCAGAACAATTTTATTTTATGCTCATTAGACGTATCCCAAAGAGGGTGAACCAGGTAAAAATAGTTGTGTCTCATGCTTGATTTAATTTATGTTCATATATTATTACAGGAAGAAAATAAAAGAGAGTTTTATTTAATTAAGAAACAATATCTGAAAGGGTGGTTGTTTTAATCTATCATACACTGATTCATCCCCTCCCCCCCTCCTCTCAGGGTATTTAACCTAATTGGGATAAAAATTGGTATCATAGGGAAATGTTTAAAGTTAGTGGTTCTCTCTTAGTAGAAGAAATGGAGGTTATCAATCACAAATGGATTCCGATATTTGATGGATTTTTTTTCAATTATGGAAGAATCAGATACAGCACTAATTCTAATCATTATGAATGGATTTCTTTATAGCAGTTATGTATGGAATATCATCCAATATCAATAGTGGTTCTTTATCAGAAGATGAATTAAGGTAATTTGATGTTGATACTAAAGGGATCAATACTTTGGGGGGATCCCTATCAAATGAAATTTATAAAAAAGTGATTACATGTATGTGATCACTTTCTATGTGGGAAAATATTAGGAATTTTTTTGAGGGTAACTCAAAATTTAGAGAAGAAAATATGTAGGTTTTATGGAACAAATATGAGGATCTCATAATGCACCCTAATGAGTCGATTGATACATTCTTTGATTGGGAAAATGTTATTGTGGAAGACATGTGTGATCCAAGAGAAATTATTGAAGATATAAAGATTTTCAAGTGAATCATTAAAAGACTTCCTCCTTGGTTTAATCTAAAGGTTTCTATATTGGAAGATAAGGATCTGAAGGATCTGACATTGGATAACTTGTATAATACTATTGTTACATATAAAATGAGAAATGATGATAATGATGATTTCAAAAAGGGGAAATCCAAAGAAGTGGAATTCAAGGACATGAAGAAGATCTTTATTGAATATAGTCAGGAGGAAGACAATTTGGATGATGTCATGTCATTTCTATCCTCAAATATGCAAAGATGAAGAGGAAAGTTCAAAGGTAAACATCCAATTTCATGCTTTAGATGTAGAAATATTGGAAATTTTGAAGCAAAGTTTCTTAATAATATTGAAGATAATGATAAATATAATGATGAAATTCCTAAAAAGAAGTATTCATCCAATGTGAAATGTAGGAGAAGTGCTAAGAGAAAGTTCTTCAAAAATAATAATTTTCTTTCAAAAAAAGATGAATGTTCCTAAGAATTTGAGGTAGAAGAGTTGGAGGACTGCAAAGATCATGAAGCAGATGCTTTTGTGGTAGTTATCAGAAATTACATAACAAAAGAAGAAAGTGACATTGAAGAAAGATAAGTTAAAAGAATAATTTTCCTTTAGGTTGAAATTGAATTTTCCCTTGAGGAAATAAATTTTTTCGAGAGATAAAATGAATAAAGCCAACAAAGTGGTTCAGGATGCCAAACTATACATGTAGTAATAGAAAGAAAAGAGTTCTAAACTAAATGATGAAATTGAGAAACTGAATTCTTCAATGCTAGAGAGTTTAGTTAATATTGTTGAGTATAAGATCAAAATTGAAGAACATAATAGGTAAATCGATAGTTTGACTAAAACTAGAAAAAATAAAATCAAACATATTAAATAACTTGAATAGGAAGTCTTTGGTCTGTGACGAAGTGTTAAGGATCAAGAAAAATTGTTAACACACAAAACATCATCAAGAAAACAGATAACACAGGAAATAAAAAAGATGAAAGTGGATCATAATTTTCTAGTATGATAGAAGAAACAGTCAAATCCAAATGATAAGGCTGGTATGGGGCTTGATCGAAAATAGAAAGTAGTAACGGTTGAAGTCATACCACAAGCACCCACTCTGAGATTGAATATTGATTTGGGTATGAAGCAAAATTAGAAGATTTAGAGAACCCGAGGGACAACCAGTGGTGTAGTATTGCCACACAATAATTTACCCCACATAAGATGCTATTGTTATGGAAAGATAGGACACTCACAAAATGTTTTTCCATACGAAAGAGGTATCGAAGGGAATAGGACCAATAGAGGAAGCCATAGAGAGATCAAATCTCTAGGTCATCATTTGCTGGTCACTCTTTTAGGTGTAGAGGATTTGGACACATGGAAAGATATTTCTAATCAAGAATATAAAGGAATGTGTCGAAGTAGACTGAGGTTGGTTATAAGAAGTAGAAAAATGTATCCTCAAATGAGATGAAAATGAAAAATCAATTTGTAGCTCTACAAGATAAAGATATTACATCATATTATGAGGAATTTCAAGAGTACCAATCCATACCAAGTATGAATTCAAAAACATGGATCAAAAATAAAAGATCTGAGCAATTAGTGGTTGCTAAAATTTCATCCAATGAATCAGATCACACTGGGATATGGATCATTGATAGTGGATACACCTCTCATATGACAGGAAACAAGGATCTAGTTATGGGAATCAGGTACGATAAAGAAGGTATCTTAATATTTTTTTTATGATAAAGGGTTGAAAATTATTGTCTCTGGGAAACAAAAGTTTGGGGGGAATACATGATATGTGAAGATGTCTTGTTTGTAGAAGGTCTTAGTCATAACTTATTAAGTGTAAGTCAATTGTATGAATTAGGACATGCCATATTCCTTTCCAAGAAATTATGTGTCATCAAGGAAAAATATGGTGTTGTTGTATTGTAGGGAAAGCGTACAAAATGGAATCTCTATCTCATGAGTGGAAAAAGAGATATGTTATTTATATCTAAGAAAGAATAAAATAAGTTGTGGCATAAACACCTTGGACATATTATTCAAATGTCCTTGAAAGATCTGGTGAAATTTGATGCCGCTCAAGATCTCCCTAGATTATCATGTGATCATACACATATTAGTGATGCCTACCAACAAGGGAAGATCATTAGAAATACATATAAGGTAAAATAGAAAAGGTCAACAAGATTGATTAAGTTGGTTAATATTAATGTGTGTGGAAAAATTTCACCAAGATCTCTTGATGGGATGAGATATTATGTTCTCTTCATTGAGGATTATAGCATAATGGCATGGGTTTCACTCATTACCCACAAGTCTAAGGTGTTTAGTTGTGATTTGACTGTTCTTGAAGTCGGCCAAAATTTAGAATTTATGTTTTCCTATAAACTATTGTATAGTGGAGAGTATGGAAGAACCCATAGGGAAGGAATTTTGACCACTATTCTTCTAAAAAATTTCAAAAAAGACCCCACTGTGGTCAGTAGTGGTGTAAATTTTCTATTTTTTTAACTTTTTTATATTTTTTCTGTTTTTATACAGAAAAAAAAGAAACACTATAATATTTTTTTGTTTTTGTTCTAAAATATAATTAATTGAGAAATAGACTAAAAAGAGTAAGAAAGATAAATATAAAATGATGATAAATGAACAAAATGAAACACCCAGGGAAAAACTCTATTCTAATAGCTTTAAAAGATTCCTAATCACTTAAAAGTTGTTGTAGTATACCAATTTAAAAAGATTGACTTACTTCCATTGCCAGGATTTAAGTCATACAGTTTGATCAATCTCGGAGATCTCTACTACAAGATAGATCAACTCTGAAAATTTTGATTTAGAAAAAATAATGACAGAACAAAATTGTCGTAAGATCTGAAGTTTTCTGAATTTATGATCCTTTTAAAGATGTATCCACAGTTATTCTCACCGAACAATTGTGGATTTATAAATTAATTAGTATTGGTACAGATAAATTGAATGAATTAAATAATTGATCTCGCCGATCAATTTTGAATTCATTGAAATGATAAAGTGAAAAGGCAGAAAATGAGATAATTAGTAGAACTGTAATTTTTCCCCGAACTAGAAGATTTAGCTAACAGTCATGTTCATTATCATTACAGAAATTGAAAACATAATGAAATAGAGTGTGATAATTAAAAATAAAAGGGATAAATAACTCCTCAATTGATGCTCTGTTCCTGAACTCCTTTAACTCTAGGGCTGCCCACCGGGTCTCCAGGAATGGTTCCTTGGATCAGCTCTGCTCTGATGTGAGAGAAGTTGTCGAATTGATCCAATGATGGTTCTCCAAATGATTCACCCCTTCCAAATTATATTGCTTCTTTTTTGTTAATACCTCTCTCACCTATGACATCATCACTACATGTATTCCACCGACATAATTTGGTTCTTCATTATTGCACCGCACACATGCGTTTTTTCAGTCAACACTCGTTGCTTTAGAAATTTCCTCATAAATAACTCCCCATGAGTTAGTTGAATGAACTTAGACATGTTTTGGACTCTGTTTTGAACCTGGACAAAAGAAAAAAACAAATTAGTTAAAACACGAAGGAAATAAATAAATATTTATAATTTAAGTCATTAGTTTATTAAAAAGGTCTTCAAAATAAACTAATAAGTTTTAAAAATAATGTTATTTAATAAGTTATTTTATTAATATTATTAATAACTTGTAATTATATTTTAAAACTAAATTATTATTAATTAAGATGGAAAAATATTATTACTAACATAGTTATTATTTAATTATAACAGTTAATTTATAATAATTAAATTGAATATTTAAGTATTTAAAGTTTATTAAGTTAATAATTAATTTTTTAAATTATTATTAATAATTTTAATTTTAAATGTTTTATTAACTATTAATTTTATTGAATTATTTTTTTATTTAAAAAATTAATTAACTTATTTAATTTAATATATTTATTAAAGTTTATTTTAGTTGAAAAATAAGACTGTTTTTTTTATTTCATTAATGAATTTAAATTTAAAAAAATATTTGATTAAGTTACTATATTTTAATTTATAAATTATTGATATTTTAGTTTTAAATATTATATTAAATATTTAAGTTAATATTTTTATTTAATTACTATTATTAATGTTAATTATAATTATTAATTTTATTATTATTTTGAAAATAAAAATATTTACTATTTTAAATTAATAAATTAATTTATTTTAATTATATTTTTAAATTTTTATTAGTATTTAGTTTTATTAATAAAAATAATTATTTAATATGCACCATTTATTTATTTTTAATTTAATTTATAGGATATTTTTAACTAATATAATTTAATTTAAGTTTTATTAATTTAACAATTCTATTTTATTAAAATTAATTATTTTAAATTTATTATTTATTTATAATTATTATGGTTTAATATTTTAATTTAATTATCATTTTTATTTTTTAAAAATTAATTTTTAGTTTTAATTTTTTTTATTCAGTTTTGTTTGTTTTGCTTTTTTTATTATTATATTCTTATCCCCCCTCCCCATGGCGTAACAGGGGAGGGGATTTGTGATCCTTCGACGCTGTAAGGGGTCATTTCAAGAGTTTCTTCCACCCAACTCGGCGGCTGACCTCTTGTGTCGTGATTCGGGAAGCTCAAATATGATACTGGTGGCGCGGCGGCGGTTGCTTGTTGGTCCTGCTCCAACGACAGTGTGGAGTGAATGGTTCTCGACTGAAATCTCCACAGTAGGTCGTGCAGCGAATCCCCATCGGTCCTTCAGTGACTCTAGTGTTCATCAATGGTTGTGGAGGTGAATTTAGGGTAAGAAATAAGTTGTGGTTTTTGGTTTGTGGTTTGTGGTTTTGAGGATTTGGTTCTTGTTGTTCTTCAATTAATGGCGCGATTGAAGTTGGAAGATAGTGAGAACAGAGGTGGCTTGTTTTTGCGGTGAAGAACAGGGGAGCGGAAGTATCAGTAAGATAGTGGTGCGAGAGGTGAACGGTGTCACTGATGTGAGTATCGAGAAGGATCAGTTACAGTGGAAGAAGAGGTGGAACCAATACCGATGGTGTTGGTGTGAGGATAGTGAAACCGATAGGTGTATCGGTAGCAGGAAATATGTGGGTTGTCATTAGGTGATTGAGTGGCCGATTTGAGGTCGGTGAGTCACAAGAAAGGGGATTAGCATCAGTGTGAGGATGGGCAGAACCGATATGATGTGAGAATTAGTTGTAGGGGATAAAGAAAGTCGGTGTGTGGCACCGATGGAGAGAAAATAGGGAGTCACCGTTAGAAGAAAATAAAAAGTGATCGGTGTGCATGTGGCACCGATAGAAGATGAATTAAAATACACTTTTGGTCTCATGGATAGTGTAAAATAAGCATCAATGACTCAAATTTTTTCATGCACAACAAAAAAATAGATCAATCAATTAATTAAAATTATAACTAAACCTTAAATAAGATAAGTAATTATTTAACAGATTAATTTAAAACATAAACAAAACGAACTTAAAGAAAAAGTTAAAAACTAATGTAAAGAAAATAAATAAATTGTTACTAAGTTATTAAATAAATTAAAATAAAGATTTAAAAATTAAATATTTAAGTAAATTCAAAAAATTTAATTAATAAACTGAATTAAGTATTAAACTAAGTTGAAAAATAATTAAAATAAATTAAGATTAAAAATTATTAAATAAAATTGGGTTGCATCGGTATCTTATGCTACCGACAGTTGGTAAGTGTATGTCTGTGTGACCGACAGACTAAAAATATGTAAGTGAATTTAATTATCTAAAAACTGCATAAATTAAAATAAAAAATAAAGGTTTTAGACACTCTAAACTAATTGATTAAATAAATAAAAGAATACTTAAAAATTAAATTACATTTTTTTATCAAATTAGACTTAAATTTTCAACTTATATTAATTTATAGAATAATAAAGTTAAATTATTTTAATCAAACTAAATTAAAGGATAAAAAATTAAAATAAAGGATAATTTAGATAGATGAAAATAAAGTAATTAAATAATTATATAATAAAAATATCAAATTATTAAAAAATTAAGGAGATTAAAATTGACAAAACTAATTAATAAATAATTGTTGTAGACAAGTAAAGTAAGATTAAATTAATTGTTTTAAAGACTAAAAAACATAATTTGATATAAAAGTTTATTAATTAATAAATTTCACTATAAAAATTCAAAGGTATGAATAATTATCAAAAAGTGTAAAATTATTTAATTAAATTGTTAAAAATTAAATAAAAAGATGTGGAAAACTGTGTAAAAATAAGCTTACATCAAATTTCCCTACACTTAAAAAGTTTTTTGTCTTCAAACAGTTTCATGTTTTATTATCTTTAAAAAATAGTAAAGTTTGTATATTACATCTCAAAAAAGTAACATGTCCATCACTTTCAAAAAAGAGGACTGTCACAAGTCAGTAGGCTTTAAAAAATAATTGTACAAATGAATCTTTCCTTAAATCAAACTCTCACTGGTAGTAAAAAAACATGAATCATCAAGAAATGAAGATGTCCTGCCTCATATGTGAAACTACTTAGTGACTCATCTCAATTCAAATATAACATCTAAATCCAAGAGTGACTATAGGTTAAATTTATGTGGAATTAAGAACTTAACCAAATGAACATTGTACTTTGACTCATAACCTAGGTTCCAAAAATAAATATTCTTTTTAAAATCACCGAATTGATACAACATAAATGATTCCTGGTTTCACCCAAATTTACCCAAGTTTTAAGGGTCAAGCGGTCGCTTAGTGTAGCTTGGGTTGTCAAATCCTCAGAGACCTAAGAAGAACCTTTACACACTCAATAAAAAGAGATAGATTTTTGGCTATGAATTGGTAAACTTGGGTTGATTATAGATGGTTTTAAAAGAGCACTAAAAGATCTATGTAAATTCAAATTATGAGAAAATGAGTTGATCCTAAGTTATTGCTCGTGGTGGATTGAATGAATTCCTTTTTTACGATTTTAATTTCATTAACTCGAGAAGAATTCATGAAATTAATTCAAACTAACCTCATCACTTACTGATTAAACACCTTCATAACAAATTCTAATCACCTATACACTTTTAGGATCATTTTTGTGAGCACTCCAAGGTAAAGTATATAATTATCCCATGAAAGTGGGGTGAATAAATTCAATAAGGAAGAGGAAGAATAGAAATCATTGAATGAAAGAAACTCAATTAAAAGAAATTAATAACATTTAGAGAGTGAGAAATAACATTCAATCCATCCTCTTGAAACTCCCATGGATCAACCCATAAAATATCTATCCCTCCATTGATGACAAGTTCTCAACGGAAGCGGAAAGTAGACTTATGAGGGTGGAATTGAAGAAGTAAAAACAACAAAAAACGATCACTCCACCATTGTGTGAACAAAATCACAAGGTTTAGAGTGAAAAGTTCACACCTTGAGGCAAAGGTATCATGGTGATATGAATAAGAATAGAAC
Organism: Viscum album; assembly: GCA_963277665.1. NCBI lineage: Eukaryota > Viridiplantae > Streptophyta > Magnoliopsida > Santalales > Viscaceae > Viscum > Viscum album. The sequence continues at coordinate 738,426,049 of OY728141.1, forward strand.
AAGAGAAGAAGAAGAACTTTTATTAAAAACTAAGGTATTCGAACAACTTACATGGGAAGGAAAAATGCTACAAAGACAATTTGGAATAATAACATTACAATAAAAACAAAGCTCCAAGATCCCTAAATCCTCCACCACTACTGCCTTAAATAGGAATCAATTAATCCTTGAATGAGCCCCCAACATCCCATGTGCCTTTAATTAATTGTGTTGGGGAAAGGTGGGTGGAACATTAATGCAGAGAGACTTTCCACTTCTTGCCCCGAAGTTGCATCCATCTTACATCAACCGGAAAGACGCGCCTAAAGTAACTTATAGAAGGCCGAATTAGAGTGGTTCCTAGAAAAACTAAATGAATAAAACTATGTACCATAACATCCTGTAAAATTTCAGCCCAAAATAATAATCCTTTCGTGAGATATGATATAAATAGTGGGCTGTTTTTTTGGGCCGCAGAATCTGCCCCAAAATTGCATCTTCAACATGGGACGCCTTAATCAACACCATGTAGGACGAATTATCACTTTCTCCAGAAGAATTATTTGTTCCTATATATGTCTTCTAGCCTCCCATAAAATTTGGGCTTCATTGGGCCGATATTGTGGGACCCACATTCCCATAAATGATATGATATCCAATCTGCCTTCTCCAGAATTGTTTCCTTTCATCGCCAAATATACCCATCATCCTTTATGAATCCTCCACTGATCCCTGAATGAAAAATGTTCATATTTATGTTTATATCCATTTAACAAAATATAAAATTAAAATATGGATAATTAAAGTCTTTAAAATCATATGAAACTTTGGGCCTAAATTGGTGCATATTAGGCATGAAGTGCACAAATGATGAGAATGGATGTTCAAAATTAAAATCCAATAGCTCAGGATCATAAGATAAAAAATGACCATTTAATTCCCTTAAAATTTAATAAAAATATGTGTTTTTATTGTCTAATCACACCCCCAACTCGAGTTTTTCTAGTCCCGAGCAAAATATATCTCACAAAAATGAAATTCGAATGACCTTTTCCAAAAACATTTTAATACACATTTTTCACCCAAAGATCTCATACCAAAAAATTATGAAACCCATCTAAATAATTTAATACAATCTATGTACATAGGAATATCTCAAGCCCAAGCTCATTCCTTTGTTCAAATTCATCACCATATTTCATCCAAATTCAATTAAGCATGATGAAGTGTTGTGCATCACAATAGACATGGGGGTTCATTTTCATTCGAGGGAGAAAATATGGAAGCACTAAGAGAAATAAAATTTTAATAATAAGATGAGTACTAATTTTTTTTTTATTTTATATGTTTTTTTTTGGATTTTTTGTTTTCAAATTTTCCATGGTAATTGAAATTGAACTCAATCGAGTCAACCCATGTAGCAAGACTTTGTTGCTGACTCCCAGGCTCAAAGACCTTAGGGCACCAAGTGAAGCTCACATACTCAGGAATCATATCGAGTTAACTAAATCAAAAAAAAATTCAAATTACCACAAATAGAGATAAAATGACCGACTCTAGTCCAGAAAACTATGGAGTCACGATCCCCAAGTGCCGAAAGCCACACATTAGGTCAATTCATTGCTCTACGCGCAATTGTTTTTTTTTCTGAATACTCATGTTAAAATTAAAATGATCGCCAATCCTATGCTATTTATTATGGGTCCCCAAAAACTCAAACTAAAACCCCATAATATAGAGGACGTGCATTGTGTTTTTATATATAATTGGATGAAAATATAAATTGTGAAAAATCACATCGGACAACCGCACTTTCCAATATCTATGCACATGAACATAAACTTGCATTAAAATCAGAATCAAGGCATGAAAAATTATTTGATATCCAATTTAAGAGTTTGGAATATGTGTTATCATGTTCAAGGTTAATGACATTTTTCCTTCCACACATTTTCATCTCCCCCCCCCAACTTAGAATAACAGTGTCCCCAGTGTTTAAAGAATTTAAACATAGAAGGGGTAGGATATAAGTTCAACGAAGACATTGAAAATGAAAATTATGGAATGAATTCACCTGGTGGTTAATGTTGAAAATGCATTCCCCTATCTCCCTTCAGTTCTGGTTTGTCTCCTAATGTATTGGACGGTTGTGGCCGGCTTTTCCCAATGACCTATGATATGCCTTTAATTTTTTTTAATATATATATTTTTTATATGTTTTTTAACCTAAAAAATGTACAAATAACATAAGTTAATGATACATTGTCTTCTCTTAAATTTCTGGGTAAGGTATTACTCAGGGATCACACCACGTGACACTGAAGAATACGGTGCTCCCCTTTTATACCCATCCTTACTCATAAAAGAAGAACAGGTCAACAATCTATTTTTTTTAAATACCTACAAAAACATAAAATAAAAATAAACTGATGATACATTGTCTTCTTTATATTTTTTGGGTAAGGTATTACTCAGGGATCACACCGCGTGACACAGATGAATACGGTTCTCCCCTTTCATACCCATCCTTACTCATAAAAGAAGAACAGGTCAACAGTCTATATTTTCATTAAAAATAACAAAATGAAGAAGAATGAAACAAAATATGATTCACAAAGATTAGAAACATGAAAACCACGGGTTGCCTCCCGTTCAACGCTTTTGTTTAACGTCGTTAGCCTGACATGGATCCTAAATATATCAATTTTTTCTTGGTTCATAGGTTGGCTCTGTTAACACTACCTCTATTTCATGTTTATTGAATGATTCAATGAATGATTTTAACCTATGACCATTGACCTTAAAAATGTTACCACATGTGGGATCTTAATTCTCTACTGCCCCATGGGGGTACACATGATGCACTATGAATGGACCAGACCATCTCGACCTTAACTTTCCCTCGTATAAATGAAGTTTTGAACTATACAAGAGCACATGTTTTCCCAGTTCAAATTGTTTTACTTTGATATTCTAAGATTGGTAGGCTTGAACACTAGCTTTATTTATCCTTGAATTTTCATAAGCCTCTATCCTAAGTTCCTTAAGTTCATTAAGATATAATTTATTCTTTTCTTCGGCTAAATAAATGTCAAATTTTATTTTTTTGATTGCCCAAAATGCCTTATGCTCAATTTCAACAGGTAAATGGAATGCTTTTCCATAAACCAACTTATATGGTGACATTCCTAGGATGGTTTTTAATGTTGTACAATATTCCCAAAGAGCATCCAAGAGTTTCTCAAACCAATCTTTCCTAGAGGGGTTAATAGTTTTTTCAAGAATTTACTTAATCTCCCTATTTTCTAACTCATCTTGACCAATGGTTTGAGGATGGTAAGAAATGGAAACTTTATGAGAAATTCCATACTTATACATGAGTGAAGAGAATGGGCGATTACAGGAATGGGTTCCTCGATCACTGATTATAGCCCTAGGAATTCCAAATTGAGAAAATATATTCCCTTTAATAAATCTAATCACAACATGATAGTCATTGAACTTAGTGGGAATGGATTCAACCCATTTTGAGACATAATCAACAGGTAAGAGGATGTATAGGTATCCCTTAGAGTTTGGAAAGGGGCCCATGAAATCAATTCCCCAACAATCAAAGATTTCAACGACCAGAATGGGAGTGAGGGGCATTTGATTCCTTTTGGTAATGGATCCTAATTGATGACACTGAGGACAAATTTTGCAGAATTGGAAGGAATCCTTAGTGAGGTTCGGCTAATAGAAACCACTTTGGAAGACCTTTGAAGTGGTTTTCTTGGTAGAAAAGTGGCCTCCACATGCCTCCCAATGACAAAATTTTAGAATGGACTCTTGTTCAGACTCGGGAACACATCTCCTAATAATTTGATTAGGATAGGAATTGAAGAGTTAAGGATCATCAAACACATAGTGTTTGACATCAGAAAGGAATTTCCTCTTAGCTTGGGTCCCCAAGAATTTTGGAATGTCACCCATCACCAAATGGTTTTCTATGTCAGCATACCAAGGGAAATCACTCACTGAATAGAGGTGCTAATTAGGAAATGAATCAGACACAGAGAGGTGGTGTGAGTTGTCTTTGAATTCCATCCTAGAGAGGTGATTAGATACAACATTTTCAACACCCTTTTTATCCTTAATGTTTAAATCAAACTCTTGAAGAAGAAGGACCCACCTAATCAATCTAGCCTTGGCATCATGTTTTTGGAAAAGGAATTTTAGGGCTGAATGGTCAGTGAAGACAGTGATGGTTGATCCTAAGAGATAAGACCTAAATTTCTCTAAGGCAAAGACAACATCAAGAAACTCTTTCTCAGTGGTGGTGTAGTTTATTTTTGCATCATTTAAAGATTTTATTGCATAATCAATGACACATGGATTTTTATCACACCGTTGTCCTAAGACTGCTCCTACAGTGAAGTCACTTGAATCACACATGAGCTCAAAAGGAAGTTTCCAATTTGGAGATTACATGATAGGTGGAGATATAAGAGTTTACTTGAGTGTAGAGAAGGACTCCTCATAGCATTCTGTCCATAAAAATGGAGCATCTTTTACCAATAGAGCACAAAGTGGTCGAGAAATAGAGCTGAAATTCTGAATGAAACTTCCATAAAAACCAGCATGTCCTAAGAAGGACCTCACTTCCTTAATAGTTTTAGGAGAGGGAAGGTGACAAATGATGTCAACATTAGCTTTATCAACATCAATCTCTCTACCAGATACCAGATGACCTAGAAAAAGTCCTTCCCTTACCATGAAATGGCATTTTTCCCAATTTAGTATGAGATTCTTATCCTCACACCTTGACAAAACCTTTTCAACATTTAGAAGGAATCCTTCAAAAGTATCCCTAAATATGGAGAAATCATCATTGAAGACCTATAAAAAATCCCCCACCATGTCTGAGAAGATCCCATCATGCACCACTGGAGGGTACCAGGGGAATTACATAACCCAAAGGGCATGCGCTTGAAGGAAAAAGTGCTGAATGGACAAGTGAAGGTTGTTTTTCCTTGATCCTCTAAGGAGACTTCGATTTTATTATACCCTGATAATCCATCTAGGAGGCAGTAGAATTGATGACTCGCCACTCGCTCAAGGACATGATCAATAAAGGGTAAGGGGAAATGGTCTTTCTTGGTACAAGAGTTGAGCTTCCTATAGTCAATATAGACTCTCCATCCACTATTGACCCTTGTTGGAAGCATATCTCCATCCTTGTTGGTTATTAATGTGATTCCAGCCTTATTTGGAACCACGTGGATTGGGATAACCCACTCACTCTCAGCTATTGGATAGATGATACCAGCTTTTAACAATTTCAAAAGTTCTTTCCTCACTACTTCCATGAGATTAGGATTGATTCGCCGCTGAGGTTGACGACATGGCTTTGAATCGGATTCTAGAATAACTCTATGAGTCCTGATAAGTGGGTTAATCCCAGGAATATCAGATAGGGTCCATCCAATAGATTTCTTGTGTCTCTTAAGGACATCAAGAAGCATCCTCTCATGATCGGCTTCAAGAGAGGAAGAAATGACAACTGGAAAGGATTGATTGTCCCCTAAGAACGCATACTTGAGTGAAGAAGGTAAAACCTTAAATTCAATATCAGAGTGGTTATCACATTCCAAGAAAGGATGAGACTTTGTATTGAACTCAATTTCTTTGTTCATATTTCTTGACAAAATTGGTTCCTTGTGAAAAGAATTTTCATCCACTAAATTAGCTAGAGTAGTTTCATGAATGGTTATGGACTCGATGTTATTGATTTCACCCATGGTATCATTGTTGGTGATTCTAGAAAATCATCAATAGAGCTATCTGAAAGAGATTCAATCCAAGGAGACAAATTTCCCTCATGTGAACAAAGAAAATAAATCTCTTCTTGACTTAAACATCCTTCGGTAATTCCTCGATGTTCCTTGAGTTCACTATCAACACTACCTATCCAATTAACCTCATGGATCTCTTCATCATCCCCAATTTGAGTGTTTTCACTATAGATTTTCAAGTCTAGACTCATGTTTCCAAATGTGGTGGTCATGTTCCCATTTTGGACTCGGATAACAGAGTTGATTGTTGCAAGGGACGACCAAGGATGATTGGGGTTTGATCCCTAGGACCTAAGCTTGGGTGATTTTCAAGAATAATAAAGTCAGCTGGGTAAATGAAATTTTCAACTTTCACCTAAACATCCTTTAAGATCCCCGTTGGAACCCTAATACTACAATCAGCAAGTTGAAGTGTGACAGATGTTGGTTGGAGCTCTTCTATCCCTAATTGGCAGTACACAGCATATGGGATGAGATTGAAACTAGCACCAAGGTCACATAACGCCTTGACAACTTTTCTCTCTCCTAGGTGAACATTGATGTAAGGGCAACCCGGGTCTTTCAACTTAGGGGGAATGGTGCCTTGAATGGTGGTACTCACATTAGCAGCCAAAAGGACTTGGTTTTTATGTGAAAATTTTCTTTTAAAAGTTCACAAGTCCTTAAGTTACTTTGAGTATGCAGGAATGGTTTTAATTGCATCATTTAGTGGAATGTTCAACTTGACTTGTGAGAATATTTCCCTCAATGTTTCACTCAATTCAGGCTTGGTTTTCCCCCTCATGTGTTGTGGAAATGGTGTAGGTTGTGGGGTTGTTTTTTGAAGGCTTGTTTCTTTGACAATGTTATCATGTTTTTCAGTTTTATCATGTATTCCATTTGAATTTTCATTAGTGTTTGAAGCTTCAGATGGTTTCTGAATTATTTTTTCAGGTTTCTCAACTGATTTCCCACTTCTTATAATAGTCACAGCCTTTAGTTGTTGATGAGTTATTTGAGTGAAACTTGACTCTCACCTTATTTTTTGTTGTGTAATGGCTTGTGTAGGCATGGATGCCTTTCTAGTTTTGATGGTTTGAAGTTCTTGTTTTAGGGAAGAGACTTTTGAGTTCATCCTTTCCATTTGTTTGTACATTTTTTCAAGGATTGGGGGAGGGACAGATTGGGAAGGGGCTTGTGTTGGTTGGGTTATCCCAGGGGGATACTTTGGTTGTTGGATGGGTTGTTGGTATTGGACTGGAGGATGTTGGTATTGGACTGGTTGTGTTTGGAATTGGTTATGGTTTTGAAAATTTTGTGTAGGGTTGGGGTTTGGTCTTTGTGGTTGGCTAGGTTGTTGGTTATCTTTCTATAGGAAGCCTGGGTGGTCATTATACCTTGGGTTGAATGTGTTTGGGTATTGGGGCTTTTGAAAGTTTAGGGCATTGACTTCAGCAGGTGGTCCTCCTAAAAGAACATCCTTGATGGATGGAATGGTTGGGAAGTTGTCTTTTTTGTGTTCATGTTTGTCACAGATTGTGAAAATAGGGTCTACAGTTTGGATTTCGTGGATTTTCCTATGGTCTATCTCTTCAACCTTCCTAGAGAGTGCTGCAAGTTTCGCCCTAAGGATTTCCTCTTCTCTAAGTGTATGCATTCCAATAGTTCTTTGAGTCTTTTCAGAATAAGGGGATGTTCCCCATGTTTGGTTTTGTTCAACAAGGATTTCTAGATACTCATAAGCATCATTTGGGGATTTGTTTTTAAAGGTCCCATTACACATCATGTCAATGAATTGTTTGTTCCCCGGGCCCAAACCTTCATAGAAAATTCTTACTTGTTCAGGAATAGAAAAACCATGGTGTGGAACCATATTTAGGGTGTCTTTGAACCTCTCCCATGTTTCATAAAATGACTCTCCCTATTTTTCAAAAGATTTTTGGATGATCTTTTTTAGTGAAATAGTTTTGTGATGGGGGAAATATTTTTTGTAAAATTATCTTTGCAGTTGGTTCCAACTGTGGATTGATGAAGGTCTCAGATTATTTAACCAGTTATTTGCTCAATCCTTAAGTGAGAACGGAAAAAGCCTCATCTTAGCTGACTCAAGTTGATGTGGTGAGCACATGGTTTCAACAATGTCATTGAACTCCTTGACATGAAAGTAAGGCATTTATAACTCCATACCATGGAAGGTTGGAAGGTGATTTAGGACATGAGGTTTAAAGACATAGTGGGCATCTCCTAGGGTAGCATGCCTAATGCAAGAGGGTGCATTGGTCCAGGTAGGTGTAAGGTAGTCATTCATGGTTTGATCGACTGCATTCCCCAAATTTGGGGCTGCCTCATTTGGATTTCTATTTTGGTTCCCACCCGGGTTTATGAGTTGGTTTCTTTGAAGACCCTCCATTGAAATTGACTCAATATTTAACTCTGGGGTATTAGGAATATTAGGATATAATGGTGTACTTGACTCCCCTATCCTATGAATTTCCACCCTAACTAGTCTGTTTTAGTTATCGCGGGTGTAGGCAGACATGCGCCAACAGAAAAAAAACGAGAAAGGGAAAAGATAAGAGATATTGGGTGAGAATAGAAGAATGGGGGTGAGTAAAGAATGTTTTGGTCTATGTAACTTACTTGGTCCCTGGAAACGGCATTAAAATTTGGTTTCTCCCAAATTTACCCAAGTTTTAAGGGTCAATCAGTCGCTTGTAGTGTAGCTTGGGTTGTCGAATCCTCAGAGACCGAAGAAGAACCTTTAGACACTCAATAAAAAGAGATATATTTTTGGCTATGAAGTGGACAACTTGGGTTGATTATATATGGTTTTAAAAGAGCACTAAAATATCTATATGAATTAAAATTATGAGAAAATGAGTTGATCCTAGGTTATTTCTCAGGGTGGATTGAATAAATTCCTTTTTTACGATTTTAATTTCATTAACTCGAGAAGGATTCATGCAATGAATTAAAAATAACCTCATCACTTACTAATTAAACACCTTCACAACACATTCTAATAACCTATACACTTGTAGGATCATTTTTATGAGCACTCCAAGGTCTTGGCCGAGCCCCTAAAATCCCATGTGCCTTTAATTAACTGTGTTGGGGAAAGGTGGGTGGAACATTAATGTAGAGAGACTTTTCCACTTCTTTCCCCAAAGTTGCATCCAGCTTACATCCACCAAAAGGACGCGCCTAAAGGACCTTCTAGAAGGCCGAATTTGAGTGGTCCCTATAAGACTTAAATGAATCCCCAGATGTCCCCTAAGATCATTTAAAATTTCAGCCCAAAATAATAATCCTCTCGCGAGATATGATATAAATAGTGGTCTGTTTTTTGGGGCCGCAGAATCTTGCCCAGAATTGCATCTTCAACTTGGGTCGCCTTAATAACCACCATGTATGACGAATTAGCACTGGATCCATAATAATTATTTGTTCCTATATATTTCTTCTATCCTCCCATGAATTTTGGGCTTCATTGGGCCTGTATCGTGGGCCCCACATTCCCATCAGTGGGATGATATCCAATCTGCCTTCTCCAGAATTGTTTCCTTTCATCGCCAAATATCTCCATCATCCTTTATGAATAATCCATTGATCCCTGCATGAAAAATGTTTATATTTATGTTTATATCCATTTCCCAAAATATCAAATTAAAATATGGATAATTACATTCTTTAAAATCAGATGAAACTATGGGCCTAAATTGGTGCATATTAGGCATGAAGTGCACAAATGATGAGAATGGATGTTCAAAATTAAAATACACGAACTTAGGCCCATAAGATCAAAAATTAACATTTAATATCCTAAAAATGTAATCAAAATAGGTGTTTTTATTGTCCAATAAATTCCCATATAAACAATTTTTATCCTTCTTCATTTGGAATTCATCATTCTCCTCACCTTAATAAACTCTTTTTTCGACCCTAGAAACTTTATTTTATTTTTCCCAATCCATGTATCATGTTCTAAGCAATGTACAAGTTCATTTATTCAAGGTTTATAGAGGGCTTATAGTAAACAGAAATGCACCCATCATCTAGGGTCTCAGAGATTCACTGTGGGATCCCAGATGCCCAAACTAATCTAGTTTCAAAAGATCTATACAAAAAACATTTAAATTGGATCAAAAAGGTGATTACTTTTATAAATTAAAATAAAGTGTGTCCCCTAAGATAAAATTCAAACTTCCAGTTCCTAAATCTATTATTTAAATTCCAAAAATAGGTAACCCATACCACTCTCACAAGTAGTTCCTAAACCAATTTTTCAGAAAATTTCTAAACAACTTCACTCAAAAATCATCCAACCTTAAAAATTTAATATTCAAAGAAATTCTTAACTACTAGGAAAGTACTATCCTTAGGAAAGACCAATTTGAGAAATAGCATACAACCTAAATTGTACAAAAAAGCTGAAAACTTCTAACCATTTTTTTTACAAACAGATTGAAGTGGAAGTGGGAATTGAAGGGATTTTATTTAAGAAAAGTTTAGTTCAGTCAATAATTGATCCCCTCCCCCACAATTAAAACCCAACTTTGTCCCCAAATTTGAATTCAAAAGGTAGAGAAGAACAATTAGACATCTAAAGTTCAAAATTGATTTTCAATTGAAAAGAAAAATGACATGTATCAAGGGTCTCAGGGAGATTCAAATAATGTGTTTTCCACAAAGGTTAATTTACAGCATGTTCACAAGCAAGTACATACATTAACATTTAAGTCAATAGAAAAGATTTTCAATATAATTCAAATGTGGAAGGTAACTTGTAAGCGCAAAGTGTACTAGGTGAAATCATTTTAATAGATTGAGTTCGATAATATGTTCAATAGAGTAGAATAATACATGCCAAAACACCTCAATAAAAACAAGAAGATTCAATAAATTTCTAGCCAACATGTACCCCCCCCCCACACACACTTAAGTTTAAACAGTGATGATATTAAACCATTGAAACTCCATTTTCAACTAGGAGTAACATGAATATTTTTTTTAAAACATAGTGAAATGCAAAAAACTTTCATTCCGATACAAGATTTTTTTTAAAGCCTATACAAAAATTTTCAAGAAAGACAAGCAGAATATTTTTTAAAAATATCAAGTCATGTAGTACAAGAATAATTTTTAAAGCATCAAAAAATAAATAAGAAATTTCAAAGTAACTACCACTGATTCACCTAAAATACTACCATTGAGTTACCGACAGTAGTGAATTGATGGCTTAAGTGCATCATTGAGTCAATGACTCACCAACAGTAGTAAAAATATGACTTTTAGTGAATTTTTTTATTGAAGTGAACAAGAGAAGAAAAACATAATAAAGAAATTGACATACTTCCCTAAAATGGTTTTTCATTAATCCTCCAGCATAGGAATTCTACTCCCTTGTGACACATCAATAGTATCCTAACACAGTAAACTTGAACAAGGGAAAAAAAGTGTAGTAGGAATTGAAAAAAAATCATTCAATTGTTTATTCAAATTCCATAAATGAAACAGAAAAAAGGAAAAAACAAGAACCATCGGTTGCCTCCCATGCAATGCTAAGTTTAATTTCTTTAGCCAAACTTTATTAAGAATCAGTTATTAAGCACAGTTAAGGCATCCAATCCCTTTGGATATTCCTAAAAATAGAATTTCACTCTCTTCCCATTAACCAACATGGGTTTGTTCTCCTCACCAATAATCTATAAAGCTCCATTCTTAAGCACTATAATGATAGTAAAAGGTCCAGACCACTTAGACTTTAGCTTTCCTGGAAAGATTTTGATTCTAGAATTAAAGAGAAGGACTTTATGTCCAGGTTTAAACTCTTTGGTTTGTATGATAGAATCATGAATCATTTTATTCATGTCCTTATAAATCATTCAATTATCATAACTCTCTCTTCTAATCTCATCAAGTTCACTTAACCCAAGTAATCTTCTCTCACCAGTACTCGTAAAATCAAAATTTAGAGCCTTAACTACTCAATATGACTTATGTTGTAACTCTATAGGAAAATGAAAACACTTACCAAACAACATCCTGTAAGGATACATACCTATTGGTGTCTTGAAAGAAGATTTATATGCCCATAAAGATTCATATAATTTAAGAGACCAGTCTTCCTTAGAATTTGACACAATTTTTTCAAGAATCAATTTCATCTCTCTTTTAGAAATTTCCAATTCTCCACTAGACTGTGGATGATAAGGAGTTCCAGTCTTATAAACCCAACTATATTTTTTTATCAAACTATTAAACTTATAGTTTTTAAAATGTGTTCCATTATAAGTGATAAAGGATTTTGGGACTCCATATCTTGAAAAGATGTTCTTTTTGACAAATTTTATAACATTTTTTGCCTAATTTTTGGAAAGTGGCACTACCTCAACCCACTTAGACATATAATCAACAGCAACAAGAATATACTCATTCCCATGAGATGATAGAAATGGACCCATAAAATCTAAACCCAAGACATAAAAAACTTCAACTTCTAGAATACCTTTTTGGGGTGACTCCTACTTCTTACCCACATTTCCCAACTTCTGACACCTATCACAACAAACTACAATGCTTCTAGGATCCTCAAAAAGAGAGGTCCAATAGAAACATGATTGTAAGACTTTATGAGATTTCCTTTCACCACCATGGTGACCTCCCCAAGGTGAGGAGTGATAACTTTCTAGAATAGGTAACATTTCTTCCGTAGGAATGCACCTCCTAAGTATACCATAAGCACACCTCTTAAACAAAAAAGGTTTATCCCAAAGATAGTATTATGTTCAGAAATAAATTTCTTCCTTTGGTTATTGGACAGATCTTTGGGAAAGACTCTTGCTGCCAGGAAATTGAAAAAATCTTCATACCATGAAGAATACCTAATAGAAATAGAGAGAAGTTTTTCATCATGAAAGTAAGATTTTGTCTCCCTTGGATCTTCAGAATAGGTGTATGGAATCCTAGATATATGGTCAGCAACAAGATTTTTAGCTCCTTTCTTATCCCTAATCTCTAAATCAAATTATTGCAACAATAGAATACATCTAATAAGTTTGGTTTTAGTTTCCTTCTTATAAAGAATGTACTTAAAAGTATAATGGTCAGTAAAAATGATTACTTTTGAACCTAACAGGTACTATCTAAACTTCTCTATAGGAAAAAACAATAGCTAACAACTTCTTTTTCAGTGGTGGTGTAATTTCTTATAGATTAATCTAAAAACCTACTAGCATAATAAACCACATTCAATTTCCTATCTCTCATTTATCCAAGTACAACACCTAAATCCATGTCACTACCATCACACATAAGTTTAAAAGGTAACTTCCAATCATGTGCAATAATGATGGGTGAAGTAGTGATCTTTTCTTTAAGCAGATTGAATGATTTCAAATAGATTTCATGAAAGTTGAAAGGTGTATCATTGACAAGAAGAGAAAACAAGGGATTAGCTATTTTTGAAAATTATTTTATGAACCTCTGGTAGAAACTAAAATTCCCTAAGAAACTTCTAATACCTTTAACATTTTCAAGAGGTGATAATTTTTTAATGACATAAATCTTTACAGAATCAACTTCTAGACCTCTATTTGACACTTTATGACCTAAAAAATACCTTCTATGAACATGAATTGACATTTCTCTTAGTTAAGCACAAGATTTGTTTCAATGAATCTTTCCAAAACTAATTCTAGATTTCCAAGACAAATATCAAAAGTACTACCCACATTGGAGAAGTCATCCATGAAAACCTCAATGATTCTCTCAATCTTGTCTAGAAAGATAACCATAATATGCCTTCGAATGGTGGCTAGATCTCCACACAACCCAAAGGGAATCTTCCAGTTGGAAAATGTCCCAAAGGGTCTTGTGAAAGTGGTATTCTCTTGATCATCTATAGCAATAGGAATCTGGTTGTAACTAGAATACCCATCCAGCAAACAAAATAAAATCATTTCCAGTAAGCCTCACAAGCATCTGATCAAGGAAGGGCATTGTAAAATGGTTATTCCTAGTGGCTTCATTTATCTTTCTACAATCAATACAAACTCTCCATTTTGTGGCTTTTCTAACTTGGATTTCTTCATTTTGTTCATTTTTGACAACAGTGAAACCTCCCCTCTTAGGGAAAACCTGGACAGGGATGACCCAAGCACTATGAAAGATGGGATATATGATACTAGTGTCTAACACTTTCGTCACTTACTCTCTCACAACTTCTTTCATGGTTGTATTTAACCTTCTTTGACAATCTACCATAGACATATGATCATGTTTCATAAGAATTTTGTGCATACAAAATGAGGGACTAATGCCCTTTATATCATCTATGGTCCAGCCTATAGAAGATTTAATTTTTTTAAAACATTTAGAAATCTTTCCTCTTGATTATCTTTCAACTCATCAGAAATTATAACAAGTAAAGTGGAATTCTCACCCAAAACGAGCATTTCAAATGAGTAGGGCTTGGTATATGTTCTAGAGTTGGTGGTTCTACATTCGAAGGAAGACTCTTAGGCCTAGGAGGTCCAAAGTATCCAACATACCTCCTAAAAGGATTATTGAATGATGAAATATTTTCAATATCATGCTCAGATTTTGAATTAACAGTGCTGCTTTCCAAAGTGGGAAACACACTATCCAGATTTTCCAGATCATAATTTAACAAATTAATCAAAGAAAAAACATCTAGTTGTCTCAAAAGTTATCCTTCAATATCATCAAAGTGTTCAGCAGTGTTGGTGACAACAGAGTCACCCTCAATTTCACTCAAAAATCTACTATGTTTAGAAATAGAGGACTCTCCTATAGTAGAAACTGGAGAGTTGTCCATTTCTGGAAAATTTTCCAGATTCTCTATTTTAGCAGAATTTTCAATTTTTAAGACATGTAATGTAGAATTTTCAACATACAAATGATTTTCTTAAATTGATGAATGATTTTCAGATTATTTAGAGTTTTCAGTTGAGTTTTAATCCTCTAAGGACTCTACCATTGAACAGTTTTCAGAAAAAAGTTGGTCCTTTGACATTTTTAAACACATTAAACTCTTCTTGTTGTTCTGTAATTTTAAAGATAAGATGACCTTTAGAAACATTAATAAGAACCACATATGGATAATAAGGGCCTACCCAAGATTATGGGCACCTCTTGATCACACTCTGTGTCTAAAACTATAAATTCAGTAAGAAAAATTATCTTCCCTACCCCAACTAGCAGGTCATCTACCCTACCCACAAGATGAGTGAAAGATCAATCAGCTAACTACAGTATGACTATTGTGGGTTGAAGATCACCCAACCTCAATTATTGAAATAGTGATTATGGTAAAAGGTTGATACTTGATCCTATATCACACAAACAATTGATCTGATCAGAATTTACTAAGGTGTAGGGAATGAACAAACTACCAGGGTCTTTCAGTTTTTGTAGGATTTTCTTTTGAAGCACAGCACTGCAATCTTCAGTGATACTGTAAGTAAAAAATTATTCAAGAGTTTTATTTATTTGAAACGATCTTTTAAAGATATTTAAAGTAAGTTGGAATTAGAATTAACTCTTGAATGAATGGAATGTTCACTTTTAGTTTAGACAAGAAACCAAGGAAGTGAAGACGTTCAGACCTGGAGTTACTTTGAGGTTTATGCTTCTTAGGGAATGGGATGGGTGGGGAAATATTTTTTAGAATAGTAGGTATATCCCTCACCTATTCATCTAATTTTTCATTTCATTTATTATTTTTAATTTTAGAATAATTTTCAGCATGAGTTTCAAGTGAAAATGTCATATTCTCTTCATTTTTAACACTTCTCTGTTAATTTCCAGAATTTGGAAAAAGAAGATTTTTGTTTCTAGTTTCATGAATATTTTAATTTTGGGCATTTTCAAAATATTTTTCTGTAGAAGTTTGTGTATTCATACCACTTATAGTGATAACAGTCATGATATTTTCCCTAGGATTCAGTTCATTTGTATTAGGAAACCTACCTTTGTCCCTATAAGTCAAATATATAGCTAATTGTCCAAGTTGAGTTTCCATATTCTACATTATAACATCATTTTTCATTTTATTAGGTTCATATTTGTTTTCATGTTTATTCAATTGATTCATGATTATTTCCCCTTGAGATTTTATTTTATTCAATATTAGATCCATCCTAGAATACATTTGATTATCATTATTTCCTTGATCATTTGAAGATTCACCCATTTGTTGATTTCGAATGTTTGTACTTGGTTAGTTTGAGTAATTAAGAGAAATGGATTTCTTAATTAAACATTGATCTTACCATGAAAAATTTGGATGCTTCCTATAGCCTTGGTTTTAATTATTTGAAAATGGATCTTCTTTAAGAGGAATTCTAGGACCATATTTGACAAAATTTGTTTTTTCTTGTTATTGGGATGGCATTTAAAAGTTAGAAAAAAAATTCAGTATGCCCAAACATTCCACATTATTAACATTGTTCTCTAAGTGATTGGTTGGTGTTTAGACAACCCAGTTGGTTTACAGATTTTTTTTGAATTCTTGTTTATTAAATATTGAAGTTGGTTGGTGATTTCTACAAGTTGGGCTTGAGTTTCATTCATTGAACCAATGTTTGGGTTTCTGCTAACTCTTTTTCTTCTTGAATTATTATGTTGAGAGTTCCGGGCCAGGTTGTTAAAAAAATTTCTCAACTCTTCATCTGTCTTGTCATTATAGTTACTCCCAGTATCCTCATCAACTAGATTCTTCCCAGAGGAGGACATCCCTTCATAAAAGGTGTCCAGGAGAAGGTGGGATGGGAGTTGATGATGGGGACACTACCTAAGAAGGTCCCTAAATCTATCCCAATATTCATGGAAATATTCTCCAATCTATTGGTAAAAAATAGTTATCTTTATTCTCAATTTAATTTAAAGTCTTTGGGGATGGAATTTTATTATAAAGGAATTGTACAATTGATCCTAGTTTTCAAAAAATGTTTTCATCGAAACATAAAAACTAGTTCCTAGCATTCCCTTTTAGGAAAAAGGGAAAAACTCTCATTCTTAGTTCATTCTCTGAAAGTCCTAAAAGAGGTAATTGCTGCACAATATTGTATAATTCTTTAATAAAGGAAAGATATTACTCATTAGAGAGGCCATTGAATGTAGTATGTAGTGAAATGTGGGACTGTTTCAGCTTATAGTTTTGGGCTCTAGGTGAAAGTTGGATTGAAGAAGGATTACTTGATACTTGAAGGGGTAGGAATTCCCTCATCCAAGGCCTTTCATTCTCCTCTAAGAGTTCTGGATGATTTTGGGATTCATTAGGTACAGGAACCCTATTATCTAGATTTTCCATTTCAATATTTTTCTTCTTTCTTAGAGAAGTGATATGTTTATCTATTTCTAAATTCAGGGGCTCTAGACTACCAGAAGATGATCTTATGCTCATGCAGAGTGCAACAACAATAGAATTCTGCAAAACTATTCAAAGAAGAAAACAATACAACTAAACATGAAAAAAGTAATAGATAATTAAAATACAGCTTCATCAACAACATATTAACTCCCAGAATTTAACAGAACTAAATTTTTTAAATAGTTTTCAATTTTTTCAATTTTTTTGTGTTTTTTATGTTTTTTTTCTAAGAATTTTTTTTAGAAAAATAATGGCTCGTACCTTCCCCAGAAATGGTGCCAAAAACTTTATTCGACTGTCATTGAAGTTAGTCAAATTTTAGAATTTATGTTTTCCTACAAACTACTGTATAGTGGAGAGTAGGGTCGAACCCACAGAGAAGGAATTGTGACCACTATTCTTCTAAAAATTTTCAAGAAAGACCAACTGTTGTCAGTAGTGGTGTAAATTTTCTATTTTTTTTAACTTTTTGTATTTTTTGTGTTTTTATAAAGAAGAAAAGAAACACCATAATATTTTTGTGTTTTTGTTCTAAACTATAATGAAACAGGAAAAATAATGAAAAATAGTAAGAAATAGAAATATAAAATTCTGTCAATTAATATAAGTTTAAAATTTAAGTCTAATTTGATAAAATAATGTGTTTTAATTTTTAAGTATTCTTTTAGCTATTTAATTAATTAGTTTAGATTATTTAAAACCTTTATTTTTTATTTTCATTTATGAAGTTTTTAGATAGCTTAAGTCACTGACATTATTTTTAGTCTATCGGGCTCACAAACTTACACTTACCAAATGTTGGTAGCACAAGCTACCGATGCACCCTGATTTTATTTAACACTTTTTAATCTTAATTTTTTAATTCTTTTTAGCTTAGTATAATAATAATTCAGTTTTTTAAATAAACTATTTACATTTACTTAAATATGTAATTTTTAAAGCTTTATTTTAATTTAGTTAATAACCCAGTTACAATTTATTTATTTTCTTTACTTTAGTTATTAAATTTTGATTTAAGTTTGTTTAGTTTATGTTTTAAATTAATCATCTAAATAATTGCTTATATTTTTTAAGGTTTAGTTATAATTTTAGTTAATTAATTGATTAATATTTTTATTATTCATGAAAAAATATGATTCAAGGATGTTTATTTTTCCTTGTCTATGAGACCGAAAGTGTATTTTTAATTCATCTACTATCAGTGACAAGAACACACCGATCAATTTTTATTTTATTCTATTGGTGACTCCCTGTTTTCTCTACATTTGTGCCTCACACTGACTGCCTTATCCCCTGGTACTGATTCTCACATCCTACCGGTTTCTCCACTCCTCACATTGATGCTGATCCCCTTTCTTAAGATAATAATAAATAGAAAAAACTTGATTCTACTATCATTGAAGTCATCCAAAGATTAGAATTTCTGTTTTCATAAATACTACTGTATAGTAGAGAGTAGGGTCGAACCCACAGGGAAGGAATTGTGACCACTGTTCTTCTAAAATTTTTCAAAAAAGACCCTATTGTTGTCAGTAGTGGGGTAAATTTTATATTTTTTAAAATTATATATTTTTTGGGTTTATATAAAGTAGAAAAGAAACACCATAATATTTTTGTGTTTTTGTTCTTAACTATAATTAAATAGGAAACATACTGAAAATAGTAAGAAACATAAATATAAAATGCTGATAAATGAACAACTGAATGAAACACCCAAGGAAAAACTCTATTCTAATGGTTTTAAAAGATTCCTAATATCTTCAAAGTTATTGCAGTATACCTCTATAAAAAAGAATTACTTACTTCCCTCACCAAGAGTTAAGTAATAATGTTTGATAAATCTCAGAGTTCGCCACTACAAGATAGATCAACTGTGAAAATTTTGATTTATAAAAAATGATGACAGAACAAACTCATCTTAATTTCTGAAGTTTTCTGAATTTATGATCTCTTGAAATATGTATCCAAAATCATTCTCACTGAACGATCATGTATTTAGAAATTAAGTACCTATGGTATAGATTAATTGAATGAATTCAGTTATTGATCTCGTTGATCAATTCTGAATTCATTGAAATGATAAAGTGAAAAGATAGAAAAGGAGATAACCAATAGAACTGTAATTTTCCCCCGAATAAGAAGATTTAGCTAAGAGTCAAGTTCATTATCATTACAGAAATTGAAAACATATTGAAACAGAGTGTGAGAATTAAAAATAAGAGGGAGATAAACTCCCAAATTGATGCTCTGTTCTTGAACTCCTTCGACTCCAAGGCTGCCCACTAGTTCTCCAGAAACTATTCCACGGATCGGCTCTGCTCCGATGTGAGAGAAGTTATCGAATTGATCCAATGATGGTTCTTTGAATGATTCGCCCCCACCAAATTCTGCTGCTGCCCTGTTTTTAATACCTGTGTCACCTACTTCATTGTCACTACATGTCTTCCACCGACATACTTTGGTTATTTATTGTTGCACCAAACATGTGCGTTTTCTTAGTCAACACTCGTCACTTTAGAAATTCTCTCATAACTAACTTCCCACGAGTTATTTGAATGAACTTGGATGTGTTTTGGACTTTTATTTGAACCTACACAAAATAAAAAAACAAACCAGTTAAAACATGAAGTAAATAAATAAATATTTATAATTTATGTAATTATTTATTAAAAAATGATTTAAAAGAATTAATACGTTTTAAAAATAATGTTATTTAATAAGTTATTTTATTAATATTATTAATAACTAGTAATTATTTTTAAAACTGGATCATTATTAATTAAGATGAAAAAATACACTACCACAAAAATAGTTTTTCCCAATGCCACACTTTTATCAGCACTAACAAAAAAGCCCTGATAAAGGGGGGTACCTTTATCAGCGCTAAAAAAAGCGCTGATAAAAGTACTCATTTATCAGCACTTTTTTTAGCACTGATAAAGGTACCCCCTTTAACAGCGCTTTTTTTAGTGTTGTTAAAGGTACCCCCTTTATCAGCGCTTTTTCTATAGCACTGATAAAGGGGGGTCTTTATCAGCGCTTTTTTTAAATGCGCTGATAAAGGGTCTACTTCCAAAAAAAATCATTAAAAAAAATATATTAATATTTAAATATATAGATATAGTTATATTGATAAAAATATAATATATATTTTTTAAATATAATTTTAAATATATTTTAGATAAGTATAAATATACAGTTACACCTAATATATAAGATATTTAGTGAAAATGGCTTATAAAAAAATTAAAAAAATATTTTTAATTAATAATTTGCTAATTATTATAGAGTAATAGTCATTTAATAACAATTTGAAGACTAAAAAATAAAAAAAATCAAAAAAGACCCAAAATATGTTGAAAACACAACTCGAACTTCAAATGGCCATAACTTTTGATCCGGGTGTCCATTTGATCTCTACCACATATCAAATCGAAACCTACAATGAGCTCTACGGCTTTATAACCAGGAAACTTTGGTCAAGGTTTCATGGCCAAAAAATGCCTAGAAGGCCTCCAAAATAGAGTTTTTAGTCAGGTTACCCCGATTTTTTAACATTTTGTGGATTTTCAGCCACGTTTAAGGGGGTATTATTGGCTTTTTTTGTTGGGGACTGAATTTAATCCAAGGTATTACTTTCATATTGATATTATGTATTTGAAATTTTATCATTTTTTAAAATGAACTCCTATTTAAATTGTAGAGTTCTACCCCTGTAACATTGGTATTAAGAAGAGTCTGTTATCTGTAAGTTTGCTTTCAAATAATTTGACTAGGTCTACCACTATTTCATCCATTTTTAATGATATTTTTGTTGTTCTATATAGGTGTCATGAGGACTAATGAGTATAAATTTCTTTCATGGGTAAATAACTTTAATTAGTGTTTATAAATACCCCAACCAAAAATATGAAAAAAATTCATCATAATTAACATAGTATATCAGATTTTTGAAAATAAAATTAGAAAGTAGACCTCATTTAAACTTTTACAAATCAGGTGACTAGCCATTCATAGTTGAGGATTTAATTTACATTCTCAACACCGATGTAGTATGTACCCTCCTCTCCATACATATTTTCTTGGAAATCAACTTTGTGACTACTACTATTTTTTAACTTTGTATCTATGTGAACCTTTAATTTTAGTAAATTAAAATATGAAATGAGTGGGGTAAATGTGATTTCGGAAGATCCTTTAAATTGGTTGGTTTTCCTTTAGATGTTTTTTAGTTGGTATTTCATTTCACCCCCTTCCCTTTTTCTTTCTATAATAACATTCATTAGTTTATAAATTTTTTCATTAATTGTTAATGGTTTATCATTAAAAATAAATTTTAAATAAATACCTCCTTATCAACATGTTTTTTTACAAGATTTTATGGCCATACGAAGAATTTTACAACAGATTGGTTAGTCATATGAATATCATCATCATCAAGTGGAATAGGTAGCTCGGTGCTCGACTAATGAGCTACACTAATCACCACTCTCACATGACCTGTTGGATGTAATTTGTTGTGTAGATTATCATCATTGATATTGAACACCATAGACCTCGCTACATGGAGATGGGTGGGTGTTGGAAGTGGTTTGTTGTGTAGACTATCAGGTTTTTTTAGAAAATTTTTGATGGCACTGTCATATAATGTTTTTTCAACATGCATCACATCAAGAAAATTTCTGACATACAGACAATTCCAGTACATAAATTCAAAAAAATTGGTCTCTTTTTCCAACCAATTTTTATAGGGTTTTTCAAAAATGGTTTACCAAAATCAGTTTCCACTTATTTTAATTTATCAATAAGTTTATCACCTAATAGTGGAGACTGTGTTGTACGTTCTTCTAAACTACCATCAATTGATGTCGTCCAAGATCGGTACTTATGTCGTCAAGGTAGAAATTTGTGATGTCGTAGAAACATTGTCTTTGATGAATGTTTCAACCTAATTGATTTTTTAACTTGTTTTTAAATGGGACACCCTTGAATTCCTTTAATGTTATATCCTGAAAAATTTCCGTAAGCAGGAACGTAATTTATCATCCCGTACAGCATGGATCTTAACTTGAAGTCTTTATTTATGTAAGAATCATACAACATAACACCTAAATCCCACAATAATTTCAAATAATCAATAAATGGATCCAAATAAACATAAATATCATACCCTGATTATTTTTTCCCTAATATAATAATAGATAACATGATGTATTTTAGTTTCATGCATAACCACGTCGGTAAGCTATAATTTATCAACATAACTAGTCATGTACTGTGAGTGATTATTTGAAAACTAAAAGGATTCACTCTATTTGTAGATAATTCAAGATGAAGGTTTCTCTTCTTGTTTCCAAATTCAAGATACTCATGATCCACAAGTATAAATTTTTTCTATAGCCACAGTAAAAAACTCTGGCTATAGGGGTTAAAATTGTGTCTATAAGTTATATCCACGGTTCTAGCTATCCACAACACATATTGGCATGGATATAACTAAAATCTATAGCCATGATTTTCTTAGGCTATAGCCATGGTTGTCCACCATGGAAATAGAGATATTTCCGCATTTTTCCAAACCATGGTAATGGCCCCCATATTTTTCCATTGTGGAACTTGGGATATAGCCATAGTTTTTCAGCATGGAAATAGGGTAATAGCCACAGTTTTTAAGCATTTCTATACCCCAAAAATAATGTGTGCCCAACCAAATTCGATTTTTGTACCTCTGCTATGTGCACCTACCACCTTACCACTACACCACGACAACCTTTGGGTATAATTTATATATATTTTTATATATATTATTAAAAACCATGGGTATAGCATGTAAACCATGGCTATATCCCTTCCCACCATCTTTTTGCAGGTTAATTTTTCCCACGTAAGGGAGGGAGACCTATAGCCACGATTTTGAGGAACCGTGGCTATAGAAAATAAAAAAAACTTTGTAACCACTATTTAGGAAAACCGTGGCTATAGCCAACAAAAAAAATCTATAGGCACGGTTTTACCCAAACTGTTTCTATATTCCATGGAAAAAAATTCTATAGGAATGGTTTTACTAAAAATGTGGCTATAACCCTTGGTAAAAACTCTATAGCCACGTTTTTAAAAAAAAATGTGGCTATAGCTCTAGGAAAAAGACCCTATAGACACGGTTTAACACAAACCATGGCTACAACCCTCATAGAAACACTATATATCCATGGTTTTGTAAAACTGTTTCTATATCTGTTAAACAAAAAAACATTATAGCCATAGTTTGACAAAACCGTGGTTATAGACTTCAAAAATATAACTTATAGACACAGTTTTATATAAAACTATGGCTATATCCTTGGTATAAATACCTATAGCCATGGTTTTTGAAAATAGTGGCTATAGGTCTGTGGATATAGCCCAGTTTTCTAGTAGTGAACAATTTTCTTCCATTGAGGAGAGTATGTCGGGTAATGAAGTTTACCATATTTATTTCTTATATCTACGCACCATGTCAATTGTCTTGCAGCCTCCTCACATACATATAGGCGCCTAAACCTTGGAATTATTGGAAGGTACCATTAACTATTTTATGACATGATTTATATTTCTTGTATTGAGAATAACCACACTTTGGGAATTATTTAAGTGATTTTTTGTCCTTGTTAAATAGTATATTGTCATTTGGGTGTGTATGAATTCTTTCATAGATCAAACTCATCGAACGTAGAATTTGTATGGAATCTTATTTTCGGATAGGGATCTTATTATCTTCTAGGAGCATATTATTCAATAGAGAAAGAAGTTTGGTAAAACTAGAATCACTCCATCCATTTCCTGGTTTCAAATTATACAGCTTCAGTATGGCTGACAATACTATATATTTAGTGAAACCAACATATAATGATGTATTTTAGAAACTCTTTAACTTCTCAAATAATTTTGGACAATCACAAAGTTCATCTTCAACTATATTTTTCATTTCATCAATATAATATCCATCATAATTCACATCTATAATCACATCCTCGATACATTTTGCTTCATTTTTCACACTTTTAATCATATGAGGTGATCCATAAAACATCGTGTTATCCCAGTCACACTAGTGTAGAAAATGTTTTTTATGTCAGTTATTTTTCATTTTTTACGTTGGTTTTTAGCCGACGTTAATACGGACGATGTTATAAATATTGTTTTTTATGTAGGTTATTTAAAAACTAACGTAAAAACATAACTTCACAGTGTTTATCACGTCGGTTATTAATTAACCGATGTGCAAAAACCAGGGGGGTTTATCACGTCGGTTATTATATAACCTATGTGCTAAACCAGTGCGGGGGTGTTTATCACATCAGTTATATAATAAAAAATGTGATAAACCATTTCCCAAGACTTTATCACGTCGGTTATTACATAACCGATGTGATAAACTAGGGGGGTTATCACATCGGTTATTATATAACAGACGTGATAAAACAGTGTAGGGGATGTTTATCACGTCGATTAGTTAATAACTGACATGATAAACCCCTGGGAAATGGTTTATCACGTCAGTTATATAATAACCGATGTGATAAACCAGTCTGGGGGTGTTATCACATCGGTTATTTAATAACCAACGTGATAAACCATTCCACAGGTGTTTATCACATCAGTTATTAAAATAACTGATGTGATAAACCCTTCCCCATTCCTTAATTACATCGATTATAAAATAACCAATGTGGAAGAAAAATTTTATTTTTTTAACTAGAATGCAGTCCTCTACTCTCCCTAGAAACAACCAGAAACCAAATCAAGAATTCGTACCACAAAAATAGAAGTAGACCAAAACAAGAACCAAAGAAAAATTAAGCATTTACATTGATAACATTTAAAACTTACCCCACTAGACATCCCCCACCACCCCCTGAACATCCCCCCTCACCCCATTGGACAGCCCCCACCACACCCCTGGACTTCCCCCCGACCCCCTGGACAGCCCTAAACACCCCGGGACAACACCCCACCATCATGTATACCCCCCACACCCTGGACACCACTCCCACACCCCTGGGAAGCCCTCCCCCCCCCACCCTACTAGACAGCCCCCACCACACCCCTAGACTGCCCCCCGACCCCCTGGACATCCCCAAACACCCCTGGAAAACCCCCCACCCTCATGTATACCCCCACCCCCTAGACAGCACTACCACACCCCTAGACAGCCCTCCCACACCCCTGAAATAGACCAAAAAGTTACCAAAAACAAACCAGAACCCCCTCACCCCACTGGACTTCCCCCACCACACCCCCCCCACACACACCCCTAAACATCACCACCACCCCCTGGACATCCCCCACCCTCCTTTATACCCCCCTCCCACCCCCTTTACAACACTCCCACACCCCTGAATCGCACTCTCACACCCCTAACAGCCCTCCCACACCCCTGAAACAGACCAAAAAGTTACCAAAAACAGACCAGAACCCCCTCACCCCACTGGACTGCCCCCACCACACCCCAATACACCCCCACCCCCTGGACAACCCCCCCACCCTCCTGGACACCCCCTCGGGGGGCACGCCGCTGGAAGGTACTCATCACTCCCACATGTGAAGCTTGAGCTCTCAAAATGTTTCACATGTGGGAGTGATGAATACCTTCCAACGACATTCAACCTCCTGAGGGATGGTGTTGCCTCCCCTCCCACCCCCTGGACTACCCCCCCACCATCCCCATGGACACCCTGGACCCCCCCCCCCCCCCACCCCACCCCACTGGACAGCCCCCCACCCCACTGGACAGCCCTCCCACACCCCTAGAAACCCCCCTCACCCCATAGGACACCCCCACACCCCTAGACACCCCCTGGACAGACTCCCACTCCCATGTAAAGCCCTTCCACCCTCCTGGAAATGCTCCCACCCCCTGGACTGTCCCCCCACTCTCATGGACACCCAAGACCCCCCCCCCCCCCACCCCACCGGACAACCCTCCCACACCCCTGGACACCCCCACCCCACTAAACACCCCCCCACACACCCTTGGAACCCTCCCCCCAGACCAGAATCCATACCAGAAAAACCATCATAAGTAGACCAAAACAAGAAGTAGAGAAAAATTAAACAATCACATATATAACATTCAAAACATACACTTTCAACTTCAAAAAAAACTAAATCCAACCTAAACTACTTCCAAATACACAATTACAATGACGATATTCAAAATTACATTTTACACTACAAACAACTAAAATTCAATCAAACCTATAAAATAATTTGACCACTCCACTTGTAAGTGTTTGATGTCTTCAGCAATATAGGGTTGAGGGTCATCAAATAGCTACAAATGAAAAGGATAGTAGTTAATGTGTATAATAAATAAATCAAATTGAAATATTATAGAAAAGTTTAAAAGTAAATCTTACCAGGTCAAAGTTCACAACTTTCCTCGTTGTTATTATTTCATACATAAATCTTAACATATAATATCTGCATTCTATGAGGCCTTGTTGTTCATGAAAATTCTGTTTGAATGATTGTAAATTCAATATATTATTTTTATGTAATAAATCAAAAAGTACAAATTATAAATGGATATTTACCTTCGCATTTACATATTTGATCTTTGCACTCCTTTTATTTGTGTTTTTTTGAAAGTAGACCCATCCCCTGTTAGAAAATAATTTGAATGGGGTAAATTTAAAATTCAATATAATATATAAAACTATTGAGAAATTGAAACTTGCTTTTCCAATATATTCTTAAAACTTTCCTTCACATCATCATGGACAGAGCATATCCAATAAAGTGTTTTCTCCCTTGGGAAAAAACCCCTAACATCCAATGATCACTGATAAAAGAAAATTTAAGGTTAGTGGTTTTTTATGTTAAAATATAATGAATTATTTGAGAGAGATGTGTTTCATACCTCTCACAAAAAGGCATCATCCAACATTGTGTGACTATATTCTGTTCAAGTCTTTCATCCATATAAATCATTCTTTGTTCCTCATCCAATGCACATGCTTCAGGGGAAATCAATTGCGGGTCCATGAATCCATATACATCTATCAGCTCATTCCTCTCACAAATTTTATAAAGATACCTAATACAAAACAGACATAAGTATACATTTTTAATAAATATATTGCAGGGAAAAGGTGTTAAGACTTACATGGAAAAAATTTGCACCACGTTGATGCCCAACTTATCTCTAGTAACAAGATCCATGATACCAGTTTTCATAATCTCCCTAGTTATTAAACATCCACAAACATGAGCTTCCATTGGAAACTCATAATGACCCGCCAAAAAATTTGAATATCTTGAAAATCTGTCAAGACTACTAGAATCTGTATCTGATGTCATAGCCATTTGTCTTTTTTGTTGTCTATACAGTAGTTCTTTACCGTTGAAGTATTCCTATAAAAATAAATAGAAAAATATATTAGTTTTCAAATGATAAAACAACTTTAATAAAAACAAATAAAATAAAAGATATAACATTCATACCTCTATGGTAATGAGTCAAAGAAGTCTGGATGGCCAAATTAAAAAACGGCTGATACTATTTCCAACTGTCATCACCTCATCTGTAGGTAATGGTACTCGAGCTGATCTATCTATAATATCATGTACAGTGAACCTTTGATTCTCTACCTCTAATTTTTGATGATGAACTGCATCTCCTATACAATATACCAACCCATATGCAACTATATGATGTTGAGGATCATCAACATACAACTCACAATAAGTAGGAAACTACAGCGGAGGAGTAGGATAAAAAATGGGGTCCGCAGGCTGAGGTGGGGGAGTGGGAGCTACTGGCGGAGGTGGAGGATAAATAATGGGGTCTGTAAGGGGAGGTGGAGGAGTGGGAGCTGCAGTATGAAATTTTCTTTTCATGTATGAAAACATAGACTGTACCAACGCTCTAATATTTTCCTCCATCGTCACATTAATATTATGAACTTCAGCCTCCAAGGATTCTATTTTTTTTATACACCCTCAACGTTATAAGTTGAAGAACGTGGCAACACTTTTCTTACCGATACACCTAACGGATATCCTCTTACACGACCAGGATGTTCAGTCTTTCCCAATGCTACAGATAAAATATCTTGCCTCTCAGTAGATGTAAATGCCCCCTGTGAGCTCTTTTCTTCAAGAGAGTACTATATTAATTAATTGAACATTTCTGTAATGATTGAAATTATATGAAGAAAATAGTTAACTTAAATAAATAAAATAGATATCTTACAATCCTCTCAACTACGATTCTTGATTCTTCCAAAATATATTGCCCTTTTTTTCCCATCCGAGCTCTCTTCCATTTTTCATGTCTAGATGGAGGGGATGGAGGGGCCACCTCTCTAGAGCTTGAAGACTCAGCTCTTAGTTTTTGAAATTTCTCCTCCATCATTTGTTCTTCCAAAAATTCATACCCTCCCTGAGATAAACTATGAGGGTATAGATTTTTAGATTGGATCTCCTGATGAGCATTCCTTGTTTTCTGTAAATTAAGAATATGAAATCATTAACAAAACATTAATAATATCATTTATATAAGAAATATTATAAAAGTTTACATTGCCCTTACCAAAAATGAGTCTTTTCTACTACTTTCAAAAAACTATCTCTATGTGTCTTCATCTATAAAAGGATATATACGACATGGATTGTCATGATTCTTATGACCAAAAATGAAATCAGATGAGAGGATTGATTTGAAATCCCTCCATCTCCTGGAAACCATCGATAAGCATTTCTTCCTGACTCCTCCAATGTCAGGAATATCAAATGTCATCTGATAAATAAGAGGTTAAACATATTATATATACTAGAAACATTTAAAGAATAGTCAAAAAATAGCAAAAGATCTTACCAAAATCATCTCCCACAACTGAGAGATTATCTCTTTCTCCACACTTCTCAAGTCATCATACAAAATGCTTACTTTTCTCATAGCCTGAGTAGATACAAAACTCTTAAAATCTTTTTCATTTGGACCTCTAGGAATATCATCATCATCAAACTCAACGAGTATCCTCTGATCCTTCGTACGGGAAAGTGAAAATTTTGGTAAACGTTTGCACCCACATTTACCAACTCGTGAACTATTTTTCATAATAGGAGCACATGAGGAAGATTGGGTAACATCAAGAGGAGCATGTGAATGTTCCTCCCCAGAGGTATGACCTATATGCTCATCTCCATAATCATGTGGTTGATCAACTAAATGATCTGTCATTACCCTTCAAATCAAAAAAACAAATATTAGTTCAAAAATATACAAATTAAAATATTTTAATACTACTGTAATAAGAAAATATAAAATTGTACTAATTTACATAATAGTAAACATTGTTAATATGGTAAGCATGTTAAAAAATGGTAAAGATGGTCAAGATGGTCAAGATGGTAAACATGGTAAACATGGTAAACCTGGTAAACCTAGTAAACATGGTAAAGTAATTTTCACTGAACAAAAATAATAGATATATAATTCATGTAATGGTAAACATGATAAAGTAAACTAAACAAACTTAAAACAAACAAAAACATATACTTATTTTGTTTTAATACATGTTTTAATAAAGAAAAAACTTACAATATCTAACATTTTATGAAAAAAATAAATGTAAACAATAAATAAAGATATGTTTCTTGTAATTTTAGGAATGTAAAAATGGATTTTTTCCCCAAAATTCCTTTGTCGTGATCGTTCATTATGGCACAAACCATGTCTTCAACATGCTCATCATTATATTCTGTTAATCTTTCCATGGAAGTAGGTATCTCACATAAATCAGCATCTTTATCAAGTTCATACTCACCAACATATTGTTTTTCCCTTGTAAAACAACAGTCCACCACATATCTGATTGATCTAGTACATAGAAATTTTTTTCTTCATGTGATTCAATTATAAAAGAATCAGATGTGTCTTCCAATCTATTCAGATTAAAAAGTTTCATTCCAAATTCATCATGTCTAACACTGTTGTTACCGATAAACCATTTACAGTTAAAAAAAGGAACTTTAATTTTAAAGTAATCAACCTCCCATATGTATTCAGTCACTCCATAATATGCACTTGATGTAGAAATTGGGTTTTTTTCCTTAGCCCTCGAAAAATGCATTGCTCCTGCAAACACTAATACACCACTATTCTAAACCGCACTTCTGTTGTCCTGAGCTTTCGTATGAAATGTATAGCCATTAATGTCATAACCGGACCATGTTATCACATTTAAATATGGACTACCCACTATCCATTTTAATGTCTCTGATACATCTGATCTACCAAGGAAGGTCTTTTTAAACCATGACAAAAATGTTTTGTAGTGATCATTTAAAATCCACATTTTTTTCTTCATTGGATGAAATTGTTTCAACTCATTAATATGCAATGTGATATACGATTGAGCATCAGCTATGTTATTCAAGATGTATGATTCTAACTTCTTCATCTATTCAGCTGGAAATGATTTGAATTTCAAGCCATGAATCCCCTTTCCCTCATTATTAACTCATTCATGGCGAGATGGAGGCAAACCTATGTGCTGCGTCGCAACCAAGTAGCTCGTACAAAACTCTGCAACCTCCTCAGAAATATACTTTTCAATAATGGAGGCTTCAGGTCGATATGGATTCTTAACATACCCCTTCAATTTTATCATATACCTTTCAAAAGGATACATCCAACGAAGATATACAAGTCCAAAAAGATTTACTTCTCGAACCAAATGAATCATTAAATGCACCATTATGTCAAAAAAAGTTGGAGGAAAATACATTTCCAATTGAAAAAGTATAAAAATTGCATACTTTTACAAAATTTTAAAAGCATTCACATCAATCCCCTTATTAAAAATTGAATTGAAAAAATAACACAACTTCATTATATTCTTTCTGACGTGGATGGGCAATATTCCACGCAATGCAACTGGTAGAATTTGTTGCATCATGACGTGATAGTCATGTGATTTCATACCTATCAACTTCAATTCCTTCAATGAGACAAAATGTTTTACATTTGTTGAATAACTTTGAGGCACTTTTATATCATGTAGACACTGACAAAAGCTAATTTTCTCCCTCTTCGATAATGTATGACAAGCCAGGTGAAGAAATGTTCGTCTTCCTTTAGGAGTGGGAGCTAACTCCAAACGTATTCCCATTGATAGTAAGTCAAATCTTGCATTCAGTCCATCTTTTGTCTTTCCTTTAATATA
The DNA here is from genome assembly GCA_963277665.1 of Viscum album. Lineage (NCBI taxonomy): Eukaryota > Viridiplantae > Streptophyta > Magnoliopsida > Santalales > Viscaceae > Viscum > Viscum album. The sequence goes on from OY728141.1 coordinate 738,457,449, forward strand.
TAACAATGTTCTAATCAAACAATCACATATATTCTTCTCCATATTCATGACATCAATATTATGTTTAACTTCATGATATCTCCAATATGGTAGCTCAAAAAATATAAACCTTTTCTTCCAAATATGTCTATCATTACCAGATTTTTGTGTCATTCCCAATGTCACATCAAGGTTTTTCACCCTCTCAAAATACAGATCAGGGGATAAAGGTTTTGGAGCAATATCAAATTCTTGTGAGCCATTGAATTACTTTTTTATTATTCTATAAGGGTGATCCATAGGCAAAAACTTTCAATGACCCATGTACACTATTTTCCTCCCATGATGCAATTGACAATATGACGTCTGTTGTTTGCAAATTGGACACAATTTATTCCCTTTAACACTATATCCAGACAAATTTCCATATGTTGGGAAGTCATTTATAGTGAACAAAAGGACTTCATGCAGTTGAAAATATTCCATTTTATAAGAATCATACACCCTAATACCATCATCCCATAAAAGTTTCAAATCCTCAATCAACAATGACAAGTAAACATCAATATCATTGTCGGGTTGCTTTGAACCAGAGATCATTATACTCAACATGACATATTTTCACTTCATACAATCTTCAGGAGAGAGTTTGTAAATTGCCAATAAAACAGTTCATGAAATATGTGTGCTACTGAGGGTTTAGTATGGATTCATTCCATCTATGCACAACCCTAGTCTGAGATTTCTAATTTCATTTCCAAATGTAGAATACTGGTCATCAATTTTCTTCTATTGTGGAAAATCAGCTGGATGACGTATTTTTTCATCACATAACCACTCATCAGTATGACATCTTAACCTTTTTGCATCATGTGAATTAGCAAATAAACGTTTGAAACGATGTATTATAGGAAGATACCAAAATACATTTGAAGGGATATTTGTAATCTCTACATCAGCCTGTGATTTTTCTTTCACCTTATACCGTGATGTCCCACATTTAGGAAACTCTGATAGAAATTCATATTCATTCCTATATATAACACATTCATTCGTACATTCATTTATTTTCTTGTATCCCAATCCCATATGGCATAATATTTTCTTGGCCTTATAATGTGAATATGGAAGATTGATATCTTTTGGAAGAATGTCTTTCATCAATTTTAGTAGCTCTGTAAAACTTTTGTCACTCCATCCATGTTTAGCCTTCAGGTTAATCAATCTTAACACCACCGACAAAACTGTAAAATCTGTATAACTAGGATATAATGGTTTTTCAGCATCACCATATAGACGCGCAACTACCGGTTCTATCTCAATTTATTTTGCTGCAATATCACGAATCATTTCTTCAATTCCATCGGAGTTACCATCTTGCGAATCATCATCATCAGTGACATTCCATCCAGTTTCACCATGCCAAATCCAAGGTCTATAACTCAGATTAAAACCATGAAAAATCATATGATATTTTATCTCTCTACTTTTCAACTTCTTCATATTCAAACATTTCAGTCATGGATAGAAAAAAATGTCACTACTTAGAACATTTCATTTAGAAAATTCCAAAAAGGCATCAACACCTTCCTCATATTCATTTCTCATTTGATGTTCCATAATCCAACTTCGAATCATTATTACCTATAACAAATATCAAAATTATACATCTTTTTAAGATTAGACAAATATATGTTTATATGAAAAAAATCATAATTTTAATGTAAATTTTTTTTGAAATATAAAACAAATCTATGCGTATTTAAAAAAATATGCTTGAATATGATTTTAAAAAGAAAATATTGTTAGATATAATAGTTTTAAATTCCATTGAATCAAAGAAAACCATGGGGCCTCCAATGGTTGATAGAAAATTAGAGAAAATTGAGTAAACCTGAGAATCAAATCAAATTTAAAATAAAAACTCAGAAGGAGAAAATCACAATGTAAATCCAATCATCACGGCACAATGGGGTCAGGATAACTACGCATATTTGAAAACCACGACATGGTCTCCCCCATAACCCATAATTTTCTCATAGTCAATGACTGGTCAAAATATATATAACCAAATAGAATCATATTTCAACACTAATATCCAAGAAACAATACAATCATCATGTCATAATCTCATAAACCACGATGTAGTAGTCAATCCCAACTGACACTTATCCCCCACCCCCTTGGACACCCCCTAGACACCACCACCCCCTTGGACAGCCCCCCCCCCACCCCCTGGACACCACCCCCCACCCCCTTGGACACCCCCTGGACACCACCACACCCTTGGACAGCCCCCACCCCTCCTGAACACCCCCACCCCTCCTTGACACCACCACCCACCTCCTACACCCCCCCTTGGACAACCCCCTGGACACCACCCAACCCTCTGGACAGCCCCCCGAACAACCCCCAAACCCTCTGGATATGCCCCCACCCCCTTGGACAGCCCCCACCCCATTAGACACCCCCATCCCCTTCGACCCCCCCACCCCCTTAGGTACCCCCCCCCCCCCCACACCCACCCCTGGACTCCCCCCCCCACCTCCATGGACACCCTAGACACCCCCAACCCTCTGGACAGCCCCCCCCCCCCCCCGAACCCTCTGAACACTATCCCCACCCCCCCCTGGACACCCCTTGGACACCCCCTGGACACCACCACCCCCTTGGAAAGCCTCCCACCACTCAGGACATCCCCCCACCCCCTGGACAGCCCCCATGACCACCCCCACCCCTACCCCTTGGACACCCCCTGGACACCCCCCAACCCTTTGGATAGCCCCCTAACCCTCTGGACAGCCCCCACCCCCTGGACATCCCCCCACCCCTCTAAACAGCACCCCCACACCTTTTGGACACCACCCCCACCCCCTACCCCCTGGACACCCCCAACCCTCTGGACAGCCCCCCAAACAACCCCCCAAACCCTCTAGATAGGCCCCAACCCCCTTCGACAGCCCCCTCCCCCCCCCACCCACCCAACCCCTTGGACAACCCCCACTCCCTTGGACCCCCCCACCCCCTTGGACCCCCCCCCCCCCCTCCACACCCCTGGACCCCCCCCCCCACCCCACCTCCATGGACACCCTGGACAACTTCCAAACCTCTGGATAGCCCACAACCCCCTAGACAGCCACCAACCCTCTTGACATCCCCCCAAAACCATGGGATTTTAACCTCAAGCTACTAGTTTTGGAATATCTAGGGATTTTAACCTCAAGCTACCAGTTTTGGTATCATGCCATTATTCAAAATGAGAACCAAGAATTGTATCTCCTACTAGTCTAAAATGCTCTATTGTGAAATGAATCAGGTTTTAATATCATATGAAGACTTATAATAGTCCATGAAAATAAGCGACATAATAGATTATGGAACAACAAAAAGTGATACCCAAAATAGAAACAACCAAGGATCCAAAACAAACATTCCACCATGAAAAACCATATATACTTATAAAATAAATCACACTGGTACACGGAATGGGTGTATCACAATGGTTTACATATAAATTGTATTAATATAGGTGAATGAGATCATTAGTTGTCAATGGCAACAAAAATTACCATCAATGTCGGGCATCTGTGAAACAAAAACAAACGAAATAGAAGTAGGTGAGGCTTACTTGAATATTGCAAGTCAATCTAATAGATTTTGTGATAATAAATAAGATGATGATGGAAAAAAGAGGTAAGAGGGTTCGAAATCGAAGAATCTTACCTAGTTTAAATAAAAAAATCTCAAAACGTAAATATAGACTATCCGGGAAAAAATTGAATGAAATAAAGTCGTGGGAGGCTTACCTGAATGTTGTGAGTGGAGATGATAGATCTGAGGAGAGTAACAATGATAAACGATGATGGGAAAACGGGTTTAACGAAACGAGATCGAAGAGTCTACTAGGGTTTTCCGCGCGAGAGAGACGAGTCGTCGGTCTATTGATCGAAAAATCATAAACGAAAATCCACGGGGCGTGTTAAATTTTTAAATGTTTTATAACGTCAGTTATTTAATAACCGACATTATAAACTATTTTTATTACATTTATAACATCAGTTATTATAATAACCGACATTATAAATGTATCATATACAGCATTTTTTACGTCGGTTATAAAATAACCGACGTAAAAAAAGTCACGTGTTGGTTTTTTACGTCGGTTATTCTATAACTGATGTAAAAAACACATCAGAAACCATAGTTTTTACATCGGTTATTTTATAACCGACGTAAAAAATGTCGGGTGTTGGTTTTTTACGTTGGTTATAATATAACTGATGGTAAATATTTTTCGGGTTAGGTTTTTACGTCAGTTATCAAATAACCGATGTCAAAAAGGCCTCCGATGCCACCTTTTTCATGTCATTTATTTTATAACCGATGAAAAAAATTCGTAGATACCTCGTTTTTGACATCGGTTATCAAATAACCAATGTAAAAAATTCCAAGCATTTGTTTTTTACGTCGGTTAATTTATAATGGATGTAAAAAACGAACGCGTGGGATTTTTTATGTCAGTTATTAAAATAACCAACGTAAAAAATTTACTCTCCATATTTTTTATGTCAGTTATAATATTATCGACGTAAAAAATGGTTACGTTAAAAAAAATTTCTTTACTAGTGTAAATTTCTATATTTTCTTTTTTTCATGTGTTTATTCAAACATTTATAACTTTGATCAATTCCATGATAGATCAAGTGTTCTTCCAACTCCTATGGGCTAATTATTCTTGAGTAACAGCAACGTAAACACATATAAAGGATTTGAGAAGGGTTATATACATGATATTTTAAAAACTTGATGAAATCTTTCACTCCAACTTCATAATATTTTTTCATATGATTAGCACCCATCCATTCTTTATTTATATTCATCCTATATTATTTGATAGTATTAATATTTAAAAAAATAAATACACAAAATATGTTTGATTGAATATAGATATCATGAATTTCTTTAAATAAAATGGAAAGGTTAAAAATGGTTTATCATCCCACATGATCAAAAAACAAAAACTTATTGAAGAAAATTTATAAATATAACTATAGAATATAATAATTTAAATATAAAAAAATTAAAGATATATTATTTGAAAACCCTTTTCATAATATAAAATATGTATATTTAATATAATAATGTTTTTACAAATAAAAAAATAAATTATTATATTTTCTGAAACAACAATACATACATTTGATAAAATCAAGGTTATTACATAAGACCCAAGGTATTTAATACATATATATGAGTAAATGTTCTTTTTAATGAAAAAAGTGACAAGATTTAAAATGTTGTGTGTAAATTAGAAATTGAAATTTTAAAATGGGTTTTAAAGTGGAATTTTAAATGGATATAAATACTTCTCTAACTCTCTTAAAAAGTTAGATTTTAATTTGTTAGTTTTGAAAAAATATAGGGATTTTATTTGAAATTTTTAGATATAAACTGAGAATTTTAAATGGTTTTACTTTATTAAAAATCACAAGGAAAAGAATTTTTATGAAAAACTTTAGGATACAAACGTATTTTTTAAAAATCCATTGAAAATTTCCTAGATTAAAATATAAATATGCAATTCATGAGGTTGGAACTTTCCTAACCAAAGTTCTATATCCATATTAAACCAGGTTCGCCACCTTTCTTACCCATTTTACTATATGTTATCATCTTAAGGATTATCATAGGACATATATTTTTGGATTACATGGTAATAGTTTCACTTATGTCACCATTCAGGTTTCCTCCTCTCTCATTAGTCCAAGGAATGCATTTATTAGTGTCCACATGAAACTTATGTCACACTCTCGGTAGTGTTTGATTCCCTCAATTCTTATTTCCAGCCTGTGGAGATCGAGAATGTACTTTAATTATAAAGACTTAAGAATAGTGATGGTGTTGGAAGAAATATTAAAAGGATGTTGGAAGTTATAAATCCATAAGGTTTATGATATAGAAAAACATAAAATAATGGATTTAGAGAACTTATAGGGAAGGTAAATTGTGACTGTGAAACAAAAATTTGAAAACAAAACCATTAAAAGCAGATGATGGAGTATTTTTTTTATTTTTATTATGAAATCAACTCATAAAGAAATAGATATTATTTAAAAATAAAACAATAAGTATGAAATATAATCAAGTAGTGAGAATATTAAGTGAGAAATACAATATAGATAGTAGAAAATAGAAATAAAGATATTTGGTTTAAATGGATTTCTTCACTCAAATAAATTTTACTGAAATATCATAATCGATAATTAGAATGATTTATTTACCTCACAAAGAGATAAATATTGCAGAGTAATTATTCTTGAAAATCAATACTACAAGAATCATCTAAAAAATGAATATGAAGAAAACATCCTTTGAATCAATCCCACTAATTGATTCTGAGGATTTGTTAATAATGTGAGAGAGGTAAAAAATAATTTTAATGATTTGAATAGACCTCACTGGTCAATTTTTACATTTTTTGAAATGACTCGAAGAAGTGGTAAAAATAAAAGTAGAGGAATAAATTCCCCAATATGGGAGATTATCCAAAAATCATTTTAAATTAAAGAACATAAAAAATATCTATCTATGAATATAAACAAATGAATGAAAATAATGGGAGAGAATAAATATCCTCTATAGAATTGTTTGTCATGAGAATTTCTCTATTTATATATCTCCTTCAAGATCTCACATTCCAATTTTTGTTCTAGATTTTGAATTTAATTGTTTCTTATAATTCTGAGTGCCTTGGAATTAATTTTTCCCTATTTATAGTTTGATCACAAATATTTTTTTAACGACTTAGCTCGGTCCACTATTGATCACTAAACACTTGTCCTAGTTACTATTGTTTTTAAATATACACATTACTTTAGGTGTTTACTTCTCATCGACATGTTATACACATTTTTTGTATGATATAAATGCATTTGGAGGCCTTACAAACTGGATACATGCTTCAAAATATTCTTTCAAACCAACAAGAAGCTTCGACACTCAGTGAAAGGTTTTCTTCTAGCTCATGTTTGGTATACAAAATGACAAACTCCCTTATAAAGTGAACTTAATAAACTAATGAAAACCTTATAGTATCATCTCATAATTAATGATGAGTTTAGGCCCCAAAACCATGATCAAAAACATTTTTTGCAATCCATGTAGCGACACCTTAGACATGAAACTAGAGAAGAACAAAAAACATATCCTTAATGGGAATAGGAAAATTGAATAGAGTTCAATAAATCCCCTCAAAAAATCAGACTACAAACATCTGAATGAACCCATATTCATATTTGAGTTTCTAGGACCTTACAGATTTAGAGAATTCATAATCATCATCAAACTAGTATCATGACCCACAACTTCATATATGTGGTGTGAGCGAGAGATAAAATAAATGGAAGGGGATGATACCTTAGCTTAGAGGGGGTTCAATGACAGTGGTAGAGTTCTATGGAAGAGGATGTAGTGGTAGGTGGTGGTGGTAGAAGTGGTGGTGGTAGATCAGGGGTGGGGTTCATGGTGGCTGAGGATGGGTTCAGAAGCGGTAGAGGTGGGGTTCCGCGAAAGATTTAAGGCATGAGAGAGAAGTCTCTATTAGGGTTATTTTAATAACATCATAGAAGAATTTTATTTGAATTTTCAAAGAAGCGTTGATAAAGTGTAGTTTTATCAATGCTAAAATCAAAAGGCACTGATAAAAATGATCTTTATCAGCACTTGTTTAGCGCTAATAAAGATACACCTTTATTAGTGCTAAAAATCATTGATAAAACGTGTCTTTATCAGCATTTTTTAGCACTGATAAAGGGGTATCTTTATCAGTGCTAAAAAACATTGATAAAGATCTAATGTTAATAATTAATTTATATTATTATATATATATATTTATTTATAATTATAATTATAAATAAATATAAATTTATTTATGATTATTTATATGATAAATATTTTCATAAATATTTTTATATATTTATATAATTATATATATTTATAAAATTATAAATATTATAAATTTATTTATTTATTTATTTATTTATAATTATATATAATAAATATATTTGTATATATTAGTATATATTTATCTGTTTATAAATATTTATAAAATTATAAATATTATAAACAAATATATTTATTTATTTATAATAATAAAATTATAATAAATGTATCTATTATATTTCTAATTAAAATTATAAATAAATATAGACATATTTAAATATCTATAAAATTTTAATAAATATAATTATTATAATTTCCTAATTATTTACATAAATATATATTTATTTATAGTTATAATTTTAAATAAATATATATTTATGTAAATAATTATAACATTATAATAATTATATATATTATAATTATAATTTTATAATTATGTATAATAAATATATTAATTATTTAAATTTATAAAATTATAAATATAGATAATATATTTTTTATAATTGTATAATTATTTAAATAGATATATTTATTATATTTATAATTTTATAATTATATATAATAAATATATTTAATATAATTTTATAATAATTTAAAGATATACATATATTTATTTATGATTATAATTATAAATATTTTTATATATTTATAAATATTTTTATATATTTATATATATTTGTATATATTTATAAATATTTGTATATATTTATGAATATATTTATATAATTATATATATTTATAAAATTGAAAATATAATAAATGTATTTATTATAATTCAATAATTATTTAAATACATTTATTTATTTATAATTATAATTATAATTGTATATATATTTTTATTTATTTTTGATTATAATTATAAATAAATATTTTTATACATATTTTTATTTAATTATAAATGTATTTATAAATATATTTATAAACTAATAATACATGTATTTATTGTAATTTTATAATTATTTAAATATATATAATTGGTTATAATTATAATTATAAATAAATATATTTAAAAAGTATTTATATATAATTAAAAATTTATAATTACAAATATAATAAATATATTTAAAATTTTAATATATTTATTGTAATTTATAAGTATTTAAGGAAACATAATAATTTAATGGGTATAACATTAATGAATCATACATAATAAGGTAGATTATAAAAAATGAGTCATCACATATATATGGAAATCATGATTAATAAGGGTGTCAATGTATAAATGAATGAATACATAACATATGCAAGTGTCATCATAATATAGGTAATCATAACATTTGGAACATAGAAACCCACAATCATGTCCACAAATAAATTTATGATCATATAACATCAATTATACGTACTAAGCATCAATGCATGAACATAAATAACACCAATCATTTCCAAGAATATCATCATTATCTCTTGATATATATATATTTATTGACTAAATTAATTGGTGACATATATTTATTTAGTGAGGCATTAGCTTCACACGGCTCATCCAAATCTGTTGTGGAAAGCTCTAGTGATCTCCCGTTGTCGGCCTCCTGAGGCATCACTACACCACAACTCTGTTGGACTAGACACCCGCCATCAGTATCCTAGTTAGGGCCCCCGACCCCTCTGTGGGAGAGCATCCCTCTGGTAACCACCTTCCCCATTGGATCCCCATTTGGCTCTGGCATCGCACGAAGCCCACTACCCAGATCGGGCGACCTGCTGCTACTTAACGCTCATAGAGGCCCCAAATCGAGTAGGATATGTTATCTCCTTCCTCTCTCAATGAAGATTCGACTCACACAGGTGTTTAGTGGATGCTTCATCCAACCCAAGTTCTTGATCAAGGGCCTTTGATATGGGATCTATCAGTAATCTTCCTCACCAGCCGATGACATCAACTTCGGTGAATCGAACTTTAGTTTAAAAGAAACTTGGTGGTCAATCACATGAATTGAGAGATGTAAAACCAGGTTTCACCTCGAGAAAGAATAGTGATGATTGGATATTTTGAAGAGGTAACTCTTCTCACATCTGGGTAATTAAATACTTTCTCCTCGATCGGTTTAAAATCTATGAGCATTTGACTATCGAGAGGGTGGTTTTGAAAACTGGTCAAAACCATAAAGTACTGAAGACTTGGAACAGTGAGTAGCTATTATTTAGAGATTTTGTGACTGGAAGTGCATCCCCATTAGGGGAGGGTATTTACACTGTTTTTTCATCTAAAGAGGTGAATCTTAAGGCATGGGGTTTCAGTCAGATCACTCTCAAGCCAGGAATCATGTACATCTAATATTGGGATCCTCGCTTCAATCCATTTGCGGTCTGTAACCCAAGAACTTGGGTTTGGGGTCAAATTTACAACAAGAATTGGATATTATGGCATCCTCAAATTCTATTCAAAATTTATTCTCCATTAGTACTCCAATCAAGCTCTACCAGGAAACAGAAGAGTCAAGCTTTCGATTTTTATGAGATTTCTTGTGGAGATGGATCTCAATTCAATGCCAATTGAATATGTCACACTTTCTATTGTGGGATTGAAAAAATGCCTTTATTTTTTACTGGTTTTCATACCATTGGGAATGTCAAAGATAATTTCCAAAAATAAATAAGTTTCACTGTCTGTAATTTGAGTGGTTGTGAAACTGCTCGATATGGAAGGCGGATCTCACGATCCTGCAAGGAAAATATTATTGCTCGCACTACTGGGGATAAAGTTGTTGGTTGTGATGTAATGGTCATTAAAAATAAAAATGATGACTTTGGACCTTCAACAGTGGCTATACAAGGGAGTAGGACATTGGAAAATATTGCTGAAGTAGAGTATGATGATATTTAGGTGTCTTCTCATCTATCACCCTCTTATGAAAAAATGGTACCACTATCATAGAGATATGTTGTTCAACCTCATGAGATTTTATCAAAACCTACTAAGGAATATGGGAAAGTTGATGATGATAATAATGGATGAGATGATACTTCAAAATAGACTATAGGTGTTAGTGCAACGAATGGATTTTCAAACAATATTTAATCCATTGAGGATGCTGATCCTATCTCGCATACAAAGTCTACGAAAGGACTAAAGGATGCCCGATCTCTTGAGCATGTAGAATTCAATGCTCAAGTACATCATGAAGCGCATGTGGATAAAAATGTGTCTATGTCTAAAGGTAAGGAAATAGTGGTGGATGAAGAGGGTTTTTAACAGGTCCCTCCCCAAAAACCTGTAGAATATGTGTCGATATCTGAAGTGGAACAAACACCTATTATTCAGGAACTCTCCCATTGGTGGAATTACCACTATACATTATCACTAAGAAAGAGTAACCTTAAGGAATTTGGCATCAAAATTCATGGTGATGTGGTAGGAATCCAAAAGTTCATGGTCGAGGACTTAGACGAGATGATTGGAATACTACAAGAGGATGTGGTCGAAATGTATCTATTGGATCTTCTTCTAAGGACTCTAAAAGTCGAATCACTCTAGAGTAGAAAAATTTCAAGGATAAGTATTTGGTGCTCTTTAAGAAAAAGTAACTCACATCCATAGTGGGAAATTTTTGATGATTATGATGATTCTAATCATGATTATGGGAACGATCATGTTCTTTACTTGTAGTCTTACCTTATGGATGATGGCATGTATCATTGTGCGACCCCATCTATCCTTTTTCATCTCTATCATTTTTATTTTTCTAATAAATTTTTTAGAAGATATATTTGAATTATTATAAAATATATACTAATTATAAACATTCTCTTTTTAATTAATGTATATAAATAAACATTATTTTTTTAATATAAATATAATAATTATATATATATATATTTATAATATTTTTTATTAAATACTTTTATCATCACTAATAATAGAATTGATAAATATATCCTTTACCAACGCACTGAACTAGCACTTATAAAAGTGAGGCTTTTATCAGCGCTTTCTTCTTAGCGCTGATAAAATTCTCCACATTCCTTGCATGGATCTGTGTTAGTGAGTAGGGTGATCCATAGATTCTCAAAAATTCATGCATGGATACAAATAGCCTGGGAAATATATAGATTGACCAAACCGGTTATCTTCCAAAAAAAATTTTCACCTTCCCAATTATAAAATGTGAGTGCTCAAGAATAATATGAAAGGTTACTTGAAGGCTACCTTAGAGGTGGGAAGCTGAAGTGTTCCCATTTTGAAAAACCATGGGTATTCTCCCATATTTATCTTCAACACATCCCGACTAAATTTAATGACCAGCAAGATCATCCAATGCCAACTCTGCTCGAATTATTTACATACACTCCTGTAGACTCTATATATTAATCTATTCTTATTATTTGGGTTCAACAGCCATGTCCAGAACATCCAGTGACATTTTCCTTCTCGATGATAATTCCATTGGAAATCGTTCATGATAGTGTCTATTCTCAACACTACAATAGATATTCCCTTTTAAAGTATGAAAAAAGGTTTTTAACAATGCCAAAAAATCACTATTAATCACAACACTGATAAAGGGGGTCCTTTATCCATGCTAAAAAAGTGCTGATAATGTCACACCCATCGTCTTTAAATAAATTATTTTATAAATTTTCTAGGTATCAGGTAGTTCGGGTTAAATCCAAACATAAAATTTTTGAGTTCCTACCTAAAAACGCATGTTTTGGCCTTGACATCATCCAACGCACTACGGTCGAAGTCGCGCGGCCTCGTTCGAGTCACTGCGTGACCTCGTCCAGTTATTAATATGTTCTGCTCAGTGTTCAAGGTAGACATATATAGTATAATGAATAATGAAATGGAAATAAAATAAAAATAATAAGTTTCAATAAAATTTAAGAAATTACCTTAATGAAAATAATAATAATATTTTTTGAGAATATTATTATTATTATTATTAGTATTAGTAGTGTTAAAAAAATAATAATTAAGTCGTTATTAATATTTCAACAACTATTATTATTGTTAATAATTAAATCAAGTTAATATATTTTATTTTATTTTATTTGACTTTGAAATTTTCTGTCGAGGTGCGGGCTGATTTTTAGTTGAATTTGATGTTTTTATCAATAAACAATTTTTCCTTTTGGGGCACGATAGAATGCGACGCACGGGCAAAGCATAATTGCAAAGTCATGCGGCTTCACCAACACTGTCGTGTGACCCGCCTATTGTTAAATTAACCAAATAAAATGGGTTAATAACAGTGAAATAAAATTAAATGTTTAGGAGAATAAAAATAAAAATAAAATGAGAAAAATGTTTTAATAATTTAATAAGTTGTTTTTTAATAAGTTGTGTTTTAGTGATAATAATAATAATTTTATTATTATTATGGTTTTAGTTTAAGAATATTTTTATTAATAATAATAATATTATTATTATTTGTTTTCTTTTAGTTTTTTTTTCTAGGTTTCTTTTTATTATTATTTTTCTTTTTTTTTCCTCCCCTCATTCTCTCCCCAATTTTCTCCCCCTCTTCCCATAGGATCCCCCCCCACCTAAAACTGTACCCCCTGTGGCGGCTCTCCCCCTCTCCTTCCCTCGGCCTGCCACACCCCCCCCTCTCCTTGGTTCCCCATCGCACCGCACCCTTCTCCCCCTGGTACCCCGCTGTGCCGCACCCTCGCCCCCTGTCCCCCATTCGGACCTGCTCAAACTTGCATGGACCCCTATCGGTGACCCCCTCGGCCAACCTCTAGACCATCCACCCCCACGTCCGGCCAGCCGAAACTTCTTCCCGATGACCCTCCAATCCATCGCCTCCCTCTCCTGCTCACCTCCGGCTGACCCGCAACTCCCCCAGCGCCTCCTCCATGTTCATCCCGGTGCAACTCACAACCCTCCCCTTCACCGACTGACCCATTTATAGCAATCGAACCTCTCAACCAAGGTCATGTAGCGTCACCGCATCCTCTCCCTTTGGTTAGGCTTCTCCCTCCTTGGTTTGGGGTTTTTCCTCTTCTTGTTTGTGGTATATTTTAGGTTCCAACGAGTATGTGGTCTGTTTTAGGGTTATATTTTGAGTTTTTTTGTTTGAATTATTGATTTAGGGTTCAATTTGGTTTCCTTATGGTGCGTTCGTGGTGCAAGTGAAGTTTCACACCAATTTACGGGAATTTCTGCATCAAAGGTAGGTGGTTCCACACTTAGTTATTATTTGATGAAGTAATTTGCATGATTAACTTGTTTAGTATATTATTTAATTAATTCGTGTAGTGCGATGTTGATTTTTTTTTGAAGTATTAATTGTATTGAAATCGTTTAGTGAATTGTTTATAATATGTGTGTGTTTTCTACTGAGAACATTGTTAGTGATTTTTAACTTGTCCGGTTAGTTTATTAGTTTGTACAATGGGTGTGAACTGTACTTTTGACATGGCGTTGGGTGTGTTTGGTCATAAAAGAAGTTTTTTCTTGAGTTTAGTGGGTAATTCCAGGTGATTATTTTAATTTTTTTATAATATTTTACTTTTGGGCTTATTGAGTTAGGTGGTTTGTGAAAATCTATGTTATATATGGTGCAAGGTTTTTCATAAAACTATTTGTGTGGTGCAGATCACATTTTAAAATTTTGTTTAGGTACGTGTGATGTTGGAATTTATTTGAATGTATAAATCGTTACCTTAGTGTGTGTAAAGTCAAGTGACATTCTTTTACTATTGCTTTATATTTTTTTCATGGTTTATTAAATTTTTCACTAGTGGGAAACATGTTTATAAAAATTTTTTAGTGTGCGTCTTATTTCAAAAGGGTATTTATGTGTATAAGGGGTGGCTTTTTTAATGATAAGTGACTTTAAATTGTGCAGATGATTTAATTGAGTATGTAACCTATGAAGATTAAGTTTTGAAAATATTTTCATGTGTGTATGGTTTTAAAAGAGGGTTTGGGTGTGAAAATGGTGATTTTGCATGTGTAAGTACCCTGTTTGGATTTTATGCATAAGTGTGATGTGTGGTATGAACTTGAAACTTGTTTGAGCACAAAGTGGGAAGCCCGGGTACCTAGGAGGGTGGACTAAACTAGTGGGCTAGTGTGCTGGAGGTGACTCGACCCAGTTTCACTGGCAATACTGACGATTGAAATAATAACTAAACATATGATTTTTTGAGGGTCGTGGACTTCTATGCCACGCTTTCTCAGGAACTTGGCCTTCTAAGCCATATTTTCTGAGGGTCATGGCCTTCTAAGCCATGTTTCACCGAGACACGAAGATCTAGGGGCCCATGTTAGCTAACACCCATGAGGCCTCTCCCATATTTGGTGCTCATTGGGTACTTTACGCTCATCAGTGTGACACATTGGTAATTTTAAAAATGTAAGTGTGTGTGTGTTTTTAATTTAAGTTGTCCCATTTGAAACTATTTTCTTTAATCCCATTTTCTTTAAAACTATTCAAGCATTTATTTCTTTCCTTTAGTTAATATTTTAAATGTATTTTTCATTTAATAATTATGTGTGAAACCTTTTTATTTGGTGACATCCTACTGGGCTCTTGGATCACACCCTACATACACTTTTGGGTGTATGTAGACCTTGTTCTTTGTGTATTCCAGGTTGTGACATCGTGCTTAGTGACGGTGGTCTGAGTTATCAATGGTCTTCCCGTGCAGGTCTTATGATGGTTGTTTAAGGAGGTGGATCCTCATTTTTCATGAAGGTGTGAATAGATGTGTTATCTTTCTGTCCTTTGCAGTCTTCTTGGAGTTTTGGGTTGAATTGTAAACTTTAAGTTTTGTCCAATTTTAAGGGTTTGTTTGGTTTTGTTTTCCAGCGTTTGTTTATTTATCTTGTTAGCTGTTTTTCTGCCTCTTATTTAGGGTAAATTGTTCCCACAGGTTACTCTTGATACCCAGGAACTTGTGCCAGCCCGTGGGGATCAGGAATGCCCTTCAGTTCATGCCGCGGACTGGGTCGGGCACCGGGTCGAATGGAGACCCATCTCGGTTCGTGAAAAAATGGTATCAAAGGAGGTTTTCTCTCTTAGGTCTTGTTATTTTGGGATAGAGTCAGGGTAGACCAAAGTTAAGGGTGTCAAAACTTGACGTTCTGGCAATGATTAAGGTTCCTGGACAACACACCTCGTAGCGGGACTCGAGTTACTAGATTAAGTTGAGGTTTGTCTACAATATTTGTTCTGTGTGGTTAATCTTGTCTATAGGATATGAAAATGGAGTAGGGTAAGTCGTACCAGTGAGCTCGCAGGGTCTGGCAAGCCATGTGGATCCAGGGGTGCTGTTTAAGAATACTTTCTGTGCTAGTGGTGTGATTTTCATCTGGCCTCCAACCATATGTTCCCGTCACCTGCTGACACTAGTTTTCTCTTAAACCGTTCCTCGTTTCTTTGTTTTGTAATTGTGTAAAAAAAAATTTAGGAAAAATTATTTGGTCTTGTAAAATGTTTTATAATGAAGAACTTTAAAAAAGAAATTATGTTTGAGTTTTGAAATGTGTGGGTTGAATGTTTTGGTTTTGAAAAATAGAAATTTTTGGTTTTTATCCTTGGTGTTCTCATGGGCAACCACATCCATGAGTGTATATGGAAATAGAAATGGTTAATGGTATGAGTGGATGAGTTCCTGGGTAGAAATTAGGTGGGTGTCAGTGTGGCATGGGAACATTCATGTGTGAGGCCCACGAGACACCATTGGTGTTTTTACGACCCACCAATATTGTTCTCTTTCAAAAGGTTTTGTTAAAGGAAATTTTTTTGTGTTTTTTAAATAACTAGTATTTGTGTGGTGTGTCCTTGTGTTTTGGAAATGTCGGATGTGAGGCGTTTTGATCCGAGGATCCTTTATTAATGATTTTTGTTTTATGTTTCAATTATTAATTATAATTTGGTATTCTAGCGTTTAGTTAGTGAATTATTTTGAAAAGTGCTTCGAGCATCCCTTGCAGTGGTTTCCCATGCACGTCTAGTGTTCGCTTGTGGTATGTCTTGACCATTGGACCAATTTGGTTGGGTCCATGGTGTTATTTCTTGACTAGTGTACACCCACCATAAAGAGTTGACATGAAATTGAAGTGTAGCCATAGGAAATTCGCCGTTGGTTGGCCCTCTAGTTGATCAGATGATTCTCTTCTTGAATTCTAGAATTGAACCCACCTCTCCTTTTTAAAACTAAATAGATCCTCTCGCAGCGGGATGACATATGCGAGTGGAGTTGAAGGGATTTTTGGTCTCTTTGAGTTGTCTCAATCGTCGGGTATGAAGTTTGACATCGTGGCATTTGATGGTTCCCCCTGAAAGCGGTGAAAGGAATTCTAGCGGGGAAGGGGGAAGGCAATTCAAAGTTATTGGTGCTGACCGACGTCTTGAAAGTCTTATGGTGCTTTCATTAGCCACAATGGTCATGTTTGGTAATGTCTCATAGCATGAGTTCTCTTTTAAGAGAAAGGGTGTATTTCATTAAATCCTTTGGGAATATGGGTTTTCATAGTGGTGTGTCCTCTTGGGTAGTTCTATTTTTTCTCTGATCAAAGGCGAGTGTTTTTTGTGCATATTTACTTCTTAAGTTTCTTGGTGAAGGCGAGGAGGTGATGCATGTGCGTCATCTAAAACCTTGTTCTGGTTGACGTGTCGCAAGGGAGTAGTTGGGTGTCGTGGTGTGTTGTGTTTGATGGTGTGTGCCAGTTTCAGTGTGGTTGCGTGTGGCACCAAAAATGAGAAGCTCCATTCGGGAGTCTTCAATGCCTGACTGTGAGGCAGGAGATGCTTCAAACATTAGGGCTCCAGCCATAGGCCTCAGAGTGAATTTGACGCGTGGTCAGGAACCCTGGAAGTGTATGAGACCCCAACTTTATTTCTGTCATCGGTGCTGAAAGTAAAGGCATTTATATTGTTTTCTGTGGTTATTCCATTCCAAACAAACCATTTGGGTACATAAGGATTCTGTGACTATGAGGAAGTGTGGTTTTCTCGTACCTTAATGTCCTGGCGGTTGCATCCCACCAGATGTAATCACTTTTAGCGGTCTGTATGGGGTCTGTTCGGGCGGATTAGTCTCACAGTTGAATGGTGTTCATCCAGGGATGTTGAGATGTTAGTTTGTCTTTGGTTGTGGTGTTGAAACCCTGGTTTCTGGGTTCGACCCTCCCCACCCCTTGCTGGGTGGTTGATCACTCTCAGGAAATTTTTTGAAGTTCTTGTATCTCTCGTCAATCCTAATGGTGGGGAGACCCACAACGGGTCTCGCTCAAAAGTCTCTGGAATGAACTGGTGTTAGCCTTTTCCATAATGGTGGAGAGTCCGCTCGAACCTCCCCGTGTCAATTTTCAGTCTCATTTGGGGTGTTGGTAGGTTCTTAATGGTGGGGAGCCCCTCAAGCTTCCCCATGTTGACCTTTTGGTTCTGTTTCTAAAGATAGATTGGTGATAAATTTTTAGAGTGTTCCTTGGACGTGGTTTTACCTCGTTTGTTCAATCTATCCAAATGGCATGGTTTTCGTTTAATAGTGCTTGAGATGTTTCGGTTTGTGAAGTTGGTTTCTGTGGGTGAGAGAGTTCCTTTCCTTGATTAATCAACTGGAGGTATTCTAACGTGTTGGGGTGGGAGACACTTAGCGAAAACCCTTTATGGGTTTCTTGAGGTCATCATTTAAGTCAGTTTCTCTAAGCACGATGCATTTTCCTTTTTTTCACTTGTCGATTATGAGGATCCTCTTTGAAACTTAAGGGGGGCCTTTTTCTACTTTGGGTCTCAGCCCTAGTTGTGTTTTTCTAGGGATGAAAAGATTTATGGTGGGGAGAATTGTCACACTTCTCGTATTTAAATAAATTATTTTATAAATTTTCTGGGTATTAGGTAGTTTGGGTTGAATCCTGACTTAAAATTTTTGAGTTCCTATCCAAAAATGCATTTTTTGGCCTTAACAGCATCCAACGCACTACGGTCGAAGCCATGCGGCCTCATCCGAGTCACCATGCGACCTCGCCTGGTTATTCGCACAGTCTGCTCAGTGTTCAAGGAAGACATATAAAGTGTAACGAATAATGAAATAGAAATAAAATAAAAATAATAAGTTTCAACAAAATTTATGAAATTACCTTAATGACAATAATAATAATATTGTTTGAGAATATTATTATTATTATTATTATTAGTGTTAAGAAAAAAATAATTAATTAAGTCGTTATTAATATTGCAACAATTATTATTATTGTTGATAATTAAATCAATTTAATATCTTTTATTTTATTTTATTTGGCTTCGAAATTTTACGTCGAGGTGCGGGGGTGAGTTTTAGTTGAATTTGATTTTTTTATCAATAAACAAGTTTTCCTTTTGGGTCGCGATAGCATGCAACGCACGGGCGAAGAATAATTGCAAAGTCGTATGGCTTCACCGGCGCCGCCGTGTGACCCGCCCGTGGTTCAATTAACTAAATAAAATGGGTTAATAACAATGAAATAAAATTAAATGTTTGTAAGAATAAAAATAAAAATAAAATGAGAAAAATGTGTTAATAATTTAATAAGTTTTTTTTAATAAGTTTTGTTTTAGTGATAATAATAATATTATTATTATTATTATGGTTTTAGTCAAGAATATTTTTATTAACAATAATATTATTATTATTATTTGTTTTCTTTTAGTTTTTTTTTAGGTTTCTTTTTTTTTCCTCCCCTCATTCTCTCCCCCGTTTTCTCCCCCTCTTCCCATCGGATCCCCCCACCCACCCACCTAAAACCCTACCCCCCCATGGCCGATCTCCCCCTCTCCTTCCCTCGGCCTACCGCACCACCCCCCCCTCCTTGGTTCCCCTCCGCGCCGCACCCTTCTCTCCCTGGTACCCTGTCACACTACACCCTTGCCCCCTGTCCCCCGCTCGAACCCACTCAGACTTGTATAGACCCCTTTCAAAAACCCCCTCAGCAACCCTCCAGACTAGCCGCTTCCACCCCCACGTCCGGCCAGCCGAAACTCCTTCCCGGTGACCCTCTAAGTCGGAACCGCCCTCTCCTGCTCACCTCTATCCGACCCACAACTCCACCGGTGCCTCCCTTATGTTCATCCCAGCGCAACGCACAGCCCTCCCCTTCACCGGCCAACCCATTTCCAGCAATCAGACCTCCCGGCCGAGGTCATGTAGCATCGCCTCATCCTCTCCCTTTGGGTAGGCTTCTACCTCCTTGGTTTGGGGTTTTGCCTCTTATTGTTTGTGGTATATTTTAGGTTCCAGTGAGTATGTTGTCTTTTTTAGGGTTAAATTCTGAGTTTTTTTGTTTGAATTTTTGATTTAGGGTCCAATTTGATTTCCTTATGGTGCGTTCGTGGTGCGAGTGAAGTTTCTCACCAATTTATGGGAATTTTGGCATCAAAGGTAGGTGGTTCCATGCTAAGTTATTATTTTATGAAGTAATTTGAAAGATTAATTTGTTTAGTATATTATTTAATTAATTTGTGTAGTGTGATGTTGATTTTTTTTTGAAGTATGAATTGCATTGAAATCGTTTAGTAAATTGTGTATAATGTGTGTGCTTTCTGCTGAGAACTTTGTTAGTGATTTTTAACTTGCGCGGTCAGTTTATTAGTTTGTAAAACTGGTGTGAACTGTACTTTTAACATGGAATTGGATTCATTTGGTCATAAAAGAAGTTTTTTCTTGAGTTTAGTGGGTAAAGCTAGGTGATTATTTTAAATTGTTTTATAAGATTTTACTTTTGGGATTATTGAGTTAGGTGCTTTGTGAAAATGTGTTTTATATATGGTGCAAGGTTTTTCATAAAACTATTTGTGTGTCGTAGATCACATTTTAAAATTGTGTTTAGGTACGTGTGATGTTGGAATGTATTTGAATGTATAAATTGTTACCTTAGTGTGTGTAAAGTCATGTGACATTATTTTACTATTGCTTTATATTTGTTTTATGGTTTATTAAATTGTGCACTAGTGGGAAACATGTTTGGAAAAATGTTTTAGTGTGAGTCTTATTTCAAAAGGGTATTTATGTGTGTAAGAGGTGGATTGTTTAATGATAAGTGACTTTAAACTGTGTAGATGGTTTAATTGAGTATGTAACCTATGAATATAAAGTTTTGAAAGGATTTTGTTTTGTGTGTGGTTTTAAAAGAGGGTTTGGGTGTAAAAATGGTGATTTTTCATGTGTAAGTACCCTGTTTGGACTTTATGCATAAGTGTGATGTGTGACATGAACTTGGAACTTGTTTGAGCACAAAGTGGGAAGCTTGGGTAGCTAGGAGGGTGGACTAGACTAGTGGGCCAGTGTTCTGGAGGTGACTTGACCCAGTTTCACTGGCAGAACTTATGATTGCAACACTAACTAAACATATGTTTTTTCTAAGGTTCGTGGCCTTCTAAGCCACGTTTTCTGAGGGTCATGGCCTTCTAAGCCACGTTTTCTTAGGTTTGTGGACTTCTAATCCACGTTTCACTAAGACACGAAGATCTAGGGTCCCAAGCTAGCTAACACCCACGAGGCCTCTACCATATTTGGTTCTCATTGGCTACTTTACGCTCATCAGTGTAACACATTGGTAATTTTAAAAATGTAATTGTGTGCGTGTTTTTATTTAAGTTGTTCCATTTGAAAAAAATTTCATTAATCCGGTTTTCTTTAAAACTATTCAAGCATTTATTTCTTTCCTTTAGTTAATATTGTAAATGTATTTGTCATTTACTAATTATGCGTGGAACCTTTTTATTGGGTGACGTCCTACTGGGCTCTTGGCTCACACCCTACATACACTTTTGGGTGTATGTAGACCTTTTTCTTTATGTATTTTAGGTTGTGACATTGTGCTTAGCGACGGTGGTCCGAGTTATCGATGGTCTTCCCGTGCAGGTCTGACGATTTTTGTTTAAGAAGGTGGCTCCTCATGTTGCATGAAGGTGCGAATAGATGTGTTATATTTATTTCCTTTGCATTCTTATTGGAGATTTGGATTGAATTGTAAACTTTATGTTTTGTCCAATGGTAATGGATTTTTTGGTTTTGCTTTCAAGCGTATATTTATTTATCTTGTTAGTTGTTTTTCAGCCTCTTATTTCAGGTAAACCATTCCCACATGTTACTCTTGATACCTAGGCACTTGTGCCAGCCCGTGGGGATCAGGAACACCCTTCAGGCCATGTCACGGGCCGGGTCGGGGGTCCGGGTCGGATGGCGACTCTGCTCGGTTCGTGATAGATAAATCCCCCCCTTTATCAATGCTCGAAATAGAACTAATAAAGTCCAAGCTTACTATAGTGTGTTGTTAATATAACATCACACACAGCAAAAACCTATTAATATAAAGACACACCAGAAAAAACTTGTAACCTATCAACACAAAATATATAGTTTAATTGAAATAAATTTTACAAGATGAAAACAAAAAAAACACTACTATATACATATCAAACAAAGTTTAATATAATTAAATTTAAAATTATCCAACAAACATTTAAAAACTTTAAGGTTTCATCTCTTGATGCTCATGATCCCCTCTCAAAAATGTTATCCCATGGTATCAGTTTCTAAAAAAATCATCTCAACCCATGAAAAAGATTTTTCCTATATAAGAAAATGAATATTATATTAGTAATACTATAAAGAAATAAATTAAACATTAATATGAAATAATACATTAATAAAATGTAAATTTTTAATAAAAAAGGCACATTTAGAGTTATACCGGTCACATCATGCATTGTATTGAGGTGGGGTTGATTCATACATATCAAAAATGAGTTGTGGATGATTTTCCTAAAATATCAAAACAATCTGAATGTGTTTTCTTGGTTTTGAGTATGTCACTCATTCTTTTACTAAAATTAATTTCATTTTTAAATAATGACACATTTAGTGTTATAATGGTAACACCGTGCATCAGATTGAGGTGAGAAGGATTCTTAACTATAATAAATTACTAATGGATCATTTTCCTAAATTATCAAAATAATTCAAATGAATTTTATCAGTTTTTAGTTTTCCAATTTTGTTTTTTTTATTAAAATTTCATTTCAAACAAGAAACATGCATTTTGACTCATATCGGTCACATCCGGCATCAGTTTGACGTGATAATTATTCATACATATCAAAAATTAATTATTAATCATTTTCCTAAATTATAAATACAATTGGAGAGTGTTTTATTTGTTTTTTAGTGAGTGGCATGTTTTGAACTACAATGTCAATTTTAAACTGATAATAGACACTTTTAGACATACTAGTCACACTATGCATTAGATAGAGGTTCGGTTGATTCCTATATGTCACAAATGACTCATAGATAATTTTCCTAAAGTATCAAAACAATCTGAATGCATTAGCTCAATTTTCAGTAAGTCACTTGTTATTTTTACTTAAATTAATGTCAATTTTAAATAAAACAACACACTTGGAGTCATAGAGGTCACATTGTGTGTCAGATTGAGGTTTGGTTTAGTCATACACATAAAAAATGACTCATGGATCATTTTCCTAAATTATCAAAACAATCCAAAAGTTTTTTCTCTATTTTTATTATGTCATTTGTTCTTTTTACTAAGATTAATGTCAATTTTAAATAAAAAGAGACACTTTGAGTTATTCCATCCACATTGTGCATCATATTGAGATTTGGTTGATTCATATACATAAAAAATGACTTATAGATCATTTTCCTAAAGTATCAAAACAATCCAAATATGTTTTATCAGTTTTTAGTATTCTAGTTTTGTTTTTTTACAAAAATGTCATTTCAAACTGGAAACACACATTTTTAGTCATACCAATCATATCATGCATCGTTTTGACATGTGACTACTTAATACATGTAAAAATTAATTATGAATATCTATCCTAAATTATCATGACAACCAGATCACATTTTCTTGGTTTTCAGTGAGTGACACGTTTTGAAATAAAATATCAATTTTAAAATGATAACTAACACTTTTAGTCATATCGGTCACACTATGCATTGAATTGAGATTTTTTTGATTCTTATACATCATAAATGACTTATAGATCATTTTTTAAAATTATCAAAATAATATAAATGTGTTTTATTGGTTTTTAGTATGACACATTTTCTTTTTACTTAAATTAAAGTCAATTTTAAATAAAATGAAACACTTGGAGTCAGAGCGGTCACATAGTATGTCCGATTGAGGTTAGTTTGAATCCTAAAAATAAAAAATGTCTAATGGATCATTTTTATAAATTATCAGAACAATCAGAATGAGTTTTCTTAGTTTTGAGTATGTCGATTTTTGTTTTTATTAAAATTAACGTTGATTTTAAATAAAAAGAGACACTTTGAGTGATACTGGTTACACCACGAACCATATTGAGGTTTGGTTTATTACTACTCATAAATAATTAATTATAGATCATTTTCCTAAAGTATCAAAAAAATTCGAATGATTTTCTAAATTTTCAGTATGATACTAGTTCTTTTTACAAAAATTAATCTTAATTTTAAATAAAATGACACACTTAGAGTTATAGAGGTCACACCATGTGTCATATTTTGGTGAAGTTGATTCCTGCATGTAAAAAATTACTTATAGATTGTTTTATTGAAGTATCAAGACAATATGAATTAATTTTCTTAGTTTTCAGTATATCACTTGTTCTTTTTACTAAAATTAATGTGAATTTTAAATAAATAAGCAAACTGTGAATTATACCGGTCACACCGTGCATCATATTGAGGTTTGGTTGAATCTTAAATATAGAAAATGACTTATGTATCATTTTACTAAAGTATAAAAACAATACGAAAGTGTTTTCTTGGTTTTTAGTATGTTTCTTATTCTTTTTACAAAAAATAATGTCAATTTTAAATAAAAAGACACACTTAGAGTTATAACGGTCACACCATGTTTTTGATTGAGGTAAGGTTGATTCATACACATTAAAAATGAATTATTTATTGGTTTCATAAAGTATTAAAACAATAAAAATTAATTTTCTCTTTTTTTAGTATATCACTTGTTCTTTTAACGAAAATTAATGTCAATTTTAAATAAATAGACACTTGAAATTATATCAAACACACTTTCAATCATATTGAGGTGAGTTTGATTCCTAAAAGTCAAAGATGGATTATAGATCATTTTCATAAAGTATCAAAATAATACAAATGTGTTTTATTTGTTTTCAATATGTCACTTATTCTTTTTACAAAAATTAATGTCAATTTTAAATAAATAGACACACTTAGAGTTATAACGGTAACACCATGCGTCTGATTGAGGTGCGGTTGATTCCTACACATCACAAATGACAATTTATATTTTTATTATAGTATCAAAACAATATGAATGCATTTTATTGGTTTTAATTATGTAACTTTTTATTTTTACTAAAATTAATGTCAATTTTAAATAAATATTCACACTTTTAATCATACCGGTCACACCGTGCATCATATTGATGTGTGGTTAACTCATATATGTCACAAATGACTTATGGATCATTTTAATAAAGTATAAAAATGATATGAATTTATTGTCTTCGTTTTTAATATGTCGCTTGTTCTTTTTACTAAAATTAATGTCAATTTTAAATAAAAAGACACCTTGTGTCATAATAGGCGCATCATTTATCATATTGAGGTTCGGTTGATTCATACATGTCATAGGTGACTTTTGGATCATTGTCTTAAAGTATAAAAACAATATGAATAGGTTTTCTTGGTTTTGAGCATGTCATTTGTCTTTTTTACTAAAATTTATGTAAATTTTAAATAGAAAGAATCACTTGGAGTCATACCCATCACATCGTGTGTCGGATTGAGGTGTGGCTGATTCCTACACATCCCAAAGTCTTGAAAAAAACCTTAACTTCCAATTTTATCATGATTTATACTTTATTTCTTTGTCAAACTATCAACATTTCATATTAACTCGATGTTCTCATTTTAAAAACCTTTTTCATGATTGAAATCCATGAGAGTGGAGGAAGATCATGTGCCCATTATATCACAAGAATTCACCGTAATGAGCACATGATCCTCCTCCAATCTTCTAGTTTTCAACGAGAAAGTTTTTTCAGCTAAATAAAATTGACTCTATCTAGTGTTGGTATCTCGAACAATAGAATCAATGGAAAGTGTAAAGATCTGTGAAAAAACAAAATAAGTGTTAGATAAAAACGATAAATAAATTAACTTATAAATAATAGATAAAATTATGAAAAAAATAATTAAATAAGTATTAGGAATTAACCATGTCATGATGTTTGAATACATTATTGACCCATTTATTTATTATCATTATCTCAGTTGTATCCTTGAAGCCCAATCTCTCACAATTATGAGCAGCTTCGAACAAACCACCCCAACTCGAAAAAAGGAATCCAACTATATAAGAAAACAATTATTATGTGAGTAATACTAAAAATAATTAAATTATAAATAAATATGAAACAATACACTACTTATATAGAAGTCAAATATTCATGATATTTGTGTAAATTCTTCGATCAGGTATGCTACCCATTTGTTTCTATTAAAATATATATTGTCTTGTGAATATGAGTCTTTTCGACACTCATAGTGGTAATAGAAAAATATAAATACACAAAGGATTCATAAATATTTTAAATTCAATATTAATTATATTTGAAAATACCTCTATAGGGATGATATTTTGTTCATTTAATATGATCTCTCTCATAAATTTAAAAAAAAACAATAACCATAATCATCTCTTTTTTCAGACACTACAAAAAACTGAGGAGAATAATTAATTTGTTTTTATAAGTGTTTTCATTGTGAAAATTTATTATATATACAATGATACTTGTATAGTTTTAGAACTTTTCAAGGTCCTTGTGCTAAACCCCTAGCCTCATTCCATGTTTTTTAAAATATTTATGCACTACCCTATCGCAAAAAAATCCTCATTAAAATATAATAAAAATTATATAACTTGATGTTAAATTATAAATCACTAGATATAGTGTATTAAAAATTGAAAAATGTCATCATGTGTGGTCAGTTTTTTGGGTATCCATACATTGAATCTAGGAAAAAATATTTGGAGTATCCAAATTGACCACAATGAGCATCCAATGTTTCCTAAAAATAAAATAAGGAATAAGTAATGAAATAAATAAAAATATATTTGATATGATTAAATTTCATAGTTGTAACCTTGTATTGTTAGTATTAAGAAGATTCTATCATACAAAAGTTTTCTTTCAAAGGATTTGACCAGATCTTGCACTATTTTATCCTTTTTATTCTATTTTTGTTTGTTCTATAGAGATGGTGTGAGGACTAATTAGTAAAAAAAATTCTCATGGAGAAATCCCTTCAATTGTTTTGATATATATTCCTACAAAAAATATGAAATGTATTTATTCATAATAAAAAATTATATCAACTTTTGGAAAATCAAATCATGAAAACATACCTCATGTATATTATTGGCACTAGAAAATGTGACTATAAAATATTCCAAATGCTTCCATACATGATCCAAGATCATATCCCATTTCCCAAGCTTTGATTTTATAGGTCATAGGGCCCGAACGAAGTTATGGATTAGGAGTTATGGAAATTTGAAGTTGGGATAGAAAACTGGTTCATGGAGCCCATTCACGAAGCTCCCTCCATGATCAGAAGAGCAGGGGAACTTGACCAGAGCCTCCACAAGCACCATGAAGGTCAATGACGATTGAATCCGCGGTTACGACAAACTTGACGGAACTTGACCAGAGCCTTCATGAGTGTGGTGAAGTTCGATGATGGTCGACTCCATGGTTACCATAAACTTAAGGGAACTCCCTCCGATTGTAGAGCACGATTTCCTTCACAGCATGATTTTCTCTTTGTGGTTCACATTTGTGCTCCGTGGCATGATCCACTGACCTTCATCACCTATAAATACCCGGATCAACCCCCTTCATAAGAATGGTTATGTCATCCCTTGGGCGACCGATCTCCCATTTTATGGAGCTCATGAGCACCGCGAAGTGATTCCCTTCACAAATGGGCTTCGCCCTTTGTGAAGGAGGGAGCCCCTTTGGGTTTCTCAAGGCCCTACGAGCATCTATGCTCTGCGTGTTTCTTGGATCTATGAGCTGTTATGCTCTACGAGCCTCTTTTCTCCATGAGCCACATTTCTCCGTGAGTTGCTTTGCTCCGCGAGCTTCTTTGCTCCACAAGCCCCTTTTCTCCATGAACCCCTTTTCACTACAATACCCTAAGCTCCGCGCAACCCCTTTTCTCCGAGATCACCTTTCCTTTGCAAATATTCTTCGTGAGACCCCATGCACCGCGAGCACCTTTCCTCTGTGAAGCTACTTCGTGAATCCATGTCCTTTACAAAGCTCTTACCTTCATGCCCACTGGTCTACACTGCGGAGGCTGCAGTCCCGCACCCCCGGTCGGGATCGATGTTGGACTATGGTTCTGGCCCTTAGGGCTAGTCCCTTCGCTTCCATCACTGAACCCCATGAAAAATGGAGAGTCACACCACCAAATTTTTGAGCCGAGATGTCGGCATTTTCCATTACGCCCTTATGTGCACCCACCTTCCACCTATGGAATACCATGACTTGAGATACTCCTCCGCACACCATGAAATTCCTTGATTCGACATATTCGTCTCGATCCCATTCACATTTCATGAGTTGAGATTCTCATCTTCAATTCCTTGAGTACCTTGAGTTGAACCATTCCTCAAGAAACTCATTGAAACCCCATCACCTGACTTCTATACTAGGTTGAACTAGAAAGGGATGCTATTGCATAAGTCCCAACACCAGCCATTTCTAGGTTCCTTATGCCTAATAGTTCTATATATATGACTTTAAACTGTAGTGAACCCTATATAACAGACATAGGATGCCTCTTTCTCTAAATAATAGATGCCTTACATGCCAAGTATAAGATGCCAATAGTCCTCTCTACACGGATTTAAATTGTAGTACTCTCTATGTGACCAACATCAGATGCCTCACAAGATATGCGTTATGCATCAAGCATAATATGCCAATAGTTCTCTCTGCATGACTTTAAACTATAGTACACCCTATGTGACCAACATAGGTTGCGTCACATGAGATGCCTTATGTGCCAGGCATAAGATGCCAATATTCCTCTCTACATGACTACAAACTGTAGCATTCCCTATCATTCAATAATAAGATGCCTCTTGTTCCAAATAAGAGATGCCTTATGTTATAAGCATAATATTCCTCATTCCTTGATTACAGTGGCGTAATTTCTTTATCATTGGAATCCGTTTGAGCATTCCACCACTCCACCTCATGTTTAGTATGTCCTACATTTAGATCTTCATCCTCTTTCATGTTATAAGGGACCCCCTAATGGCTTGGTCCCATGCCACCTCGACTCACCTACCATCCTGGACCAATTCCCTGAAACACTTTGGATGACACTTTGAGTCAGGTCCTGTGTTTCAAACAAGGTCAACAATCGACCCTCATTTATTTGTCCCCATTTCAGGCAATGCGATATGGATGATGTGTTTCAAACACATTCAATAGTTATCCTCCATCATCACGCCACCCTCACCTCATTCTGAATATCGGGCATGTGATTCACACTTTTCATCTCCCTTTGTTTGGATTAATTTCAACACCCTTGTCATTATCTCTCTTGTGCAATAGCACATAAGTGTAGACCTCAATTATATTCCTAAAACAACCAGTGAGTTGGAATGACCTCATGGAAAAACATGAGGAAGAAACTCAGTAATCTTCCATGTGTAAGCCCCATCCATCATTTCTGCTCCATAACAGCACCCGGGTTGCTTCCATGCGTAGGCCCCATTCATTATTGACACTCCTTAGAGGCACTCGGGCAGCTTCCATGCATAATCCCAATACACCATTGCCGCTACATAGCAGCACTTGGGCAGCTTCCATGCATAGGCCCCATTCACAATTTTATCTCCTTAATAGCAATCAGGTAGCTTCCATGCATAAGCCCCATCCACCGTTAACGCTCCTTCGCAGCACCTGGGCAGCTTCCATGCGTAAGCCCCATCCCCCATTTCCGCTCCACAGTGGCACCCGGGTAGATTCCATGCGTAACCCTCATCCATTTACACTTCTTTGAGGAACCTAGGAAGATTCCATGTGTAAGCCCCATTCCCCATTACCACTCCACAATGTCACCTAGAGAACTTCCATGCATAATCTCCATTCACCATCCTTCGTGGCCGCACATCTGCACCACAATTGTCAAGTCTATTTTTTCCTCTTGTTTCTCACACCGATCATGGATCACGTGATCTTTGAGTAAACCTCGACCATGGAATCCTCTCTGTACCTCCTTAGTGTATAATCCTCAGGCTCTCCTATCGAACTATGTGTACTTTTATCCTTGTCTCTCAGGCAAGGTACGTAGGAAGCCTCCCTAAGGTTCAAGACCAACACCTCCATTGGTATCATTGCTCTCACGTCGGTTCACTAAACCATTCGAAATACATGGAATTTGATCCTTTACAAGGAAAGGTACGTAGGAATCCTACCTAAGGTTTAATCCCAACACCTCCATTGGTATCGTCTTCCTCACATCAGTTCACCAAACTCTCCTGAACTACGTGGACTTTGATCCTTGCCAAGGAAAGGTATGTAGGAAGCCTCCATTAGGTTCAATACAAACACCTACTGGTCCCGACCCCTTTATTTCGGTTCACTAAACACTTCCGAACTATGTGTAATTTTATCCTTTCCAAGGAAAGGTACATAGGAAGACTCCCTGAGGCTCATTCCCAGCACCTACTTGACCCGACCCCTTCACGTCGGTCCATCCTCATCCCACATGATGTTAAACTATACGCCCCCTTTTTGTCTCGCATGATGATAAACTTTACCCATTTAGAATATGTGGGATTTGATCATTGTCTTCTATATATGGTATTTAGGAAGCCTTAATGAGGTCCAACTCCAATCAATGGTAAGCTGTTGCGAATCCTCAATCGACGGTAAGTCGTTATGTTCCCTAATTGACGGCAAGTCATTGTGTCCTCCAATCGATGGTAAGCTGTTGTGTTCCCCAATCGACAGTAAGTCATTGGGACCCCAACCAGTAGTAATCCATTGGAACCCCATTCAGTAGTAAACCATTGTGTCACCCAACCATCAGTAAGCTATTGTAGTCCCCAATCGACGGTAAGCCATTGTAGTGCCCCCTTCCTTGGGACCCACATATCTAGTCTTCCCCTGTGGTGCCATACCAACTCAGGCTAATAACCATGTGTAAGTCCTAGTATATCATCATTTCATTGTCCTATGTACACACCCCAATCCTATAACCCCCACACTGAACTACGTGGAATTTGATTCCATGCCATGATGATATGTAGGAAGCCTCTCTCATGTTCAATCCCAACACTACTGTCACCTTCATGATGGTTCAATCTCATTCCCCCTCCACTTCACTCAACCATCCATATCCATCCTGATTCTTACTTGGGCCACCACATCATGGTGAGATCATGTCACCCACTTCCCCACTACTCTTAGTTGCAATCAGGTAGCTAACCATGCATAATCCCCACACTATCCATAACCATCCAACCAAGAGCACTCCTCTTGCGAAGGGCCAAAATCCATGCGTAAGCCCCAGTATGTATTGGGGTTGCTTTCCTCTACGTACACCCTGATTCATCACCCCATTGAACTACATGGGTTTTGATCCCTGTCGTCTGCAAAGGGTATGTAGGAAACCTCCACAAGGTTCACTCCTAGCCAATGGTAAACCTTTGTGTCCTCTATTCTAGGGTGCACTCTCCCTGATCCACCCTCAGTGGTTTCCATATCATTATTCATGGTGTGAAATCTTCCCTTCATAGGACACACCACCCTAGGTATGCTCTCATTGGGCGTTTTGACCTATCTATATGGTGTTCCCTATTCTAGGGTGCACTATTTATGATCTTCCTTCAGTGGTGTCTAGATCATCCTTCACGGTGTGATATCTTCCCTCTATGGTACACACCTCCTTAGATCTATCCTCATTGGGCCTTCTGATCTATCCATCTGGTAAACCTTCCAGGTGATCCCTCCTAGGGATGTGCCAATCTGATCTGTCCCTATGGGATGTTATTATCCCTATTATTTTATCTCCACATGACATTAAACCTGCGGTATACCCTATTTTAAGCATGGGAAGCTGAGGAAAACCTCAGAGACATGTCTCCAGTATAAGATACCCCACAACCAAAGTGGGATACCTTGGGTTCTGTGCACTGGAGATGCCCTCTTATGAGGAAGAATATAGGTTCCCCAATGTTCATGCATCCAAATATGCCTCAACATGCCTGATATTGTCATCTGCTCCGACCGAAGGTTGCTACCATGTTAAGACCCATTGGAATGTCCAGACAAAAGTAGTGTAATTAACCAGCATCCACAAAGATATGGCACCAGGAAATAGATTCACGAACAACGTCTTAATCTATGAGGGAGACTCAGACTAGGTAACGAGTTCTGAGGAGGAATCCAAATAAGGAGGAAATGACATCCCATCATCTTGTTTCAATCAAGGAGAAAACGTTACTGAATAAGCGATGGATGTCACCTGTCTTTGGAAAGAGGGAATGTAGGGAAACAAATGTGTGTCCTCCAACAGATGGATGTGCACCCTAGTGAAAGCATCAGAAACATATACATTTACAACTAAGGAATCTATCCGATCATAGTTGAGGATTTCATTTACTTTATCAACACCAATTTAGTATTCACTTTCCTCCTCATACATATTTTCTTCAAAATAATCTATGTGACTACTACCATTTTTTAACTTTGTATCCATATGAAACTTCAATGTTAGTAAATATAGACATGGAACAGGAAGGGTAAAGGTGCTTCAAGAATATCTTTTTGATATATTGGTGGAAACATTTGATGGTTTTGAGTCGGTCTTTTGTTTCACCCTCTTCTCTTTTTCCATCTATAATAATATTCATCAGTTTATAAATTTTTTCATTAATTTTTAAAGGTTTATCTTTAAAAAATGGATATGAATACCTCCTTGTCGACATGTTTTTCTATAATATTTGACAGCCATATGAAGAATATTTCAACAGCTTAGTCGACCATATGCATATCTTCATCATCAGGTGGAATAGGTATCTTAGTGCTTGGCTCATGGGATATGCTATTTTCCGCTCTCACATGACCTATTGGAAGAGTTCTGTTTTATAGACTGTCATCTTAGATATTGAACACAGTATCCCTCACTACAAGGTGATGGTTGGGTGTTGATAGATATAAATCACAGTCATTTCCACCCTGTAGAATATCGGTACAGGAAAGGTATCATCATCTTTCTAATTCACATTTCATATAAACAATTATTAGAATATTGATTACCATGAATAAGATAACTCTTCGAGGGGAATGTCTCACATCAAAGATGGTGGATGGTGGGGAGGTATCTTCACGTAATGGTTGTTCTTGAGTTATTTCTTCTCTTTTCTTCCCCCTATAAAAGTTACTATTATATCTCTCATATATTGGAATTTTTCTTCAAGGGTAACTAGTCTTTATTTCATCTATTTCATTTCTTTATGTTTATCATCCTCTTGTTTTTTTTCTGAAAACATATTTAGGGTGTCACCCCAAAACCCACACCTCTGACACGATCATACTATTTTAGTCACTTCAAGCCCACTGATAGTAGGTGTTCATCTAGTACAAGTGTTGTTGATTCCTGTGACTATATCAGATAGAAAATATTGGGAAATAAGTAATCATTTTTATTTTATAGTGATTTAAAGAAAAATAAAGTTTTATTATGTCATACTTACACATGTTTCCCACACTTTTTTTGGGTTTTTATCTATTAGTATCCCATCTTTATTTACATGTTCCTCCTTCCATTGCACATGGTGTGGGATGAAAGTGTCATTGGATTTAGATTCATCAATATACATATAAATAGAGGAAAAAAATTGTTGTTTGTTTCATGTCACATAAAATTATTACGGTATATTTAAAATACATACCATTTTTTCAAGTAAAGAATACCACATCCTTGCTTTATAGTAGGGGTACATTGGTTTTTCTACTCGTTCCTTATTTTCATCACTCAGTTGTTGTTTCATAAATAAAAAATTGTCAATCAAAGTGATGAATACATGTACTATCAAACAATATATTACTAGCCACAATGTACCTGAAAATACACATCCAAACGATGGCTAGTAAACACATCCTATGAATCTTGGGTTATTAGGTGTACATAGATAATTAATTGGCCTGAGTTTATTTTCCCTTCATCATATTTAAAATGATGTTTCATTATAATTGTCTGAGAGACTCTTTGAATCCTTATAAAAAGAATTAATAAATATTTCTTATGAGAACCATCTACTATAAATGCACTCTAAAAAGGATGATGAAGAGTAATTCAATGTTTCATTATTTTATTTTTGAGTAAAAAAAATAAATTATATCATAATATTACCATAATCTATTCCCACATCATTGTCTTAGGTGCGGGCACAACATGGTTCCATGAATCTACATCAATTGGAACGCATTTTTGAGTGACAATTCCAATGTAACTACTGAACATGGCCTTATTGGGGTTAAAATTCTAGCCTCATGCATTCCATCCAATCTTGTAGTTGATTCCTTTTATTTTCATCTTAATGATTTTTTCTAACACTGTCAAACTACGGTGCTCTAGTTTTTTTTTGCATCGTCAGCCTTTCATCACCTACCATTTCCTCATATTCAACATTTTCAATATGTTTTTACTCTAGAGAGATAACATAAGCATGTGTAGATGGTTTTTGTACCTCTACACTAGGAGTAGAAATAGGTTGATAAACTTGTTGTTCCTTAGGGTTGGGAGCACCAGCCCATTCTTAAGGTCATTGTTCATCTACACTATGAGAAGCAATAGGTTGAGAGACATGTTGTTCCTTAGGATTGGGAGCACCAGCACGTATAGAAGTAATTATCTACATAAGTGGTTTAACTTTTAATTTAGATCACATAAATACAGTAGTGAACAGATAATAACATGTGGTAACACAATGTATATAACAAAAAATATATATAACCTGATTATTGAACTCTCATTTTTTAAAGGTTGAAGGGATTTGACCCCTCTGTTGACTATCCAAATCCCTTAATTTTGGTCTCCTATAACATAAAAAATGTCATCTACATTGGGACCACTGAAAAATTATTATGACATCCCAATGAAAGGGTTATCCTCAGTTGTATTTTTATATGACCCTTCAGTGGTTTTGGTCGATAACAAAACAATTGAACACTTTTGGTTTGTAGTATATGAAACATAAAATACTTGTACCATCTATTATTCCATTATAAATGGTTCATCTTTCCACCCTTCCATATTGAAATCCACTTTCATGAAACCTAACTCATCTAATTTTACAACACTCCTATTATCAACCCACATGCACTAAAAAATAGGCACTTTTAATTTTGTATAATCTAACTCCCATAAGTGTTTGATGATTCCGAAGTATGACATATTTACATAAATTGGATTTCTAATCTTAATACCAGAAACATGAATCTCTTAATTCACAAGTGTACCTCTACTATTTTCAATAGTGATGTGTTCATCATGTTAATTTGTATAGAACATATAACTGTTAATTATATAACCATTGTAAGATAATATATACACACTTAGTCCTCCGATTATCCATTAAATTTGTTTTGAAATTGAATATGGATTTCCATATTACTATTTAAAAATATAGTCCTAAAACCATCCTATAAATTATTGATTATGTGTATTTGATATTCATCTTTCATTTTTTGATAGATTCAAATGCCTAATAATTTCTTTGTGGGTTTCAAAATATGGGGAAACCTCTAAACTGTTATGAAAAATGTAAAGGTCGGTCTGCTCCCGATTTGTAATATTGATTATGAAAACATATCTTCCAGAAATTCCTTCACCCACAAGCTACCCAGTGTGACGAGATTTTGGTAGAACAATTATTTCCACACTGAATATCTATTTGGTACAGAATTCAATGGCTTCCTTAACAATATATCGCTCTGAAATACAACCCTATGGACAACTTCGATTTTTGAATTACCATTTCAAAATCTTCATATTCCATTCTAATGGGGTACATTCATCTATATTGTACAGAACTTTATACTATAGTCTTTATCACCAAGTGAACCGTCAAATGAACCATCATATCAAATAATTTTGTTGGTAAAATATTTCCAATTGATATAATGTGATCGAAATTTCTATTTTAAAGGTTGACAATTTCTTTGGATCAATAATGTTGTTTCATATAGCTTTGAAGAAGAAACAGAGCTTAGTTAATGTATGATGGAAATTCTTGGCCAAAATGTAACTTAAATCTCTAGAAATTAGGTTTTGCATTAAAACATGATATTCATGTGATTTTGGACCCTTTAAGTTTAAATATTTCATTGAAACAATATTCTTGATATTCTATGAATGCCCCTATGGAACCTTTATGTCATTCAAGAAGTTGAAAAACTGATATCTCTCCTACTTGGAAAGAGCGTAAGCAGTTGGAGGAAGAAAAGTTCATTTTTCACCCTTCATTGGTGCCAAATATTCTCATATTCTCATTTCAACCATGTCCAACATAGTCTTAATTATATAATTTTTTTCTGGTATATTTAGCAATGTGTTAGTGACACTATCACATACATTTTTTTCAATATGCATAACATCATGGAATTTTCTGACGTACAGACAATTTCAGTATGGTAATTCAAAAAAACTGATCTCTTTTTCCAACCAATTTTCCTAAGTTTTTTCGAAAACAGTTTACCAAAAGTAGTGTCCACATATTTTACTTTGTCTAATAGTTGATCACCAGTTAGTGGATATGGTATTGTATATTCTTTTGAACTTTTATCGAATGATGTCATTCAAGATAGATGCTTATGTCATTAGGGTAGCTATCTACAATATCCTAGAAACAAAGTCTTCGATGAATATTTCAACCTAATTGATTGTATACCTTATTTGAAAACAAAACACCCTTGAGTTATTTTAATGATTTATCCTGAAAATTTTCCATAAGAAAGAAAGTCATTTATCATTCAGTACAATATGGTTCTCAAAGTAAAATCTTCATTTTTGTAAGCATCATACAATATAACACCTGAATCCATTAATAATTTCAAATTATTGATCAATGGATCCAAAAAAACATCAAAATCATTACCCGATTGTTTTGGTCCTGATATAAGCATAGATAACATGATGTGTTTTCCTTTCATGCATTACTATAGTGGAAAGTTATAATTTACCAACATAATTGTCCATGTATTGTGAGTGCTTCTTTGAAAACCAAAAGGACTCACTCCATCTGTAGATAATGCAATAATAAGG
Source organism: Viscum album (assembly GCA_963277665.1). Taxonomy (NCBI): domain Eukaryota; kingdom Viridiplantae; phylum Streptophyta; class Magnoliopsida; order Santalales; family Viscaceae; genus Viscum; species Viscum album. The sequence goes on from OY728141.1 coordinate 738,494,664, forward strand.
TTTCTCAACTCGTTTCCAAATTTGGGATACTCATGATCAATTTTCTTCCACTGAGTAGAGTTTTTTAGGTGATGTAGTTTCCCATTTTGTTTCTTTTATATGTGTGCCACATCAATTTCCCTGTAGTATCCTCACTTAAATATAGGTTTCTAAACCTTGGAATGATTGGAAAGTACCATACAAATTTTCTACGATTTGATTCATCTTTTTTGTATCGAGAAACACCACATTTTTGGCATTCTGTAAGTGATTTTTAGTCCTTTTTAAACAATATACAGTCATTTAGGAAGGAATTTTTTCTTTCATAGATCATACCCATCAAGCGTAAAATTCATTTGGAATCGTATGTTTGGATAGGGAGCTCATTATCTTTTGGTATCATTTCATTCAAGAGAGAAAGTAGTTCCTTAAAACAGGTGGCACTCCATCTATTGCCAGCTTTGAAATTATACAGCTTCAGTACGACTTACAATGTTGTATATTTAGTGAAGCCATCATAAAATAGCGTCTTTGCATAACTCTTTAACTTCTCAAACAATTTTGGACAGTCACGGAGTTCATATTCAACTATCTTTGTCATTTACTCAATACGATCTTCATCATCATTCAAATATTTAATCACATCCTTGATATGGTCTTCTTCATTATCAATACTTGTAATCATTTTATACGATCCATAAAACATAATGATATCCTAGACACTGGCTATATTTTCTTTTCCCTGTGTTTATTCCAACATTTATAACTTTGATATATTTCATGAAAGATCAAGTTTTCATCCAAATCCACTAGACTAATTAGTCTTGAATAATAATAAAATAAACATATACAAAGGATTTGAGAAGGTCCATATTCATGATCTTTTGAAAACTTGATGAACTCATTCACTCCATATTTGTACTCTTTTATCATATGATTGGAATCCATATATTATTTATTCATATCCATCCTATTTGATAAGGTAATATTAAAATTTAACAAAATAAATACATAAAAAATGTTCAACTAGGGTCACCATTCAAGCATATATTCCTCTAAAGAGATCCAAAGGAAGTGAAACAAGCCATAAAAAACCTGAACCTATAAAATATAGGCGTTATTTAAAAGTCCAGTAGGTCACCACAACCTAAAAAATCTAAAAGATCACTTTTGTATTACATCCTAAAAAATATAGTTTTAAATAAATTTTAAAAAATAAACATTTTTTATAAAGTTTTACAAAATAAGTAGTAACACATAAACGTGTGTTAAAACTCCTTTTCTATGATTTTCATTCAATTAAAACAATCACTTGGAAAACTTTTTTCATCATCCAATAATGCTCTGTCAAATAACGTTTTTAAAATCTGACTTTTAACTATTTTATATACACTAATTTTTAAAATTCACCTTTTAAAAGTCAAATAGGTTTCTAACTATCATATAGTTTTCTAAAACACGTTTGAAAACCAATCATTTCCATTAAACTTCACACATTTTTGTTATTTTAAAAACAAACCATTATAAATTTTCTAATTTTAGAACACTTTTCAAACTCATTATTAAAATAGTTTGAAAACAATTCAAAATCACGCTTTCCTTTTTTACTTCTTTACAAACATTTCACAATCCCTTTTCAAAAAATATGAAAATAAAACCATACACATAAGGAAAAAATCACAAGGTCAATAAAAACTATTTAATGTCGCAAAACATGGGGAAACGACAAGAAAAAATGTTCCAAACAATAATATAAATAGCAGGGTATACAATATAAGTAGAGATATAAAACCCCTAAATAATCCTAAAAAGGTTTCTAGTGTAATGGGAATCACCACTAGGTTGTATTAATAAAAGGAATTGAAGTAAAGATAAGGAAAATAGGTTATCACTACTAAACCTATACACACCCTCAGAAGTCCCATCAAACTAGGTTGTCAATAATAAACATCCCCACATGGGATCACAATCTACAATGGTCATATAAGAATCAAAGGGGCTTAAGAGGGTATCACACCTTTTATGGAAACTCATTTTTTTTATAAAATTTCAAATGGGACTTCTCTTTTCAAAACATTCTTGGAATTCGGATCCATTTTATCATTAATAAAATTTATTCCAATATACTATTCAGAACAATTTTATCAAAACACCTTTGAAAATCAAAGGAGAATTCACACTACCCTTTAAACGGTCATTGAAAAACATTCAAAGACACAATAAGTTTCAAAATCCCATCCACATGGGAAAAACATCCTTTTGAAATAATACATCTCATTTGGAAATATTAAAATCTTAAAACACCCAAAAATGTAGATATAAAAATTAAGCAAGGATAAAAAATTGGTTTTAAATATAGATCACAAGGGTTAACTCACCACTTTAAAAATAAAATAACAGTTTCCAACATTTTTAACACTTTCAAATCACCCAAACTTTGGTTTGAAATTAAATTAACAAAAGGGGTGTTCTCAAATTTGGGGAAGATAGTTTCATGAACTCTATGAATATAAATATTAGAAATGTATAGATCCCATGAATCATTTAAAAATCTGAAAAAAATTTAATTTTAAAAATATTAATTTGATTGTAGGAATATCATTTCACTCTCCTAATTCTCTAGAAGCCTTAGTGACTCTCCTCATGCCTACCACCACTTCCCTTCTCCTTAAATCAACTTTAATCTTGGTGATTCTCTATTAAAACTCAATGTATGCATTAACTAAGTGGTCTTTATCTCTTCACTCCACCCTATTTATCCCTCTTTCTCCATTATCTTTTTCTCCTATGGTCATATATTCCATGTGTTCAAAATTTTATGGGATTTACTTGTAGGTAATTTTTTCTAGGGAATCTTATAAATTTCTTGGACTATTTCCTCTTCTCTTTTGGTATTTTAATGACCATTGACAATGAATTCAATGATTACTAGTATGTGTCCCTATGATAATCATTTAACCATATAAACCAATAAAGTACATGATTCAAGTGACTTTTCTTAGTTCACACAAATTAAGTTACATCCAATGAGTATATATAAGTGATTTATAGATTTAATAAAATACACCAAGTTCACTAATTGTATAAGGCTTACAATAGAATCATTATAACTTTTTGTTTATAACTACACCTAAAGAAAATTATTCACTTCTTTATTATAGAATAGAGACTCACTACCCCTCAAGTGTATTAGTTTAATCCTTACTAATCAAAAAAAATACTCTATTGGTAGATATTTTTACGACATCTTCATGAAATTTGATGAACTCCTTCTTATTCCTCCTCTTATCTAGCTTTATTGATCAATAATAACCAAATCCTCACTGAATTTCTAGAATGTTTCTCTTTATGTTACTATATTAATTCTATATAATTCCACACTCTTCATCAAATAATCTCCAAACTATTTACCCTAACTTAATAAGAATTTATCAATGGTCATGATCAATCCATGTTTTTCATAGCCACCATGATCATGATAATTTTCCATCCACCATATTATATTTTCAAAGGCAATTGATCAGGTGAAACTATATCTCATATTCTCACTTTACAACCTCCAAGTTTGAAGGATTGTGAATTCTTTAAATTCAATAGATATAACCTTTATTATGGTGTAACATAGAGAATTACAATAAAATCCATTCAAATTTATACTCCTCTAAAAAACAAATCACAATCCATCTAACTCTAAATAGTGTGGCATGACCAAATATAAATTTATATCTATAAAACACCTTATAACCTAATGAATAATATCACAATATAGTCAACAGTTCATGACTATCATTTATATTGTAATATATAATACACAATGTGTAACAACCCAAATTTTTTCAATGGAAATCCCCTTCTTATAAATATGTCATAAAATCACATGAAAACACAACATAATGAACTACTAAGTTCTAAGTGACCTTTAAATATAATTTTTTCACTTATGTGTTTGGAATTTAGAAAATTCGACATACACGGTTGTGTTCAAGATGATTTTTGGGGTCTAATAAAAAACTTAATTTTTTGTGAATAGTAACCTACCCTTATGAATAGTAACCTACCCTTATAAATAGTAGTACGACCCTTATGAATAGTAAATCATCCAAAATAAGAGTAATCATACCCATAAATAATTAAATAAAATTTAGGCATCTTAAAAAGTGACAATTTGACTATAGTAAATGTTTTGGTATTTTTGTAAGCCATAAATAATTAATTATAATTAATTAATTAATTTAAAAGAAAATATATTTTCTTAAAAAGTGTTCATAAATTAACAAATCTATTTATTCTTGATTTAAGATAATTTTATTATAAAATCAATTTTAATTTTAAAAACTGTATTTTTCAAGTAAATTATGATTTTAATTAAATATTAAATTAATCATATTTAGAAAATTATTTTTTTAAAAAATGGACTTCATTTTTGTATTCTACACATCGAAAAATGGTTGGCGTGAAATTTTGGGATTTTTTTGGAATACTTGAATTTTTTATGAATAGTGAAATAGAGTAATTTACAAAAATAAGCTAAATAAGCTAATTATAGAGTCATGTGTGATGTTCTACAGATGTAAGCTCACTTGGTTCGGGATCATATGATAAAATTACCTTCTTATATTTATGTCATAAAATAACATGAAAACACAACATAATTAACTACTAAGTGATAAGTGACCTTTAAACATAAGTTTTTCACTTATGTGTTTGGAATTTTGAAAATCTGACATACACAGTTGTGTTCAAGATGATTTTTGTAGTCTAATAAAACAAAAATATTTTTTGGTAAATAGTAACCTACCCTTGTGAATAGTAACATACCCTTATGAATAGTGATACACCATAATTAATAGTAACCTTGCCTATGGTAGTATAAAAATAATATTCAAGTGAAAGTATGATGTACCTATATTTTCGAATAAGTAAATGAATGTTTTAAAACTGTTTTTTAGTAATAAACCATGATTTTAATAAAATATTAAATAAATCAAATTTATAAAATTATTTTTGAAAATTGGACTTCATTTTTTGAATCTACACATCTAAAAATGGTTGGGGTAAATTTTTGGGATTTTTCTGAAATACTTGAATTTTTTATGAATAGTGAAATACCGTAATTTATAAAAATAAGCTAAATAAGCTAATTATATAGTCATGTGTGATGTTCGGCTGATGTAATCACACTTGGTTCGGGATCACATGATAAAATTACTATTCTTGGTCATTCAAGACTCACTATTCCTTGTCTTAGGGGAAATTATTAAACTATTGAATTTTATATTAAGGAAACTCCTCTCCCCTCCACTATAAAAACCACCCTTCACACCCTCATTTCCTCACACCTCTCAAGCTTCAAGCCTTGTCTAAACTCTTCCCAAGAATCTTCCCTAACCCCTCCCCCATGTCCAAAATCTTCTGGTCTCATCAAAAGATCATGCTTAGTCCCCTTAAGAAGGATCTCAAGAGGAGGATTCAAGAGGTAATTTCTCTCCTTTTCCTGTAAATTCCTTTCAATTTCAAGTTTTTTTCTTATTCTCTCCCCACCAATATTTGTCCAAATGGTATGGTAACTCCAGTATCATAAATGTACTATAATTTAATTCTACTAATGGTATATTATACCATCCAACCCCCTTCTCCTCTACCTTTTATTTTATAAAAGAAAATGTTGTTCGCACTACTAGAAAATGGACCTATCCCCACGGTTTTCCCCAAAACCATGGGGATAGGTAACCCTATACCCACAGTTTTGGAAAATCGTGGGCATAGGTGAATTTTCCAAACCTATCCCCACGGTTTTGGAAAATCGTGGGTATAGGGGGGTCTATCCCCACGGTTTTCCAAAACCATGGGGATAGGTCCTGAAAATTCACCTATACCCACGGTTTTCGAAAACCATGGGTTTAGGGGTACCTACCCCCACAGTTTTGGGGAAAACCGTGGGGCTAGGTCTGGGTTAAAATATCTATACCCATGTTTATGAAAAACCATGGGTATAGGTTTTCCCGTGTGTGCGCGGGAATTTTTTTTCCGCGGGAAGGAATTGTTTTTGGCGGGAGTCCTATTCCCACGATTCTTCCCTCTATACCCACGGTTTATATAACTATATTTAACTAAATATAAATATATATACATAAAAGCAGTGTTGGGGTAGTGGTTAGGTGCTTTGACTACAGCGGAGAGGTTGTAGTTTGAAACCCGCCGACCGCATTGTTTTAGGACCTATACCCACGGTTTTGAAACCGTGGGGAAAGGCCTTTGACACTGTGGAAATTGGGTATGTTTAGTTGACACTGTGGCGGAACACCTATACCCACGGTTTTGGAAAACCGTGGGTATAGGCTGTGGACCTATACCGATGCTGTTCCATCCCACGGTTCCCAAAACTGTGGGTATAGCCTTTACCCACGGTTTTGGGGGCTATACCCACGGTTTTGAACCGTGGGTATAGGCTGTTTTTTCAGTAGTGTCGTGAGGTGTTAATCTAAAACCTTCAAGAACGACATATTTTATTTTTTCATTTATACCTTCCAATCTGGTCATGAAACCATTTTTATAGTTAAACCAGAATATTATATATGTATTATGTCCTATTTTAAGTTCTATAACTAACTTATGTACATATTACTAAATGAGTAAACAAAACAAGTTCGTTGTGATCAAAAAACCACCCTAACTAACCCAAACAATCATCATTAAATTCCTATCTAATGATTAATCCAATTGGTATATAACATAATTCATTATAAGATCATTAAAACTCCTGTAATATCATTAATAACATGTAATATCATTTCTGTATGTTTACCCATGTTCTACATGAACTTTCATTTAAGAATACAAGTGAACCACTCAAGAAAACCATAAAAACGAACATTTCCGAAAAATGTTTTTAAACTCTATAACTCATCCAAAGGCACATAAAATAACTCAATGAAACCATAATGAACCATATTCATGTACACAAGGTTCTTTAATTGTTAATTAATTAATCTAATGTGGATATACAGGACATTAAAGAGAAGGAAGCATTCAGATACAAGGTAAGGGGAAATTCTCGAACCCAGCTTTCATCCTTCAGGTTCTCCCTATTTCACTCCTTTTTGATATGGTTACTCCTTAAAAATCTTTTAATCATAATTTTATTTTATTTTCTGGGATATACACGTTTTTCACTGTTATTTATGTCAAACTAAATGTTTTCCAAAAGAAATCTTCTTTTAAGAACACACCTTTTACTTCTCATTCAAGATTGACGGTTCTTGTAATATGTATGTAATTCCCTCTTTATTTTGGGAACCCAATGTTTATGAATGTTTTATTATGAGACTAAACCAATTAATTTTCATGGGTTATTTATGTTCATTTTTTATATGGAATTCATGATAAATGATAATGTTATGATGTGACGGGTGCGCCTGGAATTATATAGTGCAATATGAATGATTAAATGTGACGGGTATGCCCAGAATTATACAGTGCTCTAATGAATTGGGTAAAGTGATGAATCTCATGAGTAAATGTGAAATTATGTGTGAAAAATATTATATCTTTTATCACAAGTGTGTGTGGTAGTTAACCACTAAGACATGATGTTTCATTTTTATGCATTGCCACATTTCAAGTCTTTTATTTATGCTTTCTCTCATGTTCATGATCCTTTGCCTATGTTATGATTATGCTCACCCCGTGATATATTGTTCTTATCTATCCTCTTACTGGGCTTTTAGCTCACTTATTTTTATGTATATCCTCAGGTGACTACATGTACTAAGGAGAGGTCAAGTGCCAATAAGAATCTAGGGAAGAAGGAATTAAATAAATGTTTATGCTTGATGTTGTAATTGTTATGTATGGTCCTAGTTTTCCCAAGAAACTAAACCTTTGGATCCTCTATTTATAATACTATTATGTTTATTATCTTTAAAATTATGTAATAGTAATGTAAGAAAAGGTTGGGTTACTCTATAATGCATAGTCTTAAACACTTTTCTTAAGAAAAGTATTCTATAACAAAACACATGGTAATTACATCTCAAGAATTATCTTCATAATGAATACAATGAACCAAAAATCATTCACCCTAATCTCAAAGGATTCATTCTTGTAAATAACCTAACAGTAAATTAATTATAGGAACATACCGTTTTGTGAACTATACTTTTGGGGAAGCGAGTGACAGCGAAGGCGAGGGAAGAAGAGGTGGCGGCGGGGGCATCAGAGGTGGCGGCGGGAGCAGTAGACGTGGCGGGGGGGGGGGGGCAGTGAAGGCTACGGGGGCAGTGAAGATGGGGTAGAGTGATGCAATGTAGTAGTAGGGTTCGGTAAGAGCGATGGCGCGGCAGTGCGGCGGTAGTCGGCTTTCACGAGAGCTGGAAGGTGTGCGATAGAAGAAGTTGACTATTTGGGTTCATTTATAAAATCGGGTAGCACTTTTATCAGTGCTACTTAACAAGCACTGATAAATGTATGTTTTATCAGTGCTAAAATAAAAAATGCTGATAAAACCTATCTTTATTAGTACTGATAAAGGCACAATTTATCAATGATTTTTTAGCACTGACAAAGGAGTATCTTTATTAACGCTAATAAATATATAATGTTAAGAATTTATTTATATTATTATATATATTTATAAAATTATATATATAATAAATATATATTTATTTATTTATAATTATAACTATAAATAAATATTTATTTATTTATATTTATATATATAATAAATATATTTATATAATTATATATATTTATAAAATTATAAATATTATAAATAAATATTTATTTATTTATAATTATAAAATTATAATAAATATATTTATTATATTTATAATTATATATAATTAATATATATAATTAATATATTTTTTATCAATAATTATAAATATATTTATATTTATATTTATAACTATAATTTATATATATTTATTTAAATAATTATAAAATTATAATTACTATATTTCTTATATTTATAATTTTACAAATATATAAAATTATTATATTAATTATATATATTTATAAGCAGTTTGGGGATTACCTGAGGGGTAAAGGCTCCTCGCAATTTTTCATTAGACCCGAGTTCAAATCCATGTGGGAGCGAATTTCCGCAGGCAGGTGGTGACACAGGCATGATGCATGACACAGGCAGGAGGTGACGCGGGCAATATGATGCAGGCATGATATTGCACTGGGTCTTCAGGCTAGTTTGTGGGCCTTTGGGCTATATAATGGGCTTCATTCCCACCGAGTCTTCAGGTCATGTATTTAATAAATAAGGTTTGATGGGTTGACTTCCCCTTGAGGAGTTATGACCAGCATTTTTTCAATGTGTGTATGGTGTGTGTGTTTAATGTAATTGTACCTCAAGCACCTAATATATATATATATATATATATATATATATATATATATTATAATTATAATAAATATATTAATTACAATTTTATAATTATTTAAATAAATGTATATATATTTATAATTATAACTATAAATAAATAAATATTTATTTATTTAAATAATTATAAAATTATAATAACTAAATTTATTATCCATATAATTTTATAAATATATAAAATTAATATATTTATTATAATTTTATAATTATTTAAAAATATCTATATTTATTTACAATTATAATAATATATATTTGTATTTATTTATAAATATTTTTATATATTTATAAATATATTTATTGAATTATATATATTTATAACATTATAAGTCGAATCAATTTTTTTTATTTCATAAAAGTCCACTTTAAGGGAAAAGTGGTAACCGCACCAGTTCGATTACACCAAACATATTCAAAATTCAAAACGGGCCTAAATCAAAATTCAAAACGAAGGTCACCGCCACAAAAATAAAATCCCGCAAATCCCACACCATCGAATAGCATGCTGATATCACATCACCACCAGTCATCATCACACCATAGTCATCCCTTCCCAATGTCGATCCATCATCTCCTGAGTCACCTCCTCGCCGGCGAGAAGAAACCATCGGAGCACCTCCCACCACCGCACACCTGCACCATCGTCAAACAACCCTCGTCGCATCGAGCCGTTGTAAACCATAGTGCCTTGTCTGCAAACCTCATCACTGATCCCATCATCATCATCACCGGAATGGTACCATACCTCGTCGTCGCTGATCGACCGTCATCACTGTTTACCTCCTAAAGAAGCTCGTTCAACCTCACTTCCCAAAGAACCTTGGAGACCACCGCGAGCTCCACCTCGGAGAGAATGGTGGAAGCCTGGATCTAGAGCAGAGAAAAAACAGGCTTTGCAGGACAAAACAGCGGCAAGACTATCAATTCGGGACCATGAACCAGGGATTCCGTCCACATCACACCACAAAACCTCCCTATGCCGACACTACACTGCCAACACTCCAACATTGAACAACAACAGAAAAACGAAACCCCCAACAGAAAAACACCCAAAATCACCAAGAGCAAGAAAGAAACAGAGAGATTGGAACCCTTAGAGGAAATGGATAAAAATCCCTAAAAGTAAAAGATATGTGATGGGATAAAACCCTAGAGAGAATCGGGGACTGAAACCCTGAAAGAAGAAGACCGGAGATCCTCAAACGCCAAACCACAATCCCAAAACCTCGGTGTACCCTCCACTCCAGATCCGACCTAGATAGGAGCGGTGGGATTTGAGGCTAGGGTGCAGTAAGGTGACTCGAGATGAGAGACCTAGAGTGCATAAAGGAAAGAAAGAAACATCAAACAAGAAATAAGAGAGGACCTGGAGAGATCGTAACACCACCGGGGAGTAACCCTAGGAGGAGGATGAATCTGAGCCAAACCAGGATCCCAAGAGCACTCCTAGAGAGTGGGGACTCATCCCCTAAGCCACCTATTTTGATAAATATATTTACTATAATTTGATAATTATTTAAATATATATACCGAAGGGGTTCAGGAGCTAGGAAAACCTGCAACTATCAAATTTTATTGAAAAATAAAAGACAAAACATGAAAAGGAGAAAGGATATGATCAATAAAGGAAAAATACTCATCCAGAAAATAAAACTACAAATGGATGGAACCAGGATCATCCCCATAATCCTGATCATAGGAATCATGATCATATTCCCATTAGGACTATTAATTCTTCAAATTGAATATTTCTCCATCGATCTTGTAGGATGTCAGTGATTCTGAACACTATCTTGATAATAGAGTTTCGGCAAGGGTTGATATTCTGGCTCAAGGTTTGAGTGGGTCTGATTCAAAGAATCCAAGCCCCACGCTTCATCTATCAAAACCCCTATGTAGTGGTATTTCCTTTGCTGATGTATTGAATTATTCAAAACTCCAAACTGGTAAAGGTAATCATGTGAATGATGATATTCCTCATGATGTTTATGTACCCCTCTCATCCAGATCTTGTAACGGGGCCTTCATAGTTATTAAAAACCCTAATTCTCTTAAGGAGTGGTTATATGCATGTAAGTTTTCACTAATTAGGTGTTTTATTATTGCTAAGGGTGATAAACCAAAAAATATTGAGGAGGTTAAATTTCTGCTCTCTCGGATTTGGGGCATATACAAGTAGAGAATTGTCTCCATAATTAGAGGATATTTTCATTTAATTTTCTCTAATATAGATGATCATGCTTGTTCTTGGAGATATATTTTCTATGTGATTATTCTAGGGGTTTTCACATTTCTGCTTCGGATTTGATCTTCAACCCGCATTCTCAAAAACATACAACTACCCAAATCTGGACCATAATTCATGTTCTTAGCTGGGTGTTTTGGCATACTATAATTCTGAATGATCTTGTCTTCTGTATTGGAGTTCCCATTAAGATTGATGAAAACACTATTGAAGTGAAATTTGGATAGTTTTCTAGAATCCTTGTGGATGTTTACATCATAAATCCTTTGTCTAATTCTACCACTCTAGTTAAAAATGGTGATGATATTGAAGTTCATTTTGAATATAAATTCATCACATCATTAAGTAATTTCTGCAAGGTTGTAGGGCATGAGGTCTCCAACTGCAGGAATGTTCTAAATATTTAAGTCAATCATGCAGGTACCTTATAACCTTATGATAAGAAATTTTTGAGGAAAGATGTTGTGAATGATCACACCACTATTGAGATTTCTCCCATGCGAACAAATATGGATGCTTACCTAAAGGGGAAGAGGATTTACACACCTGTGTCAAACTCGATAAGAAATGATGAATTGCTATCAGTAATGGATGAGCTCTTGATTGTAATTCCTGTTGCTCATGCAAAGAGGGTTGAATCCAGTTAAGACATTTAAAGTGGAAGAGATTATTTCAAAGATTCCCTCATTGGATGTTCCAAAAATGAAGGACCCAAGAAAACTGTGGATGATAATGGGTTTCATCTGGTCTCTTATAAGAAATCAAATCAATCCACCTCTCCAAATATTGGATAGAATGTTCTTTCCATGGCTAGAATATATTCGGCTAAAACTGGCATTCCTGAAAATGTTACTCCTTTGTAGATTGACCCATGTGGGCTAAAAGTGGTCTATGAAGTTATTTCAGTGGTAGAAATGAACATAGATAGGGAAAAGAATGTTGTGGAGGGTGATAATGTCCCATCATATGGTTTTATTTCTGAAATTGATCTATGAAATCACTCTTTCATTACACATATCACATTGTCAAAAGGTATGAATCTCTGGAAGATCTTGGATGTAGTTACCCAATTAATTTTTATTTGGGGGACTTCTAGTTTGAAATGTGTTTCTATCAAGAAGGTACTTTTTCATATTCTCTTTCCCTCTACTAAGTTTAAAGGTAAGTCATGGAGCATGGGTACAACTAATATTAGGCCTGGAATAATGAAGATCCATAACTAAAGTTTTAATTTCAATTTTTATGATTTTAAGGAAACTTGTGCTCAGTTCTGGATCAAGATTCATGGATTGAAGTGGGTGATATGGAGCCTTGAAATTTTTTACAACATTATTTACACAATTGTGATACCAATAAGAATGGACAATGTCACAAAAATGGTTTCTTTCTAACACTTTTCTAGGGTATTGGTTGAAATATATTTGAGCTCAACTCATATTGAAAGAGTAGTTATTTCAACTCTGTAGGATGAAGTCTATATAAAAATTGAATATGAAAGGTTTCCACCTTTTTTTGATTCTTGTGGAATTACTAATCACATCAAATCTTCTTGTAGGGGTGAGATTTTATGTTCAAACTACCACATGAGAGGACATGATCTCTTGAATTGCCTCAAAAGAAGAATGTAATATCTTGATCATTGTTCTAATGATGACCCTAATAAAACAATTATTGTTACTCCACTATGCATAGTGGATTAGGTTCCTCCTCATGTTGATCCTTTGTTGGAGAAGCCTGGGATAGACAATACAATCTCCTCTCACAAAGTAGGGGAGCATACATGAGATGATAATAACAAGTATGTTTCCTCCCTGCGGGTTAACTCAAACCTATTGGAGCCTTCTAAACCTACATTTTTTTGGGTGGATTCCCTTGAGGATGATCATGTGCCTATTTTAGTGATCTTTTTTAAATATTCCTGGTATAAAGGTCTTGTTGATGAAAATACAGATTAAGTCTTTGGTGATAGTCAAGCTTCTGAAGAAAACTCATCCAGGGATGATATGGAATTCAATTTATAGAAATAAGGAAAGATGATTGCTTCCAAAAACCATAAAGGTAAATTGAAGAATGATGCTGCAATTTAATCTAAGGAAATATATAAAAGGAATCCTCCTTTATTTAGGATATCCCAATCTGAAACCTGTAGGAAATCATTGTGTTCCAGTGGTGCTACTGCAAAGGCATCTGAACCTCCTCTTTTTCCCATGCCTGAGATGGAGATAATAAAAAAGGCAGATGACTTGAAACAGGTGGTCTTGGAATCTATTTTGAAGGATTCCATATCACTCCAAGAAAATATATTGGCGTCAAAATTATATTTGAACAGAATTGAAAAGTCTAAAATAGAGCCTCTCCATTTGGTTGGTGTCAATGTTGAGGAAGACCATGTCTGTAGTGATTTAAACACTCATCGAATGAGTGTGATGGTCACAAATCCAGAATCATGTGGGAAAAGCAGGATGGTCACAAAGCCTGCATCTGTTAGGTTGGACAGGGTAATGACAGATGGTCTAGAGGGGGGGTGAATAGACCAGATTAAAAAATTTAATCAAATAAATTAACTATAAAAGTTAATTATTAAGGTTAGTTAAGCAGCGGAAAAAGTAAATAACGTAAGGATGTTTTTATAGTAGTTTGGTCTAAAGTGGGCCTACTCTACTCCTATACATCTCTACTCGGAAAGAGATACATGTGCACTAAAAATGATTTTTAAAGGAGAATCATAACCCAATTAAAAAATCCTTTTCTAGTGGAAGGATAACCACAACACCGACTTTTGTGTGGGGAGTCACAACCCTTACAACCTAACTTTAGATACCGGGATTCACAACCCAAACATTCTTGACTTTAGATACAGGGAGTCACAACCCTAAGATCCTGACTTTAGAATCCGGGATTCACAACCCGAGGAAAAAGAATAACAAATAATGCTTTTGTGTGCAAAAGCATAAACAGAAAAATATAGTGCGTGAGAGAGATGGGAAGTATTGTTACAGACTCAGAACCAGATGAAAGAGAAGATAAAAAATAAATCATAGGTACTAGTTCTTGAGTTTTAGATCAGCACGTCTTGTCAATGCAATTGTAGTTGTATAAGAATTAATTCATCTCTTGAGAGAACGAGTAGGTGGTGAAGTAGAGTGACATAGGGTGTTGCAAATGCACAACAGGTTCAAAGTTCACAGCACTTTCTATTTTTATTTTATTGTACTTTTCCTACAAGAGAGAATGATATATATAGAGAATAAAAATATATAGCAGGTGCAGCATCTCCGCTTCCTTAGGATATTCAAAATTAATTGAGTCAAGAGATCCCATAAATATCTCCCTGAAAATAGCAGCACTGTTGCTTCTTTATTCCCGTAGAATAAATATCTAATAGAGGAACTAAAAATATTTTGAATAAGTCTTCCAATAAAATCTCCAGAATAATAAATTCATTTAAAATGATTTAAACGAAGTCAAATCAGTTCCTAAAAACTAGTAGCAGGTTCTGAAATTAAATTCAAACATTTGAATTTAAACAATCTTGAAACGTCCAAATTTATTTGTAAAAGACGTTGAAAAACATTATTACTTTTTCTCTCTAAATATAGCACCAAAAACATTAAAAAATCTTTCATTATGATCCTTATATTTAAATAGGATTTTACAAAAAAAATCTTTAAAAAATAATCAATATATTTGCAGAAAATTAATTCTTAAAAAATTGCATGGAATGAACTGTAACTTCGGAATGAACAGTAACTTCAGAGTGAACAGTAACTTCAGAGTGAACAGTAACATTGGAATAAACAGTAACTTCAGAATGAATGGTAACTTCAGAGTGAAAAGTAATGTAACATAAGGTATGAACAGTAAAGTAACATAAGGTTTAATAGTAACGTAGGGTGTGAACAGTAACGTAGGGTATGAACAGTAACGTAGGGTATGAACAGTAAACCATGATTTTGTCAGATAAACAATGAACCATACATTTGAGATAAAAATGAATCATGCTTTTTAGATAAAAATGAACCATACTTTTGAGATAAAAATGAACCATACTTTTGATATAAAAATAAACCATACTTTTGAGATAAAAATGAACCATACTTTTGAGATAAAAATGAACCATACTTTTGTAATAAAAATGAACCATAATTATGTCATAAAAATGAACCATACTTTTAAGATAAAAAAGAACCATACTTTTGTGATAAAAATGAACCATACTTTTGTAATAAAAATGAACCATGCTTTTGAGATAAAAATGAACCAAACTTTTAGATAAAAAATATGGACAGAATGTTTTGACAAAATTCAACGAATTTTTAAGGGATATTAACAGAAGATTAAGACATTGGTTAAAACTAATGATTTGTATAAAAACTTATTATCTTTCCAACAAAAAATAACCAATTAAAACAGACATTTATAGATCCTAAAATCATTAAAAAAAGAAGCAAAACAATTCTGGAAAAACTACTACTACAAAACAAAATAGCATAACTTCAAGTAATTAAAAGTACATTAAAAAGATATTTTTATACATTGATGTAACCTAATGAAATCAAGATAATCATTTTATATTTCCATAGAATCAAGTTTCATGCAAATAAGATAACTGTAGAAGTTGCAGTAAAATAAATATAAAAATGTTTTAAAAGAGTGAAATGTAGAGTTTCTAAAACCATTGTAGAAAATTCATTGAATTTTTTGAGAAATAGATAAGCATTTTAAAACTTCCTCATTAACTAATAAAATATAGATAAATATCTTATCTTTCCAATGTGATAAGAATAACAAAAATCCAAATAATATAAATTAAGGTATCATCAAAATACAAAATAAAATTAATCAAACAAAATCATATGAAATCAAATTAAAGGAAATATGCACATGCATAAACAATCTCCCCATTTTTGTTTGATTACAAAACCAAAACATTTAAACCATAAATGAATTTTTAAAAATATTAAAACCAAATTATTTCTCCCCAAACCATCTCTCCAAAACTTCTCCCCCTTTTTGTAAATAAACAAAAAGTGAAAACATTCTCTCCCTAAAAAAATGCAACAAATAAAATTTAAAATTCCAACATACCAAGAGAAAATTTAATTTTCTCAAACTGAGTAGAGTCTAAAGGCTTTCTAAAAATATCATCAAGATGATTTTCATAAGGGATAAATTCTAAAACAATATCACCCTTATTCACATGATCTCGAATGAAATGAAATCTAAGATCAATATGTTTTGTTCTAGAATTTTGTAAGGGGTTTTTAGAAATAAAAATTGCAGATGTATTATCACAATAAATAGGTAGTTTATCAAGATAAACACCAAAATCACATAAAGTTTGCTTAATCCATAAACTTTGAGCACAACTACTAGTAGCAGAGATATACTCAGCTTCTGCAGTAGATAAAGAAACAGATAATTATTTCTTAGATGACCAAGATATTAAACATTTTCCCAAAAAATGACACATACCTGATGTGCTTTTTCGGTCAATTCTACATCCTCCAAAATCAGAATCAGAATAAGATGTTAAATCAAAACAGTTATATTTTGGATAAAATAAACCAGAAACAATAGTTCCTTTAACATATCTAATTATTATTTTAACTGCTTTAATATGACTTTATTTTGGATCATCTTGAAATATAACACATAAATAAAAACTAAAAATGATATCAGGTCTAGATGCAGTTAAATAAAGAAAGCTACCTATCATACCTCTATAAACTATAAAATTAACTGATTTACCAGATGCATCACTATCTAATTTATAATTAGTACCCATAGAAGTTTTCATGGATTTAGAGAAATCAAGACCAAATCATTTAACTAAATTGTTAGCATACTTATATTGATTAAGAAAAATTCCATCTTTCCTTTGAGAAATTTGAAGTCCAAGAAAGAAATTTAATTCTACCATTAAACTCATGTAAAATTCAGATGACATCAATAAAGAAAAATCATTACAAATAATTTCACTAGATGATCCAAAAACTATATCATCAACAGAGATCTGAACAATTAAAATATCATCATAAGATCTTTTAATAAAAATATTTGGATCAAAATTGCCTTTCTTGAAACCATTTTTTAATAAAAATAAAGAAAGTCTTTCATACCAAGAACGAGGTGCTTTTTTGAGACCATATAAATCTTTAAATAATTTAAAAACATGGTTGGGAAATTTTTCATTTTCAAAACTAGGGGGTTGAGAAACATAAACTTCTTTAGTAATAAAACCATTTAAGAAAGCGTTTTTACATCCATTTGATATAATTTAAAACCTTGAAAACATGCAAAAGAGAACAAAATTTTAATTGCCTCTAACCTAGAAATAGGTGCAAATGAATCTTAAAAGTCTATACCTTCTTCTTGAGAGTATCCTTGAGCAACAAGTCTGGCTTTGCTTTTGAAAATCTATCCAGATTCATCCAGCTTGTTTCTAAAGATTCACTTAGTTCCAATTACCTGCTTATCTTTAGGAAATTCTACTAAATTACAAACATTATTTCTAACAAACTGATTTAATTCATCTTTCATAGCAATAATCCAGTTCGTATCTTTTAAATAATCATTAACATTAACAGGAACAAAATCAGAAATAAAAGCAAAATTGACACAATAATTTAAAATAGAATTTCTAGTTTTGACACTAGAATCAACATTGCCAATTACATTTTCAATAGGATGATCTTTGTGAATATTCCATGATCTTGGATCAGTTTGAGATTGAGTATGCTCCCCCTTAATTAATTCATTATTATCTTGAGGAATATCTTCACCAAAATTAAAATCTCTAAACTCATTATCAATAACATTAGAATCAAAATTTATTTTAACATTATTTTCATCAAACATAACATGAACAGACTCTTTAATAACCATTGTTCTTTTATTATAAACTCTATAAGCTTTAATGTTATTATAATAACCAAGAAAAATACCTTCATCACTTTTAGCATCAAATTTATCTAAATTATCCTTTTAATTTAAAATAAAAACTTTGCAGCCAAAAACTCTAAAATAACCAACTTTAGGCTTTTATTTTTGAATAATTCATAAGGAGTTTTCTTTAGCAAATGCCTAATAAGAATTCTATTTGAAATATAACATGTGGAAAAAACAGCCTCATCCCAAAAATATCTAGGTAAATTATATTCACTTAACATAGTTCGATCCATTTTAATAAGAGTTCTATTTTTCCATTCTACAACACCATTTTGTTGCAGTGTTCTAGGAGCAGAGGAATTATGAAAATATCCATTCTTTTCACAGAATTTTTCAAAATCTAAATTATGAAATTCACCTCCTTTATCACTATGAATATAAATAATCATACAACCTTTTTCATTTTGAAATAATTTATAGAAAGTAGTGAATTTAGATAAAGTATCATTTTTATGAGCTAGAAAATATACCCAAGTAAATCTACTATAATCATCAAAAATAACTAAAGTATATTTCTTTCCACCAAGTCTAGAAATTTGAGTTGGACCAAATAAATCAAGATGTACCAACTGTAAATGCTTATTAGTACTTATCTGATTGACGGGTCTAAAAGAAATTTTGTGTTGCTTCCCTTTCATGCAGGCGTCACAAACATGAAGTTGTTCTTTCTTCAAAGAAGGAAGCTGTAAAACATTCTCATGCTTTGAGAGCTTATGAAAAATTCTGAAATTAACATGACCTAAATGTCGGTGCCAAAGGATGCAGTCATTTTATACAGCATTCAAACACTTTACATGTTGAACAGTTAGTTCAACAAAATCAATAGTATAAATATTATCTTTTCGATTAGCATAAAATAATAAAGTATCATCTTTAAAAACTAAACATTTATCATTTTGAAATTTAACTTCCATTCCATCATCTCATAATTGTGATATACTAATTAAAATATGTTTTAAACCTTCAACATATAAAACTTTGGAAATAAATGTAGAATTTGAAATACCAACTTTACCAAAACCTTTTACTTTGCCTTTGGAATTGTCTCCTCATCAGCTATGTTCTTCAGTTCCAGATCATATTGGAGTAGTGATCTAATCAATTCATCAAGTGTGTACTCTTTTAAGTTCTTGATTTCATCAATTTAAACCTTCTTTACATACCATTTCTTTGGTAATGCACATAGGACTCTTTCAAAAAGTATAGGAATTTCTAGAGATTCTCCAAGTGAATTCATTCCATTTACAGTGCTTGTGAATCTATGGAACATTTGGTTTAGAGTTTCATCTTCACCCATCTTGAAGTCTTGATACTCATCACGAAGCATTCCAAGCTTTTTTCGGATCAATTTTTCAAATCCAAGGTGAGTAACTTGAAAAATATTCCAAATCTCATGAGCTGTCTTGCATGCAAACACATGACTGAAAACACTTTTGTTAATAGAAAAATATAAAATATTAATGACTTTGTAATTTAAGACATATCTAGTAGCATCAATTCTTGTAAGAGTATATTGATCAGCATCAAGAAGTGTGTATTGTTTTGACATGATAGACTAGTGCTCAATGCTCAACTATTTGAGGTATGCCTCCATTCGGGATCTCCAGTATCCATAATCATTTCCATCAAAATTTGGTGGCATCTGAGGAATCCAAGCATCATTTGGGTTCAATCCTACCATCTTATAAGATCTTTATCGTTAGACTGTGAGGTCTAGGAATAGGTTAGTATAGTAAAATATAAAATCAAAAAAAATTATTGGATAAATTCCTGAAGGAACAACCAATGGTACTAATCTTTGGTGTAAAGAAATATAAAGATAGAGCAAAACTATTATTAAGAAGGTTTCCCTCTAATACCAATTGTTAGGTTGGACAGGGTAATGGAAGATGGTCTAGAGGGGGGGTGAATAGACCGGATTAAAACTTTTAATCAAATAAATTAATTATCAAAGTTAATTATTAAGGTTAATTAAGAAGAAGAAAAATTAAATAACACAAGGATGTTTTTATAGTAGTTCGGTCCAAATTGGGCCTACTCTACTCTTATACCTCTCTACTAGGTGAGAGATACGTGTGCACTAAAAATGATTTTTAAAGGGGAATCATAACCCAATTACAAAATTCTTTTCTAGTGGAGGGATAACCCAGACACTAACTTTTGTGTGGGGAGTCACAACCCTTACAACCTAACTTTAGATACTGTGAGTCACAACCCAAACAGTCTTGACTTTAGATACATGGAGTCACAACCCTAAGATCCTGACTTTAGAATCATAGAGTCACAACCCGAGGAAAACGAATAACAAATAATTCTTTTGTGTGCAAAAGTATAAACAGAAAAATAGAGTGTGTGAGAGAGATGGGAAGTAGTCTTATAGACTCAGAACCAGATGAAAGATAAGATAAAAAATAAAGCACAAGTACTAGTTCTTGAGTTTTAGATCAGCATGTCTCGTCAATGCAATTGTAGTCGTAGAAGAATTAATTCAACGCTTGAGAGAACGAGCAGGTGGTGAAGTAGAGTGACACAGGACATTGAAAATGCACAGCAGGTTCAAAGTTTACAGCACTTTCTCTTTTTATTATATTGTAATTTTCATGCAAGAGAGAATGATATATATAGAGAATAAAAATATATAGCAGCTGCAGCAGCTCTGCTTCCTTAGGGTATTCAAAATTAATTGAGTCAAGAGATCCCATAAATATCTCCCTGAAAATAGAAGCATTGTTGCTTCTTTATTCCCGTAGAATAAATCTTTAATAGAGGAATTCAAAATACTTTGAATAAGTCTTCCAATAAAATCTCCAGAATAATAAATGAATTTAAAATGATTTAAATGAAGTCAAATTAGTTCCTGAAAACTAGCAGCAGATTCTGAAATTAAATTCAAACATTTGAATTTAAACAATCTTGAAACGTCCAAATTTATTTGTAAAAGACTTTGAAAAACATTATTAATTTTTCTCTCTAAATATAGCACCAAAAAAATTAAAAAATCTTTCATTATTATCCTTATATTTAAAGAGGATTTTACAAAAAAAAATCGTTAAAAAATAATCCATATATTTACAGAAAATCAATTTTTAAAAAATTGCACGGAATGAACAGTAACTTCAGAATGAACAGTAACTTCGGAGTGAATAGTAACTTTGGAGTGAACAGTAACTTCGGAGTGAACAGTAATGTAACGTAAGGTATGAACAGTAAAGTAACGTAAGGTATGAACAGTAACGTAGGGTGTGAACAGTAATGTAGGGTATGAATAGTAACATAGGGTATAAATAATAAACCATACTTTTTTCAGATAAACAATGAACCATTATTTTTAGGTAAAAATGAACCGTACTTTTGAGATAAAAATGAACCATACTTTTGAGATAAAAACGAACCCTACTATTGAAATAAAAATGAACCGTACTTTTGAGATAAAAATGAACCATACTTTTGAGATAAAAATGAACCATACTTTTGTAATAAAAATGAACCATAATTTTGTAATAAAAATGAACCATACTTTTGAGATAAAAATGAACCATAATTTTTAGATATAAATGAACCATACTTTTGTAAGAAAAATGAACCATACTTTTGAGATAAAAATGAACCATACTTTTAGATAAAAAATCTGGACAGAATGTTTTGACAAAATTCAACGAATTTTTAAGGGATCATAGAAGAAGATTCAGACTTTGGTCAAAACTAATGATTTATATAAAAACTTATTATCTTTCCAATAAAAAAATAACTAATTAAAACAGACACCTATAGGTCCTAAAATCATTAAAAAATAGAAGCAAAACAATTTTAGAAAAACTGCTACTACAAAATAGAATAGCATAACTTCAAGTAATTAAAAGTACATTCAAAAGATATTTTTAGACTTTTATGTAAACTAATGAAATCAAGATAAACATTTTATATTTCTATAGAATCAAGTTTCATGCAAATCTGATAACTGTAGAAGTTTTAGTAAAAATAAATATAGAAATGTTTTAAAAGAGTGAAATGTAGAGTTTCTAAAACCGTTGTAGCAAATTCATTGAATTTTTTGAGAAATAGATAAGTATTTTAAAACTTCCTCATTAACTAATAAAATATAGATAAATATATTATCTTTACAACGTGATAATAATCACAAAAATCCAAATAATATAAATTAATATATCATCGAAATACAGAATAAAAGTAATCAAACAAAATCATATGAAATCAAATTAAAGGAAATATGCACATGCACAAACAGCATCATGTAGGGAGATTCATGCAGCAACTTTGGTTCCTTTGACTAGAAAATTTGAAGCTCTTAATACCAGGACCTATATTGGACAATAGGAGGCTAATCTAGTGTCTGAACCTTCACATAGAAAGGAGGACATTATGGTTCCTTCCCTATCTATGATTGATATGGATAGGAATGATACAAAATCTTCCAAGAAAAGTGCTAGAACATCATCCACAAGCACTAATTCAATGTTTTTACTCTCAACACCTTTGATTTTCTTGCATCTGGGAGCATTGAAGAGGAAGAAAAATTCAATGATCATGCACCTGGAGTAAATGTGAGGAAGACTATCAGTATTGAAGAACTCTTAGATGATAGAGGTGGTATGTGGATATAGGTCAAAACATGGAGAAGTGGCACACACCCTCATGGTAGGAGTGGTCATTCCTCTCACCTGAGTATGATTACTATATATCATGCTTCATAAACTCTACTGGTGTTTTGTTGTTTTTTCTAGTTATCTATTGGGGATTTGTATTTTCCATCCTTCCTTCTTTATATTTTTTGATTTAATAAGAGGCCTTCAAGCCTCAACCCCTTATAAAAAGAAAATATAAATATATATTTAAAAATTATTTATATATAATTTTAAATATAATAAATATAATTATTATTTAATAAAATTTATTATAAACTTATAATTATTTCAAAATATATTTATTTAATTATAATCTTATAAATACTTTTTTATAAGATTATATATATGAATTATTAAAATATATATATTAATTATAAACATGCGTTTTTTATGTAATGTATACAAATAATCATTATTTTGAATATAAATATAATAATATTATATAAATTAATGGTATTTTTTATTAAAATTTTTTACCAATGCTGATAAATATACCCTTTTTCAGTGATTTTTTGGCATAGAAAAAGGGTTGATTTATCATCACTTTTATCTAGCACTGATGAAGGTCCCCTTTTATCAGTGTGTTTTTCTTAGCACTGATAAAATTTGGCGTTGCCCTTGCATCGATATTTGGTAGTGATATATTTATTAGGAAAACTATTAATCCTTTGAATGTTAGATAAGATCCTACCTAGATGAATACAAGTCCTCCAACTACTGAGCTAATTGTTGCACCATTTATAATACTCAACTAAGAACCCAAGATCCAAATGGTTGTTTTCTGATAGAAAAGTTTTGAGAAAAACATAACTTTCCTAGAGTATCATCTCCATCCCTTGTTTTTAGACTAACTAAGGATCGTGTTGAAATCTCTTCTAATGATCCATTTTTCAGACCCTAGGTTGAAGGATGAAAGCATTTTCTAGAGTTTTACTCTTTCTAAAACATCACATTTCACATAAACAGTGGACAAAAAGGTTTAGAATGAAGAGAAGTTATCAGATGCCAAAATATGTTTAGTGGAGGAGTTGACAAGATTCAACTATAAAGAGTTATTACAGAAGATCCATATATGGTTATTGATTAGGATTCCAAGTATACAGTTCCCCGCATGGAGTTTGGACACAAAATGATGGATATAGATTTTTCCTTCTAATTGAGCTCGAAAACTGTGATAAAAGAAACATGTTTTAGCCTAAATTCATTAGATAGAAACTCACATTTGATTTGGGATATGAGGACCCCATAATTCCAAATAATCATGGAAGTTATAGGGAAGTGAAAATGAGAGATTTTAAGGCATAGGAAAGTTTATAAGCTAGAATTAGGATGGATGAAGAGTTTTTAGCCCATAATGAATCCTAAGATATGGTTTTCAAGCTACTAAAGGTATAGAAACTAGACTCAAAGAATCTTCCATAAGTGTACTTATGTTATAGAAAATCTCTTTGCCACATCCAACAGGGGTTGGCCCGCAACTATTGAAACTAGATCCTGAATCTGGGGATACTGAGATAAACAGAAAGACAAGATTACTAGGTTTCATTTCTGAGGGCATGAAATTTGGAAGAATTTCCTTAGAAGAACTCCAAGGAGAGTCGAACATGATATCACAACCTTTATAATCTTTAATAACATTAGGTACTTCTAAAAGAGGAGATGGGGAAGCTAACCGGGCATTCTCATGTGTTATAAGCAAAATAGTCTAATACAACAGATTTTGGAAGATGAGGAAAAAATTATGACGTGTCGTCAACTAAAGGAGAGGTAGAAGCCTCATTGGTGGCCTCACGAACCTAGGGATCTAGCTTCTTGAGATCCAAGTCCAATTTATCTATGAGGAGAGACACAATTCAAAATACTTGGGCCACTCCTGGTCAAATCATTAGAACCCAGAAATTAAGTTACACGCACACTGTTTTCCTATTTTAAAACCCAATAAAATCATTTTACATACCCAAAATGCAATCGGTACTTACTAAAAAAACACCTTGGAATCTTAAAGATATATATCAAAATTAAAAAATTCAAAATCATTGACCTCGCCAGATTTTGGAAAAATATTTTAAACCGATTTTAATTTTTTTTACAAAAGGGATAGGGTTGGTAGTATTTTATAAAGGGGTCTGGAGAAGCATCTTTCGCATTGACGCTTCTACCCTCAGTAGAAAGAGTGAATGAGATTGATGCTTCCTGTGTAAATTTTCTGAAGGAAGTGTAAACCCCATTCACTCTTCATACAGATTTTTTTAGTAAATAAATATGACTACATATGTATATATAATTAATATTAAAATAAATATTAATAAAAAATTAAATATTAATAAAAAATTAAATATTAATAAATACTAATTAAATATAAATAAATATTAATTAAAAATTCATCAATATTAATAAAATATCAATAAAATATCAATAAAATATTTATTAATATTAGAAAAATATATATTAATAAACATTTAATAAATATTCTTAAATATTCATAATACAAATAAATATTAATAAATATATATTAAATATTAAATAAATATTAATAAATATTAATGGATATAAACAAATGTAAATAAATATTAAAAAATATAACTAAGTAATAATAAAATACTAATAAATATTAATTAAATATTCACGAATATTTATAAATATGGATAATTATTAATGATTATTCATAAATGCTAAAAATATTAACAAATATTAATTAATAATAGATAAATATTATACAAATATTAATAAATATTAAATAAATATTATTAAATATTCCAAATACCAATTAAATATTCAAAAATACTAATAAATATTAATAAATATTACTAAATTTTTATAAATATATATAAATATTAATATTTACTAAGATTTTGTAATATTTATTAATATTTTTGAATATTTATTTAATGGTTATATATTATTTATTAATAATTATTAATAATTATTAACATTTATTATTATTTATTTAATATTTAATTAATATATTTTTGTAATCATAATTATTAATAATTATTAATAATTATTACTAAATGTTAATAAATATTCATAAATATTAAAATTTACTTAAATTTAGTAATATTTATTAATATTTATAAATATTTATTTAATGGATTTATATAATCAATTAAATATTAATAAATATTTATAAATACTAAAAAAATTAATAAATAATAATAAATATTAACAAATTTTAAAAAATATTAATTAAATATTCCTAAAAATAATTAAATATTAAAATTTATTAAAATTTATTGATATTTATTTAGTATTTGTTAATATTTAGTTACTATTTAATAATAATAATTTATATTAATTAATAATTAAATAACATTTATTAATATTTATGAAATTAGAATTAATATTTACTAATAGTGATTAATATTATAATTTTTTAATTAATATTTATAAATATGTGTAAATATTAGAAATTATTTCATTAATATTTATTAATATTTGTTAGTATTTTATTTATATATAAGAATAGTTAATTTATATGTATTAATATTTATTTATATTTATTGATATTTATTGGAATTTATTGATATTTAATTAATATTTATTAGTATTTATGAATATTTAATTATATTTAATTAATTTTTATGAATATTTGATTAATATTTACTAATATTATTAATATTCATTAATATTTAATTAATATTCTTGAATATTTTTTAAGACTTTTTAATAAATGATAATATTTATTAATTTTTTTAGTATTTGTGAATAATTATTAATATTTATTAATATTTGTGAATATTTGTGAATATTTAGAGATTTTTTTAATAAGTTTTTAAAAAATATTTTTTAAAAAATAGTTGGGTTAAATATATTTTTAAAAATATGCCCCAAAGGAGGAATCGCCGATGTCGCCTTTCCACTATAACCCAAAAAAAATTAAAATTTTTGTTTTGTTTTGTTTTGTTTATATATATATATATATATAAACAAAACAAAACAAATTTAAAAACAAATTTAAATTTTTCATCAGAATTTATCTGCTATTTAAAATCTTGAAGTATTGTCATTACAACAGTCTAGGTTCAGACAAAATCTTTCACCCAGGGCTCCCTTTTATAAGAGGGCTTACCATAGAAATCATTCTGCATTTCCGATTTGGGAATCTGTTTCTCCCTTTCCTGTGCAGAACATTCTGCATTTCTGATGTGGGATTCTGTTTCAAGTATGTGGCTTTAAACACTATAAAATATAAACTATAATACCAATATAAATAAAACATAAAACATTCATTAAATATATAAGAAATAATTAAAAACAAAAAATAATTTCATAAAAATGTTGATAGAAAATAATTTATAAGGTTTCAAAGACACCTACTTGAAACTTAAAAATGTTCCAAGAACGTGACTTTGAAAGACTATAAAATAAAAACTATAAGACCAGCATAAATGAAACTTAAAACAGGGATTAAAAATATAACAAATAGTTTAAAATAAAAATAATTTTTTAAAAAATGTTGATGGAAAATAATTTTTAATTTTTCAAAGGCACCTACTTGAAACTTAAAAATGTTTTAAGTACGTGACTTTGAAAGTCTATAAAATATAAACTATAATACCAACATAAATGAAACATAAAACATGGATTAAACATATAACAAATAGTTGAAAATAAAAATAATTTCAAAAAAAATGTTGATGAAAAATAATTTATAAGCTTTAAAGACACCTATTTGAAACTTAAAAATGTTTCAGGTATGTGCCTTTGAAATCCTATAAAATATAAACAATAAGGCCAATATAAATGAAACTTAAAACATAGATTAAATATATAATAAATTATTTAATTATTTAATTAATAATTGATAATTACTAATTTATAATTACTAATTATAATGAATAATTATAATGAATAATTATAATACTAATTAACTAATGAATTATTATATAATAATTTTTAATAATTACTATTTAATAATTATAATGAAAAATTATAGTTTATAATTATATTAAAAATTAACTAATTAACTATTATATAATTAGTAATTATCTAACTAATTAACTAATTAATGATTATATAATAATTTTTAATAAATACTAATTAATAATTATAATAAATAATTATAAATTATAATTAGATTACTGATTAACTAATTATAAAAAGGTCCTCATCTCCATCTTTCTCAAAAAAATACTAATTAACTATTATATAATTAATAATTATATTACAAATTAACTAATTAATTACTATATAATTAATGATTAATAATTACTAATTGAGTAATTATTAATTATATAATTAATAATTATATTACAATTAACGAATTCATTATTATATAATTAATAATTCTATTACTAAGTAACTAATTAATTATTAAATAATTAATAATTATATTACTAATTAATTGATTAATTATTATATAATAAATTATTACTAATTACTAATTAACTAACTAATTATTATACAATTGATAATAATATTACTAATTAAATAATTAATAATTATAATGAATAATTATAATGAATAATTATAATGAATAATTATAAATAACAATTGTATTACAAATTAATTAATTAATTATTATATAATAATTTTTAATAATTACTAATTAATAATTATAATGAATAATTATAATTTATAATTATATTACTAATTAACTAATTAACTATTATATAATTAATAATTCTATTACCAATTAACTAATTAATTATTATATAATAATTTTTAATAATTACTAATTATTAATTATAATGAATAAATATAATTTATAATTATATTACTAATTGACTAATTAACTATTATATACTTAATAATTATATTACTAATTAACTAATTAATTATTAATAATACTGATTTATTTATTTATTATATTTGTAATCCATGTTTTAAGTTTTATTTATATTGGTCTTATAGTTTATATTTTATTGGCTTTCAAAGGCACATACTTGAAAGATTTTTAAGTTTCAAGTAGGTGTCTTTGAGAGATTATAAATTATTTTTCATCAACATTTTTTATGAAATTATTTTTATTTTCAACTATTTATTATATTTTTAAATCATCTTTTAAGTTTCATTTATGTTGCTCTTATAGTTTATATTTTAAAGACTTTCGAAGTCACATACTTGAAACATTTTTAAGTTTCAAGTAGGTGTCTTTGAAACCTTATAAATTATTTTCCATCAACATTTTTTACGAAATTATCTCTATTTTCAAATATTTCTTATATGTTTAATCTATGTTTAAGTTTCATTAATGTTGTTCTTATAGTTTATATTTTATAGGCTTTCAAATTCACATACTTGAAACATTTTAAAGTTTCAAGTAGGTGTCTTTAAAACCACACAAATTAGTTTGCATCAACATTTTTTAAAAATTTATTTTTGTTTTCGACTATTTCTTATAAGTTTAATCCATGTTTTAAGTTTCATTTATATTGGTATTATAGTTTATATTTTATATTCTTTCAAAACCACATACTTGAAATAGAATCTCACTTTAGAAATGTAGAATATTCTGCGTAGGAAAGAGAGAACCAGAATCTCACATCAAAAATGGAGAATGACTTCCAGGGTAATCCCTCCTATAAAAGGAAGCCATGGGTGAGAGATTCTGTCAGAATTCAGACTGTTGTAATGGCAGTACTGTTGGATTTTAAATGGCAGATAAATTCTGCTGAAAAATTTAAATTTAAATTTATTTTTGTTTTTTGTATTATATATATATATATATATATAAACAAAACAAAACAAAAGTAAAATATAATTTTTTTTAACAAAACTATTATTATTATTATTTTAGGTTTTATTGGAAAGGTGACATCATTGATGTCACCATTCACCTGAGGCCCAAAGGTGGCATCAACGATGCCACCTTTGTGGCATATTTTTAAAAATATTTTTAACCAAACCATTTTTTTAAAAAAACTCTAATATTTAATTAATATTTATTATTATTTTATTATTACTTATTTAAATTTATTAATATTTATTTAAATTTGTTTATATCCATTGGTATTTAGTAATATTTATTTAATATTTAATCTATATTTATTAATATTTATTTTTATTATAAATATTTTTTAATATTTTTTATATTTTTTTTATTAATAAATATTTTATTAATATTTTATTGATATTTTATTAATATTCATGAATTTTTAATTAATAATTATTTTTATTTCATTATTATTATTTAATTTTTAATTTTTTTATTAATAAGTATTTTAATATTGAATTATATATACTTATATAGTAATATTTATTTATTAAAAAATGTAGGAAGAGTGAACGAGGTTCACTCTTTCTTTAGAAACTTTACACAAGAAGCATCAACCCTATTCACTCTTTCTACTAAGGGAAGAAGCATCAATGAGGTTGACGCTTCTCCAAACCCCTTTTTAAAAATACTTCCAACCCTATACCTTTTATTAAAAAAATTTAAACCCTATTAAAAAAAATCCCTAGATTTTCCATGAAAACTATTCTATTTACCAAAATCAATTTTGAAATCTAATTCTAAAATTATTTTTCTTAATTTTCTCAAAACTAGAAAATACTAAAACCCTGAGCCATACTGGTCATTTTTCAAAAAAAACATTGTAAAACCATTTTACACATGTTTTGTAATCACACAAGATCCCCTTTTGTAAAAAAATTATATTTTCCTCAATAAACCAAAATACTTAAAACCATTTCCCTATGGAAGCCATGAATTACAACTATTTCCTCACATCAAACAAGAATCCCCTTTGATCTATATTAGTGTAGTCAATGATAGTAATCTATATCCAAAAACATTGAATATATAATTAAATACTTTTAATTAATATTGGATCTTTTCAAGTCGTTATATCAATCTACACCACCCTTAGGTATGTTCACCATGCCTGAAGCATGACAGTATAATAATGCATGAATGAATGCATAAACCCGATTATTATTAAGACATATGTTCAGAGTTTTTTGCATCCTAGGATTCCCAAACCAAAACTTCACTCAACCTAGAGTGACTATTACTAATAGAGAGAATCCCCTATAAACTTTGGTTTCAAGTAAACCTATCACTACCACAGATCTTCATTTTAACTGCATGTAGAATGAGCTTTAATATCCCTAAAAGGCATTGTTTTCCTAAGAGACATTAAAAGGGGACCCCTTTATCGATGCTAAAAAGTGATGATCAAAAGAGGTCTTTATCAGCACTACAAAAAATACTGATAAAGGGGGGACTTTATCAGTGCTTGAAATAACGGTCATAAAGGCCCAACTACTACAGTGTGTTGTTTGAATTATGGAACACTACAGTAGAAACTTATATATGGAAAATTCATAATTTAATCGAAACAAAAATTAAAACAAAAATGCATAAAAAACACTATATTATAGACAGTTCAAACAATGTTTTGTACAATTATATTAGAAAGTACTATTATAAAAATTCAAAAACATCAATGTTTCACTGTCTTTGGCACCCAAACCCCTCTTAAAAAAACCTGATCATGGTATCATCTGTGGAAAAAAATCATCCCAAATCGAGCAAAATAATCCACCTATATAATAAAAAAATTCTTATGTTAGTAATACTATAAAGGAATAAGTTAAACATAATATGAAATAATACTTGAATAAAATGTTTATTTTAAATTAAAAGACACATTTAGAGTCATACTAGTCACATCGTTCATCAGATTGATGTGGGACTGATTCGTACACATCACAAATGACTTACGAATCATTGTCCTAAAGTATCAAAACAATCTAAATATGTTTCCTCAGTTTTTAATATGTCACTTGTCTTTTTTACTAAAATTTCATTTTAAACTGAAAACATGCACTTTGAGTCATACCGGTTACATAGTGTGTCAGATTGAAATGTGACTGATTCCTACACATCAAAAAATGGACTATTAATTGTTTCCTAAAGTTCAAGACAATTCGAGCACATTTACTCAGTTTTTAGTCAGTGACACTCGTTTTGAACTAAAATGTCAATTTTAGACTGATAACAGGAACTTTAAGTCATACAGAGTACAAGGAGTATCAGATTGAGGTGTGGATAATTCATACACATCAAAAAATTAATCATGAATCATTTTTTAAAAGTATCAAAACAATATGAATGGGCTTTCTTAGTTTTGATTGTGTCGCTTGTCTTTTTTACTAAAATGTCAATTTTAGATAAAAAGACATTCTTGGAGCCATACCAGACACACTGTATGTTGGATTTAGGTATGGATAATTCCTACATGTCAAAAATGAATTATGGATTTTTTTTTCTAAATTATAATGAAAATATGAATATGTTTTCTTTGTTTTGAGTATGTCACTTTTGTTTTTTTTTACTAAAATTTCAATTTAAACTAAAAACATGAACTTTGAGTCATACTAGTCACATCGTGTGTCAGTTTGACGTGAGACTGATTCCTACATGTCACAAATGACTTATGAATCATTTTCCTAAATTATCAAGGTAATTCGTGCATGTTTTCTCATTTTTTAGTGAATGACATACATTTTGAACTAAAGTGTCAATTTTAAACTAATAACAGACACTTTGAGTCATATCGGGTATATAGTGTATCAGATTGAGGTACGACTAAGTCCTACACATCTAAAATGGCTTATGGATCTTTTTCATCAAGTATAAAAAAAATATGAATGTTTTTTCTCATTTTTGAGTGTGTCTCTTGTATTTTTTACTAAAAAGTCAATTTTAAATAAAAAGGAACACTTGGAATCATACTAGTAACATTGTGTGTCTAATTAAGGTGTAGTTAATTCCTACACATCAAAAATGACTTATAGATCATTTTTCTAAAGTATCAAAACAATTCAAATGTATTTTCTCAGTTTTAATTATGTCACTTTTATTTTTTTTTACTAAAATGTCAATTTTAAATAAAAAGACACACTTGGAGTCATACCGTTCACATCGTATATCGGATTGATGTGAATATGATTCCTACACATCAAAAATGAATTATGGATCATTTTCATAAATTATGAAAACAATCCAAAAGTGTTTTCTCAGTTTCGAAGATGTAATTTTTTTTTACTAAAATGTCATTTTAAACTGAAAACATTCACTTTGAGTCATACCAGTCACATCATGTGTCAATTTTATGTGAGACTGATTCCTACACATAAAAAATGGCTCACTAATAATTTTCCTAAACTGTGAACATAATTAGATCATTTTTTCTTATTTTTCAATGAGTGACACCCATTTTGAACAAAAATTTCAATTTTAAACTGATAACAGACACTTTGGGTCATACTGGCCACACCGTGTATCGGATTGAGGTGAAACTGGTTTCTATATGTCAAAAAAACTTATGGATCATTATTCTAAAGTATCAAAACAATCTAAATGATTTTTCTAAATTTTTAGTATGTCACTTGTATTTTTTACAAAAATATCAATTTTAAATAAAAAAGACACACTTCGAGTCATAACAGTCACAACATGCATCATATTGAGGTGTGGCTAATTCCTACACGTCAAAAATGAATTATGTATTGTCTTCCTAAAGTATTAAAACAATATGAATGTGTTTACTTTATTTTGAGTATGTCACTTTTGTTTTTTACTAAAATTTCATTTTAAACTAAAAACACACACTTTCAGTCATTTGGACACATCATGTGTCAGTTTGATGTGATGCTAATTCATGCATGTCAAAAATTACTTATAAAAAGTTTTCCTAAATTATCAAGATAATCAGTGACACACGTTTTGAACTAAAATGTTAATTTTATACTGATAACGAACATTTTGAGTCTTACCGGTCACACCATATATCAGATTGAAGTGAAATTGATTCATACACATCATAAATGAATTATGGATCATCTTCCTAAAATTTCGATACAATTTGAACGTTTTTTCTTAGTTTTGAGTGTTTCACTTGTATTTTTTACTAAAATGTCAATTATAAATAAAAAAGACACACTTGGATTCATACCGGTCACAGCATGCATTGGATTAAGGTGTGCCTAATTCCTACACATCAAATATGATTTATGGATTATTTTTCTAAAGTATCACAATAATATGAATTCTTTTTCTTAGTTTTGAGTATGTCACTTGTCTTTTTTACTAATATTTAATTTTAAAATATAAACACACACTTTAAGTCATACCGGTCACATTTTGTTTCAGTTTGACATGAGATTAATTCCTACACGTCAAAAATGACTTAAGAATAGTTTTCCTTAATTATCAAGATAATCTGATTATGTTTTCTTGGTTTTTAGTGAGTGACACATGTTTTGAACTAAAATGTCAATTTTAAACTGATAATGGCCACTTTGATTGATATTGAGCACACCATATATCATATTTAGGTGCTACTAATTATTATATAGTACAAATGAATTGTGGATCATTTTCCAAAAGTATCAAACCAATATGAATGTTTTTTATTTATTTTGATTATTTCATTTTCCTTTTTTACTAAAATGTGAATGTTAAATAAAAATACACACTTGAATCCATGTTGGTCAAATCTCATGTCATATTGAGGTATAGATGATTTCTACACATCATAAATGAATTATAGATCATTTTTCCTGAAGTATCAAAATAATATGATTGTGTCTAATTAGTTTTGAGTATGTGAGTTTTGTTTTGAACTAAAATGTAAATTATAAACTAAAAACATACAGTTTTAGTCATACCAAGAAAATTTTTTATTAGATTGAGGTGTGGATGATTGAGTATGTCATGTGTGTTTTTCTTTAAATTATCTCCAACAAGACATAAAAGAGATAACGTGTTCCATTTTCATGGAAGAGGAAACCTCATATGGCTTGAAACATGAAGTGTTTCAGGCATCATGGGGTTTCCTATTCCATCCAAATGGAACATGTTCTCAATTTTCTGGCTTTTTGTAGATATTTGAAAGCAAAATATGACTTCCCAAAAGATATTCTAAAAAAACTAAATAAGTATTATATAAAAATGATAAAGAAATTAACTTAAAAAAATAGATAAAATGGTGACAAAATTAACTAAATAAGTAGTAAAAATTTACCTTTTCATGATATCTATATACATTCATAACCCATTTCCTTATTTTCTTTATCTCAGTTGCAGCCTCAAAGTCCAATATCTCACGAGCACAAGTAACTTCAAATAAACCACCCCAACTCGAGAAAAGGAGTTCACATATATAATAAAACAATTCTTATATTATTAATACTATAAAAAATAAACTAAACATAAATATGAAACAATAAATTAATAAAATTTCAATTTTAAATTGAAATCACACAATTTGAGTCATACTAGGTACACCGTGCATCAGATTGAGATATGGCTGATTCCACCATGTCTTTTTTATCCTACAATGCATTCAATATTCTAGGTTACCTAAAAATATTATTGTTTGTTAACCTAGAATTTTTAATGCATTGGTGAATAAAAAGAAAATTACACCATCATGAGTGCATCATCCTTGTTGAGTGCATGATCATAGTTCATAAGTGAATCGTCCTTGTTGAAGAAGTAATTTATTCATGATCTTTATGAAAATTAACAAAATAAGTATCATATAAAAACAATAAGAAAATTACCTAAGAAATGTAAAGAAAATAATGATAAATTCAACTAAATAAATAGTATGTGGACACATATTCATGATATATATATGTGAACATTATGACACCAAGTATATTTCTCATTCATTTATAAAAAATATATATTTACTTTTTAGAATATAAGGACTCTCGAAATTCCTAGTAGTACTGAAAAAATATAGATAAACAAAGGGTTAATAAATATTTTAAATGAAATTGTAACTATATTTGAAAATACATATTTGGGGATTCTAGTTTGTTGATGGTATATGACATCTTTCATAAATTTTCAAATGTAATAACCACAATCTTTGCAATTAGTTTGTTTTGTACAAGGTAGAAAAATTGAAAAAAATAAGTAATTTTTTTTATATATGTTTTGATAGTTAAATATTATTATGTATACCCTAATATTTATCCACTTGTAGAAGTTGATAGGCTGCTTGTTCTGATGGAATGTCCTCATTCCATGATTTTCATTATATTTAAATGACACCCTATCATAAAAAAAAATTCATTAAAACATAATATAAAATGTATATATTGAAGTTTAATTGTAAAAAGTTGCATTTATTGTATTAAAAATTGACAAACATCATCACGTGTGGTTTTTTTGGGTATCCATGAATTAAATCCATAAAATAAATCTTTAGAGTATCCAAATTGACTGTAATGAGTAACCAATACTGTCTAAAAAAATGTAATCAGTAATGAAATTAAGGAAAAATATTTGATATGATTAAATTTTATATTTTTACCCATTCATCGTGGGTATTAATAATATTCCTTCGTCTGTTGGTTTTCTTTCAAACATTGTGGCTAGTTTTTACACTAATACATCAATTTGATTTCATTCCAATGAGACATCTTTTGTAGAAGTGATGTGAGGTCTAATGAGTCTATATTTTTTTCATAGGGTTTTCCCTCTAAATAGTATTAATATATATGCCTATAAAAAATATTAATAGTATTTATTCATAAATAACATAGTAGATAATCTATTAGACAAAAAAATCATGAAAACATACTTCATGTATACATTTACAACTGAGACTCCTAGTAATTCATGCTTGAGGATTTAATTTACATTATCAAGACCAATATAGTCTATAATGGCCTCTCTCTATATCTATTCTTCAGAATCGACTATGAAATCACTAACACTTTGGAACCTTTTATCTACATAAACCTTTAATGTTAGTAAATATAGAAGTTGAATGGGCATGGTAAAGCCACTTTATAAGGATATTTTTATTGGTTGGAGTGATAAGATGGGGTGAATTGAGTTCATAGTTAAAATTTTTGTAAATATATAGACTAAGATAATGACCCCTAAATAAAATAAACTGGAAAATTAATCAAAATAGAATATCAATATAAGATATATCCTTTTGAAATATTTCTTAAAGAGTGATTAGGTCTCAGTTAAAATATGGTTTAGAAATACCTTAACTTTTGAGATCAATTTACTTAGATAGAAACATATATAAACAATACTTTAGATTAATTATCAAAGATTTTTTTTAATGAAACATTATCTTGAATATGATAGAAAAGAAAAACAAATAACACAGTGAGATAGTGGAATAAACAGTAGGTTCAGTCTCAAGGTGAGACCTAATCCCCTCCACTTGGAAATCACCTACTTCCAAGAAGATTATAAATATAATAAAACAAATCCAAAACCTGGATTAGTTATATAGTCAACTTTAACAAGATTTCCAGGATAAAAAACCTCTTCTATAGTTATATGTGGGATGAAATAAAAACACAGGTCACACAGGGACCTCTTCCACAAACATAGTGGGAAATAGAAGAAGGAATAAGACAATAACAAGTATTATCCAAGAATATATAGAATACTGTGCGTATTAAATAACATGAAAACAACACACTTCTCCAAAGTAAAACATATAGAATAAATAATAATAGAAAAAGCATAGTCTGATGTGTTCTATATATTCTTAATCTTTATATCAACAATGGTGAGGAGTTTGTGATTTGTTCTAGAAAATTTGAAGCAGAATAGAGGATCATATAAATCTATAGGTATGGTTCATTTGATCTCTTTCTACTATCTCAATCAATATCAATAATGGGTTCAGTGCTTCTGAGTAATTGATCTTCACAGAAAGCAAATCAACAAGTTCGAGAGAATTCAAAAATTCAATTGCACAACTTTCTCGGTCGTTAGTAATCATTGTATATGTGTATAATATTTTTGTTTTGAGAGATATATCTTTCATGAATATATAGAAGAACCTATTAAAGTATATCCACATTCCTTGGATCAGATATTACTAAATCTTGATTCCTTTGTAAAACTATCTAGAAATAGATCTAGTCATTGATCCATTCACATCGAAGAACTCAGATAGAAAAAATAACAAGAAGCTGGCGATGAATTATCTTTAGTGATGACTCTGCTGATGGTAACTCCTTTAATGTAGCAGTGACTTGCCTATGGCGATAGCTTAACCTAGCATTAATGGTGACTCGCCTCTGCCAGTAGCGGTGGCTTTGAGTCTGGTAATAGCTCATCATGGTGGTAACGGTGACTTGTAGCCAAATGGTGTTTTTCCATAACACTTAGTAGAAATGTCATAGAAGTAATATGTTCATATAAAATTATATCATACAATTTTTTAAATATTAGTAATAAATGAATCATGGTTTATTATCATTAAAATAAGAGAGTATCAAACATACTCCTTTCAAGAAAGTGCCAAAATTCTATCCCTTTTTGATGATCACAAAACATGGAATTTAATAAAGCATGTACAAAATAAGTAACTAAAAATAATTAGAGATAAATATTATTTTAAAAACAATCTTCTTTATAACTAAATAAGTAACTAAATTCCCAATTATCTCCCCCTTTAAGATTATCAAAAAAACAGTAATAAAATGGGTGAAAGGAAAAGAACACAAAGGGTTTGCATTATATGAGTTCCAAAAATATTTATATTAAAGGAAGAAAGTACATAATCCCTATCAAAGAGATAACATCAAAAAGATTCACTCTTTAGAATATGGTAGTTTATTAGCTTTCTACTTCCCTTTGTCTTTGGCATTATCTCTTTCATTGTCCTGAGAAGAGACTGTTAAAGTAAATGTTGGGTAAAAGGTTGTAATGGATGGTAAAGTGGTATTAGGAGGAAGTGGTTCTATAAAAATAAATGGTTTGAG
This sequence comes from Viscum album, assembly GCA_963277665.1. Classification (NCBI taxonomy): domain Eukaryota; kingdom Viridiplantae; phylum Streptophyta; class Magnoliopsida; order Santalales; family Viscaceae; genus Viscum; species Viscum album. Next base: position 738,533,578 of record OY728141.1, read on the forward strand.
TTTTTTGATAGCTTCAATTAGTGAAAAACTTAGAGTTTTAAGTGGTTTAGGTAGAAGACTAGTTGATTGAGAGATTAGAGTTGGCCTATACTGAACTGTTCATGTGGATACAGTTGAAAGAATTGAATAAATAGGAATGGATTCTCGAGAAATAACAGTTGTTTAATATACATATAGATAAGGTTTCAGAATATTAATAAATTCCATAATTATGGAACCTCCCATTTTTTATCTCATTAAATAAATCTTCTTTTTCATTCATAAACCTTTGAAGAGATGGTGTGAGAACTTTTAACTGACTCATTTATTCTTTAAAGGCTCTTATCACTGGTGGGATCTTCAAGTTCTCAAAAATAAACTCAAAATTATCATAAATGTCATGATTAGTGTAGATCCTTGAAAAATAATATTTGATATCCTTTTTTATCACTTCTTTATAATGTTTGGTATCACCAGTATACTCTTTTAATAATTTAAGGATATGTTCTCCATAAAGATGTATTTACCTAATTTGTTCTTCATGAGTACATACATCTCCCAAATCATTTATGAGTCCTTATTTGATCAACTATTTCATCATATCTCTATCAAAATGTACTGGAGTAGGATGAGATACATAGAAAGTGTAGGAAACAATAGCTAAACTATCCAACTTTTGAGAAATGGAAGTCCTGAAATCTGAAATAGATGTTGGCAGGATCTCTGCTGAAGATTTAAAACTTTCTACTTCATATGCCAACCTTCTATTTTTAACCTCTATTTTCTAAATATGAAATCTAAATCTTGGTTGGATATGATATATAACCATTTCAACCAAATATCTAACACTTTCTTTATTAGGATTATTAGTAGCGGAAGTTTGGTTGTTCAAGACATTAGAAAAATCTAAAACAAAATTATTCCTCAAAGACTCTATATTTGAATGAAAATCTATTTGGAAAGAATCTAAAGTAGACCAGGTTACAACATTAGAAGGAAATATTTAGTGAGAAGTGGGAATATTTCTTTTCTCATGAAGTACCTCAGTTGGACTTTCCATAGGAATGAAAGGATGTAATTCTCCAACAGCATCTATCTGATTCACTAGGAAACCTTATCTTTTGATTTCAGATTCATTATCTAAATCACTATATATCATCCCAATTATTAAAAAACCTATATATTTCCCCCATTCATCAAATTATCTAACTTAATATCTAACATATAGAATAATTGGATTGTATTTGGGTATTTGAGAACTTTTCCCAATTTCTGTTATTGAGGGCACATGTACTGTCTTTTGCAATTGTAAGTTGCCTATTTTTAGAGACTGAGCCACAAGATCTAACTGAAGTACTGGAAGGGTAGTCAACTCCCCCTCACTATAGCTGGCATAAATTTTATTATATTAGTTTCCAAGTTCTCCATGGATTTCAACTAAGCTAATAGCTCATTAGGATTGTGAATTTTTTCCCCCTTACTTGCAGCTTCCATATCATCTATAAAAATTGTTGGAATATCAAGCATCATTGTCTCCTTAGACTGACTTTCTTATCTGATATGGGATATAGCTGGTGCAGAGGGAAGAAATTTAATTAACTCCTAGGAAAGATCAATAAGATCAGCATCATTATTCTCATCCTCCTCATGATCAAAACCACCTTCATTATTTTGAACAACTCAATGATCAGATCTAATATCATCATTTCCATAATCAGGATTCTCATCATGAGCTTTATCATCTTCATCCTTATCATTATTTCTAGAATATTCATCTGATTTCTCGAGATCCAAAATCTCTTTATCTTCCATTTTAGAAATAATATCATTTCCTCCATCATCACTTTCCTCACTTGAATTCTTAGAGGTAGATGATTTAAACTGATCTTCTCCAAAAACTTTAGTATCTTTATCATCATCATTCTTCGTCAGAGATCTCGTTGAACTAACATGTTCACTGGATACTCTTGATAGAGATTTTATGATCTCTATATCACGCCCTTCTTCAACTAATACAGCTTCTTCTTCTTCTTATTCTCTTTCATCAACAATATCTATATTAGAGTACTCAGGTATCTCATTAGATTCAAGACTAGGATCCACCATGTCTTTTGGTCTAGTTGGGTGATCAATAGGGTTAAAATCGTTATACAATTTTTCATTATCCCTAACCAAACATCCCTTATAGGGATTCCATATTACTTTTTACTCTTTTGAAAATTGATTTTGATAGGAAAAAACCACTCATTTTATCCTCATCTTCTTCTCTAGGTTTAACATAAACCTTTGCATCTAAAATGGAAGAAATAATTTTGGGATAAATGAGCGAGTTCAATCTAGAGCTCTTCTCACACATCTCATGCATATAGACCATCATAAATCTACATAGATTTATTCTTTTTAATTTCTTTATCATATACAAAAATTATACATCTTAATACCTCATTATGTTTCATTATCCTTTCCTTGGACATAAAACATGTTGTACAAACTTAAATAATAGCTTGCGCTCACCCTAAAGTTCTATATTTGTTGGTCTCTTCTTGGTTCGATCTCCAGTAAATTATAGGAGAGCCTATTCTAACTTATCATTAGGTATAATACCTTGTAAATATTCATAAACTCTTTGTGAGGAATCTGTAGAACTTTTTTCCATTCTCTTAAAGAGAAAGAAATATGTTCTCCATCTATACTACTATGAATTCTATCTTATTTTTTCCCAAAAATAAATCACGCATTCTGATAAAATTCAAAGATAAACCTTGGATAATACACTCAAAAATTCAAGGTAAACTAGTTCATCCACTTCTATTTTTATATTACATTTAACACTAGTGTGTTTCTAGTTGGAATACATTGTGCATAAATCTCATTTTCTACTTCAAATACACGGTTCTTCAGATGCAATTTCACAGAAATGGCTTGAAAAATGCTTGTGGATACTCATTGTCTCTTGGAAGGCCTCATCTCTTTTGTATTTTATTCTATAACTTGCTTCATATAGGCCGTTATAATTGGTTTAAGCTTCAGATAGAATAAGAAAGAGGGAAGATTTGTTCATGAGGAAGTCAAGGAATCAAGAGTTCAAGGGTTGGAGGAAGTGAATCAATTTTTAGTAATCCTGATATTTTTATCATTTAGGTATTCTAAAAGAATAATAATAAAAAAATTAAGATAATAAAAATTTAATCGGTATAGATAATTGAAATGGTAATAAAATAATGGTAACATAAAAAGGAATGGTGACTCGTTCAACAGTGACTCATCAATAGTGAATCATCAATGGTGACTCATCAATGGTGACTCATCAATGCCGACTCATCAACGGTGACTTATCAATGGTGACTCATCAATGGTGGATCATCAAAGGTGACTCATCAATGGTGACTTGTCAATAGTGACTCATCAATGATGACTCATCAATGGTGACTCGTCAATGGTGACTCATCAATGATGACCCATTAATGGTGACTCATCAATGTTGACTAATCAACAGTAACTCATCAACCCAAGTTTATCATTCCTAATTAATTTTTTATGTAGTTTAATCTTTCAGAATTCAAAGGCTTCGTGAATATATCATCTAGATTATGTTTAGTTCCAATAAATTATAATGTTATATCACACTTTTGATAATGATCTCTCAAAAAGTGATGTCTTACATCAATATATTTTGTTCTAGAGTGAGATACTATATTTTTGGAAAATTTTATTGCACTTTTATTCTCAAAATTAATAGGTACATGTCTAAATTAGTATCCAAAGTCTAGTAAAGTATGTTTCATCCACAATATTTGTGCACAACAACTTCATGCAGCTATTTATTCAGCTTCAGCAGTATATAGTGCAACAAAATTTTTCTTCTTATTACACCATGATACTAGATATTTTCATAAAAGATGACATGTTCCTGATGTTCTTTTTCTATATAACTTGAAAACACCAAAATCAACATCTGAATAACTAACTAAATCAAAATCATGTCCTCTTGGGTAGAACAATCATAAATTGGTTGTATATTTAAGGTATTTAAAAATTATTTTCACATCTAATAAATGTGACTCTTTTGGATTTTCTTGAAAGTGAACACACATACATATGATAAAAATAATATCAGGATGACTAGAAGTTAAGTAGAGAAGACCTCCAATCATACCTCTATAACTAGTTTGATCTACTTATTTCTCTATTTCATCAAGGTCAAGTTTACAGGTGGTACTCATGGGAGTACCACTACTTCTAGTACTTTCCAGGATAAAACGTTTTAAAAGATATTTAGTGTATTCACTTTGATTTAAAATAATTCCTTATTTATTTTGAAAGATCTGAAATACAAGGAAAAATTGAGTTTACTCATCAAACTCATTTCAAATTCATTTTGTGTCAATTTTGAAAAATCAGTACATAATGAATCTTTAGTAGATCCAAAAATAATATCATCCAAATATATTTTTACTATTAAAAAATATTTTGGAATTATTTATATGAAGAGTGTTGGATCATCTATTTCTTTTGAAAAACTTTTTGAAATAAGAAAATAGGTAAACCTATCATACCATGCTTATGGATCCTGTTTTAAACCATAAAAATATTTTGTTAATTGAAAAACATGATTTGGAAAATGAGGGTTTTGAAATTCTGGGGGTCATTCAATAAAAACATCCTCAATTATAAATCCATTTTATAATGCACTTTTAACATGAATTTGATATATTTTGAAGTCCAAATGTGCTGCATAGAAAAGAAGTATCCTAATGGCTTCAAGTCTTGAAATAGGTTCCAAATTTTCTTTATAATCAATATCTTCTTCTTGATTATAACCTTGTGCAACTAATATAGCTTTATTTATTAATATAGTTCTATATTCATCAAACTTGTTTCTAAACACCCACTTAGTACCAATATTTAAGGTATCTTTAGGTCGGTCAAAAAGTTCCCAAACATTGTTCCATTCAAACTGATCAAGTTCGTCTTGTATAGATATTACCCAAAATCCATCATGGATGGTATCATTTATGTTCTTAGGTTTAATTTTTAGAAAATAATTCTTGATGGTCAATTTGATTTCTTAGGGAAGATTTGGTCTATGGACCTCTATCTAAGTTTCCTATTACTACATCTAAAGGGTGATGTCTATGAGTCCTAATAGGTCTCTAAGAAGAGGGGTCGGTAGGCTAAAGATTTTCTTCCTGTTCAGGTTCTTCCAGTTCACCGGTTGTATTGCCTTCTTATTTAACCAAACTTTTAGAAGTTTTGGAATTGAAATTAAATGATTAAAGATCATCCTCAAGGTCTTCTAATATATTCTTAGTTTCATTGGTATCAGTTTCATCAAACTTGATATGAACATATTCTTCCATAGTCTTGGTTTTCTAGTTAAACACTCTATAGCATTTTCTTGAAGATGAATACCCAAGGAAAAATCCTTTATCTATCTTGGAAGAAAATTTTTCTAAATTATCCTTTATATTAAGAATAAATACTTTAAAACCAAAAACTATAAAGTAATTAACCATTGGTTTTCTATTATTCCATAACTCATAAGGTTTTTTCTTCAAGAGAGGTCAAATAAAAACTCTTTTAATAGTATAATAGGTTGTATTAATAGCTTTAGCCCAAAATTAAATAGGTAGGTTATACACATTTAACATGGTTTGGGCTATCTCTTGAAGAGTTCTATTTCTTATTTCCACCACACTATTTTTGTATGGTGTCCTATGAGAAAAAAAGTTGTGATTATATCTATTTTGAGAACAAAATGACTCAAAGTCTTGATTTTTAAATTATTTACCATGATCACTCCTTAAGGTATTAATACTTAGTCTACTAAAGTATTCTAAATATTTATAATACTTAATAAAGTAATAACAAGCTTAAATTTTGTGAGATAGAAAGAATAACCAAGTTTATCTAGAGAATTCATCTATAAGGACATAGAAATAGTGTTTTCCATTTAGACTAGAGACTCTAGAAGGTCCAAAGAGGTCCATATGAATTAACTCTAGAGGATTAGAGGTTGAAACTTCTTTCTTATATTTAAAATAAATCTTATTAATTTTCCCCTTTTGGCATGGATTACAAACTCTATCATTTGAGAATTCAAGATTTGGTAGATCTATAACTAACCCTTTCCTAGTTATCTTTTTTAAGTGAGTGAATATTTTAATGGCCTATTCTCCTATGTCAAACCCAAGATTATTTATGAAAGGAACTTAATAAAGAAATATTTTTAGAAGATAAAGAATTTAAATCAATAGAATAAATATTATCATTTCTCAAAGTAGTAAAAAATAAATTATTTTTATCATTAATAACATGACATGAATTGTATTCAAATTTCACATAAAATACATCATCGCACAATTGGGATATGATAATTAGATTATATTTTAAACCATATACATAAAAAAACTTTGGAAATTAATACTGAATTAGAATTACCAATTTGACCAAGGAAGATGATTTTCCCTTTTTCATTGTCATTGAAGGTGACTTGTCCACCATTAACATTGATCAAATTGTTGAAGTTTGAATACTCATCAATCATGTGTCTAGAACATCCACAATCTAGATACCATAGGATTTTTTTGGAAATTTTCAAAAAGGTTTCCTACAACATACATTTTATTCCAAAAAAAAATTTAGTACCCAAATTCTCTTGGGTCCAATGATGTTAGCAATAAGAGATTTAGGCATCCATATTTTCCTAATAGGTTTCTTATAAACATATTGAAGACTTATAGATATAAAAAACTTTCTTAGGTCTAGTTGAGTGAATATTTTCATTATATGAACTTTCAGCACTGAAACTTGATGTAAATCAACTTTTTGTATTTTTTTCTTTGTCCTGACTGGTAACCTACACCATTTTTATACTTGGGACCAACTTTTTTTCTCAGTATTTGAGTTAATTTTTTCTTACCATTGGTAAATTTTTATATTCCTTTCTTTAACTATTAGTTTGAATATTTTAATTCATTTTTTTATTTAAACATTTGATCATTTTTCTCTTTTTCGATAGTAATCTTATTTTTAACATTTACTATTAAAGCATATTATTTTTTGATGGAATTATATTTATCATTCAGTTCATGAAAAGAGTCTTCCAGCATGTTACAGTAATCATACAAATTTTTTCTATTTATGCTTTTGTTATTATCATTATTTTCTTCATTCTAATAAATGTATGAATCATTAGTAGGAGACATAGGAAGGGAATTTTGTACCTAATATATGCTTTCTATAAAGAACATATTGGCTATGTCATAATTATCATATTGATTAGTGTCTGAGTCACTTGAACTATCTTCAAAGGAACTCCATGTTTCTTTCATGGCCATTTTGTATCTCCTATTTTTATCCTCATACTTATTTTTATATTTTAATTTTGGATAGTCAGCTTTAATGTGGCCTTTCCTCTTGCATTCATAATAAGTAACTTCATTTTTAGTGTCATCCTTTTTCCAATCCTTTTACACTTTTCTTTGTTATCATAATTTCCTCTAAAATTTAACTTATTGAAGAACTTATTATATCCTATAGAATTTCTTAAATCGTCTGTCCATGTGTGCCATTTATTCATCACTTTCATCAGGAGATCCTTTTTCACTGGAATCTTTTGCTTGTATTTTTTTATTTTTTTATAAAGGTATAATATTTGAATGATATTGATTTTATATTTAGATCATATTCATCAATATCTATGTTGAATTTATGTTCTTCTTCATACAACATCATCTTTCCTATCAGTTCCTTGACAGGTAGTTTACTTACATCACATGATTCTCTAATTGGCACAAATATTTCACTCCATCTATCTGGTAATCATCTAAGCAGACTCATCACTTGATCTTTTTTTTTCACTTTCTTTCCAAGTGAGTTAATAGTATTCACTATTTCATTGAACTTGAGATATGTATTAGAAATAGGTTCATCATATTTTATTTTAAAAGTATCATACTTGATTTTATATGTATTCAGTCTCATTTACTTGACATTTGATGTTCATTCATGTGAGATGGATAAGGTATCCTATATATCAAAAGTAGATTTAAAATTAGATATTCTATTGAATTCATCATCACTCAAATCACAAAACAAAGCATTCATAGCTTTACAATTATTATTGTAAGCAGTTTTTTTATAATTACTCCAATCACTATTAGAATTTTGTGGTATTTCATATTGATCTTCTATTACAATCCATATGTCAAAACCTATACTTTACAAATTAATTATAATTTTTATTTTTCATTGAACATAGTTGTCTCCATTAAAATATGGAGGTATGTTGGTAGCATATCATTCTTTTCTATTATCCATAAAGAACTAAAATTTATAAATGATAGAAATTGAGATCTTTATAATAAAAATAAAATCACAGTTAAAAGTGGTAAATTTAAACAATCCCTCTAATACCAAATATTGGTCGGAGTGAGTAACTCAAGAGGGGTTAATTGAGTTCCCAATCAATTTTTTTTAAATATATAGACTAATATAATGACCCATGAATAAAATAAACTATCAAATTAATCAAAATAGTAGATTGATATAATATCTATCATTTTAAAATATTTCTTAAAGAGTGATTACGTCTCAATTAAATTTTTGTTTATAAATACCTTAACTTTTGAGATCAATTTACTTAGATAAAAACATATATAAACATTAGTTAAGAGTAATTATCAAAGGAATTTTTTTTAATGAAACGTTATCTTGAATATGATAGAAAATAAAAACAAATAACATAATGACATAGTAGAATAATCAAGAGGTTCAGTCTCAAGGTGAGACCTAATCCCCTCTACTTGGAAATCACCTATTTCCAAGAAGATTATAAATATAATCAAAAAAAATCTACAACCAAGATTAGGTATACAGTAAACAGCAACAAGCTATCTAGACTAAAAAGACTCTTTCACAGTTATATGTGGGATGAAAGGAAAACACTGGTCACACAAGGACCTCTTCCACAAACACAGTGGGAAACAGAAGAATAAATAACATAATAACAAGTATTCTACAAGAATATATAGGATATAGTGTGTGTTTAATAATAGTAAAACAACACACTGCTCAAAAATTAAAATAGAAATAACAAATAATAATAGAAAAATATTAGTCTAATGTGTTCTGTATGTTCATAATCCGCAGATCAATAGCAGTGAGGAGTATGTGCTTTGTTTCTAAAAAATTTGAAGCAGAACATAGGATCTTAGATCTCTTCAGGTATGTTTTATTTGATCTCTATCTATTGTCTCAATCAATCTTGATAATGGGTTCAGTGCTTCTAAGACATTGATCTTCATAGAAAGCGAATCAAAAAGTTCAAGATAATTCAAAAATTCTATTTCACAATTTTCTTGGTCATCTGTAATCATTATATATGTGTATCATCATGTTGTTTCGAGAGAGGGATCCTTCACGAATATATATCAGTTCCTGTTGAAGGAGATCTGCATTCCTCATATTAGATTTTACTAAGTCTTTAGAACTTTTTAAAACTATTTAGTAATAGATCTATCCATTGATCCATTCATGCTGAAGTCCTCAGATTACTATGGTAACAAGAAGCTAGCAGTGACTTGTCTTTGGTGGTGAATCTACTGATGGTAACTCCTTTGATGGTAGTAGTGACTTGCCTCTGGCAGTATCTCATCCTGTCGATAATGGTGACTCACCTCTGGCAGTAGTGGTAACTTGATTCTAGAGGTAGCTCATCCTGGCGGTAACGGTGACTCGTAGCCAAATGGTGTCTTTCTATAACACTTAGTATAAATATCATAGAAGTAAAACATTCATATAAAATTTTATCATAAAACATGTGAAACATTATTAATAAATGAATCATGTTTTGTGATCATTAAAATAAGATAGTTTCAAACATACTCCTTTCAAGGAGGTTCCAAATCTTTTCAATTGGTTGGTTGATCCTTTAGATCATTTTTATTCGACCTTTTATTTCACCCCTTCCCTTTGTTTGTCTGTAAAAACATTCATCGATTTCGAACTTTTTCATTAATTGTTAATTTTTTTGCATGAAAAATAAATTATAAATTCATACCTCCTTTTTGACATGTTTTTTACAAGATCATACAACCATGATATGAATTTTCTAATAGCTCTCTTGAATATATAAATATCTACATCATCAAGTGGAATAGGTATCATGATGCTTTACTCTTGAGCAACATTAATCAACACTCTCACATAACCTATTGGAAGTTTTTTTGTGTGTAGAATATCTCCTTGGATATTGTACATGGTAGCCCTCACAACAAGAAGATTGGTGGGTGTTGATAGATATAAATCACAATCATTTTCAACCTATAGAATATTTTTATAGGAAAGGTATAATTGTATTACTAATTTAAATTTCACATAAACAATTATGATAATATTTATTAACTTTTCTAAGAAATCTATTTGATGGGAATGTTTCACCTCAAATATAGTGGGGGGGGGGATCTTCACACAGTGTTTGTTCTTGTGTTGATTCTTCTCTTTGATTCTTTCCCCTAAAATTTTATAACTCTAACTGCAAATTATTTTTTTAATAAAGAGAAGCTAATTATGCCTGCAACTCTTCTGTTTTCTTATCTTTGTCCCCTGTTCATTTATCTTCTCAATTTTTTTGGGGTGATGCCCCAAAACCCACACCTCTAACGCCGCCATACAATTCTGACCACTTTAAGGACATTGATAGTAATTTTTTATCAGGTACAGCTGATGATGATTCTTGTGTCTAATTTAGATAAAAATATATAGGAAAATAAATAATAAATAATATGTAATATCGATTTAAAGAAAAACAAATTTTTATTATGTCATACTTACACATACTTCCCACTCTTTTTGTGTGTTTTCATATATTAGTATCCCTTATTTATTTACACATGTCTCCTTTTATAGAATATAACTTGGGATATAAGCGGATTTGGATTTCGATTCATCAATTTGAATCTAAATATAGGAACATAATTATGTTTTTGTTTCATGTCTCATAAAATTATTATTGTAGATTTAAAATATGTACTATTTTTTCAAGTGAAGTGTGCCCCATACTTGATTTACGTAAGGGTACATTGATTTTGCTACTTGTTGCCTATTTTTAGCACTCATTTTATATTTCATAAATTAAAAATTCTTAATCAATGTGATTAATACATGTATTATCAAACAATGTATTACTAGTCACAATATACCTGAAAATATGTATCCTCATGACGTCCAATAAATGTATCTCATGCTTCTTGGTCTATCAAGCGTGCATACATCTATGGTGGGTTCTGGTTTATATCCTTTTATGAATCATTGATATGAAACATTGTAAGAATGATGTTAAAGCCTCTGTATTCCCTTCCAGTAAACATTAATAAAAATACCATTCGAGATTCATCAACTATAAATTCAGTCTACAAGGGATAATGAAGAGTAATTCAATATTTTATTATTTTGTTTTTTAGTAAAATAAACAAAGTATATCATAATTCTACACTAATCTCTTCTCAAATTAGTATCTTAAGTATGAGAACAACATTATTCCATGAATCTATATTAATCAACATGTGATACTGAGTGGTGATCCCAATGTAACTACTGAATATGGCCTTATTGGGTTAATAGTATGGCTGCATATATGTCATCCAACCTTGAATTTTATGTTTTTGCTTCTCTCATTAATAATATTTTCTAACACTGTCACACTACAATGCTCTTATTTTTTCTGGGAGACCAAGTTTTTACCATCTACCATTTCCTCAGCTTCAACATCATCAATATATTGGTCATATGGATTGGTACCATCAACATGTGTATAAGGTTGTTCTTCCTTTTCATTAGGATAACTATAGGGTTTATAAACCTATTGTTCCTCAGGATTGGGATCATCGGAATGTGCAGAAGTCATTATCTATGGAATTGTTTGAAATTTTAATTTAGATTACATAAATGTATTAGTGAACGGATAATAATATGAGGTAATGAAATGTATATTATAAAAAAAATATATAACCTGATTATTGAACTCTCTTTTTTGTAAAGTTTGATGTGATTTTATCCCTCTTTCAAGTATCCATATACCTTTATTATGATATCCTCTCATATAAAATATCCCATATACATTGAGACCATGGAAAAATGATTGTGGAATCCCAATAAAAGGTTCCTCCTTAGTTGAATTTTCATATAACCCTTCAGTTATTTTGGTCAATAATAGAAAAATTGACCACTTTCAGTTTAAGGGATCTATAACATAAAAAACTATAATTTTTTTTATTCCATTATAAATGGTTTCTCTTTGTACCCTTACTTACTGAAATCCACTTTCATGAATCCCAATTCATATATTTTAACATCACACTTGTTTTCAACCCACTTGAATTGAAAAATCAGGACTTGGAATGTTGTATAATCCAACTCTCATGTTTTTTTTATGATGTTAAAGTATGACATATACATATAAATTGGATTTATATCCTTGGTACCAAATACATGCATCAATTTAGCCACAAGTTTAACTCCACTATTTTTCATGATACTACATTCATCATGTTAATTTTTATAGAACGTATAACCATTAATTACACAACCATTATAAAATAATACATGCACACTTGGTCCTATGGCTACCCATCGAAGTCATTATGAAATTGAATCCTAATTTTTAGATAACTCCTTAAAAATATGGTCTTGAAACCATTGTATAAACTATTGATTATGTGTATTTGATATCCATATTTCAACCCTTGATGGATTTAAATGCCTAATAATTTCTTTGTGGGTTTCAACATAAGGGAAAACCTCTAAATTATAATAAAAAACATAAAGGTGGGACTTCTCTTGATCTATAATAGTAATTGTGAAAACATCTATTCTAGAAATTACTTCACCAATAAGCTACCCAGTGTGATAAGATTTTGATAGATCAATGCTTTCCACATCAGACAGGCATTCGGTATAGAATTCAACGTCTTTCTCAAGAACATATTTCTCTACAATGAAACCTTCTAGCTAACTTTGATTTTTGATATACCCTTTCAAAATAATCATATAATGTTCAATGGGGTGCATAAATCTATAATGTATAGGGCCAAATAGTTGAATCTATCTTACCAAGTGAACCATCATATCAAATAATGTCGGCATGAAAAACATTTCCAATTCACATAATATGACAAAAATAACTTTTTCCATAGTTTGAAATTTCATCGGGGTTATAACTTTGTTGCATACAACTTTTTAAAAGAAAACGAGATTGGTTAATATATGAAGTATATTCTTGGAAAAAATCAATGTAAAGATACAATCATATGATCTTGAATCAAAACATGAAATTCATGTGATTTTAGACCCCTTAACTTTAAATTATTCATTGACATGATGTTATTGATATTTTATGAATACCCCTCCAGAACCTTTACATCATTCAAGAAGTTCAAAAAGTGATATATCTCTTTCCTAGAAAGTGTACAAGCAGCTAGAGGAAGAAAAGTCTATTTTCACTTTTCATTGGTGCCAAATCTTCTAGTATTCCCATATTAGTCATGTCTAACCAAGCCTTAATTCCATCTTTTATTTTTCTGAGTTCATTTAGTAACGTTCCAATGATACTATCACATAAATTTTTTCCAATATGTATAATATCCATAAAATTCATGACATACAAACAATTACAATATAATAATTCAAAAAAAATAATTTCTTTTTACAACCATTTTTTATAAGGTTTTTCAAAAAAGGTGTACCAAAATCAGTGTCCATATCTTTTACTTTATCAAATAGTTGATAACTTGTTAGTGGAGATTGTATTTTACATTCTTATGAAATCTCATCAAATTATTTCATCCAATATTGGTACTTATGTTGTGTGGGGTATAAATATATGATATCTTAGAAACATAGTCTTCGATGAATGTTTCAAACTAATTGACTATGTTCCTTATTCATAAATGGAACACCATTGGGTTCCTTTAATGCTATATCCTGACAAATTTCTATAATTAGGAAAGTCATTTATCATCTCATACAATATGGATCTTGACGTAAAATATTCATTTCTGTAAGTATCATACAACATAACACCTAAATCCTATAATAATTTCAAATATTTGATCAATAGAGCCTAATAAACATAAATATCATTACCCAATTATTTTGGTCCTGATATAAGCATAGATAACATAATGTATTTTTGTTTCATGCATAACCAAGGTGGAAAGTTATAATTTATCAACATAACTGGCCATGTACTGTGAGTGGTTATTTGAAAACCAAAAATATTCAATCTGTAACACCCTATTACCTTTCGATCAGGTGTGTTTTGACCCTTGATTTATTTTTATTTTTTTGTTAGTTGATTAAGGATGAGAAGGAATTGGGAGGATACTTATAATGGTAAATTAATGGATTTGTTGGGATTTTCATCATAAAACCTATAGTTTTTTGTAGTCTTCTAGGGATTTACACACCATGTAATGTTGTTACACAACATATAATCATTTCCTGAAATATGTCATGAAATGGGTACACGATGTGAAAGGTTACACACCATTTATAGTTTACATGCCACGTAAATATTAAAAATTGTTTTTCTAATAAAAGGTGACTGGTTTTTCAGTGTATCTGGGACTCAAAAATTACAAGATGTGTAATTGGGTTATATGACATATAAAATCTTGAGTGTCAATATTAAGCAAGAGTATCTGCTAAAATTATTATTTACCTCCTTCAGGTCTCTATTATCTCAACCTAGAGGCTCCCCCTAGGTGATTTTGGATCCCTCCATCCCATATGGATTGTTCTTTATAATTATTGATCATTGTTACGGTTACAGTGTATCACTCTAAGTAAGTGGTCTTCCCATCTCTTTCGTATCTATCTCTTTTCCTCTTGGAGTTTAACAGTTCATATTGGTATTGATGGATCTAAACTCTATGTTGTTGAATCTTGATTCTAGGTTGATTCCCTAGATCTTATGCACCTTAATTTTTTATTGGTGAGTCTCGTTGTGGTCATTTTGATTCTGGGAAAAAGGTAGGTGGTTCTGTTTAAGATTGGACAATTTATTAAACCATGAATTTCTTGGGTTTGAAATTTCTTTCAATTGATTTATGAAAATCTAAATTGATTTGAATTGGAAATTGGATTTGACATAGTATGGAATTTTGGGAAAAACCCCCCAATTTTGATGGAATTAGAATTTAGGATGTAATTTGAAATTGATAGAATTTGATAATTGATTTGATAATTGATTTAGAAAATGGATTAAATTGATTTGATAAAAACCTATGATTGGTTTTCAATTGAAAAGGCGTGAAATAATGAAAAACCTATGTTTTGGTTTTGAATGTAAATTGTTGAAATGAAACGATTTAACCCTTTTCTATTAAGTGATTAATCACATGTGATGTTGGGTAGTTAGTGGTTTATTTTGGACAATCACGCTAGGATGGTAATTCCTTAGCAATATATTGACATTTTACAAATCTAAAAAAACCTATTTTGGTATATCTTATTCCCAATGGGATGTTTTTGGGTCCTATTCAGTGTGATACTAAGGGATGTGTGTGCACATACTTTCCATGATCACTGATATGAGATGTTTGAGGATCAAATAACTTGTAACTATCGTACCTCATGTCAAAGGACCATATTGCTTATTGTGACTATTTTGATTATATATTTCATTGATTGTGAAACTGCTTTACTCATACCTAATGATTTATATAAAACGTTTTATATAAAGTATTTATTTAATCTATGTTTGAAATGTTTTCCATTATTTGAAATGAAAATCATGTTTTGTTATAAATATGAAATTGTACTTCCATTCTTTTTTTGATTAAAATTGAAATCATAATTTGGTTTATTATTGTGTAATATTATTATGGAACACTTGTTGAGACCCTAATGAGATTTTTATCTCACACCCTACACTTTCCTTTGGGAGTTTATATATTTTCTCCTACCTGGTCCAAGTAATGGGAAGGCACCTCTTGGAGGATGTGTATTCTCCTAATCCCTTAGGGATTTGAGTGATGTTTTCTTTTGGATGTGGAGTTAGTCTTGTTAGGCTTTATTGTACTTGATGATGCACTATTTGGGTTTTTTGATATACCTGTTTGGTTTTTGGTACTATCTACATTTGGATTTTTTAGCATACTGATATGTATCTATTTCTTTTTTGTGTTTGAGGAAAATTGGTTCTTAATTTTATATTATATGATTCCAGATGCTAATCTCTAGCCTATAGGGATCAATAATGACCTTTGGGATATGTCAGGATCGGCTTGGTTATTAGAATACCAGGGTATCCAAGATGGTTCATGACACACTCTATCTGTAGAAAGAAATAGATGAAGGTTTCTCGACACATTTCCAAATTCAGGATACTCGGGATCAATTCTCTTCCTCTGAGGAGATTCTTTCAAGTGATAAAGTTTCCCATATTTATTTCTTACATCTGCATGCCACATCAATTTCCTTTCACTATTCTCACTTCCATATAGGGGCCTAAACCCTAGAATAGTTAGAAAGTACCATAAAACATTCATATGACCAGATTCATCTTTATTGTATTGATAATAACCACACTTTGGGAATTCTTTAAGTGATTTATGGTCCTTATGAAATAGTATACAATCATTTGGATAAGCATGTATTATTTCATAGATCATACCCATTGAACATAGAATTTGTTTAGCATCATATGTTCATCTAGGAAGATCATTATCTTATGGGAGTATATCATTCAAGAGAGTGATTAGTTCATTAAAACTAGTATCACTCCATCCATTTCCATTTTTAAATTATACAACTTCAGTATGGCTGACAATGTTGTATATTTAGTGCAACCATCAGAAAATGGAATCTTTGCACAACTACTAAACTTCTCAAACAATTTTGGACAAATATGAGGTTCATATTCAACTATCATTATCATTTCCTAGATACAATATTTATAATCATTCACACCTATAATCACATCCTCGATACCGTCTTCTTAATTGTACATGATTGTAATCATATCAGATGATCCATAAAAAGTAGTGTTATCCCAATCACTAGCTACAATCACTTTTTTCCAATATTAAGTCCACCATTTATAAATTTGATATATTCCATGATAGATCAAGTTTTCTTCCAACTCCTCTAGAATAATTAGTCTTGAATAACAATAGTGTAAACATGGCAAAGGATTTGAGAAGGGTCATATGCATGATCTTTTGAAAACTTGATGAGCTCTTTCACCCCATCTTCATACTCTTTTATCATACGTTTTTTATCCATCCATTTTTTATTCATATCCATCCTATTTTATTATGTAATATTAATATTCGACAAAATAAATAAAGCATAAAAACCATTTTATAGAAAAAATTCATCTTATGATTGAAATATTAGTGTAAGGTAAGATTATTAATGGTTATGATTTTAAAGACATAAATTCGTTTATTGATGGTTATTATTTTACTAACATGGGTTATCATTAATATTTTATATATTATATAAACTCAATATACCATCTCTTGAACTAATTATATTCCCAAGAGAGACCCCCCCTATCATAATCAAACATAGACGTGATCAACATGTGGCCTTTATTACAAAGGTTCAAAACTTGATATTTATATCAATGCTTGGTAACTATTTTTATAAAATAAAAATCATCTTTTTTAAATTATATGTTTACATCAATTAATAAAGTATTTTCATTATGTAAAGAACAAAATTTTTCAATTAATTAGTTAAAAATGATAATGTTCATAATGAGGGAAACTAACAATTCTTGGCATTTAACATTGAAATTTTTATTATTCAAACAAAAAAATTAATTAAAACAAGGCATTATAAAAATTCATCAATGTGATAAAAACATAAATTTACCATAACAATATACTAAATAAACACATCCCAAACAACCTATAATGAACCACCGTACAAGACCAAGATGGGATATAGAACGTGGGATCATGAAATATCATTTAATGTTTAATAAACATCTATTTACATGTTATTTCTAAAAAAATAGTTAAATAATGATTTTATAACATGTATATTTTAAATAAATTTACTCCACAATTAATCTCTTATTTGATAAGATCCAATCATGTTTTCCTCTCAATGGATAGTTTCTTAATTGTGTCATAACCACATGAAACAGTCTCATTTTTCTTCCTTAAATTATAACACTTCCTATGGTCTTATTTCACTTACACAAATGATTTCTATAATTTTTATTATTTTAATTATATCTATAATCATCATTAGAGGGATTATCTTTAAGGTGGATCATGATGATCCATTCAATAATTCTTTTGATTTCATATGCTATTTCATTTAAATTTCTATCATACTTGTAGGTTCACTATTTGTGACTGTATTTCCATTCCCCTATAATGATAGACATGCAATTTCATTATGAGTTTTTCCATGATAAGGTTGTCATATTTTACTAGTAAGGTATAGTGAAGTTTGATTTATTTTTAAAACAAGCTATTAATATAGTATTTTTTAATATATATATATATATATATATATATTAAAACCTAGGATGTTACAATATTAATTGTTCCATGCAGAAAATAAAAGGAACTACCTCTATCTAATATAGATATATGGAACTAGGGTCCATTACCACCTCGTAAGATCATCGTCAAAAGTTACTCTATCAGTTTAACTCTTTCTTATATAGTAAGAGCATCAAAAAACTCTCCAAGTAAAAAAGTAGGATATTGAATGTATCACTCATTTCATTTCTCAGTAGAAGGGTATATCATATTCTGTTTACACTTAACTTCCACAATAGTAGTTGTTTTAAATGTTCATAAATAACTTCTAGGATGAACTAATCATTCATTTCATATTTTCCTATACTTGTTTTGTTTTTTCTTTAATAAAAGGGATTTACCCTAGATCGTTTTCATATGTATTTCATAGGGAAAAACTTAGGTCATTTTTTGGGAGATAATATGAATTATACACCCCATAATGGGTTTAAATAAAAAATTAAACGAAATGAAAGAAGGAATTATATATGGTGGGTGTATTGAGTGATTTCACTACAAAATGA
The DNA here is from genome assembly GCA_963277665.1 of Viscum album. Taxonomy (NCBI): domain Eukaryota; kingdom Viridiplantae; phylum Streptophyta; class Magnoliopsida; order Santalales; family Viscaceae; genus Viscum; species Viscum album. The sequence continues at coordinate 738,552,629 of OY728141.1, forward strand.
GGAAAGTAATAACATAGCTTTTTAAGAAAAACAACAATATGAAAAATTGGAGATCCCATGGGATGATGTTTATTGATGAGTTTTATTTTTTTATAAATAAATTAATGAAAAATAAATTAATATGTAAAATAAAAATGACTAAAGTTGATGAAAATGAAGCATAATTACTACTTATGGGTGCTCAAAAAGTATAATCTCTGAATTTATGGGGATATTGAAGGGCCCATGGGATGATGATTATGATAGAGACGTATTTTTTGTCAATGAATTAATGAAAATTCAATAAAATTTTAATATAATATTGAGTAATGTTGAAGATATAGGAGTATAAGAACTACATATGGGTGTTATGAGAGTATAATAACTGGAATTACATACTTTGGAAAGAAAATAATCATTGGAAGTAGGAACACTAATAATTGAAGAAAATTAAATAAATATATTAAAGAATCCATTATAATAATACCAAAAGTAATTTTTATAATGTTTGTTGGAAGAAAAACTTCGTTTACATTGGAAAGAAAACATTATAATTCCATAGGAAGTAAGATATTGCTATCATTGAAAGAACATTTATGAGTATCATGAAGAACATATGAGGATAGAATATTCAATAATTTGGAAGAACATATTTTCATTCTAGAAGATAGATTACCAGAATGAGAAAATTTAATTCTATAAAATGAGAAAAATTTGTTCACTAGAAGGAGAAAGTTAAAATAAATGTAATAGACTGACTGAAAATTAAATTTTTATTATTCAAACATTTTGAGGAAAAAGTGAAAAAACCATATAGGACTTCACGACTTAAAACAACAGATCACCATGGAACAAAATTATAGGTCAAACAACACCACACCATCACAGAAGATCTCCAACCCAGCATCAAAGGCAATAAAATCAGCTTCCTCCTACTCCTTGCTGCCGGAAAACTATCTCGTGCATAAATGCACAGACCTGGAACTGATGGAAAGACATACCCTCTCAAACATCCAAATCTGTAGCGAAGACTAGGAGAAACCTTCTACTCTACACCCCATCTGGAGCAACCCCTTGTGAGACAGATGCAATGACCCAAAATCCTCGAACCAGCAGAGACCCAAAGATTCACAATACCAAAATTTCATTCCACCAATTCAACACATTCAATGAGTCGCTTCATCATTTCCAAGCATTCAACACAAAAGTCAAAAAAAACCAAATTCAGACCTACAAGAAGATGATTTTCATACCCCCAAATACATTCACGGCTCCTCATTGCTAGATACCTAGACCACCTCAACAAATTCAAGTCCTTCTTTCCTCTTACTTACCAGCAGGCCAACCAAAAACTAAGAAGGTCAAGACCCGAACCATTCAAAAACAACCACGAGCAGAAAATCTAGAAACAACGGCCAAGAAAAATTCTAGAATCAATCGTGAGCAAAAAAATCATAGTAGAACCAGATCCAAAACACAGAGCATCCCAACCAAATCCTTGCCCCACAAACGGAATAAACCAACAAAATGCAGAAACACCAACAAAGCAGACAAATCCTAAAATCAAACGAAGGTAGAAATTAAGAACCAAGAAGTAATTACCAGATCTTCAGCAACCCGAGCACTAGAGAACGCCAAAAAAACCCCATCTCAAACCAGATACCATGTCCCATCACCGCCATCCAAAATAAATGTAATAGAAGAACACATTGAAATAGATGAATCATGTGTTGATGGGTGATAAAAGAATAATATATTTCATTGATTTAGAACCTAAATAAGATTGCATACTACCTAAATAAATATCATTATGATTCAAATATAGAGTTTATCGAAAGAATATAAATTACATGTGCAGTCATAAGAAGCTCATGCATCTATGACATGCGTCAAAAGGATTTAATAGAGGTTATATTTAATTCAAAACTATGGGAATGGGAATAAGATGAAATAGTATCGGAAGCATGTGTCATCCAAGAGAGGATATATTCATATGAATGGAAATCACTGAAAGGAGGAGATACAATACAGATGAGTTAACCATGAATTGAAAATATGTGAACTAAAAATAGTAGAGTTTTTTCGATATTCATGTAGGTTTTTTTAAGAATAGGTAACAATAGTAGAGGGATAACTGAATGATGGATTCAATAGGGAGCCATGTCTATAGAAAAAACCCAATGATTATCGAAAGCCACCTCCATTATACACCAAACCACCATGAACTCAGTCAAGAAGGGCCAAAACAAGGTAGAGGAGTGAGGGGGTAAAGACCTAGATAGAATAAGATTTTGATTAAAGAGGAGAATAAATAATCACACACCTTATATATTGAGAGGATCGATTCATCGAGAAGCTTGATGATGAATGGTGGTGAGGGTTCGATTCTGTGAAAGCTTGAACAATGCAAGGAGGAGGAATATGTTAGGGTTCTATTTAAAAGATCGGGTAAGGATTTTATTAGAATTTTCAAAAAAGCACTGATAAATAGTAGTTTTATTAGTGCTAAAATAGTAAGCGCTGATAAAATGTGTATTTATCAGCGCTGATAAAATGTGTCTTTATCATTGCTAGAATTTTAGCACTGATAAAGATATGTTTTATCAGTGCCTTTTTAGCACACATAAAGACCTAGTTTTAATAATATAATAAATATAATTAAAAAAATTAAATTTATATAATTATAAATAAATATTTAATGAATTAAAAATATATATTTATAAATATAATTAAAAATAAATATATTTATTATTTAAATATATTTATTATAATTTTATAATTATTTAAATATATATATTTATTTATAATTATAATTGTAAATAAACATATTTAAAAATATTTATATATAATTATAAATATATTTATATAATTTTATCGGTAATGTTTAGTTACCAAGATTACTCAGTGCTAAAATTTATTAATAAAAAAAATGCAAAGACAGGAACCAGCCAGTATAGGACACAAAAGGCGCCACCAAACCAAGAAAGTGGAAAAATAGAGCCACCCAAAATCACAACATTAAGGCCCAAATATCCAAACCTCATAGATCGTATACCCATATTTTGTAAGGATTGAAAGCCCACATCATAAAGGCCCAAAGGCCCAAAAACACAAACACCATCTAATGAAACCATGATTCTATACAACTATGAAAACCTTTCGCACCTAGCCGCAATAATGAGGTTGGATGATAAAAATCCACTAGAGGTCATCATCTTGGAAAATCACAACATTCACCCAAGGACATAATTATTCTTAAACATCATTGCTCATGCAATTTTGGTTGTCCTCAATTCCCATCACCGGATATGTAATTTAGAATTTCATCAATGGAAAGATACTCACAGTCGGCATCTCATACCATTGACAGCCCATGGTACTCAAGGATGTCGCACCCAACGGTGTCCTATACCACTGTCGGTTTCCCCAAATCCACCACCATCGATCATCCCCCTAGAAGAAAATGACCAAAACAAATTATCATAAAGGCCCAAAAACCCATAGAGGCTCAAAGACCTTCAGAGAAGTAATGGGAAGGCCCTCTTCATCCCTAAACCCCTTCAAATCCTCTAAAACATTACATGTATCTGCACTACCTTTAAATAAAGAGGTCCTTTTATTTCTCACCCTATATTTTTCAAGTCCATAAAGAAAAAGTTGATCAAGTTCCACACTATTAATGGAATCAAGCATGTAAAAGAGGTTACATTTACCTTTAAAGGGATCGTTATTGATTAAGTTTTCCACTAACTCTCTAGGACCAGAAAACTCCTCATTATCAACTCCCTTATCCACTAGTAAATGTTGATCATCAATAATATATGTTGAAGTGTTCCAAATAGGCATAATTTCCTATTCAGTCTGCATACCTGCCTCTATGTAAGCATTAATAGGAATTGATTGACTTGGGCTCAGATCACTTTCCATATCCTGAATTGTAGTGTAACCCACCTTGTACTGATTCCAAGGATCAACATCAAGATTAGGGGCATCCCCCTAACATTCACAGTAGAATAAATCAATAGAACATGATAGATTTTATACACATTATTCCCCTTTCTATTACCAAAATTCATAAAATCATTTGTGATAACATCAGTGGAGTCCATATCATCCTCAAAATTAGATGATACACTCACCTAATGTGAGGCATGGGAATTAATAGCATCATTATTCATTATTTTCTCAGAACCACTCAAAAAAATAATGAAGGCTATTATCATGTACATCAACATGAACATCTTTATGAGATAAATAATTGACCTAGGAAGGAGTCGAGATAAACCTAGTATCTGCTTTCAGAATGGTGTAAACTACCACATCATTAAACAAAACTGAGGCTTAAACTGGAAGATCTCCACTCTCCCTCATGGACCAATAAGGCTTGGTAAACTTTTTAGGATGAAAATAAGAAGCATAAACCTCCCTACCTTGAACATGTGCAACATACTTCCCAGCAAGAGGTATTGTGTGCCTGTCAACTATAAATTTTTTCCTATCAGTAGTGGGAAACTTGAACTTGAAGTTGTCAACACGATGCCTATATTTCCTACAATTCAAGCATCTCAAATCTCTGCAGCAGTTATCTTTAACATGTCAAATACACAAGTAGTTGAAACAAAAATCAAGGAATGTTCGTACTCTATATCAAGCTCAAATTTAAAATCACCAGAAACCAAGTACACCATTTCAAAAAGACCTGAAATAATATCGAATTCGACTAAAATTTAGGCATAATGCCCATACCTATCCATTTCATTCAACTTATCAAACTAGATTAGGGTTCCAATATCTAGGGAAACATCCCAAAGGATACTCGAATGCCAAAAAACCAATTAAGTCCTTTAACTCAAATCCAACATTGGGTGATGGTGTTCTCGACCTAAAATAGATCAAACCAAGGGTCCAAGTCCTAAAATATAAGGACCCCAGGTTTCAAATTGACAAATAAATTGCTCCATGCCTTCAGTTTCAGATCATGATAAGGTAAATTTATATGAAAATTTCCTAAACTGATCAACACCATGTTCCAACCATCAAAACACCATACCTAGAGCAACCATTTCTTCAAATCTTCAAGAATCCAGAAATCATTCCTTAATTATGAGGTAATCCATGAGATGATGGAGTCCTTACAAGCCTCAGTCCTCTCTTCGAAGAACTTTATATTTTCTTTGATAAATAAAATTTGACCATTCCTCAAGATTTGATTATGAGAAACTATTGAGACAATCTAAAGATATGGAAAAATCTATCTCCAGCAGCAATACCTACCCACAGTGCAATCACAACCTTCAGAGCATCACACTTTTCTATACCAGGTTATGAAGAGTGAGAAATATTCTTATGAATTTTTTGGAAATGCCTCGATTAAATAATTTGAATATTAAATGGAAAAATATCAAAACTCCCTTAGAGGATTATGAGGGTAAAATACTCCCTCAACATCTTAATAAAGAAATGGAAAAATGGTTTGACTTGCAGCTTGAAGCTACTTTCACCAAAATGGAGCTGGATATTTTTTTCCTATAAAGACTACCTCATAGTCTAGAAATTATTATAAAAAAATATTGAAGAAAACCATCGACCAAATCCAGAGATGTATTTTTGGGAGCTCTCTTAGAAATATAGGAGTTTCATCATTCCAAAGGACTCTTCTGACTCGTTGTTGAATGATGAGTTAGAACTACCTAAAAGTAAAAAATCATGGTGAAGAGGTCGACATCCAAAGGGTATAGGTAAACATCCTAGAAATATGGGTTCTAGAGGGAGTGGAGAGATTTTATTTCTTACATTCTCTACTTTGAGCATTTATGCTTTGATATTCCTAGTTTTCCCCCTCTTTTTCTTTTTTTTTTGTTCTTTTTTTCTAATAAACTTTGTGGGTGTGGTTGGTTTGCTAACTCACACTCAAACCTATTTGGTAAAAAAATTGCATATATTTATTAAATTATATATATTTATTAATATATAAGTATATATAATTATAAATATAATAAATATATTTATTATTTAAATATATTTACTATGATTTTATAATTATCTAAATATATAATTATTTGTTTATAATTCAAATTATAAATAAATATATTTATAAATATTTGTATATATTTATATAATTATATATATTTATGAAATTATATTTTTATAATGTGTTACAAGCCCACTGGGCCTTCGGGATATGTAATGGGTCTCCCTTTACACAGTTAAAAGAGGTCTTTTCTTTACTTTAATAATAAAATGAGGCTTCGACCCCAACCTTTTAAAAAAAATTATTTAAATATATTTATTATAATTTTATAATTATTTAAATATATATTTATTTATAATTTTATAAATGTTTTAAAAAACATTATATATATTTATAATTTTATAATTAACTATTTAAGTACATGTCATATATACACATGTACACATGTTATATATATATATATGTGTGTGTGTGTGTGTGTGTGTGTGTGTGTGTGTGTACATCCCACATACACATGCACATATATATACATACACAACATACATTTGTACACGTACAACATCTATACATAAACATATGAAAAACACACACACACACACAACATTATGCATACACATATATGACATAGACAATGATATAAATATATAAGTTAAAATATCACATATTAACAATGCATCATTTATATTTATATAATTGTTTGAATTATTAATATATATATATATATATCAATATTTCATATTTATATTAATTATATGCATTCATTTTTTAATTAATGAATATAAGTAAACATTAATTTTTGAATATAAATATGATAATTCTATATATATTAATACTATTTTTTATTAAAAGTTTTTATCAATGATAATAAAAGTGATGATAAAGGTTACCCTTTTATCAGCATTTTTTGTTTAGCACTGATAAAACCTAGTGCTGACTAAAGTTTTCTTCATGGTAGTGTATTCTTTTTAAGAATGCATATGGTCTACCTCCCAAGACCCAACATCCTATCTCCACATATAAATGAATCTATCCTTACAAAACACACACTCTAATATCATTTTGTAATTTCCTCAACCAAGTCTACCAGATCACCTAAAAGGTTTCATTAATTCCTTTAGGAAAAAAATATCAATTTATAAAAAAAACCCAAACTATCTAATATATAACAAGGCATAGTATGTAGTAAGTTTGATATCAAACCCAAAAGATGGTTTTAGAAAACTTAAGAGAATTAAGTGAATGAATGGTGATGAGGGGAATAAACTTAGAAATCAATCAAAGAATTATATACTAAGCAGTGTATTTTTGGGTTCATACTCTAGTGAAGTTATAAATGATAATAATTTATCCAAGATATCATAATAATAAGAACTAGGTGAACCCATGTTCTTGGTATCCAATCTCTATTCTAAAAATCACCCTTTTATTATAGTCAAATACTTTAGTATTTAATAGAATATATGTCCCAAAACCATATTTAAATTTAACAACTTTATCTCATACGATTATCATGTATAAAATAACGTAACAAGTTGTTCATTAATTATAAATACTTCCTCTCTCTAGAACACTGGTCATGAACATGAATAAGGGATAGATCAATGAAGGAAAATGAACACACGATCCAAATTGAATTAAAATAAAAAGATGAATTACACTAGATGAAATTCCCCTTAAATAAAATTTGGAACAAGAGAATTTACCCCCTCATGTTTTTAATGTGGAAGTTGAAAAATAAAAAGAGAACTTAAACACCATCAGCATAACAATTCCTCTTGAAGCTATGGCAGACTCTAGGTACAGGCTCCTTCGATTGATTGATGGATCCTCCTGTACAACACTACCCATTTATTTATAGTAATAAAACCCATTTGAATCTCCTTAAATCTCCCCCCACCACTTTAATATCTATTCAAACTTCAAAATGGCAATGAAATCCCTTGAAAGAAGATATATTTCTCCCAAAAGATAAATTTATAAAAAAATCCTATGGATATAAATATTCAAACTCAAAAAACATTCTATAGATACCACAACCACAGTATGGAAAGGGTAATTTTAATATTTATTCTCACAAGACCATGATGAAAATTCCCTCAAGTCATCCCTATGCTATCAAAATAGCATGAAACTTCTACTATGGTTGTTGAAAAATTTGAATATGGAGTGAATTTTTTTTATTTAATTAAATGGGGTTAGGGTTTTAATAATTAGGGAAATGGGGGTGCCAAGAATCATATGAACTTTCATTTGGGGTTTTATCCAAAAACACCATTTCATCTCATGTTTTTGGGCCATTTTACAAAATACCACTTGATGTGGTGTTTTTCTCCCCCCATCCTCCCCCCTCCCCCCTATAAAATAAATATAAAATTATATATTAATAATTATAAATAAGTATATATTATTCAAATTTATATAATTATAAATATATTTATATTTATATTTATTTATATATATATATATATTAAATTTAAAATTACTAGCTATTTATTAGTTCAGAAAGGTTCGGGTAATATTTTTAAAACCCAAACCTTTTTGGAACCCGATTACGGGGTTTCAAAACTCAAAACATATTTGGAAATATTTATTTGTCAATATATTTAGAAAACTATATTTTTAAATCAATATTTATAAATAAATATTTACAATTTTTTAAATATATTTATAAATATATTTTAAATTTATATATAAATATATTTTAATAATTATATAATTATAAATGTATTTATATTAATATAATTTTATAATTATAAATATATATATATATATATATATTATTTATATACATATAAATTAATTAATATTTATAAATATATTTTTAATTATATTTTTAATGCATAATTTCAATTATTTAAACGTAATTATAATTATATAATTATAAATCTATATTTATAAATCTATATTTATATAGTTATAAATATTTATTTATAAATAAATTTAAAATATTTTTATACATATAATAAATTTTTACTAATAGAATTATTAATAATATTAATATTTATATATTACTAATTTAATTAAGATTTATTTTTAATGATATTATTAACTACTTTGTTAGTATTATTAACACTATTATTTATATTTATTAATGAAATTATTGTAAATATTTAATGATATAATTAATATTTATTAATTATGTAACTAATACCATTAAATAATAATAAAATAATAAATAATAATTCAAAATAATTTAATTCATAATATAATACTTAATATGAAATATGACCATAAATTTTTTAAAGTGTAAATGTAATGGTTTTAAAGAATAAAGTTTGTGTCACTTAAATTAGTTTGTATTTACTATATTTTTTTATTTATATTTATTTTTCAAAAATTTATTATATGTTTAGTCAGTGTGACAAATTTCATTTAGATAGTATGAATATTTTATAATCTAGATGCTTTCAAATTCACCTAAATGAAACATAATAATGTTACAAGCATGTAACTTTGAATATCCATAAATTATAAAGTATAAATAAAATCTAAATGATATTTGAGTCATTGACTAAAAAAATAAAAAATAACTTAAAATAAAAATGATTTCATAAAAATAGTTAATGAAAAATATATTTAAAGGCACAAAACATCTTTGTTTCAAATCATAACATTTGTACGCATAAATATTTTTGACATTGCTTTCACAATTAGAAATAAAATCTATACCAAAAGAATAAATGAAATTGTGTGCATAGTAGATGGATTTGATGTTGTTGAATGATTCAAGGATGCTAAAGCATTGTTGAGGAGGAGAACCAGGGATGCTTCTAAGTTGGAAGAAGATGATGAACAGTGTTTTATCATTTCATGTAAAGCTTGACACACTAGATTTAAAGATTTTTTTTATCCCATCTAAATGACAAAATCATATGTTGGTACAAACAACTTAAATGTATAAAATTTGAATATATTTCCAAACGATCAAAAATAGCTTCAATATGACATGTATATCAATAGATATCATAAAAATTAATTAAATATATAAACTATAGATTCAGAAAAGAAATTAAAATTTTTAATAAATTAGGTCACTTTTTAAGGAATATAAATTACATTCATAGAATTTTATGAATTTTAATGAAATGTATAAAATATTATTATATTTAGAACATTAAAAATGACATTAAATTCTGAATTATATTGAAATAGATATCATTAAAATAAAAAAGATTTTGATTTCTGGAAATTTCAGAATTCCTGAATTGTTACATAAACTTCAAACATTTTTACACTACTTAAAAAACAAATACTGACTTCCATTCAGTTAAATTAAATGTAGATAAATATATTTTATATCCAATGTAATAATTTTCATGGTAATATGATCTATATAAATCATATTATAAATAAATAACAAAATAAAACTACTAATCATATTAAATTGAAAATATTTTTGAAACCAAAAGCATATACCAAGTTCAGGCCAAAATGTGAACATGCTAGAGATTAATTCAGTCTTTTATGTAGTTGAATAAAATAAATATATACATCTTATTTTTAATATAAATATGGAATTATAAAATTCCAATCTCTATAACTCAAGATATAGTAAAAATGCATAGATATAGCTAGAACTAATTTTCACATAAAATAATAAGATGGTTTTGAAAACAAATTTCATGTTTTGAAATAATTATGTTTTTTTCCTTTAAAATTATTTGTATTTTCGATTATTTTTTATATTTTTATTCAATGCCTCAAATTTCATTGAGATTATTTTTATAATTTATAATTTATATACTTTCAAAGTCACATACTTGTAACATTATTATGTTTCATTAAGGTGACATTCAAAGCATATAAATTATAAAGTAGACGTACTATCCAAATGAAATTTTTCACACTGAATAAACATGTAATATATTATTAATAAATAACTTTAAATTAAAAAATATAGTAATGAAAAACTAATGTACATGACATAGACTTTATTGTTTAAAACTATTACATTTACACTTTAAAAAAATTGGTTATATTTCATATTAGGTATTGTATTATGAATTAAATTATTATGAAGTATTTTTAATTATATTATTAATTTTTTATAATAATTAAATTAATAAATATGAATGGTAGGATGGGTTTTTGATTCTTGAGAGCTTCTATCTAGGATTTTATGGCATTTTTTGCTCTGATTTGATGGCTTCCTTGTCTGATTGTGACATGAGTAAGGTCATTTAGAAGAAATTTTTTGTCAATGACGTTTCAATTGAAGCTCATCTAGTTTGGTATTTGAATTTCTATGATACCTTGAATGATTTAGCATATCTATTAAAAGATTCTTCAATTAGGTCACCTCCTTTCTGTGATTCAAAGGTTGTGAGGATGACTAATTTTTCAGACATGAATTTTTTCAATCTAAGACTCTTTTCTATTATCAAGGGTGATTCCATGTTTAAATATCAAAGTATTACCAAAAATGGATTTATTTCATTCATGGAGGTGAACTTTTTGATTCTGGAGTGTCCTTTAAAGGAGTGTGAACACTCAATTATTTGTCAACTGGTTCAACAGTGTGACAAACCTTGTAATTTTGATGGTTTGCAGAGGAGGCTCATCCAAATATGGGTCTTTAATGTATAGAGTATTATATACATAGGTAAATTATTTTTTCACTTTTTCTTCACTTCATCTAAGTTGAAATATAAGTTTTTGGGCTTGGTTTTGATCTCCCTAAAGTTGGGCTCCCTTCGGTTCCAAGGCTAGGATCCACTCTTCAAACATGAGAAGGTTCAAAATTCTATTACCCAAGCATGGATTCACATCCATGGTCTCAATTAATTTTTTTTATCACCCTTAAATCCTTTGGGACACTCCTTCAGCAGTGGGGGTTCCCATTAAATTTTATTGGGAAATAGAGAAGGAAATATTCTTCCATTTTTTAAATTTTTAGTAGCGGTTGATCTTCTTTCTACTTTGAATGAAAAGTTAATTCTAGTTTTTGATGAGTTTATAATTTATATTGACATTGTATTTGATAAATTACCTATTTTTTTCTCTAAATGTAACAATATTGGGCACTCCCAAGAAGAGTTTCGTTGAAATCTATCTTGTGATAATTGTCATAGAATTGGACATTGTTTGGAGAACTATAAATTTAAGATCTAGGTTGTAGTTGATCCTAGTTCCCCTGGAAGTCCTCCTACTACTTCTATTATGAGACATGGGGTCAAATAACAACATGGAAACACTCTGGTGAAATATTGGAATTCTCAAGGGATGGTTATGAGCAGTGGTCCTAGAAACTCTTCTCAAATGTAACAACAATAAGGGGATGGAATGCAATAGGTTGCTTCACCTTTGGTTGGTCTTATGGATGATAGGGGATATGCTTCCAACAAGGTTTTGTCTCATTCACATGGGGTGTTATCAAAGTGTCACCCCTTTAATAATATAGAAAAGGATTCTTCCTTTTCCACAACCATTTCTTCTGTTGATTTTTTGCAAGATATGGGTGACCATAATCATCATGGAATCTCCTTTAATATGATAAAGAGAACATGGTATGACATTGCAGCAGAGGAGTAGGACAAAGGGCCATCTTTACATGCTAACACTGCTCATAATTTTTATGATAATGAAAAATATTATTTTGAAATTGATATTAAAAAGAAATTGGATAGGGATCTGTTACATTATAGGCTTCAACCTCTTCTAAAAGGAAGGGTAAATCCAATATGGGGGTGGTATCCTCCCAGTCATCCAATAAGACTCTAGTGTGTAATACTGGTTTTCCCATCATTTCTCAGCACCCCTCTTCTTTAGTAGTTCATGCCTTTTTAACTCCGTGATGAAATAAAGTTTCTTCATCTAATTCAGTGGATGAGTAAAATTTCTAATTGGTTCTATTTTGGAAGTCCATACCTATTTCTTTTGATCCTAGACAACCTTCATCTACTGGAAATTCAAGTGACATGGATTTATCTCTCTTAGTGTTGCCTCTTAAGATAGATCCTCCATCAACCTCTCCCAATTACAGGTTGTTTGTGTCTTTCCTATCTGAAGTATCAAGTGAACTTGAAATAAACAGAGAAAATTTGTAGGGAAAGGGTAAGTTAGGTAAAGTGCAAGTACCTACTTCAAACCTCTTTAGAGTGCTTGATATTCTCAACAAAGGTAATCAAGATGAAATTTTCCAAGAGGTCTCCTCACATTGGGGGATATATGAGGGGTGTCTATATTTTCTAGTAAAGGATATGCCTTTTCTTTAGTAGTCAGTTTCTCTTCTCCATTGGATGAGGGTTCTATGGCATACAATATGCAAGAAGCATAGGAAATATTAGGCAAAGTGCATGTGTATTCTCACATATCTGGTGATGGGACTAATTATATTAATAATTAACTAGAAGGAGGTGTTTAGGTAAATGTGGCTAAGATCCCCAAATATAAAGATTCCTTAGTTGATGACCCTTCTAAAAGGGTGGAGGCTCAATCAGATGATGGTAGAACGTACTTGGAAGGTAGTTACATTGAAGTCCACTTACAACAAGTGAATACTTAGAGGGGACTCTGTCATCTCAAAGGTCAAGGTTGTGGGTGCGGATGAACTAATTGGAATGAAATTCACGATGAGGAGTGCAAGATTAGAGCTAAGATTAGAAAAAAGATAGGGCTTTGACTTTTTTTATGAGAGAATTATTGCCATGTATGACCCTATCTCTTTTCTTATCCGTTCATTTGTATTTTGAATAAAGGGGTTTTGTCCCTAATTTTTGAAAAAAAACATTAATAAATATGAATAATAGTAGAAATAATATTAAATTGGAATAATAATGTAAATAATACAATTAATTTGAATTTTATTTAATATAAAGTATTATATTATGAATTACATTATTTTGAAGTGTTATTACATTTACACTTTAAATATATATTTATAATTATATTTATCACATGAAAACATGTTTCCCTAGACATGTAGGGTGGTCATATATTAGTTAAAATGATTTATGTACTCTATCAGTTAAAGAAAAAAAGTACAAGCAATTATTTTTTTAATTATGGTCATTTGTTTTTTGGAGTGTAACACTCTATATGGGGGTGAGTGTAATTTGAAAATAAAATTTTTTGTTAAAAAAATTTAAAACAAAAACCTCCCAATTTATAAAAATGGTTAGTTAACTAATTTGGAAGAAGATAGTGAATAGTGTTTTATCATTTCATGTAAATCTTGACACACAAGATTTGGAGAATTTTTATCCCCTATAAACGACAAAATAAAATATCAGTCCAACAGTCTTAAATGTATAAAATTTATAAATATTTCAAATGAATCAAAAAGAACTTTAATCCAACATGTATATCAATAGATATCACAAAAAATAATGAAATATATAAACTAAAGTTTCAAAAAGAGTAATTGTAATGTTTTATAAATTGAGTAAATTTTTAAAGAATATAAATAAAGTCTAAGACATTTATGTATTAAATGAAATTTAGAAAATATTATTAGCTTTACAAAACAAAAAATATGTGCAATTCCAAAGTATATCGAAAGATATATCACTGAAATAAAAATGATTTTGATTTCTGGAAATTATAAAATTCCAGAACTCTTACATAAACTTTAGACATTTTTAACACGACATAACAATAAATTCATACTTCAATTTAGTTAAATGAAATTTTGATAAATCTATTGTAAATCCAACAGAGCATGTTTCATGATAATCTGATCTATATAACTCATTTTATAAATAAATAATGAAATAAAACTATAGACTATTTTAAACTGAAAATATTGTTGAAACCAAAAGCATACAGCAAGTTCGAGCCAAAATGGGAACATTCAGGAGATTAATTTAGTCCTTGATATAATTGAATAAAATAAATATATACTTATTATCTTTCATGTAAAATTGGAATTAAAAAATTTCAATAACTAAAACTCAATATATAGTTAAAATATAGAGATATAGTGATAATTGTTTTTCACATAAAATAATAAGTGAGTTTTGGAACCAAATTTTATGTTCTGAAATAATGATGTTTTGTGCCTTTAAAATTATTTTTCATTAAATATTTTTATGAAATTATTTTTATTTTCAATTTTTTTTAATATGTTTGATAAATGTTTCAAATCTCATTTAGATTGTGTTATTACTTGATAATTTGTAGATATTCATACCTGTAACATTATTATGTTTCATTTAGGTGAATTTGAAAGTATATAAATTATAAAGTATACATACTATCTAAATGAAATGTTTCACACTGACTAAACATATAATAAATTATTTAAAAATAAATAGAAATAAAAAAATATAGTAAATAAAAACTAATTTACATGAAACAAACTTTATTGTTTAAACCCATTACATTTTCACTTTAAAAAAATTATGACCATGTTTTATATTAAGTATTATATTATGAATTATATTATTTTGAAGTATTATTAATTATGTTATTATTATTTAATGTTATTAATTACATTATTCATAAATATTAATTATATTATTAAATATCTATAATAATTGGATTGGAAAGACGATATAAGGATTCATAAAAAGTAGCATCTACCAGAGTAGAGCTAACCAGATTAGAAGGACAAGAGTGTATGATAATTATCAATGGTACTAGACACCATGCAGCACTACATGGTCAATTCTAGATGATCATCTATGTGAGGTGGGGAGCTAGACACCTTCAATGATTTAGATGCTGGGAAGGGGTGGTTTTTGTGTTTTTGGGTCATGGGCCTTCGGGTCATTTATTAGGCATTATGTCTCAGGATTTTTGGTCATGTATTGGTCCTTGTGTCACTAGGCCTAAGGGTCATGTATGGGTGCCCCCTCAACCCATAAAAGGGGGATTATCCAAAAATAAATAAAAAAACTCGAAGGCCTTTGGGTTGGGTTGACCACCACCCACCACATTAATAAATATGAATAATAGTGTCAATAATACTAATAAAGTAGTTAATAATATAATTAAAAAAATTAATTAAATTAGTAATATAAAAAATATAATTATTAATGATAATGTTATTATTAATAATTTATTATATGTCTAAAAATATTTTAAAATTATTTATCAATAAATATTTATACCTATATAAATATAGATTTATAATTATATATTAATAAATATATTTAAAGAATTATAATTATGTATATATAAATATAATTATAAATATATAATTATAAATATAAATTAATTTATATAAATATATATTTACAATTTTAAATAAATATAATTATAAATATATATATATATAATTATATAATTATATAATTATATATATATAATTATATAATTATATAATTATATACATAATAATAAATATATAATTATAATTCTATAATTATAAATATGAATCTCTTTATATATATATATAAATAATAAATATATTTATAATTATATAATTATTAAAATATATTTATTTATAAATTTAAAATATATTTAAATATATATTTAATATTTATATATAAAATTATATATTTATTTATATATTTATAATTATAAATAAAAATTTGTAAATATGTATTTATAAATATTGATTTAAAAATATATTTTTATAAATATATTGATAAATAAATATTTCTAAATATTTTTTGGGTTTAGAAACCCCGTAATTGGGTTCCAAAAAGGTTTAGGTTTTAAAAATATTACCTGAACCTACCCGGACAAATAAACGCCTAATAATTTTAAATTTAATTTTTTTATATGTATATATATATATTTATTTATAATAATAATTATATAAATTTATATAAATTAAAATTATATATACTCAAAAGGTTCGAGAGACATGAAAGTCTGCTCCTAAAAAATTATTAGAAAAGTAAAATTGATAGGAAGAAGAAACAAATGTGGATGGGGTCAAACAAAGGCAAGACCTCATCCATAAGGGAAAACAAAAAACCAAAAACATAATCAGTCTCCTAATCTTGGTCAGGGTTCTCATCATCATCGACAGTTTCCCACTCTGACTATGAGTTCCTTTGGTTGAAGAGCATGTAGTATTTTTTTCTTGATCTTTTCCCGCTCCTAAGTGAGTTGGTATCCATGTCCTCGACCATGAACATGGCCATAACCCCTAGTGTAATACTCAAAAGTATCTAGATCCATCTCCCCTATAATTTCATCCTCCTTCTTAGCATCCCAGTCAGCATGAACATGCCCTATTCCATGATTTTTTAGATGGTTTCACCATCTCCAAGTCGTGGTTTGCTTCCAAGTCCCTTCTGGTTCATCATCCCCAACCTTTAACTTGTCATTTTTCATTGGAATCTAGTTGATCACCACCACATCCATGAAATTCAGAGTATCTGACTCTACTAGTGGTTGAATACCTTTTGATGTCTGTGAATCCTCAGGTAGACTTGCTATTAGATTCATGTTTGATACAAGAGGATCTTGAGAGATGTTATCCACCGTAGGTGTAATAACAACACCACATGTATCAGGTTACAATGGACTTTCATCATCATAGTGTGAATCAAGAACTTTGGAAGTTACCTCTAGCCTATTCTGATTAAAACCAAGCATAGGTGGCGAGAATTTCTTCCTGTAATAGATGAGTTAGAAGCCTTCAACATCCAAAGATCTCCTACCACTACCTTTTTTCTTTTCAACCAAACCTGGATCATCCCCCTTAACTATGTGATCAAATATTTGATTTTATTATGAATTTATGCATCAATAACTTTCTTCTGTATACCCTGCCCATCAGCCACATGTTGTTTAGCAGCTTTCATTTCATCCTACTCATCTAAGGGAGTCTTCTTAATGACTTCCAAACCATTTTGATCAAGAGGATACCTAAAATTTATTTCATCCACCATGTTTACATCCTCAAAAACAATATTATACCATATATTCTTCGTGTTGTAAGGTCATTGGTTCATGGAAGCCTTATAAGAGATGAAAATAAGATTCTAAGAAGCCTCAACAACTCTACTATCATATGTTGTTATATCAACTACCCTACCAATGGAAGATGGTTGGGATCCATAATTTTTTGAGTAAATGGGACTTATGCTGCTATAAATATACACAGGTAATGTATCAACTTATTGGTTATTTGGTGAGTCAAATCCAGCACCACATACATGAATAGATAAAACTACACCTGCCTTAGAAGAAATAGGCATAGCATTAACATGATGTCCACCAGTTACCTGATCTGAAGCTCTACCATTTCGCACATATGTATTTACACCCATATTTCCATCATCACTATGATGAGGTAGAGCATACCAAACCTGGTTCTTTCTTCTTTTGTGACAAGAGTTCATGTCATGGTCACAAGTAGAAAAAAATCCTTAGACAAATGATCTTTTTCATAAATAAGCATCATTCCCAATAACCTTGTATTTTGCACAAAATTTTGATGTTTGTTCATAAATAATTATCAAATCTAACTCATCGTCTTTAGTGGAGAGAAACACATGATCAACCAGAGTACAATCCAAATCAACTTCAACCAAAAAATGAGTGAAGTGACCAAATATGGATACTTCGGTTTCCTTATCCAATTTGATTGGAACCCCAATTGACATATCTATATCATAAAGGATTTTGGGGTGCTAAAGGACCTAATTCAAACCATATACTCTTACACAAAGATGAAAAGTATATATACTTTCCACCATCAGGTTGGATTTTTTAACCCATTCTCGTATGTGAAGAAGACCAGGCTTCAAGGAGATCGAACCAAATCACCATGCTCTTGTCTTCAAATTATTATAAGGGAATAGGATATGGAAAAACCCACTCCCTAAAAAACATATTTCCATATCATAAAACCCCATATTACTAATGTTTTCTCAATCATTTCCCCAATTTTCATCAGTTTGGATCCCCTTGGTAGAATTAGTCTAGAAATAACAGAATTCTCACTGATTTATAACCTCTCTAAGACCGCAAATAGATCTACCTTCAGGTGAAAAACACTCCCTTTCCTTTGGATGGTGCATGGAGCAACCCCCTTGTAGAGAGAGAATGTACATCTGGTCTCACCTTCATTCACTACAGCAGACTCCTTGTGCTTGATAAACAGAGTCTCTGATCCATCACCACAATTTCTGTGGGAGTCAAACCTTACATTTTTTAGAAATTATTCAGCTGAAGGGAGAATATTTTGAGTCTCTATACCAAAAAGGCCCTAATAACCATGTTTAGAAGTTATAATCTATCACCCTAATCACCATATATATTCTTTTTAAATGTTTCATTGGGTAATGAGGTATAGGTGGGTGCCACACCATGCCTCTACAAGGACTAACACACCACTTGCATGTTGCATTCCCCCCAGCTAAATTTGAGTGTGGAAGGACTTGAACCTACACCAATTTTGTTTCCAGGGAGTGACCTCCTTACACGGTACCACTTAATCAACCCCCGGTCAGCTTTAAAATATATATAATTATTTATAATTATTAATATATATATATATATAGGGGGTGTGGGGTGTGGGAATGGTGGGAGAAAAACACCACATCAAGTGGCATTTTGTAAAATGGACCAAAAGTGCCATACCCAAAAATGCCAGTTCATCTAGAGCATGACACCTCTATTTACCTAAATATCAAAACCCTAGATCCATTTAATTATATAAAAATCACTCCACATTCAAAAAAAATTTGTGGTTGTTTCATTGGTCAATTCCAGTACACTTGTTCCTCCTATCACATACATAAAAAATTCACCTATGTTCCATGGGTAATCCTTCCATAGCATGTCACTAGGTGTTTCATACTTCATCAAGTATAGCACACACAAAAATTATGGTATAGAACCATTTATATAGGAATTTCACTTGGCATTTCCCATGTAACGCAACCATGCCTGCAAGCAACTCGATCATAAACCTTAACACATCGAATTAATCACCATTTCAAGTTTTGAACTCCCTAATATAACACACCCTTGCATGTATTTTTAGTGATTGTGGTGTTATTCGTTCTCCTGTTCATGAAATGCTTCATCATTGTTACTTGACCTTCACAGTGGCTTGACGTGGGGTCATTAAAAATCCAATAATGATTCTTCAGTGGTCTCGAACATCTTTTCCACTTCTCAAAGGTGAGATCAAGATTATTGGTGGTAATGGTGGAACTTTGGTGGTCTGAAAAGGTAAGCATGGTGGATGGTAAAATAGTGGGTGGAAATGGGATATATTAGAAAATGGGAGACGCGTGTGGGAAAAAACAATGGTGTTTTTGTTATGTGTATTGTGATGACCTGGACCTAGATTCCACTTAACGGGTGCCCTGATCCTGGTGGGACACATGGCCTCAAGCACATATTCCCAAACACCAGAGGCTACTGACTAGTAGCAAGGGCCTAGGGTGTGTCTGTGGGAAGACTATGCCATCCTTAGCAGAGTGTATCACACCAGAAGGATTATAATAGAATATTAAACAGTTGAAGTAATATAAATAAACAGTGGAATAAAACTGATACAATAGATAAACAAGAATAATAATAACTGTATCAACTGGTACAATGATGATGTAATGTCATGTCACTAGAAAACTAGAAAACATTGATACAAGACAGCAGGCATAAAATGTTACACAAAGTAAAAGAAAACAAATACTACTCCAAGCATCTCGATATCCAACTCGGTCATCTACTGTCAAGCTTCATCCTAATAGAATAAAATCAATTATTGTAATATATATACTTTCCTTTATCAATATTTGTAACCATGTAATCTACTACGGATATAAAATGGTGCCCGTAGAGGGTGTGAGATAAATATCAGTGGGCCACCACCAACGGTGTCTATAACATCTGAACCATGTAATGGAATATCACAGTGTTCAGGCATACATATATATAAAGTAAAGAAAATAGTACAGTATAACCAAATACCCAAGTGCCTTCTTCATCCCTCAGCCGGTGTATGAACATGTAACTAGTTCATTAATTAAGAAATTACCATTTAATGTTAATAAGTCTCGTGAGGTGTGGCTAACATTGACATCACCTCATGATAGTATAAGTAGTGAAGGTCCCAATACATAACGAGGTAACCTGATAATGATATCCAATGAGGGATTTCTAGGTTAATAACCAAGGTAACGTAAACTCAGGGAACACTAACTCGGTAGTATCTGAGTCTAGATAAGGTTAAGAGTGTAATCCAAGGATAATAATCTATGGCATTCCATAATAAGATTCCTACCGAGTCCATGGAGTGCATCTAAGGTAAAACATGGCTAAGCAAGGACTCGGTCCAAGGAGTGTATCCAAGGAACCTACTTGTCAATGTTGGATCCAAGGATTGTATCTGAGGTATTCTGAAATAGTGAAAGGGGCACTAAGGTAGTATACCAGGCATCTAAGGAATAGACAAGAATCAAAGTCTAGGTGGGTATCAACCTAAGAAAACTGCATCCCTGAATCAGAATGGGGTTCTCGAGACCCATGGTACTCTCTTCTTAGAATCCAAGGCGATATTGAGTTAGTCCATTCCTATTTAATATTGTAATCATGTAGTAATTCATTTGGTTCAATTCTTTCCTTCCATTAGTGTGGATAGGTCAAGTAGAGTTGAAACCATTTATTTATTGTTCCAAGCCTTATCTTCCATTACTGTGAATAGGCCAAGTAGTGTTGAACCCATTTAATCAAGTCTTAGTTAACCATTAAGGCATATTAAATTATTGAGGTTTACTTCGCTACCTTCCAACTTCGAAAGGGGTTCTACGGACATGTATCCTTTATTAAAACTCTTATAATAAATCCAAGTTATATACTTATTAAACTTACCATTCCACATTATACATTTAATAATCATTTGAAGCACTTACCTTAGGTAGGTCAAGTGGTGAGAATAGATGGTACATTCCATTATGTAATCTCATTAAACAATAAACCATTTATTATAGGAAGACTCACCTTAAGGAAGGTTAAGCACGGGCACACCCGAACGGTGGCTTAAACATGTCAAAACACTAAAAACCCAATTATGGCATAACCTTCGACATGTGGAGGATTGGGTTATTAGTGTAACCACTAATAACTAATCACATATTTGGAAGGATCATAACCTTGCGATTCCAACAAGTATAATCATGGCATGTAAATTTAAGAAACGGTCCCTGATGGAATCAGTGGGCCCCACACGAATATTCCAAAATCAAAAAAATTTAGGGATGAGTTATAGGCCACCCACCTTATGGTTGTATGATCTTCCTTCTCCGGTATCGGCCCTTGATTTTCCTCGGATTGGAGTAGATCTAAGAAAATGTGAAAAATGCTCACATGGTGATATCTAGGTCGAGAGTGAAAGATAAAAAGAATGGCTAAAGAGGACTCGAGTACTTACTATTGCACATCCAAAGTGATGAACGGAAGCTTAATCAGATGCTAGATGAATAAGATCTCTTGATTCTAAGTTTAGATCTTCAAAAAACCCCAAATTGAGAAAGAAATAGGTCAATCCTGCATAAACTCGAATTAGGTAGGATGGGGTGACTTAATTAGATCATTAAGGGAAAAACTGAAATTTTACACAGAAAATAGCCTGTGCATGGTTTATCTGCACAGTTTTTCAAACTGTGCATAAACCGGGCAGAATGTTTCGCACCGAAATTACATCCTCTACATGTTTTGATCAAACTATGTGCAAGCCATGCATGGGTACCTAGGAAAAAGGGGTGCTTTCACAGTTAGGCCGCATGGTTGTGTGCCAATCGTGCAAGGTGGATCTGTCTGAAAAAACTCCATCTACATTGTTTACTCTAAACTGTACGCAGAGTCTATTTTCTCCAAAAAGATGGGTTCTGATCTCCAAACAAGCCCTGGACACCCTCAGAACCTGAACTAACTCATTAGGAATCCATATTAGTTCTAAAGTAAATATTTAGACAAAAAATTAAGGGATCTATACTTGATTGAAAAACTGGGTTCTTACAGTCTTCCCCCTTTAAAAGAACTCACCCTCGAGTTCTCCTTCCAAGGGTAAAGAAAAACTATCTGAGAATAACTTTGGCCACTGAGCACGTACATCAACTTCCCTCTCCCAAGTTTCGTCTTGTACTCAGTCATGATTCCATATAACCCGTATTAGAGGGATAGACTTGCCTTAGAGAACCTTTGTTCTTCATTCAATGATGTGTATTGGATACTCCTCAAAGGTATCATTATCATCTAACTCAACTTCCTCAGGATCAAAGGTATGATACAGGTCAACATGATTTTGGAAAAGCTATGAGACATGAAATACCTCGTGCATGACATGGTATCTCTGAGGTAGTAGCAATCGATAGGCTACCGGCCCAACTCCCTCTAGAATTTCAAACAGCCTGACGTAATGAGGCGAAAACTTTCCCTACATCCTTAATTGTTTATGCCCTAACCTGGGCAACACTCGAAGGAAAAAACAATCCCCAACCTCTAACTCAAGAGGTCTTTGATGGAGATCTTGATAAGATATTTGTCTAGACTTATTAGTATTCGTACACTTTCTGATCAGCTGAACCTATTCTAAAGTCTCCTAAACGAGACAAGGACTTAGTAGGGATACCTCACCTACCTCTAGCCTACACAGGGTGAATGGAATGGCCTACCATATAAGACTTAAAAATCATCCATCTGAATCGTAACTTGAAACTATTATTATAAGTGAACTCGATGAGGGGGGTATTCTTATCCCAATAACTACCAAAATCAAGGACACATGCTCAGAGCATATCCTCTAAAACTTGTATTTTCTATTCCAATTTTCCATTGGTATGAGGGTGAAAAGTTGTGATTAGAAGCACCTGAGTCCCCTAGATTTCTATAAACCCTTTCTGAACCGTGAAGTAAAATGATCATCCCTATCTAAAATGATATTATGTGGAACCCTGTGTAGTTGTAAGATCTCGTAGACATACAGTCTTCCCAATTCATCAACTGAGAAAGTATCCCATATAGTAATAAAGTGGGATGATTTAATTAGTTGTTCGATTACTACCCAGATAGAATCTATACCCCTCATCGGCCTAGGAAATATGAATACTAAATCCATAGCAACATCCTCTAATTTCCATTTGAGGACTGGAAGAGGCTATAATAAGATTGCGGGTATCTGGTGCTCCGCCTTCACCTGCTAACATATGGAACACCTAGTGATAAAGCTTGAAATCTGATGTTTCATTCCCGGCCACCAATACTGGTGTTGCATATCTCGATACATCTTTGAGATGCCTGGATGAACTCCCCACTGAGAAGCATGGGACTCTTTCATCAACTCCTCTCTCATATCTTTAGTAACCCAGACATGTCCACGTAGACGTAGGACATTGTCTCTGTTCATAGACCAATCTAGAGGTGGTTTATCTCCTGATATACTCTCATAGAGAACCAAACCTTTAGGATTTGAAAACTGCCTACTCTTCACCTTCTCAAGGAGAGAAGAGGTAACTATTAAGGTTAAGAGGTAAGAATTCTCGTGAATTTCATGAAACTCTAAATGAATTTCTGAAAATATGGATATTAACTTCCATTCATCACTGGATTCCTGTATGGATTGCATTTGAGTTTTTTGACTCAATGCATCAGCTACCACATTTCCCTTTCTAGGTGTACAGGCGAGCTCAAAATCAAAGTATATCAGATATTCAACCCATCTCCACTATCTAAGGTTGAAGTCACACTAAGAAAAGATATACTTTAGGATCTTGTGGTCTGTATACACCACAAATTTTTCACCCAATAGATAATGTCTTCAACAACATAAGGCATGGACAACTACTTCTAGATCAAGGTCATGGTTTGGGTAATTTCTCTTGTGAGGCCTCAACTGTCAATATTCGTACGTAGAGACTTTGTCTTCCTACATCAACACTACTCCTATTCCAATTCCTGGTGCATCTCAGAAGATGATATAACCATTACCTGGTTTTACAAGAATCAAAATAGAAGATGATAAAAGCATCCCTTTCACCTTCTAAAAGGATTTCTCTCATGCTTCTAACCACAGTAACTTAACACCCTTCTTTGTAAGCCCAGTAAGAGGTGAATCAAGATAAGAAAAGTCATGTATGAAACATATATAATACCCATCCAACCCCAAGATACTTTTTATATAAAACACTTTCTTGGGATGCTCCTAAGAAACTACAGCACTAACCTTTTCAGAGTTAATAGATACTCTTGATTTTGAAATAATATGGCCCAAGAAATGGGATTTTCCATCCAAAATTCACATTTAGAAAGATTGGAATAAATTTTATTCTCTCTCAATGTACTCATTAAATTCTCAAGATGCTTGGTATGGTCGTTATGAGTGAGAGAATACACCAAGATGTTTTCCACAAAGACCACGACAAAAGAGACCAAACAGGGGTGGAAAACCCTATTCATCAAAGCCATGAAAATGGAAGGTAAGTTTGTAAGATCGAACAGCATAACAAGATACTCATACATACCATACCTGCTAGGAAAATATGTACGAGGTATGTATGATGGTCTGACTCACACCTGATGATAACCCAATCTCAGGTCAATCCTAGAAAACACCTTTTCTCCTCATATCTGGTTGAAGAGATCATCTATTCGGGGAATTGGATACCGTTTCTTGACCGTAATCTAGTTCAAACTTCTGTAATCCATGCATAGACAAATATTTCTATCTGCCTTCTTAAAAAAATCACGGGTGAACCCCAAGAGGATGTACTAGTCCGTATAAAGCCTTTGGCCTCTAGGTCCTCTATCTACCACTTAATCTTCTAAAGCTCAGTAGGTTTCATCATGTACGGAGGAATGGACACTGAGGATGCTCCTAGAACAAGCTCAATTGTAAACTATACATTTCTATTAGGATGAAATCCAGAAAAGTCAATAGGAAAGACTTACTTGAAATGGTCAACTACTAGAGGGAAATTGGTTTTAAGCAATCCATGATCCTCCATGAAAAGATTTGAAATATGGGAGGTCACTTAACATAGCCCATAATGCTTTGGTCCATCTCTCATATCCTGGACATCCCACTCACCATTGAAATGATAACTGTTGTCGTCTGGTGATGTAAAAGCAATCATGTGGCGATAGAATTCTACAAAGGTATGATAGTGGACTAACCAGTCCATCCTGAGAATGACATAGAAGTCCGACATCTCGAGAATGAAGAGATTCCACAAGAAGGGGTAACTTCCTACCTCAAAGGGACAGTCCCTACACTGGCGTATGCCCTCCGTCCGTATTCCCAATAGTGTATCAAATGTTATTACACCGTAGTGATACTATATCTCTAGTATGAGACTTTCCATGATAGATACATAAATAAAATAGTTTGAAGCACCTGTATTAAACAAATCAGAGACAATAGTGGAGGCTACTAGAATAGTACCTCATAATGTAGATGGTCTCACAGCTTGATCCTCAGGTATCAGCTATAAAGAATGAAACTGGACTGATCCACAACCCTATGCAACAGATAGACTACCATGATCATGATTGTTCTGATGGTGTTGATGGTGATCGGGGATCAAACTACCATGACCATGACCTCCTCCTCTTCCAGACCTGTCAGTGATATTCCAACTCCCCACCTATTGCAGCACAAAATAACTCACTCCTGAAGGTGGAGTTGGCACATATCATTTTCCACTCAAAGATAGTGGAAAGGTCTTGAAAAAACACTGAAGATGACCCATATATCCACAATATCGGCACTCTATAGGGTATCTATCACATTAGGGATTATTATTCCCTAGTTTCCCACACTGATGACACACTATAGAGCTATTAAACTAGATATTCTGGCTATGACTTCCCTAACAAAAAACCTCAAGGAAATGTTTCCGGCCACCAGAAGAACTACTAGCCTGGTGCGGCACTGGTCCTTTAAATCGGGTACTTGTGCCATCCCTCAGGTTATGCTCTATGATAAGGTCCTGATAGACTATTGCAAAAAAGTTAGGAAGTCGAAATACATTCACCTGAGTTCGGATGGTGTACTAAATCCCATCCTCAAAATGTCTAGCACGCAAAAGCTCATCACCAGCTAGAAGCGGTGAAAATCATTGTAAATCAGTGAAACGTGCTTAATATTACATAACTAACATAGAACCCTAATCAGGATGAATTAACTCTCTAGCTCTATTATCCCTCAGTGCTTGAGGAAATAAATGATCATAGAAGGTAGTATGGAAGTCAACCCATAACATGCTCAGATGACAACCGGCCTGGGTAACCACATCCCACCAACGCTTGGCCGAATCCCAAAGCATTTATGTATCAAGCTTGACCCTTCACTCTGGAAGAATTTCTAGATGCTCAAAGATAGATAACATGTCCTCCAACCAATACTTTGTATCCTGAGAACCACCATCCACTGAAAAAGTAGAAGGATGCTACTGTTGGAACTCGTGGGTTAGATCAACCATCGTAGGTGAAACCCATGGAGCACCTTTCATGGACTGCATTAGACATAATAAACTATCACAGACTTGATAATCAGTGCCCTGATCAGGTACAGCAGGCGGTGCCTCAAGTTTCACTCCTGGAAGTAAGATTGGCGGCTTAGGGCACACCATGTCTGGAGCATGGTCATCACCACCCTCCTGGAGAACAACACTAGGATGTCATGGCAGCATTGGTTTAAAAACTTCAATCACACGGCTTAGAACAAGCATAGGAGAAAAATATAGCATCACTAATAGAATATTAATGTAAGAAAACTCACTAACCCAAGGCATACTACCCAAACTACCTGCTTAGATAGCCAGGTATCGGTAAGTGATCAAGTGTAAGTTTCATGTCATTTTGCGGTTACTTTCTTGGTTCACTCCTTTACCTTTCATAAACATGAAAAGGTAGGATAAGTATGTGCAACCAATTTACTTTAGTTTTCCGGATTCACTTTATAATGGACAACATTTTTAGATGAATCAGTTCCCGTACACCTATCAGCAAAAATTCCACCCACTCAGTTATAACATAATGGCTTGACTAGGTAAATTACTCATCCCAACCCATGAGGGCCCATACACCTCATGAATTGAGATAGGAAATCACTCAATTAAATCCAAAGTAATGAAAGTACTGGAAACTATCACAGCACCACTCAACAATTTCAGTCATATCAAACAATGTAAAGAAGTGAAGTGCACCTATATGGCATGGAAATATGCATGACATGTGAATTATAGGTGCTTACAATTATACATGTAGCAATTATCCTTGACCTCATATCATTGTGATAGGGATAAAATAAACTCTCAAACATAGTAATAATCAATAATTCTACACAACATGTGTGTCACCCAATGGTGAAATAATATCAACTGTAATAGGAAAAATAGAAAAACAATTTCATTTTGGGTAACTTGGATTTTACCCTGAACATGGGTTCGTGACGTCCAAGCATGACTTATGAACAAATCCCAAGAGTTAATTTTCTCCAATCTATTGTGTCCAAATAGTAATGCAAGAAAAGAAACCCCTCTAATACCACTTTGTGACGACCCAGACCTGGATGCCACTTAAATGGTGCCCCGAGCCTAGTGGGACACATGGCCTCAAGTGCATCTTTCTGAATTCCAGAGGCTTTCGACTAGCAGTGAGGTCCTAGGGTGTGTCTATGGGAAGATTATGACCTCATTAGAAAAGTGTAGCACAGTGGAAGGAGTATAATGGAATAGTAAACAACAGAAGTTATATAAATAAACAGTAGAAGCAAACTGATGCAATAGATAAATGATAATAATAATAACTGTATCAACTGGGACAATGATCATGTAATGTCATGTCACTAGAAAACTGGAAAACATTAATACAAGAAAATAGGCATAACATATTCTCCAAAGTAAAAGAAAAAAAGAATACTCTACGAATCCTGAGATCCAACTCGGTCATCTACTATCAAGATCCATACTAACAACAAGCAATCAAGTATTGGAAGTCATATGATTCCCTTTGTCAATACCTGCAACCATGTAATATACTCTGGGTACCAAATAGAACCTAGAGAGGGTGTGAGATAAATCTTAGTGGGACACCACCAATAGTGTCTATAACATCTGGCCTGTGTAATGTAATATAGCAGTGTGCAGGAATATATATATATAAAGTAAAGAAAATAGTACAATATAACCAAATACCCAAGTACTTTCTTCATCCCTAGGCTGGTGTATGAATATGTAAATAGTTCATTAATTAAGAAATTACCATTTAATGTTAATAGGCCATGTGAGGAATAGCCAGCACTGACACCACCTCATGATAGTATAAGCAGTGAAGGTCTCAAGACGTAATGGGGCAACCTAATAATGATATCCAATGAGGGAGTTCTAGGGTAATAACCAAGGTAACATAAACTAATGGAACACTAACTCAGTAGTATCTGAGTCTAGATAAGGGTAAGAGTGTAATCCAAGGAGCGTAATCCAAGGCATTCCACAGTAAGGCACCAACTGAGTCCAAGGAGAGTATCCAATGTAAAATAGGTCTAATCAAGGATTGGGTCCAAGGAGTGCATCCAAGGAACCTACTTGTCAATGTTGGATACAAGTAGGTGCCTTGGATGGTTCTGCCCGAAATCACATCTTCTACATGGTTTGATCAAACCGTGAACAAGCCATGCACAAGTACCTATAGAAAAGGGGTTCTCGAATGGTTAGGCCGCACATCCATGCGCCAACTGTGCGAGGTGGCTCTGTCTGGAAAAAAAATCCATCAATATGGTTTGGTAAACCATGTTTAAATCCCACATGGTTTACTCTAAACCATGCGTAGAGTCTGTTTTCTCTGAAAATATGGGTTCTGGAATTCTAAAAAGCCCCAGACACCCTCAAAACCTTCACTAACTCATTAAGCATCCATATTAAGTCCAAATTAAATATTTAGACCAAAAATTAAAGGATCTATACCTGAGTGAAAAACCGGGTTCTTACATGTATAATATCGAGTTTTTTATTTCAACATTTTTATTAAATATTTTTTAAAATAATACTAGGTTAAAAAATTAAAATTAGGATAGAAAATTGACATCAGAGATATCTTCTTTCAGTTATGTGGAAAGGGGGAAAGTCTAATGCCACATTTTCCACTCATCAACCTAGATAGACGACATGGAAAAGGCGGTATTGGGGATGCCAACTTTTCCCCAACCCCTTATAAATAGCACCCTCCCTACCCCTTCTCCTCACTCATTTCACACCCTCTATCTCTAATACCACTTCTTATCTCACTACACTTTTCCCGATACTTCTTCTTTTTTTGCACAGTGATTTTGGTGGCCTAAAAGGAGTGATGAATTTTGAGAAGCATCATTTAGAGGTATTTTTCTTTATTTATTTTAAAGTTATTTTTTCATTTATCTATTTTATTTTAGTTAGTTTTAAATAGATTGTTTACTTATAATTTTAGTTAGTTACATATAGTTTATAAATTATAGTTATTATTGGTAAATAAAATATTACTATTTATTTATGACTTTTAGTAAAGAAATTATCATTATCATTAGTAATGTATTTATTATTATAATCAAATTATTATTTAGTATAACATAATTGTTTTTAAATATTAGTTAGATAATTAGGAATTAATATTAATTATAAGATAAATAAATATTAGTGAAATAATGGTTTACTAAAAATTAACTGTTAAATAAATAATAATTAACTAATGCTAAAGTAATTATTAAGTATTGATTAACTAATGAATAACTTAGGATTAAAGGATTATTAGATAATGATTAGCTGATAATTAACTAATGAATAACATTTGATTAACTAACGATTAAATAATAATAAACTAATAATCACTTAATGATTAACTATTAATTAACTAAAAATTAATTATAAAGTAACTAAATGATGCTTATTAATTAAGTAATAATTAACTAGTGATTAATGAATTATTAATGTATAATTAATTTAGGATTAACTAATTCTTAAATAATTATTAGATAATAATTAACTAATGAATAACATATGATTAACTAGTGATTAAAAAATGGTTAAGGAATATTAATATAGGATTAACTAATGTTTAACTAATGATTGGATAATAATTAAGTAATTAATAATGTATGATTAACTAATGATTAACTAATAATTACTTAATGATTAACTATTTATTAACTAATAATTATCCATAAAGTAACTATTTGATATCTATTAATTAAGTAATTATTAACTAGTGATTAATGAATAATTAAGGAATAATTAATATAGGATTAACTAATTCTTAACTAATGATTAGATAATAATTAACTAATGAATAACATGTGATTAACTAATGATTAAAGAATTATTAACAAATAATTACTTAACGATTAACTATTAATTAATTAATAATTAGCTATAAAGTAAATACATGATATTTATTAATTAAGTAATGATTAACTAGTGATTAGTGAATGATTAAGGAATAATTAATATAAAATTAATTAATTTTTAACCAATGATTAGATAATAATTAACTAAAGAATAAAATATGATTAACTAGTTATTAAATAATGATTAATTAATAATTAATTAATTATTGACTATTAATTAGATTATAATAATCTATAAAGTATCTACTTGATATCTATTAATTAAGTAATGATTAAATAGTGATTAATGAATGATTAAGGCATAATTAATATAGGATTAACTAATGATTACTAATGATTAGATAATGATTAACTAATTAATAGCATATGATTAAATTATGATTAAGGAATTATTAACTAATAATTACTTAATGATTAACTATTAATTAACTAATAATTTGCTATAAAGTAACTAATTGATATATATTAATTAAGTAATTATTAACTAGTTATTAATGGCATAATTAATATAGGATTAAGTAATTTTTAAATAATTATTATCTAATGAATTACTAAGGATTAGTGAATGATTAAAAAATGGTAAAATAATGATTAATAAGTGATTAAATAATGATTAAGGAATGATTAACATATGATTAATTAATGATGAAGTAATGATTAACTATTAATAAACATTAAACTAACTACTCAAGAAATAAAAATTAATGAATGCTTAACTACCAACTAATGATTAAATAAGCATTAACTTATTATTAAATAATTATTAATCATCGATTAACTTTGGATTAATATGGAATTATTATAGGATCAAATAAGGATAACTAGATGAAAAATAGGCTTAAATACACACATGATTTTTTACTCTCATGATTTAGATGATTCATACCTTATTGCATGCCTGGTTTGATACTATCAATGAATATGTTTTAGACAATTCACATTTTATTTATAAACCACTGAAAATACCTTAAGGAAGTTAAAAGATTTACTATGAAACAATAGTGATGTATTTTAGGATATAAGAAGACATTATAAAATTTTGTTATAATAAACATTATGTGGTTATCTAAGCAATAAAATCCATTTCTAGATGCTACAGGTGGATGTGGATCTTGTACATATGTACTTAGGGGTAACAACCCCAAAAACAATTTATTGAGCTAGACTCGATCAGGAACTATTTCACAACAACAAGCCTTGTTGCACACCTGGTTTGATGCTCTTTGGGGATATTCTTTAGATGATTCATATTTTCTTTATAAACCACTAAACCTGCCTTTAGGAAGATTAAAAATTGTACTATGAAACATTAGCATCATCTTTTATAATATAAGAAGAAATTTTAAAATTTTGGTATAAAAAATATTATGTGGTTATCTAAGAAATTAAATCCATGTTTGGATACTAAAAGTGGATGTGGATCTAAAAAAGATGTACCTATGGGTAACAACCCCAAAAACACCATATTGATCTAGACTCGATTAGGAACCAATGCACAACAATGGATATTTATGCACACCTAGTTTGACACTCCCATGGGATATTCTTTAGATGATTCATATTTTATTTATAAAATATTGAACATACCTTTAGAAAGATTAAAAATTATACTATAAAACATTAATTTCATCTTTTAGGATATAAGAATATGTTCTAAAATTTTGGTAAAATAAATATTGTATGGTCGACGTTGCATGATTATTCCTCGTTTTCAATATTATTTACACTATCATAATCTTGATCAAAAAACATTTTTTATGCATAGAATCAAGTTTTCTTCTATCTAATACTATGAGGATGTTATTCAAACTGAGCAAGGAACTTCTTATAATACACAAAAATAAACAATGGTTAGGACATCTAATTGTGTAACCCTAATAAAACTTCATAAAAGAATTCATGGTTGTTTAAATATGGGACATGATCAAGAGATACAGCCTATTATCTATAGAAATTTTTAATTCCTAACTACACTATGGAATCTAGATTGTTCCTTGGATTCTGATGAGAAATGGGTCCAATAAATAACTTTATTTTCCCAAATATTAGATGGTTCCATGATGGAGTCATATGTTGGGGTTTATAGTTTAAAAAACAAATTCTAATTATATGAAGACTTAGACATACAAGAGTGGTTAAAGAAGGTACATCCCAAGAAAATGAGGTCATTCCCTATGATGTGGAAGAATAAAAACTAACTAGACATCTGGATATGCATCTAAATATATTGGATGATGAGTAATTTTCTAATGATAGAATAGATAGAGACAATAGTTTTGATGAGGATAAAGTTTCATAATTTTGGGAGGAAGTTTCTAGAAATATAGTAGTTGTACATCATCCTCAATGCAAAATAAATCATCCATTCACATATTGGTCAGAAGTAATGGAAAATTTTCTTGAATTTGAATGGAATTTTTTTACACCTACAACTGAGTTTCCTAGAACTATAGAGGATAGGTTTGGTGAGCTTGAAAAAACATTATATGTTGGAAGGTATTTTCAAAGTAAAGATGCAATGAAAAAATACTGAAAAGATTTTATATTTAGAGTCAATGTAGATATTTAGTTCAGGAATAAATCCATGAAAATACATCATACGATGTGATAAATTTTGGGATGATTGTAGATTCAACTTGAGGGTGATCCCTAAAATTTCATTTGGAGGTTGGAGAATTTCTAAGATTGAGTCAGCTCATACTTACATTTAGCCAAACCTGACATAAGATCATGCTTTATTGGATGCTAAATTTATGTCATTTATCATCATTGAGATGATTAAGAATTGACTAGATGTGCTAGTATCCCTTTTTTAGGAGAGGATACAATAAAATTTAGGTTATAATATATCCTATAATAATGCATGGATGATGAAACATAAGGATATTTTCAAGGTCTATGGTGATTGGGATGACTCATATCAGGTGTTGCCACAATTTTTAGCCATACTGAGACACAATGACTAAGTTTTCTTCCATATTGATATGAATGAACATGTGTCTTGAGATAACTGACTTGATCCATCTCATGTTGAATTTCTTCGGTTTTTTTAGGAATTCCTTCCTAGTATTTCTATATTTCATTTTTAAAATTAGTTTCTACAGATTGATGGAATGTTTCTATATAGAAAATACATGGGTGTATCATTGATTTTGGTAACCCAATATGGAAATCATTCACCTCTTCTTATTTTAATTCCATTGTGGAGACGAAAAATTACAAATCATGGAGTTGGTTTTTAGCATGTATCAGCAACCATTTTACCCACTTTCGGGGTGTCTATTTTATATTTGATCATCATAGGGATATCAACAAGGTAGTTAATATGGATCTTGATACATAGAGACCCTAAAATTCACATCATTATTATTAATCATACATGTTTCTGGAAACATGTCAAAAATATTCCATGATGAACCTATAAAAAAGGAAATCACAAGGCTTGGTATGCAATCTCTTCCTTATTTTTTACTATTTCAACATAATGATAAAATTAATTTATGTGAATTATGATCACTTATATGTAGAATATGATCCAGATCAATGAAGGTTTGAAAAAAAATTATAATAAATTCACAAGTCTAATATGGGATTGTATGATTATATTATGTGGATTCCAAAAGAAAAATGTACATTGGCATATGAGGGGGGGAGGTATGAAACCATGACCACAAACATCATGGTGTGAATAAATGTCATCTTCAAAGGGCTTTGCAAGTTACCTATAAATGGCCTAATTTAGGATATATTTTATTATTGTTTCAAGTACTTAATTGATAGGGAAAAAAACCATGAACGGGATTCATCAGGGGATAAGGTAAGGAAGAAACTTTCAACGATATATTGAAAAGAACATTGGAGAATATTCAACTTATCGAGTGTGCATTTTCCATCAAAAAGTATCTCGATTTAAAGTGAAATAGTTTTTGGACCCCATCACAAATAGAAACGGTTTATTCTTGGTGGTATTACTAGAAGTGAGGCAATAACAATGTGGAAACATCCAGGAATTATAGTTTCCATGCACACACACCATCACAGCATGTGCCTCCATTAACATATCATGGGAAGAATATATTGATCTAGTTTACTGGTTAGACACCATTTTTAACTTCTATGATGCACTATGTATGCCTCTTAGGTAGTTTTGAAATTTTCTAATGCTCGAAGACCATTTGATATTAATACCCAACATCAATAGGTTGAGACAGTGAGGGAGACCAAAGTCTTGTAGGATGCGGAATGAGATGGACTATCCTCAAGAACATGGGAAACATTTTAGGTGTAGTATATTTCATCAATAAGCTCATAACAAGAAATGATTCCCTAACATTTCTTCATCGATTTCACACTCTCAACCACAATAATATATTGCCACTAATTTGAACATTTCATATTATCAATTACATGGTGTTAATAAAAAATCTTTTATTTTTTAGAATTTTTTGAAATTTATGAATACTTTTATTATCAAATAATAAATAGTTGATAAATTATAAAACTATTTATAAAAGTCACAGACAAGCTAAAATTTACTAAATGATACATCATTTCAACAAATGAAACTTTGATCTATATAATTTCCTTCCCTTTACAAATATTGTTTACATGGTAAAACCATTTTGTAAATCATACTATCATTTTCATAATAAGCCTTTCATATTCACATTACAAGAAATATTACAAGTATATGTGAGATAAAACGAATACATAATAAAACTATAAATGGATAAACCATAAAGAAATCATGTAAGAAAATAATCATGAAATATACCATCATGTGAGAAATCATACATAAATTATAAATCACACCATTTTGGATATAATTTATTGGTATATGTGATAGACATCAAAGAAAGCCTCAATCCATAATGTGGGTCTAACCGATATAACCTATGTGTGAAAAAATATATTTTTAAAGTAACCCCTTTAAAAATAAAACTCTATTCTAATAAAATAGAGGAAAACACAATCACATTCAAAAACTGAGATCGGGAAAATGAAATCTGCAAATGCCCAAAAATGTCCCAAGCAAGGTGTGAGCCACTAAGCCTAGTAGGATACCACCATGAATCTATTTAAGGCTTTTATCCATGAAAACTAATAAACTAGTTTGAAAACAATTGTAAAACTAAACTACTTAATAACAAACCAACTTCAAGTAAACCTTTAAAATCCTTTTGGTTTTCTTTTATAAAACAAACATGGTTTTCCAAAACAAATTCTAAATGTGGATTAAGTAATAAAATGATTCCATAAGTCACAAGATATTTCATAAATCAAACATTAACAATTTATAAAAACACCATTTATAAGGTAAAACCATATCTAAAACAAATTTAGAAATATTCTTTGAGAAACATGAAGGCATTACCTTTTATTTTGGTAAGAACAACTTCATAAAACAATAGGAATAGACATGTTATGTCTTAAATTCTACCGTTAATAACATTTTTCTGACTATAACATTATATTTAAATTTCACACTTAATACTTATTTAATTTTTATACATAGATATAGAGGATACTACGCTACTCACTGAGTAGTATAGTCATGTTTCATATGATGTGTTAGTGAGATGTGAGGTTCGACATATCAGGGTGCGTAGAGAACACCATTATCATCACATTATTCCTCCAGCTTCCATTATACCTTACCTACACTGTGGTAGATTCTATGGAATTTTTTAATCTAATTTTAATTTCATTGATCATCACTTAATTACTGCTCTCATTAGTATGTGGATATCTAAGACCCACACATTCCACTTTCCAAAGGGAAGATGACGATCACCCTTGAGGATGTGGAAATTCTGCTCGGCCTTCCTACCTAGATGGATTCTATTATGGGATCCACTTGTAGATACTAGACTAAGCCTGTACAGTGATTTCTAGGCATCAAAATTATGGGTGATGATGATTCTACAGATAGTGGGTCGTTATCTATGAGATGGATTCAGATTCACTTTTCACAATTACCCACTAACACTAATGAGTAGACTGTCATGCATCATGCCCATTCATATATCTTTTGGATCATTGGAGGGACATTGTGAACTAATCACTCTGGTATACATGTCCACATAATGTATCAGGGGAGACTGGAGGATTTTATTTAGTCTAAGAGATATATATGGGTATTTGCATGCTTGGCATATACTTACAGATCATTAAGCACAACATGACGATCATATCGCACTATTCTTAGGGGATGTTTCATCCTTATTTAGTTGTGGGCATGGGAGTAAATCCCACCCCTATCATTTATTATTATTGATCAGGATATTCATATAGATATGTTTCATGATGCTCTGTATGAATTCTGGAATGATCACTCATCTTTATTGTTTTATGATGGTACTATGAGTTATTAAATTAAAATTTATTATTATTTATCACTTTTTATGTTGTATATTATAGGTGGAGTCAGGCACACCATTTTTTTAGGAAGTCAAGGAAAAACTTGGGTGCATATCATTTCTTGTTGGATAGTCTAGTACCCACCGATGTAAGTATATACAGTCTTTCTTTAACTAATCAATTTTGTAATATATATTTTTTGGTTTTTAGTAACAATTTTGTTAACAAATATCACAAGTCATTTCAGATTGCATGGATTTCATATTGGGCTCTATTATACCAGCCGACCACATACTATAGTGATGGTATTCATAATTCCATGGATGTAGTGACTCTCATTCACTTCCATATTTTTGAGTGGCACTATCATAATAGAGTCATGTATCAGTTTGGATTTGTTTAGTGTATTCCATTTCCATCTAGACAGTCAGAAACTCTTCATTCCTTGAAGCTGGGGGAGGCTAGATGTTGACTAATATCAAATACATGAAGAGTATCTAGACCTCCAAGATATATGAGCATCATTTAATATCAAGGGTATGTGTACTATGTGATTCCCTCTAGTAGATCTTCTTAAGTATGATATGTGGTATAGATTGAAGTTTATATCATATCTTACTTCACATGGTAGAGGGATCCAAGATCAGGTAAGCTTATAAAAATACATTAGTTTTTTGTTTTACTTTTTTAAAATTCAATTTTAATCTCTTTACAACATACTCAACTACAACATATTATCTGCATGTCTGATCTAGAGGAGGGGTAGCTTTTTATCCAGATAATGTTCCATGCTGCAGCATACGGGATTATGCTAGTGTATCTTGTTCCACACAATAGTATCCTAGATCGTTCACCTCAGGGAGATGTATTTCCTAACTAGGGAGAAAGGGTTCCTACTCAGTAGCCTCCTCCAGTAGTTTTTGATGTTGAGGATCCATGGTGGTGATGATGTAAACTGTGTCGTACTGCACGTGAGGCATCACCTATACCACAGGAAGAGGTTATACCTCTAGTAGTCTAGCCTCATCCAATTTTGGATTCACACCTAGAGGAATGGGATCCATTTATATTGTTAGGATACCCATAGTTTTCCCTATATATATCTGATTTGAGATCGTATTAGGGGTCATTTCACATGCCTCCACCTTCTGTGACTGAGCCTTCATAGGCCTTACGGTTCCCCCAGCAGATGATGATAGGTCCTTCCACTTACACAGTGGGGGAAGGATTAGGTGCACATGATGACATCCAGATACCTCCTCCTCCCGATGAGTCATAGGTAGATAATCAGATATATAAGGTTTCATTTCCCGAGGATAATCCCTCTCCATATTATCATACTTCACCACAACACATAGATCAATGATCTCAATACAGGGGTCCCATTTTCACACCAGATTGTGGGACAGGACCTCATCATAAATAGTGATTATACAAATTTATTTATATATGTGCTATTGACTTAAAGGATTTGAAAAAATAATGTATTCTATCCTATATATGATTGTCTATCTATTAAATTTATGAAATTATTTTTATTATCAACCATTTTTACATGTTTATCCATAGTTTCAATTTTCATTTATATTTTAATTATAGTGTATATTTTATAAAATTTCAAATCTGACTACTTGAAATATAGGAAGAATTATTAAATTTCAAGTAGGTAAATTTAAAATATTATAAAATATAAACTATAAAAACAATATAAATAAAACTTAAAACATAGACAAAAGATTAAAAAAATTGAAAATAATTTTTTTTTCATAAATATAATAAAATATATATAATTTATATGACACAAACATTATTGATTAAAGACATAATATTTACACATTAAAATATAAATTCACATAAAATATAGTATAATTAAAATAAAAATTAAATTTATAACATTGACTAAACATATAATAAATAATTGAAAATGAAAGTAATGTAAAGAAAAATATAAATATAAATGTAATGGTTTAAAAAAATACTATATTATGCCACTAAAATTACTTTTAATTAAAAAAAATTATAAAATTATAGTTATTTTCAATTATTTTTTATATTTACAATAAGTGTGTCAAATTTTATTTAGATTTCATTTCTACTTTATTATTTATAGACTTTTAAAGACTCCAACTTTAAGCATTATTATGTTTCATGTAGGTGACATTGAAAGCATATAAATTATAAAATTTAAATATAACCTAAATTATATTTGAAAAAATCACTCATTATATAAAACATAATTTAAAATAAAAAATCATAAATATAATAAACAAAAGATAATTTACATGTAAAAAAATTTATTTCTTAAAAAGATAACATTTTCACTTTCAAATATTAATGGATATAATTCTAATTATGTATTATATTATTAATTACATTACTATGAAGTATTATTAATTATTTTATTATTATAAAATGTTAGTAATTAAATTATTAATATATATTGATTATATAATTAAATATTTACAATCATTAAAATAATAAATATTAATAATGATGTAAATAATATAATTATTAACATAACTAATAAAGTAATTAACAATGTATTTTTAAAATAAATCTTAATTGTATTAGTAAAATAAAAAATCTAATTACTAGCAATAATGGTATTATTAAAAAATTATTTGTATATGTGTGTGAGTGTGTCTAAAAAAATAAAATAAAAACAATATATATATATATTAAATATAAAAATATATATATTTTTAATTTTTTAATTGTTTTTTTTAATTTTGGAAAATACGGCATTGAAATTGCCACCTTTGGACTAAAACCCAAAGGTGTAAATGTTGATGCTGCATTTCTATCCTAGTTTTAAAAATATTTTAAATATAGTGTTATTTTAATAAATATTAAAAAATATATAAAAACTTGTATAATACCCCATGCATGAAGTGTTCTACATCGATTTGTAGCTCGATGGGTGCCTTATTAATAAAGTATTTTGTGGAATCATCACCTTAGATGAGTAGTTCTTGGGCCAACATGACTAGGTTTCCTCCCGTCTAGTTTTTATCTATGTTAGGGTATCCTCTTAACTCCTTCATAATACTGAGGATTGACCCGCACTAGGTTCACTCCCTTCTCCTCTACTTCTTATGTGTATGTTCTACTTGTGTTCTTCATGTCCAATAGACAAGACAAATTTTTCCACACCTATAAAAAATTTATTTTTACTTAATAAAATTATTCATCAAAATTATATATATTTAATTCAGTTTCTCCAAATTACATTTTAAATATCTCTTTCCCAAAAAAATAATAAATCAATGAATAATCAAAAAGAATAATTAATTTAATTCTAAACATAATGAAATTAAATTATAAAAAAATTATGCATGAAATAAAAATATCAAATCCCAACGCACTTAGAATATTGATTTTACTCAATCGTGAATCTAACATAAATCACAAAGAAATGTCATACTACCAAAATTTAAATTTTAGAGCAACAAAATCAAATAATTATCAATAGGGAAATGCATTTCTAAGCATCGGAAAATAAAATTTCTTCAACTCCTCATATTTTAAGGAAATAAAGTCAACCATGCAATTTAATCTTCATCTTATTGAAGTGTAAATTCTTATCCTTTTCTCCATTCATATCTTTCAATTCATCATTAAGATGCATGCCAATTTTTATCTACCTCAATTGAAATTATTTTCACTCTTCATTAAAGGTAAAATTGAAATAGATTTGTACTCATACCGAAAGTACATTCTCATAACCATATTCTTGAAAGGAATATAGAATCTCCACCCTATAAATAAAAATATCACAATTAATAAAGAGGACTTCATAATAAGGATCAAATGAATTTGTGGCTTTGGGTAAGTATGAATTGTTGTGAAAATCATATAATAATCAAAATGAGGTTTAACTCTCAATAAAATTGCATGATATTTAAAATTAAAACTCAATGAAATAATCCTCTTAAAAATGATATCTCCCCACTTCCCAAACTTAAATTAGTCTTATAAACTACATGAAAACATGATGAAAGTATAACCTCTAGTTTTTTTCACTTTTTATTTTTCATTTTTTTTCAAAACCTATACTTGGGACAAATATAAAATTCATAACCCAACCCATGATTTATCTCATAATGTCACTAATTGTAATGGTTGTAACAAGATCATAGATTATGTAATATTGATTTTTGATCCGCCCAATACACAACCCAGATTTTTATTTTTTCCCTATTTTTTCATTTTTTTTAAACAGGTAAACAATATAATATGATGAAAGATAATATTGAACCTTCCCATTATTGAGACCAAGTGTTTAATTTATTTTTAATGATTCATTATGTGAAGTTTTTATGCTTATAGAATTATTCTGGATTCACTTTATGGCATTGGATGTCCTATTTTTAAAATTCTTCATGTTTAAATTCGATGATTGTTTGAAATGGTATTTAAGTTTAAAGACTTGTAAAAATTGAATTTAACGATGTGAAATATGTTTTAAAAAAGATAATCCATCCTCATTTGGGTTAATAATAGATTTGAAGAAGGCCATAAAAAATTAAATTCATATTTTGGGAAGAGGAATTTATTTGTGGAGACTTTGGTTTGGAATAGAAAATTTCACTTAGTTATATTTATTTCTAAGTGTTTGATAAAAATGGGAAAAAATGGAGGCCATATCAACCATATGGGATCCATCCAATGCATGGAAATCCAGGGCGACAGCAGGTTGTAAAGAGAGGGCATGGTAAGACAAAGGTGTATAAGTGGTGCGCAAGGGGGCGAGTGGGTCAGCTCATCCCATGTGGTGTGTGAGAGTGCTGAGGGTTCCGAACCCCACTCTCGGATCAATGGATTCTTGGAATGGTGAAGTAAATAAGAAAGCACTAAACTGATCATGATATCGATGTAGGATGTGGGATGTGTTGCACACTTCATGCATTTAAAATGTTATGAAAATAATACCTATCATCTAATATCTTCATTATGAGTCATCTGATCATTGCATGTGATCTTCTTTTTCCTTCGAAAGATCAAGGGTTCAGTTGCATGTGTTTATTCTACTATTTATGAGCTATGTAAATCATTTTAAACCATGATCAGTGAACTAAAAGTCCTCTTAAACATAAATTAAGGCAAGGTTGAACTTTTGAGATCCAAGAAAGTTTGAAGTAATCATTTTACATGTAATTCATGCAGCGATCATACTTGAACAGAATATCCTGGGTGGTGAAATTTCATGAGATGAATAAGATCCACCCAAAAATTTTAATTCATGATAATTACTTTAGGTACATATAAGATGAATGGACATGCATGTAGCTACACTTTCATGCATGTAGTCCAAAT
This sequence comes from Viscum album, assembly GCA_963277665.1. NCBI lineage: Eukaryota > Viridiplantae > Streptophyta > Magnoliopsida > Santalales > Viscaceae > Viscum > Viscum album. Next base: position 738,595,483 of record OY728141.1, read on the forward strand.
TAGGAAATTAATAATAGTTGTGTATGATATTCATGAATGTATGATATTAAATATTAAGATTCATACATATTGTGATAAATTATGATCCCATGTGAATAATAATAAATAACCCAATCCTTCAGGTATTTATAGAGATGAGTTCGTATGAAATGATTCATGGGTGATTATGAAATTTCATGAACTAATGAGAAGCCATGAGAATTCAAAATGAATATGATGTGTGAGGATACAGGATGGAAACATTATAGGGTGTTTTAAATCACTATAAATATCCATTTATAATATATATGACCACACTTTAGACTTTTAATTACACCATGTAAGCCTCAAATTTAATATAAGTGATTAATTAAATAAATAGTGCGCTACATTATGGTATATAATATTGCACTATAATTAAATAAGTTGAGTTTCTCATTTTGGAAAATGAGAGGTTGATGCACTATGGAAGAATCGTTATTCCACAAGGGTTACTGTGTTGTTCGATGGAAGATATGGTTATTCCATAGTGGCCATGAAAAATACAGAGCTGGAAATAAATAAGAATAATACCCATGGTATTTTCGATTATTAAAGAATGAGGAAATTAATACCAAAAATCTAGTGGGTATTCACATTTAAATTAAAGAGTATAAATGTGTTATTTATAACACATTTAATTGAATAAATAAATGAGATATTATCACCTGCATAATTATTGTTCTATTTGTGGATAAATTGTGTATGCAGGTGATGAATAATTATAGAACAACATTGAAAAATGATTTGGATAACCTGATACATCATAGTTTCTAAGAAAGGAGTAGATTTGAAGGAAGGAGCTCTTAATTATTCCAAGATTAAGTGAAATATAGATTTCCCCAAATCTAGAAGTAGTCTCATGACTAGTACTAATAAAGTTATTGAGGATATATATAAGGAAGGGACATCCATCTTTCTTATGAATAAATTATATCTTAAGAAGAAGATATTTCTAACTTTGGATCATCCCTAAATAAGGTAAGAAGTATTCCAATAGACTCTAGAAGTAAAAGAATCCTCCAGTAGATTTTATAGTAAGAGAGGGAATGGTGGATTCTATATTTTTATAGATAAGGTCACGGTGTATTATGTGTTGTTGTATTCACTTATAAAGATAGTAAAGAATCCATGTTGTGGGTATAACTAATATGGAAAGAAGTAGTCCATTTATCCTAACCTTGTAAATATTTCATGCTACTCTCTATTTCATTACAACTTCACTTGAAGTAAGTTTTGGAGTTTATATTGATTGGATAAAGAACCTAAAAAAATTCAAGAGGTTTAATTAAAAATAGAACTTTTAAAATGAGGGTACCACAGATTCACCCCCCCCCCCTCAGTGGCACCTAACAGGTCCTTGCATTCTATAATTGGTATCAAATAAAGGTTTTATCTAAGGATACAATTATTTTTAAATATGGAATATAATAAATATTTCAATGTGATCATGGCCCTCATTGTAATAAAGTTAAAAAAGGGGGTAAAGTGAAGAAGGAAGTTTGTATAAAGAATAACATTAATTCATCAATGTCATCCCAATTAAGATATTAAACTAATCTCTTCACCTTCCATAAGAAGAAGAACAAGAATAATATGTCCCAGAAGTTGTTCCCTCCAATTGAGTTGAAATATAAACCTAATACAATCTCTAATTCTAAACCTTGTTTAGATAAATAATTTTCATTTTCAGACTCTCTCTTGGAGCTGAAAAAGAAATTTTACTCTGATGATGAAGAGGCAAAAACATCAAGTTTTTATTCTAAGGAATGATCGTTCAATTAAAAATAATATCAATGGATAATCGTGCATGGAGTTTTTTATTCAATGGTGAAATATTTTTTATTGGAAAATAAAATATTGAGAATAGAAGAAGTAGCCTTGAATATCTACAGAAAAAATATGGGAATCAAGATGAATGAGTAAAGTGGCATGATTGAAGAGATTTCCCAAGAGATTCTAAAGCAAATATCAAAAGAGAATGAGATAAAGGCTAGAATAATATCTCCCAAAACCTAACTTGAAGAAAGGATACAATCAGGTATAAATGTTTATTTAAATATTAATATAATGGTTTCTAAGTTGAAAGATAGAGAAATGAATATAAGAGACCTTGACGAGAAGATAAATATTCCTATAAGATCTATCTTAACTTGTTTAGTAATAAAGAGGAACCCAAATCTAAAATCTGGAAGTAAAAGTTTTGTCCCATAAAAAATCTGAAATTGTGGTCCCATAAAAGATTAAAACACCAAAGTTTTTTATTGTGAAAGATTTGGGCACATAATGAGAATATGTTTCAAAGATAATAATCCCAATGATATTATAATAACTCAAATAGTTTCAATATCTCAATCAAGGAGAGACAAAATGAGGTATTAAATTTATGTTAAATGTTTCATTTGTTCTAAACTCATTCATATGTAATGGAATTTCACTTGGAGGAATGTATGGAAGGTAAAGAAACTATATGGATGCACTTCACTCTTATGAATTAAAATGAATTTTCTTATCCTAAAAGGGACCATAAAGCTAGAAAATAGGTTCAATGTCCTATAGAATAAAAAACACCTCAACAAGGGATGTATCAAGAACCAAAATTAGAGAACTCACAATAACACTATTGGAAGAAAAAAAAGACAAGTTTTGAATTAAGAACAAGAGTGTTTTAGCTGTGAAGAAGGTAGAAAAAGTATTCCCTAAAAAGAGGAAATTCATTGGAATAAAATATGTACACAATACATGAAGAATTTCAACAAAAAGGATTGCACATTCCACTTTGATCTTGGAAAGAAGAAGAAATAAAGTACGAGATAAAACACTCACCTTGAATATTTCCACCAAGGAAATAAGAGGCTCCCCCTTATTCCTTATTATTTTATGTGTTATTAGATAACAAGAAGGAAATTGAAAGAGAAATTTTTTTTATCATGAAGTTAATAAATTTTCATGATTATTAATGAGTGAATCCCTTAAAGAGATTACATAATAATTGGGGTATGCCAATCACACTCTCATTGTCACGAACCAGCCGGGGTCAACCCTGAACCGGTCACCTGAGCCAATCCGCAGCAAGGCCTGAAGGGCATTCCCAATCCCTATGAGATAGAAAATAGTGTCAGGAATCAAAATAAAATATATGGGAATGATTTGGACCATAAATAAAATACAAATAAACAAATACAAACTGAACCATAAAAACAAAAACTATAAGTGGAAAGAAAATAAAACTACACATACCTCCATGTGACCCTATAGGTCACCACCGACCTCAAATCAATGTTGCACTATAGAAACTGAATCCAAGAATTACGTAGAACCCAAAGATAAAATCAAAGGTAAAACTATAGGCATGAGTATTAAAAATCAGTAGGGGCTCCCAAGCAAACTATTATCATTTTCATTTCCTTTAAATAAAAGATCCATCAATTTCAAGTTTGAAATACAATAAATAAAACAAAGTTTCCAAACACATTTTCCTCTTTAATATAAATCACAGTCCATTGTCATTATTTCTATTTAAAACGGGGTTCTTCTTCAAGAAAGAGACATTAACAATTTAGAGAGGAAGAAAATTTGATTTCACATGAAAGGAAGAAAGAAAGTGAAAAAAGTTTTTAAATTATTTTCTATAAACATTTTCAAACCAATATGTCACTTTCTAAAAGAGGTTACACCACATAAGGAATAAGGAACAAAAACCACACAACAAGGGCAATAGGAAATAGAGAACATGAATAAATAGCCAAAAAAGGCCGCAAAATCATCCGCTGCAGACAACTAAGTTTCAAAATACATGGGAGAACCTAGGATCTCATGAATAATATAGAACATACTATACGTGTGACTCATCCCAAAGGCATTACCAACCTGATGATGCCATAACGCCCAAACGCCTAATCCTCTCTCTACCTGTCCTGACTGAGGGTCCCAATCCTATAAGAATGATAACAAAATAATCCCCTACTTTGGGCTACTAGCGAGTGCATAATCTGAACTATTGAAGCAAATCATTCATTGAAAATTTTCTCACTATGTTAGGTTCCCATGTTCAGAATAAAAAGGATGTGATCCAACAATGTCAAACAAGAATTCCAACACATGAATTTTCATCTCACGCAATCAAAACACATAACAAAAATCACCCTCGGATCACTCCTAGGTATTTTATCCCTCTTTCCTTCAACCATAAACATGTGGGGGAAGTCCCATCTAAGGACCACCCATTACCATCAATATCCAACAATGAAATAGGTACATCCCAAAGAGAGTTTTAAATGTAATTAATTTTTACAAAAGTACCAAACGGGCCTAAAGAAACCATTTAACACTAAACCATTTCCAAAAGAACCAACCCACACCACTTTCAAAACCAAAAACCACTTAGATACTCATTTAAGAAACCCAAGTCGCCATTTTAAATCTAAAACACATTTATAAAGGCCAAAGGCGCATTTCATCAAGCACTTGATGTGAAAAATCAAACCAAGTCATTTATTGAAACACATTACAAGAAACCCCTCCAATTAAAGAAAGACAATTTTACTAACATTTCTATATCAATAATTGATATAAAAACTAGGTTTGAAAAGCAAGAAATAAATGATTCTTAAATTTAATGGTCAATGCATATAGACCCTACCACATAGTGGAACCAAACCGAACATTCGGTCCTTGGCGCTTTCTAACTAAAACTTGTTTCTACCCCACTAAGAATATTCACCTTCACATCCATGTAAGGACACCTAGCCTCTATGAACACATCCGCATGTCCATGAACATGTGCAAGGGGATCCTTACATATATTCTTATATGGATATACTAGTCGCCACTCACCTACGCATGCATTCTCATATATATACATGGGAACACCTAGCCTCATACATATATATTCACTACCATGGATGATTATACATGTAACGGGGGAACCCACAAATATATATACTTACCTATGCACATGTAGGCGATTCACCTTAGACTCGGTGACTCGACACCGCAAATCAGAGTTCAACACACTACACCAATTATACTACAAACCTTAAAACAAATAAAGACCCTAATTAAGATGGTGAGAAACCAAACAACGGCATAAAATCCATACCTCATATGAAAGCAGTGAATCGAAACATCCTTAATCGCCTCACCTTTGGTAGCAGTTGATGGAATCTACACGAATAAGTCATGGGGGACCATTTGTACAACCCTAAACCATAAGAAATCACAAAACTCGGATCAAAACCTAACCTAGGGTTTCAATTAATTAATTAATTAATCATTCTATCAAGTAATAAATCAATGTCACCCAAAATAATAGCAAGAAGAGTCTAATATCACAACCATTTATCACAACACAAGCATCAATCACATAACCAACATAATCATCATCTATAAAAATAGGGTTTAATAAGGGAAAATCAGTATTACATCACAAGTTCCATTTAGGTTGGTATTCCATTTAAACATCAAACCATTTATAAAACACTTTCAAAAACCCACCGAGAACACACATTTTCCAAACCACATCCCTTTCTAAAAATTTAGGAAAACGTCACTTTTGAGTTTAAAGTTCCAAACGGGCCTTTAATTTGATATAATTAAATTCAATTGCTAAAAACATCATAAAAAATCACTTCTATTTTTATAATGCTAAATGGGCTTTTATCATTTCCAAACTCACACCAAAACAAGTTCAAGGCCAAATGGTCTAAACCTTGAGGAACACATTCAAATCCACTTTTGGAAACCACACAAAGGAGACACATCATTTGGAAAACAATAACCATTTAAGAAACTAAAATTTCATGAAATCACCAACTTAAAACACCATCTTCATTTGTGGGCACATACATGTGTTCACATAGTGCACCCATAGATGTGCCAACATCCAATGGAAAACTTTAAAGTCTAAGAGAACCCTCAAAAACCATTTCCACCAAATCATCACTTTATTTCAAAACAATCCCATCACCTGCATCTTTTAAACAAAACAAAACAACCCCTTTAGTAACCATAAAACCCATTCCAAGACATTTATACATAACCATCAATCCATAAAATTACCAAATAAAACACACAAAACTAAATTAATAAACAAACAAATACTATCACAACATAATTAGGGCTAAAAATTTCTTAAAAACCCTCAAAATTGAAAGAGAAATATACAGGGGGTGGAGGACGTCGGTGAGGGAGGAATGTCCAGAGAAAGTGGAGCACGCTAAGAAGGGTGTCCAGTAAGGGAGGGGTGTATCCAGAGTAGGGAGGAGCAGGGGTTTGGTCCATGACGGAGCATAGCAGATCAAGGGGTTGGGCCACGTCGGAGTAGGGCGAAGCAGGAGGTCAGGCCACTGGGAGCAGGGTGCACCAGGAGGGTATCTGTCCGATGAGGGAAGGGGGGATCCAGGTCGGGGGGCTGCACATGCACAAGGGAGAAGGGGGAGGAAGTTCGGTGCCATGGGATAAGAAGAGGGGGGATCCCAACCCCCTAGGGTTTCTTCACTTTTTTTATTTATAATAACTATACTAATAATAATAATAATAACATAATAATAATGATGATAATAATAATAATAATAATGATAATAATAACATAATATTCATTATAATAATCATAATAATCATAACATTAATAATACTAATAATCATCATCACATTAAAAACAATTTAAAAAGTAATACTATTAATATCAATTTAAAAATAATAGTATTACAACAATTTAATATTATTATTATTATCTATACAATAATATTATTATTATTAAGGTATAAACGTTTATAAAATTTATTCATTTTAAGAATTGGCCAAATGCATGGTCTCCTGGGCCGACCGCATGGTTACTGCTAACCGTACGGTGCCCGTGCACCAGCCTGAACCCCACCAAGGTCAACAAACTTCAAAAATTTTAAACCTGGACCCGAACCATGATGAGAGTAACCAAATCCATGAAATAATAAAATAAAATAATTTTAAAGGTCGGGGTGTGACAGTTCTCCCCACCATAAAAACTTTCTGCCCCCATAAAGTCACCAAGCCTAAATTGTTTTAAAAATATAGTCCATGCCCGAACACAACCTAAAGAAACAAGAAATTTCAGGGTGATTATTTATTTCCCCAAGTCACACCCAACTGATCTAGGTGAAACCACAACCCAAAACAATGGGAGAAAATGAAGGGTGTTCTCCCCACCACAAAAACCCGGCTAAAATGAAAACTTCAAAACCCAACAAACACCACCAGAACTTAAATAGGAAACCCAACATGGGGGAAAACCTGGAAAATTGGGACCTCAGGAACTAAATAAACCTTTCCAAACTAGCCAAACAACACCTTCACAAAATGAGGAACAAGGGAACCCTCAACCCAAACCATACCAACTTCCTTAGAACGAGAAAAACAATCCCACCACAAGGACCCAAATAGGGATCATACTACGAAGAAATCTGGCATACCAGAATGCCAGAACAAGGGAAACTTCCTAGAAGAACCAACAGCCCTCTACAAAAGGGCGAAAACATCACTTCCAAAATTATAAATCCTCCACACTTGTCAAATCCCATAACACTAGGGGGAAATCCCTAATAAGAACTCAATTAAGATAGTGGACCTGAAACACCATCCACCCACCTCAAAAAACCCAAAAAACCCCAACGAGAACCACTGAAACAACCCACATAAGATCCAAACACACCTCAAGAAGAGGAGAAACTCCAAAAGACACACTTAAACAAATAGAACTACTTAGATCTCAATAGAACAAGTCTGTCATGCCCTTCCAATGAGATGATGTACCTACCCCTACTGAGAAACAAAATCAAAGAAACTTCAAATGTTCCCATACCAACATGGAAAACATGAACTGGACTGAGGTCCCACACACCCTCAGCAACTCTTAACTGTGTGAGAGCTTCACCTGAGACCTATGGATGGGTATTTGATAGTCAAAGCATCTCATGCCTCACATTCAGACACTAGAATCCCCCGATCAAAACTCCTCCCTCAAACGAAGCTTCCTATAAAACTTCCCTCGGTGACTCGAATGGACACCATGAGAACAAGAATTCGGAGGGATGTGGAAAGACGACTTGGAATGTTAGGGCCATCCATACCTATAGCACACTAGAAATTGGTCTGATGAACTAGATTTTAGAACCAACAAGAATAGCTTCATATAGACAGGTTCCTCCATCATGCACTCCATTCCAGATGGGGAACCCTCACAAAATCTTACCACCACCAACCACATCCCAAATTCCAATGATGATGAGATGTCCAACCTCCACTGATCCAAAATTGGACCCTAAAAACCATAACAACACTAACTTTAACCGCCTCGAGAGTTCCCAACAACCCAAAGATATGATTTTCTTCTATAAAACTACTCCACTACCTCTAACATTTCTCTATTTCTTCAAAGAGAAGGAAACACCCAAAAAGGACTGGAAACTGGTCCTGAATCATTGGAAACATTAGGGACCTTTCTAGGTGGTATACTCTGAACAACATGAGGAACATAATCCAAAACTGGCATCAAGCCAAAGCACAATCAAAAAGAACACCCTAGGCTGAGACAACCAGCCTAGAATCCAAACAAATACCGATACAACCAAAATCCTCTTTTTCAAAATCACCATTTTTAATTTTAAAAAGCACACTTACACCAACTTAAAACAAAAAAAACACAACCAACAATGAACTACCATAATGAGGACCTAGTGATCAAGCCTAACCCAAAAACATGGTAGTGGGCCATACCCCAAGTAAGGCATAACACTAATAGGAACTTGAATTAGGAACTTGGATTCCACATCAGTCACTACTCCATGTAAGACCACAACATGACACTGATTCACCTCCATTGTCATCCCTCAATCCAAAACAACCCAAGAAAAAAGATTCAAATCTCATACTACCCCTGGTAACTCAAGGATCAGCATGATCAAGAGTTTGTGATGCTCTTCCCTCACCTACCTCCCGAGTCCTGACAGTCCTAATATCCTTCTACCGAACACCCCAAATAACAAGGGCCTCCTTTGATACCATTTTTTCTTGAACCATCCTGGGTTGACCCTGAACCGGTCACCCGATCCGATCTGTGGAAAGGCCTGAAGGGTGTTCCAGATCCCCATGTACTGGAAACTAGTGTCATACATCAAAATAAAACAGGTGGAAAAGATTTTGCCCATAAATAAAATAAAAATAAACAAATATAAATTGAACCATAAAAAGAAAAACTAGCAGCGAAAATAAAATAAAATTGCACATACCTCCATATGACCCTATAGGTCACCACTGAACTCAAACCAATGTCTCACTATGGTAACCAAATCCAAGAAATATACAGCACCCAAATCTAAAAACAAAGTTAAAACTATAGGTGTGGGTATTAAAACTCATTAGGGGTTCCCAAGAAAACTATTATCATTTTCATTCCCTTTAAATAAAATATCTATCAATTTCAAGTTTTAAATAAATTGTTTAAAACTAAGTTTTCATAACATTTTCCTCTTTAAAATAAATCAAGGTCCATTTTTCTTTTTTCCATTTAAAACTGGGTTCTTCTTCAAGAAAGAGACATTAAAATTTTAGAGAGATAGAAATTTTGATTTCACTTGAAAGGAAGAAAGAAATTGAAAAACATTTTTAAATAATTTTACATAAAACTTTTCAAAACAATTTTTTACTTTCTCAAAGAGGTTACACCACAGAAGGAAGTAGGAACAACAACCACATAATAATGGAAATGGTAAATAGGACACGTGAATAACTAGCTAAACAAGGCACCACAATCATCCAATGTAGACAACTAAGTGTAAAAATACATGGGAGAACCTAGGAGCTCATGAATAATCTAGAACTTACTGTAAATGTGATTCATCCCTAAGGCATGCCCTACCCAATGACGTCATAACACTGAAACACCCGATCGTTGCCCTACCTGGCCTGGCCGAGGGGCCCAGTTCCATAGCAATGATAAAAAAATAATACCTTGATATGGGACACTAGCCAGTTCATAATATAAACTAGTGCAGCAATCATTCACTGAAAATTCACTCCCTATGCTAGGATCCCATATTCAGACTAAAACAGGGGGTGAACCAGCAATGTCAAACAATCAATCCAACACATGCATTTTCATCTTACATAATCAAAACAAAGAACAAAATTACCCCTGAATCACACATAGGGATTTTCTCCCTCTTTCCTCCAGCCATAAACATGAGAGGGAATTCCCATCTGAGGACCACCCATTCCCATCAACATCCGACAAATAAAGAGGTGCATCCCAAAGATAGTTTTAAATGTAATTCATTTTTACAAAATTACCAAATGGGCCTCAAGAAAACATTTAACACTAAAACATTTCTAAAAGAACCAACCCACACCACTTTCAAAACCAAAATTCACTTAGATACTAATTTAAGAAACCCAAGTCACCATTTTAAATCTAAAACACATTTATAAAGGCCAAAGGGGAATTTCATCAAGCACTTGATGTGAAAAATGAAACCAAGTCATTTATTGTAACACATTACAAGAAACCACTCTAATTCAAGATGTAAAATTATAATAACAGTTATATATCAATAATTAATATAAAAACTAGGTGCAAAAAGAAATAAATAAATAATTCTTAAATTTAAAGGTCAATGCATAGAGATCCTACCTCAGGGTGGAACCAAACCAAATATTCATCCCTTGTCACTTTATAACTAAAAGATACTACTCCCCTACTAAGCATATGCACCTTCACATACATGTAAGGACACCTAGCCCCTATTAACACATCCACATAGCCATGAAAATGTGCAAGGAGATCCTCTTATATATGCTTATATGCATATACTAGTTACCACTCACCTACGTATGCATTTTTATATATATACATGGGCACACCTAGCCCCATACCTGTATATTCACTACTATGGATGATTATACATGTAACGAGGGAACCCAAATATATATATATATATATATATATATATACTTACCTATGCACATGTAGTCAAGTCACCTTAGACTAGATGACTCGACATCGCAAAATAGAGTTCAATACACTACACCAAAAATACAAAAAACCATAAAACAATTAAAGACCCTAATTAAGATGGTGTGAAACCAAATAACAGTATAAAATCCATACCTCAGATCATTTTGGTGAACCAAAACATCCCGAATCACCTCACCTTTGGTAGCGGTTGACGGTATCTATAAGAAAATGTCCTAGGGAACCATTCGCACAACCCTAAACCTCAAGAAATCACAAAAGATGAATCAAACCCTAACCTAGGGTTTCAATTAATTAATTAATTAATAATTATACAATTTAATAAATCAAGTTCACCCAAAATCATAGTAAGAAGAGTCCAATAAAACAACCATTTATTACAACACATGTATCAATCACATAACCAGCATAATCATTGTCTACAAAAAGAGGGTTCAATAAGGGAAAATCAATATAACGTTACAAGTTCTAATTGGTCCACCATTCCATTTAAACATCAAACCATTTATAAAACATTTTAAACCACCCACTGGGAACACACATTTTCCAAACCACATCCCTTTCTAAAAATTTAGGTAAACATCACTTTTGAGTTCGAAGTGCCAAATAGGCCTTTAATTTGATATAATTAAATGCAATTACTAAAAACATCATACAACACCACTTCTATTTTTATAATGATAAAAAGGACCTTATCCTTTCAAAAATCATATGAAAACAAGTTCAAGGCCAAACGGGCCAAACCTTGAGGAACACATTCAAATCCACTTTTAGAAACCGCATAAAGGAACCACATCATTTGGAGAAAAAAAGAACCGTTTAAAAAACCCAAATTTAATGAAAAAATCCAAATAAAAACACCATCTTCATTTTTGGTCACATCCATGTGTTCACCTAGTGAACCCATGGATGTGACAACATCCAATGGAAAAATTTAAACTATAAGAGAACCCTCAAAAACCATTTCCACCAAATCACCACTTTATTTCTAAATAATCCCATCACCTACATCTTTTAAAAAAACTCAAAAACCCCTTTAGGAACTATAAAACCCCATCCAAGACAATTCTACATAACCATGAAGTAATAAAATTACTAAATCAAACACATGAAACCAAATTCATAAACAAAAAAATACTATCACAACATAATTAGGGCTAAACATTTCTTAAAAACCCTAAAAATGGAAAGAGAAATATATCAGAGGTGGAGGGTGCCAGTGAGGGAGGCATGGCTAGAGAAAGGGGAACATGCTGGGAAGGGCATCCAGTAAGAGAGGGGCATGGCTAGAACAGGTCGAAGTAGGGGTCCGGGTATCTCCTAAGTAAGGAAGAGTAAGGGGTTGGTCCACATCAGAGTAGGCCAGAGCAGGAGGTCAAGCCGCTGGGAGAAGGTTGTTATGGGAGGGGATCTGGCCAATGAGGGAAGGGGGATCTAGGCTTTGGTGGTTTCACATGCATAAGGGAGAAGGAGGGAAGAGGTTCGGTGTCGTGGGAGAAGAGGGGGGTCACGACCCCCCCCCCCCCCCCTCCCTAGGGTTTCTTCACTTTTTTTGTTTATAATAACTATACTAATAATAATAATAATAAAATAATAATAATTATGATGATAATAACATAATAATCATAATAATAACAACAGTAATAAATATCATCATCATCATCACATTAATAACAATTTAAAAAGTAATAATATTAATATCAATTTTAAAATAATAGTATTACAACAATTTAAATATATTATTATTATTATCTAAACAATAATATTATTATTAAGGTTTAAATGTTTATAAAATTTATTCATTTTAAGAATTTTCCAGTCGCACGGTCACCTGGTCTAACCGTATGGTTACTGCTAATCATGCAGTGCCCATGCACAGGACCCAAACCCACCAAGGTCAACAAACTTCAAAAATTTTAAACCCAGACCAAAACCTCAATGAGAGTAACCAAATCCAAGAAATAATAAAATAAAATAATTTTAAATTTTGGGGTGTGACACTCATCCATCATTCTTAATTGTATCTAATTAGGGGGAGTGCTTGGTTAATAAAAATATGAGACAAAGGGGGATATATTTTTTTCTTACACCCAAATTTTCTGATATTTTGTTAAAGTGTGTGCATGATATTGTATTTCTTTCCTTAATAGCTCCTTTCTTGATATTTTATACATTTTGAAATTGGTATCACATGTTAGTATTTTTTATTAACATCTTAGATAGCCTTGGTTATATATCTCTTTTTTTATACACTAGGTTAGCTCATATAGACATAGAGCTGATTAACTAAAGGCTCCTTTCCAAGTATCATGTGATATCATACCTTTCTTTAAAAATAAGAGAGAATGATTTTTAAGAAGCATGATGAGATGAGAAGACCCCATTTATCCTTTTAATTTTATTTTCAATAAGGGTGAGAATAATTAGATCACTAGATATTGCCTTTTATATGTGAATAGATATTGACAACAAAAGACAAAGGGAGAGATTGTTGATACCAAGTGTTGTATTTTTGTCAATGAATCAATATGTAGAGTGGTGATTCTTGGAGAAAAGTTATAGATTAACTTTATGTAATTGGATTTCATACATGGAAAATTCTATATGTTTAAATGTGATTATTTTTTAAACTTATCTTAAATCTTAAAGACCTGTGAAAAAAGAATTTAATGATGTGAACAATGTTTATAACAAGTGAATCCATCCTTATTTGGGTGAAAAATATATTTTAAGAATCTAATTGAAAAATATATTCATATTTTTTGAATGAGGAATTTATTTATATAGACTTTGGTTTGGAATGTAATATTTCACTTAGTTATATTTCTAAGTGTTTGATAAAAAATGGGCCCAACCATGGCCACCCAAGGAGGCTATCTCAACCACATATGGGAACAAGGCTCAACCACATGGGAGTAAACCAGCATATAGGAATCCATGGTGGAAATAGGTTACAAATTGTCTGCATGGGAAAGATGATGTACATAGAGGGAACACAAGGGGTAGAGTGGGCTGGATCATCCCATGTGTTGTGTGAGTGTTTTGTAGGTGTTGAACCCTATTTTCGGCTCAGTGGGATCTTATAATGGTAAAGGGTATAATTAATCACTCAATTAAGTGTTATAATCTATGTGGGATGCAGGAAGTACTTAATTTTTCTTATGTCTAAAATTTTATACAAATAACACCCATCATCTGATCTATTCATTCTAAGTCATCTGATCATCACACGTGATCATCCTCTTTCTCTGGGAGATCGAGGTTTTAGCTGTGTATTTTTCTTCCAACATTTATGAGCTAAAATTTTGAACCTTGAGTAGTGAAACAAAAGGCCTCTTAGATACAAATGAAGTTCATTTTATACTCCTAAGATCAAGGAGAGTCCTAAGTTTTTATTATACACATAATTCATTTATTGTCCATACTTGAACAGAATATCCTAAGCGGTGAAATTTCTTGAGATGAATTAGAGCCATTGGATGAAGTTAACATGTGATAAGTACTTGAGGTATGTCCATGATGAATGGAAATTCATGTAGTTATACTTGAATTCATATAGAACTAATGAGAAAATGAATAACAATCATGTATGATATTCATGCAAGTGAGATATTAAATATTGAGATTCATGCATGTTGTGATAAATTAGGAGCACACGTAAAGAATAATGAAGAACCTAATACTTTGGTTATTTATAGATATGGGGTCACATGAAATGATATATGAGTGATTATGAGACTATGTGAACTAATGAGAATCCATGGGTATTCATAATTAATATGTTGTGTGAGGATATATGGTCACACTATAGGGTGTTTTAACTCACTATACAAATCCATAGATAATAGAGATGGCCACACCCAGCCTTTTCATTACACCATGGAAGCCTCTAATTTAACATAAGTAAGTAATTTTATAAATATTTGGATACACCATGGTATATAATATTTCACTTAAATTAAATGAGTTTATTTTTTTGGTTCTGAAAAATGAGAGGGTGTTGCACCATGGAAAAAGAACTATGCTGCAAGGGTTACTATTCTACACTATGGAAGATATGGCTATACTGTAGAATCCATAAAAATAAAAATCTTGAAATAAAGTATAATAATACCCATGGTTTTTTTAGGTATTAAAGAATAAGGAAATGAATACCCAACATCTAGTGGGAATTAACATTTAAATGAGGTAGAATAAATGTGTTATTCATAACACATTTAATTGAGTGAATAAATGATATATTATCACATGAAAAATTATTGTTTTTTGTGGATATATTGTGCATGTATGTGATGAAGAATTGTATAATAATATTTTAAGATATTTTGGAGAACCTAATACTTCAAAATATCAAATAAATAGGGTGAGTTGAATATAGAAGTTCCTAAGTATTTCAAGATTGAGGAGAATCCATATTGCACTAAATATGGAAGGAGTCTCAAGACTAGCACTACTAATGTTCTTGAGGATGTACACAAGGAAGGGACATACAACTTTCTTATGGAGAAATACTATCTAAATAAGAAGTTGTTTTTTACACTAGATCATCATTGAATAATTTAATAAGTCTTCCAGTGGACTCTAGAATAAGAATAAATCTCTAATGGATTCTGAATAAAGAGATGGCATAGTGTATTTTATATTGTTATAAATAAAGTAATAATGGATTATATGTTGTTGTATTCACTTATGGAGATAGGGAAGAATTAATTTTTTGGGGTATATATAACATGGGAAGGAGTAGGCCTTTCATTTTAACCATGTAAACACTATGTGTTACTCTCTCTTTCATTACAAATACACTCGAGGTAAGATTGAGAGTTTATATTGAGTGGATCGAGAAGCTGAAAAAAGTTCAAGAGGTAAAATTAAAAGGGAGAATTTATAAAATTAGGTTACCGCTAATTCACCCCCTCCCCCATCTTAGTGTAACCTAACCCATCCTTGGATTCTATACCCATAACCCATGAAACACACCTCACATATTCTACTCAATATAACACATCTCTTTTCCACCATGAATAACCTCTCCCCACACTTATCCAATTGAATATCAAATAAAGCACTAGGAGTGAGGGTAGGAAGTATATAGTAGGATTATAATGTGACTCTTCCCTATCTATTTCATTGATAGCTTCTATAGTATTAAAATAAAGATTCACTATTAAAGGTAGGTATTGAGTGTAATGGTCTCAATAAAAATGACTCAATCATTTTAAATGTAACTTTTTTACTTCCATGGTTTTGAAAATATATAAATGTAAGTTCTAAAAGGAAAATATTTCCCAAGTTTATCCTAATAAATTTATAAGAAATATAGGAAAATTAGTTTAAGAATACTCTTAGGAATGGGAACAAATGATAAGGTAATCACTCATGGTATGCACACTTACAAAAGAATATTCAACACAAATTTCAAAAATTCAAAGCATGTAAAATCTGATATAAGTTTCATTTATAATAATCCAGTAATTCCCCTAAATAATTATTTGTTAAATAAATTACCAATTCTTAACTTTACTTATTCATCCCCCATTTTACTCATTCAGACTTATTAATAATGAAACCTAAAACATGGAATAATGGGGTTCCTAATTAACTATTTTGTATCATAGATAAAAAATATAGAAAAATTTTATAGTGGGGAATAAATTTTCCTTTAAAATTAAAAAATGAAAAGAATACAGAAGAGTAACATAAATAATTAATCCATACAATTAATTCCCTTTCCATATAAATCACTTTTATTCTATTTTATATTATTCCATTTTCACCATGGACCCATGAAAGAATACTAACTCATGAATGTATAGGGCTCATTCCATAAAAATAAATATTAGAAGTGATCCTACATACAAGAAAATATATAATTCATATCCCCTATGTAAAATAAAAAAACTAGGGTTATCACCTTGAAGAACTTTGTTTAAAGTTTTTCAGCTCAAACCTATCTCATTTCAAATTAACAGATGGAATATTGTAAAGTGGTTACCAAGTCAGGATCAAAAAATGGTTACATCTAGGACTTCTCCACATATATAGACAATTTTTCTTTCTTTGAAATTATATTTACTCTTCTTGTAGGAATAATCGTTTACACCTCTATGGGGTCAATCCACTAGTTTTTTGTTAGTCCTAAAAATTTAGAATTTAGATCATGCACTAACCAAACCTATTGTCCCTCTTTGAAACTTACTTGGACATATTTTCCTTTAAAATATTTGATTATGTACAATAGTTTTATTCCATTATTTTTAGTAGTTTTATTTTTTTTCTTTCTTCTGGATAGTGTTTAAATCTTTCCTCTCCTAAATTGTAGCAATATCTTTAGCTTTCAGATTGTTTTCCTCTTCCATATCATCCTCTTTCAAATCATAATTTTCCATAGCCTAGTGAATGTTAAACTTCACCTGCTCACCACGAAATCTCAAATACATCTCTCTATATCAATTATAGCTCTCTCTATGGACAAGAATAGTATTCCTTTGATAACTGGTTTCCATTCTTCATGCATGTCCCACACTATGAAATCCACAAGAAATAAGAACGTTCCTATTTATATAAAGATATCATTGATCTATATTCATGGTTTATAGTAACCCAATATTTCCATACATAGATATTACATCTTAATAGATGAATATTGAATGCATGTTACAAAAATATGCCTAAGGACCATAATGGTTTAGTGTATTTGGAGACTAGATACTTAATCTTGTTATTTCTTGAAATGTCTTCAACATCTCTGATAAATATCTTCTCATATAGTAATCTTCATATACATACCCTACTTAAAACCTTTCTTCATAATGTGGAGAAAATAAACATAATAAAGGGTGAGCTTAGATGCTTAGTGAGGGTAAATAAGGGAGATATCAATTATCACACATGCATAAGATGAGCATAAGGGTATGATAACATGAGCTAAACATTTGAAAACCATACCCTATATAATAAATATCATAATCTTGATTCAAGGAATAAATTTTGGTAGTTCATAAGACATGAATCATAAAATAATCAAAGAACATAAGACATGGAAGAATAGCATAGACATAGGAATGTGGAAAAAATGTAATATCATAACATTGTGAATATGTATAAATAGAAATAGGTTCACACATTAAGTTAAGAATATGAAATTATGCCATTTCATAACCTTATGTACATGAAACCAGGTCCACAAAAATCCTTATGGACGTCAAACCAGGTCTACACATAACCTTATCGACATTAAATTAGGTCTACACATAGCCTTATGGGCATGAAATCTAGGCCCACTCTTAATCTTATGGACATGAAAACCAAGTCCATACATGAAAGTTTGAAGATGAAATCAGGTTCACACATAACATATCTACCTTATGAGTTATCCATATTTACCTAATGCACTGGAGGGAGATATAGGTCCTTCCTTTCACATAATTAAAATTATACATATTTGTGTCATGAGATCAAAAAAAATTCATTATATCATAACCCATAAAAATAAATAGGTTTCATAAAAATTTCATACTAGAATAGATCATGTAAAAGAAATGGGTTTCATAAATATTTCATCATTTCATCATAGAAAAACCTATGGAAAAGGAAGAGGTTTCATAAACATCTTATAAACATAAAAATAATCTATATAGAGAAATAATAAGGATGGAATCATTGGATAATTACCCTATTAAATCTTAAGTAAAATCAATGGATAGCATCTTATATTTAAAATGATTTTGAAATATCACTTAGAAAATTTTTTGTGGAAAATATCCTTTTCACTTTTAAATAACTTATTTAAAATCTAAAAACTTTCCAAATATTAAAGAAAATATTTTATTTAAAAATAAATTTTGAAAATTTTAAATGAAACTTTTTATCATTTAGTTTTCATGATAGAGGTAAATACTATTCATGTTGTACATGTTAAAATGAAGATTCCCTTCACTTTTTTTGGTAAAATTAAAAAGGGCCTTGTTCGAGAAAATGGATAGAATATTTCTTTTAAACTAATTTTTAAAATGAAAAATATGGATAAAAATTTATTCAAATATTCATTTTATAATAGTAAAAACTATTTTTAAAACATTTTTATAAAACCTAGACATGAAAGAAAAAAAAAATTCGACTGAAGAGAGAAATAAAGTCAATGTTCCTTAAAAACATTATTTTGAAATTGAGTACATAAAGAAAGAAAATGAAATAGAATAAGTATTTTAAATAAATAACCAAATTATAATAAAATTCATGTGTTTATTTATAATTATATAATAATATCTCATCATTGGAAGTATAATCATAAACAATTCTGATAAAAAATGAGATTGTAACATCAAACACTTACCACTTTGGTAACTTTTGAATCATAATCTACATGAAATAAATAAACTTATATGTAAATTTAAATCCCAATAAATTTCATAATAAAAATCATAAAATATATTCATGGGAAGTATATACACCACAAAAAAGAAACGAGTGGTGAATATAGCATATGTCTCCCCAAAATAAAAGAGACTGAAAATCTCTTTCCACTTTGGTAACTTTTGAATCGTAAGACCCATTAAAGAGTAACATCAAATGAAAATTTAAAAATTATTTAAATAATAATATTAATGATATAACATGTCAAAGTGGTAGTATATTCACGAAAAAAAGAATAATATAGGTGCATAACATAGCATATGTCCCAAAGAAGGCAATTTGATATGATAAACCCTTACCTTAAGTCTCGATTTCCTTCTTTATAACCTCATATATAATAATTAAAGGTTTATTATAAATTTATTCTAGAACCATATATCTATATAATACTATATATTATTTACTTTTAAACTTTTATTACCTATTTATTAACAAGTCTCTATTAAAATCACATTATGGGTAATAACTGCTTTGTTTTTTTCATATATGTTTTAGTTTGGTATTTCAATACTTCTAATTTGATCATGCTTCCACCATATAAATAATGTTAACCATGATATAAATATAATATATATTCATTATATATTTATTTATATTAATCCATAAAATTTAGAGGTATGAAATGAATTATACTATTCATGGAGGTGGTAGGTCGTACGTATGCATGAACGTTATTTGCATTTTCTCGATGGATGGAATGAAAAAAAGGTAAATAATATTTCACCTTTATATCATCATTTTAATTTTATATATATCACATATATTCACTAACTATATCCTTATTACCATCCATTCCAAAATAAAATGAAAAATGTATCACATCACTTTGTGGTGGTGGTGGTCCACACATATGCAGGAATAGTGTTATCATTTTCCAACGGATTGGAAGGTAAGAAAGTATATGAGATATTATAATTTAAAAATTATAATTATGTCATAAATATAATATAAAAATTATAAATCCATTATTATAGTCACCATGATAGGTGGTGATTTAAAATGACTTACACCGATTAGAGAGGTGGTAGTCTAATGTACACATGATCAACAGTATTGTTTCCCATTTAATAAAAGAGTATATGGATGTAGATTATTCCACTAAAATAATAAAATATCAGTATATGTATAAGGACCCGTCCTTATACATTACACAATATTTAATTAAATGAATAATTCACATTAAGGATCTTTTCAGGTTTAGAGTTTTAGAGAATTAGGCCATAACTATTACATAACAACTTGAATATTACATGTAGACACTATTAATCAGTATCCATTTTTTTATAAAATAAAAACTCTTAAAAAGAAACATGTATAGTTCCATATTTTAGACAGTATGATTTTTCCTTGATCCCATCCTTGACCCTATTCATCTTTAAGTCCTGTGGAAAACATTTCAAAAACTTGGGATGAAGATAAAAAACTCAGTAAGGGTTATAAAATAAGGAAGGAAAACATTATCCCATCAATAAATAAAAATCAATGAAACTATAATTTTGAATCATAACATACCTTAAGAAATCATAAGATTTATGAATAACACACACAAATCATAAATCATAAAGGTTACTTATGGCATCTATATCAAACTTGCATTGTAGCTATCACAGCTATATAGGGAGTTACACTTGGAATACCCATCACAGTATATTCCCTAAATCTATTAGAAGAAACATCATATTTACCTCCTTCACGTTACCCAATGCATTGGAGAGCTATCTCGGGCTCACCCGCCCTAGGCTTATCACGGAACCACTCGTATATGTAAAAAAATGCCCAATAACCATAACATAATCATAATACATATCATAAGTATAAATGAATGATAACATGTCCACATTCCAATATATCAAATCAAGATATTGAAATAAACAATGCTTTATCAAATCATTTTCAAAACCATTTAAAAAGATATTTTTGAATAAAAGTGTCTCATACCACTTTGAATATTTTAAATTAATTATCATTTTAAAACATTAATGTTCATATAAATAAATCCTAAAACCCATTTTGAAAACATGGACATTAATGATAAATATTTATAAGAATAAATCTTTAAAACATTTAAAATGATATTTTAGTTAGAGTTACTAACCAAAAGAGAGACACTTGAATACAAATAATTGAGGTAATAAAAACATTATAATATCCTGAGAATAAATGGATTCATGATATACTATGTCAAAGTACATTATATACACCATATAAAAGTGAATTGGTGTATAAAAACAAAGAAGTCTCAATGGAATGTAAATTGAGATGAAATCTCTTATAAAGACCATATCCTTAGGTTAAGGATAAATCAAGGAAATAATTATGTGTGACAAATATAAATACAATAAATATGATTAAATATTCAGTGTAAATAAATCATAATATATTCACACATATTCTTGTAAAAACAACACCAATGAATTGGATTTTTAACTCAATAAATGGAGAATGAGTTGAAAATTACTCTTATCAAGTTCATATGGATGACTTGAGAATTTATAAATGGAGTGATTATGTGTATAAAAAGTATATCCACAAAAAGGGGAGTGTAAATTACTAAAAAAATAATAAATAGTGATTCCACACATAATCATGGAGTAAAATAATCAATAAAGTATGCGTAAAGCCCACTGAGTGGAAATTGAAGTTTGAAATTCCCTTACTGATTTGGTAACTTATGAAACATACAACCCATGAAAGAAGGATCATAAAATGAAGATTTAAATACCCATAAATTTAATTATATTACACAATGAATACAATCATGGGCAGTACATACACCACACAAAAGGAAATAGTGGCAAATATAGCATGAATCTAATAGGAATAAAAAGTGAGATGAAAATCCCTTACCATGTTGTAATCAATCGAGTTGTATGACCAAAAGTTAATAACCAAAAAATTATTAACAGAATAACATGAATATAAAGAGAATAATGATAATATATATCAATTGTCAGTACACAATACACCACATGCAATAAATTAGTGGAGAACAATGGAAATCTCATGGAATTAAAAGTGAGATAAGAAATCCCTTACCTCGTGTCCGACTTGACTTGTTTGTTCCTTGTTCTTCCTGAATAATAAACTAAATTTAATTTATATTTTCTTAAGAACCTTTTTCAAGTTTATTATTCTTTTTAAATCACTTATTACCATGTTATAGATATTATGCAATCATTTAAGTTAATAATGGTCGTTTTGTTGATATTTGGTACTGAAGTCAAAAATAGACTACTTATAATTACAAGTTGTTCACATATTCAAAAGTTCATTATATGCAGAATTATATTCATGATTTAGATATCATATATATCATATATATCCAGTATATACATGTGTTTATAATAGTACATAACATTTGGAGGTAAAAATGAAATGCACCGTTCATGGAGACGGTAAGTCGTACGTACGCATGAACGCTACTTTCATTTATATTTCTTATTTTAATGGAATTAAAACATAATGATACATAGGTATATTATAATTCCAGTATAATATCATATATAATATCATTAACTCCATCCTTTATACATCCCACATATGGCATTAACGAGTCATATCACTTTGAGGGTGCGGTAGTCTGCACTTCCTCAAATGAAATTATCGCGTTTACCCATAATGGAAACCATAAAGGTAGGATATAAATGTAAAATATATAAGCATAAAGAAAATATAAACATAATATATATCATATATAAATACAGTTCCATTTTAAGGTCCACTATGAGAGGCGGTAGGAGATAATCGAACAATCATCATTTCGTGAGGCGTTAGTTTTCCATCCACAGAAACAGTATATTCTTCACCCATTAGATGAAGGTGTGTGTAAGTGTACATAAAATACTTCTCATAAAAACTTCCTAGTATATTTATGATACTGGTGTTTTTATAAAATAAAGTAATAAAAAGATTTTATGGGTTGGAGAAGTAAAATAAAAGAAAAGAAGTTAAGAGAAACTGTTACCTTTAATTTGGGTAACTTCCTTTGGTTTGAACCAAAAAGACTTCTTGAAGTGCCTTATGCCTAAGGTAAGGATTCTGGGAGGAGGATAGGGATGTAGGGAGATTAATTGGTCAGATTTTGGATGATACAAAAGTCTTGAGAGGTGTGTGGAATTGGTTAAAAGTGGTGTCCTTTTATAAGGGGGGGAGGGGCTCTTTAGGAAAATATGAAAATATTATTTTATTATATAATGATATTCTATTTCTAAAGATATAAAACTAATTAAAGTAAAATATAAGATGACTCATGGTCTAAATAAAATCATCCAATAAGAATCGGACAGGTTTTTCATGCTATTTTAATATTTATAATCTTATTTATTTAAATCTTTTATTAATGAGGTAAATACTGCATCATTATTTTGTCATAAATAATTTAAATTATTTGATGTCTAAAAATTATAAAAAAAATACCATGATGTATGAAATATTTTTAGATTTATAATTAATATTTATAGTTGAATAGATAATTTATATAACCCCTTGTAAAAATTAATTTACTAAAAGATATTTTCTTTTGTCATTTTTGCCTTTACTTTAAGTTAATTAATCTAAATTGTCATTATCACTCCCGAGTGGATCAATAGGGTCCCAAAATCGACCCAAAGATTCCCATGGTCGTAAATGACTGAACCAATAAGGTTTAGATAAGTGTTAAGGTAATTTGGAACTATTATAATATTATTTTTACCTTGAATTACCCTATTTATCTTTAACCGCGGTAAATAAAAGTAAAAAAGTTACTATTCACTAAAAATTATTTTCATCTTATTGAATCACATTTTAATTATTAATAACAACCATTTATGTTGGATTTTTGAAATTCAATTCACAGAAGCGGTAAATTTTCATTTAAATGAAAAAGTTAGTTTTTTAACTACTACTAAGTGGTTTCACTATTCATCAAAAATTGATGTTTTTCAAAAAAATACCAAAAAATCAGCCTAAGCTATATTTGGTATTCCAAATTCAAAAATGATGTCTATTTTACCAAATTAAAAACATATAATTTTCATTAATTAATTTAAAATTAATTACCATGGTCGAAACAAATAGCGTGTTTTTAAAAAACAATATATATCAAAAGATTGAACTTGCTTATGTCCAATTTCAAAGTAAAATTAATTCCAATGACCAAAATTGGATTAAATGGTAAAAATATATTCTAATTACACTTTAAAACAAATTAAAAAGATAATATAACCATATAAATAAATTAGATTAAAAGGCAGTTTTGAATTAAAATACAATATTTTTCACTATTCATTAAAAAATAAACTTTATCAGAAAAATTCAAAAAATTTACACAAAGTAAATTTTGATGTCCCCATTCTAAAGAAGGATTTTATTTGGTCAAAAATAATGTATTAAAGTGACCAAAACTATATTTAAAGAGGGTTTTCCATTAAAAGGTGGTAAATTGACCTTTTAATGTAAATTATGCTTAAAATTAGATTCATTCACATTTTAAGCCTCTAACTTTTATTAGATAAATGTAAATACATTTAACAAACATGTATAATCATATTGTAGTTAGTTTTTTTCATTCCTGCCAATACAACGGCTAGGCGTTAACTACCATCTAAAATAATAATATTATATTGTTAGTGTGCAACGTAAGATTTCAAAAAAACCCATTGTTACGTATCGGGTATGCTATCGAACATAGCGTCTCCTTTAAATTAATATTAATATTTACTTCACATATATTAATAAATATGAAAATGTATTATTCTTTATTTACCTGGGATGTTACAATATGTGAGATAATTATGTCATTATATCGTCATATTCAAATAATATTTTAAGGATGTGGAAGAAGAAATAAAATAAAAACACTTGGTTAAGAATGATACCTCTTCTTCAAACAACCTCCTTTGGTTATCACCAAAATCCATATTATGAGAATTTATTGATAAAATAATACCTCTAGGATATGGTGAGGTAAGTAAGTAAAGTATTTTGGTAGGTTTTTTCTGAAACAAAAGGATTTGGTAGTGTGAAGAGGAGAGGATATGATATGTCCTTTTATAGGTGAGGAAAGGAACCCACTTGGAAACTACTTGAAAATTTCCCAAAAGAATCCAACAATGATAAAGTTATTCCAAAGAAAATTGATTCCAAGTGACCATATATTCGAACTTTGAATAAAATAAATTTGAAATATTTTTATACAATAGTATTTAGATAAGTTTTATTGGAAAACTTACCCTTATCTTTTGGTTTAACCCCTAGTAAACCCATTTTAACCTTAACCGCAATAATTAATTTTTATTGTTTTTACTATTCATTATGACAAAAATTTAAGTAAATAAATAAAATTAATTATTATAATTAAAAATATGGAATCCATTTTACCAAAATAAATTCACAAAAGTTGAATAATTTAATTTAAAATTAAACCAGCAGACGCGATGAAAAAGCGGATCTCCAAAGAAAATGTTTCTTTAAGTATAACGGTTTTTGTATCAAATAACAACATAAAAATGATTAAAATTACCTAAATTGGATTATTAATAATATAATTTAACTAATTTAACTTTTTAAACTATTTTAAAATTTAATTTTACTTTTTAAATACTTTTAACGAAAGGCGGTTTTCAATAAAATCGATACTTTTCACTATTCATCAAAAAATAAATATTTTCAGAAAATTATCAAAAAATAAATCTAAGATAATTTTGACAATATGATTTCAAAAATTCAATTAATTTTTTCAAATAAATTTTTAAATGTCTAAAAAAATAGTTTAAAAAAGTGTGCATAACGCGATGAAACCGATTTTTAGAAAAAAAAAATACATTTTTTAAACATAAAACAGGATTTATTCTTATCCTATGATTAGAAAAATTATTATATGAATGGTGAAAAAATTGAATTTATAATATATAAATTTTCTTAAAATAATTCACCAATATTTAATAATTTAATTTATTTATATAAAAACACTTCATGCGCATAAAAACAGTTTTTTAGAAAAAACACTTCTTTTACTTCCAAATGATTTTTATTTTAATTTATAATCAATTAATAATAAATGAATTTATTTTATTCATTTTTAAACCATATAATTTTCATAATTTAGTTAGTCCTATTCATACCTAAAAAATTAATGGCTATGTTATAATGGTCAGGTTTAAATACTAAAATTAATAGTATATTGTGGTTTGCTAAAACTCAATATTGCATGTAATTAATGATATCAAAGAAATTTTATTTGTTTGAGAAAAATATTTCATAAAATATTAGGTTGTTACATCCCCTCCCCCCAATAAATCGTGTCCACACAATTTGAACTTATGCTCAGTGGGTTTGACATTTTAAAATTCCTTCATGGAAATCCCACATCATAAAAAAGGTCAATAAAACTTTCTCTTGAGAGGAGGGAAAAGAAATTATTAAGGTATTAGTTAATAACATATAACTACATTTATAAATTATATTACATTTTTGGGAAGTGAAAATATATACATGGAATAGAATACTATCACCCAAGGATTAATATAGAGTGATAGAGAACATGTTCATTAAAAAGTTAACCACCAAAAAACCATAAATATGCGATGAGTTAAAATATCATTAATTCATTATAAATGAAAGTAATAGGACAAAATGTTTTTCTCAATATAATTTTCCTCAAGTTGAGGAAATTTTTTCTATCAAAAAATAGATCGTGATAAAATATACTTACTTGATTTATTTTCATTTTCATAAGCATAATCCCATTCTTTGGTTGTGCTTTAATAAATTTTCACTTCATCTCTTACTCTAAGAAATGAAGATAAATTTTTTATTCCTAGATAACAAAGGTTGATAAGATCTATGAGATAATTATAATTCATTCCTCATATCTCTAGTTTTCATCAAAACCAAAATGGTTAGCAAGGGTTATCCAATATGCATAAATCTTTATATGGTGAAATAATATATTAATCTATAAAACCTAATCCAAAGTTAAAATTAAACTGTTCCATAAATGGTTAACCTTAATACCCTTCCAAAATTAAAAAATTTATAAATAAGGTTACTAAATTTCCTAAAATAAACATAACATTAATCCCCCAAATACCATAAAGTAGTTGTTAATTTTCATATACCAAATATGTGAATACCTAGGTCATATATTCTCTCGAAACATGGAAATAACCATAATTACCATAAAACTCAATGTAAACAAACATGTGCCCTCATTAATTAAATAAAACCTTATATTATTAAATATATTACATAAATCCAAAAATGTTGTAAACTCCATCAATGATAGCATAAACCACTTTATTATTAAATCATTAATCAGTTCCAAGGTCATCAATACTATCTGATTTACTTTATCCATATAAATCATCTCTTTATCCCAAATAGACACAATAATCTAGACATTAGTAACATATTAATGTTTATGTTTCCTTTAATCATGTGTTTTTTATAAAATATCACCTTGCTATTAAATCACTTTTCTAGGTCATTGGTATTATTCAACGTATTCTTATAAATCCTTAATGAAAAATTTCTACATAATAATCCTTATATATTTTATTATTCATTTAAAAGAATTCATTAATTCCAATACAAAAACACTTCAATCATTCCACTTCATTCTTAAACCATTAACTAGGATTCATCATCTTATTCCTTAATACATCCTTCCTCTCATATGAAATTTATAGTCTATTCATCATAAACAGCAAAACCATTACTCATGTGACCTTATTTATCCTATTATTGAGCTCCCCCCTATGAAATAAATTTTAATAATGCCCATATTTTCTTTATTTAAAACATTCAACCATTGATGATGCCATCAGGAACCATTATTCTCATCCATTTGGTAAACTGTTTTTTCATTTTTCCTCAGCAATTACTTAATCTGTGCCTTTATTATCTACACATAAAATATCTTATCATTACATTGAGAAACTTCCTTGGGTGATTCTTTCCACATTCTCAATATATAAGAAACTAAATCTACTTTCCTACATGGTCCCTAACACCCGACCTCTTAGTGAACTCTATCCTTCTCTTCCTTGGTAGGCCTGAGAGTTGGTTAAGGTTTATTTTTCTTAATCATTTATTGTGATAACTAATTAGGTATAACCACAATATCCTTCACTATAGTCATCTTCTCATTTGGCATCTCATTAACACATTGATTATCACATTCAATGTTAACCATGTCCCTTCTGGTTCTCGCTATTGAATAAAACCAAAAAGTATAGTTTGAGCAACAATATCCATAATGGGAAACCACATAATCATGAAAAATCATTTATAGGATGTCTAAATCATAACACCTTCCTTTAAATATATGAAACCTTAGGTTTAACCAAGGTTATTAATGGTCATTATCTATTCAAATCCTTCATGATGGTTCATAAAAAGTTTGTGAATTTCCAAAACATATCTTCAAAGAGTGTCAAACCAGGTGTGCAACAAGGCATATTTTTGTGCACCATGTGACGATCAAGTCAAAGTATAATGCACCATTTCCAGAGTTATTAACCCTAGGTATAGTTGTTCCAGATACATATCCAGTTGTAGTATCCAAATATGTTTGTAATGTAATATGAACCACTCACTCTATCCTTCACCAAAATTCTAGTACATTTTCCTATACTTTGACTTATCCCTAGGGTTCTCACTAAAGTTTCTTAACACTAATTTCTAAAGGTTAACTAAACCAATCCTTTGATACCAATTATCATGACCCAAGATTCTCATACATATATATTACATCTTAATAGATTAATATTCAATTCATGTTACAAAAACATGCTTTATTACTATAAAGGTTTAGTGTATTTAGAGACTAGATACTCAATCTTCTTATTTCTTGAAAGATCTTCAACATATACCATAAATACCTTCTCACATAGTACTCTTCCTAGACATACCCTACTTAAAACCATTCTTTATAACCTGGGGAAATAAAATATAATAAAGGGTGAGATTAGATGCCTATTAAGGGTAAATAAGGGAGATATCAATTATCGCAAAGGCATAACAAGATAATAAGGGTATGAGAACATGATCTTAACATTTGAAAACCATACCTTGCATAACAAATATCATAATATTAAGTCAATGCATAAATCTTGGTAGTTCATAATACATGAATCATAAAAGAATCAAATAATTTAATCCATTATAGCATAACATAAACATAGGAATGTAGAAAAAAAAAGTAAGATAATAACATTGTGAACATGTATAAATAGAAATAGGTTCACTCATTAAGTTAAGGACATGAAATAAATCCCTCATATAACCTTATGGAAATGAAACCAGGTCCACACCTAACTTTATGGACCTGAAACTAGGTCCACACATAACCTTATGTATATGAAACTAGGTATACACATAACCTTATGGACATAAAACCACGTCCACACATAACCTTACGGACATGGAATCTAGGCCCACTCTTAATCTTATGAACATGAAAACCAAGTCCATGTATAAAATTGTGAATATGAAATTAGTTTCACACATAAAATATTTACCTTATGAGTTATCCATATTTAACCAATTCATTTTAAGGAGATATATATAATGAACCAACCTAGGTTTACCCAACACATCACTAAATCCAATCCACTGCATGGACTGAAGCATGTTCCCAATTTCCATGGGCTAGTAACAAGAACTGATCATAACCAATTATTTCTTGGGAATTTTTTTTCATAGGTAACTGGAATTAATAGTTCATAAAATGGGATGTCCAAACCAATATAATCATATTCAATAGAAAAATATAAATAGATACCATAAACAATTTCATACATCATGAAAAAACATGTCATAGCTGAACATATACATGGTATCTCAAAATAAACAATCCAAACTCAAAGGAAAGGGAGTAATTACAAAAAAGGCTCAAGTAAAAAACCAATAGTTATAAAATACAGAAAATGAATCCAAAAGAGTCCATCCCTATGAAGCCACATCTCCTCTAAAAAACATTGGATGACGATAATCAAGAAGATCCACCTAGTGCATGGTTCACTTTCCTTTACCTATGTCCTACAAAATGAAATCTATAAAAAAATCCAAAGGGACCAAGTAGGGTGTGATTCATCAATCCCAATATCATAATACCATGAATCTATTTAGGGTTTTTACCCATGAAAAATAAGAAACTAGTTTGAAAAAAATCAAAACTAAACCACTTAAAAACAAACCAATGTCATGTAAACATTTAAAACCCCTTTGGTATTCCTTTTCAAAACAAAACATGGTTTTACAAAACAATTTCCAAACATGGATCAAATAAATAAACAAGGTCATAACATACAACATGCTCAACATAACTAATTCTTCATAATAAATGTGATCGTAAGCATCAACATCATATAACAATATCGACAGAAAATGAATAAATGGGAATAATACATATGATCACATCAAAATGTAACTAATCAAATGTATAAATCATATAACCAATCATACATAAGTAATGTGCACCTAGTGATCTAACCATTAGTCCTAAATTGAGTGAGTAAACAAGTTTGCTAGCTGAAAAATAAATGGAAGATCTCACAGTCTTCCTTGAGCCTAACTCCAGTATATCACATGGTCTCTTGGAAATCAACATGGAAGATCACATGGCCTTCCTACCCAAAGTTTTAATCTGTCCATTGGAAACAAATGAAGGATCACACTGTCCTCCCCCTAAAGGCTCACATGTTCCTTTGAACAAACCTATTTCTCTCACCTTAGTTAACCCATGTGATACTCTATACCAATACATTAAAAGAAAGTTATCATGTCAATAAAACTATAAAACAATCCATTCTATAATAAAACATTCCCAATTTAACAAAAAAACCCTTTCTAAGATAAAATAATTTCTAAAAGTACTTTATAAAACCATTTAAAATCACAAAACCTCTTTGAACTGTTTTATCAAACACTTGGTGGGCATACAAGTCACACCCATTTGGCAAACCCCACATTAAACACCAAAATTACCAATCCAATAAATTAAATACATTAACCATGTAATAAACACCAATAAAAAATCATTTAAATGTAAATTTAAAGAAAAAAACCAAGGGAAATTAGAAATTTAAATATATTCCATGGAAAATTCCCTTGAATAGAGAAATCTACCTCAAATTCAGTCTAAATGTCATCACCCTTGAGGAAGACCACTCGGAAGATATAGAACCAATACTAAAACACTTAATACATAATAAATAAAACCAAGACCTCCATTATATACCATATATTTTTCCTACATCACCCCTAAGGTTCCACTTTTCCATAAAAATGGAAGAACAAGGCTTGGTGATTGGAAAAGAAGAAGAAATCATGAATAAATTGACTTACCTTAAGCAAAATCACCAATATTTCCAAGATAAAACCACCAAGTAAGAGAGGGAGAATATCCAAGTCAAGGGAATAGGGTTGTGCATGAAGGGGGAGTAAAAATAAGGTCCAAAGGATAAAAATCCAATAGGGGTATTTTGGTATTTTTATAATTTTTAATGAGTCAAATAGAGTCGCACGGTTTAACCGTACAGTCAGCCAAACCATGTTCTAACCATACAGGTTCCACTATCCACCCAAAATTGGATAAACGGTTTCCCCTAGGTTGTTTCATGGTTTTGAAAACCCATGATCAAAATATTCAAAATCCCACTGTTAAAGATTTCATCCCCTCACATGATTAATTATATGCTTATACAAAAAATGTGTGTTAACCATGCATCCTGGTCTATCTCTCCAAAAACTACCAATTTCAACCCTCGGCACCCATGAATTCCAATTATTCACACAAATATAAATAAAACTCAAAATTAGATATACCAATGACCCATTAGGTTTCAAAAACTTCCCACTATGCCACAATATTATCCCCAAAATGTCCTCAAGCTTCATTAGAATAAAACAGGGAGGCTTATACTCCATAACCCAAAATTCCTACTCCCATGTCTCATGGCTATCACCACCACACTGCCAGAGAATGAGGACCAATGAGATTACCTTACTGTGGAGTACCATGTTCTGAACTGGAATCAGGATCAAACTCTAAATCTTACCACTCTAAAACATGTGATCTATCCAAATGGTATCTATTCATATATGAAATGTGGAAGACATCATGGATATAGGTAATATGTAGTGGAAACTACAAAAAAATTACACCTTCCCAATACACACTACAAAATGAAACGGCCCAGCATAGTGTGGTGCCAACTTCCCCTGCTTACCTAAATGATGAAGACCCAACCGAACTGATACCCAGAGAAACACCTAATCACCAACCCAAAACTCTAATGGATGGTGATGATGGTCGACGTATAATTCATGGAAAATTTTATCTTTCTCTGACCATTTTTTAATTAGCCACATTATCTCAAACATCTCCTAGATAAGGCTCGGTCCAATCAAGGAACGCTCTCCCACCTTATCCCATCATAATATGGATTGGCATGGTTACCCGTATAATGTCTCAAATAGGACCTTCCTAATCCTATCCTAATATCTATTATTATATAAAATCTTTTATAATGGTAGGTACCTTTTTCACAAACCACCAAAATCAAGAACACACACTTGAAACATATCCTCAAGAGTCTGGATGGTCTACTCATACTGTTCATTTATTTACGGGTGGTATACAATGCTCAACCTCAACTGGGTTCCCAAATACTCTAGGATTCAATTCTAAGAGAGAGATATAAATTGGGAATCACGTTCTGAAACTATCAATGAGGTCACTCCATGAAGCCGAAAAACCTCTCAAACATACAGGCGTCTAAAGTCCTATACCTTCATTGACTCCCTTATGGGAAGAAAGTGGGTTTATTTTTTCATATAATCAAAAATAACCCATATAGAGTCTTTCACACTTATAGTAAGAGTTATCCCAATAAATAAATATATATAGATCTTTTCCCACTTCCACACTAGAACATAAAGTGGCAGGAACAACCCATCGTATCTCTGATACTCATATTTTATCCTCTAGAAGTTCAAGCATCTAGAAATGAATTTCTCCATAGCGCATATCATCTCAGGCCACCAATACCAGCCTCTCAATATATAGAACACATTTTCCACCCTAGGGTGAATTGACCAACTAGAATGGTGTGACACCCACATCACTTCCTACCTATGACTTAGATGAATAAACAACCACTTTTATAAAAGAATATAACCATCGAGAGACTGAGACCAATCACCCAAGGTTTCCCCACCATTTAAATCATTGATAATATACTGAAATGGGGATTGAATGCCTACTCAATACTCACATGATCAATGAGAGAGGGTTTAATATTCACACTAGAGAAAAATATATTTCATCTATCCTATTTCGCGTCTAGCCTTAGGTCAGTAAATAAGATCATCATGCCCCACTCATCCACTAATTCTTGAACTACCTACACTAGAAGCTTCCAGCTTACTGCATTGATGACCACATTTCCCTTCCTAGTTGTATATGAAATCTCAAAATCAAAAGTGTTAAGGTGCTCTACCCAGAACATATACCTAAATTCCAGGTCCCTATAAGTGAAAATGTACTTTAGGGACTTATTATTTGAATACAATGTGAAAAGATCCCTGAATAGGTAATGTCACCATGTCTCTAGTCCCTGTATAAAAGATTCCAAATCCAGGTCATGGGTGGGGTAATTATGATCATGTGGTAATATATTCCTTGATCCATAGGCACCACAAGGTCATCCTAAATTATCACACACCCAATAATCATCACAATACACTGAATAAGATCTCCTAGTCTCATGAAGAATCAAAATAGGTTCATATTTTAGACGGGTCTATAGATTCTCTAAAGAACTCTAACACTTATCATCCCACTAAAACATCACTCCTTTCCTAATCAAATCCATCAAGGGAGATGATATTCTAGAGAATTCCCAAAAATATATAATACCCAACCAATCCTATAAAACTATGGACCTTTAACATGTTCTTGGGATACTCCCAAGACATTATTGCTCAAACATTCTTCAGATCTACTGAAACTCCTACCTTAGAAATCATGTGGAATAGAAACTTCACTTCCTAAATCTAAAAATGGAACTTGGGAAACTTGGAATATATAAAATTATCTCTCAAAACACTAAAAACAATCTCCAAATAATCAAAATTCTCCTCCCTCATCTTAGAATATACCAAGATTTTTTCCATGAACATGACTATGAAGGAATCTAAGAATTAATGGATGATCTAGTTTATTAGAACCATAAAAACTATAGGAGAATTGATATGACCAAATAGAATAACCAAATACTCAAAGTGACTATACCAAATTCTAAAAGTGGTCTTTGGAACATCTTATTCCAGGAACCTCAACTGGTGGTACCCTAATCTCATTTCAATCTTCAAAAACCAATAGACCCCTCTGAGCTGATCAAACAAATCACTAATTCTAGGCAATAGGAATTTATTCTTTACTATCACCAGTCTGATATTATGATAGTCTATGAAAATTAAGAGGCTACCATCCACCATCTTTGAAAATATCATTGTAGAATCTAATAGTGAAATGATGGGGAGAATAAAACTCTTTCCCTTAAGATCCTCTAGCTAAAATTTCTACTCCTTTATATTGGTCGAAGCCATCTGATAAGAATTCAAGAATATCGAGCTCATCCTGGGAAGTATATTAATGGTATACTCAACCTATCATTCATCCATAAACCTTGAAAAATATCTAGAAATACATATGTGTACCTATCCATGACCACTAGAAGTTCACCCACCAAAAATTTCTCAAATGCCTCGAGAAACAACCTAGATAACTCGCATGGGATCAACCCCAAATCTAATGAAACTAGTCTTTCCCTCCCTAAATATGGATCTCACTCACCCTAGAAGACATGAGTGACCCATCAGGAGTAAGGAATTGGAAGCTATGGCAATAAAAAATGATTATCTCCTTGAATCTAATCAACCAATTCATGTCAATAATGAGGTTGAAAAAGTACAGGTATAAAATAATGAAGTATCAAATAACCTCCACACCATCTACCACAATATAGAACTCATATCACTTGAAACCTTCCTCATTTTTTCTACCCAATGAGGTTAGAAAATCCATAACATAAGGTAACAACTCAGATTTCATACCCAATGCATCAATCGGCTTAAGTGGAATGAAATAATGGGATATGACAGTGTCAAATAAAACTGATTCCATATAAGAATCAACAAACACCATACCTCTAATGGTAGATGGCTCAAAATTTTATTTCTCTATAATGACCTTCACTGCATGGACTTAACCTAGTTTAGACTCACCCTAATACTTCTTCCCCTAGTTAGAATCCCCCTTTCCATAAGGAAAATATCCTCCACCCTTGGAAGCCTCAAACTTCACCTAAGATCCCTCTAAAAAATCGTATCCTACACTGCTCCCATGAGAATTTGGATGACAAAAGCGATGGACATTCCCTAACTGCCCACACCGGTGGAATATCCTTAGAGTATCTGGGAACTTCATCCAAGTGTGGCCTACATTCCCTCACTAATAACAGACAACTATTATATACCCCATAGGATCCACATAAGTTTAATCTATAGACTGATGGACACTCTTTATATTGCCTCTCTAAGACTCGTCCCACTTCTGCTTCTATCCTGAAGAAGTACTCTGGTTCCCACCCATAGAAGGAACACCACTGTGTCTTGTTTTTCTAGTCAAATCTAACTCTACCATCACTACCTTTTCAACCACATTTGAATAGGTTGGTAAAAACATAAGAATTAGTATAGATCTATTCTATAGCCTTAATCCCATCTTAAAACACTAGATCTTGAGATAATCATTCATGGGGAGATCTGAAGAAACATGAACCAAATTATTAAATCTAGAGGTATACTCCATAACTGAATGATAACCCAAATACAGATTTAAAAACTCATGGTCCATCATTTCTATCAAGTTCTCCATGTATAAATGTTGATTAAAATCCACCTTAAATGAAATCTAAGTGAGATCCTCACGATTCCTCAAAATCACCATTGATTCCCACCATTTCCTACTCAGACCTATTATAACATACATGTAAAATTCAAATTTTTAGGTAGCAAGGGTATTCAAGAACTCAAAGATTCACTCAATACAATTCAACCACTCCTTAGGATCATTAGGTCTCTTATCACCATAGAACACCAGTGGATTCTACCTCGAAAACTCTTGAGCATGGTCTATTGTCTGTGTCTTCTCATGACCACCCACTTGATGCATGGTTTGGATCATATGAATCTCTAACTCCACCAAATCTATATCAACATGAGGGTTCTCCTATGGTGTACTCTCTACTACACCCTCTCTACACTTGGAAGATATCCTTCTGTGAGGAATTTTCTAAAAAATCACAAGATTTATCAAGCATAATTAAATATTAAAAAACAACAAATATCTAAAAGAAACCATAAAAATGGGTACCAAAAAGAATCAATAATATCAAAAGAAACTCCAAACAATAAAGGAATCAAAACATAGAAATTTTAAATAATTTCCCATGTTGCATGGTTTAGAATCACAATTTGGAAAACCATACACCAACTGTGTGGGTGTCACTTGAGTTAGAGGCAAGGTCTTATGGATTATGAATAATTACTACTAACTGTTCACTGGTTGCGCCCAAATTTACCCTACTGGTAAAAGCGGTCGTTGAAGTACAAGTAGAGATCAAATCCACAGGGACCGAAGAAGTAACCTTGAGACGCTATGATTTATTGATGGATTGGCTATGAAGTGGCCAACATTGAGGTAGATATTAATTGAAGAAATAAAGATATAATTTAAATAATATATAATAAAAAATGATTTGAACTAAACAATTATTGATGGTGGGTTGATCTTAGGGTTTTGCTTGGGGTGGATTGGATGAATTTCTTTTCTTAGAAAATTTCATGTCATTAATTCAAGACATATCCAAACAATGAGATAATTCTTCCAAATCATTCACCAATTTAATCCCTACACAATTCCAAGGCTAATCACTAATTCACTTTGAGGATCACTTTAATGAGCACTCAATGGAAATAGATCGTACTAGCACTCAAAATTTGTCATCGTTAAAGTTGGCAAAGATGAGAAAGAATATAACTCATCAAATAGAAATCCTAAAATAACGAATAGATTTAAATATTAAGTACATGAAATAACATTCAATCCATGACCTTGCTACTCCCTTGGATCAACCCTTAAGAGGTTAGCCCTCCATTGATTCTATTCTACCAATGGAAGCAGGATGTAGACTTATGGGGCGGAATTGAAGAAGAAGAAAATTATTAAAAGAACGAACACCCCACCGTTGTGTGATGAATTCACAAGTGCGGGTGTGAATAAATTCACACCTAGATTCAACGGTATCAACGTGTGAATAAAATAAAAAGAAAAAATAAAGAAGAAGAACAAATTTTATTAAGATACTCAACATGAAAGAAAAACTTACTTGGGAAAAATTGACGATACGATTACAAAATGAAAGCAGAAAATTACAATTGAAAGGAAAATATGGATTCAAAGAAAAATGTTAGATTCAAGGAAAAATGTTAGATGATTATTCCCTTCACCACCATCTCCTTATATAGTCATATTAGGAGCCTTAGGTCCACCCCCAACATTAAATTCACCCCCCAACAATTAAGAGAGTCAAAAGGAGGGTGAAGAATCAAAAGGAAATTGACGTTTCGAAGTTGACCCGGAAAACTGTTCAGATTCGTCCTCTATTTTGACGTGTGAATTTGACACTTCATATGGCCGAATCCGAAGGTGTCATAAATATAACATATCTTCATCCATGTGTCTTCGAGAATCTCTCAAAATATCAGGAAATTTGGATCAGCCGTTTGGAAGTTATGGTCGAAATGGTGGGACGAATTTCTATTTGTTTGATGGGCCTTAGGCCCATTATGCTTTTTCCAGCAAGTTTCTGCCTTCAGGCGCAAAATTCTCCATCTTCCTTTGGGATTCATCCATCGGACCTAAAAGATAAAATGTTCCAAACAAAGTGATCAATCATATCCCAAAATGTCAAATTAAAATGATGAATATTGTAATTTCCACAAGCACATTATTGAGTGGGCCCAAATTGACATTTTAAGCATGAATTGCACAATGATGGGAAATGAAGTTCAATTTCTGAATTGGACTAAAATTGATGTTTATTAACTTTTAAAAACATTAATATTAAGAAATTAACAATGAATATTAGCCACTTTAAGTGACTAATCACACCCCCCAACTTGAGTTTTGCTAGTCCCGAGCAAAATAAATTACAAATATGAAATTGAAATCCCCTTTTCCAAAAACATTTTAAATACACATTGCTCACCCAAAAGACCTCATACCAAAAAAAATAATGGAACCCATCAAAATCATTTAAAACAAGCTAGTTCCATAAGCATATCCCAATCCCAAGCCCATTCCTTTGTTCAAATTCATCACCACATTTCATCCAATTCTAATTAAGCATGATAAAGTGTTGTGCATCATAAAAGATATGGGGCCCATTTTATTGTTCAATGGGAAAAAATGGAAGCTCTAGGTGGGAATCACATTAAACATTAAGATGAGTATCCATTTTTTTTAAATTTTTTTTATTATTTTTTTTAACCACAATAGATATGAAAAGACTAACTCTGTGCAAGACAACTATGGAGTCACGATCCCCAAGTGCTGGACGCCACACATTTTGTCAATTTCATGCTCTACAATAGAGATATAAAGACTAACTCTGGGCAAGACAACTATGGAGTCACGATCCCCAAGTGCCGGACGCCACACATTTGGACAAAACATTGCTCTATGTGGTCATTATTATTTTTTTTCAATTTTTTTGTTTTGTTTTTTTTTGTTTTTTTTTGGATACTCAAATTAAACTAAAAGTGACCCCATAACCCTATGCTATAATGAAAGGGACCCAAGAACTCAAATTTACACCCACGATCCAGTAGACGTGCTTGTGGCATTTTTATTAAGAGGATGAAATTGTAAACATTGAAAAATCACATCGGACAACCGCACTTTCCAAAAACTATGCTCATGAACTTAAACTTGCATTAAAATCAGAATCAAGGCATACAAAATTATTTGATATCCAATTTTAGAGTTTGCAATGTGTGTTATCATGTTCAAGGCTAATGGAATTTTTCTTTTCATGCATGTTCTTATTGAAAAAAAAATCATTTTTTATCCCCCCCCCAACTTAGAATAACACTGTCCCCAGTGTTTAAAGAAAAGAAAAGATAGAAGGGGGTAGGATAGGAGTTCAAAGAAGAAATTTAAAATGAAAATCATGGAATGAAGTCACCTGGTGATTGATAATGATATCACATTCCATAGTCTCCCTTCAATCCTGAATTTGAGTCTCAGTGGCTTGGATGGTGGTGAATGGATTTTCCTTATGGCTTATGACATGTCCTTATTATTTTTTTTAAACCTATAAAAACATAAAAATAAAACAAAACAAAATAAACTGATGATACATTGTCTTCTTTATATTTTCTGGGTAAGGTATTACTCAGAGATCACACCACGTGACACGGATGAATATGGCGCTCCCCTTTCATACCTATCCTTACTCATAAAAGAAGAACAGTTCAATAGCTTATGGTAATTTATTATATGAAAAAAAATGATTCAAAATGATTAAAAACATGAAAACCATGGGTTGCCTCCCATGCAGCGCTTTTGTTTAACGTCGTTAGCCCGACTTGTACCCCCCAACTTATCCAATTCCAACTTTCATCATTTTTAGGACCCCATTTTTGTCCACTTCAACTTTATTCAGATTGATTTTTTTATAATGTGAAATCCTATTTTCTACAATGATTGGTAAAATCCAAGGAATATCTAAAATGGTTGATCGTGTTTTATCTGGAGTATTTCCTAAGATTTCAAGGTTCATTCCTACATTATTGGTTTCATGAGATGGATGAATGATAACTGAGAGGTCTTGTTTGTACCCTATGATGGGATGCCTGAGTGGGGAAGTAAGGACATTGATTTTAAGTTCAGGTTGGATAGGACATTCAAAAATAGATAAGGAATTAGAATCAATATCAATTTCATTTTCAAAATTTCCAAACACAATTGGTTCCCTTTGAATTGAAGATTCAACCCCAAAATTTTCTAGATGAGTTTCATAAATGGGTATGGGTTTGATGTTTGTGATTTCTCCTAATGGTTCAGTGATTGGTGTATCTGAAAAATCATCATTGTAGAAATATTCTGAACATTCAATCTCTGAAGAAAAATTTCCCTCTTTTGAATTCATAAAATCAATTTCATCCTGATTTAAACACTTGTTAACAATTCCCTCATGTTCATTAGCTTGACTTTCAAAATTACCTGACCAATTCACTTCATTATCCAACTCTGTTTTCCAAGATTCTAAAGTGGGTTCATCACTAAATTCAAATAAGTTATGTGGGTAACAAGATTCTTCTATAAGTGATGTGGAAGGGATAACCTGAGTTGGAGTGGGTTCCAAAAATGATTCAATGATTTGTAGTTCTACTCTCAATGATGAAACTTATGAATTCATTTTATCCATTTTTTCACACAAATGTTCAATAATTTTTTCAGAATTAGGATTGATAGATGTTTGGACCTCATGAACTTCATTAAGTTTTATCTCTTCAATCATCCTTGAGAGGTATGGAAATTGATCTTTTAAACCTTCATCATTACAAATTTCGTTCATGTTATCAGGGGTGGTGTATTCATTCAAAGGTTGATTAAAAAAAATTGGTGATTCCCAATGTGAATTTTCAAACTGATTCCATCCTGAGTTTGTGAAGGTATATTGTTGATGATACTCCATTGGAGTTGAATGAAATTTTGATATGGATTTTTTTTTGGACACACGAAAACAGAAAGGGGAAAAGAAAAGAGAAATATAGGGTGAGAATAGAGAATTTGGGGTGAGAAAAGAAGATGTGGGTCTAAGGTACTTACTTGGGTCCCCGGAAACGGCGCCAAAATTTGGTTGCGCCCAAATTTACCCTACTGGTAAAAGCAGTCGTTGAAGTACAAGTAGGGATCAAATCTACAGGGACCAAAGAAGTAACCTTGAGACGCTATGATTTATTGATGGATTGGCTATGAAGTGGCCAACATTGAGGTAGATATTAATTGAAGAACTAAAGATATAATTTAAATAATATATAATAAAAAATGATGTGAACTAAACAATTATTGATGGTGGGTTGATCTTAGGGTTTTTCTTGGGGTGGATTGGATGAATTTCTTTTCTTAGAAAATTTCATGTCATTAATTCAAGACATATCCAAACAATGAGATAATTCATCCAAATCATTCACCAATTTAATCCCTACACAATTCCAAGGCTAATCACTAATTCACTTTGAGGATCACTTTAATGAGCACTCAATGGAAATAGATCATACTAGCACTCAAAATGTGTCATCGTTAAAGTTGGAAAAGATGAGAAAGAATGTAACTCATCAAATGGAAATCCTAAAATAAAGAATAGATTTAAATATTAAGTACATGAAATAACATTCAATCCATGACCTTGCTACTCCCTTGGATCAACCCTTAAGAGGTTAGCCCTCCATTGATGCTATTCTACCAATGTAAGTAGGATGTAGACTTATGGGGGCGGAATTGAAGAAGAAGAAAATTATTAAAAGAACGAACACTCCACCGTTGTGTGATGAATTCACAAGTGCGGGTGTGAATAAATTCACACCTAGATTCAACGGTATCAATGTGTGAATAAAATAAAAAGAAAAAATAAAGAAAAAGAAAAAAAATTATTAAGATACTCAACGTGAAAGAAAAACTTACATGGGAAAAATTGACGATACGATTACAAAATGAAAGCAGAAAATTACAATTGAAAGGAAAATATGGATTCAAAGAAAAATGTTAGATTCAAGGAAAAATGTTAGATGATTATTCCCTTCACCACCATCTCCTTATATAGGCATATTAGGAGTCTTAGGTCCACCCCCAACAATTAAGAGTGTCAAAAGGAGGTTGAAGAATCAAAAGGAAATTGACGTTTCGAAGTTGACCCGGAAAACTGTCCAGATTCGTCCTCCATTTTGACGTGTGAATTTGACACTTCATATGGCCGAATCCGGAGGTGTCATAAATATAACATATCTTTGTCCATGTGTCTTCGAGAAGCTCTCAAAATATCAGGAAATTTGGCTCAGCCGTTTGGAAGTTATGGTCGAAATGGTGGGACGGATTTCTATTTGTTTGATGGGCCTTAGGCCCATTATGCTTTTTCTAGCAAGTTTCTGCCTTTAGGCGCAAAATTCTCCATCTTCCTTTGGGATTCATCCATCGGACCTAAAAGATAAAATGTTCCAAACAAAGTGATCAATCATATCCCAAAATGTCAAATTAAAATTATGAATATTGTAATTTCCACAAGCACATTATTGAGTGGGCCCAAATTGACATTTTAAGCATGAATTGCACAATGATGGGAAATGAAGTTCAATTTCTGAATTGGACTAAAATTGATGTTTATGAACTTTTAAAAACATTAATATTAAGAACTTAACAATGAATATTAGCCACTTTAAGTGACTAATCATTCACACTAACCATAAACCTCCTCCAAACCTCTTAGTTACACCCCAAAATCCAAAACAGCCCCCAGGATTACCTTGGTATTTTCCACTGATTGGGAAATACCTTGAAACATCATCAAACAACCCATAACCAGGATCAAACATAACTTAAATCCCTAACCACCCATGGCGACTCAAGGTTTGACCTGAAGAAGAGCTCTCTAGGCACTCTCTCATTCCTATCTTTTGAGTCTCGAAAGTCCTTGATCCAAAATACCACAAACTCCCAAATAAAAAACCTAATTTGATACCATTTTGTAATGAACCAACTCAAGTCGACCCAACGCGTCACCCAAGCTGGTCTGCCACACGGTCCAAATCACATTCTCGATCACCATGGGCTGGTGAAAATCACTAGGCATAACTAATTATTTCTTTGGGGTGATTTCACCATAGGTAATCAGCATGACTCATCCATAAAATGGGATATCCAAACCAATATCATTATATTCAACAATAGAATATAAATAGATACCATAAACAATGAAATTATTCATGAACAGACTTTTCATAGAATAACATATACATGGTATCTCAAAATAAACAATATAAACTCAAATTAAAGGGTACAATGATAAAAAAATTCTTAAGTTTGATCCAACAGGTAAAAAATACCAAAAATAACTCCACAAGAATCCATCCTTGTGAGACCACATATCCTCCACAAAACATTGGACGACAGTAATCAAGAAGATCCACCCTGGTGCATGGTTCCCTTACCTTTACCTATGTCCTTCAAAATGAAATATGAAAACACCCTAAAGGGACCAAGCAAGGTATTTGGAACAAATCCCATTAGCATAACACCATGAATATATTTAATACTTTTACCCATGCTAACCAATAAACTAGTTTGAAAACATTTTTAAAACTAAACCACTTTAAAACAAACCAATTTCAAAGAAACCTTTAAAATCCATTTGGGTTTTCTTTTTAAAAAACATGGTTTTATTAAAAAATCCAAACATGGATCAAATAAATAAAAAATTTCACAAGGAACAACATGCTCAATATAACGAATAAGTAATAATAAAGGTGAGTGTAAGAATCAACATCATATAATCATATATATGGAAAATGAACAAATGGGCATAATACATATCATCACATTAAAATGAAACTAATAAAATGCGTAAAGAATATAAAAAGTCTATCATGACTAATTTACACCTAGGGATCTAACCATCAGACATAATTTGAGTGAGTAAACAAGTATTCTAGCTATCTAAGCAATGGAATCTCTCATATTCTTCCTCAAGCCCAACTCTAAGATATCATACGGTATCTTAACAATCAACATGGAATCTCACACAGTATTCCTACCCAAAGGCTCAATAGGTCCCTTGGAAACAAAAAGAGGCTCACACAACCCTCCCTGTAGAGACCCAAAGCTTAACATACATGGAAATTACATTAATTTTGCAGAATACTTAATACATAACAAAAACAAACACTCAAGGACCGTAATAGTTTAGTGTCTTTGGAAACTCAGAACATAATCTTCTAATCGTGGTGAAAGATCTTCAACATCTCCCATAAAGATCTTCCTGTTTTTGTTTTCTTACCTAAAACCTTTCTTTAAATCCTGGGGAAAAGAAAACATATAAAAGGGTGAGCTTAAATGCTCAGTAAGGGTAAGCCTGGAGAAAATAAAACAAATCATATAAATTTGAACTTAAATACATGAACATAATGTTTAAACATCAAGATATTGAGAAATGACATAAAACATGGCAGTACGTAAGGCATAGATCATAAAGAAACATTAATCTTGATAAAATAGCATGATAATAAAACATGTAATTGTGGAAATCATTAAGCACATGTTATGATTTCTATAGTAGCCAAGGCATTACTGTCAAGACCATCTTAGTGGACAAAGTCCCTTTCTGAATCGAGTTTACTCCTCGTTCCAGTCCTGTATTACTGAACCGGAT
This sequence comes from Viscum album, assembly GCA_963277665.1. Classification (NCBI taxonomy): domain Eukaryota; kingdom Viridiplantae; phylum Streptophyta; class Magnoliopsida; order Santalales; family Viscaceae; genus Viscum; species Viscum album. The sequence goes on from OY728141.1 coordinate 738,640,459, forward strand.
TAACTTACCATTCCAGCCATGTCTATCTCATGAGATATAAATATTTACCCAATGAATTGGAGGGAGATATAGGTCCCACCCATCTCATAATGAAATCATTCTTACTTGTGCCACAAAATAAACTTAAAACATTCATCATAACCCAAAGAATAAAATGGGTTTTATAAACATCATCCCATCATCTCATAATCCATATAAAACAAATGGAAATTTCATCATAAGAAAATTGAAACCATGTAAATCATAGATACATTAAACTTGAAACATAAACATATTAAATAATGTCATATTAGATGGAAAATGGTTTTGAAAAAACATTTGAAATGAATTCTTGAAGAAAATATCCTTTCTTCTTCAAAATCATTTTCTTTTCAAAAAATGTCATGCACTTTTAAAATAAAAGTATTTTTTTTTAAATATTCATAAAATATTTTAGAGTAAGCTTCATGAAAATGAGGCGTTATGAAACTGTAAAAATCTATTCACGCCATATAAGTTAAAAATAACATTTTTCTCATACTTTTGTTGGAAAAGTCAAAAAAGTACCTCGTATGGTAAAAAAAAATTCCTTACATACCATGTAGTAAAAGTCAAAAATGGGTAAAAAGGATTTTAAACATACATGAAAACACTTTTAGAAAACATGGACATGGATGATAATAATAACCCCAGTAAATACTTACGAATAAATAATCTCGGATAAGAACGAGATTGGAATAATTATCCCTTACCTTAGGTCTGATATGCTTCGTATGTATCCGAACCTCCTGTATAATGATTTAAATAATTCCATTTACTTATTAAAAAATCATATTCATTGTTATGATATCATATATCATTTACTTATGACTTTATATTACCCATTATTTTTCAAATTCGATGTAAAAGCAGCGATTTGGGTAAAATCGTTTCATTTATTGTACGTATTTCGACATTTTATTCTTGATATTATTACTTATATCCTGATTCACTTAATTCCAGAATGTAAAACATTATTTATATATAATATATATTCATAATATACATATATATATTATATATCGATAAATGTAATGAAATACACCGTTCATGGAGACGGTAGGCCATACGTACGCATGAACACTCTTTTCGTTTCCTTATTGAATTGAATGGAATTAAGTAGATGAAATAAATATATATATATACATAAATAAAGTATCATTATTATGTCATATATTTAATGATTAATTATTATATATACTTTATAATCATTCGTGAATGGTTAACATGGAGAATGAATCTCATCGTGTCGTGGAGACGGTAGTCCGTACGTACGCACGAGCGATGATACCATTCCCATGATCGTGGAATTGTATTGAAGTGTATGTATAATTTTTCATAATCAATATCACATTACAATAATCATATATAGTTATTTATTTACACCATTATACCCATCCAAGTAAGGTGGTGGTCGAAAACAGATTACACCACGGCGTGGATACGGTATTCTGTACGTACGCACGCGCGGTGATTTTGTTTTCCGTAGGATGGATAGAAGGTGAAATTGGGTTGTTTCATATTTATAATAACATATAAGTATATTATAGATACTGATCTTATTACTTTATAATGAAACAACTAAATAATAATAAGTTTAAGAATAAAGAAACTTGAAAGAATCGTTAGAAGAGATTACCTCTTCTTCGATGCACCTCCTTTAAGCTTCCTCTTAAGGAAGTAGAGTTTGTATTTTGAGAAGACCAGAACCTCTAGAATGTTTCTAGGGAAGTGGAGAAGAGAAATGGTCAGGGGTTTGAAGAGTTTCAAGGCTCAAAAGGGTGTCAATAAAAGAGGGAATGGGTGCCCTTTTTATAAGGGAGGAGTGGGGCACCTTTGGAAAAACTTAAAATATTATTTTATAATAAAGTCATATTCAGTTTATAATAGCTCAAAATTTATTTATTTAGAAGATAAAGTGGGGATGGGTAGAAATAATCTCAACCAATAGATTTTAGACAAGTTTATATTGAAATTTTAACCTTATCATTTAGATTTAACTCTAAGTTAAATGATTTAACTTTTACCGTTTGTTCTTGTTTTCTTACACTATATGGTTAATAAACTTACACTAACAAGAAAAACGAACCCCAAGTGGTTCATTATTAATATATATATATATCCTTATCTAAGTCATTTGTCCGAATCTTAGTTTTTTAGGAATAAAATAACAATTAATAATATAATTTTTATTTTAAAAACTATTTTATGTCAATTTTGACAATATTTGATAATTGATTTTTGTGAAAATCATAACAGCATGATTAGTTCAAAAAAAGTTAATTAAATCAATAATAACATGTCATATTAACCGATAAAATTAGTTGAATTCATAAAAATTCCCAAATTACATTTATTTGGGTATTTATAATATCAATTATTTTAATATTTCATTATTTAGGTAATTTCTGCATCACCATTGTGTCATAAATAACTTAAATTATTTAATGTCTAAAAATTATAAATAAAATAACATTAGGTATGAAATCTTTTTATCTTTATAATTAATATTTATAGTCGAATTTATCTTATGTATAACCCTATATTAAAAATGAATTAGTTATTAAACTTTGATTTTAACTATTTTAACCCTTCTTTAAATAAATTAATAATAAATGTCCTAATCTAATCCAAGTGGACCTAAATGGTCATATTTTATTCCTAAGGTTGTTTTTGGTCGAATTACACTTATCCAATAGAATTTTCACATGTGTTAGGGTAATAATAATATCATTTTTACCCTTAATTACCCTATTTACTTTTAACCGTGGTAAATAAAAATAAAAAGTTATTATTCACCAAAAATTATTTTCATCTCATTGAACCACATTTTAGTCCTTGATATTAACCGTGTCTCTTGGATTTTCAAAATTCCACTCACAGAAGCGGTTAAATTAAGTTTTAAGTAAGTTTTTAAAAAGCTCTTAGGAGGTAGGTAAAAGACGGTGAAAAGTTCAATAAAATTTTTATATATCGAAAATTATTATAAAATGAATCCAATGAATTACATTGAAATTATATAGGTATTATGTATAAATTTTGACCTAAAATAAATTTAAATAAAATAAATAATTATTTAAATAAAAAATCTATTTTTAAATAGTAACCCAGTGTTTTCACTATTCATCAAAAATTGAAAGTTTTCAGAAAAATACCAAAAATTCACCATAGGCTAATTTCGATATTCGGAATCCAAAAATGAAGTCCATTTTGAAAAATAAAATTTCAAAAAGTGGGTATTACTATTCATAACGGCTAGTTTATAATAATATTATAATAATATCTCATTTAGTGAAACTTGGTATTACGTACTACACACGCTATCGTGGCAGGTCGCGATTGAATGTAATGCAATCCAAGTCAGGGGTTCATATAGTGCAAGATCCTTTTGGTGTAGCGTACAATACAAGACATCAATAAAATTAAAAAAAATATTTTTCATAAAATCTCGGGGTGTTACACTCCCTGCAAAGTCTCGCATATTCCCTCAAACAAACCTCTCACTTCACCCCGATTAACCCATGTTCCAATCCATTCCACACATCACAAGCAAGTGCCCAAGTCAATAAAGCTATAACATAATCCATTCCTTAAGAAAACATGAACAGTTTAATAAAACAACATTTCCAAGATAAAATAATTTCTAAAACCACTTTATAAATCCATTAAAAATCAAAAAACCTATTTGATACATTTCATCAAACACTTGGTGGGAATACAAGTCACACTCATTTGGAAAACCCCACTTTAAACACTGGAATTTTCAAATCCAATCCATAAAATACATAAAACATGGAATATGAGCTAAGAATAAATCATTTTAATGGAAATTTAAACAAAATAAGTCCAAGGAAATTATAAATTTAAATATATTCCATGTAAAATTACCTTAAATTGAAACACCTGCCTCATATTTGGTCCAAAGCTCATTGACCTTAATGAAGACCACCCGGAAGAGGTATAACCAAGACTCGAACACCTAATCCATAAGAAATCAAATGAAAACCCCCATTAAATAACCTATATTTGTCCAAAACCACCCTTAGGGTTCTACACTTCCACAAAAATTGAATAACAAGGCTTAAGGGGGGAACAAGAATAAATCATGAATAATCAACCTACCTCAAGCCAAATCACCAATATTTCCAAGATAAATCCACTAAGAAAGATAGGAAGAAGCTCCAAGGAAATGGAGGAGGTTTTCACATGAAGTGGGAGTAAAAATGATACCCAAAGCCTAAAAACTAGATAGGGTAATTTTAGTAATTTTACAATTTTAATAAGTTTACATGACTACACGACTAGGAAAACCATTTACCAACCTTTCAGGTTCCACTATCCACCCAAAGTTTTCTACATGGTTTCCCTTAGGGCGTCGAACTATAGCGACCCGGCCTTTTCTTACATTACTATTACATCATTTCAGAGATAAACAACATAATATTATTACACGTGGAGGATACATAGGTTTAGTGTCTTGGGAAAACTAGGACTACACATAACAAGTACAACATCAAGCATAAAAATTCATTTAATCTCTTCTTGTATAGCTTCTTAGTAGCACTTGTCCTCTCCTTAGTACATGTAGCCACCTGAGGATATACATCAAAAGGGGTGAGCTAAAAGCCCAGTAAGAGGATAGATAAGAACAATATAGCATGGGGTGAGCATAATCATGACATAGGAAGAATATCTTGAACATGAGAGGAGCATAAACAATAAACTTGAAATGTGGCAAAGCATAAAAATGAAACATCGTGTCTTAGTGGTTAACTACCACACATAATTGTGAACAAAGCTAGAATCATGTTCACACATAATTTCACATTTACTCATGAGATTCATCACTTTACCCAATGCATTAGAGCGCTATATAATTCCGGGCGCACCCGTCACATTTAAATATTCATATTGCGCTATATAATTCCGGGCGCACCCGTCACATCATTACATTATCATTATCATGCTTGCCACATAGAACACATATCAAACATGTACATAAATAACCCATTGAAAGAAATGGGTTTCATCTCATAATAACACATTTATAAGATTTGGGTTCCCAAAAGAAAGAGGGAACAACATACTTGATATAAGAACCATCAACCTTGAATGAGAGGTAAAAGGTGAGATCTTGAAAGAAGAGTTCTTTTGGAAAAAAATTTAATGGACATAAAAACCAGTGACAAACATTTATATCCCAGAAAAGTCAAGTAAATGATGAACAAAAGACCTTTGAGGAGTAACCATATCAAAAATGGAGTGAAAGAGGGAGAACCCGAAGGAAGAAAATTGGGTTCGAGATTTCCCCTTACCTTGTACTCGAATGCCTCCTTCTCTTTAATGTCCTGTATAATGACATTATATTAATTAATTAGAAATTCCAGAACCTTTTATACATTAATAGGGTTCATTATGGTTTCATTATTTCATATTATGTTCCTTTGGATGACTTATAGAGTTTAAAAACATTGTTCGGGGATGTTCGTTTTCATGGTTTTCTTGAGCGGTCCACTTGTATTCTTAATTTGAAGTTTGGGTTGATCATGGGTAAACATCCAGAACTGATATTACATGTAATTAATGATATTACAGAAGCTTTAATGATTTTATAATGAGTTATATTAGATCCAAGTGGATGAATCATTAGATAAAAATTTAATGATGGTTATTTGGGTTAATTTGAGCGGTTTTTGGATCACAACGATCTTGTTTTAACATTTAACTTAGTAATAAGGCCATAGGTTATTTCCAGAACTTAAAATAGAACATAATACATATAAAAAATTCTTGTTCAACTATAAAAATGGTTTCATGACCAGATTTAAGGTATAAATGGAAGAAGAGAGAATGTTGTTTTTGAAGGTGATAAATTATCACCACATGAACAACGTTCTCTTTAATAAAATAAAAGGAAGGGGGAAAGGGTGTGGGGTGATATAATATACCATTAGAATCATAATATTACAGTATATATATAATACTGGATTTACAGAACAATTTGGATGAAGATATATAGAGAGAGATCAAGAAAGGAACTTGAACTTGAAAGGAAATTAAAGGAGAAGAGGGAGAGATATTACCTTTAGAATCCTCCTCTTGAGAACCTCCTTAAGGAAGTTAGGATTGGTCTTTTGATGAGACCAGAAGCTTTTGGACGTGGGGAATGAGCTAGGGAAGGTTTTTGGTCAGAATTTAGAGAAGTCTTGGAGCTTGAGAGGTGTGAGGAAAAGAGGGAGTGAAGGGTGGCTTTTATAGTGGAGGGGAGAGGTGTTTCCTTAATATAAAATTGATTAGTTTATTAATTTCACCAAAGAAAAGGAATAGTGAGTCTTGGATGACCAATAATAGTAAATTTATAATGTAATCCCGAACCAAGTGGGCTTACATCAGCATAACATCAGCAATGACTCAATTAATGCATTATTTAGCTTTTATTGTGAATTATCAGATTCCACTATTCATCAAAAATTCAAGTATCTTAGAAAAATCCCAAAATTTTACCCCAACCATTTTTTGACGTGTAGAATCCAAAAATGAAGTCCATTTTTCAAAAATAATTTTCTAAGTATTATTAATTTAATATTTAAATAAAATCATAATTTACTTAAAATAAACAGTTTTTAAGATTAAAACTGATTTTATAGTTCTTTCAAAAATTACGTAGGGTCTTATAAAATTATCTAAAAACTATTAGACATTTATTCAATAATATTTGAATATATTTCAGGAATATTCTTTTAAATTAATTAATTAATTATAATTAATTATTTATGATTTATAAAATACCAAAAATGTTTACTAAGGTCAAATTATCACTTTCTATGATGACTAAATTTTATTTTATTATTCATAGGTAATGTTACTCTTATTTACTATTCATAAGGTTCATATTACTATTCATAAGGGTAGGTTACTATTCATAAGGGTAGGTTACTATTCACCAAAAATTATTTTTGTTTCATTGGACTCCAAAAACTATCTTGAACACAACCGTGAATGTTGGATTTTTAAAATTCCAAACATAGGGGTGACAAAATTATGTTTAAAGGTCACTTATCACTTAGTAGTTCATTATTTTGTGTTTTTATGACATATATATAAGAAGGAAATTTTCCATTGAAAAACTTTGGGTCGTTACATTCTTCCCCCCTTAAGAAATTTCGCCCCCGAAATTTCACTTTACACAAACAGGTGAGGGTACTTCTCCTTCATTGCCTCTTCCGGTTCCCAAGTTGCTTCCTCAAACTTTTGGTTCCTCCACAACACTTTGACAAGGCGGGTTGTCTTGTTGCGTAGAACTTTATCACTTCGGTCCAGAATTTTTACCGGCTGCTCCTCATATGAGAGATCATCTTCCAACTGTACCACCTCTAAGTTTATTACATGTGAGGGGTCTGGAATGTACTTCCTCAGTAGTGATACGTGAAACACGTCATGAACTTGAGCCATATTCGGTGGAAGTGCCAGACGATAGGCCACGGCTCCTATACGATCAAGGATCTCAAAGGGGCCAATGTTCCTTGGGCTTAGCTTCCCTTTCTTCCCGAATCGCATGACTCTCTTCCATGGAGATATTCGAAGGAAGACTTTATCTCCAACGTCAAACTCCAAGTCCCTTTGATGATTGTCAGCATAGCTCTTTTGCCGACTTTGAGCAGATTTGATATGTTTCTGGATGACTTGAACCTTCTCTGTCATCTCTTGAACAAGATCGGGACCAAGTAGTTTTCATTCTCCAACTTCATCCCAACAGGTTGGAGTTCTACATCGCTTCCCATAAAGAGCTTCATACGGAGCCTTCTGAATACTTGAGTGGAAGATATTGTTGTATGATAACTCCACCAATGGAAGGTGCTGATCCCATACACCTTTGAATTCAAGAGAGCATGATCTTAGCATATCTTCAAGTGTCTGAATAGTCCTTTCAGACTGGCCATCAGTTTGGGGGTGATAGGCCGTGCTGAAATTTAATTCAGTACTCAAAGCATGTTGAAGGCTCCTCCAGAATTTAGAAGTGAACCTTGGATCACGGTCAGAGACAATCGAGAGTGGAACACCGTGAAACCTCACTACTTCCTTCACATATATCCTTGCAAGTTGTTCAAGTGAGAGGTCTTCCCGAATAGCGATAAAATGGGCAGTCTTGGTGAGTCGGTCAACCACAACCCATATCGCATTATTTCCTCTTGACGTTTTCGGGAGACCCATGACAAAGTCTATAGTGACATTTTCCCATTTCCACATGGGTATAGGCAATGGCTGCATCATTCCTTTGGACTTTTGTCACTCAGCTTTAACTTGCTGACACACCAAGCACCTTGATATATATTCTGCAATCTCCTTCTTCATGTTATCCCACCAGAAGTGTTCTCGGAGATCACGATACATCTTGGTACTTCCAGGATGAATAGAGAAAGTTGAGTTATGTGCATTATCCAATAGCTCCTTCTTTATTCCGGGTGATGAAGGCACACAAAGCCGCGTTCCAAACCGAATCACACCATCGTCGTCGATATGGAACTCTTGCAGCTTTCCTTCCTTTACTGCATTCACCCTCTTTTGTATCTCCACATCATCCCTTTGTGCTTCCTTGATCTTCTGTTGGATGGATGGTTGCGCAATCATTTGGGCAAGGTAGGATGTATCCCCTGCCCTTACGATTCCCAAATCCATCCTTTGCATATCCAAGAAGATAGGGTCTTTCTCAATCCTCAACATGGATAGAGTAGCAGGTTCTTTCCTGCTTAGAGCATCAGCTACCTTGTTCGCCTTTCCAGGATGATAGTGAATAGAGAAATAGTAATCCTTGATTAGCTCTAACCATCTCCTTTGACGCATGTTGAGCTCCTTTTGTGTGAATATATACTTTAGGCTCTTGTGGTCGGTGTATATGTCACACTTCTCACCATAAAGGTAGTGCCTCCAGATTTTCAAGGAAAAAATCACGGCTGCCAGCTCTAGATTATGCATTGGGTAGTTCTGCTCATAGATCTTCAACTGTCGTGAGGCGTAGGCTATCACATTATCATTTTGCATGAGTACACAACCCAAGCCTTTCTTTGAAGCATCACTGTATATCACAAAACATTCTCCACTTTTCGGTAGTGTGAGTACAGGTGCAGTGATTGGCCTTCTCTTTAGCTCCTTGAAGCTTCCCTCACATTCATCCGTCCAGACATACTTTACCCCTTTCCTTGTTAACTTAGTTAGCGGGCTTGACAATTGTGAGAAATTTCTCACAAAACGTCGGTAGTACCCAGCTAATCCAAGAAAACTACGGATTTCTGTGACACTAGAGGGCCTGGGCCATTCTTCAATCGCCTTTGTCTTTGAAGGGTCCATAGAAATTCCCTCACTTGTGATCACATGTCCCAAGAATGTGACTTGATTCATCCAAAAGTCACACTTGCTGAACTTGGCGTACAACTTCTCCTTTCTCAATTTCGCCAACACAAGTCTTAGATGTTCTTCATGTTCCTCCTTACTCTTGGAGTAAATGAGAATATCATCAATAAACACTACCACAAATTTGTCGAGGTAATGTCTAAAGACTCTATTCATAAAATCCATGAAGATTGCAGGGGCATTAGTAAGTCCGAAGGGCATCACCAAAAACTCATAGTGCCCATACCTTGTACGGAAGGCAGTCTTCTGAATATCTTCCTTCTTCACCTTTACTTGATGATATCCAGAACAAAGATCCACCTTTGAGAAGTATTGAGCTCACCTTAACTGATCGAACAAGACATTAATCCTTGGGAGAGGATACTTGTTCTTTATGGTGATCTTGTTGAGTTCCCGATAATCGATACACAGCCGCATGGTTCCATCCTTCTTCTTCACAAAGAGCACTGGCGCACCCCAAGGTGATGCACTAGGGCGTATGAACCCTTTGTCCAGATGCTCTTGTAGCTGCTTCTTTAACTCCTCTAGTTAGATAGGAGCCATCCTATAGGGGCACTTCGAGATAGGAGTAACTCCGGGTATGAGTTCAATTGAGAACTCTACCTCACGATCCGGTGGAATTTCGGGTAACTCTTTGGGAAATACATCACCGTATTCCCTTACGATGGGCATTTCCTCAAGGTTGGAACTTTCCTTTGACTCAATCATTTGGGAGAGGTATGATTCTTCATAGGTAATCATCACCCACACCATTGAAGGATTTCTCAAAGGAGTTTCATGATCTTCCTTGCATTTTTAGAGGAGCATGGGATGGTTCGGAATATGAAAATATATTTCCTTTTCCCGACAGTTGATATGTTCTCTATATAACGAGAGCCAATCCATTCCCATTATAGCGTCGAATTCCACCAAGGGAAGTATTACGAGATTTGCCGGAAGAATCTTCCCACATACGTCAACAGGAGAAGAATCAAACACTTGGGTTGCAATGATTGCACCACTTGGTGTTTTTACAGATATCTCTACTTCAAGGTTTCGGGGCTTCGATTCTATAGTTCTAGCAAACTTGCAAGATATAAAGGAATGCGTAGAACCAGAATCAAATAATACTTTTGCCATTCTTGAGTGAATAGGAAGTGTACCTTGTACGACTTCATTATCATGTTCCACCACCGCAGTAGTGATGGCATAAGCCTTCCCTTGTTCCTTTGGCTTTGGTGGTTGTTGGCACTGATTACCCTCGAAATCTCGAGGTTTAGTGCACTGGTTTGAATAGTGCCCTAGCTTCTTACGGTTGTAACATTGAACCACGAGTGGTTCTCTCCTTTTATTGGCTACATTATCCTTCCTTTTCATGTCTCTTCGACACTCGTGAGCTAGGTGTCCTTCTTTCCCACACTTGAAGCATTTCCCCGTCCCTTTGAGGCAGTTCCCATTGTGCAACTTCCCACATTTTTGGCAAGTGGGTCGTTGTGTTTTCTTCCCATCTTTATCACTAGATCCACCAGCTTGAAACTCCATCTTTCTTTTCCTATCACCATAGCCATGGGACCATTCTCCAAACTCCATCTCCACTTTGAGAGCACACCGAAAAACTTCTTCATAACTCCCAAAGTCTCGAATTTCAAGAGCTTTTCGAAGATGTGGTTTTAATCCACTAAAGAATCTATCAATTTTGATATCATTGTTGATAACAAAACCCGAAGCATACCTTGCGAGCCTTGTGAAATTTGCTTCATAGGTTGTGACAGATTCTCCTTATTTTTTCTTGAACTCTATGAATTCTCTCTCCATCTTCGTGCGAAGAGTTCGTGGGAAGTACTTATTAAGAAACATTATCTTAAAGTCTTCCCATTCCATCTCTTCAATTTCATCCCTTGGCTTGGTGTTCTTAATCAAAGCCCACCATTGATCATCTTCTCCATCTAGACGATAAACGGCTAGAGTCACCTTCTCTATCTCGGAACAGTGAAGAACAGAAAAGATCTTCTCCATGGAGTTGACCCACTGTTCCGCAACTAGTGGATCGGAAGATCCACAAAACGTCGGTGGTCGTTGCCGCATAAAACTTTCGATAGCTAGCTGCTCCCTATTTGGTGAAGGAGGACGTTCCCCATTATTATGGTTATTATTCATAACTCGGGATAATTGGGTAAGCATCGTCATGAAGTTTTGAACTCCACCTCCAAAATCATTGGGGATTTCGTTCGGGCAATCGTTGCATTGGCCTTCGCAAGAGTTGTTGGCCTGATTTCTCCTGGTTCCCACCATTTTCTAAAATAGAAAAGGTTAGAACAAAACATAAGTAAACAAGTCATGAATAACTTATCCTTTTAAACAATTATACCAAAAACATAACATATGGGATCCCTAGGTAAATATCCTTGTGTGCATATTTGTACTTAGTCTCATGCTAGAGGTTTTCTTTAGGGTTCACTAATCCTAATTCCCAAATTAACTAAACCTTTCCTCTGATACAAACTATAGCGACCCGGCCTTTTCTTACATTACTATTACATCATTTCAGAGATAAACAACATAATAGTATTACACATGGAGGATACATAGGTTTAGTGTCTTGGGAAAACTAGGACTACACATAACAAGTACAACATCAAGCATAAAAATTCATTTAATCTCTTCTTGTATAGCTTCTTAGTAGCACTTGTCCTCTCCTTAGTACATGTAGCCACCTAAGGATATACATCAAAAGGGGTGAGCTAAAAGCCCATTAAGAGGATAGATAAGAACAATATAGCATGGGGTGAGCATAATCATGACATAGGAAGAAGATCTTGAACATGAGAGGAGCATAAACAATAAACTTGAAATGTGGCAAAGCATAAAAATGAAACATCATGTCTTAGTGGTTAACTACCACACATAATTGTGAACAAAGCTAGAATCATGTTCACGCATAATTTCACATTTAATCATGAGATTCATCACTTTACCCAATGCATTGGAGCGCTATATAATTCCGGGCGCACCCGTCACATTTAAACATTCATATTGCGCTATATAATTCCGGGCGCACCCGTCACATCATAACATTATCATTATCATGATTTCCACATAGAACACATATCAAACATGTACATAAATAACCCATTGAAATAAATGGGTTTCATCTCATAATAACACATTCATAAGCTTTGGGTTCCCAAAAGGAAGAGGGAACAACATACTTGATATAAGAACCATCAACCTTGAATGAGAGGTAAAAGGTGAGATCTTGAAAGAAGAGTTCTTTTGGAAAAAAATTTTAATGGACATAAAAACCAGTGACAAACATGTATATCCCAGAAAATTCAAGTAAATGATGAAAAAAATACCTTTTAGGAGTAACCATATCAAAAATGGAGTGAAAGAGGGAGAACCCGAAGGAAGAAAATTGGGTTCGAGATTTCCCCTTACCTTGTACTCGAATGCCTCCTTCTCTTTAATGTCCTGTATAATGACATTATATTAATTAATTAGAAATTACAGAACCTTTTATACATTAATAGGGTTCATTATGGTTTCATTATTTCATATTATGTTCCTTTGGATGACTTATAGAGTTTAAAAACATTGTTCGTGGATGTTCATTTTCATGGTTTTCTTGAGCGGTCCACTTGTATTCTTAATTTGATGTTTGGGTTGATCATGGGTAAACATCCAGAACTGATATTACATGTAATTAATGATATTATAGAAGCTTGAATGATTTTATAATGAGTTATATTAGATCCAAGTGGATGAATCATTAGATAAAAATTTAATGATGGTTATTTGGGTTAATTTGAGCGGTTTTTGGATCACAACGATCTTGTTTTAACATTTAACTTAGTAATAAGGCCATAGGTTATTTCCAGAACTTAAAATATAACATAATACATATAAAACATTCTGGTTCAACCATAAAAATGGTTTCATGACCAGATTTAAGGTATAAATGGAAGAAGAGAGCATGTTGTTTTTGAAGGTGATAAATTATCACCACATGAACAACGTTCTCTTTAATAAAATAAAAGGAAGGGGGAAAGGGTGTGGGGTGATATAATATACCATTAGAATCATAAGATTACAGTATATATATAATACTGGATTTACAGAACAATTTGGATGAAGATATATAGAGAGAGATCAAGAAAGGAACTTGAACTTGAAAGGAAATTAAAGGAGAAGAGGGAGAGAAATTACCTTTAGAATCCTCCTCTTGAGAACCTCCTTAAGGAAGTTAGGATTGGTCTTTTTATGAGACCAGAAGCTTTTGGACGTGGGGGATGAGCTAGGGAAGGTGTTTGGGCAGAATTTAGAGAAGGCTTGGAGCTTGAGAGGTGTGAGGAAAAGAGGGAGTGAAGGGTGGCTTTTATAGTGGAGGGGAGAGGGGTTTCCTTAATATAAAATTGATTAGTTTATTAATTTCAACAAAGACAAGGAATAGTGAGTCTTGGATGACCAATAATAGTAATTTTATAATGTAATCCCGAACCAAGTGGGCTTACATCAGAAGAACATCAGCAATGACTCAATTAATGCATTATTTAGCTTTTATTGTGAATTATCGGATTCCACTATTCATCAAAAATTCAAGTATCTTAGAAAAATCCCAAAATTTTACCCCAACCATTTTTTGACGTGTAGAATCCAAAAATGAAGTCCATTTTTCAAAAATAATTTTATAAGTATTATTAATTTAATATTTAAATAAAATCATAATTTACTTAAAATAAACAGTTTTTAAGATTAAAACTGATTTTATAGTTCTTTCAAAAATTACGTAGGGTCTTATAAAATTATCTAAAAACTATTATACATTGATTCAATAATATATGAATATATTTTAGGAATATTCTTTTAAATTAATTAATTAATTATAATTAATTATTTATGATTTATAAAATACCAAAAATGTTTACTAAGGTCAAATTATCACTTTCTATGATGACTAAATTTTATTTTATTATTCATAGGTAATGTTACTCTTATTTACTATTCATAAGGTTCATATTACTATTCATAAGGGTAGGTTACTATTCATAAGGGTAGGTTACTATTCACCAAAAATTATTTTTGTTTCATTGGACTCCAAAAACTATCTTGAAAACAACCGTGAATGTTGGATTTTTAAAATTCCAAACATAGGGGTGAAAAAATTATGTTTAAAGGTCACTTATCACTTAGTAGTTCATTATTTTGTGTTTTTATGACATAGATATAAGAAGGAAATTTTCCATTGAAAAACTTTGGGTCGTTACACGAACAATTTGACAAACCATGCCCAAACCATGTAAAACCCCACTGTAAAAAAATTTCAGTCCCCTTTCATGGTTAGTCACACAGTAACATAAACCATGTTCCACGGTCTTTCTCTCTAAAAACTCCTAGTTTCAATCCCCAAAACCCGATAACTCCAAGGGAACTCAAAGATAAATAAAACTCAAAATTAGACATGTTAGTGACCCAAAGGGTGTCACAATATAGGTCATGCCTGTCATATAATAAAAATAATAGGTATTTTTTCCATGATATCATAAATAATTCATCATATCAAAACCCATGAAAAAAATTGGCTTCATAAACATTTCATTATAGCATAACCTGTGGAAAATAAAGGGGTTTTATAAAAATTTCATTATTTCATCGCAACATAACCCATGGAAAAGTATCAGGCTTCATAAAAATATTTTCAACATAAATATAAACCATCCTAAGAAAGAATAATTATGTTATAATTGGATAATATCCCCAATAAATCTTAATTAACATTAAATGATATCATCTTAGATATAAAATGTTTTTAAAAGATCACTTGGAACATTTCTTGAAGAAAATATCCCTTCCACTTTGAAATAACTTATTTAAAATATAAAAACCTACCAAATATTAAATAAAAAATTATTTTAAAATAATCATATAAATGAATCATTAAATAATTGAGCATTTATGATTTTGGGAAATACCATTCATATCGTACACATTAAAATAAATATTCCTTTCACTATTTCAGTAAAATCAAAAGGTCCTTATTCAAAAAATAGAATAATATTCCTTTTAAACCATTTTTTAAAAATTAAAACATGGTAATAATTTTATTAAACATTCATTATTGAATATAAAAAATTTCTTTAAAATATTTTTAGAAAACTTGGACATAAAATAAAAAGTGTTTTTGGCCAAAGATAGAAATAAATTCAGTTTTCCTTAAAAAAACTTTTAGAATATTGAGTACATAAACATAGAAAATGAAATGGAAACATGTAATTTTCAAAAACATACAAAGTATAATAAACTTAATTTTTTCTTGATAGGTATATCAAAAGATCTCCTCACTGTAAGTATAATCATAAACAATCCCGATAAACAATGATATTGTAACATCAAACACTTACCACTTTAGTAACTTTTGAATCATAATCCCCATGAAATAAATAAAATTATTTAGAAATTTAAATTCCCATAAATTTTATAATAATCATAATAAAATACATTTATGTGAATTATATTCAATGCACAAAAGAAATGAGTGATGAATATGGCATATGTCTCCCAAAAATAAAAGAGAGATTAGAAATCCCTTACCACTTTCGTAATTTTTGAATCATAAGACCCATTAAATAATAACATAAAATTAAACTTTAAATATAATTAAAATAATTATATTAATTATATAACATTTCAAATGGAAATATATACACCATAAAAAATAATATAGGTGCATAACATAACATCTATCCCAAATAACAAAATTTGAGATGATAAACCCTTACCTTAAGTCTCGTCTTACTTAGTATACATTAAAACCTCATGTATAATAAATATAGGTTTATTATACACTTATTTTAGAAATATATATATATTATACCATATATTATTTATTTTTACCTTTTATTACCCATTTATTAACAATTCCTTGTTGAAATCGCATTTTGAGTAATAATAACTTCATTTTTTCATGTATGTTTTGATTTGGTGTTTAAGTCCTTTTACTTTGATCATGTTTACATTATCTACATAATTTTAATCAGGATATAAATATAATATTTATTAAATATTTATTTATTTAGATTAATTCATAAAACTTATAGATAGAAAATGAATTACATTGTGCATACAGACGGTAGGTCGTACATACTCATAAACATTGTTTCCATGTTCTTGATGGATGGAAAAAAGGTAAAAAAAATTATCACCTTAATATAATCGTTTTTATATTATATATAGCATATATATTCACTAAATCTATCCTTATTATCATCCATTTTAAAATAAAATGAAAAATTTATAACATTGCTTCATGGAGGCGGTAGTCTACATGTACGAAAGAGCAACGTTGTCATTTTTCAAGGGATTGGAAGGTAAGAAGGTAGATATGATATTATAATTATATAAGTAAAATAATTTCATAAATATCATATACATATGTTAAATACATCATTATATAAATCCATGATATTTGGTGATGTAAAATGAATTACAACGGTTCAAGAGGCGGTAGTCTGCTGTACACACAATCGACAGTTTCATTTCCCATTTGATGGAAGAGGAGATGGATGTAGGTTATGTAACATAATAAAATATAATTATATGGTATTTAATGAAGTTTTTATATAATAATAGATTAATTATGTGGAATAATAAATAAAATAAATACGCTCAATTAAGAACAATACTTCTTCTTCGAACAACCTCCTTATGTTAACACCAAAATCTTTATTAGGAGGGTTTACTAATCAAATAAGACCTATAATACATAGTTAGGGAATTAATTAAAGTATTTTAGTAGTTATTTTCTTAAACAAAAGGATTTTCAAGTGTTATGAGGATAGGAGAGGATATGTCCTTTCATATGTGGGGAAAGGAACCCACTTGAAAACTACTTAGAAATTTCTCAAAAGAATCCAAAATGATAAAGTTATGTCTAAGAAAAATGATTCCAAATGACCATATATTAAAACTTAGGATATTATAAGGTTGAAATATTTACATAAAATATTATTTAGACAAGTTTTATTGGAAAAATTACCCTTATATTTTGGTTTAACCCCTGGTAAACTCATTCTAACAGTAACTGCGATAATTAATTTTTATTGTTTTTAATAATCATTATGAAAAAAAATTCAGTTGAACTTATTACCAAGTATTAATTATGATAATTCAAAATAATGAATACATTTTACCAAGATCAATTCAAATAATTTGTATAATTTAATTTAAAATTAAACTTGCATATGCAATGAAAAAGTGGTTTTTTATTGAAAATGTTTCTTTAAGTATAAATGTTTTTATATCAGAAATAGACATAAAATTGATTAAAATGAATTAAATTGTATTAATAAAAATATAATAAAACTAATTTTACTTTTAAAACCATTTTAAAATATAATTTTACTTATTAAATACTTTAAATGAAAGTTATTTTTCAATAAAAATCAGTATTTTCACTATTCATCGAAAAATAATCTTTTCAGAAAATTATAAAAAATTCACTCTATGATAATTTTTACTTTTTGATTTAAAAAATAAAATTAATTTTTTCAAATTAATTTTATAAAAGTGAAAAAAAATAGTTTTAGAATAAGTGAATAGAACCTGATGAAACCGCTTTTTAAAAAAATACATTTTTTAACATAAAACTGGATTTATTCTTATCTCATGCTTAGAAAAAATATTTGATTAATGATAAAAAAAATTATTGAATATATAATATATAAATTTCATTAAAATAATTCATTGATATTGAATAATTTAATAAATTTAGATAAAAACACTTTGTGCGCATAAAAATGGTTTTTCATAAAAACATGTCTTTTACATTCAAATGATTTTTATTTTCATTTCTAATAAATTAATAGAAAATGAATTTATTTTATTCATGTGTAAACCATATACTTTTTATAATTTAGTTATTTTTTTCATAACATCCAATTTAATGTTAAGGTTATAATGACTATATTTTGAATAATAATATTAATAGTATAATGTTGTTCGTTAAAACTCGGTGTTGCATGTAACACAAGCTATCAAAGAAATTAAATTTATTTGAAAAATATATATTTCATAAAATTTTAGGGTGTTACATGGGTACTTCATTGTTTAATCCACCAGTTTAAGGTAAATTATTATGAACTTCATGTATTCTGATCTTAATCTTCTGAATGTGGTGTATAACATTATTTTTACACTTTCACTTAAATCACACAAATCATTCTAAAATTTATTATACCCAGTATTAACTGGAATTGAAAAACTACCAAGATATTATTTCTTCTTTAGTAACTCTCTCAATACCATATCTAATATCTCTCTTGTGAGTGGTATTATTTCAATTTCTTCTAGATTGTTCTTATTTCAAACCAAATATTTCATAAATTTTGAGTAAGATTATGTGCCAAAGCTTCAGAAAAAGGGATGTTAATGTGTAGTTTCATAAAATATTCAATAAAATTATCTTTTTATGCTTTAATTTTCCATTAAATTATCCTTTTTGGAAATAGAAATTATATATTTTGAGGTGGTGTCCCTTCTCTTTCTTCTTATTCATCAACTTTATCTTTCTCTTTATTCTTTTCCTTATTTTATTTTTTCCTTTTCTTCTTGTACTGGTTATTGTTTTTATCATGTATTAATACTATATTTGGTGGTTTTCTCACTCCTTAAGGTGGTGGACTATAATTATCCTCATGGTTTGGTCTTCATGTCACCTGATAGAACTCCCATTGGCCTCTCTTTAAGTTGGTTGGAAATCTTTACAGCCTAGAATTCTAGGTTTCTCATGGTAGATTTTTTATCCTTGGATTATGCTTGTAATTATTTGATGGAAGCTCCAGTTACGGTCATGAACATAATCAATGTTTTCTCTAGTGAATGTATTTGAGCTTCAAGAGATATACCTTGTGGTTCTTGATATCTCGCTGCTCTTTTTTGGAACCCTTGAGCTTTTTGTTGAGGTACTGACTCGTGAAATAGATTTTGATTATTATAATCTGAAAAATTAACTTATTTAGTGTACATGCCTAGGGGGTGGAGCATGGTCATCATGGTATCCATAATATTCATCATGGATTAAATTTAGTCTATCATCCATCCATTTTTCATCATTTTCACTCTTATCTTCTGGTATCCTTCAGTTTTCAATTTAAAACTATTAATAACTATTTCGTTCAATAATTCATAGCTTTCTTTTGATTATTTTTTCAATAGAAACCTTCCAACGACAAAATCAACTATATACTTGTTACTAAATGATAGGACCTTATAAAATTTATGAATTAATAACCACATTTTAGTTCCATGATATTGGAATTTCCATATTAAATCTTTAATCCTCTATCAAGCATTATAAAGTGATTTGTTTTTTAATTGATTAAAATTTAAGATATCGACACAAATGTTCATGGATTTCAAGGGAGGGAATAATCAGTTTAATAAATTCATTTTTAGACCATAACATGTTATAATGGAATTAGGTGTTAGTATTTGAATCTAATCTCTCACTTTCTCTCTTAAAGAAAACTAAAATAATCTTAATCTCACCACATTACTAAAAGCATTATTAAATTGAAAGGTATCACATAGTTCAATAAAACTACCAAGGTGGTTTTCTGGGTATTCATGGGGTAGTATGGAAACTTTTATTGAGTTTGAGATCATTTTTATTATTTAAATATTTATTTCAAAGTAAATTTCTATTATTGGTGGAACCAAAATTCTTAGTTTCCCCCCCACACTTGAAGGCCTACCATATTCCATCATTTTCCTCAGCCTCATATCTCTTACTTAAACCCCTCTAGTTTCTCTTTATCCTAATCCATCCATGGTTTCTCACTTAATCTTCTTTTTCATTAAACTTATTTCCAACTTGGGATCATCATTGATGATTTCTTTTCCCTTTCCCCAAGTAGAATAGTCATGCATCAAGAATAAATCCTGAAAACCATATCATGAACACACCAAACATAATAAAGAAATAAAAAAGTAAAAGTAAAAACAAATAACTATCCCAATATTACTAGGAAATAATACTCAAAAATATATCCATAAATTATATCACCTAAAGTTCACCACTAATTCCATAAATATAAAAAAATAGAAAAATGTAGAAAACTTAAACTAACTGCTATCTAACAAGGTGTGGTTTGTGGTATGTTTGAGGTAAAACTTGAGATACATATTTAGAAAACATAATATAATTAATTGAATGAATAGGGATGAGGTAAAATAAATTATAAATTGATCAAATAAGGATGTTCTAAGTAGTGTATTTTTAGGCTCATGGACTATTAAAGTTACAAATGATAACAATTTATCTAAACTGTCATTGAAATCATAACTATGTGAACCCTTGCTCTTGGTATCCACTTTTTATTCTAAAAACCTTCATTTTCTTATGGTCAAATACTCTGGTAGATAATATAATATATTTACTAAATACATATTTAAATATAACTACTTTAGTTCATAAAATTTTTATATATGAAATAAGGTAACTAGTTATGCATTTAGAAACACTCCCTCACCCATGTTTAATGGTCATGAACCTAAACAAGGAAAATATGAAAAAAGAAACATGAATGCACAACCCAACTTGAATTAAAATAAAAATATTAACTTCATTATATTCACTTCCCCTTTAATAAATTACTTACCATAGGATAACTTACACCCTCATATTAGTCATGAGGAAGTAGAAAAAAAAATAGAAACTAAACACCATTAGCACAGTAGGTCCTCTCGAAGAAGTATCAGACTTTGGGTGTAAGTTCTGCTGACCTATTTATATATCTTATTATGTAGAACTGTACCTATACTTATAATCATAAAACATCCTTTTAATCTCCACAAACCTCCACACTTTAATCTCTATTAAAACTTATTTAATATAGAAGTGAAATCCCTTGTGGGATAATACTTTTCCCATGGATGATAAATCTATAAAATTATCTCACGAATATAAATATTTGAAATAAATATTTTTTCTCAAGATATCAAAAAAAAGGAATTTAGGGGGGGATTTTAATATTTTTTTCTGACATGACCATGCTAAAAATACTCTTGATTCATCTCTATGTTAAAAAAATGGCATGCAACTTCTATTGTGTCCATTTCATTGGTCATTTCTTATAAACGTATTCTTCCTCTTGCATACATGAAATACCATGATAATATACACATAAAAATACAATGTGTTTCATATGAAAACTTTAACTATGATCCATGATTACTCCTTCCAAGGAATATCATTAGGTCTTTCATACTTCATCAAGTGTGTATCGTACAAACACGATGGCACAACACCATTGCCTTAGGTGTTTCACTCAAAGTTTCCTATGCAATGTAACAATGCCTAAAATCAGATCAAAATGGACCTTAACACATTAAATTAATCCTCATTTCACATTTTAAAAGTTTATGTGAAATAATCCATCACATGGTGTTTCAGTGACCATGGAGGTGACTATTTTCTTCTTCATTTAGTACTTTATCATTATCACCAGACCTTTATAGAGGATTGACATAGGGTCACTAAAACATTAATGATACTCCCATGGTGGTCTCAAACATAATTTTGGATTATATAAGGTGATCTTGAGCTTATTAATAGTGGTAATGGAAAAATTACAATGGTCTGGAAAGGTGGTGAAGGAAGATGACGAGGCAGCGGATGACGACAAGGTCTGTCTAAAAATGGGAGATGTGTGCATAGGGAAAATGGAATAATTTTTTTATATTTATATTTCCCCATTTATGAAGATTCCCACGGCAATTTTTAGCTTAGTATTCACCTAAATAATATATAATTTCATGGTATCCTTGGATCAAATGAGAAACCATTAGGCCAATGTTCTTAGGTTTCCTTATTCTTAGTTCCCATATGTGTCGGGCTCTCCTCTTACCTCATTCATGTTGAATAAAACTGAATTGCACCAAGTTCACTCCCTGATCCTATGTAGATATTCCCTATTTTTCCAGTGGATGGGATAGTTTTCATACACCTAAAAAAATATTTTCCCTTAATAAAATTATTCTCCAAAATTATATATATTTAATTATTTTTCTTAAATTACATTTTAGATATCTCTTTCCCCAACAATGAATAAATAAATGAACAATCATAAATAATAATCCATTTAACTCTAAACTTAATGAAATTAATTAATAAAAAATTATACATGAAATATACATATCATTACCCAAAAAAATATGATATAAGTCTCAAAATGACCTTAGAAATGCCTCCCCATATTATATATTCTTTGAACTAATGGTGAGGAATGAAAAAAAGTGGAGAGACTATACACTAAGACAAAACACCTAAGTGTTTTTCTTGATTCTACTAAGATTTTAGCATAACCTATTCATAAATCTGACCTTCCTAATACCTATAGAAATAAAAATTGGATCTATAAGTGGTGTCCCATAATTCAATATATAAAAGTAAAATATTATACATGATATAAAATAATAAATAAAACAAAATGGTCTAATATATATAATATAATAAACCATAAATAATGTATAAGTTGACCCATTAATTAAAATAAATACTTTACAACTAAGGAAATAAATAAAATCCAATTTCCTCAATCTCTACTCATGAGACAATCTCATTTCGAACCATCATCCTCTAAATCTCAACTCATCATGAGCTTAAATTCCAACTCCAAATTGAATACCAATACTTATAATGAAATATATGGTCTACCCATATACATAAAATCCATGTCACATACATGGGTAGGGGTAAGTCCAATAACCTATTAGAATTCTCCCACTAACCTTAACTCATTGAATACTAATGATTAAATAGATTCATGTGAAAGTATGTATTGAATGTCAATCAACCAACTTAGGAACATAAAACATACATGTTCATGAAATAAGGTATACTTACATGACATCATGGTGAAGAATACAAACTATACTACCCAACTTAGAACAGGTTTTATCTACTTATAATCATATACATGTGACCCTTATGTCCTAATGGGGAATATTATATAGCCTATCTCATCTCAATATATGTGATCACCAAGTGGTTTCACCTAAATCTACAAAGACTCACTCAATAGATCCCCACATGACCTATTGGTTATTTCACTGATCATCAAGTAACCAAGTTCTAAATATCATGTTAAATAAAATGATTAATAATAAATACAATAATTGGAAATCATATAGAACCTAACCATTAATTTCAACTATCAAATGACAAAGAAGACCAAAAAGTAAATTTAAAGTGGGTTCAACGAAACAAATTACATTAAAAAATACTATGATAAAAATGGGAATATAAAGAATGGGTTATAATCGTATGAAATAACAATCCCATATCTCAATTCATACCCCATATAATCTTATCATTCCTCACTAAAATTATCCACAAAACTACTCATAGATAAAATTTGTCACTGTGTCATTAATCATGAGTTTTCACATGTGTTAGACTTTACTACATGATTATATAATACTATAATTGTACATTGATACCTTATATAATATATCAGCATCATCATCAATAAGTGTGTGTCATGGGAATATTCATACCATATATGCAACCTCAGAAGAATTTGGTTTACTCTATCGCATAGAGTCAGTGACTCAAATCTAGTGTATGTCACCATATTTTCTAGAGCTTCATATATTATCATACCATTCCTAGAAACCCATTGGGAAGAACACAACTATTATGAGTATAACTTCTAAATTGAAAAACAAATCGGTGTATATAACCTTTCAAGAAAATATAAATCCCACTCCTTGAGAAAAATATCAAACCCCGTGGTCATATTTGATATCACCACTTATATGTTTGTATCTTAGTCAAAAGATTTATCATGCAAGTATCACTACCTCATGAGTTACATACCCAGTTGACCAAATAGACACTAGCATAATCTAATCTTTAAGGATAGAAAACACACACTTCATAGTCCCAAATTCTATATCATATCATCAATTTATCATAACATTCTATCATAAAAATGTTAGGATTTTATATTACCTCAATTTTTTAGTTAAATCAAGAGGGATCTCCTATAAGGAACTAAAGAGGACAAAAAAATCAAAATATCAATCATTAGCTAAAGGATAATGGTGAACATTCTCACTAACTACTTGATCAATGAAAAGTGTATTATACCATACCAATCATTGTCGCATACCATAATCACAACATGTTTGTGATCACTCATCATGATCTCATCAAATATCCATTACCCAACTCCATATACCTAGATAGTATCTCCCTGATGAGAAACAACATTTTAAAAAATTTAATATGATTTTTAATGATAATTAACCTCATAATTAGTATAAAACCTGGACAAACTTAACATTTTTTAAACTTTAGTCAACCAATAATGGAATTTATAAATTGATCAAATCTATTATTTTTAGTGTTTTATTATTTTTTGAATAATTGAAAACCATATATCGATTAAAAAGAGGTATTATCAAAAAATTAATAAAAAATATATAAGGCCTTCAGGATTGGAAGGAAGGAATTTTTTAAAATGATTTTTAAATTATTAATAGGATTTTAATTCTAATTTTCATTTATTTAATTAAATTATATAATAAATTAGAAAATACTACACTAAAGTTTTTTTCATGTATTCTAAGTCTAAGGTTTAAAAATGAAAAAGGGGCAGCGCATAGGCCTTTCTAGCCAGTGCATCAAAATTTACCTCAGACCAAGTGTAAGTCTTTATCTACACTTATAACTTTGGAGTTTGTAGAAATTTGTAAAAGGAATAAGATAAAGTCATTGTGTAAGACTTTATAAGTGTCTCGTATGACCTTAATGAAGTGTGTATGACTTACAACCATCACATATGACTTCTCAATCCATGTCATACTTTACCCCAACATCATAATACTTCACCTACTATATAATATTTTCACATAGGACTTTCCCTAGGTTTTGTAAGACTCTTTATACAGTGAATATGAATTTGGTGGAACTCATAAAACTTCTCAAAATCCTATAAAAAAAATTCTTTGTGTATTAATTTGGTGAATCTCATAATACTTTTTGATAAAATTCATAATATTTTATCAAGAACGTCAGACTTTGAACTTTTTTAAAACATGGAGAAAGGTAATGTTAAATTATAAATTCCCAAAATGGAAAAGGATCGACCTAAAATCAAAATCATATTTATCTAGTTCATCTATATTAGTAAAATATTCTTAAACCTATCCATTTAGAATCTATCCAAAAAAATAAGAATATAAAGACAATGGGAAGAATTTTAAGAAAATAAATATTTGAGAGATTACCACCTAAATAAATATCTACCCTTAGCCTATACATGTGGAATCCATCTATAAGAATAAATATTTCACTACTTTTGAAAGTAAAATCCATGGAGTAAGAAGAACACCTGATCACTACTTAGGAAAAATTTTCCCCTCTCTATTTTTAAATAGTTTCTACCAAGGGATTAAGTTTAGGACTTAGAAAATTTTCTTAATTTTTAATATAATTTTATTTCATTCAATTTTTTTTATATTATTAGTTCTATATTTATTTTTTATTTTCATAATTGTGATTATAAATCTCTCATATATGATGAGAGTCTAACTCGAGGATCGCCCAATGGATGAAAACTAGTGATTTCATAGCTCATGCACTTTGCTTGTATTGTCTATTTTATTCTAGGTATTAGGGTGATTGAGGGGAAGAGGTGATGATAGAACCCCGAGATTCAATTCCCCAATTTCCTTTTGCATTTATAAATTAAATTTACTCTCACAATATTTTAATCATTGATGTATGATTAGACTAGTATTTTGAGTGGTGGAGGGACTCATGATTGTGATCAATTTAAGAGAGTAGTGGTAAAATCAATTAGGAGATTTATTGAGTGTGATGATCATTCGCACCATTGTAGTGAGTGTGTGTGTAACTAGGTGGGAATACATAGAGATTAGGATTATGGGATCAAATTTGTGATATAATGAAATATTACTAAGTTTGAATTTATGGGTTTTTCCTTTCTTAGATTTTATTGTGTTCTATATTTTCATTTTCTTTCCTATTTTCATGAATCAAACCCAATTTCTACCTTTATTTTAATTTCAAAAAAAATAATGATAATTACATGAATAGTGAGTACTCTAGGCCTAGATCTTTGAGAGAAAAACTTTTTTATCTTTCAACTATATTGGGGATTTTAAATTATGCATTGAGATCCCTCTATAATGACATACTATCAAACCTGCATCATTACTGGGGATATGAGATAGAAAATAATTATTTTTTCACATATTTGTAATTATTTTGCTTCTATTTTTCTTTTCATTTAATTATTTTATTACTTTAGAACAATCTTTATAGTCAAAATTAATTTTAAAAAAATTATCAGGAATAATTAACTTCTTGGTAAAATCATCAAAATGGTTAAAGAGATAACAATAATTTATTATACTCAAAATTCAATTTCCCAAGTGTAGGAGGAAAAGGTGACCATCTCGAGTAAAATGAAATAATTGAAGTATAGAATGTATAATATTGAAAAAATAATACAAGACTGGATTAGAAAATAATATGATATAGAAGTAATATAATTATTTCCCTATGATGAAGAATAGATCCAAGAGTTTGAGGATTCACTGGAGGACCATATGTTTCCCAACCATATCCAGTGTTTTTCTAGAATACTCAAGGAGAAATAACATGCAAAATCTAAACTTCTTAAGGGGTTGATTTAACCTTATACTCACTTATTCTTAATTATTCTTAAATTTACTTGAAAACTAACCCACTTTGTTTTAAAAATAGAGATTCAATGCTATGAAGTGTTCCTTATAAAAAGATAAAGGTACTATAAATATGTTGTGTTTTAAGGAAAATTTGGAATACAAAATTCTCCCCACAACTATACTAGGATAATTCCAAGAGGCATTTCACTTAGAGAATGAATTAAATACTAAAACTAAATAGGTGGATCACCTTAAATAAAACTTATTTTATTCACCTTTTATTCACACCAATTTGAAATATGAACTCCCCTTTAGTGTAATATCCAATTTAATTCAAACTATACCTATCATGGATGATGATGATGAAGACATGATGGATGGATTTTATTTTGAATAAAAACTTGATGAATCACATGCGACAAGCCTTAAAAGTGATATCTCAAGGGTATTTCATGAACATAAATAGCTTTAAATTGGAATACATGAGGGAGTTGAAAAAACATTTACCTTATTTCATTTTTATTTCACACAATCCATTTTACATCTTGAACCCCTTTGTATTCAAATTAAAAAACCAGTACCATTCTTTATTACCCTTGTAGAATATTAAGAGGTTGTGGAAGAAGAAAATATAGTGTTAGAAGAATAATAGTAGCTATATAAATATTATTTTTATAGTTTTATTAAATATTCTATAGAGAATTTTGAATAATAATCCATTGATTTGGTTGTGTTGGAACTATAAGTACCTCTGGAGCTACTCTATGAAGAGCCCCCTTAAGAATAATAAGAAGAATACATGGATGAAGTCAAGTAAGAACAAGTGGAGGCCTCTTATATCATACTTACAACACCACATTTCAATTTACACCACAATACTAATGGGTGGATATTAAGAACTCTAGAAATGGGGTAATCTAAATGGAATTGAAATTGAGCAGCTATTGAAGAATGAGGATGTGGTGGTTTACATCATACAAACCACATACCCTTAAAACTAGGGATAACAGTAGGGTTTTCCAGCTATGGATTTCCAAAATATATCCCACCTTGAAAGGGATAACCTAATATGATTTCCCTTTTCTTCTTATTTTTTTCATTTTATTTAGTTTTTAATAAATTTATCATTTATGTTTCTATTTTTATTATAGATTTATAAGGAGGGAAGTAGTTGTGGAAAACTACTCTAGGAGTAATAAGAGTAAATTAAAATAATCTTCACATCCAATAACTAGGTTTATTCTATACTCTTTCATTTTTTATTCATTTACACTAATTACATTTTTTTGAGATTTAAGTGAGCAGTGTTGAATAAGGAGGGGGAGGTTTGAACCTATTTAGGATTATTCTAGGACCTGTTTGGAAAAAAATTAAGATCTATTTTTTGGAATTTATTAATAAATTTTATATGTTATTTTCATTTATATTTTTTATTTTTAGAGTGTTTTTAATCTAGTAATTTTAGCTTAAATATTGTCCTCTCTAGTGAAAAATATCATGTTGGTTTTTAGGGATTCCACTAATTTTTAAGTAATTGTATTTAGAGGATTGCTGAGTGATTTTTACCATTTTTTCCATGAAAAAAAATTGTTTTAGAACAAACTAAATGAGTGAAATAGAAAATATTTAAGTGGAATAAAAATTATAACATGAGTAAACTAGAATTTTTAACTTTATCTTCGGTAAATTTTAATTTTTGAAAAATAACACATTAAGGAGACAACTTAAAATACATTAATATAATTCCTTTAAAACTGGAGTAAAATGGAAAATTTGGATCTCGTATAAAGTTATAAGATAGTTAGACACTGGGTGTGTGAATAATAAAATCCCTTTGTAAGTTGAATGAGTGAATTGACTAACCATGGCTGTAAAAAATTAGATAAGTGTCTAATTTTCAAAAATTAATGGATTTAATTGAGGAGAATATTTAACCCATATGAACAAGGGGAAATTAACTTATAATAATGTCATTTGGGTTGTATCAATGAAGTGGGAAATGGAGATTTGGAATAAGGAACTTAATAAATAGGTATTTATGAAAGTTCCTAAAGTCCAACTCTTAATTCCACTAAATTCCATTCTATTTACACACTTTGAACTAGAACATTTTCTTAAAATGAAGTGTAGGAAGCGATCTTCGCTAATAGAGGAGTTATGATATCTTTAATAATGAATAAACATTTTATTTTTTCTTCATTTTTTGTTTATGTGTTTATAACTAGGTGGGATAATATTTTTTCTAGTTAAATTCATTGTATTTCCAAATATTTAAATAGGGGGAGTGATGAGATCTAACATTTTCAAAATTTTAATCTATTTTTCAAAGATAATTAACCACAAAATTAGTATAAAAATAGGTAAATCATCACATTTTTTATAATTTAGTCATTTTTGTAATGGAATATCTAAATGGATAAAATATATGATTTTTAGTGTTTTATTTATTTTGGAATTAATTGAAAACCATACAATGAATTTTTCAATTCCATGTTTAAATTTTCAAAAGTCTTTTAATTATAATTTTCATTTATTTAATTCAATTCTAGAATAAAATGTAAAATTCATACACTAAAGTTTTTTTTCATGGATTCTCGTTGTGAGTATGAAAAAATGACAAAGGGATAGTGCTTAATACACCCCATCTGTTGCATCAGAATTTTCCTAAACTTGAGCGTAATAGTTTCTCTACATGTATAACTTTAGATTTTTCCAAAATTTGGTAAAGGCATGAGATTCATTCATCGCATAAGAATTTATGAGTGCCGCATAAAACCTTTATGAAGTGTATAAAACATTCTATTGGATGAGTACAACTTCTCATCCATCATGTGTGACTTATCAAGTTGTATCATACTTTACCCCAGCTGTGTAAGACTTATCCTAACATGTAAGACTTTGTGCATAGGACTTTCCCTAGGATATGTAAGACTCTTGATACCATGTGTATGACTTTGGTTACATTCATAAGATTTCTTATACTCCCTTAAAACTTGTTACTGTAAATTTGAATTTGGTGAATCATGTAAAACTTGTTGATATGCTTCATAAGACATTACCTAGAATGTCAGACTTTGGAATTTACCAAAATCTAGAGAATATAAGTTTGAAATCAAGAATTCCAAAAATATAAAATGCTATACCTAAAATTAAACTACCATTTCTCTTGTTCATCCATGTCAGGAAAATATTCTCAAGATGATCCATATTACATCCATCTAATAAAATAAGAATATGAAGATCATGGAAGTAATTTCAAGCAAGGGAATATTCAAGAGATGCCCACTTGAAGAAATCGCAACCCTCAATGTGTGCACAGAAACCATATAAAAGAAAGAATTGATCACTAAAATTGAATTCAAATTCAATGAGTAAAATGAATACTTAATCACTTCTTATTAAAGAGTTCCCAACATGGTATTTAGTTTATGAATTCTATAATTTTCTTTATTTTTAAAACAATTTTATTTTGTTCAATTGTTCGTGTGTTCTTATTTCCCTATTTATTTTTTATTTTAATAATTTTGATTCTAAATATATCATCTATGGTGAGAGGATAACCCTAGGATCACCCACTAGATGAAAACTGGCTATTCCAATGCTCGCACACTTTTCTTGTATCATTTTTTTATTTTGGGGATTCATGTGATTTAGGGGAAGAGGTGATTATAGCACCTTGAGCTTCACTTTCCCCCATTTCCTTTTACATTGATAAAATAAATTTACTCTACCAATATTTTAATGATTGATGTATAATGGGATCAATGGTTTGAGTGGTGGATGGACTCATGGTTGTGATCCATTTGAGATAGTTGTGGTAAAATCACTTGAGAGATTTCTTAAGTGTGATGACTATTCACACCATTTATATAGTGAGGGTGTGTGTGACCAGTTGGGAACACATGGAGAGTGGGATTAGGGGATCAAAGCTATGAAAAAATAAAATGCCACAAAGGTTAAATCTAGGGGTGTCTAATTTCTTGAATTTCATTTTGTTCTGTATTTGCATTTTATTTCCTATTTTCATGCATCAAAATCAACTTAATCCTTCCTTTAAAATTAATAAAACAAACAAAAATAATGAATTTTCATGAATATTGAGTACTCCACCCCTATATCATTGAGATACAAGACAATAGATAGCTTTTTTTAATACAGGGTATTTTAAATTCATTTTTTAGATCCCTCCATAATAACGGTCTATGACACACTGACATAAACAAAAAATATATATAAACCAATATATTTATATACATATATAAATTCAAGATATATACTATAAGATTAAAATATAAACCAAAATATTCATATACATCCAATAATTAGTCAAAATATAATAAAAAACATACATATATGATTAATTTTCATGAAATAGGGATCTTCCAAATTGTTAACATTCAACCCAATGATCTCCCTTTCAAACACACTTAAATAGGATTACCTAAACCTTTATTAAAATATAAATAATAACCCATATCCAAATATACAATCTATTCCATAAGCATCAACATCACAACATTTTATATAATAATAATCAAACAATAATGATAATAAATGATCATTGTTTTCTTAAAATCATATTTTTAGGAAAACTCTCATGTGCCCATTAAATAAATATTTCATTTCCTTCAAATCCTCACACATCATTCATTCTCACTAAAAATATATTTATACCATTATTTAATTGAAACCCATAGCATTTTGAAATTACCTACCATAATTTCTCTACTCAATAGTCAATCCCAATAGTTCTTTACCAAAACTCTCCTAGGAAGCTTCTAACACTTAAAACACATGTCATTAAAATCTGGTCCAACCTTTGAATCAATCTAAATTCAACCATTATATCAAATTGAAATTATCTACTTCCAAGTTATACATGTAGAAAAATTAATGGATCACTCACTCAAATAATTTATCGACCATTTAAAAAATTCTAAAACCCACCTATTCATCCTAGGAAAAAAATAGAAACCTAATTCATATTATTAATAAATCACATATACCCAAATCATGTAATTCACCTAAAACTTACTAATCCTTCAAAACCAAAAATCACAAATAATTTATGATTCATTATTTCTTAAACCATTAGATAACCCTAATAATAAATTTGATATTTTCTCACAAAATATATAATATTTAGTAACATAGAAAAATTCACATTTTTAAAAACTCAAAAATAATATTTTAAAGCATTTAATAGTGAAAAAATTCATTTGGAAAACAATATCACTAAACACATGAAATGATAATTTAAAATCGAGTTTAACTGCGAAAAGATGAAGAATTTACATGAAATATATGTGGAAATCCTTTAAAAAATATGTTGAAACATAAAAAATAGATAATAATAACCAGTCTGAAGGGAATTGTTAAATCATATAGTGCTAATCAAATTTAGTAATTTATTTTTAAATTCAAACTATTCTACTAACCATTTAAATGTAGTATGAGGATAATTAAAGGTTGAACCCAAGGGGTGATTTTTATGAAAATACTTAGTTAAATTAAATGATTTTTTGAATTGAATGATAAAGTGAGTGGAGAAAATGATTTTTTTTGAAAAAAAACAGAGAAAATGTGCCAGGTTCAGTAATTTTCAAGTTTATGTTCTAGTGGATTAATGATTAAGCCTGTTTAGTTTTATTGTTACTGGAATTTAATTTAATAATTCCTTTGTTCTTTGTATTTTATCTCTAATTTATTAACTTTCCCTTTCTATATAGTCAATTACTTCAGGTTAGTTAATTAATTAGGTGATTCAAAACCATGTTTGAGTATAATTATCATGATTCTTAGAAAGGTTATTCATAAATCAGGTTAATTATTCATATATTTGATGATTATTCCTAATTTAATTATAAATGGTCATGATTAAATAAAGGGGAGGAGGTATAATTATATCCTGAACAAAAAACTCAACACAAACTAAAAATAAAATAAAACAATATCTTAGCACAATCCCCTTATGATTACATGACTCTTCGCATAAGAAAATTACCCCCTCATGCTAGTCATGAGAGGGTGAGAGAGGAGGAAAGAGAAAATAAATTCCTACAAGAATGATGAAGGTTCCTGGTGGAAGACCATGTGTTGAATCACTTTATACCCAAGGCTAGAGTCCATCTTGTAATGATGTCTTTGGAGGAGAAATCAATACTTGTATTTATAGGCATAAATGCACATAAAGTGGCTTAAATTCCATAAAATATTCCATTGTATGTGTTCAGGTAAACCATGGAGGTTACCAGTCATTAATCTATGGGTCTTGGTCAATATTTGATGAAAATCAGAATACATAATTTATCATTAACATATGTCACAAAATTACATATAGTGTCACACCGTGAAAAATTATATCTTGACCCTGATTTTTTTCCATAATTTCTTCTCCCGTCATGAATTTTTGATAATTTTTACATAATTAATAGGTATTTCACAATTTTAATTAATGTTTTATATCATATTTTAATTTTTTCCACTTGAATATTTAATCTCAATCCTTAGAGTCAGTCTTTGATTTATCATACATCGTGGGACATCCTTATCATCATGAATTCATCTCTTTTTGTTCATTTTGTTACTTTTAATTAATATCACATGTAACCTACCAAAAATGAATAAATAATTAAATATATTGGCAATAATTATCAATTTGATTACAAAAATAATTGTTTTTAATATTAAAATTATGTGCATTAAAAGAAGCTATCAAATCCCCCACACTTAAACTCATGTTTTTCCTCAAAAATGAAATATCGATAAATTATAAAGTATTCTCACTCTACCATGATTTAAATTTCAATTTCAATAAATTAAGTGAATATATAAGGAATTAAATATTAAATCATCACATGGAAAAATTTCTTTAACTCATCATTTTCAATGAAATAAAATCAAATGTGAATTTTATTTTTATTTTTTTGACTTGACCATGCCTTTAATTTCTTCCATTAATATTTTTCAATTCATTATCAATGTTTATGATAATTGGAATTTACCTCATTTTAATTTAGTTTTTAATCATTACTTAATGTAAAAAATGTAAATGGAGTTTTTCTCATACCTCAAGATATAATCTTTATCATGGATTTCAATGCATCTACTTTCTCCACCCCATAGAGACAAAATCACAAATAATCATGAGGTATTAATTGTTAGGATTACATGAATCTGAGGCTTTAGTTTGGGTGGTTAAATAATGTAAAAGAATTAAATCTCAAAAGGATTTTAATCTCTAAGTAATTTTCATGATAATCAAAAACATCTCAATGGTGATACTCTTGTTAGAATTATACAGGAGACTTAGAGTGAGATTACCCTGAGAGGGGGGGTTAGGATATGCACTGTATGTGAAAAATTAAACTCTTAATTTTTAAAATGTATCACAATCCCTTAATTATTTTGACCTCTCAACCTTGAGGGTCACTTTCCATGCTCTTTAATTAGATATTCTTTAGACTTATTGATCTATTTTGGTGTGCGTGTATAAATTAAATATTTAAATGAGTATTTAATTGATTCACCACAAAGGTATAGTCCAAGTATCATGCTACGAACATTGTGTTGGTGCAATAAATTTTTTAATCTCACTGCTTATTGGTTTTATCTAGTTCACTCTTATGTCCAGGCTCACTGCCTTACAAGTTTAGGGATAGTTCACTACTTCCCAAGGTTTACTCCCTTGAACCTTAATTCTTTGGATCATTATTGGTGAAAATAATCACCTTATTCTTATTTCTTTTCTCACTACTCTATAAAGGATCCTCACACAGTATATGGACATGTACTTCCCTTCATCAGCAATACCGAATGTATCTTCAACTATAAATAGATGCATTGTTGAAGTATTTTTTTCTACTTGTTCACAATTTTTGAAAAAAAATCTTGATGTAGCACTACCAATTTATATAATACCTAGAATAATTACACTTTTCTATAGGTACAACAAAAAATATTCTTCTTTTGAAATATCTTCAATGGTTAATAATTATTCAATCTTCCAACCCCTCATTGGAACACCACCTTCTTCTAATATTCAGGTCTTCAATATTCTCTTGGTTATCTATTTTCTAGATATGCCAGATGTGCATAGAGAATCCTCTTCTATCACTATATATATATATATATATATATATATATCTTCTTGTTTTTCCTTCATGATGTTCCTTAACAAATAGGAAATCATGTGATAATTAATCTCAACTTGTTGCACCATAATTGGGCTCTTAAAACCACCCATAAAAACCCATGAATTTATCTATAAATGCTGAGAAGTAACTACTCATGGAAACCTGGAAAACATATGGTTGTGACATGGTATAAAAGACTATAGTGTAACACTTTTCAAATTTTACTGATTTTTTCTACATTCTATGGCATGGATTGGAACACTATAGTATGTTCTGGAATACTATGTTGTATCCATCCTTCCTGTAGTGTGGATAATAATACTACTACAGATTCTTATGTTTGACCAGATCCACAAAACTCTCATTCATAACTCCTTCAATAACTCCCTACAAGATTAGGTAGAATATCTTCAAAACATTTCCTACACCAGACTGGTTATATAATGGACTCAAATGATACAGTGTATCCTCCTATAGAATTGGATATCTCAAATCTTCACTTCTTCCAATTTCAAACCCTCCATGATTCAAGTCCTAGATATGGTGTGGACTCCTTTTTTCCAAAATGGGTTGCGTCATTTCCAAGTTGTTGCATCACGGACACCCCAAAAATTAAAAATGTGTAGAAAACCTCCCATACCCGCTCTATGCTGAGATTTTTTTGGCTATAGCATAGCCCAAAATCCTTGAGTCTCACATAAGACTTTTGTTCTATTTTTCTAAACTTAATAACCATTACCATTACATGGACTTATTGAATTGGAAAAGGGGATTGGCACCCAAAAAACATCACCCATAGGATTCATGGGCCGAACCTCACCTACATTGTCCCACTTTCTCACTTTTATGTACTCTCACATGAGCATGCTCCTATAGTCTTTATAAAGCCAACCCACCATGTTTCTAGGATCTTTATGGGTTCTCTACACCACCTCTCTTATTATTCCATACTATCTAGACGAGGATTGAAATTTCCTAGATAAGAAGTGGTTGTAGGGTCCCCTTAACTGGCTCAGTGGTTGGCCACATTTTTGAAACTTTCTATATAGCCTTATGGTGTAATAATCAACACTATAGAATAGCTTCATTCCCCAACATCTCTACTATGATGCAGACATATGTTTTTTGGTATAACTCTAAGGCTATATCCACCACTATGGTGCACTCATTCCTATGTTGGCCAACTTGAATTTTTTGGATCTATCAATCCCCCAAGAAACACTATAATACTTTTTTCATCATCAATATGTGTTATCAGGAATGGAATTTTCAATAAATCCAGCTTGATTCATTGAGATGATAATTCTTATATTCATTAAAGTCATTAACCTTAACCAATATTATTTTCAAAAAATCCAACATCAATCCTTATGGATTGATAACAATATCCCCCTTTTGATTTAGTTGACAATATCCCCTTGAAAATATCACCTTAAGATCAAGTGAACCAAACATCATTTTCACTTCTCCCAATATACCTTGACAATACCGTCTTGAGATCAAGTGAACCAAATTTCATTTTCAATTAACCCCCTTATTTTCAATAAAATACAGGGAGGTTAGTCTATGTGATTCTACTTCCACTAGAATTTTTATCTTTATAGTAAATAATCCATTGATGCAAGAAAGTTTCCCCTATAAAAAAATAGCACCTCCCCTTTCATTTTGAAATAATTTTCTACCTTAGTGTATGGGAATAATCCCAGAAAGATATACTCCCCTTTGGGGATTTCTTTGCCACCTATTTCAAAAAAACATTATTTTTGGCATCAACCTCATATTGATCAATTAAATCCTTTCAAACCACATGTTACATGAGCCAATATCCTTTTCTACTATATATTTTCACAAGTGATTCACTAAGTGAATTCACCACTTGGAACTTGATAATTCATATAAATCCCTTAAACCTATTAAGTTAGAGCTCAGTTTAGGAAACTATATTTTTTATATAAAATCAAGAAGGTTGTAAATGTCACTCATGAATTCTAATAAACACTTGACATATTTGGATTTTCATTCTCAAAAGATAACATGTGGTCTTTATCACTGCACACCAAACCATTAGTATAAAAAAAGTACTAGATTATGAGAAACATGTAATATGATGAAGTAATTGATACCATTTGATAAACATTCATTTCTTGTTGAAAAATAAGTTCAATTTAAACAAATGATATCATTTTATCTCCATGCCTTTCAGATCTTCAGAGGATTTAACAAAAAAAATTATGAGGCTTAATAGAATTTGATTTATAGCACAACACCCCCTTGAGTCTTTTATCTCTAGACACCATTTACTTATACCAACTTTTGGTGTTCAATCATGGGGGTACCACTTGTTTGGGAAGAAACATATTTCAGTAGATTTTGGTATCCTGTATTATCAAGATATTTGATTTCAAACTTAAAACACTAGTTAGAAAAATAGATATATGAAAATAAAATTCATTTGTGTGGATGCTTCTATTTATCATTCAGTCCTCTTCAATAGGACTAAAACCACAAGAATTGTGTCTGGGTTTAAACACATATCTTGATACCAAATTTTTTGTACACTATCCAATCCTTATTTCTATGAAATTTTAGCATAAAAATCTTCCACAAGTATGAATCTTCAGTCTTGAAACCAATTGATATAAGTTGTTCGGTCCAAAACGGGCCTAGATACCCTGATAGGGGGTGAATTAGGGTATGGATATTTTTTCAAAATTCTTCCTACCCCACTAGATCATGAACTCTTTATTACAAGGGTCACTTCTTATGATCTTTAATGTTAATTTTGATCATGTACTTTCCAATTTTATCTGATGATAATTTAGAGAAAGTAAAGAAATAAAGAAAGCATAAGGACACATATATTTTTACTTCATTCACCCTCGTTGGGCTACATCCAAGGAACATACAACATCAATGTGTTGATTTTACCAAATTTACTAAGGATCACTACCAATAATAATGTTAATTATAGATCACTTCTATACCCAGAATCACTTCCTTTACAAGATTTAGGGTCTTCTCACTGCATTCCCAAGGGTCACTCCCTATGTCTCTTTCTCTGACTCGCTGCCAATGGAAAGGATCATTGTCTTCCTCTTCCTTCACTCACTGCTCTTGGAAGGGGTCCACTCATAGTTTATAGACCTATAGGTCCATTAATTTTCATGAATACATGCATCCTAAACTATATATATATATGATATGTTGATATCTCGTCTTCACCCATAGATAAAATCCACTTTTCTTCATACTTTTAGTTTGTGGAAATTACTTTCATGAACTATTTAATATCTTTATAATATTCCTTTAATCCTCTGCAAATTTCGTTGCACCACATGGAAGGATTTATATGTGGACCACTTATTCCATTAATCTCCCCTTTTCTTTCAACTATCTCTACTTCTGCATACCGACTCTGCTTCTGCAGACTTCCTCGTTCTGCGGACTGCTTCTTCCACAGATTGATTATTTCATGAATGACTTCTTCTTATGAAAACCCTTTTCTTTTAAGAGTAGTAAATCCACAAAAATACACTTTCACAGACCACTTCACTTTGCGGAATCATTCCTCACAAACCACTTTCGGACTTAGCTGAATTCTTCCAAAGTAATGATATTTTCTAATAAAAATAGTTCTTCATAATGATGGTATTAGTTTTACTTATATAAGAAAATAGATTCTAAAAATATTCAAATCCTTTTTACTTAAATATTCTATGTAGTACAGCCTTCATCACATATTGTGATCCTTCGTGAATTGTTTTTTCCTATGTGGTCTGCATAGCACCTTTTCTTCTATTCGGCAGCCAATGTCTTGTGTGAAAAAATCCCTTTTCAGATCCACAAATCATTTCCTCACTTCTACAAACAATGATTCATCACACATACTACAAGCCTTCTACGAATTGATTGCCTCCTACAAACTGCAAGCCTTCCCATGAACCATTTTCCTTATGTAGTATGTGTACCGCACTTCACGGTCCGCATAGCACTGCTATGTGGAAATATTCTCTTTGCTGATTTTCACCACTGTTCTGCATACCTATTATGTGGTCCATGAACTTTTCTTCACTTCCCATGTACAATTAGATCATAAATAGAAAACATTCCTTTTCCAAAAACAAACTCCCAATTTTGAGGCCCCAAAATTTGGTAAACATTGGGAAACTATGCCATCATAAACACCTGCTTCGACAAACACCAACCATACTCATTCATGGTAATATGGATTTATCAAAAAAAACAATCACACCCAAAAACACCAAGAGGATGACTTGATCGATTTTTTTCCAACAATCTCCCCCTTTGGGTTTGTTTACAACTCTTTACAATTTGATACATCATTAAGGATTATTCCATCTTATACCAGCATTCACTTCTTGTGATTAATATAGTGATCAAGGATTTAATCAACACACACTCTAAGCCCACATGATCCATGTTCGGCATGAGAAACAAGAGTAATATGAAAATTTCACCAATGAATCACTTTATTCCATTCCAAAACCACTCTTCTACTTTCATCATGAACCTCAGCTATCATGATATATAATCTTTGATCGATCGTTTATAGAATCTTTAAATTTAATACTCCCCCTACATCACTGCTCCCCCTAATAGCATCAAATACCCTATCTCACTGCTCCACCAAGTATCTTATCCCCGTTTTTTGATTAAGAAATTTTCTCCCTTTTAATAGCCACAACTTTTCCCCCTTTGTTAATGAACCTGAAGGCACTTCATTGTTTTCTACAACAGGGTAAAGAACACATATCAGTACATCAAGGGAAAAACACACCATACCTCGGGGAGAGGGGGTCCTACATCCACACTTTTTCAAGTGCGGGGAGTCGAATGAATTCTCATAGCCAATATATGCCTCTTAAAAGCTTCTTTGGGTAAGGCCTTTGTCAAAATATCTACAACCTGTTGTTCTGTAGGCACATACTATAACTTCACAATCCTTTGATCCACATTCTCCTTGATAAAATGATACTTGATTTCAATGTGATTTGTCCTTGAGTGATGGGATGTATTTTTTTCTAAGATTTATATCACTTGAATTTTCACAATATATTTCAATCAGAGACTTCACTTCTACTCTCATATCATTAAGCCACTACTTTATCCATAATAACTGCATTCATGCTTGAGTAGCCAAAATATATTCATAGTTTATGATTCTTAAAGAAATTAAATATTGTTCCTTTATTATCTAAGAAATACATAAACTGACAAGATATAATGCACCACCCGATGTTGATTTTCTATCATCCCATGAACTAGCCCAATCCGCATCTGTATAACCCAATAACTCTTACTGAGATTTTTTTTTGTACATCAAACCTAAATCCACTATTCCATTGATATACCAAAGTATTATTTTTACTATAATAAAGTGTATTTCATTAGTATTGATTTGATATCTTGCTAATTGTCATGTGGAAAAGACAATAACATGTCTTGTCATTTTCAATTACAATAGACTGTCAATGATTTTCCTGTAATCTGTGATATTAACGGCATTGCCTTCATCATCCTATGATAGTTTCATCTGGTTATCCACTAGATTTTTTATCTACTTGGAATTATCTATTCTAAATCTTCTCAAAACCTCCTTGACATATTTGGATTGAGAAATAAATATTCCATTCTTTCCTTGTGTTGCATGTAAACTAAGGAAAGCATCAATTCACTAATCATCAACATTTAAAATTCACTTTTCATGAATTCTATGAATTTCTTGTATTGAGATTCATATGATCCACAAAATATTATTTCATCGACATATACCAGTACCATCATCATTTGATTACTATCATGATTGAAATATACATTGTAATCAACTCCACCACAGTAAAAACTGAACTTTTTCAGAAACTAATCTATCCTTGAATACCATGCTATTGGTGATTTCTTCAAACCATGTAAAAACTTATTTAATAGAAAAAATTATATTCTCATCTTCATGAATGAGAAAACCATATCGCTTCTTAATATAAATTTATTCTTCTAGAAACCCATTCAAAAAATTTTACTTGACATCCATTTGGAAAACTTTGAACTTTCTTTTCACTACTATGACCAAGAATAATCGGACTGTCTCTAGCCTTGCAATAGGTGAAAATGTCTCATCAACATTAATTCTCTCTCTCTAGGAGTACCCTTTTCACACTAGTCATGATTTTTTTCAAATCATTGTGTCATATTAATTCATCTTATTTTGAAAGACCCATTTAGTCCCGATGAAATTCTTATATGTTGGCCTCAAACCAATCTCCCAGAAAACCTCCAGTATTGAACAGATATAAATCCTTAATACCAATTTTTCTATTGATTTTCAAATTTTGAATTAGTTTAGACCCAGAAACGTTCTTCTTCTCCTATAGAATTTCTTCACATGTTACTGTAGTTTTGAGAAACTTCTCCAACTCAATAATAGTTTCTAGTTATAGTTGCCTTCAATGAGATTTTCATTGGGTGAATTTACCGCTTATAAATGATCCATTAACAAAATCACTAAGCCTAATAAATTATAACTCAGTGTAGGAAACAAGAGATAAATTTAATAACACCATCATCATTATCATTGTTTATTTACAAAGAAATGGAGAACAAAACAAGATGAACAACAAGAACAATAAGAGGGACTAGGGGTGGAAAATAGTGTAAACTAAGGTAATATCCTATAACAAGATTCACCCCCTCAGGTTTTAATTGATTTAAGTTATAGAATCA
The DNA here is from genome assembly GCA_963277665.1 of Viscum album. Classification (NCBI taxonomy): domain Eukaryota; kingdom Viridiplantae; phylum Streptophyta; class Magnoliopsida; order Santalales; family Viscaceae; genus Viscum; species Viscum album. Next base: position 738,682,452 of record OY728141.1, read on the forward strand.
TGAAGTACCTAATCCTTGAACCATGAGCAACACCATATGATCAGACACCTTGTTTCCCTCACACCAAGTTTGCCTTAACTAGATGTTGGATAGGATGCCACAACACTTTCTAATATGGTATGAGATAGACCTAGGAATAGGTTTGGTGCCTTGTAATGAGTTGAAGAGGATTTGTGAGTCGGTTTCTGACTCAAATATTTCAATTTACCCTTGACGGCATAGAGTGATACCTGAGAGAAAGGCAAGAGCCTCCTCCTATAAAGAAGTGCTGATTCCAAGGAACACCATGAACACAAACAAAAAGTCACTACTGGAGTCATAAATCACCCCTACTATCCTCATGTCCCACTCAATATAGGACACATCTATATTTAGTTTCAAACTAGGGAGAGGAGGATTCCAGTAGACCCACTTTCCACTAGGGTCACTGGTCAGGATACCATTGGTGACTGTTTGCAGAAGATGAAGAGAGGGAGCATCCAGATATCCATCAATACATCTGATCAGATACAGTAGGAGACTACGAGTGTGAACAGAGATGGTCCTCCCAGTAATGTCAACACCCTCATATCTATATTTGTTTCCATACTACCAGAGACACCACACACCTACATGAAAAATAGTATCCTTGTTCATCTACTCCATGCCCTTATTTCCTAGACCATGAAACCAATAGACGAATAAGGATTCATAAATTGGGGATGAGAGTGGATGGAAGTGAATGAACTGAATATGGACCAAACCTCATGATCCCATTCTCCGTCAAAGAAGATGTGTCCAATAATTTCCTCTTTATAATCTTTGCAATAGGAACATCAGGAAACCAAGGCACTACAACATTTTCTAATGTTCTCTTCTATGGCCACTGCATCATTCCTAAGCCTCCAAGTGAGGAAGTTAAAAAATTTGGAATTTTCTTGATTCAAAGGAGATCATTACATTGGTTAGTCTGATTTTGGGGAACTAGGATGCGAAGAAATTCCTTGGAGGAGAAGGTACCTGGGCTAGAGGGGAAAAAATACACATGTCAGCTTCTGTATTAATATCGATGAGATGGAATTTCTCTTGTTGATCCTTGTATAACACTTCCTTAATAAACATTAGGAATCTACTTTACTCATCATATGTGATATTGTAAGCTGGACACCCTAGGAAACTGAGAACACTACCCACCCAGTTAACATGCCAGAAGGAAACTTTCCCTTAACCAATAATCCACTGAACAAGGGGTTGGATAATAGAGAACAAGGGAAGAAACACGGACATAAAAGGAAACATGTTCCATTCTTCCAGTAGCGATCCCTTTGTGAGAATTTTTCCCATGATCTTACCCTATAAGGTATGATATTTATGGATCCCCTAGGATAGTTTAGAATGCATCTATTTCACTCAATTACTTACATATATCTCATGGATTCATCAAACATTAACTCTTTTTAAAGAATTCTTCTAGATTTATTCTTCATTTCTCTTAACTGGTTTGAATCAGTTCACCTTCTGGATCACATCACATCACCACTTTTCATCTTTTTATGCCACTTCCCCTTAGATCGTATCTCCCCTTTAACCTAAAACATTTGAACATCATTTAATATCATTTATACATAGTGAGAGGGGAACCTATGGAATCCTCAAGAAGAGGATTTTGGTTGATCCTCATGGATCAATCCCTTAATACTTTCTTATAAAGAATTATACTATTTTTTTCTTATTGCAACTTCCCAACTGACTTAAAATATTTTGGACATATGAATAAACATTAATTACCCAAATGTTGATTCTTCTTTTGATATTTAGATTCTGTAGTCTTATAATTTTTCAAAAAAATTGTTTACACCCATTTTTAGATATTTTCTTCTTTAATGATCCGCTAATATTCCATTTTCATGACACTTTTTTTGAGTAGGAATCTTTTCACTGGTCATCTGCTCTTACTTATTTCTCCATTGGAGGGCTCTTTCTATTTCCTTCACTTCTATCAATGTGGCATGACATGTGAATTTTTCAAAGAATTATTTATTCATTTTTATTTTATCAGTAATTTGATTCATGCCACCCTTTCTTATTGGGTATGATTCTTACACTTAATTTAAATTCTTCTTAATCACAACTGGAGAATATCCTCCCTTTTTCTTATAGGTTTGTTCACATTCATTCCAAGAGAGTTTTTGTAAGTGTAATAGAGGGTGTGATTGATACACCTTTCATTTAGCTCCTTTTTATTCCCCTAAGGATATAAAACTATTTTTCAAATTATCATGTTGCCTTCCAATATAGGCCTTTTTATACACTTCCAGTGTTAGAGATCTTCTTATGGGTTCCCTTTCCTTCCCTTCTTTATTCTTACAGCAATTTATTGCCAAATTACCATGATCAGAACATATAAAACATATTCTATTAAGGGTATACCTCATTTCATCATTTCTTGGATTAGATGTTGATGCAGCTGGAGTTCTTTTGAAATTTATCCCTTGGTCTTCTTGACACATACTCATGGTGTGTACCTATCTTCCACAATAGTATAATTACATGGATATTGTATTCTAAGAGACTCTCCTTTCTGATTTATCAAGACACTTCTTCTTATTCATAGATTTAGAAAGATTTTTTTCTTCACAACGTGAAATATATTCCAACACCTCAAAACAAAAACTTGAAGTATGACCATGTGTTACACAGAAATAACACATGTTGTCATTACTTATTATAAAAGAATTTTTAGATATGCTTCCAGTTTGTACATGATTTTTCACATTTTTGGAACCATTCACAGCTCTCATCCTGTTATGCATGGGAGAGGTCTCATCATATCCAATACGGATTTTTCCAAAACTAGATGGCTTTTGTGATGAGACAATCCTTTCATGTTTTTCCTCTTATGTAGAATATTTTCTTTTCATTTCATTATCACCAGATGAAGGATGATCAAATAGTAAGTGAAAAGAATCCTTCAATTTTGGATTTCCTTTGGCATTATATTTCCCCACTTATTTCTTGATAGACTCTATCTCTTCTCTCAATTGTTGAATCTTATTATCCCTAGATTCAAGTTTAGAATAATTTTCTCTCATGAGAGTCTTCCCACTAGTTATCTCAACTTCAAATTCTTGAAAGATCTTCTATATCATGTTAGCTTGCTCCTTTATTTTAGAATCTTTCTAAGTAACAAATTCATTTATGCATGAATTCTCTTTATATAGCCTTTGGTTCTTCTAAACCATTTCATATTTCTATGTATCAAGATCATCATTTATGGCTTCCAAATTCTTAATTTCTTCTGAGTTAAAAATCTTTTTCTTATAATCATATTTTAATTTTTCTAACTTTGTAGACATCTTTTGTAGTTCTTCAGCTTGGGAATCAGTCTTCTCCCTCAAATAACTAGCCACATAAATAATCCTTTTATTTAATCCTCGGATCTTATTGACCTCAATTTCCTACACTTGGATTCGAATATCCTTAAATTTAATTTTTTCATCCAGTTTCTGATTCAATTTCTTCATTTCATGGAAATCTTCTACTTTTGGTCTTCTTGCAATTTATTCTTCATCAGTAGTACCAGCATCACTAAGAACATAGGGTTCTTCACTCATTCCTGTAGCATCATTAAAATAATTGATATGATCACTATCTTATTCATATAGGTATTTCTTTAGTATGTTGTTGGTTTCATTCAACTGAATCACACTCTTTCCATAGACACTTCCACACTGAGGAAATCCACCATACTTCTTCTTATTCTTTGAAGTTCTTCCCTTTTCCATGTAACACCAAGATAAGAGTAGACTGAATATTTAACTTCAATAATCGACTGAACCAAGTCAGAGCAAACAAATCGGATAAAATAAACATACGCTCTGATACCAATTTTTAGGTCCAAAAGGGGCCTAGATACCCTGAGTGGGGGGTGAATCAGGGTATTGATATTCTTTTCAAACTTATTCCTACCCCACTAGATATTGACCTATTTATTATAATGGTGACTTATTATGATCTTTAATGTTAATTTCCATCATGTACTTTCCAATTTTATCTAATGACGATACACTGAAATTGAAGAAAAAAATAATGCACAAGGACATAAATATTTTTACTTGGTTTACCCTCACTAGGCTACATCTAAGGAGCATAAAATGACAATGTTAAGATTATACCAAATCCACCAAGGTTCACTAAAAATAATTATGTTCAAGCTAGATCACTTCTATGCCTAGGCTAACTACCTTTATAAGATTTAGTGTCTGCTCATAGCATTCCTAAGGGTCACTCCCTATGTATTTTTATTTGGATCACTATCGATATAAAGGATCATTGTCTTCCTCTTCCTTCTCTCACAACTCTTGGAAGGGATACACTCATAGTTTATGGACTTTTAGTTCCATTAATTTTCATGAATTCATGCATCCTCAACTATAGATAGATTATTTTTTAAAGTATCATCTTCACCCAAAGATGAAATCCACTTTTTTGTACTTTTAGTTGGTGGAAATTACTTTCATGATCTGTTTTAATGTATTTGCAAGCTTCCTTTAATCCTACATGTACAACCTTTCTTCCTCCATGGACTATGCTACACCACATGGTGTGATTTCTTTATAGACCACCTCTTACACAAATTTCCCCTTTTCTGTGGACTGTCTCCACTTTTGTGTACCACCTCCATGTACCTCCTCTGCTTCTACATACTTCCTCCTTCCACAAACTAGTTCTTCTGTGAACTACTTCTTTTGTGGATTAATTCTTATTCCATATACCATTTTCTTTTATGATCAGTAAATTGTAAGAACCCAGGTTTTTAGAGAGGGTCAAAATCCTGCCCCTGTTTGAATTTTTGACTTGTTCCTAAAAAAACTGGGAAAATCTGGGAAGTTCTGGAAATTTATAGATTATATGTCGTGTACCTTCAATAAATTCCGTGTACCCTTTCCCATGTGTGAATTCCATACATGGAATGTTATCATGTTATCCAAGTGGAGATAAATAACCAAGTACATGTCATGTGTATGTTAGGCATATACTGGCCATGTGTTGGCTAAGTGCATGTCGTGTGGTGACAATGTAAGAATTTCTTACTACACGGCATGTAGTGTTACTAGACATGTCGTGTATCTTCCTTACGCGTACTGGCTGAATATCAGCTGTGTTTTGACCTGTGTGCCACGTCCAAGCTGTGTGGCTGCCTCTGCATAAGTCAGAGTATGGAAAAAGCCACTAAACAACATGTAGTCCTTAATACGCGTCGTGTACTTTTATTTTGTATTCGCTTATATGAAAGAGAATCACATATAATTTTAGAAAAAATATTATTCTTCCTTATTTTTGGACTTTGATGGTCTAGGAGGCCAAGAACGTTTCTTCTCCTAGATTCTTCATTTGAAATCTATTCTTCAATCCGTTGGTGGCTGTGAGATCGCATCAGCAAGGCTAAACCTATACACCCTCTTTCATTCTCGTTTCTTTTCCTTACACACCACAGTTTCCATGTGAGAAGAATTTTCTAGAATTTATGGAAACGTAGATCTAAAAATATCAACTTCAAATTAGATATTGATATCAAAATTTCCTACATCTACGAGTCTCAGGTAGGTGGTACATACCTTGTTTTTTTTTCGTAGACATTGGGGGTTGCATCTCTTATCACAATGTCGAGTATTGATTGAGACCCATGTTTATTTATATTAAATTGATTGTATGACTTATGGGATGTCCTTGGGAATTCCCTCACCTTTTTATGCTTGAGAGAGGTCGGGTTAGAGGTCATTTCTCATTTGGGTCATTTTGGTCAGGGTTCCAAAATGAGAATAATTGAACTATTTTGATTAAACTATTGAGTAGAAACTTGTTAAGTGTGATTAAGAGAGAACATGGCTAGTGAAATTGAGCTGTTTAGTTTTTTTCCTATTAGAAGTATTTATTTTTATTATATATATGTTATGTGTTATTATGCATATTTTGGAACATTCGGGTTGTGTTGGGCATGGCCTAGGTATTGTTGAGTGATGCTGATCATAGGTTGGGCTTGCCCTAATTACATTGGGTGGTTCTAACCACGAGATTGGGCATCATGGACATCGGCTCGAGGTAGTGTGACTTTCAGGTTGGGTTTGGTCTGGGTTACTTGGATGGAGAGGCCATTGGACTTGATCGACATGGTCGTAGGGACACGAGGTGTCAGAGATTTTGTGTCTTGGGGACTTATTTCGGTGATTATCGCTCACCTAGAACTTTGAGTAGTGTGCACACAGTTAGACTCCATGATGAGGTGGTTTTGACCACTCTTTAGGTAGAGTCCCCCGATAGATATGGTTAGGTACAATTGGTTTGGGTTTTCTTGCCATAGGAAGCCATGTGGAAGGTGAGAAGACTTCAGGGGATAGAGTTGAGGCTATCAGGTTGAGGGAAGAGGATTGTCATGATTTTAGGGCATACCTCATTGTCCCTATGGTTGCTGATTTGAGGGAAAACATCTATGTCCCTCTAGTTCCTATTTTTAGGACAGGCATCGTTGCTCCTCTGATTATTGTGCCATGGGAAGATGTGGGATTTTGAGTAGGGTTACTATTGTTTGGGCGTGCCTTCGGGACGTCAGTACATGAGACACGAGGTTTCAGGGGGCACATGTTGTCGGGTTACATGACAGAGATTCCAGTGTTGGTCGAAGCAGGTGACTCTCCATGGTGGATGTTGAGCACTAGTGGAGTTTAGGGTTACTTGTACATCATGTTGTTTACTTATTTCCTTATAAATTCATGTCTACTTAAACACTTATACTAGGTATGCATCATTGGGTGGTATCCTACTGAGATTCATCTCACACCCTGGATTTACATGTAGGAAAGAGTTTATCTTCAGGATTTGGATTGTATTATAATTACATAGAGATTTGGCATGGACCCTAAGGTCATTCCTAGTTGGAGTTTACTTATTTTTATTTATTTCTTGTATTAGCATGTTTACCTTGTTTATGGTAGCTACTGTTGGTTATCCATTGGCACCCCTTTATATCTTGACTTTATATGGATACATGACTTGTATATTCTATTAATTGTTACAAGTGGTTTCATCATGCTGTTCTGTTTAATTTTCACTACAGTTGTATTTATTGCTTCTGTTGTTTATTGTTATTGAATGTGTTTCCGCTCCGCGGGTCTAGTTCGAGTCTACTGATTCATTGATTTCCACTGCATGTTTTATTATTATTCTCAAACCAGTACTGGTATTTTCTCCAAGAGGGTATAGCCTCCCCAATATACCTATTTACACCCTCTCTTCTAGTCGGAATCCTTTGGCGTTCGGGGAGGTGCGCCTAAGGTAGTAACACCCAACTCGTTTAGCACTGTTCGGGTGGTTGTTTGGGTATGGGACATTACAAAGTGGTATCAAAGGAGTTATTGATAGGGATTTAGTAGCTTTTTTTTTTGCTGACTACTAATGATATTGAGACTTATATTTTTATTTCTTCTGGTTTACTATTTGGGATATGGTATACTAAAGAGAGGTTGTTACTGGAACTGGGTTTCTAGCTGGTTCTTGGTTGCCTTCAGCCCCAGGTACGAGGGATGGACCAAGTTACCTTGGTGGGAATTGCTATTTTGATTTTTCTTAGATTATAGTTTATATAATTTCCACCTTGGTGTCTCACATGGTGTGTGATTTTATTGATTGTGATATGTGGACCTTTTACTAGTATGGAAAGGCTTGGTTACTTGGCTTTTGATAGGTACATTTTTAGGGTATTTTAATTTCATAACTACACATATACTTTGTAAAGTGATAATTCCATGTGAATAATATCAAATACCATGCTTTGAATGCTTTTGAAATGTGATAGGTTAAATTCCTAATAGAATTTATTGTTGATTGCAATGTAATATACCATGATTTATATATATTTTTAGAATTGCATGTGGTGGGGTATTTGGGTTTGGATCTTGTATAAGCATGCAGGTACTATGGTTGAGGTGATTTTGATCATCAGGATTGGGAAACTTGGTCTTCAGTTTGAGGTAATGTTGGTTGTCAAGATGGGCATGACCCAAGGTACTTTTGATACTTGTCTCTATTGAGGGTGGGTAAGGAGGCCATGATTCTGGGATGTCGTGGGCATGGGTTGCGATAAGAGAGATTAAGGGTAGTTGTTATATGTCACCTCTTTACTTATTTCCTTATCTTCATTAAATATATTGTATATATATATATATGGGTTATATGACTATTTGTGGTATTCAACGGGTTCCTCCTAGACGGCTCAATGGAACGTCAAGCGAGTGATGATACAGTGTCGTAGGAGCATGATCAGGTTCAAGATCCGGTGCAGGAAGAGCATGAGCTGCAGGGACAGGCTCAAGGATTGGATCAGGTTCAAGATCTAGTGCAGGCAGGGCAGTAGCCGGGTTTGGTAGTATTCGGGCCATGGCTCGATGAGTAACTTTGGTCTAGTCTGGTACGTATCTTGCAAGGGATCGACATAGGTATGAAGGGTGCAGAGCCATCTATGGCATATATGGCGCAGGAGTTCTAGTCGCATCACCTGTTGCTTTTTCAGGGTGAGGGTGGTCCATAGGCAGCTGAGAATTAGAAAGAGAACATGCATATGGTCTTTGAGAAGCTCAAGACGCCTCCTAGACGGAGGGTCAAGCTAGCGATGTGCATGCTGAGAGGATCGGTGAAGCGTTGGTGGTATTTTCAGGTCCAGGCTCGTAGACACAAGGGACTAGCATGGAAAGACTTTGAGGATAGGTTCTTTAAGAAATTTTACCCAGATTCATCAAGGTATGAGGGAGCTCGGGAGTTTGTGAACCTTCAATAGGGAGACATGTCTTTCATGGACTATGCATCTAATTTCACTGAGTTGTCTCACTTTACACCTCGTATGGTAAGAAATGACTCAACAAGGGTGAGGTGATTCGAGGATGGATTACGACATGCCATTCGGATCTAGGTAAATATCTTCAGGTTGGGTTCATTCTTAGAGGTGGTGAATTGGGCACTCATAGTAGAGGGAAACGAGAAAGAGAGGTCTCACTTAGGCCAAACAATGGATTCAGGTGATGGTTTGGGTAGTAGGAAGTAAGGACGGGATGAGTTCCAGTAGGGAAGTCAGGCCAAGGACTTAGCTAGACCACATTAGGGTAGTTCATCAGTGGTTTTCTTTCAGTTTGGGAAGCTATGGAATGTTTGAACTCAGTGAGATAGGCCCCCAAATGAGTGTCGGGCATGTGGATAGGTTAGACATCTGGAGAGGTTATGTAGGTATCCTTCTTAGATATCCGGTAGGCAGGTACCAGGATACACTGTGGCATCTGGAGTTGGTTTAGGTTAAGTAATAGTAGAGGGTAGATGAGTTTCAGCTGAATGTGGAGGACACGGTAGAGATAGTGGTACCCAGCTGAGGGGTCAGTGGTCGGAGAATAGTGCAACATAATTGGGAGGAAAGTCTTCAAGTAGCTATGTTTCAGGTCAGGTGCACGCCGTGGGGCTTCTAGGGGCTGAGTAGGCTGGTGATCTGACGAAGGTTATAGGTACACCGCGAGTGTGGTCATGACTTCCTTGTTTTATTTTGGCATGACCTGTTGAGCCATGTCTGTTTTGAGTGCATGAGGTGCACAGGTTATATGTGGACTATCTATATGTTGTTCAATGGTATTGACACTATTTTGGGTGTGTGATATATTCATATATGTATGTGAGATGCGTAGCATCAAGATCATCGAGGATGTGGGTTACTTGAGGTGTTGTGGGCATCGGGGCATCTAAGATGTAGGTTATGTGAGGTGAAAGGCACTAGGTTTTATGTTTTAGCATTAATGGGATGCAGGACCTCATGAAGGTGGACACTGATGTGGTGCGGGATACGTTTGGGTGTCGGAAATGACACGAGAGCACCGATGAGGTGTAGGGTGGTGATGCATCATGGGAGGACCATGGGTCTAGGAAATAGGTCGTTGGACCTTTTCTTGGTTTGAGTTTTGGTCAGGTTGAGATTGATTTAGTTAATTCCTAAGGTGGGGATCCCCTTGACGAATTTATCCAGAACCTTTGAGACTGGGGTAGTCTGGATTGTTTTGACTGGGATGGGTATGTTCGGTGCCATATTTGGGTTTAGTTTGATAACTAGGGGTGAGCTATGTTAAGGTGGGGAGATTGTAAGAACCTGGTTTTTTAAAGTGGGTCAAAATCCTAACCCTATTTGAATTTTTGACCTGTTCCTGAGAAGACTGGGAAAATCTGGGAAGTTTTGGAAATTTCCAGATTACACATTGTGTACCTTCAGTACACCTCATGTAACCTTACCCATGTGTGAAGTCCATACATGGCATGTTATCATGTTGGACGGGTGGAGATAAATAACCAAGTACACTCCATGTACAATTTGTACACATCGTGTGTATGTTAGGCATTTACTGACCATATGCTGGCCAAGTACATGTCATGTGGTGACCATGTAAGAATTTCCTACTACACGGCGTGTAGTGTTACTAGACATGCCATGTATCTTCCTTATGTGTAACGACTAAATCTTATCCATGTGTTTACCTATGTGACACGTCCATGTCATGTGGATGCCTTCGCATAAGTCAGAGTACAGACAAATTCACTACACGATGTGTATTCCTTAATACACACCATGTACTTTTATTTTTTATTCACTTATATAAAAGAGTGTCGAGTCTAATTTCAGAAAACATCTTCTTCTTCCCCATTTTTGGACTTTTATGCTCTAGGAGGCTGAGAACGTTTCTTATCCTAGATTCTTCATCCGAAATCTGTTCTTCAGTCTGTCGGTGGCTATGGGATCGCATCAGTAAGTCTAATCCCGTGAACCCTCTTTCGTTCTCGTTTCTTTGCCTCACACACCACGGTTTCCATCCAAGAAAAATTGCTGATATTTGAAGTAAATGTAGATCTATAAAGATTAGCTTCGAATTGGAGCTTTATATTATACGTTCCTACATTTACGAGTCTCGTGAAGGTGGTACATGCCTTGTTTTTTTGTAGACATTGGTGGGTTGCATCTTTTAGCACAATGTCAGGTATTGAGAGAGACCCATGTTTCTTTATAATAAATTGATTGTATTTCTTATGGGATTTCATTGGGAATTCCCTAACCTTATTATGCTTGATCGAGGTCGGGTTAGAGGTCCTTTCTCATTTGGGGCATTTTGGCTGGGGTTCCAAAATGGGTATAATTGAAATGTTTTGATAAAACTACTGAGTATAAACTTGTTAAGAATGATTAAGGGAGAACATGGCTACTGCAATTCAACTGTTTAGTTTGTTTTTCCTATTAGAAGTATTTATTTTGGTTATATATATGTGATGTGTGATATTTCATATAATGGAACCTTTAGGTTTTGTTGTGTAAGGCCTGGGTATTTTTGAGTGACGTTGATCACAGGTTGGGCTTGGCTCAGATTACATTGGGTGGTTCTGACCACGGGATTGGGAGTCACGGACATCGGTTTGAGGCAGTGTGACTGTTAGGATGGGAATGGCCTAGGTTACTTGGATGGAGAGGCCATCAGACTTGAGTGAGATGGTCGTAGGGACACGATGTGTCAAATATTTTGTGGATTGGGGACTTATTTTGGTGATTACCTCTCACCTAGAACTTTGAGTAGTGTGTACATAGGTAGACTTTGTGATGAGGTGGTTTTGACCACTCATTGGGTAGAGGCCCCTAATAGATGTGGTTAGGTACAATTTTTTTGGGGTTTCTTACCATAGGAATCCACGTGGAAGGTGAGGAGCCTTCAAGGGATAGCGTTGAGGCTATCGGGTTGGGGCAGAGCCTCACCATGATTTGAGGGAAGACATCATTGTCCCTCTGATTACTGATTTGAGGGCAGAAAATGCTATCCCTCTAGTTCCTATTTGAGGACAGGCATCACTTCTCCTCTGGTTGTTGTGACATAGGAAGATGTGGGCTTTCGAGTAGGGTTACTATTGTTTGGGCGTGCCTTCGGGACATCAGTACTTGAGACACGAGGTGTCAGGGGGAACATGGTGTCGGGTTACATGACAAAGATTCCAGCATTGGTCGAAGTAGGTGACTCTCCATGGTGGATGTTGAGTACCAATGGAGTTTATGGTTACTTTTGCATCATATTTTTTACTAATTTCCTTATAAATTCATGTCTGCTTAAAAACTTATACTAGGTACGCACCATTGAGTGGTATCCTACTGAGATTTGTCTCACACCCTGCACGGGCCCTTCAGGACCTGTCTAGACTTTATGGATTTACATGAAGGAAAGAGTTAATCTTCAGAATCTAGATTGTATTAGCATTGCATGGAGATTTGGCATGGACCCTGATATCATGCCTAGCTGGATTCTACTTGTTTTTCTTTATTTATTGTATCAGCATGCTTACCTTTTTTATGGTAGCTACTGTTGGTTAGTCATTGGCTCCCCTTTATATCTTGACTTTCTATGGATGCATGAATTTTCTGTTCTAGTAGTTGTTAAAAGTGGTTTTAGCATTTGTTTTCTATTTACTTTCCACTGCAGTTGTATTTATATTACTTCCGCTGTTTATTGCTATTGAATGTGTTTCCACTTCGCGGGTCTGGTTCGAGTCTGCTGAGTCATTGATTTCTGATGCATGTTTTATTATTATGCTCAAACCAGTGCTGGTATTTCCTATGAGAATTTATAGCCTCCCCACTATACCTGTTTACACCCTCATTGATAGTTGAAAGCCTTTGGTGTTTGGGGAGGTGCGCCTAAGGTAGTAACACTTGACCCGTTTAGCACTGTTTGGGTGGCTGTTCGGGTCCAGGACATTAGATAAATCCTTAAAAATACAATTTCTCATACTATATTGTGAACAAATTCACCCAGAATGGAATACTACCTCATAAACCACTTCACTTCATGGATCCTTCCTCATAAAACACTTTTATACATATCCTAATTCTTCCAGATCAATGATGTTTTCTAATGGAAATATCTCTTTGTAATGATGGGATTAGCAGTGATTATATAGGAAAATAGATCTGAAAAATATGATAATTTTTTTACTTAAATCTTCTATGTGGTAGAGCCTTCAACGTGTATTATTCTCCCCCATGAACCATTTTTCCTTACGCAGTACGCATAGCGCCTTTCCTCCTCTATGGCGACTGATCTCTTCTATAAACAAATTCCTTCACGGATCCACAAATTACCACCTCACTTCCATAAATGATTATCCATCCTATGTACCACATGCCTTCCATAAACCGATTTCCTCCCATGAACCTCAAACCTTCTCGTGAACTGTTTTCCCTATATAACCTGTGTGCCATGCTTCATGTTCTGCATAGCACTGCTATTCAGAAATCTTCCCTTTAACGATTTTCATCACCATTCTGTGTACCTCTTATGAGGTCCATGAAATATGATTCATGTTCCATGTATTGTTTTCTCCTATGTGGAAAACCTTCCTTTTCTATAAACAAACTATAGATTTTTAGGCCCAAAATTTGGAAAACACTGGGAAACTACGCCACCTTAAACACCTACTTTGGAAAACACCAACCATACTCATTCACAGTCATCTGGATTTGTCAACAAATACAATCACACCCAAAAACACTAATAGGATTCCTTAATGTATTTTTTCCAATATAATTAAATATCAATTGAGCTTTGAAACAAAAATGAAATCACTATTTTCATGCAAATTTATACTTGTACATATTTTTATTTAACTCCATCCACTTGTTCTCTTCTATCATAAACAACCATATTCCTTTTAAGTATAATCAATCTTGTTTTTTTCAAGTACAATCACCCCTGGATCATATCTACCCCTTAATTCCACACCTCTTTACAAACAATTATAAAAAATAAAGCATATGGGGAAAGGGGAACCTAGAACTTCCTCAAGTTGAGGATAATGTTGAGTCTCTATGGACTACCATTTTTTCTTTGTATTTCAATTTGAAATATATATTTAGATCTGAACTTGATTTGATAGAATCCAACCACCTTTCATAATCTCTGAGTTTTTTCTCTTTTAAATAATATGTTCTTTCTTGGGAAGCTTTATCAAAAATGGATTCTTTTCCAAAAATAGGAAGATTTTTATTTCTCTAAACCTTCTCGATACCTTGAAAATTCATTAAATAATTATCAAGATTTACAATGCTTATCTTTATTTCAAATGTCCCTTTCTCATGGTCCTTATTGATTTCATTATTAAGTGATCTTTTTTCTATATTCTAACCCCTTTTCTTATCTCTCTATGATTTCTATGGTTTAGAGATAGTTTTGGGTATGTTCTCTACCTCAGTTGTAGTAAAGGAGTCATATTCATATAACCATTGAAATTTATTCCTCAAGGAAACTTTTCCCCTTGCATGCATTCTAAAAATTTCCTTTAACCCCTATGGAATTTCTTATAAAACTTTAACTTGGTACATGGTTGGAGAAGTAATAATTATTAGGATAAGACCCATTCCTAATTTTTTATTCATAGTGACTCAATATTTTATTTTTTTCCACCAGCTTCATAGAATTTTATATATCCCTATCCCTCAATAAAAAAATTGAATGTGTGTCCATGTATCCCATTAAAAGTAACACATTTTCCATGTCTTCCTTTAGTCCTCATATAGTTGTTTTTACCTCTTGCAGGGTCCCTTCTATGACTATTTATAGAAACTTAAAAACTTTCCCTTTTCTTGGGATTATTCATAGTTCTCTTATTCTCATGACTTGGTAGAATTTCTTCATATCCAATACCATATTTATCCATGAAGAATGATCTTTGTGACATGATAATCTTTTCTTATTTCTACTTTGAGATGGAATACTTATTCTTTATTTCATCATTACTTACCAAAGGGTTATCAAATAAAAAATATAAAATATTATTGAGATTAGGCTTACCCTTGGCATTTAACCGGTTCTTAGCTGAAACTAATTCTTCTTCCAAACATTGGATCTTCATACTCCTTGATTCAATTTGAGCGCTAAATTTTGCCTTGAGAGTCTTCCCATTAGACATCTCTTATTCCAAGTCTTGGTTAATATTTTCCAGCATGTTCTAATACTCCTTAATTTTATATTTAATTTTAAAAATATATTATTTTAAACATACTTTTTCTTATTGTATCTTTTTATTCTCATTAACCATTTGAGCCATTTGACCATCCAACTCATCCTTATTTAACTTTAAATTATGAAAATATTTCGAATTTAGACTCTTTTCATTTGAATCATATTTGAGTTATTTCACCTTTTTGGATATCATCTTTAAATCTTATAATTGAGAATCATTATTTTCCCTGATATCAATTGCAACTTCAAAAAGCCATTTTTCTAGGCCTCTCATTTTTTTACCTCATTTTCCAACACTTGAATTTGTATATATTGAGACTTTTTCTTCTCCATCAAATTTAAATTATCTTTTATTGATTTTACATATATCTACTTTGATAATTGGAAAACATCCACTTTTGAATTTCTTGGGATATTCTCATCATCAATAGTTCCATCATCACTTGGTATATCAGGTTCCTCATTCATTATTTTCCCAAAAATAGTTCCACACAAATGGTTCCAATTGATTTGGGATTATTCTTTGAAGTTTTTAATTTTTACATATCACTCCATAATATAGTTTCAAATTTAAACTTCAAATTCAAAAATAAAAGAGAAAGATCAGAGAAAACAAAAAATAAATAAAACTAACTATTTGATACCAATTTTTAGAATTATACAAGGGACTTGGAGTAATATTACTTTGAGAGGGGGGTTAGGGTCACTTTTTATACTCTTTAACCATATATTATTTATATTTCTTGATATCTTTAAGTTTTTATACAAAAAAATATAGACACAAGTATTTACTTGATTCACCACAAAGGGATAGTCCAAGGAGTATGCTTCCAACATTGTGTTGTCAAACCAAACTTACTAATATCACTACTTGTTGGTTCAAGCTAGGTCACTCCTATACCTAGGCTCGCTACCTTACAATTTTAGTAAAACTCACTACTTCCCATGGGTTACTCCCTTAAACCTTCATTATTTTGCTTACTGTTAATGGAAAGAATTCCTTTATTCCTATTTCTTTTCTAACTACTTTTAAAAGTATCCATACATGGTTTATGGACATGAAAGTACCTTCATTATCAATACTAAATTTATCTTCAACTATAAGTAGATTCTCTATTAAATTCTCTTTTATTTATTCTTCATAGTCTATGAAAACATCTTGATGCATCACTTCCACTTTATAGAATACCTAGAAAAATTACACTTTTTTATAGGAACAACAAATAATCTTCTTATTTAGAAATATCTTCAATGGTTTCCAATTATTAAATCTTCCATACCCTAACTAGAATTCCACCTTTTTTGAGATTTATATCTTCAATATGATCTTGGTCTATATCACTACTTCTTGGATTATTGGATATGCAATATGTACATGAGAATCCTCTTATTAATCTATCTTTATCACTCTTCTTGTTTTGACTTTATGATATTCCTTAATAAATAGGAAATCACATTCCAACCAATCTTCATCTTTTTTATTATAATTGGGCTCTTCCAAAGACCCATAAAGACCCATGAATTTCTCCATAAATTTTGAGAATTAACCACTCATAAACACTTGGAAAACATATGTTTGTGGCTTCTTCTAACATAAAATGACATATCAACTTTCAATTTATATGTAATGTTACTAAATTATGAAGTGTGTATTAGAACATTGCAGAATTTTCTAGAATACTATGGCATGGTCATCCTTCCTACAGTATGGATAGTAGCACTATAACATGGTCTTCTATTTGATCAGATCTAAAAAACTCTCATGTATAACTCCTTTAATAACCACCCAATATCATGTAAAATCTTCTCAAACCATTTATCACACTATAATGATCGTGGTGTGGAATCAGATGTTGTGTTGTAGCCTCCAATAGAATTGGAGATCTCAAACCTTCAATTCTAGAAATTTTAGACCCTCCATGATGCAAGACATGGATGTGGTCTGGAATCCTTTTTGTCTAATAGGGGTAGCGTCATAACTCAAGTGTTATGTCGTGGACACCTAAGAAATTATAGAGTCATAGAAAACCTATAATACCCACTTTTCATAGTGATCTATTTGGCTGTAGTGCAACCAAAAATCCTCAAGTCTCATGTTGTACTTTTGTTCTATTTCACTCCACTTAATAACGATTCCCATTCTAGGGACCGCTTGGACTGAAAGTGGGGATCAGTACTTGAAACATGTACCCAAGGGCTTCATGGGCCTTGATTCACCTTTTCTTCCCATATTCCCACTCCTATGCCCACTCACCCAAGCATGATTCTCTAGGATTTATGTGGCAAGATCACCATGCTCCTACACTCCCTATGGTTAATATTCACCTCCTATCTTATGATACCATACCGAATGGATAAGGGTTGACCCTACCCACCTAAGTAGTGGTTTTAGGTTCCCTTTATCTAGCTAGGTGGTTGGTTGTCTTTTTTCAAACATCCATATAGCCTTATAGCATAATCATCAACATTATGGTGTAGATTCATTCTCCAACATCTCCACTATGGCATGGACATATGTTCTGTAGTGTATCTCTAAGGCTACATCCACCACTATGTCATGGTATTTCCTATTTTCCTAACTTTCACTCTTGGGGTCTATCAATCACCCAAGAAACTCTTCAATACTTTGTTCATCATCGACATTGTCAATAATTTTATTGTCAACAAATCCAACTTGCTTCATTGAGATGCTAACACTCATCTTCAATATGGACATTAACCTTGACCAATCTTATTTTCAACAAATTCAACATCAATCCTTAGGGATTTTTAACAACTCCCTTATAATATGAAATCTCCCCTTTTTCAAAAAATTCAAATAAATGGGCCACAAATCAATGAGGTATAATTAATGATGCACCCTATTGAATTTTTTTTTCTTTGGATTTTAATTTTTTTGAAAAATATGAGTTTTGGAAAAGTATCACATCCACCACCAAACCCCAAATTATAAAAATAATTGGTCAAGTAAATAGTTATTTTTTCCCTCCAAAACTCAGCCCATTTTTTCATTTTATAGTTTTTTTTTAATTTTTTAAGAGGGTGTGAAACAAGCTATAATTAATGAATAATCATGAACTTTCTTAATATCACTTCATTTAAATATATTTATCCTTTCCACTATGGCATGGTCTCCCCAAAAAAATTTAAATCATGAAAAATACATGGTGTGGTGGGAAAAGATGTGGTAGGACTGCATCATGGATATTCCCTATTAAAGTACATTCCTAGATTCTATGTGATTATAAAGGATAAATATAAAGGTTGGTCTCAGGATAATGGATCAAAAAAATATTTCTCAGACATTTTGAAAGTGAATATATATAATCATATCTTTTACAAGATGCAAGGAAATTTCTAGGAGAAAAAATGTTGAGTTTCATAAGAAATATACTTAAGAAATAATAGAGAATATTATGCTTAAAAAATTCTTAGGAATAAGAACATATGATTGGGACAATAATTCATGGAAATTTACGTTAAAAATAAATCAATCCATAAAAATTTTATATTTTCAAGGAATGGAAAATATCATAAAGATTTCATTTATAAAAGTTAACCAGTTACCCTAAATCATGATTCTTAAAATCTAAATCCCCATGTTTATCTTTACTAATTCATTTACCCATTTTTCTCATTTAAATTATTTACAAAAAAACAAAATGTGAAATGATTGTTATCCTAAGAATTGTTTGTCTCCACATGCAATGAGTGTATGTATCTTTGGTGGTATGTTTGGTACTCATCCAATCATATCGTGTCTTTATTTCCCCCCTATACATTTTTCTTGGTTATTTTTTAAATTTAATATGTTTCTTTCCAACTTAGGATCATATGTGAGGTTGGCCTTTTTACTTTACCAAGAGTGGATTAGTCATGTGTTGGAATATTTTCTGATACCACAACATGAAAAGATCAAGTGTAAAATAGAGAACTAAAATAAAATAAATTTTAACTATTTCTAATTAACCTAAGCATAATTATAAACCATCCCTGAAAAAAGTTCCAGAAATTTGACCAACTCAAAGGGAATCATTAAATCCTATGAGGCTAATAAAATTTAATAATTTATTTTTAAACTCAAACTATGCTACTAACCAATTAAATGTAGTATGTGTTGGGTTTGAGATCAAACCCAAGGGGTGATTTTTATTAAAATACTTTGGAAAATTAAATGATTGTTTGAATTTAATTAGAAAGAGAGTGGATAAATAGGATTGGTTTGAAATAAAATGGAGAAAACATTCCAAGTTTAGTAATTTTTAGGTTCATATGTTAATGGATAAACTATTATTCCCGTTTAGTTATTTTGTTTCTACAATTGAATCTAATAAATCCATTAGCCTTGGTGATTTGTCTCTAATTTATTAATTTTCCCTTTTCATATGGTTAATTACATCAGTTTTGTTAATTAATTAGGTGATTCAAAACTATTTTTGAGCATAATTATCCTTATTTGTACAATGGCCATGTATGAATTAGGTTAATTAGTCATATAGTTGATGATTATTCCTATTTTAATTATCAATGATCATGGAGAAAGAAAGGGGAAGAGGTGGAATTTTGGTGTGAACATACAACCTAAAACAAAATAAAAATAAAATAAAAACATCCACTTACCACAATCCCCTTACGATTAAATCACTTGGAACATAATAAAATCACCCCTCATGATAGACATGAGAGGGAAAGAGGGGGGGAAAGAGAAAAATAATTCCTATAAGAATTATGGAGCCACCTAGTGGAAGAATCTGCAGTGCAGCACTTCGAACTAAGGGTTATCATTTGTCTTGGAATGATGTCATTAGAGGAGCACCCAAGACTTGTATTTATAGGTGTAAATGCACTCTAGTGTGATTAAATTCCATAAAATCATCCATTATATATTTCCAGGTCAACCATGGGGGTTATTGATGATTAAGGTGTAGGACCTGGTCAACATTTGAAAAGAATCATAATACATAATTTCCTGTAAGCATGCGTCGTGGCATGACATTAAGTTTCACGCCATAAAAAATCATGTATTGCACCTGATCTTTGTTTTCCATTTTTTCTTCTACCATAATGTTTTTTCGATAATTTTCACATCGTGGATAGGTGTTTCATGAGGTTAATTAATGTTTTCAAATGTTTTCGGATCCATTTCTACTTGAATATTCAATTATAAGCCTCGAACTCAAGCCTTGATTTATTGTACATCATGGGACATCATTTTCATCGTGAATTTATCTCATGTTACTAATTTTCTTATTTCAAATTAATATCACATGTAACCTTCCATAAATGAATAAAGCATTAAATGTATTTTTAAGAAGTTTCAATTTAATTACAAAAACCATTTTATGCATGAAATGTGGATATCAAATAACAGATACAAATATGTTTAATAAAACAAAATAATTTTCAAGTATTCATTTTAGTTCTACAAAAACATCACTAATAAGGACTACAAAATCGGTCCTCATCATAACTACCTCTAGATGAGCGACTGTGATTATCACCATCTTTACTCCCTACTTTTGGATTTTTTAGTGTGTGTGTGTGTGTAAAAATAAAACAATAAAAATTAGTGTTCTAATGATTATGAAATTATGAAATTTACCTGTTAACTTTGTCCAACCATCGAGGCAATCTCATTAGGGACATTTCACATTATCTATTGTTATAATAATGCTAATGTATTTTTTAGATAAATGAACTCTGCATCCTAAATTTTTATATGACTCTCATGTACATGAATTATGAACTTAGACTCTTGGATTGTGTTATTCATGATAATAAATTTCCTATGAGATTATAGAGGAAGATTATCACCATAACTTGGAATAGATATAGCCATAGAAAATTTATTTGATGAATTTCCAAAGTCTTAAGATGGGGATAGTCCATAACCCATTTCGTACACATGACCAAGATGGACCTTCCTAAGAACTAGACTAACAAGATCAACCTAGTAAACCGAGTAGAAGTCCATGGGGTTTAAATACCATTATTTTATTATTTTTACTTATAGATCAATTATCATATAGATTAAAAATAATATAAATTAATAAATAAACAAAAGGATAAAAGTGTGTACCCATGTTAGGTCCCAATCAAGAAGGTCAATGATCTAGAGGGTGGTGAATAGATTATTTTTAAAATTTAAATAAATAAAATAACATTTAAACTAAAACTTAATTTAGGTTCAAGTTGCACTAAATAGATGAAATATGGACACAGTTATTTTTATATTAGTTTGGATCAAAGTGATCCTACAACTACTCTTCACACCCTTATACTACTTAGGAGGTATTGTATTCACTAAATGACTTGAATTTTAAAGGGGAGTCACAATATTATTACAAGATACCTTTTCCATTGGAGTTATAACTAACATAAAAAAACCTAACTTTTTAATGGGATCCACAACCTATTACAACCCTGATGTTTTTTCCAGAGTCAAAACCAAAAACATACCTTTTTAAAGGTATTATAACCCAACAAGAAGAATGAATTTTCAAGGGAAAATAATAAACCTGAAATGTTTAATAATGGGTTAAAAATAGATAGAATTAAGTACTGACTCAAGGAAACCATTTGGTAGAAGCTGATGAAAAATATTTGAAGCACAACAACAATTTCTTGAGCAATGAATCAGTCCATCTATTCAAGGTATTAAAGATTTTATAGTTCATTTTCTTACTTGATATTTTTCTAGTAGTTTAAAAAAATTACATAGGATCACTTGTAAATGTATGAAAGTTATAAATTCAAATCTATAACTTCACTACACTTGTTAGTTCCCTTTATTATAGATTTTTTTTCCTTTAAATAGAGTCTAAAATCACTATACAATGGTATACAATGGTTAGAATAATTCAATATAATAAAAATAAAGATACCAAAATTATCACTATAAATATTTTTGTTGACTATGTACCAAGAATACTTAGTCAAAACTTTACAAAATTATCATCTTTGAATATATATTCAAACTAATTTGAATAATCCCATAATTCTTGAAATTTAGTTTCCTTTTGAAAAAATTAGAATAAAATAACTTGAAACATGTAGAATATTGGTCATAAATAATTATTTAAATTAAAAAAATATATATAAAATATATTACAATATTTAAAAACCATAATATATAGTTATTTTTTCATAAGATATAATTTTCATTGGGTTTGATATTTTTGTAGGGTTCAATATTTTTATAGGGTTCAAAATCATAGGCTTTTACATCGTAGGGTTCAAAGAAAACATAGAGTGAATTTGAAAATGTATGATATATTTTGTAAGGATAAAACAAAGTAATGTATGGATGATTTCATGAAACCATAAGGATAATTAAACACTTAGAAAAATTTTGTTCTATGTATGATTTATTCAGACTACGTACGAGTGATTATGATTTTTTGTATGTATCATTCAGGTTGTGGGCAAGTGTTTTGATATCTGTGTATGATTCACAAATACTTTTGTATGATTGATTAGCCTAACTCATACTGATGTAGATTTTTCTCCAAAATTAGTTCATAAGTAACATAACAGATGTGGATAGTTAATGAAAAAATAATCAAATAACAATAAAATCACATGACAGTGTAGTTAAAAATTATAACTATACAATTATAAAATTAATGTAAGGTTATGTACCATAAAAAAATTAATTATCAAAACATAAATATAAATTGAAAGTTTATCAAGGAGCCACTAAAAAATATCCCCCTTTTTGATAATTACAAAATCGAGTTTAACTATCACAAATTCTCCCCCTTTTTGAAATTGGTCAAAAAGAAAAAAGAAGTTTCCATTTAAGATACACAAAATATTCAGTAGTGAATAACATGATTTATCTAATAAAAATTATTAAAAAATTAATTATTAAGATATATAAAAATAAAAACTTCATACATAAACATAAATGATTGAATATAATTCATGTTAAATTAGATTTAAGAATAATTTATGAATATTTCACCATGTTAATAACCATTTTAAATAAAAAATATATTTAAATAATATAATCCTTCCAAAATTTATAAATTTAAAAATGGATATCAATCTAAATAAAAGTAAATGAAAATAATAAATTTATAACTTTAATTCACCTTCCTTTTTATAAAATAAACAAACCATTTTTTTAGAGACTTCCAAATATAATTATATATAATAGTGATACATCCTTCTGTATAAGAATTAAAAATTATAAGGATCCATAAAACATGTCAAGATTCTTAGGGAATAAAAAAATGATTTATAATGAATTAAAAATATTCTTCAGTTATAACACATTCGATATTTTTATTTTTTGGATAATCACACTTTTAACGGGGCTGAGAGGGAACCCTTATGTGAACTAATGTCCCTTAGATTAGATGGATCTAAGGCCTAATGACACAGAGACCATTACATGCCTGAAGTCCCAAGACTATCACATCACCTTCCTTTCATCCTGAATATGTCTGCTCTATCTTTTTTATTTTCTTAATTTCATGTATGTGGATTACCATCTCTTTCTCCCTGATTAGGTAATTTAACAGTTGAATCCTATCCAATCCATGAATGTATCCCCACATCTAAATAATCACCATAGACCACCTTAACATCTTCATTCTCTCTATTGGTTTGGAACTAAATCATCATAAAGTTGTGATTCCTTGAATTAATTACCTGAAGGGCCTATAACTCCTAGTAATTTAATGTTTATCCTAAAGACCCTATTCCTCATATAACTCTAATGGCCTAAATTCCCTATGGCCCAAAGGCCCAATTAAGTGTCCTTAAATCCCAATTTGGTTGAATAGTTCCACTACTATAGTACCTAATATAGTACTGTTGTAATATTTCTATAGTAACTCAAAAATACTCCCCTACCCAAATATGATCCTAGGACTTTTAGATTCAGGATCATAAGAGCTATCACTTGGGTGTTCCCCCGACAACAAATTGTAGTTATAACACATGCTAGTAAATGAAAATATAAAACTAATAATACATGATCACTGGAAAAAATTAAATAAATTCAAATAGTTTCAAAATATCAAATAGTTTAAAATTTTAAAACATCACTAATTTTCTATCCTACCAAGTTCATATTTAATATTTTCAAACTTACTTGAATCTAGAGGTTTATTAAATATTTCATCCAACTAATCATCAGTAGAGACATATTCTAAAATAATATCACCATTATTAACATGATCTCTAATAAAATGAAATATAAAATGCATATGTTTTATTATATAATGATGTAATGGGTTCATAGAAATTTAAATAGTATAGGATTTATTATAATAAATAGTGTTATTATTTATAAAACATTAAAATAAGACAAATTTTTCTTAATCCATAAGCATTAAGCACAATAATTAGCAGTAGCTATATATTCAACTTTATTCGTTGATAAAGCAGTAGATAATTTCTTCTTTAGGCTCCAAGAAATTAAAAATTTTCCAAGAAAATGATACATTATTGATCTATTATTTCTATCAATTCTTCAACTTCCAAAATTTAAATTATAAAAGTCAAAAAAATCAAAAAAAATATCCAGAATAAAATAGGTTAGAATTTATAATTCCTTTAATATATATATTGATTCATTTAATACACTTTAAGTGATATTATCTAGTATCGTCATAAAATTGATCACATATACATACACTAAACATAATATCAGGTCTATAGGTATTTAAATAAAGTAAACTACATATCATTCCTCTAAATAATTTAACTTTAATAGATTTTATAGAAATATCTGAATCTAATTTAAAATTATTACTCATAGGGGTTCTAAAAGTTATACAAAAATAAAATAAAAATATTTTAATTAATTATTCAGCATACTTAGATTTATTAAAAAATATTCCAACTTTACTTTTAAAAAAATTAGTCTAAAAAATAATCTTTATTCTACCATGAGACTCATATCAAATTCACTTGTCCTTAAATTAGAAAATTCAATACAAAGTAATTCACTAGTTAAACCAAAAACAATATCATCCGCATAAATATGAATAATTAAAATGTTAATATAAATATTCTTAATAAATAAATTAGGATATAATTTTCCTTTAAAAAACTATTTTTTAAAAGAAATTGATATAATATTTCATACCAATCTCTATATACTTGCTTAATTCCATATAAAGCTTTTGATAATTTACAAATATGATTAAAAAAAATTTGTTTTCAAAACTAGGTTGATGATTAATATAGAATTCTTAATAAATAAAACCATTTAAGGAATAACTTTTAACATCCATTTGATATAATTTATAACCTTTAAAACCCACAAAATCTAATAAAATTCTTATAGATTTAATCCTTGAAATTGGTTAAAAAGACTCATAAATTTTAAAAAAAAATCATAATATATCTTTTAGTTTTAATTCCACAATAAATATTACCAATTAATTTATCAATATGGTGATATTTTTTAGTTTTACAAGATTTATAATCATATTTAGAAAAGATATTCTCCCTCCCAATTGATACATTATTATTTTGAGGTTCAACTTCACCAAAATTAAATTCTTTATATACTACTTAAAAATTTTAAAATATGAATTCTTTTTCACATTATCTTCAACAAATTTAACATGAACATATACTTATACAATCATGGTTCTTTTATTATAAATTTTATAATCTTTTATAATATTATAATAACATAGAAAAATTACTTCAACACATTTAACACCAAATTATCTTTAGTATTTAAGATAAAAACTTTACATCTAAAAACTATAAGATAACCAACATTAGGTTTATTTTATTTCCATAACTCATAAGGTATTTTATTTAAAATAGTACTAATAATAATTCTATTTGAAATATAAAAAGAAGTAAAAATAGTTTCTGCCTAAAAATATGTAGGTAAACTATATTCACTTAATATAGTTTTATACATTTCAGTTAGAGTTAGATTGTTTAGTTCAATAACTCAATTTTGATAAAGAGTCCTAAGTGATGAAAAATTATGTAAATGACCATCATTTTCATAGAATATTTCAAATTATAAGTTCTTAAATTCACCTCCACTGCCACTAAAAATAGAAATAATCGTAAAACCTTTCTCATTCAGCACTAAATTATAAGAAGTAGTAAATCTATATAAACTTTCATTTTTATGAGAGATAAATTATCCTCGTGTGAACCATATATAATTATCTATGATAACTAATGTGTACCTTTTCCCAAAAGACTAGTAATCAGAGTAAGATTGAAAACGTTAATATGAACTAACTATAGAGGTCTATTGAATTTGAATTCCTTAACTAGTTCAAAGAATACTTTGTGTTATTTTTCTTTCATGAAAACATCACAAACATGAATATTTTATTTCTTCAAGTATAGTAATTTAAAAACTTTTCCATGATTATAAAATTTATATAATAGTCTAAAATTAAAAAGACCAAGTTTTTTATGCCAAAGTGTACTATTATTTTTCATGTTATTTAAACACTTAATACTTTGAATAATTAGCTTAGAAAGTTCAATAGAATTTATATTTTCCATATGATTAACATAAAATAATAAATAATTATCCTTAAAAACATTAATCTTTTTTAAATTTAACATTCATACCATCGTTACATAATTGAGATATTCTGGTTAAGTTATATTGTACGCCATCAACATATAAGACTTTATAAATAATGTAGAGTTGGGAATTAAAATTTTACCAAAAAATTTTACTTTGAATTTGTAATTAACTCCAAATATCATAGTACCTACATAACATATTTTGTATGAAATAAATTTTTATGGGTCATGATTCATATGTCAAGATCATCCATTGTCAAAATACCATACATCATTCTTGATACATACAAGGTATTTTTCTTGAAAATTTAATTAGTGGGTAGTTTTGGTACCCATTAAATTTTGGGACCAATGGGGTTAGTGAAATTATTTTTAGATTCCCATGTAGATTTTAAAAAATTATTTATAGTCATCCTAGAAGATAAATATTTTGAAATATAAGTCTTTGTATATCTCAAAGACTATGGAAATCTTAAAGAATATTCCTTGGTATATTTTTCCTTCATTTTACATCTAAAATAAATAGTGGTAGAAAAAATCCATTTAAACTTTTCAGAAAATAATTTTGATAATATAAAGTAAATTTATATCACATTAAATACCATTTTTAATTTTGTTCATCTTATTTAAAGACATCATTTTTTCATAACAATTTCTTCCTTGAACAAAATAAAACATATTTTACATCAATTTTTAGATTTCTTCTTTTTGTTTTTCATTAAATTTCTAAATAGATTTAATATCTTCATGAAAATTATTATTATAATTAGAGGCAGTATTATTAATTTTTTCATTTTTATGAAAGATTTTTATTTTACTCAATAAGTTTCTTATTATTTCTTTTATGTTCATTATATAATTTGTCAGCACTAAAAATAACTTTTCTTAATCTAACAACTTATTCATTAAATACATTGATATTAGGTTTTTCAAAATTATAGTCATCATTGTAATATCTATAATAAAAACCTTAATTAATAATGTAGCACCAAGGACTCCTATTCTCTAATTTGGTGCTGAAAATACGTACTTTACATATTATATTTGATACCGACTATAGATTCTTGGATATAACTATCCCACAATTAAATTAATTAAAGAAAATATTAAATTATATATATTCCAAATACCATTTAGGTTTAAATATTTATATAATTATGATAAATCATAAACTAATAAAACTCTTGTATTTCTCAACTAATGCACATTTTTTCACTATATAAGAAACTACTTAATCTATAATAAGTCTTCAATATCTCCCAAAAATTATTCACATAAGTTATCCTGTTAAAAATATCATGTGGAATCCATTTCTTTATAACTTTAGAAAATGGAATTATAATAAGGGGTGATCTAAAATGATCATTAAATCTAAACATAAGTGATACCAATCAAAGATCATAAGTGATTATAAGATGAGCATAAATAATATGGCAGGAGTAGATAACCAAAAATACTGCCATAATATAATGGAACTGAAGTCATAATATATCCATGGATAACAATGGAAATTAAAATATCACATGGATAACAATAACTAGTTTTATTAATGAAATTCATAATGCTGAATAGATAATTCCATGAAATAATACAATATATCATGATCTTAGACATCATGATCTTACTATCAAGGACCTGCGTCTAGGAAATATCTTATTTTGGGCATGCGTACACCAAACTACCCAAGATGGTTTGTCTCATGAGACATGTCAATGTATTAATGGAAAATCTATAACAAGTTCTTACCCGTCACTAATTAATTCTAATGCATTCATCATATGTGAAAATTAATAAAGAATACATAATAAATATTTATAATAATCATCCATATTGGAATAATAACATACATAATGCTAATACTTTTCTTCATGTTAATAAAAGGGATAACATGATCAAAACCCATCTGGAGAAAAAAATTGGATGGTTAAAAAATACATATTCAACTTTCCTAAGTAATCAATAAACATCTATATCAGAATAATAAATATATATATTTTCAATAGTTCCCCACTCAATAAATGGAATAGATTTCTATGTAAGAACCACTCAAACAAACACTATATAGATTAAGGGACATATATTTAATTCAATAATTTTTCCAATCAATCAATCTATGGAATATAGTTGAACACCCTTAAATCAAATAAATGGAAAATAGAGTATTCACAAAGTAAAGGAATTTGAAGATAAGTTATGTTATTTCACCTTTGATGGTTAGGTAAGAAAATGGTAGTGATGGATCATATATTTAATAGAGAATAACATTAGATAATATATCCAGATAAATAATGTGAATAGTAACATTTGAATAATATCCTCAATCAAGCATAATATATGTTAAAGGACAATGAATTAGATGAGAAACACTTTTTAGGAGATTTAGAAAAAATACTTTGTAAATAATAAATATCCTTGATCTTTTGAAAAAATTTATAAAGAAATATTTTATAAAAATAAGAGAAAAATAGTTTCTTTTAGAAACCATGAAAATGTGGAGAGTAATTTTCACATAGAAGACAAATATGGTGGAATTATGTGTTTTCATGGAAGAAAACTTAAAAATAGGTTTTAGAAAATATTTTTAACATTATCATAAAAATATGAACATACTGGTCACTTTAAAAATTAATTTTTAAAAAGGTGAATTGAAAACATTGAAAAAAAATACTTTTGAAAAATAAAATTCAATAATAGACCATTGAAAATTACTTAAAGGTTATCAAAATAAATATAGGGTGAAAATAAAACATTTCATTTTGAAAGTATGGGAAACCATTTTTAATATTTTGAAATGCCTTTTTTTAAAACCCACATCATGAAAAGAGTATTAGATTTTATATTAGAAAATAGGTAAAGAGAATTTTTAGGATCATAGAAAAATAATTCATATTATAGTTCCCAAAATAGATAGAATAAATTTAGTAGGAAGGAAAATATAGATGTGGAGGAAAAGATTTTTTGGAAAGAATAGGAGTTATTCTTTCTAATGTTAAACTTTTATTTCAGAATTTATTTCATCAAGGAAGATGATATAAATTAAAATGACTAAATTAAACATAGATAAAGAGAAAATACCAAAGATAAATGTAATTTTAAGGATAAAAGGAGCTTAAAAGATCATCATCAAGTAGAGAATTTATAACTCAAAGAGAAAGAACTTGAGTTGAGAAAACTATTAAGTCTCGGGTAACTTTTAAATCAAAACCACTTTAAGTATGTAATTTAAAATGAAATATTAAATAAAATTAATAATGAGAGTATCATGATACAAAATATTAAATGGGAATTGGATTTACCATTCCAAACAAGGCATGGTTTGTAACACCCTGAGATTTTATGAGATATGTTCTTTTAATTTCTTTGATATCTTGTGTTGTACTCTACACCAAGATTATCTTGTGATATATGAAACACCGTATTAGCTTGCAGTATATGCAACACTATTCTTGGCTTGTGTTACACACAATTTCAAGTTCTTTTGATAGAATTTATTTCACGAAACAGTGAGTATAGATTTTATTCAATGTATAAATGAACTAAGTTTGTATTATGTTATATAAAATGCAAAAAGAATCTTTTACTACATGTAACACTAACTTGGCTTTTGTTACACATAAGAGCGACCTTCCTCGATAGCTTGCGTTGTACGTAATACCAAGTTTCACTAAACAACAATATATTATTAAAATATTATTATTTAATGAGATATAAACTAGCCGTTATGAATAGTATTAACCATATTTTTAATTTTATATAAAATTAACATTCATCTTATGTATTTTTTATACATGATATAAGAACAAATTCAATTTTTCAGATAAAAGAAATATTTTTCAAAAAATACAGTTTTGTCACCTTTTGATGGCGCACCCATTTTAAATTTAGTTTTTAACACTTTTATATATTCTATTTTACAAAATAAAATTATTCTTTAGGAGAGGAACATAAAAAAAAATTGAATTTTTGGTATTTTTCTGATAAAATTCATATTTTATTGAATAGTGAAAAATACTGCATTTTAATTCAAATTTTTCTTTTTATCTAATTTATTTATATAGTTAGTTATCTTTTTAATTGGTTTTAAAGTTTAATTTAATTATTTTTTTATCATTTAATCCAATTTTGGTCATTGGAAGTAATTTCATATTTGAATTGGACATAAACATGTGACAATCATTTGATAAGTTTTTACTTCCTAAAAACCTATTTCTTGGTTTTAACAATGGAAATTAATTTTAAATTAATTTCTTCCAATTATATGTTTTGAATTATGAAAAAACTGATTACATATTTGGAATCAATGGGTCCAAATTATGTTATTAGGTTACTTTTATTTTTGGGAATCATAAATAGTAACTTTAGTAATTATTTTTATTACCATGGTTAAAGGTAAATTGGGTAATTAAAGGTAAAAATGATATTATAAAAATACCTTAACACCTCTCAAAATCCTATTGGATGAATAAATTCAAACCTTATCATATATGGTTTAAAATTTAATCACTTAATTTCCACTTTCCCATGAATATGACATGAATATGACATGAATATAAAAATAATAATGAATGTGACAAAATGTCACACTCTCGTTTTATATAATTATATTAATTTTAATTTATAGATTACTAGAGAATAAAATCAACTATAGGTAGTATCTGGAACGCTAATATAATTACCTACATTATAGAAATTTATTTATAATTTTTATAGATTAAATAATTATCATTAATGATAACTCAATAGTGATGCAAAAATTATTTTATGAATAGAAATATCAAATAAATGATGTTAAAAATATTAAAATAAATATAATTTGAGTGAATTAATATCATCCACTAATTTTAGGGAATAATTTGACATGTTATTTATGATTTAAAAGAGTTTTTTCGAACATATATCTATGTGTTAATATTTCTAAAAATCCAACTAATGAATAGTGTCAAAATTGACACTATTGATATTTTAGATAAATAATATTTTATTAAATTATATACAATTCATAAAAATATAAAATTAAGATAACTAAATGGTATGAAGTTAAATATGTCACCAATGGTACATTTATGGCACCTTTGGAATTTTATAGTGACTATATAAACCCTTAGAAAATAAAAAGACATGATGTCATGGCAAGAGTTAAAGTAATTAATTAAGGGTAAATCAAAATTATAATGATTAAAATAAAACCAAAACATGTCCAAAAAAATTATTGGATGAATAATATTCAATACTTATCACAATATGATATATTTTTAGTTTTTTAATGAACACATGTACATGAAAATAAATTATATATTATTTAAATCAAAGATAGTTACAAAATATCACTATCTTGTATTTTTATATATTTTATGCGTCCACATAGGTCCAAATTCAATATATGAACGAATATAAATTAATATTTTTATATAAATGAAACCATTTTCATTATATAAATTTATTTTGAATTTTTATAATTTATATAATTACCTTAAAAGTCTCTTCATTTCTAAAACAATATTTATTCAATTAACATAAAAATAGAAAAAATGATATTAATAATATTAATTTTGTTATATTTTGGATTAGTTAATGTGTCTAAAAAATTTACAAGATCTATAATATATATTATATATTTTTAAAATCATTATATTAAAATTACCACTTTGTCTTATTGTATTTTAAGTCGAATAAAATAAATAGTATTAAAATTGGAAATAATAATATCTTATTGAATTAATTTATTATTTAATTATTTAAAATACAAAAAAAAATTAAATAATCACAAGGGGATAATATATGGTCAAAAATTTATTATAAATTTCATTTATGGACCATTTTTAATTATTTAGATCTAGAGTAGTCTTATTATATTTTAATATTTTGAGAGTTTTCTAAAGTGCCCCTCTCCTCTCTTATAAAAAATCATATCCTCCCACATTTCCTCACACCTCATTGAGCCTTATATCTAGACCAAAACCTACCCAATTCTCCTATAAACATTCTTATTTAACTTCTGGAGGTCCTGGTTTTCCAAAAAATCCATCCCTAGTGTCCCTAAGAAGAGATCCAAAGGAATTCCAACGAAGAAGAGGTGATTGCTTTACCAATTCAATTCAACTTCTTTTCTTCTTATACTTTATATTTCTATGTTTATTTCATACTAAAGTAATAACTCAAGTATATTATACATTCTTATATTTTATTATAATTATGGTACAACCTTATACCTCATTTTATCCATCCTTCAAATAACAATATCACTATATGTGCGTGCGTACAGCTTACCATCTCCACGTCGTGGTGTAATTTTTTATTCAAAAATACTTTATTAGGATGGGTATAATGATTAGTATAGTATATTTAAATAATTAATATAGAATTATAATGATTATTTATAATTAATATACCATCCAATTACATGTCATTTAACCATCAAGAGAATGATATCTTTGTTCGTGCGTACATACGGCCTACCGTATCCATGACGCAGTGAGATTTGTTCTCTACGTTAACAATTAAAGAATGTTTATAAAATTTATATGATGAGTGAAAATAATAATTATGAACTTAATTTCATTAATAAAATACATCCTATTCATAAAAATCATGACTTACACGGCAAAATAGGAATGGGAAAATGAAGCAGTTAACACCTGAAATAATGGTAATATTGAAATACTGTTAACAAAATGATATAATAGGATCATATATGATATCATAAATATAGATATGGTCCTAGTATAATTTAATAACATGATTTAACCATTATACAGAAGGTTACCACACCCTCGACTAACAAAAATTACAAGGTAAGGGATAATTTTTCAATCTCATTTTTATCTGATATTGTTTATACGTAAGTATTTACTGAGGATATATTTATCATCCATGTCCATGTTTTCAAAAAATGTTATAATAAAATGTTTACTATTATTCTATGTATTTTTAAAGTCATTTTTACCCATTTTTTATTTTTACTTCATGGTATGGAAGGAATATTTCTTTTGTTTATCATGCTAGGTACTTTTGACTTTTCCGGCAAAAGTACGAGGAGAATGTTTTTTTAACTTATACAGCATGAATGGATTTTTACAGTTTCATGACACCTTATTTACATGAAGATTACTCTACATAATTTCAATATTATTTTCAACTAAATTCTTTTTTTTAATTTGGGTGGCATTTTGAGAAAAGAAGACATTTCTAAAAAAGAAAGGATATTTTCCTCAGGAATTAAGTTCAAGTGTTTTATCAAAATTATTTTCCATCTAAGATGACATAGGGTTATTTATCTATCCCTATTATTACTTTTATTTTATTTTTTTATGTTGGAATTATTTTTATGAAATCAATTTATTTTATATGTATTATGATGGAATGATGTTTAAGAAACACATTTTATTTCATGGGTTATGCTATGATGAATGATTTATGTTTTTGTGGCACATGTAAGAATGATTTCATTATCAGATGGGCAGGAACTATATCTACGTCAAATTAATTGGGTAAAGATTTATATCTCATGAGATAGATAGGACTGGAATAGAAAGAAAATCTGATTCAATAATACAGGTCTGGAATGGAAAGTAAATTCGGTTCCGTAATACATGGCTAGAACGGCATGTAAACCCGGTTTAGTAATGGACTTTTTCCACTATGATGGTCTTAGAAACAATTTATTGGATACTATGGAAATCATATTATGTGCTTAATTGTTTTACACAGTTCCATGTTTTACTCCAATTCTATTTTATCATGGTTAATGTTCCTTTATGATCTATGCCTTACGAACTGCCAATATTTATTTCATGACTCGATATTTTGATATTTAAACTTTATTTTCATGTTTGTACATTCTTATGTTTATGGTTTGTTTTATGTTCTCTATGTTTACCCTTACTGAGCATTTGAGCTCACCATTTTTATGTTTTCTTTTCCCTAGGATATAAATAAAGGTTTTAAGTAGGAAAAAAAAGGAAGATCTTTATGGGAGATGTTGAAGATCTTTCACCAAGTTAGAAAATTATGTTCCAAGTTTCCAAAGGCACTAAACTAATACAGTCTTGGGAATTGGTTTGTTTCATGTATTAAGTATTCTTCAAAATAAATGTAATTTCCATGTACATCAAGCTTGGGTCTCTACAGTTGATATCTGAGTGAAGGTTTAGTCAACATTTAGAGACTAAGATGAAAAAACTTTAGTAAGATCCCTAAATATATTTCTAAGGATATATCTAGGGATGTCCTAAGGATAAGTAAAGTATATGTTACAAACCTAGGTTTTTTGTGATAATAATGACTAACCTAGGTTTAAGCTGAATATATTCTAGGTTGAAATATTATAAGTAATATGCCTTAATTATGTGTTTCTAATCTCTGATATGTATTTCTCACACTTTGATTTATGATATTAGTCAATATCCAGAACTACATAGAACATAGTTAACTAGTGAATGTTATAGGTGTGTAAATTATGGTAATTATTAAGATATATTTTCTAAGTGGAAATATCATGAAGAGAATCATGAATATGGTAAGAGTATTGGTCATTCTACAGAGGATAAAGAGATTGTAAAAGATATGTGAAAGGTGTGTGATGTTCTTTCAGTATTGTTTACATGAAACCTAAGAAGCTTGAGGTTGAGAAACAAAAAGACATGATTCATATTTTAGGAAAGACAAATATGATGGATCCGGAGTAATGGTTTAAGAATAAATTTGGGTGATTGAGGTGTATATGTTTCAAATTTCAAATATTATGTTATATGAATCATGAAATATATAACTGTTTTCAGTATAAGTATTTAATTAAGGATTTGAAAGGATATGTTGAATAT
Organism: Viscum album; assembly: GCA_963277665.1. Classification (NCBI taxonomy): domain Eukaryota; kingdom Viridiplantae; phylum Streptophyta; class Magnoliopsida; order Santalales; family Viscaceae; genus Viscum; species Viscum album. Next base: position 738,717,853 of record OY728141.1, read on the forward strand.
TTCTATGGAGGAAGAAAATTGATTTAAGGGTAAGGTGATATATTTGGAGAAAACATGATTAAGAATAAGATAACCCTTAATATGTCCCTTATGTTCAGATAGTGATGTTGGATAGAGATATGTTGGATTTAAATAAGTAAATTAGATGATGCTAGTTTCTTGAGATCTAATTATGGTGTTATTAACAAGAGGGTTATGCTATAATGGATGAAGTATACAACTTTTTGAGACTTAAGGAATATATTCAATAAGTTTTAGTATGAGGAAAAATACATGTTTTCAATAAGGATATCTGACAATTCAGTTTGTTACCGTGACTCAAGAGAATACATGATTAAGGTATTCGCATGTTTGGAATGTGACAACCAAGAACTGCCTTACGAGATATGGTAGATAAATGTTATGTCGATTTAGTTCACCTATTTATAAAGTTTTATATTTTAAGTTTTTGTAAGGATTATAATGTTATCCATTTATGGATAGTATAAGTTATATTCTTATTGAGGTTTGTTAGATTAATGTATTATCCAACTATAGGTAGACTTATGCATATTTTATTTCCTATGATAAACTTTTGTTGAGATATATGGAATGACCTATCATTCTATATCATTATCTACTAACACTTTATGAATTACAAATTCAACTTCATTTCTTTATATAAGAGATGAAGTGGAAATTGTTCAAGGCATGAACAACAGTGAGATTGTACCAAAAATCAAGTAAGAATTTATTCTCATGCAAAATTATTCAAATTTAGGGAAAGGATATTCAAAACCAAAAATTTTATCTTAGTACATTATTATTTGATGAATCATATAGTCCCTTAAATCATTATATATTTATGGATTTCTAGTAGTTAACTTTCTTCAAACCTTATTCTCTATCACTATCCTTAAAAATATGATGGTTAATTTCTCTTCTATATCTATGTTTTCACTCCCCACCTATGTTATCCTACATGGAAACCAAGTGATGAGATACTTTGGTTAACCATTATGTTTTTAAATTTCCTTTTTAAAATGAAGTTTTAGTATTCTTTTTTATGATGTGGTTTTCCATGAAATAAACTTTCAAGTAGTAAACCATTTATAACCTCGACGAATTTCGAGGGAGAAATTCATTTTAAGGGGGGTAGAATGTAACACCCTGATATTTTATGAGATATATTATTTTAATTTCTTTTATGTCTTGTGTTTTATGCTACACCAAGATTATATTTCACTATACACAACACTGTATTATCTTGCAGTATACGCAACACTATTCTTGGCTTGTGTTACACACAATTTCAAGTTCTTTTGATAGAATTCATTTCACGCAACACAGAGTATGGATTTTGTTCAATGTATAAATGAAATAAGTTTGGATTATGTTATATGTAACACCAAAGGAATATTGCACTACAAGCAACACTGGCTTGGCTTACGTTACACGCAAGAGCAACCTTCCTCGATAGCTTGTGTTGTATGCAATACCGAGTATCACTAAACAACGATATATTATTAAAATATTATTATTTAATGGGATATAAACTATTTATTATGAATAGTATTAACCAAATTTTTAATTTTATATAATATTAAAATTCATATTATTTATTTTATAGACATGATATAAAAACAAATTCAATTTTTCAGATAAAAGAAGTATTTTTCAAAAAATGCAGTTTTTCCGCCTTTTGATGGAACACCCATTTTAAATTTATTTTTTAAAACTTTTATATATTATATTTGAAAAAATAAACTTATTATTTGGAATAGGAACATAAAAATTAATTTTTTTTGAACTTTCGGTATTTTTCTGATAAAATTCATATTTTAATGAATAGTGAAAAATACTGCATTTTAATTCAAAACTATCTTTTCATCTAATTTATTTATATAGTTATATTATCTTTTTAACTGGTTTTAAAGTGTAATTGGATTATGTTTTTATAATTTAATCCATTTTTGTTTATTGTAAGTAATTCCACATTTAAATTAGACATAAACACGTGACAATATTTTGATAAGTTTTTACTTCTTGAAAACCTGCTTTTTAGTTTTAACAACAGGAATTAATTTTAAATTAATTTCTGAAAATTCTATGTTTTGAATTATAAAAATGGATTCCATATTTTGAATCAATGGGTCCAAATTATGTTAATAGGTTACCTTTATTTTTGGGCATTATGAATAGTAACTTTAGTAATTATTTTTATTACCATAGTTAAAGGTAAATCTGGTAATTAAAGGTAAAAATAATATTATAAAATGACCTTAACACCTATAAAAATGCTATTGGATGAATAAATTAGACCCTTATCATATATGTTTTGAAATTTAATCACTTAATGGACACTTTCCCATGAATATGACATGAATATAAAAAAAATTAATGAATGTGACAAAATTTCACACTCTCATTTTATATAAGTATATTAATTTTCATTTAGAGATTACCAGGGAATAAAATCGACTATAGGTAGTCTATAGAAATATAATATAATTACCTACATTATATAAATTTATGTATAATTTTTAGAGATTAAATAATTATCATTAATGATAACTCAATAGTGATGGATAAATTATTTTATTAATAGAAATATCAAAAAATGATATTAAAAATATTAAAATAAATATAATTTGAGTGAATTAATGCCATAAACTAATTTTATGGATTACTTTGACATGTTATTTATGGTTTAAAATAGTTTTTTGGAATATATATCTATGTTATGATATTTCTAAAAAGTCAACAAATGAATAGTGTCAAAATTGACACTATTGATATTTTAAATAAATAATATTTTATTAAATTACATAAAATTCATAAAAATATATACATAGGCCAAATAATTGGGATGAAGTTAAATATGTCACCAATGGTCCATTTATGGCTCCTTTTTTATTTTATAGTGACTATATTAACCCTTAGTAAATAAAAAAGACATGTTGCCATGGTAAGAGTTAAAGGAATTAATTAAGGGTAAATCAAAATTATAAGGTTTAAAATAAAACCAAAACTTGTTCAAAAGAATTATTTTATGAATAATATTCAATAATTATCACAATATGATCTATTTTTAGTTTTTTAATGGACACATGTACATGAAAATAAATTATATATTATTTAAATCAAAGATGGTTACAAAATATCACTATCTTGTATTTTAGTATCTTTTATGTGCCCACATAGGACCAAAATCAAGCTATGAAAGAATATAAATGTCTATTTTGATATAAATGAAACCATTTTAATTATATAAATTTATTTTGAATTTTTAGAAGTTATATAATTACATTAAAATTCTCTTTAATTCTAAAACAATATTTATTCAATTAACATAAAAATAGAATAAATGATATTAATAATATTAATTTTGTTATATTTTTGGATCAGTTAATGTGTATAACAAATTTCCAAGATCTATAATATATATTATAGATGTTTAAAAGCATTATATTAAAATTCCCACTTTGTCTTATTGTATTTTAATTCAAATTAATTGAATGGTATTAAATTTGGTAATAAGAATATCTTATTGAATTAATTTATTATTTAATTATTTAAAAATCACAAAAAAATTAAATAATCACAAGGGGATAATATATGGTCAAAAGTTTATTATAAATTTAATTTATTGGCCATTTTTAATTATTTAGATCTAGAATAGTCTTATTATATTTTAATATTTTGAGAGTTTCCTAAAGTGTCCCTCTCCTCTCTTATAAAAATGAATCTTTCCCCACATTTCCTCACACCTCCTTGTACCATCTAGCTTGAAAAACCCCTTCACAATTCTCCTATAAAAATTCTTATTTAACTTATAGAGGTCCTGGTTTTCCAAAAAGTTCATCCCTAGTGTCCCTAAGAAGAGATCCAAATAAAGACCAACGAAGAAGGGGAAATTGCTTTACCAATTCAATTAAATTTATTTTATTATTCTACTTCCTCTTTCTATGTTTATTCTATAATAAAGTAATAAATTCGGTATATTCTATATTTTTATATTTTATTATAATTATTATAAAACCTTATACCTCCTTTTATCCATCCTACAAATAACAATATCACCAAGTGTGCGTACGTATGGATTACCGTCTCCATGTTGTGGCATAATTTTTTATTCAAAAATAATTTATTAGGATGGGTATAAAAATGAGTATAATGGATTTAAATTATTAATATAACACTATAATGTTTCTTTATAATTAATATATCATCCAATTACATACCATTTAACCATCAAGATAATGATATCGTCGCTCGTGCGTACGTACGGTCTACCGTCTCCACGACGCGGTGAGATTCGTTATCCACGTTAACAATTCAAGAATGATTATAAAATTTATATTATGAGTGAAAATAATAATTTTAAACTTAATTTAATTAATATAATACATCCTATTCATAAAAAACATGACTTACACTGCAAAATAGGACTGGGAAAACGAAGCAGTTAACACCTGAAATAATTGTAATATTGAAATACTATTAACAAAATGATATAATAGGATAATATATGATATAATAAATATGGATATGGTCCTGTTATAATTTAATAACATGATTTAACCATTTTAAAGGAGGTAAAAACACCCTCAACTAACAAAAAGTACAAGGTAAGGGATAATTTTTCAATCTCATTTTGATCTGAGATTGTTTATACAAAAGTATTTACTTGGGATATATTTATTATCCATGTACATGTTTTCTAAAAATGTTATCATAAAATGTTTAATATTATTCTATGTATTTTCAAATTCATTTTTACCCATTTTTTACTATTACTACATGGTATGGAATGAATCTTTCTTTTGTTCACCATATGAGGTACTTTTTTACTTTTCCAGCAAAAGTACGAGGAGAATGTTTTTTTTAACTTATATGACATGAATGGATTTTTACGGTTTCATGAAAAATTATTTCCATGAAGCTTCCTATATACGATTTCAATATTATTTTCAACTAAATTCGTTTCTTTTAAAATTGTGTGGCATTTTGAGAAAAGAAAACATTTCGGAAAAAGAAAAGATATTTTCCTCAGGAATTAAGTTCAAGTGTTTTATAAAAATTATTTTCTTTATAAGATGGAATAGGGTTATTTTTATACACCTATTATTAATTTGATTTTATTGTGTTTATGAAATAATTATTATTCTTAAATCCATTTATTTTATATGGATTATGATGGAATGATGTTTTAGAAACCCATTTTATTTCATGTGATAGTTTATGATGAATGATTTATATTTTTGTGGTACATGTAAGAATGATTTCATTATGAGATTTATGGTACCTATATATCCCTCCAATTAATTGGGTAAAGATTTATATCTCATGATATAGACATGACTGTAATGGAATGTAAATTTGGTTCAGTAATACAGGGTTTCAATGGAAAGTAAATCTGGTTTGTAATACATGGCTGGAACAGCATGTTAGCCCGGTTTAGTAATGGAATTTGTCCACTATGATTGTCTTAAAAATAATGACTTGGATACTATGGAAATAATATTATTTTCTTAATTGTTTCCCATAATTCCATTTTTTATTACAATTCTCTATTATCGTGGTTAATGTTCCTTTTATGATCTATGCCTTAAGAACTACCAAGATTTATTTCATGACTCAAGATTTTGATATTTAAAATTAATGTTCAAAGTTTTACATTCTTATGTTTATGGTTTGTTTTATATTCTCCATGTTTACCCTTACTTAGAATTTGATATCACCCTTTTTATTTTTCTTTTCCCTATGATATAAATAAAGGTTTTAGGTAGGAAAAAAATGGAAGATCTTTATGGGAGATGTTAAAGATATTTCACCAAGTTAGAAGATTATGTTCCATGTTTCCAAAGGCACTAAACTAATACAGTATTGGGTGTCAATTTGTGTCATGTTTTAAGTATTCCTCAAAAGATATTTATTGTCCATTTACTTTAATCTTGGGTCTCTACATGGTTTTTATTAAGAAATATGTCTCAAGGGGTGAAATTTTGAAATAAGAAACCCTTACCTTAATTCCTAACTTCACCTAAAGAGATTAAATCTACTGTATAAAAAAATAAAAATATTAATTTCCTTTTTAAATAAATTATTTATATATATAACATTTTATAAATTTAATTTATGATTATTCTCTACATGTATACTAGTTAGTTATTATCTATTTTTAATATCGGGAGTGAGTAATCTTGGTCGTTTTAAACTAGTTTAATAATAAAAATGTTGTTATTCATTATTCACAAAAAATCCATCATTAAAAAATAATAAAAGGTATTTTAATTGATGTTTTATAATTATTTATAATTTTATAATTTCATTCTATGTGAATTTTATTTACGATCCTTAAAGATGAAATCGGTGATGAGCATGTTTCAGTGATTTTGCATGAATGGACATTAGTATCTTAACTAATAAGTTTAATATTAATATTTATATTAAATAAATAAAATAAAAATAAGTATTTAATTATATATATCATATATTACTAGAAATTAAATAACCATATTCATCAATGATATAAATTTATAGCATTGTTCAAGTAGGTGGTTAAACTGACCCAAACAATAATATACCCTAATTAATGGATGATTATGAAGTGATTCAATTTTCATATCAGTATAACATAAGAATAATGAAATTATTTTTTTATTGTTATATATCATAATTTTAATGAATTATAAGAATATAATCTATAATTTGTTACTACATAATACAGAGAAGCCATTTTTTATCTTAGAATGCTATTTGGGACGATTGAATTTACCATGGTTGTTTATTGCTCATATTTTTAATAGGTTATCCAATTTGTCTAAACATAACCTTAATAATTTCATATAAATAATATTTATATATTAAACACATTCTCATAACCATCCATTAAATGAGGTGATGAAAAGAAAAATATAGAAATCAATTGTTCCATGGAGGAGGTAGTCTGCATGTATGCATGGTTAATAATTTAATTTTCCATAGAAAGAGAGAATTTTATAATATTTTTTATCTTTTAAAAATATAAAATATGTTATAAATATCATAATTATTTATTAAATTCAACATTAGTACCATCCATTTGAGGTGGCTAATGAAACTGAAACATGACACTTCGTAGAGGTGGTAGTCTGTGCACATGTATGATTGTCATTTTTTTTCTTAAGGGAAAAGGGGAAATGTGGTTAATAGTTGTTACCTTATTATAATATAATTCAGTATAAAAAAATAATGGTTTCATTATATAGTAATGGGAAAAATATATTTGGAAAGGTAATATAGAAAATAAAAATAATGAAGGAAAATTAGTACTCACGTTGAGGACTTGGGATTTCCCTTAGAGAACTCCTTGGAAAGGGAGGGTTTAGGATAATATTTTATGACTATAAGATTAATAGGGTAAAATATTATTCTATGGGAAATAAGAAGGATATATTTTCAATAGGAAACTGAATTTTTTAGTGGTATTTAAGGGGTATAGATAATCCCCTTTTATAAGTGGTGAGAATGGAATTTTTTAAAATATTTCAACTTAATATAAAGAGAGAACATGTTTAACAAGTCAAATTGTTCCAAAAATAGACAATAATTGAGTGGGGGTGAGATGAAGTCTATAATACCACTTTTGATTCAAAATAATTCTTTCTAACCTTGTTTTTGAAAATCACAATTCACTCTTTATACATTTATAATATTTATCTTTCCCAAGTTATAAAGTGTTTTATATGAAGGTGTAAAGTTTTAATGGATAGAGAAAAAAAATTATATCAAATGGAAATTTATAAATTATACTAGATGGATGATTGTGAAGTAAATTAGACAAACATGTACTAATTACATTGGACGTATGTATAAAAATTCTATTGGATGGAAGGCATATAAAGTCCATCAGATGAAGTAATATAAATTCCATTTGAAATGCTCTATTAGATGCAAACATACAAACTCTACTGAACAAATATTTACTAATCCAAATGGATTAAGACATAAAATTTTACCCAATGAAGACCTATCATTTTTATTGTATGGAATAATCAAATCATTATAATGGTGTTATATTGAACTTATATTGGACAAAGTGATGTTGTGTTGATACTCTGGAAGAAGAAGAATAAGTTTATCTAATGTTGCTAAAACTAATCTCAAGAAATGAGGAATATGACCATTGGATCTCATCTATAAATATGATAGCAACCTCAAAGGAGAAGAATATTTTACAATATGATGGTCTAAAGTTTCTTATTGAAGTGTTTTAATATGTCATTACTAAAAGTGCTTCATTTTTATTATTTAGAGAGCTTCATTAAAGAATCTTTTTGAGGATTTCATTATAAACGCTATAAGGTTTTTCTACTTTTAATAGTTGTTTGTATGATTTAGTGGATCGAGTGCTCTTGAGGATAGAGAGATAGAGTGTGTTTGATCTATTTGATTGAGGGTTCTCAGTGATATAGAAATAGAGATTTTTTTATTATTCTAATCAAGGGATTACTAGGATTAGAAGATATACCTTATGATAGGTATATAATCATGGATGCCTTAATTCATGTTCACATACTTTCTTAACACTTTAGGTAAAATTGTATAAATTTATTGGGAAAGTTTATGTAAGTTTTTTTATATCTTTTATAAAAGTGTGTATTAATTTTTTACACTTGTTTCTATAAGTTTTATTATTATTATGTTCCATTTTATATAAAGTTTATATTGTTTTGTTTAAATTGTTTCTTATTATTATTATAAAGTATATCTATACAATAGTTTTTCTGATATACTTTCTTAAAGGTGTTAGGAAAATTATAAGATTAAATTTTTATAAACTACAATTCACCCCCACCCTTGTAGTAATTTTAATACTCGTTTGATCTAACATTTGGTATTATATGGGTTCTATGATTATTATATCTTTTTTAAACTAACTATGTTTGTAAAGAATGGTATTTTTTCTTTGTGATAGCAGGTTTGTTCATTGGTACTTTAGAGAATATTAATCTGAGTAGACCACTAATATTTGATGGTGATGACTATGAATATTGGAGATATGGAATAAATACTTTTTTATTAATAATGGGTTTGATAACTTTGTTGTGATTACTAGAAGTTATAATATTCTTGATAAGGAAAAAACAACATTTAGTAGAGAATAAAAATCATAATATCAGTTGAACTATCATGTTATAAATACTTTTATATGTTCCATGAAAATAAATGTTTATAGTCAAATTTCATCTTGTGAAACATCCAAAAATATATGTAAAAATATTGAAGGTACTCATTTTGGATCTTCTAATGTTTTGGAAACTATAAGAGTTATGCTATGTGCATATTATTTGGCATTTGATTTCTTACCAGGTGAATCAGTTACAAGCCAACGAGTCGGTACCTGAGTGGTAAGGGCTCCTGCTTGGAATCCAAGAGACCCAGGATAAAAACTGGGTGGAGGCGAATTTCCAGTACTATATCAGGTACTGTAGCAGTTACTATTCGGTACTGTAGCATCCAGAACTATTCACCTGATTTGGGCCTTCGGGCCACCGGTTTGGGCCTATAAGTCTCAAGGGCCTTCGGGCCATCAAAGGACTTTGGGCCATAGGGACTTAGAGCCATTGATACCATGGAGTAGCCCAATTCACATAGATTAGGCCTCAGAAGAGGATTAGAGCAACAAGAATAGCAGTCATCAAAATCATAGCTAACTGGATTGAAAGAATGAGAGGGTATGGCAACCGCCATCAGGACCAGGCACCATGTAGCTTTGTACGGGGCAATGTTATCCAATCATCAATTCAAGGTGGGGGAGCTAGGTAATCAATTATTCAGAAGCTGGGGAGGATCATTTCTAGTGGGTTGGGCCTATGGGTTATGTATTGGGCATGGTATGCCTCTGGGCCTTTGGGTCATGTATTGCAAGTCATGTCGGGCCTTGTGCCTTGGGCCTACGGGTCATGTACGGGTTCCCCTTAAACCCTTAAAATTGGTATTATCCATAATAAAATAAAAAGAAGGCAATCGTGCCATTCGGGGGGTAATCAGTTACAAATATGCATCAACATTTCATGAATATTGTTAATAGTTTTCAATCTCTTGGTGAGAAGTAGTTATCAAATGAAAGAATGAGAGGGTATGGAAACCGCCATCGGGACCAAGAACCATGCATCTTTGTACAGGCCAATTCTAGTTTATCAGAAATACAAGGTGGGGAGCTAGGCGATCAATGATTCAGAAGCTGGGGGGGCAGTTCTAGTTGGTTAGGCCTACGGGTCATGTATTGGGCATGGTATGCCTCTGGGACTTTGGGTTATGTATTTCAAGTCATGTAGAGCCTTGTGCCTTGGGCCTATGGGTCATGTACGGGTTCCCCTTAAACCCTTAAAAGGGGTATTATCCATAATAAAATAAAAATAAGTCCTTCGGGCCATTCGGGGGGTAATCAGTTATAAAGATGCATCAACATTTCATGAATATTGTTAATAGTTTTCAATCTCTTGGTGAGAAGGAGTTATCAAATGATAAACTTATAGAAAATATTATTGACATCATTCTCAAGGAATGAGAATCTAACCATATCGTGATAGATGATATTAAGTATCTAACTTGGTTGAGTCTGTATTATTTGATTAGAACTCTCATGCAGTATAAGAGTATGTTGAAAAGAGAAATTGAAAAGGAAAATAAAAAAATAGTTTTTCTTTTTCTTTTACCTTTGGGATGGCTACAACTAAAAAAGTTAAATCTTTTGAGATGGTTTCTAAATATTCTAAGTCAAAAAATAAAGTTGAGGTTACTAGTTCCTTAGATGAAAGTGAGAATGAACTTACTCAACAAACGAAGAGGATGAATGGGATATTTGGAAATAAATACTTTCTTTACAAGTATAAGAAAAATCAGAAAGATAGAAGTGATAAGAAAGATACTTATGAAATGATTTGTTATGAGTTTAAGAAACTTGGGCATATCATGCTAGATTTTACAAGGTTAAAGAAGAAATATAAAGGCTCGATTAAGTTTTATAAGAAAAAAATCAAAGAATAGTTTGAAAGCTTCAAATATATGGAGTTCTAGTGGTGTTGATTCTTCTTCATAAAGTTATTCATATGATAATAGTAATAGTAAGAAGGTTATGGGTTTCTATACTAGAATTACAAAGAATAAAAAATGTTACATGGTGAAGGTATCCACTGAATTCCTTTCTAATCTAACCTTAAATATTAATTATCCCAATTCTAATGATGAATATAGTTATAATTATTTAGAAGAAGAAAGTATTATTATATATAATGATGAGGATAGTACACTTTAGTTTTGAAGAAATGACTAGATATATTTCTTTGATTTGGAAAAATAATAATAAAGTTATGAAAGACTATGAATGTATTAAGGAAGAACTTTATAAATAAAATTCTAGAATTTCTAAACTTACCTCAAAAATTTCTAATCTTGCTTCAGATTTAGAAAAAAAATCTAATTATAACTCAACTCAAGATGATAATAATTTAGTTGAAAAAATTAATTCTATGATACTTAGACTGGAAAAAAAATTCATATTATACTTCTAGAAATAAAAATTTTTATATACTTTATAGATAGTTGAGACTACACAAAAATACCTCTAGGATTAGTTTTACTTTAACAAAACCACATTTTTAGTCAAACTATTTTATTCCAAAAATTGAACTATTTTATACAAAATGTCAAAGAGATAGACATTGGAAAAATAAATGTTCTTTAAATAAATTTTAATATTTTGGTTTTCATAAAGAATATATATAAAAATAATTATAATCTATTAAACATAATAAATTAGGGCATATGTGGATTCTAAAAATTTTATTTTCTAATAATTATAGACCCAAGAAAGTTTGGGTACCAAAATCTTAGCCTTTTTATTTCCGGGAGAAAGGTTAGGTGCCAACAACTAGAACATATGGTACATGGATAGAAATTTTTCCAAACATATGAACAGAAAAAAAAACTTTTAGAATATTATTAATATGAAAGGTGTAAAAGTGACATTTGGATACAATGCTCAAGTAGATATCTATGATATTAGTGATATCGAATTTATTGGTAAAGATTTAATTTCTAATGTTTTGTACATTTTAGGACTTAGAAAAATATCATTAGAATTATACAATTATGTGATGAAGGTTATCTATTGAGCTTCAATAATGATAAAAAAAAATTTTCAAATTTTAGAAGGTAGGTTTATTTTTTCTGCTAATGGGCATGATAATGTTTACACTTTAAATTTAAAAGACCTCAAAAGCCAAGATCTACCTTGCCTAAGTGAAATGGAAGATCAATATTTTTTGTGGAATATAAGTTTAGGAAAATATAATTTTATAAATTTATTTAAACTTTATAATAAATGACTTTTCAGAACATGAATTTTTAAGTCCTTTACTCTCATAATTTTCACTTTTACAATTTTTCATTTTACCATAGTAACTAGTTTTTACCTAGGTAATTTACTTTTAATGAATAAAGATAAAATGGAAATTATTACATAATTTGTAACTAATAATTAAAAATATAAAATCCATTTTATTAGATAAAATTACAATGTGTAATAGAAATCATTTGTAACATTAGCACATGTAACGCATAAAAACCTGTTTTTTTAAAAAAAGTGTATTTTTAAGCTTAAAATTTATGTGTAGGGTAAAATTATCAATTTATTTGGTTTTAATGATACATATTTTTTTATTATAAAACAAATAAAATTTATGTGGATTTAATAGTAATAAAAAATCATATTTTACCAAAATAATATTTAATTAAAAAAATGACCAAAATGGTTTCTTTTATTGGAAAATTTTACTTAAGTTCATAAAAAGTTAAAAATAGGTTTTATAAATTCATAATGGTATTTAAAAATGTATATTATTACTCCTTAAATACATATTTAATCTATTAAGAGTTTTTATGAACTTAAAGGTCTTTATTATATAATGATAAATTCAAAAAAGTTACAGTTTTCGTAAAATATGTATTTCTCACTATTCACATAAAAATCAAATATTTGAGGAAAAACCTAAAAAATAATTTTAATCTAATACTAACATGATGGTTCTGAAAATAAATTTTATTTTTGTTAAATTCAAATAATAAAATTTTAGAAATCAACTTTTAAATAAAAACATAAAAATATAGTGAAATTTTTTTCATGGAAAAATTACATTTTTTAAAAAATATTAACTATTCATATTCGTATATCCTATTAATTACTAATAAAATTGGTGTTGGTATATTATTCATATCAATATTATATTTTGTCCAAAAATTATTTAGTTTCTTAAAAATCACATAAAACCTAATTTTTAGAAAGGTTACATTTTAAAGTATAAATCTATCTTATTAGATATTTAGATATACTAATTTAATTTATCAATGTCTTATAATTGATAATGAACTTTATATTTATTTTTATGTATATTTCATAATTCAATTACATCTATTTTTACCCAAAAATTCTATGGGTATATTTAATGGTTATATAATGTTTCATGTTTCATATTGGTTCGTTGTTGCATTCATTATAAGATATCAAACACATTAAGTTCTAAAAAGAAAATATATAATTTAAATTCTTAGGGTGTTACAACTATCCTCATTAAAATATATCATAAAACATAAGTTATCTTATTCTTTTTCATTTCCAAATTCTTCACTAGAATAATATTCTTTAGTACATATCCAGCTTGAAGTTAAATACTTTCTCTATTTCTTTTTATATTTCTTATAATTATTTGAATTTTTCAATCTAGGGATTTCTGGATTGATATCTCTTTCTTTATACATTAAAAACATGTAACATATAATGTATTATAATGAAATTTGTTATTGCCTTTATTTTATACTTTGTAATTATCCTTATGATATTTTCTTCTATATTGGTTTTTGAAACCTTTCCTTTTCATTAATTTTTAGAATCCAATGGTGATTTGATCCATATATTATTAGTCACTTTCTTAAAGTTTTGAATTAGAAGAGTAAGAAGAAATGATATTAATAGATTTGAAACCTACAAATTTATTTTTTTTATTTTCTTATTCAGATATTTTCTTTAGTTTTTGTACATATTGAATCAGTGAATTAATCATCTCATTAAGGATGTATACCTTAATGTTTTTTCTCTCATCAATGAAAACCTTCTTTGAATTCCACTTATTGGGTAGAGCTCTCAGGACTCTTTTAACAAACATATTGTTTTCTAATTCGTCTCTAAGATAATTCATTCGATTTATAATACTAGTAAACCTATGGAATATCTGGTTAATATTTTCATCATATCCCATCTTGAAATATTGATATTCAACCCAAATAATTCCAGGCTTTGTTCTTATCATCTTATCTAATTCAAGGCGATTCTTAAAAAAAATCATTAGCAGTTTTATAAGCACAAATATGACTTAAAACAATTATATTTATAGCATAATATAAAATATTTATAATTTTATAATTTAAAACATAGTTAGTAGAATCACTTCCTGTAATATAATTAGGGTCATTATCTAGTAATTTATAAGGTTTTACCATTTTATTCTAAGGATAAATGTTGAGTTTATTAAGATAAGCTTCCATTTGAGTTTTACAATAGACATAGTATGTACCATCAAAGTGAGGTTGTTTTTTGGAATATATCCATCATTTAAACTAGTTCCTTATATATTAAATATATTTTTATTAGATGGTTAATTATAGGAAAATGTTAGCACAAAAAATATAAAACAAAAAGGATTATTTTTTAAAAGGAATGAGATATGAGATCAATTTTTTGGTCCCAACCAAGATGTTCAATGGTCTAGATGGGGTTAATAGACCATTTTTTAAATTTAAATAAATTAAATCAAAGTTAAACTTAAACATAATTCAGGTTCAAGTTGTAGTATAAAAATAAAATATGAATGTGAATATTTTTATAGTAGTTCAGATCAGTGTGGTCCTACATCTACTCCCCACACCCCTCTATTCCTTGAGATATGTGTTCTTCATTAAAATAAAAGGATTTTAAAGTGGAGTCACATATCTATTACAAGATATATTTTCTAGTAGAGACATAACCAATAAAACATCCCTAAATTTTACTAGGAAGACACAACCCATTACAACACTAGCTTTTTTCTGGGATTCAAAACTAAAAACGTACCTTTTGAAAGGTGTTATAACCCAAAAAAGAAGAATAATTTTGGAATTGGAAACCATAAATAAATAATTCTTAATAATTGGTAAAAATATACATAATTATGTACAGATTTAAAGAAACCATTCAGTAGAAGCTGATGTAGTTGAATCATAGAAATCGGTTCTTGAGAAATGAATCATTTCATCTCTTTAAGGAAGTAAAGATTGTATAGTTCAAGTTCTTCCTTGATAATCATTCATCGGTTTGAAATTTTTTCACATAGGATCACTTCAAAATGTATGAAAGTTTTAATTTCATGTCTGTAACTTCATTTCACTTGTTATTTTCCTTTCTTATAGCTTTGGATTCCTTTAAATATAGTATGGAGTCTCTATATAGTAGTCTACAACTGTTAGTATAGTTAAAAATAATAAAAATGAATATAATAGAATTATCTACACAAATATAACTTCTAATTATAAACCAAGAATACTCAGTCAAAACTTTCAAAAATAATTGTCTTTGAATACATATTCAAACTTGTCACGACCCGCCTTCACCAAAAGGAGGGAAGGGTCAGCAGATTGCTAGGCCCTTCCTTCTTTAAGTTGAAGGAGAGATAATGACCCCCGAAACCCGCCTTCAATAGGTCCCGGAGTGGCGACTAGCACCAGGGGTATAGAAATTTCTCACAAATGGAAGTCATTACCCATTTTTTTATAGGATCGTGAGATAAGGAGAAGAAAACCCAACAACACCAAGCAGAAAGAAGAGTAAAGACAAAAGTAAACCATTCCCACGTGCATGTTTCAAAAGTAAAAGCCACAAAATGAAAAAGGTGACTACAAGGTAAGTACCAAAGAGGAAACGAAAACGACAACAGCAACTGCTCCAAAGGTCCGAGATAGTAAGGTCCTGCGTAATCCCCGAAGTCCTCCTGGAAACCTGAAAGCAGTTTTATATACGTAGGGTGAGCATACAAGTACACTCAGTAGGGAAAACCAAAGACTCTCGTGCACAAGTGGGGGAACGTACTAAAGTCCCGTGAGAAAAGAGTAAACTCAACACCTATCAAGGTAAATTATCCACCCTAGGCCTCACCAAGGCATACTCCCCAAATAACGCAAGTTAAGTAATTTATATAATAAGAGCACATCGATGTTTGGGTACCTCGCACCACTTTCCCACTGGTTATTGAGACATCCTACGCATCGGACCAATCCCACCATTCTCACCGTAGTCCCACTGCCACACCCGCCCGCACACACCTGGGCCACAACCACACGTAGTCCCATGGCCAAAATCCCGCCCGCACACACCTGGGCCTCAACCGCACGCAGTCCCACTGCTGAAATTCTGCCCGCACACACCTGGGCCACAACTGTCACACGTAACCATGCCTGCAAACACCTAGGCCAGAACAACCACCACCACGCCCGAAGACACCTGGGCCTCATCCCAAAGACACTTGGGAAACCACCTGCCGCACACACCTGGCCAACCACCACACTACCCAACCTGAAGTTTCTTGGGCTAATAATGGACTTCAGGCCATCACAGCCTGCTTGAAGATACTTGGGCTATCCGGGAAAGGGAGCAGAAAAGGAGCTAATAACCAGCCACTAATAATAGTGTTGGGAAAAACACCCTTCCCCGTGAAATGGGGGTGTTCGGCACTAAGTGCTCAACTTGGGTGGGGCGTGAATAAGAAACACAAAGCTACAGATACATATATATAGGTAATAAGCACTCACCCAAAGCTAGGTTTTTTTCTTCAGACAGCCTATAGATCACAACAACACTCAAGTCTGAGTCATGACTCACGCTTACAACCCATGTGTCCCCTTTCATATTTCACGTTCAGTAATAATATTTAAGTTTAAGCACTACTGGGAAACTAGAAATCATCGTCACAAGTCCAGAAAAGTAAACAATCAAACAAAAACCATAACGCCCACACCCGGTTCTCAACAACAGAGGATCCCACCCCAATTTGTGATATAAACAAGTAACCACCCGGATTCAAAACTCACAACCACCGAATCCATACCAACAGGAGATCCCATCCCCAACTCACACGATCACCGAGGGTATAAAATAACAGGGGATCCCATCCCCCTCCCACATCTCCAACAATCGGCCCGAAGGGAAAACAACCAACTACCTCCACCAACACAAGCAGGGCCTTGCATGTATTTTCAGATTTAAACGACTTAACACACTCCATGATTCAAATTACATGAGTTTTAAACGGGGGTTATCACAAAAGGAAAGATCCTGGTGCCCCAATTTATTTGGCCGGATATACGTGATTAACCAATTACTTTTCATAGCAGGAGTTTACAACCACAACAAGCTATTTAAAACATTAGCAGGGGTTCATTAGTGCACAAACAACGACCACCAACGGCCTCGATTTTCAGGAGACATAAGCCAGAACAACTCAACAAGATGGTCATAAGAGAAACAGTATCAAAACATAAGACAGCATCAACGATCACATCCCCCCCTTCTTTCTTTATAGAATTCGTTTGTTATCTCCATTTAGGTCTGGTTTATCCAATTCTACAGAAACAAAATCATGCCCACCCCGCATGATACACAAAGAGAGAGACAAAGGATAAATTCCCTACTTGTTGGTAGATGATCATCATTTAGGCCGGGGGCGCGGAAGTTTACGGATAATGATGCGGCCGGTCCGACGCACCAGAAGCTGTTTGTGAAAGTCACGATGGAGGAAAGGAGAAACCATGGCTATCCCTTAGTTTATAGGAGCCGGGGACGGTTGAGGTGAAAACGCGAATCCGCGTAAGGCGCGGGGGTCGTGGGTTGATCACGCGGCTCCACTCGTCACAAAAAGGGTCGGGTGGTTTAAGCTGACTCATGAATTGATGAAGCATTTAATTAAACTCTTATGGGCGTTACGGGTCTTAAAACACGGTTAAACGAGTCAGAATAGGGTTTAAAACCCTATTTGCGCAAAGGAGCGTTACTGGAAACAACTTGACAAGGTCGGGTGACGCCGATCGGTCTCACCGATCAGTCCCGCCGATCGGTCCCGCCGATCGGTCCCGCCGATCGGTCTCACCGAGACGCCACTTCTTTAGAACCCGGATTTTGGCAAAGGGAAGGATCAAGAGAGTCTGGGTCATCACATCAGATACCTCTCAAACTATTCTGGTCCCCGAGAATTTAGATAACCCAGAAAGGAAGGGCGGGTCCGAACAACCACCCCAAAAGATACCTCTCAACATACCATGCTAACTAAGAACATATTCCTGTCACGAACCAAGAAACATACCATGCCAAACTGCCCGGGTACATGGGTTGGGGAGTCTCTTCTCCCATGTCAAGATATTATCCACTTTGGGCGGCACTGACTCGCCCGCACGGGTTTAATCTCATCCACCTTAATGCGTCTTGATTAGGGGTCGGGTCCTCTCCTTCCCTATAGTCGGGGGTTTTCAGACACAAGCAGAGGAAAGAAACCAGTGCATTTCATATCCAAAAGACAAAACGTTCTATCACAACAGGTACAACAAGGATCAAAACTCAAAACAACTCTGGGTGCTGGGTACGCATCTGTGCTTCCCTCTCCCACATACTCTCCTCAAGCCCACCATGTCTCCACAACACGCGAACCAAGGGAATGGTTCGCCCACGAAGCACCTTCTCCTTGCGATCCTCGATCATCACTGGTCTCTCCACAAAGGTCACGTCGTCCTCAATGTCCAGCTCGCCCCAATCAAGGACGTGCAAATCGTCATGCAGATACCGACGGAGCTGGGACACATGAAAGACATCATGTATCCTTAGTAGCGGCGGTGGCAACGCTAGCTGGTAAGCCACTTCGCCGACCCGCTGCAACACTTGGAAGGGTCCGATGAACCTAAGGGAAAGCTTACTCCCCTTGCCGAACCTCCACTGCCCAGGCCGAGGGGAGACCTTCAAGAACATGTGGTCCCCAACCTCAAACTCCAAGGGCCTCCTCCTGGTATCATCATACGACTTCTGTCGATCCTGGGATTCCTTCATCCTTTCCCGTATGAGCTGAACCTTCTCTGTCGTGTTCTGCACCACCTCCGGACCAAGGATGCCTGCCTCTCCTACTTCGTTCCAACACACAGGTGAATGGCATGGCCTCCCATACAAAGCCTCAAACGGGGCCATGCCGATGGTAGAGTGGTAGCTATTATTGTAGGAAAACTCTACCAGAGGCAAGTATTGCACCCATGATCCTCCTGAGTCCAGAACACATGCTCGCAGCATATCCTCCATGGTCTGGATGGCGCGCTTCGTTTGTCCATATGTCTGGGGATGGAAAGCAGTGCTAAGGCGTAACTGGGTGCCAAACGCATGCTGAAATCCTCTCTAGACCCACGAGGTAAACCGTGCATCCCTATCCAATACTATAGAACTCAAAACTCCATGTAACCGCACCACCTCATCCACGTACTTTCGTGCCAAAGCATCCACAGCACTCGACTCCCTGGTCGCCAGAAAGTGAGCCGATTTCGTCAACCTGTCCACTACCACCCAGATGGCATCGTACCTTCCTTGGGCCTTGGGTAGTCCCGTGATGAAATCCATTGAGATGTCATCCCACTTCCACTCGGGGACACCTAGGGGATATAGTAGGCCACCTGGAACTTGGTGTTTAGCCTTCACTTGCTGACACACTAGGCACTTGGCCACAAACTCCGCCACTGCTCGCTTAACTCCGGGCCACCAAAACTGCCTCTTCAAACCCTGGTACATCTTGGAAACTCCAGGGTGTACCGCCAGGGGTGATTTGTGGAAATCACTGAGAACCCTGCCGTGCATCGCCTCTGGGAAAAACAACCTTCCTTGGAAAAGCATCTGGTTCTGACCATCCTCGGTCCATCCTTCTAGAGCATTGCCCTGGTCAACTTGGTCACGCATCACTTCGCACTCTAGGTCTCCCCACTGAGACTCTTCCACCTGCTGAAATAGGGATGACTGCACTGTCATCTGATATAGGCAGCCTCTGCCGCTATCCATCTTCGCATCCAGGTGTAAGGCATCCAACTCTTCCATTGCCTTCTAGGCGTCTGCCGACTCTCAGACCGCATCCTTCTACGTCCTCCTGCTCAAAGCATCGGCCACCACATTTCCCTTGCCCTCAGTATAAGAGATCTCGAAGTCGTAATCTTGGAGGAACTCCACCCATCTCCGCTGCCGCAAGTTTAAGTCCCGCTGGGAAAAGATATACCTCAAGCTTTTGTGATCTGTAAAGACCACAAAGCGTTCCCCGATGAGGTAGTGCCTCCATAAATTTAGCGCAAAAACGAGCGCTGCAAGATCTAGGTCGTGGGTGGCGTAATTACGCTCATGGGAATGCAGCTTCCTGGACCCGTAAGAGATCACCCCTCATCGCTGCATCAACACGCATCCCAGGCCCTGTCCCAAAGCATCACAGAATACCTCGTAGGCCTCCCCTTCTTCTAGTAATCTCAGCACTGGGGCACTGACCAACCTCCCTTTCATATAGTTGAAGGCTGACTGGAACTGCTCACTCCATACGAAAGCCTGGTCCTTCTTGGTCAGAGCCGTCAAAGGGGCTGCTACTTGGGAGAAGTTGGGTACGAACCTCCGGTAGTAACCTGCCAACCTGAGGAAACTTCGAACTTCTGCCACATTCTTGGGTGCTACCCAAGAAACAACTGCTTAAACCTTTGATGGGTCGACCGTTATCCCCTGCTCCGACACTACGTGCCCGAGGAAGTGCACTTCTCATGTCCAGAACTTGCATTTTGACAACTTCCCATATAGCTGGTGCCGTCGGAGGACCTCCAAAACTGTCCTCAGGTGCTCTGCATGGTCCTCCTCTGATCTAGAGTAGACCAGGATGTCGTCGATGAACACAACCACGAACCGATCCAGGTACTCTCGGAAGATGGATTTCATAAGCCCCATGAACACAGCCGGGGCGTTCGTAACACCGAAGGGCATGACTACGAACTCGAAGTGTCCATACCTGAACCTGAATGTTGTCTTCAGGATGTCTCTCTCTTTCACCCTCAGCTGTTGGTACCCAAACCGCAGGTCGATCTTTGAGAACCATCCTGCCCCTTTCAGCTGGTCAAAAAGATCATCTATCCTTGGGAGAGGGTAGCGATTCTTGATCATCACCTGATTCAACCTCCTGTAGTCTATGCACAGCCTAAGACCTCCATCTGTCTTCTTTTCAAACAAGACCGGAGCACCCCACGGTGACGCACTCGGACGAACATAACCCTTCTTCATCAGATCATCAATCTGTATCCACAACTCCCGTAGTTCCGAAGGTGCCATCCGGTAAGGAGCCATCGAGATTGGATGAGCGCCGGGCTGCAGGTCTATCCCGAACTCGATATCACGTCGAGGGGGAAGAGTCGTCACCTCCTCAGGAAAGATGTCCATAAACTCACGGATGATCTCTGGCACTTCCACCATTTCTGCATCTACTGATTCTACTGTCAGCTCAGTCAACAAGGAGAGGAGAGGTTCCTCTCTCCTATTTCCCTTTAGACTGCTCTGCTCGCCAGTGAAGGTAACACGCCGGCTGTCCAAGTCTGAGAACACCACCCTCCTTCGAAAACAGTCGATGACGGCGCACACAAAAAATAGCCAGTCGATGCCTAGGATGACATCGTATGGCTGAATCTGTGGCAGAAGAAGATCCCGAACTGACTGATGTGGCCCTATCATCAGTCTACATCCCCGACAAACGAACAACAAGTCGGTCTGACCTCCAACTGGTGTGCTCAACACCAGGGGCATTGGAAGTCTCTCGGCATCTAGACCCAAGGCACGGGCTAGACTGGGTGCAACGAAGGAGTGCGAAGATCCGGTATCGAACAAAGCATAAGCAAGAGTGCTAAACAGGCTGATCGTACCTCGAAAAACCTCTGGCCCTGCTGGGACTACTGCCTCTACAGTGTGCAACTGTCCACGCCCAGCTCCCCTGCCCCTCGGTTGTCGGCCTCCCCCCTGACCACGCCCTGGTCGAGGTCCCTGGGGAGCGCCCTGAGGTCGGCCTCCTCCTACGTCTGCCCTCGGAGGAGCGGGAGCTCGCTGTCCCTACTGCTACTGCTGGAAAGGTCTGGCTGGAAGCTGCTGCTGGGGCGGGTGCTGGGGCTGACTTCCGCTGTTGTACTACACCCGGTCTGGGAACTGACTCTGGAGATGCCCAGGGCTCCCACAGATGAAGTACCGTGGTCCCGGGCCCGTAGGAAAAGGGAGAGGGCCAGGGGATCGAAACTGAAATTGCTGCGGCCTGCTCCCTGCGGGTCGGAACCTAGAGGGTCCTGACGCTGGAGGCCCGGTGCTGACGGCTTTCCCCTTTGATGGTCCTAGCTAGGTCCCCTCTCGTGACACTCCCCCTAGAGCATGCATCCGCTCCACCACTTCGGCCTTCTTCTGGACCTCCAAGTACGTTGGCAGGGTAAAGGGGGTAACAGCATACTGGAGGGAGGGTCGGAGTGCCTCCTCCAAACGTCTTGCCCGAGACTCCTCGTCGGGAAAGAGGTCCGGAGCAAAACGTAGGAGGTCCTTGAACTTGATCCCTAGCTCCCTCACAGACATACTCCCCTGCTGGAGGGAGAGTAGTTCCTGCCTCTTTTCTGCCTTCATCGTTGAGGAGAGGAATTCCGCATGGAACTCCTTCTTGAAATCCACCCAAGCCACCTCAGACTCTCTCCTCTCCCCCAGGTAAAGCATCCACCACTGACGTGCCGCTCCCCGCATCTGGCTAACGGCCAGAGGAACCCAGTACTCGTTCAGGGCCCGAATCAGGCCGAAGGCTATAACTAGCTCCTCTAACCAGCCTTCCGTCTTCATATCGGAGGTTTTGCCCTCATACTTCTCGAGGGCCTGTCGCTAGAAGGATCGAAGAGTCTTCTGCCACTGGTCGTCCTCTTCCTCTCGATCAGCTCTCTGCCGATTGGCCAAAGTAGTCTCAGGGGCCTCGATCACCTGTACCATACGTGGTCTCCTTCCAGGTGTCATAGCTGCAAGGTAAACAAGGAATGCCTAAGCCCAAGTAGTGCGGAATATTGTTCTTAAAACTTCTTAAGATTTAAATTTATTCTTAATTCCCAAGACATCCCAGAAACACAAGAACACAAGTCATTATGATGCATGTACCTTTCCTAGGGTCTCTACCCTGCAATCAGTGTGGCCTCACTTGGTCGTTCGGTAGGTCTAGAGTCCTTGCATCGGATCACGGGGGGCCCTAAAATCCCGTGTCCTAGCCGCTCTTCCCTGGCCTAATTCACGCTCCAAGGTCACCCAACACCGTTTCCTTACCATCCCATGCAATCCTCACTGTTCCTAACTCCAGACTCCATCCTATCTCTCAACCATCCCCTTTGATATCATTCTGTCAGGACCCGCCTTCACCAAAAGGAGGGAAGGGTCAGCAGATTGTCAGGCCCTTCCTTCTTTAAGTTGAAGGAGAGATAATGACCCCCGAAAACCCACCTTCATTAGGTCCCGGAGTGGCGACTAGCACCAGGGGTATAGAAATTTCTCACAAATGGAAGGCATTACCCCTTTTTTTTATAGGATCGGGAGATAAGGAGAAGAAAACCCAACAACACCAAGAAGAAAGAAGAGTAAAGCCAAAAGTAAACCATTCCCACATGCATGTTTCAAAAGTAAAATCCACAAAATGAAAAAGGTGACTACAAGATAAGTACCAAAGAGGAAAAGAAAACGACAACTGCAACTGCTCCAAAGGTCCGAGCTAGTAAGGTCCTGCGTAATCCCCAAAGTCCTCATGGAAACCTGAAAGCAGTTTTATATACGTAGGGTGAGCATACAAGTACACTCAGTAGGGAAAACCAAAGACTCTCATGCACAAGTGGGGGAACGTACTAAAGTCCTGTGAGAAAAGAGTAAACTCAACACCTATCAAGGTAAACTATCCACCCCAGGCCTCACCAAGGAACACTCCCCAAATAACGCAAGTCAAGTAATTTATATAATAAGAGCACATCGATGTTTGGGTACCCCGCGCCACTTTCCCACTGGTTATTGATACATCCTACGCATCGGACCAATCCCGCCATTCTCACCGCAGTCCCACTGCCACACCCGCCCGCACACACCTGGGCCACAACCACACGTAGTCCCACTGCCAAAATCCCACCCGCACACACCTGGGCCTCAACCGCACGCAGTCCCACTGATGAAATTCCGCCCGCACACACCTGGGCCACAATTGTCACACGTAACCATGCCTGCAAACACCTAGGCCAGAACAACCACCACCACGCCCGAAGACATCTGGGCCTCATCCTGAAGACACTTGGGAAACCACCTGCCACACACACCTATCCAACCACCACACTACCCATCCTGAAGGTTCTTGGGCTAATAATGGATTTCAGGCCATCACAGCCTGCCCGAAGATACTTGGGCTATCCGGGAAAGGGAGCAGAAAAGGAGCTAATAACCAGCCACTAAGAATAGTGTTGGGAAAAACACCATACCCCTTGAAATGGGGGTGTTCAGCACTAAGTGCTCAACTTGGGTGGGGTGTGAATAAGAAACACAAAGCTACAGATACATATATATAGGTAACAAGCACTCACCCAAAGCTAGGTTTTTTTCTTCATACAGCATATAGATCACAACAACACTCAAGTCCGAGTCACGACTCACGCTTACAACCCATGTGTCCCCTTTCATATTTCACGTTCAGTAATAATATTTAAGTTTAAGCACTACTGGGCAACTAGAAATCATCGGCACAAGTCCAGAAAATTAAACAATCAAACAACAACCATAACGCCCACACCCGGTTCTCAACAACAGAGGATCCCACCCCAATTTGTGATATAAACAAGTAACCACCCAGATTCAAAACTCACAACCACCGAATCCATACCAACAGGAGATCCCATCCCCAACTCACACGATCACTGAGGGTATAAAAGAATAGGGGATCCCATCCCCCTCCCACATCTCCAGCAATCGGCCCGAAGGGAAAACAACCAACTACCTCCACCAACACAAGCAGGGCCTTGCATGTATTTTCAGATTTAAATGACTTAACACACTCCATGATTCAAATTACGTGTGTTTTAACCGGGGGTTATCACAAAAGGAAAGATCCTGGTGCCCCAATTTATTTGGCCGGATATACGTGATTAACCAATTACTTTTCACAGCAGGAGTTTACAACCACAACAAGCTATTTAAAACATTAGCAGGGGTTCATTAGTGCACAAACAACGACCACCAACAGCCTTGATTTTCAGGAGACATAAGCCAGCACAACTCAACAAGATGGTCATAAGAGAAACAGCATCAAAATATAAGACAGCATCAACGATCACAGCCCCCCCCCCCCTTCTTTCTTTATAGAATTCGTTTGTTATCTCCATGTAGGTCTAGTTTATCCAATTCTACAGGAAAAAAAAGCACACCCACCCCGCATGATACACAAAGATAGAGACAAAGGAGAAATTCCCTACTTGTTGGTAGATGATCGTCATTTAGGTCGGGGGCGTGGAACTTTACGGATAACGATACGGTCGGTCCGACGCACCAGAAGCTGTTTGTGAAAGTCACGATGGAGGAAAGGAGAAACCACGGCTATCCCTTATTTTATAGGAGCTGGGGACGGTTGAGGTGAAAACGCGAATCCGCGTAAGGCGCGGGGGTCGTGGGTTGATCACGCGTCTCCACTCGTCACAAAAAGGGTCGGGTGGTTTAAGCCGACTCATGAATTGATGAAGAATTTAATTAAACTCTTATGGGCGTTATGTGTCTTAAAACACGGTTAAACGAGTCACAATAGGGTTTAAAACCCTATTTGAGCAAAGGAGCGTTACTGGAAACAACTTGACAAGGCCGGGTGACGCCGATCGGTCCCGCCGATCGGTCCCGCCGATCGGTCTCACCGAGACGCCACTCCTTTGGAACCCGGATTTTGGCAAAGGGAAGGACCAAGAGAGTCTGGGTCATCACAAAACTACTTTGAATAATCCCATGATTATTGAAATTCATTTTTATTTTGAATAAATTTGAATGAAATTCCCCAAAACATGTATAAAATTAGTTTAAAATAAATATTTAAATGAAAAATAAATAATAAATATAAAATAGATAATAATATTTAAAATCCATAAGATAGAGTTATTTTTTCATAAGATGGAATTTTTATAGGATTTAATATTTTCATAGGGTTCAATATTTTCATAGGGTTCGACATCATATGGTCTCACATCATAGAGTTCATAGAAAACATAGAGTGAATTTGAAAATGTATTGTATATTTCATAAGGATAAAATATATTAGTGCAGGATGATTGAACACTAAGAAAAAATTTAATCTTCATATGAGTCATTCATACTATGCATGGGTCATTGTGGTTTTTTGTATGTATCATTCAGGATGTGTATGAGTGTTTTAAGATCTGTGTACAGGTCACTAATACTTGTGTGTGAATGATTAACCTAACTCATATTGTTGTGGATTTTCCCCCAAAATCATTTCATAAGTAATATAATGAATGTGAAGAATTAATGAAAAAATAAATAACCAAATAACAAGAAAAACACATGCCAATGCTATGAGAAATTATAATTATCCAATTATAAAATAATGCGAGGTGATATACTATGAAAAAACATTATTGTAATTATCAAAACATAAAGTGTAAGTAAAAGTGGATCAAGGATTCACTCAACTTCCCAACATCTCTAGTGGTTTTATTTACATAATTTTCATTAGATTTGGTATGGACATCCAACCAAACTTTTGTTTGAGCAACCTATCACCCTAACTCCATCATCTATAATAAAAAGAGAGAATTTATTATTTTATTTTAATTAATACATAATATTTAACATAAAAATTATATGATTCATGAAAATAAAACTGTGGTAGATCTTTTTCTTGAAAAACTCTTTGAACCAAATGTGTGAGCGATACATGTTTCTCTCTAATTGATGCATTTTTGTTTGAACCTTCCTAAAATAAATAACAAGTTATCAAATAATAGTAAAAAACTTGTTTATAAAATAATATTAATATAGAAACATATTATTCAATGTCATGTGATAATTATAGTGATGACCACCATAAAAAAGTTTCACTACTCCCGAGGTACACCTTCAGGTACCTTATCATACATCTATGGAGTAGTCAATGATGTATCATTGAACTAATGAAACAATATCCATTTAAAATCCTTCTATTTCCTATCCAATTTTGTTAATATCCATGGATGTGTGATGGTATCAGGCACAGTAAAATGAAAAAAACTATAAAAAAACATTAATTCAAATTATTATAATTTTCTTAAATAATGAAATTAAATATAATCAGATGTGATTAATGTATTAAAATTACCATTATTTGTAAATAAATTTTATCATTATTCAAAGATAGAGGCATATATATCTAATCTGAATAGGTAATGGGAAGGTTCATCACAATCCAAATGGCCTAATATATAACTATATATTCCCCTAAAATCCTCTATTAGGACCACAAAACTATTAAATAGTGCCACTATCTTTGTGTCATTAATATTCCATGTTAGGTTCTACATGAGAGATGAAAATAACAATAGGGGTGAATTGAAATTATTAAAATAATTAGAGTGACTTAAATAATAATGCAGAATATGGTGGAAAAAAGGTTAATACAATTCTATCATAAACATATGGTGTTGTTGGTGTGTGAAGAGTGTAAGTAGTAAAGAAAAATAATAAGAAATATAGATTTATATCCACATGTGTCATGAGGGGAATCAAGAGGAATATTTTATCATAGGTATGAATTCTCTTGATCACTTTTTCATTATTATAATAGCATGGGTTCCCTCCCCAATGAGTGTGTGAATATTTATAGAGGGGACGCTCTAGGCCTTCACTTATTTAGACCTCTTTCACCCTCTCTGCCTTATTTAATGTTTCCCCACTATACTTTGTCTAGATTTATAATAAAACTTCTTATTATTGGTCATAAGAGATTTATGGTAGTTTGGATCACAAATATCATACATCTACTCTTCACACTCTCAAACCCAAGAGCATGGATATGCACTATAGATACTTCACTTTTAAAGGA
This sequence comes from Viscum album, assembly GCA_963277665.1. Taxonomy (NCBI): domain Eukaryota; kingdom Viridiplantae; phylum Streptophyta; class Magnoliopsida; order Santalales; family Viscaceae; genus Viscum; species Viscum album. The sequence continues at coordinate 738,746,052 of OY728141.1, forward strand.
TAATGATAACTCTTAAAATATAATCTTTTATTATACCAAGGCACAACTAAAACTCATTCCTTTTTAATACCTAGAGTCACTACCAAGAACTCTCCTTTTATCGCACCTGGATGTACAACCCAACCACTACCTTTTTTATAGGTACAAGGAATAGTCTATGAACTAGTTTTTTATAAATTTATCATAACCAATAAAATATCCTTTTAATAGATGCACAACTATGTATGAGTCTTGAGTATAACTTGATAAAGACTTTAAAACACATAGAATATATGGAACAATAAAATTTAAAAAAATTACACCACTGAAATTTGTAGATGGTTCTTTTAGTGTAGAAACAAGTAGCTTTAGCCCTTTATAGATATTGTGGAATGATTGAGCTTTAGGTGAACCAAAAATTACTCAAAAAACTAGAATAGAAGTGTATATAAAAATGTAGCTTTTCAAACTAATAGTACTTCTATAACTCATATTGTAATTCTCTATCAATGTCTATTTGCTTCAGCCTTTATAAGACAAACTCCAACAGCTAATGGCTTCCATGACCTTCTTATTTATAATCAATGAATAATTTACATTTTTGTTTCTTTAATTATATCAAAAACTTATAATGAAAGAGTTGGAATAATTCAAACATATGGAAACACTACTAAAAAAATTTCCTATACCCACGGTTTCATGAACCGTGGGCTCCTGAGGCGTCGGGATTTCCCTATACCCACAGTTTTCACAAAACCATGGGTATAGCCACTGGAAATTTCATAATGCCCATGGTTTACTTAAACTGTGGGTATATATCTATTCCCATGGTTGTGAAAACCATGGGAAAATATTTTTACAAAAATATAATATAACCATGGTTCAATGAACCATGGGTATAGGTGATTCCGGGAATAGAATAATACCCACGGTTTTCTTAAACTATGGGTATATATTTTTACTGAAATATATCTATTCCCATGGTTCAATGAACCATGGGTATAGGAAATTCCCCTGGGAAAAACCATCTATCGGCCTTTTTTCTTCTTCTTACTTCCAGCTGCTTCCTTCCATCTTTCACATCTAATACAGACCAAAATAGAAGTAGTTATACACAATACAGACCAAGAAGAAATCTAATTTTCATTGAAAAACATGATGATGTTGGTAATGGATTTATATTTTCTGATGAGGTATGGAATTTTACCTGAGGATAAATGATATTTTCATGAAGATTAAAGTATGGGGCCCTTAATATGAATTAAAATTCAGATGGAGTGGAGGTTATTGGAAGTAAAAATTCTGATGATCAAGAAGTATGAAACTATAAGTTTGAACACCTCATTGATAAGAACTTAAAAGTTCTAAAATTTAAAGGAATATTGAACATTGAATATTTATTATATGGTAATTGGAATGTTTCAAAGGGGGTTTTGCATCACTCTAATGGGTATCTGAGTCACGAGGATCTCTTTTCCTATGTGAACAAGATGGAAGGTGCGTCAATGCATCTGGATGTTGTTGGCTAGAAGAAGAATTTTACAGATGTGGTTAAGGCTGTGGTCGGCCCTTCTTTCACTGATTTTGACTCACCTTATCTTGGCTGAGTGATCAAGAAGGGTAAAGTGTCTCATGTATAGGAAAACTAATATGTTTTTGAGGAAAGTATAAGCTTATATAAATTTTTAATTATTGCATGGGTTTTGACCCCAAAAGGTGAGAGATTCTGGAAATTCTCTGATTTAACCAAACAAATCGTGGATCTATGGGGATTTGATGAATGGAGGATGAAATTTATGGGAAGAGGGTAATATCATGTAGTATTTCCTTCTGATTAATGAAAGCGGCATGTGTGGAGAAAGGGGTCAATCTCATTGAAACCTGGTATCTTATGCATACAAGAGTGGGACAGAAACTTTGACCCCACTAATGTATGTAATACACATACACAGATTTGGATACATATCTATAATCTTAATTGTTTGAACTATAATCCAAGGATCTTGGGGGGCATTGCTTACTCAGTGGGGGACCCAATCATATTGGATAAACAAACTGACAATCTTTGATTTGGGAATTATTACAGAGTGTGTGTGTGGGTTGATATGTCTACCACCCTGGTCGAAGAAGATGTGTTGACAACGAGAGATGACAGTATGCAACTCCATATTCTTTATGATAGGAGGCCTAAGTCCCATTCTAGTTGCAGATACTTTGAGCATCTTCTTGATGATTTCAATAGGGATAAGAAATGTAGTTTTTTCAAGGTCAAGGGATATCATGATGCCTCATATGAAAGGAGGAAGGGGAAGGTTGTCATTCTTGGATCCTCAAAGGAGAATGATATTGAGAAATTTGTGATTGGGGAAACTAAGGATGGTGGTGACCTTTCTATTGTTGGGGGTTCTATTGGAGATGCATCCAAGGACACCCCCAATCAATCCCAGCTCACTAGTCCAGCAGCAGATTTGGTGAAACCTAGTGCACAGTCTGGGCGGCATCCAGACCTGCCTCTTTTCGTAACTATGCGTATGATGATTATTGGTGATAATGACTCCATCCCTGTGCCTGTGAATACACCAGACATTATTTCATAATAGAATCCTAAATTTACCCTCCCTGGTGGTAATGGGATAGTTTCTCCCACACAACCTGCTGCAAATAGCCCAGAAATGGGGATGGGTCTGGACTTTTTTGTTGGTTCAATTGGAAAGGAATCCCCTACTAGTATGTAAGGTCAAGATAGGTCAGGTGAACCAATTGAGGGCCCCTTTTTCCTGTTCCTTATGCCAAGTCCACCCAGAAAGTTTCTCATGAATAAATCATATATGATGGCTCCTTACGTGTTATGATGGAGTCATACTCGCAAGGGAAGCATTCAATTATGCATGAAAAAGAATCCATGCAGCTACTTCATCATGATGAAAGAGTGAGAAGGAAGGGGGGTTCTCATAGGTATCTGCATCCAAGGTTTCCAAGAGGAGGGTCTCTAAAGAGAAACAAAGTGAGCATGGGAAATCTGGGAATTAGTTCGCACCCATGACTGGAGTGTTTTGGTTTGATGAACCAGAAGACACACAGGTACTAGAGCAGGATGTGGATACCTCAAAAGAGGACAAACTCTTGATTGAAAATAGGAAGGCATCTAGACTTGATAGTAACTCAAAAGAATAAATTAATAAAAGAAAATGACATAAAGGCTAGGGAATTCTAAAAACATGAACTTTCCAAAATCAAAACGTTTTCTTAAGAATTAATTCACCCCTCGCCTTGTGTCCCTAGATAGTGGTCCCCCACCACTGAGTGATTTTCTCAGATGACTCCCCACCATCAATGTAATATTGGGCTTCAAAAGCCACCTGGTGCACATAATATGCCAGGGGCACTGCCATCATCAAACTCCCAAAGTCAGTGACCTAAAACAAAAACCACAAGCAATAGAAAAACAAGTAATAGTTAATTACTTATTGACACCAACCATGTGCACCGAGCATACCTAAAAACACCAGAAACAAAGTTACACACATAATAGTAAATAAATAATCATATGAGTAATGGAACCTGCATGTAGCACAAGTGGTTCGGGATCCTATAAAAATAACCCACAGTGAAATTATTATCATCATACAATACGTAATAATGTGTTGGCCTATTGGTTTCCTACAGAAAAGACACAAATATCAATTAATTATTAACTCAAAATGGGAAGTCATGATTGGATCTCAGAGCTTATATAGATCCCTACATGGCTATTCAATTAGTATTCAAATTTAATCGGGTGAAATATCGATGTGTCAACCACCATCCTTGATGGGCCCTAGCGAGTTTCAAAAACCATCCCCCAAAAATCCAAAATCAAAATACATTCAAAATGACCAAACATGAGACACAAACTTGGTAGAACATTTCCACTTTTATCCTTCAGATCATGGTTGTGATGGTGTGCTAGAAACAGTCAAGTGTGATGCATCTTCTGTAATACTGAAAATGTTACTCGAGGTAGGTAGTCCTCCTCCAAAGAAGCACATGCCTTCATTTTAAACAAATTATCACATTGAGAATAAATTTTAAGAAATAATGATATGATCAATTTATTATTGTTGTAAAGTTTAATTAGTTGTGTAGAAATGTATTTATCTAGAATATATTATCATACATTTATGAATGGAAAATAATTTCCTTTCAATTATTAATTATTTTATTGAACGCATATTTTGTATAAGTATAATAAATGAGGAGACATAGATGTTTGAGTTTAGTTAACAATAAATTGTATATATTTTATTAGGGAAGAAATGAAAACAAATCAAAAAAAATTACGTGATGGAAAGAAATTATAAAACTTTGTTTTCTTTTTATTGCTTTTATGAAAAAACAAATCCGTTATTTTCTATAACCAACTCTTTTATAAAACATAGCTATGAAAAAGACTGAAATATTACTATCAAGTTTCACTAACTTTTGAATGGAATCCATCTCATACTGCAAAACTTGGCTTAATTGACCTTCACTCACCCCCTCTCTACTCAATTAACAAACACCATCCATTATGAATTCCAGAACCGCAAGTAACAATTCAATAGAAGGGGGGAAATCATTCACCTATAAAATATGATTCTATTGGGTTTCAATCCACTATTTGATCTCTTAAAAGAAATCAAAATCTCCCTAAACCCCAAAAATAAATCAAATCAAACACAAAATGAGATAAAAAAACATATCATATTCTCATAACACTATTCTTCCTTCCTGAACCTTATCATGCCACATTGAACTATTCTATCCTAGGGACCTAATGTCGATTTATAAATATCATTTATGATATCATCATAGTTTCCCTATAAAAAAGACCATTCCTCTATATTTGGTCACCTCAAACTAGCCTATGGAAGCAACAACCTAACCATTTAATTCAAAACAACGTTAAAATGACAAATAAAACTGTAATAATTCAAAACAACATCGAAATGATAAAAAAAACTGCATAAAAACTAAAAAAACTAGATTTTTCATACCACTATGATGGATGGGATAGAATGGTGGAGGGTGTGTAAAATCAAAACCAAATATAATTGTTGGACTATCAGAAACTATAGGGATCCTTTAATGAATGTAATCTAATTGAAAATAGTTCCTTCTACCAGTATATAATTTTAAAAAAACTAGTACATACAAGAACACTGAGATGTTTATGGGCATGCATAAATGTGGAAACAAAACCAACCTTGATATTAATTTTGAGAGCCACATTCTCAAAGTACTTTTTTCTAAGTTTCACTGCATTTTTAGGATGGCAGTATTGAGAAACTATCCCCAATTCTATTTCACATGGTTGTTTAATCCTTCCTATAAATGAAATAAACTTCAGGAAAGACAATATATTTTGAGAGTGGATATTGATGAAATGAATTTTATAACCATAGGATCCACTAATATCTATAAAATGATTATAATAAACTATATCGGTTTCTCTTGGAAACATATTTGACTATGAATATCCAACAGAGTTTGATCAATCTGACAAGAATTCATAGAATGCATGGGAAATAAAGGTTTCGAATTTAAGGTATTATTTTATAATTATAAGTTAAAAATAAATAACATTACATATTAATTATTTATTTTAAATGACATAAAAAGAAATATCATTTATCATCCCTTTGCTCGCACACATTTTAATTAGACAATGAAATAACTGCAAATCCATATCTTCGTGCATCCTAAAAGAAAACCTCACACATGTCTAGTTTTGGACATTGGAACCATTATTCATTTTCTACATAGTTTAAAAAAATAAATATCTATAAAAAACAAAAAAATACTTAAATTTAAAATAAATTTGAAGCAACAGCATAATCTTTTATTGACCAAACCAAAAGAGCAAGCATGGAGACTCTGGTTGGTTAAATTCCAGAGACCTAACAAGTTATATTTAAATGAAAAATTCAGAAAAAGGTGTAACTTTTTTATCATATTCCATTGAAAAATTCTAGGATACTCCATTGATTCTCATCTAGTGTCATCATACTTTAACTGCACCAACTAAACAAAAAAATTGATCAAGCACCAGAAAACATATGCTATATTTCAATAATAATAAGATTAGAAAGGAAATCAACATAACTTTAGTTCTTCCAAAACTCTATCATGGATTGAGGTAAGTCCATAGCTCATATAAACTCTAAATTATTTATTCACAAGATCATATTTATTATGGCCACTGAGCCTAACCATCTACAGAATAGCATACAAGTCAAAATATACATCACAGAAGGGATCACAGTTGCAATTTACAAAAAGATAATAATGAATGAAAGTTAAAACCTAAAAAAATGGAACATGCACCAAATCATAAACAATATTATCCAATAAAAAATTTATATCTAAGTGATTGAAGAAACAACCTCCATTGGATGATAAAATACTTTGGAATTAGGACAATCTTGAATTGTAGGAAAATTTATAAACTAGAGAATGATATTATATATATACTGAAAGTACTAAACCACTATCAATTTAGTGCCATTATCATCATAAAACCTAGAAAATCAATAATTTAAGAAAATAATTGAAACATTTACTATTTATCTTCCACTGCAAAAAATAATCACAACCAAAAAAGAAAATAAATAAAAATATTGTCCCCGTCAATGAAAATCCTAGATCTTAGCAAAGTAATAAATAGAATGCCATATTTATAAGAACATGAATGCCTAAAAGTATTAGATAACAAAAAAAACACAAGTCCAGAGTAGAAACAATAATTTATCAATGAATTACTGATGTAAGGAAAAAATGTGTTAAAGGGAATAAAAATATACAGTGATTCAAATATCTGTAAAAGGAGAAGGGAATGAAAATGTATAATGAGGATTTCATATCCTTCAACAAACTAAGTAACTTATAGAAATATTCACACTAAGTTCCACACACACATAAAAAATGAGTTCTTTCATTGCATGGATAGGGATGGAAGAAGGCTCATGTTAGCTAGCTTATAGGGACAAGCGATATACTGCTAATTTTGTAACACCTCACTCAATAAGTTACCTGTATGTGCACTCCTTTTAATTCTTTCTTTAATTAAAATATAACAGATGAAATATCACATTGAGGAAGATAAAGTATAATTTCATCTTACTAAATGAACAATATAAATAAAATTATAAGTTAAAATTATCATGTGTAATAAAATAGGTTGCATAAGTTATTTTTGGTAGAGAATTATCCATCAAAATTTTCAACAAAAAAAGAGGTGGAGAAGAATATTGTAGTGAAATATCAGGAAAAACTATATAGATATCAATAACTTTGAATTAAATAGTTAAATAATTTCAAAAGAATTCTATTTTTTGAAAAAGGTTTAGATTAATATTCAAATAAGATAATTATACTTTACACAATCCATATCAGATAATGCACTTAATACATCTCTGAGATTCAGATATTGCGTTACAAAATCAGTAACATTGACCGTTGCATAAAAATACCTCACAGACACATCTACACAAACAAAATCATAAAATTTCAAAATTAAAATCAAAAACAACTTAAATAAAGGAATATTAAACAGGTTCATATCACTGAAAACGGTTCAACTATTAATAAGAGAAACACCAATATTCAAGGAAATACCTATCTTAGTAGGGAAAAAACTATGATAAAATCCACTCTAGTAAATTACTCCTTCACCAAGTTCATCAACAGGCCCCAAACTCAGTGAAAAAATGAACTTCCAACAACAGAATAAATGAAAAAATAAGTTTTAAAAGGTTACAAAAAATAGTTAACCCTCAAACATCAAACACATCCAAAAATAGAAAACATGTTAACTTCTCCAAAAATTTGATAATTGATATACTCTTTGGATGGACTTTCTCTAAGAACCACATCAAGTATTTGTATTTTTTGTGGAATAACTACATGTATGCTTCTTAAAAACTCTTGAAAATGATGAAGATAAGTTTTGGATGCATATTTAATCACCACCTTGAATTGTATTCCCTTTATTCTCATCAATTAAACAATGTATCAAGATTTTTTTAAATCAAATCATAACATGACTAACATAGAAAATTATACATGGAATAGAGAAACACCTTGAACTAGAACCAACACCACCATCTTTTTCATCCAGGTTAATAGAAGATTTTTTTGAGTTAAAGGAAAATGGACCTGTAATAAACAAGATCTTACCACCATCATAAGTAGGTATTTTGTTTCCTAAATGTAATAGAGCATGTGATTTACCTGAGACTTAGAAGGTGTATTCAAGGAGGGGAAAGAATGTCATTCTAGAAGAGAGGGGGGAGCTGTTAGTTTAACTGTTCCAGTTGTATTACAAGTAGAGGGAGGTGAGATAGTGATAATTCTATTATAAAGAAACAGATAGGGAATTAAGGGAGGTAGGAAGTTATTTCATTCGAAGGGGCCTAAGGGATTGAGGGCAGGAGAGCCAAGGAGTCTTCTGAATGTTCTTATCTCTTCTTGTTTGTTGTTTCTTTTTGTTTCAATTGGAAACATACCACTGTAAATCCCAATTTCATTCAATAATACAAACTCAGTTTCCTATCATTTCTCCCATGGTAGATCAACCCATTCATGTAGTTGATCAAGATTCTTTTTGTTGTGTTAAATAAATTAACCTCGCATGGAATTTGAGCACAAACTATTTTAGTGTATAAATAAAATAGGTATTATATGAATAAGACTAGGAAAAATGCACTATATGGTTATATCCAAGCTACATCACAAATACCTTTACATAGAAGTAGGATAACCTCCTCACCCAATTACCCATATGCATGAATAAGGATTATAATGTTAGATTTATGTAAATGCATGTGAAAATTTATACAGAACTTTTCAAAAGAAAATAAATTAACCATTATCATCCATACAATAATTAAATTCAAATTCTTAAAGTATATACATAAGTCTCCCTGCTAAGTCAAAAATGGAGGAGATTAATATCCCCACCATCACCAACATCCCCATACCCATGTTTATTCCAATCATCATCATCATCATTATCAGCAACATCATCAGCATCCTCATCACTAACAGCAGCATTAGTAACATCCTCACCACCAACATCTCTATCGCCACCACCTTCATTGCCACTATGACCCTTATTGGCATCACCCAACACATCATTTAAAGAGATAATTGATGTCATATATGATTCAAAATTATCAATAGCCTCTGATGTAAGTGATTTACTCAAAACTACCATAGCTTTCATGAAATTCTTGGTCATCAGCTTACTTCTTTCACTCTCTTCTAAATCTATTTTTTTTTCCTCAGCTGATTCGGTACGAGCAATTTCCAGCTCAGAGGTCTAGGAGGCTTGAGAGGAGATAGATGACTACCAATACCTAGATGTGATGATTTTTTTCTCTAGTTGACATCATACTCTCCCCAGGTGATCCTCACCTAATACTTGACTTAAATGATCATGTGGCCCGAAGTTGACATCTTCTTTACCATCAAGGGCCTCCAAGGTAGACTATTGAAATTATAAACATATTAAATTATGAATTTTGTATAAATATTTAAAATATAAATAAAAAAACTTACAATTTTATCTTGTGTCTGTGCATTTACTGCACTTCCATCCTTTTTCTTTCTACTGGATAAAAATAATTTGGCACGATGTATAGGACCTTCAATTCCCAGTATAGCTTGCTATAAATTAGAAATACACAAATATATATTAGAACCATATATAAGAAATGCAAAAACATGGCCTATGTATATTTAATAATATTTTCAGTAGAACATCCTGTATAACATCACAATACCTGGTTAAAGTACCTGGTACTTTTCATGATCGGGCATTATAGTGCACCCCAATGTGTAAAAATATGTCATTGAATCCTTATTATTTAAGTTTTTCTCTGAAACTTCCTAAAAAATTCCAATATGAGTAATAAGAATTAAATTTTATATAAAAACCATTAAAGATTGAGATTACCTTAAACTTAGCAGTATTCAAATGTGCAATCATTTTTTCATATTGACTTTTTGGATAGTTGGGGAATATGGGTGCCCCATCTAAGTTAGTACCAACCCTGCTCTTCCGACCAAAATACAACTCATGCTTTTATGAGTGCCAGAACTCCCCAACATCCATCAACCTTGTATTATTAGTAGATTCTCCATCTGTAAAGTTAAACCAAATCTGCAATGAACATGTTATTTCATTTAAATGCACCAATAATATAGATATGACTTTATAAAATTTTCTTACCCATATTTTCTCCCCTTATTTATCCTTTATATCTTTATTGATACATCTCTATGACACCAGTTCCACCGTAATGATATCGTGATACTTGGCCAAGTGGCCATGAAACTTCTACACTGCGTTGCATTTGGACGTACCATCTGATTTTGTCGATTATAATCCACCATTAGTTGTGTCTGGAGATTCCAAACTTCCTTCATCTGAGTGTGCCCATGTCACCTAGCAGAAGATCCCACTTAATAAAAAATAGAGTGGGGAAATAAGAATTAAGTCATGATACACCATGACAAAAATAAATTGATATAATTTGAAATAGTTATAATCAAAAAACCATATGCAGACTGCTCAATAGATTGTGATGGATCTATGGGATGTCCTAACTTAGCAGCCTTTGTAGGAGGTGTTTATTCTAGTGCATGCTATAGGTGTCCTTCATGCACTAGAGTGGAAGCTAATGGAACAGACTCATCAGATGTTGGTTGGATGGTAGGAATTGGAGGTGGTGTAGACATGGAAATATATGGGTAGTAGGATGGGGGATACATCATCAGATATGGATATAGTAAAGTTGGAAACATTTTTCAAGGCATTTTAGTTGTCGTATGGAAAGAAGAGGAAAAATGAGATGATATAGGTATTAGTGGGATCATCCTTGAATGTGGACAAGCATGTGAATAAGAGGGTAGATAAGAAGATGATAGAGGCATGGATAAGAACATCCCTGAAGACTTAAGAGGAGGATAGAAAGGTGTGGTGGAAAGGGTGTCTGATGGTGGGTCAGTGTGGAAATGGGTATGATGGGTGCTTTTTCTAGGTCTAGGAGCATCCCCACTCATACCCATGCTAACAGGAATAGGAGTCAAATCTGGTAGAACTGAATGTCCCTAAAAAATTGATAAATAATATTAACATGAAATTATATGTAATGCAGAAGAAAAACATTATAATTATTACACACTGATAGAAGCGAAGGAGGCAACTCATGCTCATGCCCTGGTCAATTGGTATCAAATAGTTGCTTCCTTTAATATTCTGTAGTATTTGGCATAATCTACATAAGAATGAAATGTAAAGTTTTTAGAAATAGTTTTTACAAATCATGCATACAACTTACATCTATCAATAATTCATGAGAGGAACCAATTTTACTTCTTTTAATTACTAATTTTACATATGATTACAAGGAAATAACTAACATAGTTTTTAAAATTACATTATCAAGTTATACATTTTTTAAAAACAATATTTAAACCAGGTTTTGTACATTGAAATAAATCTGATTTAATGAAATGACACCAGAAAATACAAAAAACAAACATATCATTCCAAATTGAAACATAACTAAAGTAATTATAGTAATACTAACCTAAGAAAATTGAGTCAATGTAAAATAAATGAATAGTGAACATATATGGTTGCTTCTATATATTACCAACCACTACTTCAGGTTCAACATCAACTCTCACAATGAGACAATATGATTCATCAAATAAAATATTTTGGACAACACCAATGGGGGTGTCAATGGTGGAAATTTTATCACCAGCATCATGAAAAATATGTCTGGGGATTATGTCATTAATGACACCATAATCGGGTCTGAGAAGATCTTTCACATAAAACACTTGTTTATCCATTGATGCAAAAGTTTATGGTTCATCGGTATGTAGGAATTGACTCATATCAATAACTCTGAATCCATAGTCATCAATAAATGTACCCTATTTTCTCATTGAATCAAACCATTCACATTTCATCATAGTGACTCTACCTTGAGAGTAGTAATCCAATAACAATATTTTCTCAACAAGTCTATAATAATACACATCTTCATATCAAGGCTGACTATCTGATACATTTTCATAACAATTTGTTTTAGCAGTTAACATAACTCCATCATTTTGTGTTCTCATTTTCACCACTCGATCCGTTGTAACAAATTTATACCCATTGATTATTAAAGATTTTCATTCACAAGACAAATAATTTGGACCAAAACCAAAGCTATTAATTATTTAGAAACAGACTCAATAGGTAAACTCAACACCTGAAATATATATAAATAATAAAATTAAATGGATATCTATATTTTAAACTAATTAAAGTAATGGTAATAACTTTGATTTCAACCAAGCAGGAAACTCTAGGCTATGCAAAGCCTCTCTCCTTCTCAAAGGAAAAGATCAATGAACTCTAATTATAATTTTTTTATGTTCCATACATAAAATGATAATAAAAGTGTAAGGTATATGTAAAATTTCATAATATGAGATAACATATAAATATTCAAATTACTTACTTAATATAGTCATCGAACAAACCATAGTTAAACAAGACTATGTGATGTGTCATATCCTGCTCTTCAAGGCTCAATGTAGCCAATGTATAAGACCTAAAAATTACTCCTATTTAGGGAAGAGATGGAAACTAGGGAACAATTTTCCCATACTGGTCATCTTCATTTCTCATTGGCCGGTTATGTCTTGTGGTGATGTCAGAAAAATATATTGAACAAAAATCCATACATTCTTGAGCTAGATAACCCATCACAATCAAACCTTCAGGATAATTCTTGTTTTAGACATATGATTTCATTGTGCACATATTTATTTCAGAATGATACATCCACAAAAAATAAACTGGTCCCCAAAGAAGTGTTTCAGTTGGAAGATGAACCGTTAAATGCACATACAAGTGAAAAAGGATGGAGGAAAAATCTTTTCCATATCACGTAAAATTAATGGCTCCTCCTACTACATTTTTATCAAGAATGACTTGGATAACATTTTATCACAAAGTTCTCTAAAAAAATTGAACAAGACAATCACTTTCACCCTTACATTATTGGATATAAAATTCCAAATTTCTATTGGAATCAATTCATGAAGAAGGATTTGATAATCATGAGTTTTTAGAAATTTTAGTTTCATATCTCTTTCATTGAATCGTTTAGATATGTTGCTATAATAGCCATCAAGAACCTTGATATTCTCCAATACTTCTAGAAATTGATCTTTCTCTGATGGTGTCGTCACTTAAGAAGCACAAGGAACTTTCCATTTGTTTTCATTGATACACATAGGATGAAGTTCTGGAAAAATACCCCAATCCAACAAGTCCTGATGAGATCTGAATTCATCTTTGGTCTTGTCCTTGATATTCAGAATAATTTCAAGAAACATTTCACATATATTTTTCTTAATATTCATTACGTCTAAACAATTACATAAAAAATTGGTATACCAATATGGAAACTCAAAAAAAATACTTCTCTTTTTTCAATTGTAAGTGGCTTCAGTGTCAATATTCTTCCTCTTTTTAGATTTAAACTGACCTTTTACCTAATGAAAAACTGAAATATTTAAATTCATTAAGCACATCACTTTCTGATATACGTTGAGGTGGTTGTTCAGTCTCAACGGTATTATCAAACCTCTAATGATTTTTCCTGTACTGATGATCCATTGGAAAGAATTGTTGATGCCCCATTAAACTGAAACTACGACGATATTTAAGCCTTATCGATCATGTATTATTCATACAAGTGGGGAATTATAGTTTTCCATTCATGCTCCATCCATACATAATTGCATAATTAGGGAAATAATTTATGGTCTATAGAAGGGAAGCACGCATCTGAAATGTATTCTTTGAAGAATCATCGAATATCTGCACACCCAAATACCAAAGTTGTTGCAACTCTATTATTAAAGGCTACAAGTAGATATCTATATCATTACTGGGATCAGAAGGTCTAGATATCAGTATAATTAAGAAAGTTAAAGGTTTTTTTATAAACATACATAGAGGAAGATTATAAACATGAATAAAAATTGTCCATGTGCATTGAGAAGTAATCATCTGGACAAACGGATTAAAACTTTCACAGGATAGACCCAACCTGACATTACATACCTCAGCTGCAAAATCAGGATGTTGTGCATCAAATGTATGCCATGTTAATCCATCTTTAGGATGAACCAACTCATCATTACCTTTAATTATCTTAGCATCATTCCATCACATATTGTCTAAGATTTCTATAGACATGAATAGATTTTGAAGTTTGGGAATCAATAGAAAGTGCCACATGACTTTCTGTGCCACATGAGATGGTGTTCCATCTACATTTTTCTTCCATTGAGATGTACCACATTATTTATAGTCATTACGGTCAGCTATTTCCTCCCAAAATAAACTACAATCTTTCAAAAAAGCATGGACTTTATTAGTATCAATTCCAAGACGCTTAAATAACTTCCATGCCTTGTAATGATTTGAGGGAATATCTACACCATTAGGAAGAAAGTCCTTAAAAATGAAAGAACATGATCAATAGCGGTATTAGAAATTCCATACATGGTTTTCCCGTGATATAACTGCATTAAAAATTCTAACTTGGTTATTTTAGTACATTCCTGATATACAAGAATCCTGGCATCATCTAATAAATTTTTCACTCTCTCTTCATCATCTTCAGTATTTTCCTCATGTGTATTGATATCATTGTCTTCTTGCATTAGCATACTATCTCTATCAGTATGATTCACAAATGTAAACCAATCAAATATCAAATTATCCATGCCACTTCTTTCATTTTGTTTATGAATAGTAAAACATTGACTCGTCTCTCCATGGTGATACCAAACATAATAGTTTATTTGAAATCCAAATTTTATTATATGGCAGTTAACTTCTTTATATCTTAACCATGGTCTTCCAACACATTTATAGCATGGACATTGTATACAACCTCCATTTTAAGCATTTTCAAATGCAAAATTTAAAAAATTCTCCAAATTATTTTGAAATGCAGTTGAAATCCTATCGGTGCGATACATCTAGCTTCTATCCATTCTATAAAAAGAAAAAAAATTATCTTCCAATCAATAATGTAAACCATAATTAAAAAATTTATATGTATTATATAAAATAAAACTATTAGAACATAAAAACTTAATAGTTAATTCACATTTGTATTGCAAGTGCCTTGTTTTTTATAACCAATTTCAACCCTTACAGTATCAGAGATAAAATTCTTACCTCTATCCTATAAAGGGATAATCAAAAAGGTATACCATAATGGGCCAAGAAATTTTCCATGTCTATGATAGAGTGGTATGTGTCATTATAGTTGAACTAAGGGAGAGAGAAAAAATTGTCCTCCCTTAAGTTTAACATAAAACAATCAACTTTTAACATTAAAACACACCCTTAAAAATGGGTTATTTCATTTAAAAATCAAGAGAGAGATAAAAACATTCACCCATCATCAAAAATATTTTAAATGAGCCTCATATTCATTTAATTTAATATTTTACATGGGTAAAATTTTAATTCAAAGAGGGAAAAAAATTAAAGAAAACCACTTCATCTCCAAGAATGAAAATCATTTAGATAATTTATATAAAACAATAATGGGTATCAAATATTGGTATAAATATTCTAGAATATGAATTTAATAAACTAAATCACTTCATGAACTTTTTTAATAAAATAATTACCTAGAAACACCTACTGCATATAAAGTGGAACAAGTCATAATAAGACTCTTAAAAAGGAAAAGGTCATTCTGGTAAAATAAATGAATTTAAAATCAATTGAAAAATCAAATACACATTATTAGATTAATATAAAACACTAAATTTTACACACACTATGATTGGGGTTCTCATAATAAATGAAAATGAGGGAAATTGAAGTGAAATGACCAGGGGAATCTCCCCTGGGATTTAGGTAATGTCTTATGTATCAAATGTCATCGATTAAGGTTTTGGATTCTTATGGCATACCCTCATTTAATTTTTAATGATGAGTTAACTGGATTAGACTTGATCTATTTGGTTGGAATAGCTCCATTGTAAGCTATGGGTTATAATACTACCTTTATTCTAAATTTCAAGGATGGTTCCTTGAGTTTAGACTGGAAGAATGGATTTGGAAGAATGGAAAGGCTCACCCCTTTGTATTTTTTATGAGTTTTATTGAGAGATAATGATCTATTGAGCCATCTGGGTTCTCTCATATTATTATTCCCTTAGTTTCCTTGGTTTTTTACATTGTTACCATTTATGATTTTACATGTACCATGACTATAGACTCACCAATAATGGAAAACGTAGATACAAAATGGTGTTGAGTGTTATTATAGATAGTGAGCATCAATAGTATTTTTATTACAATTTTACTTAAATTATAAATTTGTCAAATATTAATATGATAATCGATAATTTATTATTAAATAACATCTCAATGAAAAAAAAATTAATTTTTAATTTTAGGGACACCATTTTTGGAGTCTTACCGAGTTATAATAAAACCTTGCACTTTATACCATGGAACTTGGGCACCAGAGCTATTATCATTATTATATTGTATATCTATATTTGGGAAAGAAACTGATGTTTTTGATTGCATGGTTTCTAGGACTAAGAATGGGTGTTGGGTCCAGGTTGATACTCAAGACCATTTGTCATAGTTTTCATAGTTTTATCTTCTGATATTCCGGTTATATTATGACTACCTGAATATATTGAATAAAATTAATTTTTTATTATGTGGATTATTTTGATTATTATTGGAACATTTCATTGTGTCATTAAATTTATTATTTACATGTGTTTATATTATTATGTTTATTTATACTATTTTTTTAATCAAATATATGGGTATAGTCTCCCCACCATACTACTTGAAACTCTCACTATTAGTCAGCATTCCTGGGGTATTATATCTACCAATGGTCTAAGCACTGATTGGTGGTATGTGGTGGTAGGACCTAGTAAAATTTAATTAGAGGTTTTTTTAGTCTTACTATTTTGTAAAGGTAAAAAATAGAATAAGAATGTGTCGAGACATGGTATGAATCTTTTCCCTAGGACTAGCCAACCCATGTATGAGGAAATTCCATGTTATCTAGGACTAAATTTCTATTTGTACTATTCAATTATATAATTGATCTAATTTAACCATAGGTGATACACTTGATTATGAGGTAAATTATTGATAGTATTCTTCTCATGGAATAGTATGACAAGAGGGGGTGTGTTTAGGAATCTTATCTAGCATATATCATTCTTATGCATGATGAAATTTTATTGTTTACGTGAAATATGACTTGAGTCGATTATTTCAAGTGTGAGAAAATTTATATGTTTTTTTCATATAAGTGTATGGTTTCATCTTACATATCCAATCCCATAAATTATAAAAGACATATTCTATGACTGCTTGGATAGATTATCAAAAGGTTCTATCTAAAAAAATCCAATTATTACATAAATAATGTTTTTCTAAATAACATGTAATTGAAATCTTATTTAACTGAGGCATAGATATGTATTTTTGGGTAAAAGTAAATGGTTAAAGTATATTATTATTTTCCTTAACATTATTATTATGATGCACCATCTAAAATAAAATTCAAATTACAACATAATGAGTGTTTTTATCTATAATATTTCATTGAAATTTCATTTATCTAATCCCTTATTGTGTAATTTTTGGGTTAATATAAAATTTTAAAGTGTAATGAAGATAATTGTGAATTATATATATATATATATTGGTGACATGGTGGGTAGTAGATATGGACCCTATGTTTGGGTGTTTGGGGATATTGAGATTGCCAGATTTATGTGGTATCCCTATGATGAGGAGGCTCTAAAACTATAGTGAATTTTTATGTAAGTCATAGTGTGAGGGAGATTTTTTTGATATGTGTAGAAATTACTTGTGAAACTGTTAGTTTATGCTTGACCTATGATTGGGTAGGTCGAAATTAATTTCAATGGGTGGTTGAAACATAAAAGTAAGTGTTTGGAATGTTAAATTCCCTGTTACCTTGAGATGGGGATAAGTGAAACCCATAGTTATGACCACTATTAGTCATAATGTGTGGAGTAGGATTGAGAGACTGGTTACTTTATTTATCATGACTCCGGGTTTGGAATTTAGTACATTCTGGTCTTTGAGGGTAACCCATCAGACTAGTTGGACATTTTTTAGGAACATTTAGGTGTGTGAAACATAATAAAAACTTTGTTTTATGATATCAATTCACACAAATTTGACAATGTATTTATGATAGGTGTGTTAGGTGAATTGGGTTCTCTGAGATAAGTACTTATGTGCTATTTATTTAATAATTATGGATGGTTTCGATAAGGGAAGTCTCATTCAGATTCCTAGCCTAGGTGACATCGGTACATGTCAGATAGAAAAACTGTATTCATGGTGGATAGAATGTCTAGTTCCCATGGGTAATAACACTCTTGGAGGATTTTGGGTTCAAGCATATGGAGATACCTGGTGATCTTGAGATGAATACACTCTGTGAGTTAGTGTTTTGATAAAATTTATATTTTTCAATAGAAAAGTGATTATGTGCATGGCCCAATAAACTTAGGATAAGATTTTATAATAGTGGTGAGACTATAAATGAACTCTAGTTGAATTATAAAATGATGATATAATTATGATTTTTTATTTACATGGTTTGACATGGTGAGATGCCTATGGTTTCAAGAAACAATAAGGGTGATCTATGCTTGGTGATATTGGAATATAGAATAGGAATGTATAGTTTATGGGATGTGTGGGGATAGTATAGATTATATGTGGGTCATTGAATATTGGATATAGTCTTCATGATAAGTTTGTGCATGAGCATGTAGTCACTGATGTTTTATATAATCTTGGATCCACCCATGTGTGGAGATACAATGTATTGTTTCACTTGTGGAGTAGGCTTACACCACATCATGAAAACTAGAACATGGAGTTGGATTGATCTTTAATCAACCTGAAAGTTAAATATTTAAAGGGTTTTATTGGTGTTGTGGAAGGTATGGACCCAAATATTTTTCTTTATAGTATAATATATCCTTTATAGTGAAAAGGAAATAACCACAAGGGAGTTTTAGTGATCAATTAAGGTGAGACTCAATAAAATATATATATGAGTTATGATTTCTATCTCAGAGGATTGGAGTAGTTCCTAGACTATGTTGTCATAATTTTATAAGAATTGAATGTATCGGCAAAGAAGATGGACTTGGTGGTGGAGAATGTCATGCATCGACACTAGCACTAGGAAAAAGATGTGAAAGAGATGGTGTAAGTTTATAGGTATTTCACTAGAGTTTCTTGGTTCCTGGAGAATAAACTACAACTCAGCAATAAAGGTCTATACTTGATTATAGAGCAGTCTCATGAGTGGTTAGGTGTAGTTGATGATTACAAGATTCTAGATTTAAATTAAAAAATTTCAATGAATATGGTTTACATTATGTGAGAACTAATTTTAACCAATATTTGACATGATTTTTCAATTTTCTATGGAGAGGAACCTCGGTCTCCACAATATGAGACTGATGATACATCATGGGTAGTAAGAAAATATGGCCCCTATATCATTGGTTTGAGTAACAATATGGATAATGCAATGGTGAAAATTAAGGAAGTACATTATTCATTTAAAATAGGTATTACAATGAAACTTTATATGAGTCTAGTAGAACAAAAAATCATGAAAATATGGATCTCCAAAAATTTAATATTGAAGTAATGCACTGCCTATACTTGAGGCTTCAACAGGGTGAAAAATAGACATCGTTGGTAACCAATGAATCTTAAATGTGTACAGATAGAATTAGTTCCATGGTATAACAAGAATGGAAGGTGACCTGGATAAAGAATATTTATACCATGAGAAATAAAAATTAGTCTCTTAATTACTTGTATTCAATGATAGGGGCTCAAACAGCTAGGAAATCCATGAAAAAATTTACTTCCACTACTATGAATAATCAGCTGCAATGAAATAAATTATGGATCATAAAATAGCTAAAAATATATGAGAGACTTCTTGTAATGTTTATGTGGTAGGTTCATATTATAAAGGACCTCAAAAACATGATCCTAAATTAGTAGTGTTTTCGGTTATATCAAAAGAACAAAATGTAGTGGTATAAAACATTTTAAATGAAAAATGATGGTGCAATAACAATGTGAGGAAGTATAATTTACCTATAAGATGAATGATTATTTATTAAATAAACAATGAAAAATATCAATTGTGTAGTCAAATTGTTTAGGTTGTTGATATAAGAATAAGTTATTAGTTTATAAAAAGAAAAAAGAAAAAAGAAGAAATTCCAAACCTAGATGTAATGAATCAGGTGGGGACATTGCCAAAGGAGAGAGATCCGAGAGGGGGGAGGGGGGAGGGGGGGCATCGCCAAAGGTGAGGAAGCTGAGAGTCTGGGGGTAGGGAAGTGGAGTTTGGTACATTGAGGTATAGTCAAAGGCTGGGAGGTTGAGGTCGGGAGCGGATGTGGATCTGGGAGGTAGAGTTCGGGGAGGGGAGGAGATGGCTGGGAAGCGGTGGTTGGATGGTCGGGAGGCGGAGGTCAGGGAGTGGAGGATAGGGACGGGAGGCAGAGGTAGGATGGCCAGGAGGTGGTGGTCGGGGAGGGGAGGAGAGGGTCGGGAGGTAGAGGTTGGGGAGGTGAGGGTTCAAGCGGGGGAGCCTGATAGAAAAGAGTGAGTAATGAGGAGAATCCCGATGGTGGGATGAAATTGGGGATTGAATACCCATAGTTTTAATAAAACCGAAGGTATAGACAATAAAAAAACACTTATACCCACGGTTTTTCTAAACCATGGGTATAGATGCGTGGGGATAGACCCCTTTTCCAATAATGAAATATAAATGTTACCTTCAGTTTAAATGTCATGCGTTACTCATAATAGAATTCCTATATTCCAAGTCTTTAATATGGAATTCTCATAAAAACATAATCACACAATAATTTTGATAATACATTCTCTTCAATGTAACCTCATGGTCTTTTTAATAATGTGTTTATCCATGAAATTTATCCTCACTCATACTTCCTTGATAATACATTTTCCTTATTTTATATATTTCATTAAATCTCCATGATTTGTTTCATATAATGTATTCTTAACATTCCCATAAAATATTTCAAAAATGAGTGAAAAACATAACATTGTAATGTAGTATCTATTTCAATGACCCCATATCTTGTGTTCATCCTTTAGATAGTATTGGTAGCATCATAACCTGAAGTTATATCTTTAGAGTGTGTTATTCTGATTTTGAAATGTAAAACTTCAACAAAGATGACGTTATCAAATAATAATAACTCATGTCCTATAAATATCTCATGAAAATATCTTACATAACTTGAATATTAAAAACAATATAATAATTAAAAAAATGAAAAAAACTAAGAGAGGGATATTTGGAATTTTCAAAACACCAATAATTAAAGGCAATGAGACACTCAAAATTCTCCCCCTTTTTGATAATTACAAAACAAAAACTTCTCTCCACCTTTTTATAAGATCATAAAGATAAGAAAATATTGATAAAATCATGAAAATTAAAAAAACAGTATTTAAAGTAAGAAACAAGGGCATGAAATATATAAAATAATCATCTCCCTATATAATAACCACTAAAAGCAAACAAAAATAACTAATGGGGTAAACTGGTATGCTTAAACAGTAAACAAAAAAATATAGAATACCCATAATTCTCAACAGATATATCAATAAGTTAAAATAATAACTCCCCCTAAACTCATGCATAATTAAAAGTGATAATAACTATTTAAAAAATTAACAAATTATAAAATCTTAAAATCTTTACCTTAATACAATATTCCTTCCTGAAATGATTTAAATTTGAATTATTATAATTCTATAAACTCATCCCACACAAAACAAAAACTAAAAAGATACTTAAAACAATTTAATAATGTAAAGTGAATTATAAAATATGTAAAAATAATTAAAATAGTAATTAATAGTTAAGTTTATTCCAATAAAACAAATAGGAACTTGGTAAAATAATTCTCACTAATTAAGAGAAATAAATTACAAATAAACTAATGTCATTATATTAGTAGGTTAAACTATAAGAGGTATGCATGTTGTAAAAACCAAACATTCTCACTTGGGCATGTAAAAAATATTAGGTCCAATTAGATTTGAATAATATCTTTTAAGAACCCATGTTGTATAAAGGTTGACCACTTTAACATTGAAATAGATTTAGAAATGAATTCTTTCTTATGATCAATATATTTAATAAACTATGAAGAATAATCTGATGCATAATGACTAAAATCACCAAAATTAAAATAGTTTACAAAATAAATACCTTAAATTTTACCTTTAAAAAATTAGTTTCTATTGATCATGGGTAATTTCCCATTGTAACCAAGACTACCCTTTTTCTTAGTCACTCCAGCCATCCTCTCCATTCTGATAAAGTCATCTAGGATTTATCTTCCAATAGTGAATTTTGATAAATCTTCCTTTAAACTTTCTATTTTATCCATCATCTTACCATTCACTTAATGTACAGAATCTAGATCATCACATACTTTCTCTTTGATGATTTAAGTAGTGTTATTGATCTTTATATTCCCTTCCTTAAGATTCCCATTTTCTTATTTAAGATTCAAAACATTAGAATCAATATTTGTTTTCTCCTTTACCAGACCTTTGTGATCCATCTTTAGTTTCATGTAAGCATCACCAATAGTGACTACACTATCCTATAACTCATCAAAATTATCTTCTAACTCCTTAAAACTATGTGTATTACATCTAGAATCATGGTTAGATTCATATCTAGAATCATAAATATAATTATATACCTCATCCATGTTATCCATCAAACATATATTTTCATCCTTCTTTGTTTATTCACCCAATTAGGTTGAAGAACATGAGTGGGAAGGTGAAAATGATACGTTAATATATTTATGCATAAAAAAATATATTTCTATTTTCCTTTTCACTTTCAGATTCATCACTTGTATCCAAATTTCTAGTAATGTTCCAAGTAGTCATAGAACGTTTTTCTTTCTTTTTGAACTTCTTATCATTTCTTTTATTCTTTAACCTCAAAAAAATAGTTTTTATGTGAAATTTATTCTTATACGCATAACAAATAATATTTTAATTACTCAAATTCATATTTGAACTACCTTTATTATCTCTTTCACTTTCATTTATCCTTTTGTCTCTTCTAGACTGTCTCTTCTTATTAATTTATTTATCCACTCTTTTCACAAATTTAGTTATCTTATTATTCTCATTTGTTGAAAAACCTAAATCATCATTAGAAGAACTAAAACAAGTAATAAAATTTATTCAGGTTGTACCTTTATTCTTATTATCATATTTATTCTCAATGTTTTTTATCTCAAGATCATACTATAAAAGAGACCCTATAATCTCATCCAATGTATATTTCTTAAAGTTATTGTTTTCATCAATAACTACTTTCTTAGCATTCCAATACTTTTTTAGTGATCTAAGAACTCTTTCAACCATGATAGTGTTTCCTAATGTTACTCCAAGAGAACTCATCTCATTAACAATGGTTGTGAACCTATGAAATATTTGATTAACATACTCATTTTATCCCATCTGGAAATCTTGATACTCAACACGCGACACCCAAAGCTTCATTCTTAGAAACATATATAAGATATAATGAGTAACTTGAAAAATTATCCACATATCATGATCATTTTTACATATATATACATGAATAAAAACATTTCATCAAATAGAACAATACAAAATATTCATGATATTATAATTAAGAACAAAATTAGTTATATCATTACTAGTGAGAGAATCAAGATTAGACTCTGGTAGTTTATATGGTTTTACCATGGATGTACAATGCCCAATTATTTCCAACTTATGATAATATTTCATCCTATATTTCCAGTAACCATAGTCATTTACATTAAAAAGGGTGGCTTTTATGGATTCCAACCATCATTAGATCCTTGTAATTTTATCTAAAAAGATATTTCCCTTATACTGATAAGTCTAGGATAAGGATAGAAATGAAAATATATCTAAAAAATTCAATTTTATGATACTAATTTTTAGGTACCACATGAGAGATGCCAGAGACAAGAGGGGGGTAAATTTTAAATCTTAAAATAATTAGAGTAACTTAAAAGATAATGTGTAATATGGCTAAATACAAGATAATGAAATTCTCTAATAAATAGATGATTTTATTGAAGTGTGAATACTGTAAGTAGTAAAGATAAAATATTAAGCACAATAGATTTATATTAGTTTGGATTACAAAGATCCCATATCTACTCTTCACACTCTCAAACCTGGGAGCATGGATTTCCACTATAGATAATTCACTTTTTAATAATAGTGACAACTCTTACAACCCTATCTTTCATCAGACCAAGGAATAATCAAAACTTTTTCCTTTTTCAAACCTAGATTCATAACTAAAACCTTATTTTTTCACTCCTGAAGGCACAACCCAACCACTGCCTTTGGTTAGGGAAAATACATGGCATTTGAACTACTTTTTGATAAAGTTAGTATAACTAAGACAACTTCCTTTTAATGGAGGCATGAATATGTGGGAGTCATAAACACAACTTTATGAAGACTTTACAATAAATGGATGATTAAGAATAAATGAAAAATAAAATAGTGAAAATGGTGAAATTTTTATATGGTTTTATTAGTGTATAAATAGGTAGATTTAAACCATCATAGATGTTGTTAAACAATTAATCTTCAAGAAAATCAGTAATACATCAGAAAATCAGAATTTCAGTGTATATAAAAATATATATATTCAAATTAGAAGCACTTATTTAACTCATATTGGAATTCCCTATCACTATATGTTTTCTTTATCCTTTATAAAGACAAACCCCAATGACTAATATCTTCAATGATCTTCTTCTTTATGATCAATGAATACTTCATGTGGGTGTTTCCTTAATTATCTCAATAGCCTATAATGAAATAGTTATAATAATTCAAACATATAGAAATATAACTTTCACCTTCAGTTTAAATTCCATGCATAACTGATAATTGAATTCTCACATTCTTCATATTTAAGATAGCACTCCCATAAAAACAAAATCTCACAATAGTTATAATATTATGTTATCTTCACTATAACCTCATAGTGATTCTATATAAATAATTCTACATGAAACATAACCTCATGGACTTCCTAAAAATCTCTTTATCCATGAAACATGGCCTCATGCATAATTCCTTGATAATATGTAGACCTCAATTTGTATATTGTGTTAACTCTCAGTAATAAATTTCCTATAACATAGTCTTAACTTTATTATAATAAGATATCTAAAATGAGTGAAAAATATATCATCATAATATATAATCTTTTATTATGACTTTTTATCTTATGTTCATTCATTGGATAGTGTTGGTAGCATCGTAACCTTTAGTTATAACTTGATAGTGTGTTCTCTTGATTTCTCAATGAAAAACTTCAACACGATTGATGTTCTCTAATAATAATAACCCACATTCTAAAAATATCTCATACAAATATCTTACATAACATGAATATTAAACAAAATATAATAATTAAACAATAATAAAATAACTAATAGAGGTATATTTTGAACTATCAAAACAAAAATTAATAAAAGGAAAGGATCCACTCAAGATTCTCCCCTTTTTGATAATTAAAAAACTATAACTTTATCCCCCTTTTTATAAGATCAAAAAGATAAAAAAAAATATTAGATCATACAAAGAAAAAACAAATAGTAGATGAAGTAAGAAATATTGGTATGAAATATATTAAATAATCATTTCCCCATTTTTTAACAACTAGAAGTGAGAAATAATAACTAAAGGAGTAAACTAGCAAGCTTAAATAGTAAACAAAACTAATTTCAAAATACCCAACATGATCAGAAAATATACTTAAAGTTAAAAGAACTCCCTATAAACTCATTCATAATTAAAATACCTACTAATTTTTTTAAAAATAATAATAATAAAATTGTAAAAACTCTCCATTATTCTAAGATTCCTTCCAAAAATGATTTAACAGTGAATTCTCATCATTCTATAAAATCCTCCTCTAAAAAATAAAAACTGTAAGGGGCCAAAAAACAAGTTAACAATGTTCAACTAATTATAAAATATATACAAGGAATTAAAATAGAAATCAATAGCTAAATACATGTCAGTAAACCAAATAATAACATAATAAAATCATGCTCATTATCTACAAGAAACAACTTACAAATAAGCTCATGCCAGCATACCAGTAGGTTGAATAATAGGTATTCATACTATCCAAACTAAACATTCTCACCTAGGAATTTAAACAAACTTAGGTCTAATTGAATGTGAATAAGATTCTTTAGGGACCCATGTTGGGGAAGGGTTAGTCACTTAAGTAGTGAAAATAGATTTAAAATTTAAGGTTTTCTTATGGATAAGATATTAAAGAATAATCAGAAGAATGGTGAACAAAATCACCACACTTAAAATAGTTCACATAAGAAATACATGCACTTTTACTTTTAAAAAAGTAGTTTATATAGATTGTGGGTAATTTTCCATTGTAACCATCACTATCCTTTTTCTTGTCCATTCTAGTCATCTTTTTCATTATTATAAACTCATTCATAATTTATCTTCTGGTAGTGAATATTGATAAATATTCCTTCAAACATTTTATTTTAGTCTTAATCTTATCATTCCCTTTAAGTATAGCTTCCAGATCATTACACAGTTTCTCCTTGGTACTTAGAGAAGTATTCTTGGTCTTCCCATTATCATCCTTTATATTTTTTTT
This sequence comes from Viscum album, assembly GCA_963277665.1. Lineage (NCBI taxonomy): Eukaryota > Viridiplantae > Streptophyta > Magnoliopsida > Santalales > Viscaceae > Viscum > Viscum album. The sequence goes on from OY728141.1 coordinate 738,772,955, forward strand.
CTTTAAGCTTCAAAACATCAGAATCAATATTATTTTTCTCCTTAACCAAAATTGTTTATCCTTATTTAGTTTCATGTAAGCATCTCTATTAGTGACTACACTCTCCTATAACACATAGACCTTCTCTTATAATTTTTTAACACTATGCTTACTCTATCCTAAATCGAGGTTAGAGTCATAATCAGAATCATAACTAGAATTACTAATATCATCCATGCTATCCATAAAACATATATTTATATCCTTATTTGTTGATTCACCGAAGTCACTTGAATAAAAAGAGTGGGGAGGTGAAAATGATACCTTACCATATTTATACATAAAACAAAGATCACCTATTTCTTTTTCACTTCTAGATTCATTGCATGAATCTTAATTTTTAATACTACTCTAACTAGCAATAGGTCTCTTTTATTTATTTTTGAACTTCTTATCTTTTCTTTGATTCTTTGGCCATAAACATTTAAGTTTTATGTGTCCTTTATTCCTGCATTGATAACAATTAAGATATAAATTACTCAAATTCATAATCAAACTACCTTTTTGTAACTTCCTCTTTCATTTATCCTTTTATCACTTCTAGACTGATTCTTATTCTTAATGTATTTGTATGATCCTTTCACAATATGAGATATCTTCTTCTTCTCATTAGTTGAGGAACCAAAATCATCATTATAGGAACTAGAATAAGTAATATTAGTTTTTTAATCTATGCCTTTCTTATTATTATTGACTTTATTCTCAATGTTTTTCAACTCAAGCTCGTGATATAAAAGAGAACCTATAATATTATTTATTATATAGTCCTTGAAGTTATTTCTTTAATAAATAGTTACTTTTTTAGCATTCCAATTATTTTGTAGTTATTTTATAACTCTTTCAACCATAAAATCTTTGTCTAATGTTTCTTCAAGACCACTCATCCCATTAATAATGCTTGTGAGCCTATGGTACATTTGATTGACAGTCTCATTTTTTACCATCTTGATATCTTGATACTCATCTTGTAGCATCCCAATGTTTTTTCTTATCAACTTATCTATGTCATAATTAATAATTTGAAAAATTATCCACATATCATGAGCAGTCTGATATGCAGATACATGACTAAAAAAATTTTGGATAATAGCACAATACAAAGTATTCATGATCAAATAATTAAGAACATACTTAGTAGCATCATTACTAGTGAGAGAATCAAGGTCATCATTTGGTAGTTTATATGGTTTTACCGTGGATTTCCAATTCCCAATGCTTAGTATCTTAAGATAATCTTTTATCCTAGCTTGCCAGTAACCATAGTTATTTCCATTGAAAAAGGGTATAATCTATGGAATACAAACATTATTAGATCCATGAACTCCCATAAAAAAATATTTTTCCCTTATAATATTAAGTCTAAATTAATGCTATAAACACAAATATATCCAAAATATATAATTCTTTGATACTAATTGTTAGAACCCACATAAGAGATGTAAAATACAGAACATAGTGAATTGTAAATCTTAAAATAGTCAAAGTAACTTAAATGAAAATGTTGAATATGGTGGAAAAAAATGTAATGAAATTATATCATAAATATAAGGTTTCATTAATTTGTGAATAGTGTAATTAGTAAGGATAAACAATATTTCACAAGTGGTTTATAGTAGTTCAAATCAAAAAGATATTATTATTTCTCTCCATGCCCTCAAACTTGAGAGAATGGATAACCATTATAGATACTTCAAGGAGAGTGGTAACTCTTAAAATTTTATATTTTTTTGGACCAAGGCTCAACAAAAACTTTTACCTTTTTAACACTTGGAGTCACAACCCAAAACCTACCTTTTAAACACCTTGAGGCATAACCCAACAACTTCCTTTTTCTAGGTACAAGGCACAACCTATGAACTTTTTTTATTAGGTTATCATAACCAAGAAAACTACTAAATCATGTGTTATTAAGGATATAATATCTTATTTTTTTAAATATAAATATTTGAAGTATATCTAGTAATATTTTAAGAGCTAGGCGCTGAGATGGTGTGAGATTCTGAGGCTCGATGAGCCCGAAATTGATATCTGAAAAATATTAAATATATTAATATCACACATGAGAAGTTTTAAAAAAAATGGAATAACTTATAAATTGAATCTTGGTTTAGAAATTTGAGACCACCATTTAGTTTAGAGAATGGGTTTTACCCTAGGCATGACATAATTTTTTGTCTATGTCGAGAGTTTGTGAAAATAAAGTCGTTGTGAGTGTAAATAATTTATTTATTTATTTATTTTTATTTGGGATGACATAGAGACCTAATAAACATCTATATATACCCATTTATAAAAAAAATCAGGGTTGTCTTCATAACCTTGGATTTTGAGAGAGGATCCAGTGGATGAGATTATGTGGATGAACATTGACAGATTAAGCTTCAGCGATCAGTGTGTCAACGGAACTTGTGGATCTCGTTAACTACAATAGCCCAAAACCATTCTTCATCACTGACTGATCCATTCTCCAGGTAGAATTTTTTTTATGTGGATTTATCCTTGTTTTTATCATCCTATGATGAATGTGAATCAATCAATTAATGGATTGATTCATGGATCGATCAAATTATAGGTGTAGGATTATTTGATGGGAATTTGGGAACTTTTGTTTGTTGTTTAATTTGTATCTCTTCATTAATTCATTCTTAAAAAAGGAATCAAGACCAACATGAACATTGGTCCTAGTCTATTCCTCATGTTTGTGTTTTCTTCATTTCTTCCCCCATTCTCCATGTGTTCATCGTCAGTGTTTGTTTGATCAATTGTTTCACACCTGTTTCTTGGTGAAATGGATTAATATTATAGAGTCAGGTTTGATTTGATGATGAGGTAAAACTATGATGATGGTGATGATGAATTAGGGCTGGATCAGATATGTTTTTGCATGGGTTTTTGGTTTATGATGAAGGTGGATTCGGGTAGTGATTTTCGGCATATCAAAATCCAAAATCCAACCATTGGTAATGATGAGGCCAGTCAACCCCCAAATATAAGATTCATGGGCATGTTTAAAGGTAGTAGTGATGGAATCAGGAGACCATGTGAATAATAATGGGATTCTAGAAAATGTCGATATACACAGTGTGTAATCCATAGATACATATCGTGTGTGGGCCTAACTACGATGTTAGGGTTTCTATGGAAAAGAAAAGTATTACATGTCATGTGGAACATGTCACATGTTGTGTGACCTCTACCTGGAAGCACAGTGTCTATCCCAAAGAATACATGGGAATGAACACATCTAGGTACATGAAACAGCCAGAGTACATAGGCTAAGCCGTGTACTCAGACATGGCCCAATACACGAACATGTCCAGGTATATGGGAATGGATGGATGTACACAATCACTAACATGGGAACAGGCTGTGATACATGGGTAGACCCAATGTTTAAGGTATATGTTGTGTACTGACATTAAACACTGTGTACTTATTCAAATATATTTTGTAAACCTTTTCCCCCTCAACATGGACTATTTTATTTAAGGGTGTGTTCCCTCAATCCATCCCTATGAGGGTATATTATGGAATTATGTCATGAGCAAAGGATTTTGATCCTCTCTAAGGGATTTTTTTCAGATAGATTTTTATGAATCTCTCCCAAAGGTTGGGATGGGATCTTCTATCATATTTTTTCCTAGGTGGTGTTCTTGGAATCAGTGTGACCAACTATACACTAATGTTGATCTCCTAATTATTGGGTTAGTCCAGTTTGGATTGTGGGTATACCCCATGGACCTGGGAGTGATCCTCATCTATGTATTAATATCTTTATACTTCCAATGTGTACTTATTTATGGAGAGACCTGATGAGAACGACATCTCAGATGGACTCCATCAGTACTATCAAACCCGTGGGGTGAGTTCTCCTGTGTGAGTGTGTTTGTGGACTCTTGAGTAGATTCTTAGGCTAGAATGACCCTACCTTAAGACTTATTGTTGACTATGAGTATATCTGGATGTTTTATTGTATGTATCATGTTATTATTAACATATACTAGGATGCGATGTATACTCTTTATGTTGTATGCTTAGTGATTTTAGGGTGTCCTAATGGGTATTTTTATACTCACTCGTGTATGGGATATGCTCGTGTGTGTCATGTATTATACAGATGACTGGTCATTCGATGGGGTTCTCAGTGGACTAGGAGAATACAAAGCTTATATTTGGGCTAGACAGAGTGTGGTTTGTACCAGGAGTCACATTTGACTATTGTCCCCTCTTTCTAGCAGGTTGGGATTTATTACAGTTTTTTGTGGTATTGTATTTGGCCCTTTATGCTTTCCAGTATTATTTTCATAGTCTAATTTTGGTATTTAGTTGTGTGCATGCATTTAGTATCAGTTTTATTTTACATTTTATCATTTTTATGGTCTTGGAGATGTGTTTGTGTATACAAGTACCTAATTCTAAGGCCCCCCATGTAAGTGTTGTGCCTATTCAGTGTTAGTCACTAGCCCTTAACCTATTATAGGTGGGCTTGGGGTAGTCACACTCGGCTTATCATCATCCAGGAAAGCCCTGATGGGTCAGTTCGTGATAGAGTGTAATTAGAAGAGTGTTCCATCTTAGGACCCAAGTTTAGATTTTTGTCTAGATGTGATATTGGTTTGGGTTTTTTGGAAACAATGTTAAGTGTTTCGAGTTCAGATTTCAAGATAGGGACTCTAATGTTGGGGTAGTGGTTGACGTATCCATACACCATGACTCTGATCACCTGTCTTTCGACTTGGTACATGTAGACATTAGTTTTAGGGAAAAACATTGGTACATAAATCATATAAGAATGGGTTGTGTTTATATATCCTTCTTGAGTTAGCTTCCCATATATACTCATTGATCGTGGTACATATTGTCAATTTTAGGATGCCTTAACAATGATTGAAAGCTAGGAATCAACGGTAGGTTTGTGAGGATGATCCTCTTATTGACGAGACTTTGATATAGGGACTTGTTCTATAGGTAGTGCTTCCAAGTGGTTTTCTAGTCATACCACCACCCGTCAAGAAGTAGATAGTACATGTAGTACTAACGGATGAGGTGCACAATTTGAGGGCTCTTCATGAGTTTCTATTTCATTGACCCCTCTGGTTTGAGGGAGAGACAAACCCATAGGTATTTGAGTATTGTATCAATGTGGCTACATGATTCATTCATCTCATCAGGACACCTACAGACCATATGGAGGTCCTAGTATTGAGCCTTCTCCATGGCTCTGTAGGATGTTGGTGGAGCTTAGTGGTTCTATCATATGATGAGGTGACTCTTTAATGTACATAGTTTGAGCATTTCTTCAGGGAGAAGTATCCTCCAGATATGATGTGATTGGTTCACATTCATGAGATTTTACAACCACAAAAGGGAAGTATGACTATGGATGAATACTCATCAAGGTTTTCCAGCATCTCATGATACTCGATGGATATAGTTTGGGATCCATTATTTCAGGTGTGAACTTTGAGAAAGTTCTATATAGAGACATTCGGGTCATTTTGATACATCTATGAATTCCTACTTATGATGGGGTGCTAGAGCATGCCTTTTTGATTGAGAGATTTTAAGATGATCAAACACTAGCAGTGGGTTCTGGTAGTGGGAACATAGGGGCTGAGACTTTGGAAGCTGGTAGCTGACAATAAACATAGGGATCCAAATGTGTGATATGTTTCAGTAAGAAATCTCAGAACCAAGGGTATACTATTTAGTTCTATCATGATGGGTCTAGTTAGTCTAGGGAGAGGTGGTTCTGCTCTTGTGATGGTCGAGAAAATATCGCATGGGATTGTCCGACCCACTATACGGATGATATAGAGATAGTGGATGGGGATGCCTGGGTAGAGGTAGTGGTAGGACAAGGGAGGTCCACAAGATAGTGGGTATGGAAGAGGATTAGGGAGAGCACTAGGAGGTAGAAGACAGTTTGACATGTTTCCACCACCACAGGTGGTCCCCTCCAAGCTCATGGAGCTGTTGGATGGGGGTGAGAACAGCTATAGGCTATAGATTCCTATGATCCAAAGGTTCTGAGGATGATTAGAGGTACAATATATTTCTTTTCTACATTGGATTCATTTTTATAGCCATGATAATGAGCCACTATTTTCTTTCTACATCCCTAGTTCAAGACCTAGAGGTTCTAGTTAAACCCTTATCTCGACCCTTATGCTTAGAGAATCTTACCATATATGACTCAGTGATCATGCACTTTTTTCAATAGTGTGATCTGACACTTGTAGGAGAGAGTTTATAATGGGATCTCCTTGTGGAATCGATTAGGCCTTACAAAATCATCTTAATCATGGACTAGATATACATTGTTCATCTACAAATTGACTATTTTAAGTGGTGGATGCGATGTTTCCATGTTGATGGGATGATTTTTTCTTTCATAGGTGAGAAGGAGACCCAGGAAGATTAGGATGGACTCATGCATAAAATGGAGAAACCGATTACTCGTCGGTTGGCTAGCATGACTTTTGGAGTAGTGGATGTTATAGGCTATTAGTTTCCTGCTGTGGTGGATGAGTATGAGGACGTCTTTCCTGGGGAAATTCTAGGATTACCTCCCCATAAATATATATACTTATAAATTGACTTACACCTAGTGATGGTCCTGATATCTATGTTATCATATTGGATAGATCCCATAGAGCTTTGCACAATGAGGGTACGGTTGGAGGATTTCCAGAGAAAGGGCTTCGTGAGACCCAGTGTTTCCTCTAGGTAGCCCCAATGTTGTTTTAAAAGGTGGATGGAAGATTGAGTTTATGCATGGATTATTGTCACCTGAACCAGTTGACCATGAAGAATAAGTATCCACTACTGATGATTGATGACCGCTTTGATCAGTTGATAGGGGCGTGATGGTTCTTGAATATTGACCTCAGATCAGGCTATCACCAGCCATGAGTATGGATTGAGGATATACCAAATATGGAATTCATATGTTTTTATGGTCACTATGAGTACTTGGTGATTCCCTTAGACATGAATAATTCCCTAGCAATGTTTAAGGGACTCATGAACTGATTCTTTATGCCTTTCTTAGACCATTTTATGGTGGTCTTCATCGATGATATCCTAGTGTACTCAGCGTTCTATGAGGAGCATACGAGACACTTGAGGATGGTTCTAGACACACTCTAAGATCAATGGCTTTATAGGAATCTCGTTAAGTGTCAGTTATGAATTTATTAGGTCCGCTTTTGAGGACATGTTATCTTATATTATGGTGTAATAGTGGACCCAAAAAGGGTCGAGGTAGTGTTATATTATGAGCCACCCAAGAGTGTGATATAAGTATATAGGTTCCTTGGATTGGTAGGATAATACAAGAGATTTGTGCCTTATTTTTCTTGGATTTTGGAACCCTTAACTTCTTTGACCCAAAAGGGACAGCCTTTTTTGTAGAAGAAATGTTCTAGTAGGCTTTTTGGGAGTTGAGGAAGATATTGATGAGTTCCCCCATCTTAATATTTTCATAAGAGGGTGTTGGGTATGTAGTGTTGTATGATGATTTGGGTATCAGACTTGGTTGTGTACCGATGCTGAGGTAGGTTTTGATTGCCTATGGGTATCGGCAATTGAGACCGCATGAGAAGAACTACACGACCCATGATCTTGAGTTGGAAGTGGTAGTCTTAATCTTAAAGATGTGGCAACACTATCTTATAGGTGAGTGGTTTATCATCTACTCTGACCACAATATTTTCAAGTATATCTTAACTCAGAATGATCTTAACATGATATAGAGGTGATGGCTAGAGTTCCTCTATGACTTGACTTTGAGATAGTCTATAATTATGGTAAGGGGAAAATGGTGGAAGATGATCTTGGTTGGTGATCTTGTTCTTGGTTGTTGGTCGAGGCATCAGAGCATTTAGCTTCATTTTAGTTGTACTTAGTGGAAAAGGATAGTGCTTTATATCTTCAGTTGATGGTTTTTACCCGACCTCTTTTATAGTGTGTTAGGGAAGATCGGTATGGAGATGTCGACTATGAGACCTTACATACTCAGATATCTACTAGATGTACTCCTGGTGGATTTTATGAAGTTGGGAAGTGCATTATCCTTTTTAGATAATGAGTTATGGTACCAGTGACATTGTAGGAGGAGGTGATGGGGTAGTTTAATACATCCCTTTTGGTAGTATAAGTATGTTAAAGATATATCAGAACCTATGATTTTAATTTTGGTGGCCATACATGAAGAGGTGTGTAGCGGATTTCGTCTCTTGATGCCTCACTTTTCAGTAGGTGAAGGGCGAGAACCAGGTTTCAGTGGGTTTACCTTAACCCCTTGAGGTGAAAAAGTGGATGTGGGATGGAATATATATGTAATTCATTATGGGGTTACCATTTACATTCAGAGGGAACGATTCCATCTGGGTGATCGTATACTGGCTCACCAAGTCATCCCACTTCCTATCTATTCAAGAGCAGAGTTCTGTAGAGATCTTGGAATGCCTTTATGTGTAGGAGATATTATGGATCTATAGAGTTCCCTCAATGATCATTTCAGACCATGATTCTCAATTCACATCACAATTATAGATAGGGTTATAGGAGGACTTTGAGACTCAATTTCATTTGAGAATTGTGTTTCACCCAAAGACTAATGTCCAAAACGAGTGAACTATTCAAGTTATGGATGAAATGTTATGGGATTTCATGTTGGAATTTGATCGTAGTTTGGAGGATCGCCTACCATTGGTGGTGTTTCTATACAATAATATCTACCATTTCACCATCAGTATGGAAACATTCAAGGACTTGTATGGATGGCCTTATAGGTTTCCACTTTGTTGGACAGATCTAGGTAAGTCAGCACTCATGGGTCCAAAGTTAGTGTGAACTATGACATAGAAGGTGCAGATCATCCAGTAGTGGATGAGGACTGTACATATCCATCAAAATTCCTATACGGATTGATGAAGGAGGCCTTTAGAGCTCAAGGAAGGAGACCATGTGTTCCTGAAGATCTCACCTTGATGTGGATTGTAGAGATTTTTTATAGGTAGAAAGCTATCTTGGAGATTCATTGGACCTTTCTAGATACTACATAGAGTTGGTGAGGTGGTGTACCACTTGGCTCTATTGTCGAAATTAGACTAGGTGCAAAAAGTCATCCATGTGTCACAGTTGAGGATTTATGTGCCTGACCCATCACATGTTATCAACCAAGGTGAGCTGGACATCAAGGATGGGGCTAACTTTGTAGGGTACTCAGTGGAGATCGAGTATTGGTAGGAGAATATACTCTGTAGGTGAGTGATTCCTTTAGTACGCGTCTAGTGTAAGCATGGGAATATTTAGGAGAGCACTTAAGAGTGGGAGACCCATATGCGAGATCAGTACCCACATTTTTTGAGTAATCCTTTTTAATTTTTTGGGATGAAAAGACCTAAGGATGAGAGAATGTAATGTCTTGGTTTTTTCTATGTACATATTTGAAATATATCTAATAATATTTTCAGAGTTAGGCACTGAGACGGTGTGAGATTCTAAATCCCGATGATCCCGAAATTGATATTTGAAAAATATTAAATATATTAATATCATGCATGATCAGTTTTCCTAAAAAAGTGGAATAAATCTTAAAAATAGTCTTGGATTGGAAATTTAAGACTGTCATTAAGTTTAGATCAGGGGTTTTACTCTAGGCGTGACATAATTTTTGGTCAGCATCGGTAGTTTGTGAGAAAAAGAGTCATCATGAACGTAAATAATAAATTAATTAATTAATTAATTAATTTTTATTTGGGATGATGTAGTAACCTAATAAAATTCCATATAAACTAGGTTATAACCAATTTTCAGGGTTGGCCTCATAACCTTGGAATTTTATAGAGGATCTGGTGGAAGAGCTTTTGTGGAAGAACATTGATGGATCGAGCTTTGACGATCAGTGTGCCAACAAAACTTGTGGATCACATCAATGAAAACAAATGATAACCATTATTCATCAACTAATGGTCCATTATCTAGGTAGGATTTTTGTTTTCTATGGATTTATTTTCGTTTTTCTCATCCTATAATGAATGTGAATCAATTGACTAACGGATTGATTCGTGGATTGGTTATATTATGGGTGCGGGATTATTTGCTGGGAATTTGGGGATTTTCATTTTTTGTTTAATTTGTATCTCTTCATTCATAATTCTAATGGAAATGAATCAATTCCAACATGAACATTGACTAAGGTTTATTCCTTGTGTTTTTTTGTGCATTTCTTACCTTGTTCTTCATGCGTTCATCGTCATCATTCGTTTTGGTTGGTGATTCAACAAATATCAGGGGATCAATCATTGCACACCCATTTCTTGGCACAATAGATTGATACTGCATATTTGGGTTTGACTTGATGATGAGATCAATCTTTGATGGTGTTGATGGTGAATCAGGACCGTATCGGAGACATTCATGCATGGGTTGTTGGCATACAATTAAGACATGGCTTTGGGTAGTGATTTCTGGAAAATCAGAAGGTGGAATCCAACCACCGATGATGGTGAGTCCGGTCAAACCCAATATCTGAACTTCATGGGCGTGTTTTGGAAGTGATGGCGACATAATCAGGCGACTGCATGAAGAACTATGGGATTCTAGAAAATTTTGATATACACGGCCTGTAATCTAGAGATATACACTATGTAGGGGCCTGGCTATAGTAATAGGGTTTCCATGGAGAAGAAAGGTATCACACACCATGTGAAACATATCACGTGTTATGTGACCTCTACATGGAGGATCGGCATGTATCCTAGAGGATACATAAGCATATACATGGCCAGGTACATGACATGACCAGATTACATGGGAAGATCTATGTACTCAGACATGGTTTGGTACACAGGCATGACCAAGTGCACGAGCATGGCCAGATGTACATGGGCACGGGTTGTGATACATGGGTAGACCCAGTTCCAAAGGGACATGTTGTGTACTAATAGTACACATTGTGTACTTCTTCAAAGATGACTTGGAAACCTTATACCCCTCAACATGGACTAGTTTCTTTAAGGGTGTGTTCCCTCGATATATCCTTGTGAGGGTATAGTATGGCCTTACAACCTGAGAAAAGGATTGTGATCCTATATATGGGATTAGTTTTGGATAAAGCTATAGGAATCCCTCCCAGAGTCCAGGATGGGATCCTCTATCATCTTTTTTCCTAGGTGGGGTTCTCAAAATTGGTGTGACCAACTATACATGGGCGTTGATCCCCTACTTAGCGGGTTAATCTAGTTTGGGTTGTTGGTATACCCTATAGACCTGGGTGTGATCCCCATCATTGTATCAATATCTTTAGACTTCCAGAGTGTACTTCCTTATAGATATACCCAATGAGCACAACATATTATATGGACTCCATCAGTATTATCAGGCTCAGGGAGTGAGTTCTCCCAGGCGAGTGTGTTTATGGACTCTCGAGCAGAATTTTAGGTTGGCAATGTGGTTGTGACCTTACCTTGAGACTTAGTTTCGACTATGAGTATATATGTATGTTTTATTGTATTTCTCATATTATGATTGACATATCTTGTGATGACATGACTACTCTTGATGCTTTATACTTAGTGATTTTGGGGTGTCCTACTGAGTATTGTTATACTCACCCCTGAATGGGATCTACCCATATGTGTCATGTATTACACAGATGACCATCCATTTGATGGGGTTCTCGGTGGACCGAGAATAGAAAAGGCTTAGATTTAGTCTAGACAGATCATGTTTCATACTAAGAGTCGCATTTGACTATTGTTCCCTCTTTATAGCAGGTTTTACTTTCTTACAGTTTTTGGTGGGAATGTATTTGGCCCTTTATACTTTCCAGTATTATTGTTGTACTATAATTTTGGTATTTATATTTTTTCATGCATTTGGTATCATTTTTATTTAACATTTTAGAATTTTTATGGGATTGGATATGTGTGTGCATACAGGTACCTTAGGCTAAGTCCTCTCATGTGAGTGTTATGCCTACTCGGTGCTAGTTACCAGCCCTAGCCTATTGAAGGTGGGCCAGGCGGGTCCCGATGGTTCAGGTTATCGCTGACCATGCGGGTCCCAATGGGTTGGGTTGTGAAACATTATTACAACCCAAGAAAGGATTTATAATACATAGATGATACAAAACAGTGAAATATAAAATAGTTAAACTGATGAAGTTATAGGTGGTGTTTCTGGTGTAAAAATAGGTAAAATTGGCCCTTCACAGATGCAGTGGAATGATTTAGGGTGAACCAACAATGCCTCAGCAAACCAGAATAGTAGTTTGTAGAATAATTTAGTTTTTTAAACTATAAATAGTTCTATAACTCATATTGGAATTCTCTATCATTTTCTCTTTTCTTCAACCTTTATAAAGACAAACTCCAACAGCTAATAGCTTCCATTATCTTATTATTCATGGTCAATGAATACTTCACATGGTTGTTTCCTTAATTCTCTCAACGACTTGTAATGAAATATTTAAAATAATTCAAACTTATGGAAATGTAAGTGTTACCTTTAGTTTAAATGTCACACATTGCTGATAATTGAATTCCCACATTCTAGGTCTTTAAGATAGTGTTCACATAAAAATATAATATCACAATAGTTATGAAAATATGTTCTCTTCAACAAAACCTCATAGTGCTTCCCGATATAACATTATGCATGAAACAAAACCTCATGGTCTTTTTAACAGTGCGTTGATCGATAAAATGTATCCTCATTCGTACTTCCTTGATAATACATAATCCCTAGTTCCTATCTTTCATTAGCTCTCCATAATAAGTTTCCAATAACATAGTCTTAACCTTATTATAATAGGACATCAGAAATGAGTGAAAACATAGAATCATAATGTAGCATATGTTACACTGACTTCATATCTTGTGTTCATACTTTAGATGGAATCGACAACATTATAACCTTGAGTTCTAACTTGAGAGTTCATTCTCTTAATTCCATAATGTAAAGCTTCAACACAGTTGATGTCCTCCAATAATAATAACCCGCATTCTATAAATATCACCTATAAATATCTTATGTAACATTAATATTAAACATGATATAATAATTAAACAATAATGAAAAAACTAAGAGAGGGATATTTGGAATTATCAAAACACAAATAAACGAAGGCAAGGCACCACTCAACATTCCACCTTTATGAACAATTAATGTTTATCTCTTTGATATTTTTGTATGTATATACTTTAATATATATATATATATATATATAAATGAAATAATTATTTTATATTAAAATCCATACCTATAATCATGACCCTTCAATATCCTCATGGGGTAACTGGAATGATCACCTGCTCCATCAATGCATGAACATCTCCTGCACAACCTGATAGTCGGATATCACACACTAATGGGGTAGATGTATATGTATGAAGTGTGTTAAATGTTGTCAAGAGAAATCCATAGGGAATGTCAAATTCCATTGGGAGGAAGATAAAGTGTGTGTCTGATGCTATCCAAAGGGATCCAGAGGGTCTGCTAGATACAGTATGTGAGGCATCAGATGGAAAATTCAATGATGTTTTGGTGGAGAGAGGACCATCATAATCAATCAAATGTTGTCACTAAAATGATTTATTCATGTAATTCCTGTCATTAAAACAAGTAAAAACATTTTCATGAACATATATTTTGAAATAAGTATAGCATTTAAATTATCAAAATTTAACACTTAATGCATAAAAATAAATTTAAATATGATAACATATGCACTGTACCAAAAATAAATAATATAATTCATAAGTTAATTGATAATTTAATGAATGAAGACACATATGGACATTTTATCCTTCAGTAGTCATATCATTATCATGCTCCATCATTACTTCTTCCACTTCATCTACTTCAACCACCATTTTAAGACCTATATTTTCAATAACATCATGGAAAAACAAGTCAATTACTTACCACTAATTGGATTCAGTGTCATAAGTTAATTATTCCACTTCATCAACCATATCATATAAGTCTCTTCATTTAATGTTTACAAATACACTTTACCCTTCATCTACTAAATCTCCAACATAATATACCATTTTTTTTCTTTTGGTGAAAAGATATAAAAATCATGTTATTCATGGTCACTAATATCCATCAAGTGAGACAAGTTCATATAATTAAATCATAATGAATCTATTTTAATACCCCTAGTAATATTGACCCACGTTCATTTGAATAAAACAAGTAAAATGGATATAGTAGTTTAATTTGATAATATCGGTCAACTTTCTATAATATCTTGGTTCAATTACTATAAATATACCACTATTATATGTTTTTAAACCTTCTTTCTGATCAACAATATGAAATTTGAATCCATTCGCATTATAATTTTCAAATTTCCTAGCCTGCTTTAGAGGACCCCGAGCCAAAAGCTTCAAATTGTATAACACTTCATCTCAAATATCGATATTTATGATCAATAAAAATTAATATAAATTATTTCATTTACAAAATATATATATCAACCTATTATATATATGAGTTTTGGTATTTATGATCTTACAAGATGTGAAAATCGTTCTACCAGCTCTTTATTAATAGATTTTGTTATATTTTTCTCATTTTATGTTCAACTTCTCATGCATCTCTTTGTTTGTATAATCAATTAATTAATTAATGGAACTATTTAGTAGCACTTATCTACATTCTTGTAATAATTTCAATTATGTCTATGTAATATTTTAGTCCCTCCCAACCGGTCGACCAATAGTAGAAAATATTGTTGATTTCCTATTAGTTTGAGATTAAATTAACATGTCACCAATGCAACTTACTTGATTGAATCTTGTATCGATATCATCCAAGTACATAGAAAAAAAAAGTTGAGACACAAAGTAACCTTCAGAAATAGATCCTTTTGGTTGTACTTTATTCTTCACATGTGATTTCAAATGACTAAGGTATCTATAAAACAAAATTAATGAAACATAATTAACTATTTATGTAATTAATTGGAGTGAAAATTTTACTTAAGAAGAAAAACATATAAATAGAATTCCACTCAATTGGACATATACATTGATAATGTAAGGGACCTCATAATTTAGTTTCCTTGATAAAATGCACAATCAAATGCATCATAATAATAAAAATGATGGGGGGTATCTTCTCCATGTAACAGAGTGTCAATACAATTCCTTCCTAAAACTTTTCATGCTTAATTAGTTGTAGATTTTTCACACAAATTTATCTGAATAATGTGAAAAAATCCATTGCAAATACAATTACTTTTTCAAGTAAAAATTTACACAATGCCAATGGTAGTAACTTCTCAAGAAAAAGATGTGAATCGTGACTTTTCAATTCATGTAAACTAAGTCAACACATCTTTAAATTTTACTTTAATGGTCATCAAGTGCATTCGCATTCTTTTATATTCAAAAGAATATATCTTTATCCTTATTTTACATTGTAAAAACTATGACAGCACGCTTTTTATTCGCATATAGTCGTTGATCATTCTTTGTATTCATTTCTTTTAAGTCTTTTCAAGCATTAAGATGGTAATTTGATTTCCCATTCTCATTAAGTAATATGAAAATAAATTTTTCACATACATTCTTCTCAATATGCATAGCATCAAGATTATAATGTAGAAAATTAAATTCCTAATATAGAAATTTGAAAAAAAAATAATTTTCTCTTCCATTGTTGCATTCCAATTTCAACTGATAATTTACATTGAACTCCTTTCCTACTGTCATTCAAATGATAGACTTGCCTGAATTATCCTTCAATGTTTACTAGTTGTGCTAATATTTCTAAACATGTGAGTAACATTGGTTGTGGTATATGTTCAATGGTTACATTGAATTTTGACTTGTTCAAATGATGTATATGAGATGTATTGAGAAATCTATGATAACACAAGAAGTTCCATTTTTTACTATAAGGTAATCGCTCAAGATCAAAATAAAAGTTACAAACTTGACAAGCCAAACCAGTATAAGTGTCCCTGTCAGAAAAATTCTCAAATCCAGGGATTTCATTAGTGGTCCACATTAGAGAAGCATGCATTTTGAACATTTTCATAGTAGATGCATCATATGTTTTGACACCATTGTTCCATAACTCCTGTAATTATTTAATTAGATGTTGAAAATATACATCAATGTTATTTCAAGACATTTTTTCAAGAATAATCACTGAAAAAATGAATTGAATTAATTGCATACACATCCATAGAGTTAGATTGTAAGGGGTTTGAACAACCTTCCAAAAGTTATAATTGGCACTCAAAGTCTAAAATGGGTTGAATCACTCGATAGCCAATCCCAATCACATATTCCTAGGATCAGATGAGAAATATGGATGTAATTAATCAAATGTTTTCCATGATTTTGAATCTCTTAGATGTTGCATGAACCCATCATTGTTATTTTCTATAGCATTCCACTTCATGTGCTTGGCGGTTTTAAATAACATGGATAGTCTTTACAATCAAGGTTTTAAAGGGAAGTAACACAAAACCTTTAAAGGTGTATTCTTTTTCTACTTATTTATAGTAGTATATCGATTTAGACTTTCAACATTACTCATTGACTTCCATCTAAAAGTCGAACATCTTTTTCCCTCTTATTTACTCAAATCCTTTCCCCGATATAGCATAAATCATTAGGACATGCATTTATTTTTTGTATAATTGAGACCAAGCTAGTTGAAAACTTTATTCATGTAATAAAAGGACTCAGGTATCTTTGTTTTAGGAAATGCATCACACAATAATTTCAATATCATAGACATTGCTTTATTTGTAATTTCACATAGGCACTTGATATGATGCAACTTCAGTAGAAAAAAAGTTTTCAATACTTGATAGATCTTTTATACAACTCTTGATTTTCATCTTCAAAGAATTCATGAAACACATTTTTTTGCTCAATAAAGTTTCTCTTATATTGGCCTCCATAGCATCAGGAAGAGAATCTGTCGATATGTTATAATTGATCTGGTTGTTCTAAAGTTCCAAAAACATCACTTGTCATGTTAATATCTACAGTTGCCTCAACTGGTTATATTGATATGTTTTAATATTGATGATGTTTCCATGCAATGCCAAAAGCATCATTTATCAAGTTCTGAATTTCATTCCCGACTGTCGGTGAAGTAGCGTGTCCATTCTGCTAATTGACGTTAGTGCTCAAGCTTTTTGTAACATTCGATTCTCTATACCAAATTCAATGCACATGTTGAGAAGATAATTGATTCAATATCAAGTGTTCATAAACTTCATATCTCTTCAACCATCTTTGGAATTTACAATCAGGACATAGAAATTTAATTCTCTCATCCACTGATTGATTAGCAATTGAAAAATCTAAAAACTCCTCTAAACCCTTAGAAAATTAAGGTGTGTTCCTAGGTAATATGATCCAAATTTTGTCCATATATCACCAACTACCTGCACTTTAAAAAACAAAATATAGTTATATAATAATGAAGGACTAAAAATAAAACAATTCATTCACACTTAATGGAAAATTTTATAAATTATTATGTCCTCACTATATGCTTGTGTTCGCTATCATGGATTAAGGAAGGCAAAAAATCACTAGGAACTTTATCTAATTGATAAATAAATATTTAATGATCTTCTTCAAAAAACATGAAAAGTTGATCCCCCTCTCTAAGTGTAGGTGGATTTTTTATCAAAAATTGTGGATCTAAAATATTTTCATTCCCTCTATCTTAGGAAATAATCATGGGAGGCTTATCAGCAACTAAATGCCATTAAAATCTTATATGGAAGATGTTTTCTATATCACGTAGCAGTTGGGATTTGTCTAAGTGGAAAAGTCATCTTGTGATCTTGCATCAGACCTGGGTTCAAAATCAGGTAGGGGCGAATTTTCGTGGTATTGCAACAGTACCGTAGCACATTAACAATGCGGCTATTGTGGCAGGTACTATAGAGGAGTATTGTAGCAGTGGTATTATTCAGTCGGATTGGGCTTCCGAGCCACATATTTGATCCTTCGATCCACTAGGACTTTGAGCCATCAATGTTGGGTCTTTGAGCTTCATGTTGTAGCAATTCTTGAACAGTGGAGAACATGATGGTACAAAGGTGGTCTCTGGTGATCAGGATGGACGTGAAGGTTCATTCACGGAGCATCTAGTACACAGTTATTCAAGATTGCGTTTGGGGAGGCAACGATGATGGGTTACAAACGCAACATTGAGACAACAAGTTGGAGCAGACATATACAGGAAGGTGGGAGGGGTTGTTTTTGTGCGGGGTATTGGGGTATTGGGTCTTCAGGCCATGTGTTAGACCTTTGTGTTGATGGGCCTTTAGGTCATGTATTTCAAACCTTTGTGTCTCTGGGTCTTCGAGACATGTAAGGTTCCCTCTCAACCCAGTTAAAAAAGGGATTATCAGAAAATAAAAATGTAAAATTGTTAATCTATCACGTCCTTGACATTCTACTCAGGTTCTCACTATAGTGGAATCTTTCAATAATGCAAAATATCATTCAGAGAAAGATTCATCAACACAATTCCTTTACGATCAAAAAACAAAATAGTATATGACTTATCACTTGAGTTGTGTCGATTTCATACTTAATCTCATTTCATTTAAATGATGCCAAAAAGCTAAATCATAATTTTCTTCTACTTTAATTCACTAATTAAAATATAAATATATAACAAAAATATTTTCTTTCAATTATTTCAATACAAATCGAGCATTTAATAAAATAGTAACATATTTCAACCATGTCAATAACAAAAAAATTATCTTTTCCTTAAGAGTAGAGAAAAGACCATTTAACGGATCTCTAAAAATGAAATATAACTTCAACTGTCGAAGGGGTTGCACGTCTTAGAGCAACTCACACGTTGCAGGGATGGTCGCTCATCATTGATCAGCTTGCATGTCGTGGGAAGAAGGGGAGAGGGGGCTTCGGTTAGTCAGACTTATGTTTGGGGCTTCTGCGGGAGGGGGCATCTATGTGAAGGGGTGATGGGAGGGGTCCATGCATTTCTTTTACATATTTCATGGTTTTTTTTTTAAACCCTGCAAAATAATAGCAGAATTTTTTAATGGAGGTTTATGAAACATCTGCTAAAAGCCCGTCTTTTAGATATGAAAATTGTTGTGCATGATGTTATTGCTATACTATGAGAGGTACTTGTCAATGATATATTTGGAGTGATGTTTCATTTGAAAGGGGAGTTGCTTGTTGATGACAAGACTGAAGTGGTCTTTCACCATAGTGAGGTTACCTATTGATGACATGTATGGAGTGATGTTCCGCCAGAGTGAGTGGTTGCATACTGATTACACGTCCAAAGTGGCATTTTGTGAGTACGGTTACTTGTGAATGATGATAAGTTCTAAGCAATGCTCAAAGTAGGTATTATGTTGTTATGAGATAAGAAATGGTAGTTGACCCACCTTGTGGTGTGGGAGATACCATGTTCTGCTTTGAAGTTTTACATGTTCCTCATCACGATGGAGCTTGGGATAGAGGTATTGTTGGGTATGGAATTTGACGAGGTGGCATGTATTTTTTTAGTGCATATGGGTCAATGGTTGGGTTATATTTATATATCATCCTTGGGACCATAATATTTGTATTTCATTTCTGTGATGAATGTCATGTATGATTGTTTCATTTTGCTTCTGTTTCTCTAATTAGAAGAAGGTTACGGGATCCAGTATGTATTCATTGGCAATCTTGTCTGCAGGTTAAGAGTTTGAGCAGCTTCTCAAACTTTTAAAAATGACCAAGCCTTGATGGATATTTATTGAACCATCGAGAAAACTGAAACGCTTCTTTCAATAACAATGAATATCAAGATTATATCGTATCTCTAAATAGGATAATTATTTTCATATAATTTGGGCAAGGGCATGTCATATTAGGTTAATATTTTATAAAATAAGCTCAAATACTGAACAAAATAAACAAATAGTAAACTCAATCAATCGAATCAGCTAATTTAGGCAATCAATCACTATTCTACCTGTCCATGATATCCAAACAAAGCATGAGAGATTCATTTCATGTTGCCTAATTAGAAATTACCATGCACTTTATCAATTTCATTCAATTCAATACCACATGTAGTTTCTCATCATATTTCTCAAAGCAAGACCTCACCCCAAAAAAGAACTGCGAGTTTCACTTCTGATCAAAGGTGCTGGCTTGGACGGGCTCGAAAGGCTCAACCACCTCCGCTTCCAACGGCGGCTGCGTCGGAGGGGGCACGCCCCACTTGCTCGACAGTGCCACACCCATCATCTCGTAAATCTTGCCACCCAGATTTGCTGGGTTGTCGGGAGTGAACCCACTGGAAATCAAAGCTGTGTCATACAAAAGATCAACGGCTCTAAGCGCATCCTCCGCCTCAGGGTTAGTTCTGCTTGCAGCCTGAAAGATAGGAAACGGGTAATTAAAAACGGCCAAAAACTGCGACTTTACAATTCAAAAAGCAGAGCTATACATTCAAGCTTCTGATGATGGGGTGGTCCGGATTGATCTCGAATACCCTCCTGCTTCTCATGAAGTCAAAGTTCGTGGTATCCCCTATGGCCTGGGACTTCATCAGCCTGCAAATGAACTTCATTTAACCAAAAGCAGGATGAAATTACACAGAATCCCATTAAAATGTCATTTCACCTTTCCATATTGGCAGACCAACCAAATTTCCCAGCCACCAGGACACACGGAGATGTACTCAGACGAGTAGAAACCTGGACATTGGAGACTTTGTCTCCCAGCCGATTCTTAATCCAATTGCAAGTTTCTTCATACTCTTGCTTCATCACCTTTTCCTTCTCCTCGTTCTTTTCGCCTATATCCAAATCTTCCTTGCTGATATCCACAAAATCCTTCTCTTTGAATGACTTCAAATTCTGAACAGCGAGCTCATCCACCGGATCAACCAAGAAAAGCACTTCAAGATCCTTCTCCGCCAATCTCTCCAGGAAGGGTGTGTTCTTTGCACTTGTCACGCTATCTGAGGCAATGTAATAGATGAATTTCTGGTCTGGCTTCATATTCTCAACATACTCATCTAAGCTGATGAATTCATTCTCGCTTTGAGATGAGAAGAATCGCAGCAACGGCGCAATACGTTTGTGGTTTTCACGGTCTTCAATACAACCCAGTTTAAGGTATTTCCCAAAGCTCTCCCAGAACTTGTCATAGTCCTGCAATAAAAATTAACAAAAACAAAAAAGAGCTCGATTAATATGCAATCATCACCCTTACATCTGATCCAGATTCTTAGTTACTGCACATTGATCTTCAAGTGACAAGGGCATACATCTTTATTCTCACTTAATGAAACGCCTCGAATCATCTCAAATGCCTTCCGTACCAAGCGATTCCTCATAATCCGGACCTACAAGATGAAGAAAACAGAAGTCACAAAATTAAAAACAATATAATCAAAAACTTCAGTTGACTAGAATTGGAGGTGGTAATTTCTGACCCGGCATGATAACCCGACCCAACATGACCCAATTTAAAAGGATTCAGGTTGAGAATAAACATGTTTAGGTTGTAATCAGGTCAACCAATCTGACCCAAATAATATTCAGTTCAGGTTCAAGTTAAACTATCTTAACCCATTGACCCAATAAAATTCTATGTTATCGTTCAGATTATTTGAATTATTCAGGTCAGATGGGCCATGTTATGCAGGCTATTCAGGTTAAGCGAGTTATTTGGGATAAACGGTCAGGTTTTGATTTATTTTGATTAAACGGGTTAGGGGAGTCATGTTTGGGTTGACCCTTTTATTAAGGGGCCGTCTAAGGTCAACCCGTTAATTTGAACAAGATCGGGTTGAGGTTAACCCAACATGTGAACTTGAATTGCCACTCTTGAGTACAATATCATCAACCAAGTATACTCACAATACGACTTTCTTGAAGGATTTCACGGGAGACGTTGAGGGGCAAGTCATTTGAGTCCACCACTCCTTTAACAAAGCTCAAGTATCGGGGAAACTGCCACCGGACAAAAAAAAAAGAAAAAAAAAAGAAAACAAAAAAGAAATTATGTTTGCAATGAAACCCCATCATAGCCACCTCTAAAAAAAATTCAAAATTACCAGTTCCCCATCAAAGTCATCCGATATGAAAACCCGCTTAACATACAGCCTTATGTTCTTCGTTTTCATGTTTACTATGTCATCTCTCCCTGTAGGAGCTGTGGCTGGCACATAAAGGACAGAACGAAACTCAACCTCGCCCTAAAAAGAAAAAAGAAATTTTAAATGCTTATCAGAATTTTAAAAAAAAATAATAATAATAATAATAATAAAAAACAGCAACAGAGTTAATGCAGGAGGTTTAGAACACCAACTTAGCACATGTAGTAAAATAAGAACAAATACCTCTGTAGTGAAGTGTGTAGAGGCTAAAGGGTCAACAAATTCATTGAAGGTCATTTTGTAGAAATCGTTATATTCTGCTGAAGTGACTTCCTTGGGATTGCGCAGCTGCACATTTAGAGGAATGTGGATAAGTGCTTTCTCATTTTACACATAAGATAACAGAATATACAATGCTTTCAAGCTCACCCATAATGGTTGAGTTTCATTGGTGAGCTCCCAGTCCCAGTATTTCTCAATAATTTTCTTCGTTTTCTTCTTTGTCTGCCGCATTTTAAAAAACTTTTTTAATAGAAACATCTAATCCGTCTTCAAGGAAAAACACAGCAAATGAACAAAAAAATTACCTCAGTTTTCCCATCTTGTTCATCCTTTTTAGCATCAGCTGAGTCATCATCAACCTCAACCTGTCACAATCTAGTGAAGATAAGATTCTCAGCAAAGGATCCAAGTATCAGGACAGACACAAAGGGGAGTTTGACTAACCAGAGTAATCAAAAGTAAATAAATGATTCATAATGAGAAACAAGGATCAGAGACAACCCACAAGCCAGAAAACTAAGGGACGCGTTTGGTTATAGAAAACATTTTTTATTTTCATTTTGTAAAAATGTATTTGAAAATGTGCTGAATTATGTAAATTGCCAAAAACATTCAGAAAATGAAAATTGAAATGTTAGAATTTGGGCAAAATTATTTTTATATTTTTAGAAAATGAAAACAGTCCAATTCACTTAAAATATCTTCTTTTTCTTTAACTTTCCAAAATATTTGTAACTATTTTAATACATTTTTAGAAGATGAAAACAGAATATGTTTTCTATAACCTAACTGTACCTCTTTCGCAAGTCCTTTCTCCTGCCAGATGTATATTGGGAATGAAACAAACTGCGAATAGTTTTTCACCAACTTCTGAATCCGCTCCGGATGTGCAAAGCCTTTGGCATCATTCTGAGAATAGGAAAAAATGAAGTATGAAAAAACTCTGGGTTGTGGTGAAAGACTGTTTTCATACGACATCAAAACAAATTTCACAAATGAATGAAATAAAAAATCACTACACAGACCTTTAGATATAATGTAAGGCGAGTTCCCCTTGGAATCAGTTTATCTGGCTCTGTCTCCTCTCGGATGATGTAGGAGCTAGAATCAGCCACTCCCTCCCAGACATACTGTTTGCCAGACTTTGGACTCTTTGTTGAGACTGTGACCTGCAATTGACAGTAGACCCATAAGGATTAAATGAGATGAAAATTGAAAAATGAACTGATTGTCAACAACAGAGCTTGAAAAAATTGATTTTAGGGAGATACCCGATCAGAAACGAGGAATGATGAATAAAATCCAACACCAAATTGACCGATTAAATTACTGTCAGCGCCAGCATCCTTGCTATCCTGCATTAAAATCACAATAATTTAGATCAATTTAACAATTCGGACAGAAGGTAGACAAATTAATTGGCTTGGTTAACACCTTCAAAGCCTTCAAGAACTTAGCAGTTCCACTTTGAGCAATGGTCCCAAGACAGTCAACAAGTTCTTGCCGAGTCATGCCAATGCCAGAATCACTTTGTACAGAACAGATAATCAAAATATTATCATGGAGAAAAACAATAACAAAACAGGACTGAATAACAAAGCATACGTGATGGTAATAATTCCATTGTTATTATCTGTCTGTATGCGAATATCAAGTTCAACTGCATCCTTTATCAACTCAGGCTCTGTAACGCTGAGAAAGCGCAACTTGTCCAGCGCATCACTTGCATTGCTGCCATTTAAATCCATGAATCAGAAGAACTCTGATGTAAAAATATAAAATATACGAGAAAAAGGAACTATGTTTATAAGATCCCACCACTTATCTGTCAAGATTCAACGCAAACCAACAAAATGTTTCAACCTCTACAACACTTGCTCTCTAATGTAATATCCCGAAATTTTAAAAGAAATAATATGTTCCATTAAGTGCAAGATACGCAATAACAAGCTTAAACGAACCACAAAATATTATTATTTAAATATAACCGTTATAACCTGCTATTAATTTGACGAATGAATAGTATCAACTGCTTTATGAAATATATATAAAGATAATACTCAATACAAATGTTTAGTAAATAATCCCTCAATTTTTAGTAAAGTTATTTTATGATTCAAGAAAATACGTTTTCTTCAAAAACGATTTTTATTGATTTTAGTGAGAAAATATTATAATTAATTTTTATAAATTTTAGAGATGTTATTTTATAAAATGAACATCGTTTTTGAAATTAGGTTAGGGTGAAATTTTGAGATTTTTAAGAAAAGTTTGATTTTTCAATGAATATTGAAAAGTACTAATTTTTATTGAAAACTGTATTTTATTTTAAAGTATTTATAAAGTAAAACTTTATTTTGGGTTATTTTTAAAATGTCATTAGTTCTTTTTGATTTAAAATAATCCAATTATGGTTTTTGAAATGAATTTTATACTTGAATTTAGTATGAAAATATTTTATACTTAAAAAATGACATTTTTCTGAAAAAACGTTTTTTATCGTGTTTTGTCCGTTTAATTTTAAATTAAATTCTGTCACTTATATTTTGAATCCTGAAAAACGGATTTCATATTTGGATTCAGGAGGTCCGAATTTGGTAAATAGGTCTCTTCTATTTTTTATCAATATGAATAGTAATTTTAGTAATTTTAATTACCACAATAAAGGATAAATTGGGTAATTAAACTTGAAAATAAAATGATAAGGCTTCAAAAATGATCATAACACTGGCTTTAATTTTATTGGATGAGTATAACTTGTCCATAATCATCCAAAAGTCAAATATATGGCTTTTTGTTGCCATTTAACCATGATTTTGGCACACGGTACTTGTGCAAGCAATAAAAAAAATCAATAAAATGATTTTAAAAACTCTAAAAATAATATTATTTGAGCGAGTTTTTGTGGTCCATGATTTTTGTAGATAAACATGACATATTAGAGATGTGAATGCATTGGATTCGGATTTCATTGTTGTCTTGTAGTTTTAAAAATCAAATTAAATGAATAGTTTCAAAATTGACATTAATGTTATTTTATAATAAATAATATCATCAATCATGATCCATTTATGAGTTGTTTGTCCTTCTGTATTAATCCCTTGAGAGTAAAAAAACATCGATATCACTGTAATTGTCAAAAGGATTAACGAAATGTTAAAACAAAAAGATAAGGGTAAAAATGTAATACAAACTTGTTCAAATTTTATTAGATGAGAGAAATTTGACTCATCCTCATCTTAGATTCGAATCTTATAGTCATTTGGACATCAAAATTAATTTACATTAATTTAATATTTTAATAAATTCCATGAGTGTCATTCAAGTATCTTATAAAAGAGCATTTCTTCTCATTTTTTCACACTTTAAAAACCTTTTATTTCGGCGAAACCCTGCCCAAATCCCTTCCATCCCTCTCCACATCCTAGAACCTCAAAATACCAACCTTAGAGATCTTAAGGTGTAAAGAAAAAGAAGGTTGTCTGAAAAAGATGTATAGTTCTTAATCAAACATTTTTGTTTTATTTCTCCTAGCAACTTCAAATCTTATTCAACCATGCTGAAATAATAACATCAGTATCTTTCATATACTGAGGTGTTATGTTAATAGCACAACCTATATTCATCTCCTCTTCCATTAAATGGAAAACGAAACCATTGCTCGTGTATACGACGGACTACCGCCTTACAAACCGATATAATTCGTTTTCCATCACCACCTCTCATGACTGGTTGTAATGATGGAATGAATGTTTATATATAATATCCATGACATATTTATCATTCTGAAAAAATAATATATCATTCACTTTCTTACCTTTTCTTTCACTGAAAAATGACAATGCCGTCCGTACGTACGTGTGGACTATCACCTCCATGAAGTGATATAATCTGTTTTTCATTACCACATCACATGGATTATACATACTAGTATATTTAAAGAAATAATATAATATTTATGATATGGATCATTCTAGAATGTTAACGCTTACCTTATTTTCATGATGATCGTTGAAAAATGAAAATGTTACATGTACATACATACGGCTTACCGTCTTCATGATTATAATGTGGTTCATTTTTCATAACCAACTTTCATTAGGTTTTAAAAGTATAATTGATATATAAAAATGATAATTATGTCAATATTATTATTCTGGAGATAATGGAATGATGACATCTTTGACCATAGTCAACCTAGCAAAATCATTTTGGACATATGAGTCGAATATCATCAAAACTTCTACCGTGAACTTAAGTAATTGTATATAACATGGTAATAAGTGAAATAAAAGAAATAATAAAGTTGAAAAAAGTTCATAAGAAAATAAATAAATTAACATAAATTTGTTATTCAGGAAGATAAAGAACATACGTGACGAGTCGAAATCGAGGTAAGCGACACTTTAACTTAAAACCCCGTTTTAAATCTTATAATGATTTATTTTCAAAATGTTTTTCTTCAATGTCCGTGTTTTTAAAATTATTTTATGAATTTATTACTATGAACATAAAACTATAAAGGGCATTTTATGTAACTTTCTTTCAAAAGTTTTCAAAAAAGAATCATTATACGAAATGTTTAAATTTCTTTAACGTATACGACGACAATGAATTTTCCCGCCATCGTAATCATTATTTGAAGTTTGACTTCAATTTACAAGCTTTCATGTTTTCTTTAAATAAAAACTCCATTGAAAATGGGTTTTAAGGGAAAATGGTATTTTGATATCTGAAAATGTTTTGCGCACGGGTTTAAGAGTTTTTCAAGGGTTTTATTCATAATATGATCATTGGATATTGTTTACGAAGGGTTGAGCCCCATTATATCTCACGGGTGACCCCGATACAACTTATACAATGGGTGCACCTAGATATCACTCAAATGCATTGAGTAATGATTATGTTCTTCAGATAATTATATTGAAAGTAAATCATATGGTTATTCCAATTGTAAGGGTTCTTGTAAGGGTTTTGTAAGGGTTCTATGATGATGTCTCAAGACACCTATATGACTTTTCTATGCTTGGTAATGAGTTTTCATGGAAATCATTTGATTTCAAAAGGTAAGATAATGATCTTTTTTATAGGAAAAAAAATGCCATTTTCGAGTAGAAAATATGTTTTTTTAAGAAAATGTTTTTCATGGGTTATCATATTTTTCATCAGACTAACGGGTTTCTTCTTTTTATGTCCCTTATTGAGTTTTTTGTGTTCATCCCACATTTTAAAATGTTTTTCACGGGGTTTAAGAATGGGTAAGGAAAAGGAATAAGTCAAGTTGAAAGTCGTGAAGATTTGTCATGAAAAGAAATCATGTTTTATATTAAAAGTTTTATATTGCGGGAAAAATGGATACTGGATAGAAGTGTACACTTTGTAAAATATGGTTTTGATATGTATGAGTTATAACCTAATTTTTTAAAACTCTAAACCAAAAAAATCCTCAGGAATTCTAGTCACTAGAATATATAATGTTTAAGGTTGAGTTCTTATATCTACATTGTTAGCAATTTTTCCCAAACCACCGATAATACACACTTAAAAGATAAGGGGTAAAACTGAAAGTTAGCATCGGATCTTACCCTTACGTAGCCATGCTACGTAAGGGTGAGGTCGGCAATGCTCCCCTTACGCGAGAGCCTTAATGTTTACGCAACTCAGTTAAGGCCAGCTCACTACCCTTACACGAGAGCCTTAACGTTTACGCAACTCAGTTAACGCCAGCTCTTGTTCCTCTTCTTCCCAACAGGAAGTGATGGTGCCTAAGAGTGGACTTCTAACACGTTATCTCTTTCTATATTATCTACTGTATCTCCATCTTCCTACACAAATGTTATACAATTCCTTCTCTTAATAAAAAACATGGTACAAGTGTTTTCTAATTGTTAGAGTGCATTGTTCTAACATTTTTTTGGCAACTCAACTAGGGAAGAAAACGTTGCACGGGAAATGTTATACAATTCCTTCTCTCAATAAAAAAACATGGTACAAGTGTTTTTTAATTGTTAGAGTGCATTTTCCTCACATTTTTTTGGCAACTCAACTGGGGAAGAAAACGTTGCACGGGAACAGAGTACGCCAAAGGAGTTTCGATCACAGCAAAGAGACGCGCAACACTGAGAAACATACGCCGCAATTACTGCAATTGAAAACGTGCAACGCGGAAGAATAGACAAGCAATAGGCAAGGCGCAGTTGCTGAAGAGTTCCGTTGTGTTGATGCAGACGAGAATGGAGTCTCAGACTTCTTCAGTCGAATTGAATTTTGAAAGTTTCAAGCAACATGTTTCAAGCAACATTATGACCAGACCTTGTCGTTGATACGAGAAAATTTACTCAAGTTGGTACGACATCAGAACGACAGTCAACAAATGGCGCATGAACAATTGCAACAAGGTGAAGCGCGAGTATCTACGCGAAGGTGGAATTTAGAGGAACAGACCATAAAGACTCAAGGAGCTCGAGTTGCGAACAGAGCAAGGCTCTAAATCAGAAAAACAAAGTGAAACGTGCTCTAAATCAGAAAAACAAAGTGAAACAGCACCGACAAATTCCTGCGGCGTTGGTCATGGAAAAACGGCTCTAGTTATATTGGCACTACAAATCCAAAAGACAGAAAGAGAAGAATAAGAATGTGACAAGGTGGATGGAACTTCCAATTTTTTCAAGAAAGGATCCGCTTGGATGGATTACCAAAGCCGATACCATATTTTCTAGTAAATCGTACTTTGGAATATATGAAGCTTCATTTGATTCAAACTAGTTTAGAGAGACTTGTGTTATGTTGATTTTTGTCTTGGCGGAAAGCGAATCTTAGGGCAACTAGGGAGCAGTTGAAACCAACTCTTATGGATCGGTTTGGGAAAGTGGTTGAAGGCGATCCACTGAGATACTTCAAGTCACTTTGACAAACTGGTTTCATGGACAAGTACATGGAAGATCTTGAACGAGTAGCTTTACAGATGACAGAGTATTCAGAGCTATGGTACATGAGCCCGTTCATCGGAGGATTACGATTAGAGATGAGAATCGAGTGTCGACACATGACCCAATTAACAAATATAAGATGCATGTTTTGGCCAGGAAGGTGGAAAAGGAGCTGACTGGAGAGGAGTGCTTAAAAATCTCTATGGAAGACGTTCTACTACCACCTCCGTGAGGTTACGGCACTGCGGTTTCCCAGATGCTTGCCAGCAGAATTACGGTGGACTAGGGAAGAAGGGATGAGGATAATAGGAGAGTCTTGGGCAAAGATCGCTGGAACGAGATGAAATCAATTAGATGGCAAGAAAGGGAAGAGCAAAAGCTGAAAGGCCTTTGTTTTCACTGTAGCCAGCCGTTTTCGCCCATGCATCGTTGTTCGGACAAACATTTAAGGTTTTACTAGTTTGGGATATTGTAGAGCCAACCTCAGAGAAAGCTGTAGAAGTTGATTTCCAATAGTGTTTGGGTCGGAAATGGGAACGCACGTTGTGTCTGAGGAACGGTCAGGGAACTATTAGCTTTGAAGTATGGGAGAAGCTAAAGCTGATTCAATGATTTTTTGGGGCATGTTTCAGGGATACCGGTGGAAGTGCCTGTAGATAGTGGCGCGAGCCACAATTTTATTTCTAAAACTCCTACAAGAATAGAAAATGTATACGTCAATCCAACCAAGCCTTTTGGTGCTAAGCTGGGTGATGGTAACCCAGTTATTTCACAAAGGGTTTGCAGGAAAGTTGAGGTTAATTTGGAGAATTTCACCATAGCTGCGAAAGCCTATGTTTCCGATACTATTGGCCCAGATCTTGTGCTTCGAAAAAAGTGGCTTAAAAGTTTGGGGTTTGTTTTGAGAAATTAGAATCAAAAGTCTGGAGTTTGTGTGGGAAGGGAAGGAGATCAAGTTATTGGGCGTTATCGAGGACCAAACAGTCACCTACAAAGTGGGGGCAATGTTTGCTTTTGAAGACGCTGCCATTGGAGGGGTAGTTATGGAAGATACAGCTGAAGGGGGCCGTCGTGGTGAAAGATCAGGAGGTGGACAACAGCAGCGACTCGGGAAGATTATGCAGGAATTCTGGATCCTGTTTGACGAACCAAGGGGGCTCCCACCAAGAAGGGTTACAGACCATGCATGCAATAACTTCGGTTGAAGGAGCAGAACCAATTAACATCCGGTCGTACAGACCTGCTCATTACCAGAAAGATGAGGTTGTGAAGCAGATTCGGGAGATATTAGCTAGTAGAATTATCCGGCATAGTAACAAATCGTATGTCAGTCCAATTACTTTAGTCAAGAAAAGGGATGGAAACTGACGAATGTGAATAGATTATAGAGCTCTAAAAAAATTCACAATACCGGACAAATTCCCGATTCCGGTTATTGACGAATTATTGGATGAGCTTTGTGGTGCATGTTTCTTCACTAAACTCAACCTTAGATCCAGATTTCATCAAGGTTAAAGGTTGAAGATGTAAGCAAGATGACATTCCAAACTCATAAGGGTCATTACGAATTCCTCATTATGCCATTCGGGCTTATGAACACTCCGGCTACTTTTCAGTCTACTATGAATAAGTCTATTTAAGGATGCATTGAGGAAGTTTGTGATGGTCTTCTTTGAAGATATATTAGTCTACAGCAGGATGTGGGACTCGCATCTAGACCATTCACAGTAGGTGTTACGGCTTTTAGAGGACAACCAACTGAAGTTTACGGAAAAACGTTTTTTTAGACGGTGATGTTATTAATATTTTCATGACTTATTATATACTCCCTTTAATGATTTTATATGAAATGTGCATAATGTGTGTGAAATATTAATATTTTAATACTAAGTTTAATTTTTGAGCATTTTTAGAAGTAGTCCAATTGAATCAGTTTACTATTGTATTTATAACTCTCACCCTAGTGATCCAAATTGTGTGGTTCTTGTTTTGTAGGATTCCTAATTCAATATACAACATTTCATTAGAAGGGATCATGGGCTAATTCTTCCATTTTAAGGCCCATATGGATCACACAAGGAGGCCTACAAAATCTGTGAAGAAATTGGACCATCGATGAAGATTTAATTGATGGGCTCAATCAGGAAGTCCAAATTCTTTTATTCTCCTCCAAAGTTCGAGGGATAATTAAAGGAGTATTGGATAAAAATTTCAAGGCCCAACTCTAAAGACAAGGGGCCCAACTAATGCTTTGAAACTCAGCCCACATTTTTTGGTCGGGAATTAAAATCAGTACAGTGTTAATGACATGGCTCCTGATCTAGACATCATTTTGAGTTGAGATTTTACCGTGTGAAAGAGGAGATATAGGTGGCCGACTTTGTTGAAGACATCATTCGGTTTTGAAGGCATCTTCCTATTCAAAAACCCTTTCACATTTTGGACATCAAAAAGATTGGATTGAAATGGACATATTAAATTTGATTAATCAACCGGCCATAACTTTGACTACATAGGTCCAAATGACTCCAAATTTTGAGAGAGGTCGGCCAACTTTATTATCTACAACTTTGAAAAAGGAGATATCTCGAGATTCGGCTGTTTGAATAGCCAACTTGGCGATGCAAGTGGAGGGACAGATTGGGAATGAAAACAGTCCACTTCCTTGGGCTATAAATGCATCCCCCTCCTCTCCTTCAAGAGAGTTGGCATTTCAGAAGAGAAAAGCATCAATTGGCACGACCAAAGCCTTGCCAAAGGCTTGGGAGGACATGTCATACTCAAGTTTTCACTTGAGATACCCTTCCTCCTCTCTTTGTTTCCTTTCACTTTTGTGTTGTTCTTCGTTTGTAAATTTGTAAGTTTGTGTTTTGTAATTCTGTTTTAATGCAAATTTCTTCTTCAATATCTCTTATTCTCATCCACCTTCTGTAGTTTAATATTAATGTTCTTAAAATAGTTTAAATTCAATTGAATCTTCTTCCCTTCTTTTGCTTCCTCATTCAATCGAAAATCCGTTTTTAATTATCATCATTGTTCGTGTGTGTGTTCGACGTACCACTCTTTTCTAATCTCTTTCTTTTTCTTCTCTTGTTAATTCATCATCATAAATATATAAACCAGATTAATATTAATATCAATGGTTGAGTAAATATATTATTAGGGTGAGTCAAAATTTAGGGATGTTAAGTGATTGAGAGTATTTGCTCGATGAATATTCATTAATTTAACATTGTGTATGTTGGACTTAACATGTCATAGATAAATGACTTGTTTTGTTTAACGTGTGGTTTCCATGGATTATTGGAACCATAAATACACTACCATCAAAAAGATCTGATTGAGATTAGAACCCTAAGTTAAGGCTTTGATTAAAGCCTTAACACTTAGTAATTCCAATCAACATCATCTTGCGAAGTGGGTGTTAAATTAACTGCAATATAAAGCAAAGCTCCAGGATATCACAAGCTTAACTCCCTAAAAATGAACTCACCTCAATATTTATCAAATTGTTAAGTCAAACACCAATCATTAATCACTTCATTTAAGCTCTGCAAACAACCCCCCAATCAGAATACAATCAACTAAAAACAAACGACTATTACAAAGTATCATCGCCGATGATTCGACCCGAGTGCTGCTATACACATTAGTAGAGCACCGGAACCTTAACCGGTCGATAGGCGACAATCGGCCGTGCGTTTCAGACATCAATCAGTGAAATACTTCGGCTATGTAATTTCTGCATAAGGTGTTGTGATGGATCCCAAAAAAATTGAATGTGCTGCTAATTGGTCACGTCCACAAAATGCAAAAAGCATGAGGATTTTTAGGACTTAATGGACATTATAGAAAATTTGTTAAAGGTTGCGGGTGTTGGAACGGGCATGCAACAGAAGCCCCAAACAGGTAGGTTTAAAAAAATTTCACCGACGGTCGATGTCGGAGAAGAGCAGCCCGGTCTTAGCCGAGGACCACGCGTGGAGGATTTTAAGCACAAAATTAAACCGTAAAATACCTGGTTTAAATCCGAAGCCGCGCACGACGTCTGCTCATCGTTGGCGATCGCTGCTCGAAGAATCCGAAGTCGAATTCCTCTAGATCGTCCACACGCGCTTCAAGGAATCTGCGGAAGCGCCGTTCGTCGTAATCCGGGTGCTAGCGCAGATTTGCGACGATGTCTTCGACGCTCCAACGACCACCGCATCGCATCGCTAGCGATGCCCGAGAGAGAGCTCCATCCGAGCTACTTGGATCCAGAGCATCTCTCTCTAGAATGTGGGAGAGGGGAGAGGAGAGATAAGCTCCATAAATAGTCTTTGGCAAAAGTCCCTCCTCTTCTATTTATAGTGCTTAATTAAAATACCCGGTATCGCCTCGCCGACCCCGAATACTTAACGCACTATCAACGACATTTTACGACTACTTGTCTAAGTCATAAATATTATTATCACTTGTAATATATTAAAATATATTACATGATAATAATTAAGTCATTAGCTCGACTCGTCGCTCCCATAAATATTAATTGAACCTTGAATAATTTAATATTCGTCAATTAATATTTTTTAATGTATTTACTAAAACTCCTAAATACATTTAATAAATAAATTCAATACTCATTATTCTAAACTCGAATAATATGAATTTATTTATTGCATTGGTGATCGTTTAACTTTGGACAATTCCCGAACCCCTGTGGCGGAGCCCACTATGTCCAATACTCATATTCTACTGAATAGGGCAAATTCTTAAATACGCTATTGTATGTGACCCTCTAAGCCCTTATTTAAACAGTCGTGAATAGTATTCACAAACCAAGAGCAGGATCTAGCAACCCATCATGGCCCCTGAAGAAATAAGGATTGTCACAGCAGCGACAATCAACCTACGAACACGCATTGTGTGATATAATCTCTTTGTCCATAATATCTCATAAAGCAGGACACACTCACGTATCATCGCCCTTTTCTTGCTTTATAGTTTGTTGATTTAACTGGACGGATTTACCCTTAACTGCCATGGTCATGGTCTTATAAAGGTACTGTCATCCATATCAACATGGCCTAAGATATATTACTTCCATAACCCGAAAGCGGCAAATCTTTTCTTGACCATTCAACCAATGTCATGCCACCAACGACGCACCCGACACAAACTACCTCGCCACGACTTCATCGCCATGGTTTTCGTCTTGCGTCAAAGTACGCAATCAAATGACATACATTGGTAATGATCTCAAGTCAGGAGACCATTACACATGATCGTAGATAGGAACGTCCGATGACACCCAAAACATGTAGAGTTCCTATTGGCGGGTCAGTCCTCATGATCTCACTACTAGAGATCACCAAGTGCGAACTTCATGAGAAGAAGTCTCAATGCTTATGAGCCCCCAGCACCTGATAGTCAGACATCTACTATGTCCAATTAGTAAGATGTATCTAGACCATAGAACATATATTTAAGATTAATGTCATAGTATCTAGAGGTTCTCATTATAGCCTGGAAACTGCTATAACCTTTCAATACGACAATTATTCTTTAGACATTATCATTTCAATAGTGGACGCAGAAAAGTCTACACTATAATGGTAAGATGACATCATGCATAGTTTACTCTATACACGATATGGTAATCAAAAGCACATAATAATTGGCAAGCGAAGTTGTTGGGCTTGGATTTTGAGGTAGTTTATAAACCTGGCAGAATAAATCAGGCAGCTGACTCCAGATTGGCATATGAGGATATGGAGAGCTATGTGGTTGATAAAATTCTATGGACAACTGTATCTGAGCCGTTCTGATTGGAGGTTGACACCCTCAAGCAGGAGTTACAGCGGGACCCCAAGTTCCCGGGTATTATTTCTGCTCTCAAACAGCAAGCTAGATCCAGACCTGGGTACAATTTGACAAAAAAAGATAACTATCAGTAGGGGCCTCTTGCTCGGCAGGCCTTTGACTCCTTAAAGTAGAACATGGTTTCAACTCCTGTCCTAGCTCTTCCTAAATTTTCTTTACCTTTTCTTGTGGGATGTGATGCCTCTAGTAGTGGAATAGGAGTCATTCTCATGCAAGGTGGTCGGTCGATAGCTTATTCCAGCAAGGCTTTATCTGATTCGAATTTAGCTAAATCTGTTTACAAAAAGGAATTGATGGCTTTGGTTCTTGTCATTCAAAACTGGTGTCAGTATTTGTTGGGGCGACATTTTATTGTTCACGCTGATAACAAAGGTCTTAAGCATTTGTTAAGTCAGCAGATCACATCTATGTTGTTAGGCTATGATTTTGAGATACTTTACAAGCCCGACAATACTAATAGAGTTGTTGATGCTCTTTCTAGGGTAGGGAGTGATAAGGAGCTTCAACTGGCAGTTTCAGAACCTTATTGGATTGAAATGTAGCAGTTCAAACGTGAAGCTCACTCTGATTCAGATTTACAACCCCTCCTCGCAGCTTTAGAAGGTAATTTGGATGCCCCTGCTAGTTATACCTTGCATAATCACATGCTTTTCTTTCATGGGTGATTGGTACTGTCTAAAAACTCCACTCATTCCTAACTTGCTCCATTATTACCATGCCACTCCACCAGGGGGCGTAAGGGGTTTTTAAAAACTTACAAACGCTTGGCAGCAGGTTTATTCTGGAAGGGTATGTGTACAGTGATGACCTATGTTCGCAATTGTGATATTTGTTTAACGCCACAAATATCAGACATTAAGCCCAAACGGTCTATTACAACCCCTTCAGATTCCAGATTTGATATGGGATGAAATTTCTATGGATTTCATTTCTGGACTACCTAAGTCCCAAGGTTTTGATGTTATCTTGAATGTTGTGGATCGTCTCTCCATGTGTGCACATTTCCTACCTTTAAAGCATCCCTATACCGCCAAAGATGTGGTGGCCCTCTTCATGAAAGAGATTGTGCACCTTCATGGTATGGCTACTGCTATTATCAGTGACCCTGATCCTTTGTTCATCAGTTTATTCTGGCACGAGTTGTTTCGGTTGCACGGCACTAAACTTGAGATGATTTATTCCTACCATCTTCAAACGGATGGACAAACCAAGGTTATAAATCGCAGTCTTGCGACCTATTTGCGATGTTTTTCGTCTGATCACCCTCGACAGTGGATACGGTGGTTGTCTCGGGCTGAGTTTTCCTACAACACCTCTTTTCATGTGTCCACTTGTCAAACACCATCTGTTATTGTTTATGGTCGACAGCCTCCTACTTCGCGACACTATTCTCACGGAGAAATGGCTCTTGATGTCCTCAATTAAGCTTTAGTGGATCGGGATGAAGTCCTTCACTGGCTCCGTACTCATTTGTTGTCTGTTGAGCAGTCTCGGCAAATAAAAAGAGATGTTCTGTTGTTTTCCAATTGGGTGATTTGGTTCTTGTTAAGAACAGATCTCCTACTTCTAAGTTCTTTTCTTCCTTCATTTGTTTTGTTGTCCTTTTTCAATTGTGGCTAAGGTTGGCAAGGTTGCTTATCGCCTTGATCTTCCGCCCACAAGCCGTATACATCCGGTTTTTCATGTTTCCCAACTTAAGTTGGCAGTTGGGGATCATGCTGCCCAGTCCTTGCCACAGGAATTTTTAGACAGTGCAGCGGATCAGGTACTCCCTGAATCAGTTCTCAATTCCAAAGGCCATGGCTCTAATTTTCAATTGTTAATTAAATGGCCTGGTCAACCTGTGGAAGATGCTACTTGGGGAAATGCGACTTTGTTTTGTGCTCAATTTCCTTAATTTCACCTGGAGGACAAGATGGCTTTTCAGGGGAATGAAGTTGATAGGGTGTCGGGGGTACCTCAAGACCTACTACAGGAGAAACAAGCGTGCCCAGGGGGTTCAGGGGTAGTTTTGTAATTGTACTCTATTTGGACTATAAGTAACGTTCTGTTTGAAGGACTCGGGGCTTTTTCGCAAGATTATGGAGGCAGCTCATTGTGGTTGCGGGAGGCAGCATCCTCAGCTCTTGGTGATTAAACTAGGAGAGTTTTCTGATTTCTGTTTCTTGTATAGATTTCTCAATACAAATTCTCTGTTAGTAGTTTATGATTGTTCAGAATATTATCTTTGTGAAATAAGCCAAAAAACTACGTGTGTTCTACCACCCATGGTATTCCCAGCCCAAGCCAAGCCGAACAGAATAATAGAAAAGGAATCCCCCAGTACAGCCGGACCCCATGCTGCTTATAACAGCAATCAAGTCCCCCCTGCCACGTGGTTTTAACTGCTTGAGCAGCCCCCTGGACAGATTTGTCCATGCCCTTTCTAGTATAAACCTTCCCTTCCCGATGAAGGTCTCAGGCTTTATTAGAGACATTGAGCACATAGGTTGATGATACTAACATGCAACCTACTTGATTAAAGATATCGTGATAAAAGGATTATATTACACAGTGAGCATTCGTATAAAGTTGTATGTCGTTGTGATATTAACTTCTTTACCTATGGGTGTCTTGGCGTGTTGCTAGATGCTAACTTAGACTTTGGACAATTCCGCCTAATACGACTAAGAAAGGGGTCCGAAGGGTCACACACTAAATGAATCAGTTAAAATTTATTTGAATTTAACAAGTTAGAATAAATATTATTCTTGCTTTATGGTTTAATAATTATTCGGGATTGGTTGATCGTCAAAATTTAATCACGAGTTATTTGGAAGAATAAACATGTGAGTTGAGTAATAATAAATATTTATTCACAAGATTTAGTAAATGTGATATTTATTATATTTATTGGCGAATAATGCAGTAATATTTATTTATTAAACAGTCATTAATCAAGGTCAATAAATTTTGAGGGTTGCAGATCAAGTTTAATATAAGGTCGATTACATTCGACACCGCAGAATACAATGCAAGGAGAGAAAACTGCAATAAACAAACCCAGAGGTTTGACCCCGCAACCTGCCCCACCCCCCTAATCCAAACCTCCCGACCACCAATTGGCCCGAGTTTAATGATCGATATATTAAATATCATTTAAAAAAATATTAATTTATTTATTTAACAAATGATATTTATTACGCATAGGTGTTCCACATGTCAAGTAAATAATATTATTATTTATATTATTATTAGACATGGGTTTGCTAAGGGCTTATGTGCAATTATCAACTCTAGCTCATCTCTATAAATACCCGACTATATCACATTCCAAGGTCAACCGCTTGTTGTGCACAACAAACCTAGAGACCATAGAGAGAATCCTCTCAAGAACGAAAGCGTCAATCCTCCTCCAACCTCTCAAACCTTCGAGAGATCCTTAAGAGTTCTTCGTCCACAAAGAGATTCTTTCTACAATCAACGATGAATAACGCAAACGATCAGAATCGACCGTGCTGGCACCCAGCAATTCTATGGTGGCATTTCAAGATTTTAGAGCACATGTGAATCACCGCTAGAGAAATTATGCCCTTGGATCTTACGACGCAACAACAGTGTGACGAGAACAGTCAACCAAATCATCAACTAAGAATTAAAGACAAAGTAATTATAAATTATATGTGATGATCCTACCTTACAGTTTCGACGTTGATAATTCAATTGATCTTCGATTTAATTATGTTGGTCATGACGTTCTTCATCATGTACATCTCAGAGTATTCATCGATTACGACCAAAAACGGAGTTAGTTATGCCTAATAAGCGCTTCCGCTACGCCCAAAATCTTCATCTGCTTCTTTTAATAAGCGAGTTTGACATTACGCTTAGCCTATTAACAAGTGAAGTTCTAGGTATTCTTCTAACATGTTCAAACCATCTTAAACTAGTCTCAATCATCTTCTCGACAATCAGAGTCACTCTAATTTCCTCTCGAACGCATTCATCTCTAATCTTATCCATACATGTTCATCTTAACATTTTCATTTGCTATCCTTATTTTTTGTTCAAAATGTCTCGTCAAAGGCTAACACTCACTACCATATGGAATGGTTGGTCTCATAACAGTCTCGTAAAATTTACCCTTCAATTTCAAAAGAATTTTACAGTCACAAAGCACCCCAGAAATCTTACGTCGTTTTATCCAACCAGTTTGAATCCTATGAGATACATCTGCATTAAATCTCTATCACATTGCAAAA
Organism: Viscum album; assembly: GCA_963277665.1. Taxonomy (NCBI): domain Eukaryota; kingdom Viridiplantae; phylum Streptophyta; class Magnoliopsida; order Santalales; family Viscaceae; genus Viscum; species Viscum album. The sequence continues at coordinate 738,812,454 of OY728141.1, forward strand.
ATGGGCCTAAATATAAAAAACAGTCAGCATTTGAAATAACATGGTATCTCAATCTCACATCGATAACATTACTAGGCAATCCTTTGCTAAAAGGACACACCATATATTATAAAGTTCCTCCAAAGCTCTTAACTTTAAATTGATAGTCCCTTTAGATTCTACAACAAGGACTATAACATCTCCGAAAAGCATGCAATTAGGTATCATATCTTGAATACATTTTCTAAGTTCAAAGTAAAAAATATATGGCTTAAAGTCGAACTTGATGGAGTCCTATCAAGACAGAGAAGTCTGCAGTGTCACTAGAGTTTTAACTTGAGTCAAACTTCCTTCATACATATCTTGGATGAGTTTGATATACATCACCCACATCCTCTTTTCTTTAAAGAACTTTCCATAAAACCTCTCTAAGAACTTTATCGTATGTCTTTCCCAATCAATGAAAACCATATGCAAATCTTGGGTTTTTTTATGATAATACTCCATTAGACCTCTAATCAAATAAATTGTTTTTGTGGTTGAACATCCAAGCATAAAACCAAATTGATTATCTGAAACTTTTCCCTTTAAATACTCATAACCTAAATGTCTCTATAATTCCCAAGTTAAAATGTCTCCTTTTTTATATACATATACTAGAGAACTCTTTCTCCGTTCATCGAGCAATTTCTTGAATTTCATAATCTCATTAAATAACCTAGTGAGCCAATTAACATCCAACACCCTTAATATTTTAACTCCTTTACAATTTTCCATCATTCTTAAATCGTCTTTAATCTCAAAAGGACGAACTTTTCGATAATAGTTGTAATTGAGTTCCTCTCTACTAATACTTAAATTATCTAAGTCCAAACCACGCATATGTTCTTCATTGAGGGACAATTAACAACGGTCATCAAATCCCATAAAAAAAAAGTTCAATTGGAAATGAGAAAAAAAAATCACTCAATAAGCCTCTGGTACTCGTATACGCTTGCCAATCTGAATAGTTTACATGCAATAATCCAATACTAGCATCGCATCACATGCGCAAGAACTCTCTAAATTGAGCTAATTACCATAAAATTGTGATTTAGATTAAAAAACCATCCCCAATTGCACTCTTGAAACACTAGGGATATTGATTTTACCATCATCAAAGTGCCACCAATGCACTCATGGACCCAATTCGTTCATTACTTTTTTGGGGGGTGTTGGAAAGAAGCTGTAAAGAACAGAATTTCTGGGTCCGGTTAAAAAAATATTGCAAAAAGGAAAAAAATCACTTCAAAGGGCAGGAGTTTAGTCAAGAGAGAATGGAGAAGATGATCCAACATATGTTTATATTAGCTCCTGAAGAAACATTTCTTTGTGTCATTTATTGTTTTGGGTTAGTAAATACAACATATCCACCATGTATTATAGAATGATAAAAATAAAACGTTTGACAAAACATGTAATCTGAGACATGCCTGATTAGCTCTCGGAGAAACACTTCTTTGTTGCTGTATAAGCTGTGAACAATAAGGTCCATAAGGCGGCTGACCTGATTTCAACCATGAAAATAGATAAACCAACTTAGCCGCACAATAACGACAAATAAATATAGAATAGGGGAAAATAAAATCAAAATAAAAAAGAACAGGGATGGAGTTACCTCGGCTTGATACTCATGCTTCTCAACGGGTTGTTCAGTCGCGTCAGATGTGTCAGATGCTGCGGCAGTGGACTCAAATCTTCTTCCTAAAAATAGCACATCCCTGTGATTGAGCTGTGTCCGAGATGCAGTGGTGCCACGTGTTCCATTGGGTAGTGCAGAGTACCATCTCTGCTGGGCATCATTCCTTCCCACCTGATTTTAGTTAAACATAATAATTGCACGGTACATTCTAAAAAATATCACAGAGCAGGGTGAAACAGAAACATTTAAAATATTAAAAAAAAAAAGAAACTGCTTCCATAACCAATCCTTGAAAAGCAATCAGCTGGTTTCCAAATATGCTTCGGATGGAAAATGAATACCCAGATGGGGATTCCCATATAATCAATATGAAGCGTAGGAGAAAAAAAACCAAACCTATTTCCATGTTAGAAAGAATCTCAAGATAAATGTACGAAGAAAACCAATCTAAGACTTATAGACACTGAGAGATAACTAAACAAGTAATCTAAGCTCTTAAATATGCTTTATGAACATCACCCCGAGGCATGGAGAGGAGTTTACAACAACCAAGACCTCAAACGTTGAAATGAAGTGTAAAATAAAACTGCAGAAATGTGCAACGAGACAGCATAGGCAGCCGAAGTACCAGAAACGTAAATTAATTGCAAATAAACACTTTTAACGCGAAATTACACTTAATCCGTTATGTAAATTAATCATTTTCTCATGCAACCAAAGATGAAATTCAATCTGCCAGATCAAACTACCAACTTTCAACTCAAAGAAGCATGTTAAGCCAGCTTACCGAATCAGCGAGGTGAGGAGAAGAGACGATAGGCGCAGCAGCATTACGGTGGCGTGAGACGCGAGTGCGCAGGACAGTGATCGACTGCTTCGTGAGCCTGTGCATTATGAAAGTCTCCGAGAATAAGAGGACGCGGAGGAACGGAAACAGAAATTGAAAGTCGTGTCCTGGTGCGAGGAGTTAGGGTTTTAGTGCTGTTGAGGGTGGGGTTTACGGAAGTTTCTGGAGAGGGGTGCGAGGCGTTGGGTAACGGAGCCATTTCTCCGCCACTCAATCCAATGCACAAGGTGGCCCAAAAAAAAACAATATGGATATAGTATTTGTCCGTCCCAAATTAAATAATAGATACATAAAGCAGTACATGGTTTCAATGAGAACAAATAAATGATGTAACGTAAGGGAAAAACAATGCAACTTGTATTGATTCTAATAACAATATTGGTGTTGTTATTATAAAAATGAAATGAAATTCATGAAAGTATCGCATCAAAAAGAATGCATAAGTTGTTATAATATCAACACTTGGGGTGGGCATGGATTAGTTTGGTTCGGTTTCGTTTTGTCTAAAAACCAAACAAAACCACAATATGCGCTTAAGTATTTATACATAAGAAAACAAACTATTTAGCAACGGTTCTGTTTATATTAAAAAAAACTTTTAATCCGCAGTGTGGTTCAATTCGGATTGATGATTAACCTTTTTTTTTACAATATCCTATATATGGATTCATGAGGATCGTCTCTTTCTCTCTTAACGGATTCCCCCACTAGGGATCTAGGGTTCCCTCCTGTTTCTCATTTCCGGTGATACTTCTGCCTTGTTGTTTCCTCTCCGCCCTTCAACGATGAGCGGGTTCTTCTCATGCTTTGCCTTCGAGGCTAACGTGTCCCCCCTACAACCTCGGCATGATTCCTTCTCTGGTGGCTTCTTTAGGCAATATCGGTATAATGTTACGTCTTCCTACTCGTTTATTTCTCACTTTATGGTTTCCCTCCTCTGAGTTTCCCTCTTTTTAGACCGTCATTTTGTTTTTTTTCCTCATGGTTCCTAGGTTTGATCTGGTGTCGATCCCTGGTGGTGGTTCTTCCATGATCTTGGTCTATTCAGATTCCAACACAGAGAGGCATTTTCGATCCTAACTGTCGCGGGTCCCCTCTCCAATAACATCCCTTAGTGTTGTTTCTTGAGTCTCTCAACCCTGAGTGGCATTGACTTGATCCCCCCCACTGAGATGTCTGGCTTTTTTGTATTTTCTCTCTAAAGCGAAGATGATTTAATTGATGATATTAATGGATATGAGGTCGTTCGTCCTTCGATCAGTGTTGCAAAGTATCAGCGTGTGTATCGCAACAAGGAGGAACTGGAAGGAGTAAACATGTAAGTTCATTTGTGCTTTCTTTAGAATGGGTTGTGGTGATGTGGTTTAGTAGATTTAGAGAAACGGGCCTCTATTTTTCTATTTTGTGGCAGTGGGGAGATAGTGACAAGGATGATGTTCCTTTTTAGGGTTATAGTGGTTTTTTATTTGAAGGATTTTTTTCTTTTAATACCTTTTATATACTAAGTTTATTGTGTTTTGGTGGCTTTCAGTCTTTCCGCTGTATTGGAAAAAAATTGATGGTGTGGTCTTTGGAGGGGTGGGGTTTCATTCTGCTTTGGTTTTAAGTGGTTTGGTGGAAGTATGTTTGCTGGATTTCTTTACAAAGGTTGGTGTTTTGCAGGTTTGTGTTTTCACTTGCAGATCAACTCTCTTGAATTTGAGGTGTCTGCTACATCTGTTTAAGTCATCGAAGAATTGTTTTGGGCTTGATGAATTGTAGTCAATGTGGACTTACTGCAACTGATGGTATTGTGCTGACTTTGGCTGATTAGGGTTTTTGTTTATAAGAGTGTAGCTTGAACATGATTGATGAAGAGTTTGAGGGAACAAAATATGGTTAATAGATGTAATGGTGGATGTTAGGTTTTTTATGAATCTAATAACTCTTATTAGACACAGCGAAATCCATTAGAAACCCTTGTCTGAGGATATCCACGCAAGATAATATGAAACTATGTAAAAACATAAATGTAGAACTGTTTAAATATAAGTGTATTGTTCATCGAAGAGCCGCTGCAACCTTCGAATATCGTCTGATGAGTTTGATAAAGATCACCAAAGTGTAAAACAAAAGCATCCCACCTCTATAGGTATCCACAGGCTAATCTGAATCATCCGACATTCAGATGAGATTATTTGTAACGTCCCGACCCGGCTCACCACTAAGACGGTGGTCGGACTGGTCGTCACATGACCTCAAGCGCGCCTCCTCGTACGCCAGAGGCTGCCGACTAACAACAATGGTGTAAGGATAGTCAGTGGGGAGACTATACCCTCTCATCAGAGTTGCACAACGGTATTATAGAGTAAATAACAATCAATAGCGGAAGCAGTGATACATAATTGACAAAGCAGCAGAAGAAAGATTTCATATAACTGAACAAAAGTGGTCAATGCCAGTTTATACAATAAATGAATGCATGACATGGTATTAATACATTACGGAAAACAGTTGACAGTACAACATGCTTTTCAATACAATACAATGTGAGACACAAGTAAAGAAAAGAACTAAAAGCCCAAAGGCAATATCCACGAGCATCCTGAGCTCCAACTCGGTCCTTTGCTCCTACTCCAAGTATAAGCAAACAACAACAAACAAGGTCCAAGGCCCTCCGAACAAGGAATATCTACTCGGGTACCTTAGTACAATGGCGACCCAAGTAGGGTGTGAGATATAAACCTCAGTAGGCCGACACCACCAGTGTCTAACCCAATTCCGACAGTATAATATAAATCAAATAGGGTCCAAGCATGCATAAATATAGTAAGCAGTACAATGTAACTAAACACACAAATATCTGCTTCAGCCCTCAGTTGGTGTCTGAACGTGTAACCAGTTCATTAATTAAGTTTTACCATTTTTTTATAAGTCACATGTGAGTAAGTCGACTATTGAGTCCAAGGAGTTTTCTCCAAGGTAAAACGGGGCTAACTGATGACCGAGCTCGATGGGCTTTAACCATGGCACATACTTGTCAATGCCAGACCCAAGTAGTGTGTCCAAGGCATCCTGTGATAGTATAAGTAGTGAAGGTTCCAAGACGTAACAAGGCAACCTGACAAAGATATCCAGTGAGGGTGTTCCTGGGTAAAAAACCAAGGTAACGTAAACTCACAGAAAGCTAACTCAGTAGTACATGAGTCTAGCTAAGGGGTAAGAGTGTAATCCAAGGAGCGTAATCCAAGGCATTCCACAATAAGTCGTTTACCGAGTCCAAGGTGACCGACCAAGGTAAAACAGGGATAAGCAAAGACAGGGCCCAATGAGCTTTAACCATGACACCTACTAATCAATGCTGGATCCAAGGAGTGTATCTGAGGTATCCTGTAAGAAGGGACCCAACGGTAGTATACCGGGCATCCAAGGACTAGACAAGAACTGGAGTATAGGTGGGTATCAACCTAAGTAAACCATATCCTTGAATCAGAATGGGGTTCCTGAGACCCAAGGTATTCTCCTCTCAGAATCCAAGGCGAGCTCGAGTCAGTCCATTCCTATTAGATAAAGAAGTCATCTAATGATTCATCTGGTTCAAGTCTTGCCTTCCATTGGTGTGGATAGGTCAAGTAGAGTTGAAACCATTAATTATTGGTTCAATCCTTGCCTTCCATTAGTGTGGAAAGGTCAAGTATCATTGCAACCATTTATTGATTGGTTCAAGCCTTGTCTTCCATTAGTGTGGAAAGGTCAAGTAGCATTGCAACCATTATTTATTGGTTCAAGCCTTGCCTTCCATTAGTGTGGAAAGTTCAAGTAGCATTGCAACCATTATTTATTGGTTCAAGCCTTTCCTTCAATTGGTGTGGAGATGTCAAGTAGCATTGCAACCATTTAGTAAAAACCATTAAGGCATTTTCAAAAGGCAGGGTCCACACCGCTACCTTCCCTTAGCATGGTAAGGGTTGCCACGGGCGTGGAACAAATCCTTATCTCATGAACCCGGGTCCATCCATGGAATTACTACATGAGAATCCATGTATCTCCCAAGGTATGTGCATGAAAACCCATTGAGTCCATCATGGAATTCCTACTTGGGAACCCACACGTCACCCAAGGTTTTATTAGTATTCAAAACATTTGAAAACATTTTGGTAACTTGTTTTGAGGTTCAATCATTGAGCATTAACCATTCATTTAACTCAACTCATTCCATCACTAGAACATATCAATTGCATTTAAAGGGCTCCAAGTATCCATACAAAGGCAATTACCTACAAGGGTAATTCCAATCCAAAACTGGACCAAACACTTAGACGGTTCTTTGGTCCTTTAATCATTTTAAAAGGGAAACTCAGTGTTTCTAATGTCATTAGGGCCATGTGCTAAGAATACCATGTCTCAACATAACATCAAGCATAAAGATTATAAACATGACAAGTCAAGCAAGCAAGGTCTAACCACTAATTTTTATCTTGAAGGCAGCGCACCTCTGTTGAAGGAGTTTTATTATAAAAACATGATATTGTTTATCAACAAATCATTTATCATCTTTATCATTTAAAACATGAAACATGGTAAATTCAAATTTAAGAGGCATTGAGCATAATACTTCATTGTATGAATTAATTTATAAAAAAAGTGCAGTAAGCAAATTTATTAATGCATTTATAAAGATTGGTGACTTGGAAAGGGTCTCTACCTCAATGTGGAACCCAGCTGTCCACACCAACTCTTGTAGCTTTCTAACTCAAGTAGACAACCCACTCAGAACATCTCAACGCACTACCAGAAACATGACAGGGACTCATAAATACCAAAAGCCCCAAATATTAACTATGTGACAAAGAGAAAACTTACCCCGAAGCAAAGCTGGCGAACTGAAACCACCCGAACCGCATCGCCCTTGGCGGAAGTTGCCGGAACACGGACCCTAGGGTCCCGAGAGACCTTTCGCTCGACCCTAGAACAAGGGAAAACTAAAATCAAGATTAATCTTAAAAATATAGGGTTCGACCGAACCTCACCGGGTACCGATTATGTCAAAGCAAAGCTGGGAAAGAGAGGAGAAGAGATAAGAGACTCATACCTAGGAGATTCAGACTGAGAATTGGAAGAAACAGTGGGCATAAGTCGATCAGAGAGGAGTTCGTAGGGAGGAGGGGTTGCGCGCACGACTGAAAGGGGAGCCCCTTGGTGCGTCGCGATTCTAAGGAGAGAGGGTGAGGGCTGAGTGATTTATGTTTTATTTTAATTTAATTTAATTTAATTAAAATAACTCAAATTTTAAAAACTGGGCGTTGCGCACGGTTTGACCCGCATGGTTTGCCAAACCGTGCGCAAACCGTGTAGAGACTTCTGCCTCTAGGACGCACCCCACATGGGCTAGGCGCGCAATTTAGGAAACCGTGCACAACCCGTGCGCTAAGTCACTGCCCACTTTTAAATAGGGCCGCACGGTTAACTGCTGTGGGATGCACGATTTCGCAGACCGTGCGCAAACTGTGTGCCCTCTACTGTCATTTAAAACTTGAAGTTTTTTCAGGTACGAAACTCCCGAAACTTCTCGAGCCACTTGGGAAACTTCTCGGGCCTTCTCCCATGCCCAAAAACATCACTTAGGAGTGATACAAATCTCAAAATTAAGTTTCGAAGCTTGGTTTTAAAAATGACCGGTTTATTAAACGAAGAAGTTCAAAAACTTCCGTATTTCAGTCTAGTTCAAAACACGAGTTTCTACAATCTACCCACCTTAAAAACTTCTCATCCCCGAGAAGCCTTTAGGAACAACGTAAACACCACCCGACCTACAAGGGTCGTGAAGTTTTGTTCCAACGGTTTCATTGCGTTCCCAATGCCTGATGCTCCTTTAAGCACATCTTAAGCATTCCACACTTCTGCCTTTACAACCCTATCCAACCCTCAAAGTTCAACTAAAACATAGAAACATAGCTTACATGAGCCCGTTTCGATAGAGACAAGATAACGTCAAAGTCTTAGTAACACTCGACCGATGGTGCTTCCCACCATAGGTCTTAACTTAAGAAGGGGACAATTCCAAGTCACAATACCTCCACCATTGGAATTGTTGTTTAAGGCATAACTCTAAGTGTTCTTACGACACTCCTGGAATAATTTCGTAAAAAGGAAATGGTCGAATTCTGATTGACCTAACAGAACTGGTCGAGCAAGCTTTCTTAGAATACATTGTTAACCATGAAACTACACTTACCTTCACCGAGCAATGTGATTTAAAATAGCCCCGCATAACTGTAAACATCAACTGAAAAGAAGAGAATGAGTCGAGCCATTTGGCCAACATATATCAAAGAAGTATGGATTAGGCGGCCAAAGCAAATCAGAAGAAATGGATGAAGTCCATGAGTTCGAACAAGGCGTTCTTACATGGGAACCCATGAATCAATCAGGACTTACCAAGCCTCGAGGAGAACCACGCTTTAGCATGCAACACTGACAAAGATCATCCAAAAAGCTCAACAACTTTTAAGATTTAGCGCGGTGTAAGACCGACACTCTCTTAGTGTATCGAGGATGATGTCAAGATAAGGGACATGGTAATCTCTTAATAAGAGTACACTAAGAGGATTTAAGATAGGTTTTCTAGTAAAACACACCCATAAATTGGAAGGTGAAACAGTCAAACCAAAACAAAGTCGTGTTGTCGAGCAAGAATCGACATAAAACAACACTATCAAGCCTTAAGGGAAAACAATCAATAACCAACCATTTTCCAATGGTTCTCTTAGGTTGTGCTCCTTATACTTGAAAGGACACATTCACAAACTCAACAGGACACTACCCACCTTAAGAGTGTCCTGATCGAAAGAGAAGAAAACTATCCGCTCATAAGTGCGCTAGATTATTACAACGAGATCGATGTGTCAAAAAACCTGAGCCTTTCAAAAACTAGTCCAAGTATTGGAATGGAACTAATTCTTTAATGCTCAAACCACTCTACTTGGAGATGAGCCAAGACTGTACTCAACAGTACAAGAAGATTTATTTTGGAGATGCATTGTCTCATATGACTATCAACCTAGACGATGCCATGACTAGTTGCCCATTATTAAGAAAGAGAGGGTCAAACGACCTATGAAGCGGCCGACCATGCCTATGGCATGTCTAACTAGCTGAAAAAGAGCATTACTCGATGCTCGTGCCCATAACAAGGTCAAGAAACACATGACCACCTTTCCGAACAAGGGTGTCACTTTAAAACTGAAAGTCCTACTTGGGACAATGACACCCAAATGAAACCAAGAGGTGAGAAAAGCCGCAACACTAGAAAGGCATTTAATTTCTGAGGGAGCTACCTACCACAGGTTAGCCCCTTACAAAGAACAAGTTTCAACCCTAACATCGAGTCACATAAAACAAGTCACTAGGCTCAAAATCCGATCATAAGGCCATTGATATGGAAAAGAACGCCTATGGAAAGTACTCACACTTTCATTCCAAGGCACTCAAGAGAATTCCGAACTACCCTTACACGAGGGTTTTTAAACAGTGGACACCACTATAGGTTCCATTTCCAAGCGTCTTACATTTAATCACATTTTATCTTTTAATCATCAAAGATTTAATCAAAACATAAAAGTAACATTTTCAAAACAACACAAGGTACTTGATTTTAACCAATGCCCTAAGGGAAAAATAGGAAAGTTTTATAAAAATCCCCTTTTAAAATATTTTATGTTAGTTGACATCCCTTCATTTTTGAAACTTATCAAAATAAATTCCTTTTAGGCAAAAAAAAGGTGACCTACGAGGGTCCCATTTTAACCAACCTGGGTTCTCTATAAAGCAACCCAATAGTAAATGCACAATTATTAAAATTTAAACACCCAAACGGTTCATCTCATAAAAAAATTCCCCAACTGACCTACTTGGGTCCAGTTGCATTTTAAAAGCTAGCCATTTTGATTTCAGATCAACACTAAACATATTTCATATTTATAATCATTTTACAAGGCATCGTGCCATTTCATTTAATATAGGTTTCCATTTCCCAATTCATGAAGTGACCATACACTCCATGGATTGAAAATTGGTTCCCATTGATTGGTACCAATGTCAATCCAAAATTTAAAATGGTCAAACATAACTGTCCAAATTATATGGGTGGTCATCTACCAACCTGCAAAGCGCCCATACACTTTACAGTTTGGCATTTGGCTCCCTTCAGTCAAAACCAACTTACTTTAGCAATTGAATTTAGCATCCTTTTACAATGATTCAATTACACGAGTTACCTTTTCCAAGTTATAAGGCACCCATACACCTTACAATTGAAAATTGGCTCCTGTCGTAATCACAACCTTTAAACTTATCCCATGAAACCGTTTACATATATCGAAGTAAGCTAGAATGTCACTACAAGCAGCTAACACAGAGCAATAAGATAAAATCACAGAAGCATGACAATTTAATCACAGGAGCATGATATAACAAGCAGTAAGCATAGAAGGCATGCTAGTGTATTACCTAAATAGGTATAAACCTAAGCGTGGCATATTTATAAGGCATATAATTATACATAGCAGACAACCTACTAATGCAACTACATGGAATGGCATATATGCATGGCATGTGAATTTCTAAGTGCCTAATATGATGCATGTAATGAAACTTCCTTTCCATATCAGGCCATGGAAAGTTTCCAAAGTTACAAAAATCATAAGAAGCAAAATGTACACCAATCACTCTAGGTGAAATCATATCAATTGTAACATCGAACAACATAACAACAATCCCAGCCCTGGCTACTTGGTCATTTTCCGTATATGGGGTGATTAGTCCCAAGCACAACTATTAGCCAAGTGCCAACACTTTTCTAGTCTCCTGTATAACAACCTAAAATAGTAAGATAAAAGGAAAAACCACCTCTGATACCACTTTGTAATGTCCCGACCCAGCTCACCACTAAGACGGTGGCCGGACCGGTCGTCACATGACCTCAAGCGTGCCTCCCCGTATGCCAGAGGCTACTGACTAATAGTGAGGGTGTAAGGATAGTTAGTGGGGAGACTATACCCTCTTATCAGAGCTGCACAACGGTATTATAGAGTAAATAAAAATCAATAGCAGAAGCGGTGATACATAATTGACAAAGAAGTGAAAGAAAGATTTCATATAACTGAACAAAAGTGGCCAATGCCAGTTTATACAATAAATGAATGCATGACATGGTATTAATACATTACGGAAAATAGTTGACAGTACAACATGCTTTTCAATACAATACAATGTGAGACACAAGTAAAGAAAAGAACTAAAAGCCCAAAGGCAATCTCCATGAGCATCTCGAGCTCTAGCTCGGTACTTTGCTCTTACTCCAGGTACAAGCAAACAACAACAAACAAGGTCCAAGGCCTTGCGAACAAGGAAGGTCTACTCGGGTACCCCAGTGCAATGACGGTCTGAGTAAGGTGTGAGATACAAATCTCAGTAGGCCGGCACCACCGGTATCTAACCCAATCCCAACAATATAATATAAATTAAATAGGGTGAAAGCAGTACAATGTAACTAAATACCCAAGTACCTTCTTTAGCCCTTGGCTGGTGTCTAAACGTGTAACCAGTTCATTAATTGAGTTTTACCATTTTATTTATAAGTCACATGTGAGTAAGTCGCCTACCGAGTCCAAGGAGTTTCCTCCAAGGTAAAATGAGGCTAAGCAATGACCGGGCCCGATGGGCTTTAACCATGGCACCTACTTGTCAATGTCGGACCCAAGGAGTGTATCCAAGGCATCCTGTGATAGTATAAGTAGTGAAGGTTCCAAGACATAACAAGGCAACCTAGAAAAGATATCTAGTGAGGGAGTTACAGGGTAAAAACCAAGGTAACGTAAACTCATGGAAAGCTAACTCAGTAGTATCTGAGTCTAGCTAAGGGGTAAGAGTATAATCCAAGGAGCATAATCCAAGGCATTCCACAATAAGTCGCCTATCGAGTCCAAGGTGATCGACCAAGGTAAAACAGGTCTAAGCAAAGACAGGTCCCAATGGGCTTTAACCATGACACATATTAGTCAATGCTGGATCTAAGGAGTGTATCCAAGGTATCGTATAAGAAGAAGGGACCCAACAGTAGTATACCGGGCATCCAAGGACTAGACAAGAACCAGAGTCTAGGTGGGTATCAACCTATGCAAATCGTATCCTTGAATCGGAATGGGGTTCCCGAGACCCAAGGTATTCTCCTCTTAGAATCCAAGGTGAGCCCGAGTCAGTCCATTTCTATTAGATAAAGAAGTCATGTAATGATTCATCTGGTTCAAGTCTTTCCTTCCATTTGTGTGGATAGGTCAAGTAGAGTTTAAACAATTAATTATTGGTTCAAGCCTTTCCTTCTATTAGTGTGGAAAGGTAAAGTATCATTGAAACCATTTATTTATTGGTTCAAGCCTTACCTTCCATTAGTGTGTAAAGGTCAAGTAGCATTGCAACCATTATTTATTGGTTCAATCCTTGTCTTCCATTAGTGTGGAAATGTCAAGTAGCATTTCAACCATTATTTATTGGTTCAAGCCTTGCCTTACATTAGTGTGGAGAGGTCAAGTATCATTGCAACCATTTAGTAAAAACCATTAAGGCATTTTCAAAAGTCAAGGTCCACACCGTTACCTTCCCTTAGCATGGTAAGGGTTGCCACAGACATGGAACCAATCCTTGTCTCATGAACCCAGGTTCGTCCATGAAATTACTACATGGGAATCCATGTATCTCCCAAGATATGAGCATAAAAACCCATTGAGTCCATCATGGAATTCCTACTTGGGAACCCACATGTCACCCAAGGTTTTATTAGTATTAAAAACATTTGAAAACAATTTGGTAACTTGTTTTTAGGGTCAATCATTAATCATTAACCATTCATTTAACTCAACTCATTCCATTCACCAGAACAAGTCAATTGAATTTAAAGGGCTCTAAGTATCCATACAAAGGCAATTACCTACAAGGGTAATTCCAATCCAAAACTAGACCAAACACTTATACGGTGCGTCAATCCTTTAATCATTTTGAAAAGGAAACTCAGTGTTTCTAATGTCATTAGGGCCATGTACTAAGCATGTAATGTCTCAAAATAACATCAAGCATAAAGATTATAAACATGATAAGTCAAGAAAGCAAGGTCTAACCACTAATTTTTTATCTTGAAGGTAGCGCACCTCCGTTGGAGGGGTTTTATTATAAAAACATGATATTATTTATCAACAAATCACTTATCATCTTTAGCATTTAAAACATGAAACATGATAAATTCACATTTAAGAGGCATTGAGAATAATACTTCATTGTATGAATTAATTTATAACAAAAGTTCAGTAAGCAACTTTATTAATGCATTTATAAAGATTGGTGACTTGGAAAGGGACCCTACCTCAAGGTGGAACCCAACTGTCCACATTGGCTCTTGTAGCTTTCTAACTCAAGCAGAAAACCCTCTCAGAACATCTCAACACACTAGAAAAAACATGACAGGGACTCATAAATACCAAAACCCCAAATATTAACTAGGTTAAAAAGAGAAAACTTACCCCGAAGCAAAGCCGTCGAACTGAAACCACATGAACAACATCACCTTTGGCGGCGGTTACCGGAAAATGAACCCTAGGGTCCTAAGAGACCTTTCGCTCGACCCTAGAACAAGGGAAAACCAAAATAAAGATTAACCCTAAAAATATAGGCTTCATCCGAACCTCACTGGGCACCGATTAGGTCGAAGTAAAGCTGGGAAAGAGAGGAGAATAGATAGGAGACTCATACCTAGGAGATTCGGACTGAGAATCGGAAGAAATGGTGGGCGGAAGTTGATCTGTGAGGAATTCATAGGAAGGAGGGGTTGCGTGCATGGCTCAAAGGGGATCCCCTTGGTGCGTCATGATTTGAGGGAGATAGGGTAAGGGTTGAGTGATTTATGTTTTATTTTAATTTAATTAAATTAAATTAAAATAACTCAAATTTTAAAAACTGGGTGTCGCGCATGGTTTGACCCGCACGGTTTTCCAAACCGTGCGCAAACCATGAAAAGTATTATGCCTCCAGGACACACCCCACATGGGCTAGACACATGGTTTAGGAAACTGTTCATAGCACGTGCGCTAAGCCACTACCCACTTTTAAATAGGATCGCACATTTAACTATTGTGGGCTGCACGGTTTCGCAAAACGTGAGCAAACCTTGTGTCCTCTACTGTCATTTAAAACTTGAAGTTTTTCAGGTTTGAAACTCCCAAAACTTCTCGAGCCACTTGGGAAACTTTTTGGGCCTTCTCCCATGCCTAAAAACATCACTTAGGATTGATACAACTCTCATAATTAAGTTTTGAAGCTCAGTTTTAAAAATGAACGGTTTAGTAAACAAAGAAGTGAAAAAACTTACATATTTCAGTCTGGTTTAGAACACGATTTTCTAAATTATTCTTCCATTAATGATGTGTTAGAATATCATATATAGATAAGGGGTAATATAGAACATCTAGGTTTTGGGAGTTCTAGCCAAACATAATAATCCACACACACATAATGTTATCGCATGGAAATTGATTTATATAGCTTCTGAGGACACTCTTCAAAGAATCATGCATCAATTCATGTGTTTATAATGCATGTATTAATGTCTCAACTAATTCATGCATGAATGCATTTAACTATCACAAGTTCCATATGAAACAACTGATTAAATGATAGTCGCGTAGAAGATCGAACTGTCTAAACAATAGCCATTATTGTAGGCAGTGTAAACGATGTTCCCCTTCCTACATTCAAATCACAATTTTCATGAAATCTGATATACAACCCATAAATACATCACATATAAATATGGATTTAGTTCATATCTCCTTCAATCCACCACTTGCACTAAAGCTTAAAATACTATGTGTTATATCACCTTATATTGTATCATATACAATAACTTATGAAACCATATCCAAAACTCCTTTTGGATATATTGCAAAACTATTTTGGAAAGCTATCATTAACCTCACCTTGTATCACAACATATGTAATTACTTATGAACACCCATCAAAAACACTTTTAGATTACCTCTAAACACTTTTAGAGTAACTCTATGATTCAAAATCAATCCTCATTCAATCAACCACAAAGTGTGACCCTACAATTATTTATAACATTGATAATAAATATGAATCTTTGGATCCATATATTTAAGAAAAGAGAAACCTTTAGCAAATCATGAATGCTACTCAGACTATAAAGGGACCTGACATGATCTCCATCAAACACATATATCTCTATACTTATTTCCACCAATATATATCATATGTAAATAATCATTCTCATATTTTCTCAGTGTCCAAGACATTGAGTGACCATGGGACACAAAACATGTTTGTCACATGTAGCCAACTCACCTGTTCTCGATTCTCAAAGTGTAGACTGAATTGATCGATGAATATATCACATTCCATTCATCCTTCTGGATAAGCACATCACATGTCTCTTATCAAGATAGATTGATATGATATCTAAGTGTGGCAACACACTCCCACAATTTATGTCAATCGAGGGCCTTGATATCATACTCCCCATATGAAAGGACAAGTCTCATCTTAGTTAAGATCCAACTAACAACATGATCATCAACACACTCAACCACCCCCATATTAGCTAGGTTAATATGACAACCTGTGTAAGTAGAATATCAAGGTATAAAAGTTCTCATGCCAGGTATATCTCCAACTTTAGGTAGTAGGAAATCAAATATTATAAGATATCATCCTTTTTGGAGATGTCTTAGACATGTTTATAGGAACTCTTTTATTTATTTTTGAGTACTTTCATTGGGTTTTACTTTGGGGTGTATTTGGGTGAAAATTGAGAAAAAATGGAAGAAAAAAGGGGTTGTGCACAGTTGTCGCATGGTTAGAGAAAACCGTGCACCCAACCCAGGAAACTGTGCAACCATGGACAGTGGGGGTTCACACGGCTGGCACACGATTTTACAAACCATACACCCCAAGAATAACAGGTGCACGGTTGGCGCATGGTTAGGGTAAATCATGTTCCCATGTCCAGGAAATCATGTGTGGGAATTAAAGTGGCTCAAAAATTAATTTTAAAATCCCCTGAACCCCCAGAACTCTCCCATTTCAACCCCCACTCAACCCTAAATGGTCTTTCATAATTTTGGATCTCTCCAGACGAATTCCAAGACCTCCAGAACTTCATTCTTCGTGATTCAAAGCCCAGATCAAAGA
Source organism: Viscum album (assembly GCA_963277665.1). Classification (NCBI taxonomy): domain Eukaryota; kingdom Viridiplantae; phylum Streptophyta; class Magnoliopsida; order Santalales; family Viscaceae; genus Viscum; species Viscum album. The sequence continues at coordinate 738,829,196 of OY728141.1, forward strand.
TCGTCTCCTCTCCCGATAAGTGGATCCAATCCTGTTGATTTCCCATTCATCCTACTATGTTATCTCATTATTTTGGTGGATAGAATCTTCTATTTTTTCTAGATCTAGATCTAGATCTGACGAATCTAGATATAGTATTGTGGATCTATATCTAGATCTAAGTGATCTTATTTTGTTAAATTTTGATTTATGGCAATAGATCCGGATCCGATCTACATCATTGTGTTGCTCAATTTTGGGGATTTCCATTGGAAAATCATTCGTCAATGAATCAAGGTAGGTGGTCTAATTTCCAAATCCTATAGTATTTATTTGAATTCATATATTCAAGTTGTAGAATTTCTAGAGTTGTTTAGAAATTGAAATCCCTAATCGAATTAATTAATGTGGTAAATTAGTTAATTTAGATAATTGTGAAATTGTGAGATTTAGGGATTGTTGAGAAAGATAATTAATTAAAGAATTAATTATGATATATTGGGATTTGTTATTTGATAATTAATTATAGGAATTAATTATGATGGAATTGAGATGGTTGGATTGAGAAATTAAATGTGGAATTAGGATAATTAATTGGTAAATTAATTATCAATGTATTGATTAGGAAATTTGAGATAATTAATTGTTGAGTTAATTATCAAATTTTTGGATTGTATTTAAGAATAATTAATCGGTTAATTAATTATTGGAAGTTTAAATTGTGAAATGGTTAATTGATTATTGATTTGATTAACAAAAATTGATGTTGTTAATTAATTGTTGAATTAATTAACGGACTTGGATTAATTAATTTATAAATTAATTAATGGAAGTAGTGGTTGTTAATTATGATAAGGGGGTAAATTTTGTTTAATAATGGTTGTAAAATGGGGTATTAGAAATGACGATATAAGCCCAGTAAATATTGATAATAATAAATGACTGAGATTTGGGGTGTTAGACATGGCGTTCTACACTATTGATGCATATGAATAGTTGAGAAATGGGGTGCTAGACATGATGTTCTACACCAAAGATAGATCCATCTGTATTGTTGAGAATTGGGGTGTTAGACATGGCATTCCACAACAATGATAAAAATGTATAATTGAGATTTGCGGTGTTAGATATGACGTTCTGCACCAATGATAAATATGTATTGTTGAGAATTGGGGTATTTGACATGGTGTTTTATACCTAATAATCATTGGAATTGGACTATGGTTCTAAGTTATTGTAATAATGAATTGAAGAAGAAAAGGGAAATGAATGCCTATTTTTTGAAATGAATTGTGAATTGAATAAGTAACATGGTTCAAAACTGATATGGACTAGAGCAGGTATTGAGGTACGAGTGTCCTCGGGAACTCGGTGGTCTATGTGGTTTAATAAAGATTAATTGATAATGTGATAATTTTTTATATACGCATTGTAATTATTTCTTTATAAAAATTTATACACTTGTTATTGACTGGATTTGTTTTAGACACCATTGGTGGTGGCCTAATCAGTTGTACTCACACCCTACTCGGGCTGCCTGATTGGTACTTGAATAGATTTCATGAATATAGGATAGGTTAAGGGTAGGGGCCCCATGTTAGATGGATGAGTCGGGATGGAGCATGGTTGAGGGAACCATAAATTGTTTGAGACACACTTGGGAGTTGTTAGTGTCTTTCTTTTGAGTTGTATTTTAGACACTTGTCACGTACATTAGCATGTCATATTTTCTACTTTAGTTGTATATTGTATTTATTATATTGAATATATTGAGAAATTGGTATTGTTTATTGATATATATATTTCTTCCACCATTGTTTATTATTTCTACTAGTGTATTACTCTGGTCAAAGAGTGTATAGTATCCCAATGAATGACTTATCAGAACCTCGTTGCTAGTTGATAGCCTCTAGTGTATGGGGAGGCGCGCTTGAGGTTGTGTGACTGACCAGCTCGAGGCAACGACATTTGGCACCCATGTCAGGACGTTACAAAGTGGTATCAGAGCCCAATTTTCTTTTCTTCATATTTTATCTTACTATTTGGGAGAGTTAGACAGAATACTAAGAATATTTATGGATTGGTTATGAGCTCATTCATGGGAGTAGTTACCCCATGTATGAGGGAGAATCCAAGTTCCCAGGGTGTAATTGTTGTTATTATTGTTTGTTGTTATAGTTGAATGTTATTTCACCTCAGGTGAAACACTTATTGTGTGATTTGATTAATGTTTTTGATATTTTTTGAGATCGTCTAGTGGTCTTGAATGGAACGATAATTTATTTGCATGCATAATTTTAGGCACTCAGGATTATTTTGTGAAACATGCATTATTTTAGGCACGCATGTGAAAATGAGTTTTGGGTAAGTTGTTAAAATTAAACTATTTTCTTGGATTGTGAAATTGAATTAAAATAAGTGCCTAATATAAAATAAGATGTGGTAAAATGATGCAATAACATGAATAAATGGGTTTCTAAATGAGAAACTTAAATTATGAGAATATGTTTACCCTTTTTAACCAGGACCTAGGTGTAGGATGGTTAAGGACAGTGAGAGTGTTTCGGTTTTGATCGTGTGGTGAGGTTTGGGGAAAAGATTTTTAGTGGATTGTTGTGTTTTTTTCTCTAACATGAATGTGATAAATTTGTTTTATGAGTCCTAAGATGTGTGTTTGTAATTTTAGAGTTGTACTTCCATGATGAAGCTTATTGATAGAAAGACCAAAGGACATGGTTGTGGTGATCCTCCAGTGGTAAAACCTAAGGCACCAATAGTGTCGGGTGAGGAAGCAGGGGAGCAGTTATGAGAGAAATTTTCTTGCTTCATGCAATTCATGGGAAGAGACCCAGGGTAGGTTGAGAAGAACATGTATGAATTGACGAAGGAGTTTCAGTTACAACACCCTCCGAATTTTACTAGAGAGGGTGGACTTGAGGGAGATGAGTTTTGGGTTGAGTCGATCGAGATGATACTTGACCATTTGAAGAATCCTTTTGAGAAGAGGTTCAAGCTGGCTGTTTATATGCTATGAGTATTAGCGAAGCACTGGAGGTACATTCAGGCATGAACTGGACAGATTGAGGGTTTTCTATGGAAGGACTTTTTGGATAAGTTCCTGGAGCACTTTTACCCAAAGATGTTGAGATGGGAGAGAGAAGCTAAGTTCATGAGATTGACTTAGGGGAGCATGTTTGTGATGGATTATTCTGGTTGCTTAAAATTTGCAGTGCTTTGTTCTAGCATTGGCGGCAGATGAGGCTACTTTAGAAAAACGTTTTCAAGATGGAATTAAGTATGAAATTAAGTCCCAGGTGAATATCTTCAGGTTGAAAAAGTTCTCAGAAGTGGTGAATCATACTCTCATCTTAGAGGGGAACCTAAAATAGGATTCCAATGGTAGAAAAGTGGTTTTTTGGATGATATGAAGGTATGTCTTTCGAGATCAAGAAGCATCTTTATGATAACTTTAGCCAAATTAGTGGGAAACAGAGTGGCCAGTCAGGGGGATCAGTTACTTAAGGATCCTACCCAAGTGATTTTCCACTAATGTGGTAGGCCAAGACACTTTTGTAAACATTTTCCTAGAACAACAATTGAGTGTTGAGACTGTAGTAAGCTGAGTCATCTACATAGGTTCTATAGGAACCCGAGGCAGACAGTTAGTGAGGGTGGATCTAGACAGAACTAAGGTATGGTAAGGGGATTTTCTGCACCATATCAGTTTGGCAGCTGAAGATATATTGTTCGATGAGGTAGAGGTAGTGAACCTAGTGCTTCTAGGAAATAGTGCCATATTAGCAGAGTAGTTCAACTCAAGGGAGTCAGACGACATCATAAGGAAGAGGAGCATGACAGTTGCATGCAGTACCGCCTACACTTGTGGATAGAGAGGCTGGGCCATCAACAATGAGAGGTACTATTCTAGTAGATTTTACTTTATCGTGTTCCCTATTTGATACTAGTGCCTCTCATTCCTTTATATCTACAAAACTTGTTAACGTTTTGAGCCTGGCAGTGGAGTTTGTTAGTGGGGTAATGACTAAGATACACCATTAGTGGTATGATCTATAGACATATGTGTGTACAAGGGATGTTCTCTTAAAATTGAGGATTATAATTTTTTTTGTGGAATATATATATCCTTGATATGTCAGGATTTGATCAAATTATAGGTATGGACTGGCTAGTTGCATACCGAGCCCACATAGATTGTTACCGGAGGAGAGTGAATTTTATGTTTCCTAAGGGTAACCCATATGTTCACCATGGGGAGTGGGATATCCAGGTAGTTCGAGTAGGTCCAATTACTCAGCAACTAGGAGATATCACAACCCAGGTTTCTAGTCTTTTTATGGATGGTGGAGGTGTAAATCTTGATGTATTTCCACCAGTGGTGGAAAAATTTCAAGATGTTTTCCTAAATATTTCTCAGGGCTTCCACCTGAGAGAGATGTGTAATTCACTATTGAGATCATGCCTAGGATTGAGCCAGTTTCTATTCATCTATATATAATGGCACTAAAAGAGATTCAAGATCTCAAGAATCAGCTGGAAGAGTTGGAGGATAAGGGGTTTATCCAACCAAGTACATCACCTCAGGGTTCAACTATTTTGTTTGCAAAGAAGGAGGACAATAGTTTTCACTTGTGTGTCGATTACCAGAAGTTGAACAAGATAATGGTGAAGAATTGATATCATATTCCACGTATTGATGATATGTTTGACTAGTTGAGAGGAGCTTGCATGTTCTCAAAGATCGACTTGAGATTGGGTTATCATCAACTGAGAGTTTGGACTTCTGATATACCGATGACTGCTTTTATAAGCAGGTATGACCTATATGAGTTTGTCACAATTATATTTGGGTTGAATAATTCAACAATAGTTTTTATGGCCTGGATGAAAAAAAATATTCCATCCGTACCTGGATCAGTCTGTGGTGGTGTTCATGGACAACATCTTGGTGTACTCTAAGATTCATGATGATCATGCCCAACATCATGACATCATCCTGAGTACATTGAGAGAGCATTGAATATACACCAATCTATCTAAGTGTTAGTTTTGGATTGACCAGGTACACTCCTTGGGACACATAATTTTAGAGGAAGGTGTGTCAGTGGACCCAGATAAGGTTTATGCAGTGGTTTCTTAGGAGCAGCCCAAGAATGTTTTCGATATCTGTAGATTTCTTGGATTAGATGGATATTATCGGAGATTCATCTAGGACTTTTCCAATTTGGAAGCACTACTTTCGGGCTTTACAAAAAAGGGTATAAAGTTTGAATGGATGGAAGCATGTGAGAAGTCCTTCTAGGAGTTTAAGAAGCATTTGACTTCATCACCAATCTTGATCCTACTTGAGCCAGGTGAGTATTACACGGTGTATTGTGGTGCTTTTGGGATTAGACTCAAAGCTGCGTTGATGCAAGGAGAACGAATCATGGCATATGGATCTAGTTAGCTAAGGATACATGAACAGAACTACCCTATACATGACCTTGAGATAGTGGTAGTGGTTAATGCTACAAAGTGTTGGTGACACTATCTGTTGGGTGAAAATTTTACGGTGTTTACCGATCACATGAGCTTAGGGTATATCTTCACGTAGTGATATTTGAATCTTCAGCAGTGAAGATGAGTTGAGTATATGTATTATTTTAATTTTTAGCTGACATATAATCCTTAGAAAGGAAATAGTAAGACTAATTATTTGAGCAAGAAAACTCACACTCAGATGGTTCATGAGTCTAGTGCTGAGTGGAAGATGATGGACTTACTAGCTGAGATGCATGTGGTGGTTTAGGAAAGTCAGGAGAAGATGACTTTAGTTTTGATTTTAGTGGAGTATGTACTTTTGATATTGATCCAAGATAGAAAATATGAGGATTTAGAGTGTTTAACCTTGAGGGAAATCCTTGAAGGTGGGAAGTCACCTTTCGATTGGAGTATAAATGAGGATGAGATCATCTATGTTAGGAATAAAGTTGTTGTACCTATGAGCATGTGATAGGATATCATGTAAGAATTTCATTCCTCAAAGTGGGTGGTACATCTAGGGGTAACCAAAATGTATCATGACCTATGAAGTCAGTTTTGGTAGCTGGGTATGAAAAAGTAGATAACAGGGTTCGTGACATGATGTTACACATCTCAGCAGGTAAAGTCAGAGCATCAACAACCTGGAGGTTTGCTGTAGATATTTCCCATTCTGAAATGGATGTGGGATGAGGTGAAAATGTATTTTTTGGTCTCCCAAAGACACCAGGGAAGAATGATTATATTTGGGTTATTATGGATCGACTGATGAAAGTAACACATTTCTTGCCCATTCGAGAGACTTTCTCAGTGGAGCAGTTGGGAGATTTGTATGTTCGGGAGATAATCTATCTACATGGGGTGACACAAAATATAGTTTTAGACCGTGGATCAAATTTCACTTTATTCTTCTATTAGGGATTATAGAAATCTCTTGTTATGCATGTATTATTGAGTACAACCTTCCACCCACAGACAGATGGGAAGTCAGAGCGTACTATATAGGTGCTTGAGGATATGTTGTGGGCATGTGTTCTTGACTTCAGTGGATCATGTAATAAGCACTTGTACTTAGTGGAGTTTTCCTATAACAATAGTTATCAGACAATGATACTAATGGCACCATACGAGGCACTTTATGGTAGGCCATGCAGATCACCGTTATGTTGGATGGTGGTAGGTGAGTTAGAGTTGTTGGGACTGAGTCTCATATGAGAGATGTTGGAGTAAGTGCATTTGATTCATAAACGTATGACTATGACTTAGATTAGGAAGAAGTTGTATGATGACAGATGGATATAACTCTTAGAGTTTACAGAGGGTGATCGTGTATTCCTTTGGGTGTCGCCTAGGTTGGGTCATCACATGATACAAAGATAGGGCAAGTTAGTGCCCAAGTTTGTTGGACCTTTCGAGGTTGTGGAGAGGATCAGGTCAATGACACACTAATTGGATCTTCTATAGAAATACATTGCTATGCATGATGTTTTCCATGTATCACAACTATGGCAGTATCACTCTGACCCTTCTCATGTGATCGATGTGGATGAGGTTGATCTTAAGATAGATACATCCTTTGAGAAGCATCTGATATGTGTGTTGGATCGTATTGAGAAAGTGTTATGGGGAAAGATAATGCTGATAGTTAATGTATTGTGACAACATGGGCACGTGAAGGAGGAAACATGGGAAAGGGAAGCAGTTATACATGCTTAGTGGCCCGATCTCTTTGGCTCAGAATCTTAGAGAAGCTTGGGAATACAGCTCGAGGATGAGCTTCCATAAGGCAGGGAGATTGTAAGATCCCAAACTTTTCTAGAGTTGTCTTGAACATGTTTGTAGGTACTCTTTTTTTAGCTTTGATTACTTTTATTTGGGTTTTACTTTGGGGTGTGTTTGGGTGAAAATTTAGAAAAAATGGAAGAAAAAGGGGTTGTACACAGTTGGCATATGGTTAGAGCAAATCGTGTGCCCAACCTAGGAAACCGTGCAACCCTAGATAGTGGGAATTCACACAGCTAGCACACGGTTTTACAAACCATGTGACCTAAAAAGACAAATCGTGCACCCCAAGAATAATAGGTGCACAGTTGGCGCATGGTTAGGGAAAACAGTGTACCCCTGCCCAAGAAACCATGTATGAGAATGAAAGTAGCCCAGAAATTAATTTTAAAATCCCCCAAACCCCCATAACTCACCCATTTTTACCCCCACTTGACCCTAGGTTGTCTTTCATGATTTTGGAGCTCTCCAGACGAATTCCAATCCCTCCCGACCCCTTTTCTTTGAAATCTGAAGTCTGGATCGAAAATCTTCTCCTCTCCCGGTAAGTGGATCCAATCCCATTGATTTCTCTTTCATCCTTCAATGTTATCTCATTATTTTTATGGATAAAATATTATATTTTTACTATATCTAGATCTATATTTGAAAAATTTAGATCTAGTCTTGGGGATCTATACCTAGATCTATGGGATCTTGTTTTGTTAAATATTGATTTAGGGTGATAGATCCAGATCCGATCTACGTCATTGTGCTGCTCAATTTTTGGGATTTCCATTATACAATCGTTCATCAATGAATTGAGGTAGGTAGTATAATTTGAAAATCTCATATCTGTGATTTGATTTCGTATATTCAAGTTGTATAATTTCTAGAGTTGTTTAGGAATTGAAATACCTATTTGAATTAATTAATTTAGATAATTATGAAATTTTCAGATTTAAGGATTGTTGAGAAAGATAATTAATTGGAGAATTAATCATGAGATATTGGGATTTTTTATTTGATAATTAATTTTGGGAATTAATTATGATGTAATTGAGATAGTTGGATTGAGAAATTAAATGTGGAATAAGGATAATTAATTGGTGAATTAATTATCAATGTATTGATTGGGAAATTTGGGATAATTAATTGTTGAGTTAATTATAAAATTGTTGAATTATATTTAAGAATAATTAATTCATGAATTAATTATTAGATGTTGAAATTGTGAAATAGTTAATTGATTATTGAATTAATTAATGGAAATTGATGTTGTTAATTAATTATTGAATTAATTAACGGACTTGGATTAATTAATTTATGAATTAATTAATGTAAGCAGTGTTGGCTAATTGTGATAAGAGGATTAATGTTGTTTAATCATGGTTATGAAATGGGGTATTTGACATGATGATATAAGCCTAGTAAATATTGATAATAATAAATGACCGGGATTTGGGGTGTTAAACATGACAATCTACCCTAGTGATGCATATGAATAGTTGATAAATGGGGTGTTAGACACGACTTTCTACACCAAATATAGATCTATCTATATTGTTGAGAATTGGGGTGTTATACATGACATTCTACACCAATGATAAAAATATATAATCGATATTTGGGGTGCTATACATGGAGTTCTACACCAATGATAAATATGTATTGTTGAGAATTAAGATATTTGACATGGCGTTCTATACCCAATAATCATCGAAATTGGACTTATGGTTCTAAGTGTATGTAATAACGAATTAAAGAAGAAATGGAAAATGAATGCATATTTTTTGAAATGAATTTTGAATTGAAGAAGTAATATGGTTCAGACCCAGTGTGGACTGGAGAAGGTATTGAGGTACAAGTTTCTTTGGAAACCCAATGGTCTATGTGGTTTAATAAAGATTAATTGATAATGTGATAACTGTTTATATATGAATTGTAATTATTTATTTATACAACTGCATACACTTTTTATTGAATGAATTTGTTTTAGACACCGTTGGTGTTGGCCTACTGAGTTGTACTCACACCCTACTCGGGCTGCTAGATCGATACCCAAATAGATTTCATGGATGCAAGATAGGTTAAGGGAAAGGGCCCCATGTTAGATGATTGAGTCAGGATGGAGCATGGTTGAGGGAACCAGATGTGGTTCAGGACCCACTTGGGAGTTGTTAGTTTCTTTCTTTTGAGTTATATTTTAGACACTTGTCACATACATTAATAAGACATGTTTTCTACTTTAGTCAGATGTTGTATTTCTTGCATTGAATATATTGAGAAATTGGTATTGTTTATTGATATATATATATATTTATTCTACTATTGTTTATTATTTCCACCAGTGTATTACTCTAGTCAAATAGGATACAGTCTCCCCATGAATGACTTATCAGACCCTCGCTACTAGTCGACAACCTCTGGAATATGAGGAGACATGCTTTAGGTCATATGAGTGATTAGATTGGGGAACCAACATGTGGCACCCGAGTCAGGACGTTACAAATATGATCCATGTACCCCTAATATACCAAATCCATCTGCATAACACTCCATGCGGTATACTTAGTGGGTCATCCAACACACACAAATAATATTATTATTTGTCTTGCGCCTCATGTGCATATTCCATATCTCTATACAATAATCCCACTCATACTAACCTTAACATTTCATCATAACCTATAATACCCCATGAAAAACATAAGTTAGGGATAAACTCAAAGTAGTACTTTGAGAGGTCAATTATCATTACACTTCATGAAATGTATATCTATATATACATTTATGTAGAGAACATGAAATAATGATAATATGAAGGTTGCATTTAATATGATACATTTTAATATTCTTTAAATCTTTAAGAATATTTAAAAAAAACAATATAAGCATCAATTTATCATATCATATATGATAAACTGCCAGATCAACCTTATGTTTGCTATACTTTTTGGGTTTTGTTAACACATTACATTATATGTAATCCATATCACATATTTATGTGACCATATGATAAACTCTCCCACTAAACTCTTTAGTGAGAAACATCTATTAAGTAAGAGAATTTGAATAATGGTGATATTTAGAAATCATATTCCCAACTATTTAACTTTTGAACATATTCAAACAACTTTACTACACAACATAAAATGTTATGATGTTAATTTTTATTGTCTACTTATAACTCTTTCTAATTTCATCATCATCATTTTTGGAACCCCATTCCATAAAAGTTTTTCATTGTAACTACTTAAATTATTGTTTACCAATATTCCTAAACTCTTTTAGGATAAATAATACTTTCTTATGGTAACTAATGTTACTATTTACATTTCTCTTTACCACTGCATACTAAACCCTTTTAGGATATCATGTATAATTCACTTTTTTCATTTCAACTGGTACAATTATTCAAGAAATAAATTCTTTCATTTTTTATGATAACTGAATGCAACTCACATTGTTCTTTATCATTATCATCACATGTACTAAGATATTTTAAGATATCGAGTGAAAAAAAATTAATCTTAAACTAGTATAATCCTTTAGGAATAGTGATATCCACTTTTAAATGGAAGATAAATGTAACACTTTAAATTTTTCTTTACCATCTCATATCCTAAACATTTTAGGACATTAAGTGGAAAACACTTTAACTTTAGATTGGTGTCATCCTTTATTTGTTAATTTTGAAATTCTCTAAGTCCAAACATACTTCCACTATCCTCTTAAAAACTATATTCTTTTTAGAATATCTTGTTTAGATGCACAAACCTTTTTTGTATTAGGAAATAACATTTTTTTCCTTTTAGTATGAATATTTAAAAAATAAACTATTGTTTCCATATTATATATGGTATTCTATATGTTTGGAACCTTTTTTTCATTTTAAAAGAAGTATTTATTAAAATATACCACCGATGGGTGGTAGAAACACATTCTCACATGTTTTAACCAATATTAAAATAAACACTTTATCCTGGATAAAACATTTTAATCCACATATTCTTTTTAAGACATGTTATATAAATTTATGAATAATAAACCATGTGTATAAATTTAATCATGACAACTATTTGTTATCAAACATCTTCTCTTATAATATAAGATAAATGAGATGAATATACACATATTTTACTTAGACTCATTTGATATTGATAAAATCCTTTACATTCAAATCATCAATGTGGTGACTATTTACTACATCTCATGAATATAAACTACAATATAAATCAATTATTCCTTTGATTTTAAAATCCTGCATATTTACAACACTTTTTAAAATATAAATTCAGTATCACATACCTTTCAAGATCTAAGAATTGATTTTTACAACTTTCATATCTGACATGGACATTCTATGGAGTTTCAAAAACTCCTTCAAGTATATCTTGGATAATCTAATAATATTAAATTATTACTCTTCCTTCCTGACAACCCTAGGTTTTAATGACCTTGATTGACTTCTTGAATAAATATTGTCAAACTTTTCAATTAATTTTTATTCTATAGGTTTGAACTTTTACCTACTTGTACTGTCTATATAGTACTTTATAACCTAGACTTAATATTCCCAATTCATATATATTCTCAACACTTTGAAAATACCAGGTAAACATTTTTTGAATTTAATCATATTGTTAGAAAATTTCTATATATGACAATAGTATTAATTCCCCTACCAGAACAAGCCATTTTTAGTCTCCCCTTTTGTTATAAAATTAAACAAATCATAAATTATGTGTATTAAAAACACCCATCTCATTCATTTAAACAAATATTGATTAAATTCTATTCTCAAGATCTAGATGAAATAAAATAAACATCTTACGACAAGTTTATCCAAGCTTTAAGTATACATGTTATCGATGAAGAAACTCCTTTACCCTATTACTTGAAAACAAAATTCAATCTTCAATTCTTTTCTATTTATAACCTTCTATATATTTACAACACTTTTAAATCATACAATTGATATAATATATCTCTCATAATAATAAACTTTATTTCTATAATCATTAATGTTTTAAGGAAAACTTTATTCTCATCAATTCATTAACACATTCAATCATATTGAATTTTATTTGGCACACCCAATCAAATTGAGTATATGAGAATAAAATTACTTAAATCATTGACATACCCAACCATATTGAGTACATGAGTGGAAACTAAGATTCCATTGGACATTATGCATTTAATTCCTTTCAAACCTTAAATGATTCACTATATGATTCCATAAGTATATAGATTCACTTGTTAAACAACTTCAACACTTGGTTATTGAGGAATGAACTATTCTGATGCATATAATTTTCATTAATAACTTTTCTTAAAACATCAATCTAGCTCGAGAAATTTTCTTAAGTTACCAGCCTTAGCAGTAGCTTACTTTAAGCTCCCCTTTCTAGGATTGATCGTAAAGTTTATCTTGATGATGGTGATGATATTATCTATAATAAAAGATTTTATCAGATGAGTATAATGTATTATAACCATTCAATAAGGAATTTTATTAAATAGGCTCCCACTAAAATGATAACCCCCTTTAAATGTCCATAATATCCATTAGTGGCTCAAGATCCATATTTCACTAAGCAATGAGTTCGCTAAGGTGTTCCTCTCATCACTTAATTATTTAGGTGGGAAATCATCTGAATCATAATAGTTGTAACTTTTGGATGGTTGAGAGGACAACTCTTTATCCAAATCCATTGTATAGATAAAATCAACTCTATTCCTATGGTATTCTTTCCAAGGGTTTCCCAGCTAAGTGTAACCCAAAACAATCACCAATAATAGAATAACAAAATACAATCCAAGGGAAACCTTATAGGGGAGAACCTACCCAAGGATGATCTAGTGTTATTTTTCACTTTCTTGCCTTACACAAGATAATTCAGAGATACCCTTATAAGGAATAAACTACCCAGTTGAATGATCGAGGTCTTGAAAAGTGTTGTTTTGGAAGGAATATCACAATACATATTTTAAGGGTATTTTAATCTCACCATATTATCACATGTTATTCCCTTTTATGTATGCATGATTCAAATAATTTAGTTTTGGAATCATATTCCCTCCACATAATCAATACGTTCTAGACATATTGATGTGTAACTCTTCACACAACCTACAAGTTTGTGTTACTAACCCAAAAATTGAAGTCAAACATATTCATACATACCTAGATGCATCATATGTATAAGGTATATGAACACTTCATGTAAAGTCATAGAGTTATATGAGACTGATGATCTCCACATGAGTAATCCCATAGAGAAAGATAGCTAACCCCATTCATTTTTCTAGACAAGGCATATGCATCCAGGTAAGTAGGCATTCCAACCCCGAGTCCCACTACTCAGGGATACTTTACTCAAGGTAGAATCTGATTCATCATAACTTTAACCCCTATTATTTAAAAACTATATTCAACAATTAAATTCAAGTCCATAACTTAAATTACAAACTGAGGTTAAGGTAGATGAAAAACTAAATTCATCATAGAGTTAATTATAACATGTAATGTAGGGCTCTATCCTAGAAGCAGTTTAATAATTAAACTAAATAATACACCATTCATTATATAAATAATTTATAACTATGGATAAAACATGGAATACCTTTTAAATAAATGAACAATTTAGATATTTAAATATGAGACAAACATTTATGAACAATTCATAAATCAAAGTTAATTATAAGCCCTTTTATAATTTTCAGCTTTAACATTATGAACATTCCATAATTTTGAATATAAATATTTTATATTCATTCCAATATGAACTCTTTAATTTTTATCATTATATGACATTTCCATTTTAAATATATGATATTATATGAATTATAAACTTTTTATAATCCAATTTATATTATATAAACATTTTTCATAATCTAAAAATAATATACTTAATCATTATTTAAACATTGATCATATCAATCATCAAAATAATTTTGGCATGGCTTAAATAATATCTAAATAAGGACCCCTTTTATTTTGAACAATTCAAAATAATTAATTATGAAAAATTCATAATTTAAATATAAACATTATATATTTTGGAATTATTTCACAATTTATAACCCTTTATAAATTATTTATTATGATTTAAAAATAAAAACTTTTATTTCTAGATCATAAGTCATGCCATATAATTTATTTAAAAGTTATTTCAAATATTAGCATATAATATTTGAGGAATATAAATGTTTCATAAACATTAATTTAATTTAATTATAAACCATTTATAATTAAGTAATTTATAAGACCTTTTTAAATTAAGTATTCCAAAAATACCTTTTATAATGATTTATAGACATTTTATAAACCATTAAAATCATTTTATATGTTAAAAAAAAAATTAACAATTTTTTTACCCTTGCGTAAGAACTCATTCCTATGTAAGGGTATCCTCCCATTACCCTTATGCAGACACTTTGCGTAAGGGTAACTACCCTCTACCTTCACACGAATGTGCTATGTATGGGTAAGATCGAAATAACCCTTACGTAGTGCCTTGCGTATATGTAATACCTTTACTCAAACCATTTGCATAAAGGTAATCTTTACTTTTCTTATGCTGTATAGAGGCAAACATCAAGGAACTTTATACAATAACTCTGATACATATACACATAAGGGTAAAATGCCAATGACCTTTACGCAAACTATTTCATAATGGTAATAAAGAGGCTACCCTTATGCAGACCTTCTATGTAAGGGTAAAGGCTTATCAACCTTTATATAGATTGCTTGCGTAAGGGTATGACCTTTACGTAGCCCTTTGTGCTTAAGGGTTTGATCAGGTGAACCTTACATAGAGAGATCTATGTAAGGGTAAGGTGAGATGACTCTTATATAGACCACTATGCGTAAGGGTAAAGCATTGGTTACCCTTATGCATCTCAATAGAGCAAGAATAAGGTCTTAGTTACATTTATATATCCTAGATATGTAAGGGTAAACCCTTTACGAAATTGAATTTCTAGAAACATGAGATGGTGATTTGTTTTTCGATTTCTTATTCATTTCATCATAAGTTTCCATAAAACATAAGCATGGATCCCTCTAATACCAATGTTAGGTTTCTTATAAATGAAAATAGATCTGTTTAGACATAACAAAATCCATTATAAACCCTTGTATACTGGGATCACTATGAAAGATATAAGAACCCGGATCTTCTTTTCAGGTATGTTTTTCTTTTCTGGTTGTTTTTGAGAAAAATAGGAGTTTCTAGAAATTTTAGGAGTACACGCCGTGTACTTTTAAGTACATGCCGTGTACCCGGTTTCTACTGGTGACCGTGTAATGGCCGTGTAACGACCGAGCACATGGCCACATGTGGTGACCTGGAGACTGCCTAAAGCAGAGGCTGGAAAAGGCAAGTACACACTGTGTACTTTTAAAATACACGCTATGTACTTTTGTTTTTATTAAACGGACCAGGGTCACGTCTAATCAACAAAACCCTATTCTTCTTCGTCTGTCTCATCCAGGAGCGACCATATGGCTGCAGATCTTCTCCGAGCCCCCAACTCGCCGTCCGTTCTCCGAATCAACTGCCATTGATTGCGTTGGAATCACCTTGGTTAGTTCTCCTTTCTTCTTGAACACCATCTCTTGATTTCTCCTCTCTTGCGAGTTATACCCAGTTGAAATTTTTTAACATTTTTGTAGATCTACGGTATTATAGGGTGATTCAAGGCATGAAGTTCACGTATATCGATCTCACAATGCCGTGGTATGTGGTTTGTTCCTTTTTGTAGACAGTCTTTGAATTTTATGTGCAAAAGTGCCCAATACCCAAGAGCGGGGTATTGCATGTTTATGGTTTTTAGCCCTGATATTGCCTGCTATGCCTTGTTTTTTTGGATAGAGGTTGATTGTTTATGAATAGGGTTAATTTTTCCATGTTATGGAGGTTTTTCCCATGTTTTCTTGTTTTGACCGTTTGGTCTAGTTTCCTGTTAGGTTGTTTTCTTTCCATGCCTTGTATTGTTAGGATGGAGTGATTATTATCTAACAGGTTATGATATGCTGTAGATTGTTTAGCCAAGTAGTTCTTGAGGTTTACTTTGGCTTCCACATATCATTGTGCACGACCAACTTACACAGATCCGTGAGAACCTGGTGTAGTAGACCATAAGGAGAGTGGACGTTGAGGGCTTCTCCAGAGTGCCTGTTTACTGTTACGTTGCGAGACCATAGGGGGGATGGACACTGTGATCCCTCAGAGTGTCTTTAGTTTCCTTGATATGGGCCACAGGGGGGATTGGACATTGAGTTCTTCCTTAGAGTGCCTATTAGTTACTGATACGAGACCACATGGGGAACTGACGGTGAGTGCTTCCTCAGAGTGCCTTTGCTAAAGCTGAATCAGAGGGTTTAGAATGTGTGTACTTCCCAGAGTGTTGATTGTATTTGTTTGGTTGAACCAGAGGGGTTAGGCTGTGAGTATTTCCTAGAGGGTTACCTACTTTTGTTTAGATACTCACTTGATATATGAAAATTAATGCAATTGAATTTGTAGGATGGTTACTATGTGTACTTCCTTGTCTATTACTTCATTTTGTTTATTGCCTGCCATATATATTCACCGACTATTAGGCACAGATCTTTGGGTGGTTGCCTACTGGTATTTGTCTCACACCCTATTTAGGTCATGATTTTGGTCTCAAAAAAATTATATTGTTACAGGTCTAGATAAGGGAAAGCACCCTTCTACTCCAGGTACATGATTGCTATGGATCTAGGGAGCATGGGACCAAGATGAGGCTTGCGATGTTGTGGAGTTGTTTACTACTTTTCTTTTGTACTTTGGTTTATTACTGTATTCCATCATTGTGATTTTTTTGTATGCTTTCCTAGACATATATATCATGCATCATTTATATATGTGAGCTCCAACTATTTATTACTTCTGTTGTTTACTTTTGGTATGGTATTATTATTGCTTCCACTATTGCTATTTGTTTTAGTTCCACTGTGTTACTCTGCCAACGAGAGAATAGTTTCCCCACTATCACACCCAAGGCCCTTGCTGCTAGTTGGTAGCCTCTGGCGTTTAGGGAAATGCGCTTGAGGCCATGTGGCCAACCAGGTACGGGGCGCCTCTGGGAGGCTTCCGGAACCGGGACGTTACAAAGTGGTATCAGAGGAATTATTTCTTCTTAACTTACTATTTGGAGCCTATAACCAGGGATAGGAAGGAAATAGGTACTTGGTAATAAGTTGTGCCCAAGAGTAGCTAACTCGTGTACAGGAAAAATCCAATTTACCTCGTTATTTCAATTTTTCTGATTTTTCAATTTTTACAGTTGATTTGATTTCACCATTGGGTGATTCACATGTTTTGTGTTATTATCGTTGATATTATTGAGGTTCTATTCTGTTGAAACCCAATGAGATAAGGGTATGTCTTCTCATGCATCATATAGAAACTTGCTAGAAATCACATGTCATGCATTCTTGCCATGCTATTTAGGGTGCATTAGCGATTTCATGTCGTTGTGATAGATGTTGTGTAAGATATGCATGATATTGTGATAGATGCCTTTATAGAATACCTGATTTTTGATAAGGTATTGGTTTGTGTAAGTTTTTTTTTGAATGGACACCAAAGTTTGGTTCTTCAGGTGTTATGGGCCCTCATGGATTGTAAATTAGTGGATCATTGTATTGTTATTCCTTGTGTATGACATGTATAAGATTCCAAGATTTGATTCGCGGGGAGTATGGGCCCTCACGTATCAGAATTTGGCACTTTAATGTTTGTTTCAATGTTTTTCTGGGTTCCGGAGTAGTTTATGAGGCTTACTGTCTGAAAAAACCCAGAATACATGGCGTGTAATGATAAATACACACCATGTGTCCTTATGTTCAGGAAGGAACTATTTTTTAAGTACACACCATGTACTGTATGTACAAACCGTGTAGTCTCTAACCGTGTCACTGATTGTGTGGGAAGAGACACGGGGTTGAGAAATCTTTGGTGGAACACATCGTGTTCCTGATGTACACAGCGTTTTGTGATGACCATGTGTCCACCCATGTGACTAACAACACGGATGGATAAAACTTAAGTCATACACGTCGTGTCAATCTTGAACACGCTGTGTAGTGTGAACCTTGTATTCGGTCATGTAACGAACAACACAGGGTGGTGGAATCCTTCTAGTACACACCGTGTCCATCTGGAACATGCCGTGTAGAGTGAGCCATGTAACCGGTTGTGTGAAGAACAACACGGGTCGGTGAAGTTCGTCTAGTACACACTGTGTCTGGCACTAACATGTCGTGTAATCTTGTTTTAGGAGAACCGTGTGGATTAGCCGTGTAGAAGAACTCAGGAAGGGGAAGTGGATTCAAGTGCATTCCGTGTGGTAGGAAAACATGCCGTGTGTATGGGGTGTTACACGACCTGAGTTGGTAGAAGTAAACACCCATGTGAAGGCTTAAGGGAACACGCCGTGTAGACATTATACATGTTGTGTACCCATGCTTTAAAAAACATGAATTATTTCTTTCTCCTATTCCCTTCTTACACTTCTATGTTTCAATCCCTGTTAATCTTTATCTAAGGTGTGCACTTGACCTCGCAGAGTCATGCCACCGAGACGTCCTCCGGTTTTCCTCCAGTTATAGGGCAGTGATCAGACACTGGATATAGCTAATCAGGGATTACCAGCGGATCCTCCAGTTGTGCCAGTCTTGGAACCAACCGTTATTCTGGACACAGGTGCTGACGCACAGTTCCGAGAGGTCTTTATGAGGTTCATGGAGACCTTCTGAGGAGTAACGCATCCTGCCCCTTCTATGGCAGAGCTGATGTGGGTTTTCCAATAGCAACATCCTTCCACCTTCACAGGGGAATGAGGACCTCAGGATGTAGAGTCATGGTTAGAATCCATGTTTTCTATCTTTGAGCATCTGGAGACGCCTCCAGAGAGGAGGGTGAAGCTCACTACGTATATTCTTCGGGACTCCACCAAGAGATGGTGGGATGTGATCTTACAGGTGGGACACCAACAAGTTATGGTATGGGACGAGTTCCAGAGTGCCTTTTATGACTAATTCTACCCAGAGACTTTGAGGTCCAATCGAGCCTAATAGTTCATGAGTCTAGAGTAGGGTAATCTTTCTATTATGGAGTATTCTTCTCGATTCACAGAGTTGCAACGCTTCATGCCTATTCCAGGAGGTGATGAGTTATTTCTGGCAAGGAAGTTTGAGGATAGTCTCAGGCATGACATCTGATCTTAGGTGAACATCTTCAGGATGACTTCCATCACTTCTATAATCAACCAAGTGCTGATCACATAGAATAATCTGAGGGATTTTGGAGTGGTGAGCCAGGGTGGTTCGACATATGGAGTTGGTATACCTCCTACTGATAGCAGGAAGTGCCGTAGAGAGTCTACGTGTGGGGATCCGAGGAGGCGGGACACTTTTTCTGGTAGCCAGGTGGTGTGCTACCAGTGTGGGAAGAGCGGGCATACAAGACTACATTGCTCGAGAGACCTAGTGAAGTGCTGATCATGCGGAAAGATGGGCCACCTTTAGCGCTTCTGTCAGTTCTTCTCACCAACAGCTGGTGACAGGGGTTCTTCTATGACTCTGCGTTCAGGAGCAGCACCACCAGTTTCTCATCAGGTAGAGAACTGGAGTTCTTCTGGACATTCAGGACGAGATGGAGGTCGCGGTCGTGGTAGACAGTCTCCAGGCTTTCAGCGATAATAGGGTGGATTAGCTCAGAGTGGTCGGGTAGAGTCGTAGGGCCGTGGTGCAGGTCAGACTTTTGCAGTGGAGCAGACCCAGCAGGAGTAGGATCCCAGACCCTCTACAGTTCGAGGTACGATCCTAGTTGCCTCAGTTTTATCTTCTGATCTTTTCGATATAGGGGCTTCCCATAGTTTCATATATTTTGATATTGTGGAGAGCCTTGGGCTCTATATCTTTTATTCTGCTGATGAATTGACATTAGACACACCGTTGGGGACAAGAATGGCTAGTTTACGTCAGTGAAAGGAGTGACCTCTCGATGTTGGTGGGTGTCACTTACTATGGGACCTTTATGTCCTAGAGATGACAGGCTGTGATTTCATTCTCAGAATGGACTAGTTAGTTCCCTTCCAGGTAGTTGTCGATTTCTATCTCCATAGGGTGAGATTCACATCACCAGAGGGTGGATCATTTCTTCATAAGGGAGAATGAGATGTCCAAGCGAGTAGAGTAGGACCCGAGCATCATGGGTTGGGAGGAGTTACAACCCAGATTTCTAGTCTATATCTGGATGAACAGGGACTTCACAGATGGATTTTCCTCCAGTGGTGGATTGTTTAAGGGATGTATTTCTAAAGTAATTTTCAGGTTTTACTTCGAAGCGAGAGGTGGAGTTTTATATTGAGCTTGTGCTAGGAACAACACCTGTGTCCATTCCTCCTTATAGGATGGCTACACCTAAGTTGTAGGAGCTCAAGAAGCAGTTGGAGGAGTTACAGGCAAAGAGTTTCATCCGACCCAGTGCTTATCCTTGGGGCTCGCCTGTCTTGTTTGCGAAGAAGGTGGATGGTACCCTTAGACTTTGTGTGGATTATCGGAAGTTGAACTAGTTGACAGTTAAGAACCTATATCCCTTACCAAGGATTGACGATCTCTTTGATTAGCTTAGAGGAGCCTGAGTGTTCTCTAAGACCAACTTGAGGTCCAATTATCATCAGTTGCATGTTATACCATTTGATATACCTCTTACAGCCTTTTGGAGTAGGTATGGTCTATACGAGTATGTGGTTATGATGTCCAGTCTCACGAACGTGCCTGCAGTTTTCCTGGAACTGATGAATCAAGTGTTCTATCCATACTTGGATTCTTTCATGGTAGTCTTTGTGGATGATATCTTGGTGTACTCTCACACTTTTCACGACAATGTTACCCATCTTAAGATCCTTTTGAGTACACTAAGAGAGCATCAGTTATATGCTAAGCTCTCAAAATTCCACTTTTGGATGGATCAAATTCACTTATTGGGTCATATTATCTCAGAGACAGGAGTATCGGTAGACCCAGATAAAGTGAGAGTAGTAGTTTCCTGAGAGCATCCAAATAAAGTATTTGAGGTACGAAGTTTTCTATGGCTGGCTGGTTACTACAGACGTTTCATACAGGACTTTTCACGCTTAGCAGCACCATTTACAGGTCTGACTAAGAAGGGTGTGAAGTTCTTGTGGTCTGATTATTGCGAGTCATCCTTTCAGAAGCTGAAAGGAAGGTTTAATTCAATACCAATACTAGTTCTTCCAGAACCAGGAAAGATCTATACTGTGTACTGTGATGCATCAGGTATTAGGACGGGAGCAGTGCTTATACAGGTAGAAGGATTTGTTTCTTATGGGTCTCGGTAGTTGAGGCCACATGAGAGAAATTACCCAACACATGATCTCGAATTGGATGTAGTTGCTCATACTTTACGCTGTTGGAGACACTAACTATTGGGAGAACATTTTGTGGTTTTCATTGACCACAAAATTATCAAGTATATCTTCACTCAATGTGACCTGAATTTGAGACAGTGAAGATGGGTTGAATACCTTCAGTCCTTTAACTTTGAGCTTGCCTACACGCCTCAGAAAGGCAATGTTGTGGCGAATGCGTTGAGCATGAGGACTCAGATACAAGAAGTTCGGGAGGCCAGCAGTGAGTGGAAGCTTATGGATCTATTCTCTAAGATGTATTTGGAGGTGCACGACAGACAGGGGCAAACATTTCTTTCTTCTATAGCTGTTACCTCTACTCTTCTTGATCGAGTGTGAATGAGGAAGCTATCAGATTATGAAGGCTGAGTCCTACGGGAGATCATGTCAGAAGAGGACCCTATTCCTAGATGGACCATAGGTGAGGATGAGATCTTGCGTTTTCATGGGTGCGCATGGGTGTCAGCAGACATATGCGAGGAGATGATGCGAGACTTTCATTCCTCAGTTTGGGCAGTTCATCCTGGTGTCACCAAGATGTATCATGATCTACACCATCAGTATTGTTGGCCAGGTATAAAGAGATATGTTGCTGGTTTTTTCATGAGGTGTCTACCTATCAGCAGGTGAAGGTGGAGCATCAATGACCAACAGATCTTTTTCAGTAGTTACCCATTCCTGAGTGAAAATGGAATGATGTCGTGATGGATTTCGTGATAGGTTTACCGAGGTCGCCTCGAGGGAATGATGCAGTTTGGGTTATCATTGACAGACTCATAAAGGTTGCTAACTTCTTACCGATCAAGGAGACCTTTAGTGTTGATGAGCTGGGAAGCTTGTACATCCAAGAGATTGTACGTCTACATGGGGTTCCACACTCCATTGTTTCAGACAGGGACACACATTTTACTTCTCGGGTTTAGTAGGGACTTCATAGGGATTTGGGTACATAGGTACTTCTGAGTACAACTTACCATCCCCAGACAGATGGCCAGTCCGAGCGTACGATTCAAGTGCTTGAGGACATGCTTTGGGCATGCATCCTAGATTTTGGAGGTTCTTGAGAGAATCACATACCTCTTGTGGAGTTTTTCTACAATAATAGTTTTCAAGCAACTATTCAGATGACACCTTATTAGGATTTGTACAGTAGGCCATACCGATCACCCTTATGTTGGCTGGAGGTAGGATAGGAAGATATGCTAGGACCTCATATTGTCCAGGAGACCATAGAGAATTTAGAGTTGATTCGGAAGAGAATGGACATTACACAGTCACGACAGAAGTCTTATGCTGATTGATGGAGATGACCTCTGGAGTTCGAGGTCGGAGATCAGGTTTTCCTACGTGTCACACCGAGGTTGGGACACAGGAGGATTAGGAGACAGGGTAAGCTTTCACCGAGGTACGTCGGGCCATTTGAGGTTTTGGAGAGAGTCAGACTGGTTGCCTATCGGCTGCAGTTACCTCATAGGTACCAGGATATGCATGATGTCTTCCACGTTTCTCAACTCCGACGTTACTTCTCAGACCCGTATCATGTTTTCCAACCTAATGAGGTTGAGCTCGAGGTGGATGCCTCATTCAAGGAGCATCCTATTCAGATTTTTGATCGAAATACAAAGGTTCTCCATGTCCGGTCTGTTCCCTTGGTACGAGTGCTATGATTGCACGGGCGAGTACAAGATGAGACCTAGGATAGTGAGGTCGATGTATGATCATAGTGGTCAGAGCCGTTTGAGGATTATTCTTCTACTACACAACCTTGTTAGGGAAATTCAGGGACAACTTTCTTTAAGGAAGTAAGTTTGTAAGAACCCAGATCTTCTTTTCAGGTATGTTTTTCTTTTCTGGTTGTTTTTGAGAAAAAGAGAAGTTTCTGGAAATTTCATAAGCACACGCCGTGTACCCTGTTGCTGCTGGTGACCGTGTGTGGTGACCTGGAGACCGCCTAAAGCAAAGGCCAGAAAAGGAAAGTACATTCCATGTACTTTTAAAATACACACCGTGTACTTTATTTTTTATTAAACGTACCACGGTCACATCTAATCGACAGAACCCTATTCTTCTTTGTCTGTTTCGTCCAAGAGTGATTATACGACCGCAGATCTTCTCCGAGCCCCTGACTCGTTGTCTGTTCTCCGAATCGACCACTGTCGATTGTGTTGGAATCAACTCGGTGAGTTCTCCTTTCTTCTTGAACACCACCTCTTTATTTACTCTCTCTCACGAGTTATCCTCAGTTGAACATTTTTAACGTTTTTGTAGATCTACGATGTTCTAGGGCGATTAAAGGCTTTAAGTTCACGTATATCGATCTCATGACACCGAGGTAGGTGGTTTGTGCATTTTTGTAGATAGTCTTTGAATTTTATGTGCAAAACTGCCCAATACCCAAGAATGGGGTATTGCATGTTTATGGTTTTTAGAGCTACTATTGCCTGATATGAATTGTTTGTTTGGATAGAGGTTGATTTTTTATGAATAGGGTTAATTTTTCCATGCTATGGAGGTTTTTCCCATTTTTTCTTATTTTGACCGTTTAGTCTAGTTGCATGTTAGTTTGTTTTCTTTCCATGCCTAGTATTGTTAGGATGGAGTGATTATTATCTGACAGGCTATGATATGCTGTAGATTGTTTATCCAAGTAGTCCTTGAGGTTTAATTTGGATAAAACATATCTTTGTGCATGAATGACTTACACAGGTCCATGAGAACCTGGTGTAGTAGGCCATATTGAGAATGGATGTTGAGGGCTTCTCCATAGTGTCTGTTTACTATTACGTTGTAAGACCATAGGGGGGATGGACTTTGTGCTCCCTCAGAGTGTCTGTAGTTTCCTCAATATGGGCCATAGGGGGAATTAGACGTTGAGTGCTTCCTCAGAGTGCCTATTAGTCACTGATACGAGACCACAAGGGGAATTGACGGTGAGTTCTTCCTCAGAGTGTCTTTACTAAAGCTAAACCAGAGGGGTTAGACTGTGTGTACTTCCCAGAGGGTTTCTTGTGTTTGTTTGGTTGAACCAGAGGGGTTAGGCTATGAGTACTTCCCAGAGGGTTACCTGCTTTTGTTTAGCTATTTACTTGATATATGAAAATGAATTCAATTGAATTTGTAGTATGGTTACTATGTGTACCTTCTTGTCTACTGCTTTATTTTTTTATTGCCTACCTTATATATTCAGTGACCGTTAGACATAGATCTTTGGGTGGTTGCCTACTGGGATTTGTCTCACACCCTGTTTGGGTCATGATTTTGGGCTTAAATAGATTATATTGTTGTAGGTCTAGATAAGGTCAAGTTCCCTTCTACTTTAGGTACATGATTGCTATGGAGCTGGGGAGCATGAGACCAAGCTGAGGCTTGCGATGCTATGGAGACGTTTACTACTTTTCTTTTATACTTTGGTTTATTACTATATTCCAACATTGTGATTTGTTTTAATGATTTCCTAGACATATATATCACGCATCATTTATATATGTGAGCTCCAACTGTTTATTACTTCCGTTGTTTACTTTTGGTATGATATTATTATTGCTTCTGCTATTACTATATGTTTTACTTCTACTGTGTTACTCTGCCAATGAGGGTATAGTTTCCCCACTATCACACCCAAGGCCCTCACTACTATTCGGCATCCTCTGGAGTTTGGGGAAATTCACTTGAGGCCATGTGACCAATCGGGTACGGGGCGCCTCTAGGCGGCTTCTGGAACCAGGATGTTACAAAAGATAATATGAAGCTTTATAAAAACAAAAATGAATAACTACTGTAAATAAAAGTGTACCATTCACTGAAGATCCACCACAACCTTTGAATATTATCTAATGAGTTTGATAAAGATCACCAAAGTTGAAAACAAAATAATCCCACCTCAAAAGGTATCCATTGGATGATTTGAATCACCTGAAGTTTGGATGAGATTATTCTTCCATTCACGATGTGCTAGCATCTTATATGAAAAGAAGAAAAAATGCAGAGTATCTGGGTCTTGGGAGTTTTAACCAAGCATAATAATCCATACACACATTTCCATCACATGACATCAACTTTATATATCTTTTGAGGATACTCCTTGAAGAAGAAAACATTAATTCATGTGTTTATAATACATATATTAATGCATCGTCTAATTCATGCATTATATGCATAAATGAATTTAACTCCCAAATGTTATATATTAAATATTTGATTAAATGATATCCATGTAGAATATTGAATTATCCAAATGATAATAATTATCATGGGTAGTGTAAATGATATTTCCCTTCTCACATGTAAATCATAATTCGCATGCAAGCCGATATGCAACCCATAAATATATCATATATAAATATGGCTTAAGGGTATATCTCAATTTGTGGAAACATGGGTCGAAGTTGTCTTTAGTGGTGTTTTGATGTAGTTTTCTTTGGTTATTTTTATTTGGGTGAATGTGGTTGTTTAGTCTTTAACTTCTGGTTTGCATGTGATTCCCACTAAACCATAGGGTGGGTTTTTGATAATAAAAAAGGAGATTAGGGAGATTCATGGTATTTTATGGTGATTGGATAATAAGTTGAATGGAATTTATACACAATCATTGACATAGTTATTACCCTTGACCTACTATCAAAATAAAACCTTTTTCATTAATGGTGATTGAAAATAAAATTAAAAAGTGGGTTTGGATCATGGAATTGACGCATGAGGTGGGCCGATAGAAAAATAGGAAATTAATTTTTTTTAAAACAAGTGTGATTCAGTTTAATAGGTGCAGATTGGTTTAACACCTGAACCAAACCAAAAAAATACAAGGCTCTATTAAATCTACATGATGAACCAAACCACAAGAAAAAAAACACCATTTCGGTTCATTTTGGTTTAGTTTGGACAATTTTTTCCCACCCTACCTGAAATTGATTGAAAATATAAAGTATTTTGAAATAAAGATCCAATTGTCAATTGTAAATGAATTGTGATGTTGGTCAAAAGTAAGAGCGATGACCAAAAAAATCAAGTATACAACCACAAAGAAAAGGTAAGAGAAAATGACAATAGATAATAGAGAAGTAACCAAGACCAAAGTCTTATTTTATTATCACATCACACACACACACATATGCATATACATATTCTATATATACATATCACCAATTACCAAAATTAATATCTATTTTCAAGAAATCCCACCAGTTGTGATTTTTGACATAAGATAGAGATTGAAAAAATAAATGATCATGGTAATT
The DNA here is from genome assembly GCA_963277665.1 of Viscum album. Lineage (NCBI taxonomy): Eukaryota > Viridiplantae > Streptophyta > Magnoliopsida > Santalales > Viscaceae > Viscum > Viscum album. The sequence continues at coordinate 738,856,192 of OY728141.1, forward strand.
AAATCCCGTGGGAAAAGAGCTCATGAGAATCACCTTATGTAAATTATGACATCCATATTAATTATTTCATAACAATTCTTATTGGATGTCATAAATTTTATGGAATATTATTTACCCTTCACTAAAAAAAATTGTGTGAAAAAAAGTGAATAAAAAATAATTTAGTTTTATACCAATTATAGTTATCACATTAAAAACCTTATCAGGAAAACCCAATGGGATTAACCTGATAAAGATAAAAAGAGTACAACTATCCCAGCTCCCCCATTATACTAGAAAAGCGATTGTTTATAGAGGGGGTAAATGGGTAACCTTCAATAACAGCCATAAATAATTGGTTTTGCGACCATGACTGTTAAAGATAAATAATCCTTTTCAAAATTTTCCCCACTCATCACCTTGCCTTTTCCCATCACTTCACCTTTTTATTCCCGCATCCCTCTAATTTATCCCCACCCCATGCAACACTTTTCCTCTCACCCACGGTCATCGTCTCACTCTGACCTCACCTACACTGGTAGTTGAAGATGCCTCCACTCACTGTCATCATGTTACACCACCTCAACCATCACTCTCACCTTTTAACTTGCTATGGTGCTACATCACCAGCCCAACATCGCCACTGCTTGTGCCCATGCCATTACTACTACAACACTCATTTCCCTATCATTATTGTCATTGTGTGTTGCCACAAACTCGTCGTTTTTGTTGCGTCATACCCAACAATTGTTTCCCCATCACACCTCAGCTACTGCTACTATTGGTATTGTTGTTGTTATTGAAGACTAATTCACCTTGTTTTCTACCCCTCGATTTTCACTACCTTTCATGTCACCCACCATACACAATGATAACTACTTTCGCCTTCCCCTTATTATAGTTATCATGTCACCCACCCCACACATAATGTCCCCCCTACTGCTTTCATCTCATTAACCCCATTCTATTCCACTAACCTCCCTACAGTCTCACTCAACCATTATTATCGCAATGACAACCTGTTTAAAAAAACATAAAAATTTGGGGGTGACTGCTGTAGGGGCCACTCCCAATCATGGGAGAAATCAGTAGAGGAACAGTCTTCTGTTGATAAGGAGTTTTCTTCCTTTATGGGAAGATGACATGATGGACAGAAGATAATGGCACATGGATGAATTTTTTCAAGGGTTGATGATCCACCCAACAACTGTTGAATAAGCCATTTTATTTCCTCTATACAACAGGATCGAAATCTCATAAAATTGTTACTAGATAACACCCTGCGGTAACCTATGTGTTATCCTACGATGTTCAACTAGAGAGAATAATAATTGGACCCATTCTCTAATGGATGTAGGCATACCACCAAACCATGTAAATCATCATTTTCTTCCATTTTCTTTTTTTTATTTCAATTTCATCGCCAAAGGAGTTATGATGCCCAAAAAAAGTGGCATCATAGCCATCAGAGTTGACATGATGAAGGTGCGGAGAAGTTTTTCAATGATTGAAAAATTGAAAGCGGTCAGAATTTTTTTGAGGAAAGATACATGAAGATCTTTGTAAGATGGTTCCAACGGTGCAAACAGAGTAAAAACTAGAGCTAAAATGAAGTTGGTATAAGCGGTCAAAGTTTCGGTCAAACCTCGGATGCTACAGTACCCCACTTCCAAAGATGACAATATTGTTCATGCTGGTGGAAACTTTATGGTAGGTTTTCCACCCACTGTTTCAGTGAGCCACAGTAATGCCACCTCATCGGTCGATCTAGATTGTTGAAAATGTTTTGTCTAATCTTGGCCAATCAGAGTATATTTTTAGTGATTTAGGAGTCATTTATAGATATTTTGACAATTATGGATACATCTATATGGTTAGTTTTTCGAAATTATCACTTTATAAATGGAATAAAATATTGGTAATATGATTAAGCTTACCACTTTTAATTATGCCATTTTGAAACCCAAAATGGAGGATCTTTTGTATATTAAAGATTTATGGAAACCAATAATGGAGACCACTAAGCCCATTATAGTGAAAGAAGATGAATATTCAACAAGTACTCAATTTGGTGAGAAGATATCAACCAGTACCCTGCCAGTTGATGCAGAGTAGGTCATGCTCAATAGGAAGTGTGCCAGCCAAATCAGATAATGGATCGACAATAGTATCTTCCAAAATTTTTCCAATAAGCACAATGTTTCATTTCTATGATAAAAATTGAAAAAATGCATGCTAGGACAACCATGCGGGATAAAGAAAACCTAATACGCCGACTTTTCAACTTGAAGTACAAAGATGAGACCAACATAACATAGCATATGAGCGAGTTACAAGGTATCTTTGATTAGTTTAATTCCATGAAAATAATGATTGATAATGAGTTTCAAGAACTGTTGATGTTGAGTTCTTTACTAAAGATGTGGGACATACTAGTTATTTTGGTCAACAATTCTGCTCTAAATGGAACACTCACCATGGAGATGGTGAAAGACATAATGTTGAATGAAGAATCCAAAATAAAAGATAATAGATATACACCTGAATTAGAGGCTCTTATCACTGAAAGAAAAGGGAAGCAAAAATGGTAAGGAAGAAGCAAAGGAAGAGAACCCTGGGACCAAGATTTTCAAATAATGAAGTGATCAAAATCCCAATCGAGATATGACATGAAGTTCCACCACTATGGAAAGCCCATACACTTTATCTAGGATTGTAAAATATTGAAATAAGAGTAGAGGAATTAGAAAGGTGAAACCTAAAATAATGATTTTGCGGTTTTCAATAAAGAGATTGTTATTGTTCAGGAAGATAATAAGGTTAGTATTCCAATCCAAGACTCGACATGGGTGATCGATTCCAACACCTCCTACCATGTAACTTCGAAAAGATATTTCTTCTCATATTACACTTCAGGGAGTTTCATACATGTGAAGATGGGAAATGATGGTGCATCCAAAATCACTGGTATAAGTAATATTTTTCTAGAGACTAATATTGGATGTATGGTAATGTTCAAGGATACGAGACATGTTCCCAATATTTGGCTCAATCTGATATCCCCTATAATGATTGATGATGATGGATATGTTAGTTCCTTCAGTGATGGTAAATGGAAGCTTACAAAAGGCAGCATGATAGTTTCAAAAGGAAATAAAGAAACTTATCTTTATCTCATAGATGCTAGAATGTGTAGAGGAGAAGTCAATGAAACTAGAAAAGATGTTCCTATAGAAGTTTGGAACATGCATCTTGGTCACATGAGTGAGATAAAAATCAGAATTATCTCTAGGAAGGATCTCCTGTCAGGACTAAAAGTTACACATTTGGATACTTGTGTTGATTACATCATGGGAAAACAACACAGAGTATCATTTCGTGGTTATTTTCCATCTACAAAATAAAATTTCTTAGATTTGATTCACACTAATACTAGAATGTTGAGCATTAAGTCAATGGGAGGTTCTATTTATCTTGTTACCTTCATAGATGATCATTCTAGAAAATTTTGGGCCTTTACTTTGAAAACTAAAAATCAAGTGCAGGGCATTTTCAAGTAGTTTTATATGAAGGTGGAAAGAGAAATAGACATACAGTTAAAGTGTGTGTGAGTAGACAATAAAGAAGAGTACCATGGTCTATTTGAGTAGTACTATAGGAGTTTCAACATCAAAATGAAAAAATCAGTACCGAAGATGCCTCAACATAACATTGTTTCTGAGAGGATGAACAAGACAATTTGTGAGAGATTCAGGTGTATGCTCTCAAATGAAAATCTACCAAACACCTTTTGGGGGGATGTAATGGGGGCTGCAGTTGATCTTATCAACCTTTATCCATAATTTCCACTAAACTAAGACATTCTAGAAAGGGTTTAGATAGGTAAATATGTTTTATACAAACATTGAGTATTTATATGTAGAGAATTTGTTCACATCTTGAGAGATGAGAGGGAAAAGCTGGATGAAAAAGGAAATCAATGTATCTTTTTGGGATATTCTCACGAGGAGTTTGAATACCGACTCTAGGATCTTATTAGTAAGAGGATCATAAGAAGTATATATGTAGTGTTTTTTGAGGATCAGATGATTGAAGACTTTGAGAATCTAAAAAATGTAGAGAAGTTGCAGTCTTAGGAAATTATAGTCAATCTAGAACCAGTATCACCGCCATCAGTTCCATCTAGTTTGAGAGAGATACATGACACTGATGATATATCACTACCAGGTAATATGTCACAATATTCTGATATGTCTCTATCATATGATATTCTAGAATAGATTCCCCTTGAAGCGCAGTTGAGGAGATCCACTAGAGAATGAAAATCAATTCATAGATACTCACCACATGATTATGTGATTCTCAATAATGGGGGAGATCTAGTAAGTTATGATGATGCAATCAGGAGTCAACATAAGATGGAATAGAAAAATTCCACACAAGAGAAGATGATACCCTTGCACAAGAACCACACATTTGATTTGGTTAAATTACCATAAGGCAAGAAGTCACTCAAGAACAAGTGGGTATACAGAATCAAAGGATAAGATGGAAACTCATGTCCATGCTATAGAGCCAGAATAGTTGTGAAGGTATTTAGTTAGAAGAAAGGTATTAAATTTGATGATTTTTTCTATCCAACGGTTAAAATGTATTCTATTAGAGTTTTTCTTGGATTAGAGACTAGTCTGAACCTAGAAGTTCAACAATTGGATGTAAAGACAACGTTCTTACATGGCGACTTTGATAAGGATATTTACACGGAATAGCTAGAGGGATTTCAAGTGAAAGGTAAATAAAACCTAGTGTGCAAACTTAGAAAAGTTTATATGGTTTGAAATAGGAACCGAGGCAATGGTATACGAAATTTGACTCATTCATGGAGAAAAATGATTATAGAAGGATGACTACTGATCACTATATTTTCATCAAACAATTTTCTAATAGTGATTTCATTATCTTATTAATTTATGTTGATGATATGATAATTGTTGATAGAGATATCACCAAGATTGATAGGTTGAATAAAGAGTTGAAAAATTATTTTTTAATGAAGGACTGGGGAGATTCTACTCAGATTCTTGGTATGACGATTACTCATGATAGGAGAAATAAAAAGATTTGGCTATCTCAGGAGTGGTACATTGAGAAGGTTCTTGAAAGGTTCAACATGAGTAAGGAAAAACAATTTAGTACTCCCCTTGTGATTCATTTTAGGCTCATGAAAAGTCAGAGTCCATAAACCGAGTAGGATAAAGTAGACATGGAAAAAGTTTCTTATCAATCATTAGTTGATAGTCTTATGTATTCCATAGTGTGCATGAGAATAGATATTGTTCACGATGTTGGCGTTGTGAGTAGATTACTATAAAATGTAGGAAATTATCATTGGACATAGGTCAAATGGATATTGAGGTATCTTCAAGGTACATCTAGTCATTTTTTATGTTTTGGAAGTGATAAACTTGTTTTAGAAGAATACACATATGAAAATATGGTTGAAGATATAAAAATGAGTAAATCCATATCTGGGTACCTAATATCATTTATAGGGGTTAGGTCTCATGGAAAGCATGAATTCATAAGTTTATTCCCTTATCCACCACATAAGAAGAGTATATTATGATCACTAAAGGCTGTAAGGAGATGCTGTGGATGAAGAAGTTTTTACAGAAGCTGGGAAATAATCAGGATAATTATATTCTATATTGTGATAGTCAGAGTGCTATTCATCTCAAAAGAACCCAACATTTCATTCCAAGTACAAACACATCGATGTGCAATACCATTGGATCTAAAATGTGTTAGAAGAAATATTGTTGAAAGTTGAGAAAATCCACACCAATGATAATGCGATAGACATGATGATGAAGGTTCTACCGAAAGAGAATCTAGATGCCTACAAGGAGACGATGAGTCTATCTTCTACCCAAAATTGTTCATGAGTGGGAGATTTGTGGGGGACACTCCCAATCAAGGGAGAAATATGTGGAGGAAGAGTCATTATTCTATTGGAAATGAGTTTTATTCCTTATTGGGTAGCTGGCATGATGGACAATAACTGATGACATGGATAAATTTTTTCAAGGGTTGATGATCTACCCAACAACCATTGAAGAATATATTTTATTTACTCTATAAAACATGATCAAAATCCCATAAATTTTTTTTCATAGAACACCCCACTATAACCTATATGTTATCCTCCGATGTTCATCCAGAGAGAATAAGAATTATCCCCCCTTCTCCTATGGACATAGGCATACCTCCAAACCATGTAAATTCTCACGTTCTTCCATTTTATTCTCCTCTTTGTGTATTTTTCTTCACCACAAACCTCCGATACTCCAATAATTTCCTAATGTAGTTGAAAATGAGTATTTTAGATCCATCCCACCATGACTACCAAAAGTAATCATTGGGTGGTCGCTCAATCTCTTTTAACGATCACAAAAGCTTGGTTTTCTATTGATATGATAATTTATTCATGATATACTTTGTGTTATATACATCCCAGTCTAATGAATCAATTTATCAAAGGTTTTTGTTGGTAATTCATTTGTGATTAAATATTTAATATTATCTCATGATCTAATTTTATCAATTTTATCTCACAATTAAATAAAATTTATTGGTAAGAAAGAATTTTGTTGAGATGAAAATTTTCATATTACCTTTCACATGTCCAACCTTTGATTACACTATAAAAGCATCATTATCTTTATATAAAGAAATGAGAATATCATTATTTATATTTAATCCACAATTTTTCCGATGTGATGAATAAATCATACCAACCAAACACATTTTTGACTTACCTTATGAATCACAATTAAATCAACATGATTTAAGTAAGCTGTAGAAATGGTTTGTTTTTATAGAATTACATGAAATAAAAATTACACTATATATGAATAAATATCTAGGTTGGGATCCAAATTTATGTGGATTAGAAAAATATTCAACATCAATATAACCAAATAATTTTGGTTCTAAATTTTGGAATAAGTAAGCATTTATACACTCTTGATGAGTAGGGGAGAACATTACCTTGCATTAAATTTATCATAATAAGATCTCATATTATTTTCAAGGTATATATGCACAAGTATATGTATATCTTCTAGGGACAAAAAATTCACATTTATATTTACTTCTTTAAGGATAAATAAGTTATTCATCATCTCCTTGTGTATGAATTATATCACTCTTGTAAGCATAAGATTTAATTGTTAATTTTATTTTCATGAATATGTAAAATAAAGTCAAGGCGGTAGATGAATGGTCTACCTCTTTTGGTATTGCATCATTATTGGGGGTTCAATCCCTCACTAGCCTAATTATTAGGAAGTGGTTTCAACAATTGGTATAGGGATGACCTCAGGCGAACTTGGTGGGCCTTTTGTCAGCGACGTCCTAGGGAGTAGGCTATTGGGTAGCACCGCAAGGAGAGTTACTTCATTGATGAAGATTCATGTGGAGACTGGGGGATGACAAACCTTAGTGACAGTGATGGTGTAAATGACCTCTGATGAGGTGTAGACAGAGTTTAGTTTGGCACACTCGACAAGGCACATGGGATCCTCTCCTCGACATATTAGCCCTACGAGCCTTGGGTCCCATGGACCATGTATTTGGACCCATGATTCTTGGGCCTTCAAAATCCATGTAATGGGATCCCTATACCCAAAAAAATAAGAGTTTACATTTAATGAAAAGGGAGGGTTCCCATACCTATCTAAAAAAATAAATATATAAAATCATTCCAAAATTCAATATTTTCATCTTTTGGATGATTAATTCAAAATAAAATGACATTCCTTATAAATTTATAATTTTTGGTTGGAGTGGAATCTCAAGGGGGGGGGGGGTGAATTGAGTTCCTACTTAAAATTTATGTTAAAAACTTTCTTATAAAGATCCCCCAAATATGAAATGGCCTAGTTAATTAAGGCAGTAGAGATATAAATGTTTAGTTGGTCAACAAGTTTCTCAAAGGGTGATTATTCCTCAGTTGAATTAGTGTAAAACACTTCTTTAACTTTTTAAATAAGTTTACTAAATTAAACACATACAAAAACTAACCAGAACTAACTATCAAAGTCAATGCAAAATAATTTTCTGTTTTAGCAAATAATGAGCAGCGAAAAATAGATAAAAGAGCGTATCACAAAATATAATACATAGTGGAGTTAAACAAGAGGTTCAATATCAATCCAATACTTAATCCTCTCCACTTGGTGATCACCTACCACCAAGCAGTTTATATTAACAATAAACTTGATACACATCCTGTATCGGGCTTTATAATAGTTTTCACAAACTGTCCAAGGTTCACATCCTCTAACACAGTTCTTCATGGAAAAAACAAACAATACTGACCACACATGGTCTCTTCCATAGTTATACATGGGAAAAAAATGTAGGTGAAGTTTGATGTGAGGATTTTTCAGTATCCTCCAGTTCAGGCACAAGAGATAGTGTGTGTGTAACAGACAAACACACACTTCTCAAAAATTTAAAATAAAAGAACATACTAGAGTTAATATTATGAGATTGAGTTTATAAAGCTCTATGTGTTTGCAGTTTAGATATTGACTCCTTGGAATGAAGAATTTTCAGTTTGAGTCTTTCTCTGGAAGTTGTCCTTAAAACAGAGTGTTGCAACTCTAGGTTCTAGCTTTCAGAAACTGAGTATTCTGCTTCTTGTGTTGACTGATAGATAATGAAGCATAGAAGGTAGCCTTGAAATTGTTCTCTCGAAATGATCTTCTTGATTCTCTTGGGTTCACAGTGTCAGCGTCGAATAGTTCTTCCTTGTTCTCTTTGATCTAGCAAGTAATCTCTTTCTCATACATTCCTCTGCTGTTTCTCACTTCTTCTATTATCATAGTACTTATCATTTCTTCCTCGTTCTTCTCCTTTTTATATTTGAGATTCGATAATAGGAATAATTAAACCACGTACGGTCCTCCTCATACCTTATACTGTCCCCATATATGGTTTCTTGATATGTCTACAATCAGTATTAATTAATGTCAGATGCATTAAATTTACCAAATATGACTGTTATAATAATTTAAAGAATTTGACAAAGTATGGAAGGGTAAGAATCATTAGACTGGTAATGGTAGCATTCACAATGTTAGGCTTTAACAATAGGTGCATCGGTAGCCTTCATCGGTGACCTTCATCAGTAGCTTTCAGCGATAAACTTGCATCGGTGACCTTCATCAGTAACCTTTACATCGGTGACCTTTGCATCGGTGAAATTTGCATCGGTGACCTTTGCAGCGATGACCTTTGCAGCGGTGACCTTTGGAGTGGTGACCTTTGCACCAGTGAAATTTGCACCGGTGAACTTTGCACCGGTGAACTTTGCACCGGTGACCTTTGCACCGGTGCAACACCAGTGACCTTTGCACCAGTGACCTTTGCACCAGTAACCTTTTCACTGGTTAACTTTGCACCAGTGACCTTTGCACCGGTGACCTTTGAATCGAGGACCTTTGCATCGGTGAACTTTGCATTGGCGACCTTTGCATCGTAAGCTTAAACAATAGAACAACGAGATTAAGTATACATAGGTATCACTGGATAGAGATTATAAATATTAATGAAACATGATTATTATATAGTAGAAATATGATTATCACATAAATGAAACATGATTTGGGATTATCAAAATAGGTGAGTCCAACAATATCCCCCCTTTTGATAATCACAAATTATGTCAGTATTTTTGCAATCAGGGTTAAGCACATTTTCTAATATCTTCAAAGATGTGTATAATTAAAAATGAACCATGGTTATGGTGGAAAATACAAATAGTGTATATATACAAGGATTCCATTCAACTTATAAACTTCTCCCCCTTTGGGTAACTTTGGGGAGCATAAAACTTCTCCCCAAAATAGATATCATAAACATGCAAAGATTCAGGCAACTTAAAACTTTAGGCAAATTAAAACTTCTCCCCCTTTGTGATTAACAAAAATAATGTAAGATAAAAAGTGACAAAAGAGGATTTTATTATGAATGAATCAATAACATAAGATACAAAAAGTATACAAAAGATCCCTATCAACTAAGACACCCCACAGTAAATCCACATCATATATGTCCAAGGGAGCTTTGAATTTTGAAGATGAGAAGGTAGGTTCTGAAGATGGAGGGATAGGCCTAAGTATGGAAGTCAGTAGGGTTGGAGGAGTTTCTATAGAGGCATGAAAAGACCTATAGTGAGTAGATCTCTGAGGAATAATAGGGGTCAAGCTTTTGATGGCCTGTGCAGGAGTCATCATTGGTGCAATACTGGTAGATCCTGAAGCAGCTGATGAAGAATGTAAGGTTGGTGGAACAATTATGGGAGTGTAGTCCACATGGAGGAAAGGCAAAATAAGATTTCTGAAATCTATAATAATACTTATTCCTCTTTATATGGATGAGATAAAGTCATCCTTATTCTCCATGAATTTATCTAAGGTAGGAGTCAGCTCTCTAAGCTTGATAACTTGATCCTTAAATGCCTGAGTGACAGGTGGGATCCTCAAGTTCTCCAACAATAGCTTAAAGTTACCATCCATATGATGCTCAGTGTACACCATTTTGAAATAGAAATAAACTTTCTCCTTGATGGACTTTTGATCCTGAGTATCTTCCCTTAAATAATTTCCCACAAGGTTATGAATTTCCCTGGTAGTGGAAATGACCCGAGTCATAGACTGAGGGTCTGAGGTACTAGCACAAGAGAACTTCTCCACTTCTTCTCTAACAACTGACCTGAAGGATTCTAGATCAATCGGATGAGAGGATGAAGATGAAGCAGATGCACTCAAAGGTGCCAAAGCGAAAGCCACTGTCTCCTTAAAATATTTTTTCAGCCCACTGATCAGCCTTTTCACATCATCATCTTGGCTACTCACATGTGTCTCCATAGAATTCTTAAAGTCCTCAAACACAGTGACCATCTGCTAAACCAAACTTTTAATATATATAATATCTCTGTCCACTTGAACCCTTGAATCCATATAGAAGTCTAAATTGGCAATTGACTATTTCACTGATTCCATAGCCTCTGCCAAGGTTTTGACCTGATTCTGGCACTCCTTCACTTCATTTAGTAGATTTGAGTGAGAGGAAAAAATAACTCTCTCTAAGGCAGATGCCACCACTTCTTGATTTAGGGCCACAAATATTTCTATCTCAACAGATTTCTCATCAAAATGCCTTTTCAAATATGACTTGAATGATTCCAAATCATCATTCTTCACATAGTTTCAAGGTAAAAGTAATAATGGCTGCACAATAGTAGTCTCTGTAACAGAAGGAATTGGAGGACTTCTGATAGGCTGGTTATCATCAGAATCTCCATAATATAATCCTAAGACCAAAAATCTAGGGTCTTCTGACCAATATTCTATCCCATGCACAACAACAACCGAACCTTTAGCAATAGGTCCCCCCTCACTTGGAGCATTCTCCTGACCAACCACATTCATCTCTGTTGTACCTCCTTGAGCAACTGCATCAACAGGAGAGTCCACCACTAATTCCTCCACAGAATCTTCAACTACTTCCATTGAAATTATACCTTCAACCGAATAAACAACTTATTCATCCACATTTTCTACCATTTCTGTATGTCCTATCAGAGGACTGAGGCTTAGACATTCTTCTTCAATTTCACCAGCAGCTGTCTCAAAGTCATCATGACCAGATTTAGTGTCATATTCCTCCTATGAGGTCTCTCTAATGTCTCTTAATACATTTTTATCTTCTTATTCTTCACTGGTTTCCACATCATCATTGTCCCTTAGAATAGTCTCCCTTCTAGGAAGCTTTTTTGGTGGGCTAGGCTCACCAAAAGATACAATATTAGCACGAGGATTTGAGGTAAGGTCAGGATCACTCCTTTCATCTATAGGAGAATACTCTCTCTCTTTCACACCACCAGCCTCTTCTTCTTCATATTAATATGAAGGCTCTACTTCATTAGGCTTTAGAATAGGGTATCTCTTATCCTTAGGCCTAGTAGGATGGTTAACAAGGTTTAATTCCTCATATAACTTAGCCTCATCATGCACTCATCTTCTTTTACAAGGGTTTCAATTTATCTTCATCAAATTGAAAATCATCTTAGTAATGTAGAAGTTGTCCCTTACTACAACTGTTTCCTCCTTGTTTCCAGCAACTCCTTTCACCTTCAATATCAAGGATACCAATCTGGCATGAAACAATGCATTGGACTTGGAACTGGGATTTGTTATATCCTCTATTTGAATCACCAATAGCCTACAAAAATTTATCTTTTTTCCATGCTTCAACAGATACAAGAGAAATACATCTTGATATTTCAAGGTAAAAAATTCTCCTCTTCTGGGACTCAAAACATTCTGAACAAATTTAAACAAAAACCTGTCTTCTCCTTCCATTTTAGCAGCAATTACTTTTCTAGGGATCCCATTCCCTGTCAGTTCAGCTAGAGCTTCTTCATAAAAGAATAATTCAGTAGTGATAGGAACCACTCCTGAGTAGTAGTAAAAAATCCCTTCATGTGGTACTCTCAAACACTCATCCCATTCAAGAGAGGAAAAACTCACACTTACTCCATTTACCATTGAATACATTCTATACTCATCCTCAGAATGATCGAACTTCAGAGATTCATAAAACTCCTTCACTAGCTTCGGATAATAGGGTCCGTTGTTATTTTCAAAGAATTCGACCCAACCTTGAGCTTCAAGTGCCTTCAACACTAAATACCTATTTGACATCAGCTATTCCGAGCTTAGCTCCTTCTTAACCATGATTTCCCTCTTCAGAAAATGAGGGTTGATTAGCTTTTCCATTACTTGTCTTCCACTACTCGACTCAGCTTGAGGTCTTTTTGGATTTTGTGCATCTCCTTCATCACTGACCAATGATCGCTTCAACCTTGCCATTTAAATCTGGAGTGGTTTGAGGGTTTCATAAGAAGTTAAGGTTCTTAGGTTAGGGAGTAAAAGGTTCCGGAGAGAGTAGATGTGGATCGAAATGTGGTATGTTCTTTATTTTTATCATTTAGGGATCGAAAAAAATCAAGTAAAAGAAATAAGTAATATAGAAAATGTTTCAGATTCTGGAAGAGAAAATTCTAAGTCCTGAAAACATCAACTATCTGTAAGGTAGAAACAGTGAGGTTTATCGATGAGGTTCCAATGGCAAGGTTCTAACAGTGAGGTCTATCAGTGAGGTTCCAACAGTGAGGTTTTAATGGTGAGTTCTATCGATGAGGTTCCAATAGTGAGGTTCTAACAGTGAGGTCTATCGGTGAGGTTCCAATGGTGAGGTTCTAATAGTGAGGTCCAACGGTGAGGTTTATCAGCGAGGTTCTAACGGTGAGGTATATCGGTGAGGTTCTAATGGTGAGGTCCAACGGTGAGGTTTCTAACTGTGAGGTTTCTAAATATGAGGTCCAATGGTAAAGTTTCTAACTGTGAGGTACAACAGTGAGGTCTAACCTTAACAGTTTATCATACCTAAATCATGTTTGATGTAATTTAACCTCTTATAATTCAAAGGCTTTTTGAATATATCAGCCAATTGATGTTCAATTCCAATGAATTCAAGAGTGATATCACCTCTTTGATAATGATCTCTCAAGAAGTGATGTATCACATCAATGTGCTTTGTCCTAGCATGAGATACTGGATTTTTAGAGATGTTAATAGCAATTGTATTATCACAGTTTATAGAGACATGTTTGAATTGAAATCTATAGTCTATTAAAGTGTGTTTCATCCACAGAATTTGAGCACAATGACTAACAACATCTATATATTCAGATTCGATAGTAGATAATGCAACATAATTCTATTTCTTACTACACCATGATACTAGTGACTTGCCCAAAATGCGACATGTTCTAGAGGTTCTCTTTCTATCTAACTTGCAACCAGTAAAGTCAGCATCCGAATAACTTATTAAATCAAATGATTGTCCTCTTGGATAAAATAGTCCTAAGTTTGTAGTATACTTGAGATATTTAAAAATTATTTTAATAGTAGTTAAATGAGACTCTTTGAGATTGTCTTGAAAATGAGCACACATGCACACACTGAACATAATATCAGGTCTTCTAGCAGTAAGATAGAGTAGACTCCTAATCATACCTCTGTAATTGGTTTGATCCACTGATTTACCAATTTCATCAGCATCTAATTTACAGGTGGTACTCATAGGTGTATCACTACCTTTATTACTATCCAAACCAAAATGTTTCAAAAGATATTTAGTATATTTACTTTGATTTAGAATAATACCATTTTTATTTTGAAAAATTTGAAATCCAAGGAAAAATTTAAGTTCCCCCATTAAACTAATTTCAAATTCATCTTGAATCATTTTTTAAAAATCAGTACATAAATAATTTTTAGAGGATCCAAAAATAATTTCATCTACATAAATTTGTACTATTAAAACATCTTTGGAAATCCTTTTAATAAAAAGAGTAGGATCCTCTATTCCTTTAGTAAAACCTTTTGAAATAAGAAAAGAACTAAGTCTATCATACCAAGCTCTTGAAGCTTGTTTTAGACCATATAAGCTTTAGAAAGTTTAAAAACATGATTTAAAAAATGAGGATTTGTAAAACCAGGGGGTTTCTCAACAAATACATCCTCAACTATATACCCATTTAGAAATGCACTTTTGACATCCATTTGATAAAGTTTGAAATTCAGATGAGCTGCATAAGCAAGTGGTATCCTAATGGATTCTAGTCTAGATACAGGTGAAAAGGTTTACTCATAGTCTATTCCTTCTTCTTGACCATATCCTTATGCAACTAGTCTAGCCTTGTTTCTAAATATGTTTCTAGATTTATCAACTTTATTTATAAACACCCATTTAGTGCCTATTGTCAAAGTGTATTTAAGTCTTTATATTAATTCCCAAACTTTTTTTATTTCAAACTGATTTAATTCTTCTTTCATAGCTATCACCCAAAATTCTTCATTGATTGCATCATCAATATTTTTAGGTTTAAGCTGTGAAAGAAAAGCTTGATGTTCAACCTGGTTTCTCAGAGAAGCTCTAGTTTGTGTTCCTCTATTTAGATATCCTACAACATAATCTAAAGGATGATTCTTAAGAGTTATAATCCCTATTTAAAGAGTTGAACTAGACTTCTCATGGTTGTCTATGGGTTCAAATTTACCATGTAAAGATTCTAGAAAATTTCCAGAACCAGTTGTTTTCACTATGGGTTCACTGTCTTTATCATTAAGATCCAAAATTGACAAATCTTCCTCAAGATGTTCAATGGAGGTTTTGGGTCCATGAGGACCAGTCTCATTGAATTTGACATGAACTGATTCTTCCACACATTTGGTCCTCTTATTGAATACTCTATAGGCTTTACTATAGATCGAGTAACCTAGGAAAATTCCTTCATCACTCTTAGAAGAAAAATTTTCAAGATTATCCTTAGTGTTAAGGAAAAATACTTTGCAACCAAAAACTCTAAAGTAATTAACCTTAGGATTCCTATTATTATAGAGATCATAAGGGATATTCTTAAGAACAAGTCTAATTAAGACTCTATTTATAATGTAACAATATGTATTAACAGCTTTATCCCAAAAATAGATCGGTAGATTATACTCATTTAGTATAGTTCGGGCAATTTCTTAAAGTGTCCTATTTCTTCTTTCTACGACTCCATTTTGTTGAGGTGTTCTAGGAGAAAATAAATTGTGAGTATAACCATTATGTGAGAAAAAAGATTCAAATTCCTTATTTTTAAACTCACGGCCATGATCACTTCTCAATGTCTTAATTATAAGTCCACTAATATTTTCTATAGACTTGGAATATTTAATGAAGTAAGAACATGCTTCAATTTTGTGAGATAGAAAGTATACCCAAGTATATCTAGAAAAATCATCTACAAGAACATAAACATAGTGCTTCCCATTTAGACTTGAAACTCTAGATGGTCCAAAAAAATCCATGTGAACCAATTCAAGTAGTTGAGAATTAGAAACTTCTTTTTTTGGTGTGAAAGAAACTTTGTGTTGTTTTCCCTTTTAACAAGGATTACAAACTTTATTAAGTGGGAATTCCAGTTTAGGTAAGTCTCTAACTAGACCTTTCCTAGTTAGTTTCCTAAGTGATTGCACATTGCAGTGTCCTAATATTCTATTCCATAACCAGGATTCCTTATGAAAAGCATTTAAACAAGTAACAATTTTCTTAGCTAAAGAATTTAAATCAACATCATATACATTTTAATTTCTAAGAGCAGTGAATATTAAATCATTTTTAGAATTAAAAACATTGAATGAATCATTTTCAAACTTAAAATTAAAACCATCATCACACAACTGAGAGATAATCAGTAAATTATACTTTAACCCATCAATTAAAAGTACTTTTGAAATTAATACAGTATTAGGGTTACCAATTTGTCCTAAGCCGACGATCTTCCCTTTAGCATTATCACTGAATGTGACATGTCCACCATCTAATTTAATTAGGCTCTTGAATCATGAATAGTCTCCTATCATATGTCTTGAACATCCACTGTCCATGTACCATAGAGTTTTATAGGAGTTCTTTAGACAATTTTCCTTCAAAACAGATTAAGTGTAGGGTAACTTTGGTACCCATATTTTCTTGGGTCCAGTGAGGTTAGCAAGTAAAACTTTGGGAACCCATACTTATCTCACAAGTTTACTATAATAAAAAAATATGTTTTGAGACATGAATACTTTTTTAGGTCCTTTAGAGATTTTTTTTTCAAAATATGGTCCAGAACTCGAACTAGTAGTGAACTATCCAGATTTTGGAACAAATTTATTTTTAATAATCCTTCTCTATCCTGGTTGATATCCTATACCAGTTGTGTATTTTGAAGCAATATATTTCCCTAGAAATTGAGTCAAGGTATCTCTACCTTCAGTAAATTTCTCAAGATATCTTTTTAATTTCTCATTTGATAATTTAAGTTTAGTATTTTCTTTTAATAGTTGAGCACATTTTTCTTTCTCTATATCTAGATCAGACTTATAATCAGCATTTAAATCATGTTGTATTTTAAATAATTTATATTTATCCTTGAGTTCATTAAAGGTATCCTCAAGCATTCAAAAAAATTTAAATAGTTCATCCTTAGTCATATTCTTATCATTATTTGATTCACTTTCATTCCCAGAATAATAAGCATTAGGTATAGGGGAATTGAGTGTTATCTCAGATGTTTCTGTCATGAAACACAAATTTGCATATTTGTCCTTTTCAATATCAGAAGTGTCAGATCCACTAGAGCTATCTTCTGAAGCACTCCAAGTAGCTTTCATAGCCTTTTTATATCCCTTGCCCTTGTCTTCATATTTCTTTTTAAATTTCATCTTGGGGCAATCATCCTTCACATGGCATTTTCATTTACACTCATAGAAGACTATCTCATTTTTGTTGTCATTCCATTTTCTATCCTTTATTATCACACCTTACTTTATATTTTGACTTTATGAAGACATTATTCTTACAGTATAACTTTTTTAATCTCTTAGCAAGATGAGCCATCTCATCATCACTATCATAAGTTGAGTCTTCACTTGTGGAAGTGTCTATAGGAGCTTGAACTTTTTCTATGTCTTTGCTTTTTGAGTTAGCAGTCTTGAATGATATAGATTTCTTTCTTGGTTCTTCATCTCCTTCTTTATTTACCTTAAGCTCTTATTCATACATCATAAGTTTTCCAATTAGTTCCTCCACTAGTATCTTGCCTATGTCATAGGATTCTCGGATAGAAATAGAAGTTCCTCTCCATCTGTCAGGTAGGCATCAAAGCAATCTCATAATCTAATCCTTGTTATCCACTGGCTTCCCAATAAGACTCATGGTATTCACTATTTCATCTAACTTGAGATACATTTCAGATATAAGTTAATCAAGATTCATTTTAAAATTATCATATTTAATAGTATAGGTATTTAATCACATTTCTTTAACATTGGTTGTTCCCTCATGAGAAACAGCCAAAGTATCCCAAATTTCATAACTAGTTTTACAGGTAGATATTCTATTGAATTCTTCATCACCTAAGGAATAGTATAATGCATTCATTACTTTACAATTATTGTTATATGTAGCTTTAGTCAACTGAGACCATGTGTCTCTAGTATTAAGAGGAAATTCATGTTGTTCTTCAATTGTGTCTCATATTTTAGGACTTATTCTCTCTAGATACATTTTCATTTTTAATTTACACTGATCATAGTTATTACCATTAAAGAAAGGTGGCTTGTTATTAGCAACACCCTTAACTCTGTTATCCATCGTTAATTAGAATTTTAAAGAACTTAAAATTTAGATATGACATAAATTTTAAGATCTTTAAGATACAACTAAAATCACAGTTGAAAAGAATTTGACAAATTGCACAACAGTTCAGATAGTAGCAATAAAACATTCAACCTCTGATACCAAATGTTGGTTGGAGTGGAATCTCAAGAGGGTGGATGAATTGAGTTCCTACTTAAAATTTCTGTTAAAAAATTTCTTATAAAGATCCCCCAAATATTAAATGAACCAGTTAATTAAGGCAGTAGAGATATAAATGTTTAGTTGGTCAACGAGTTTCTCAAAGGGTGATTAGTCCTCAGTTGAATCAGTGTAAAACACTTCTTCAACTTTTGAAACAAGTTTACTGAATTAAACACATACACACACTAACCAAAACTAGCTATAAAATTCAATGCAAAACAAATTTCTATTTTTTCAATTAATGAGAAGTGAAAAATAGATAAAACATAGTATCACAAAATATAATACACAATGGAGTTAAACAATAGGTTCAATCTCAAGAAAAGACTTAATCCTCTCCACTTGGTGATCACCTTCCACCAAGCAGTTTATATAAACAATAAAATTGATACACAATCTATATCCTGATTTACAATAGTTTTCACAAACTATCCAGGGTTCACACCCTCTACCATAGTTCTTCATGGAAAACACAAACAATACAGACCACACATGGTCTCTTCTATAGTTATATGTGGGAAACAAAATATAGGTGAAGTTTGATGTGAGTATTTTCAGTATCCTCTAGTTCAAGCACATGAGACAATGTGTGTAACAGAGAAACACACACTTCTCAGAAATTTAAAATAAAAGAACACAATAGAGATAATATTTTGAGATTGAGTTTATAAAGCTTTATGTGTTTGCAGTTCATCTCTTAACTCCTTGGAATAAAGAATTTTCATTTTGAGTCTTTCTTTGGAAGTTATCCTCTAAACTGAGTGTCGTAACTCTAGGTTCTAGATTTTAGGAACTGAGTATTTTTCTTATTGTGTTAATCAAGAGATGATGAAGCACAGAAGGTAGCCTTGAAATTGTTCTCCTGAAATGATCTTCTTGAGACTCTTGGGTTCACAGTGTCAGCATCGAATGGTTCTTCCTTGTTCTCTTTGATCTATCAAGTAATCTCTTTCTCATACATTCCTCTGCTGTTTCTCACTTATTCTGTTATCTCAGTACTTCTTGTTTCTTCCTTGGTCTTCTCCTTTTTATATTTGAGATTCAACAATAGTAATAAGTAAACCAAGTGCAGTCCTCCTCGTACCTTGTATTGTCCCCAGATACGATTTCTTGATATGTCTAAAATCAGTATTAATTAATGTCAGATGCATTAAATTTACCAAATATGACCATTATAATAATTTGAAGAATTTGAAAAAGTATGGAAAGGTAAGAATTGGTAGACTGGTAATAGTAGCCTTCATAATGATAGGCTTTAACAGTAGGTGCATCAGTAGCCTTCATCGGTAGGCTTCAGCAGTAGCCTTCATCGGTGACCTTTATCAGTAGCTTTCAGTGGTAACCTTGCATCAGCGACCTTCATCGGTAACCTTTTCATCAGTAACCTTTGCATCAGTGACCTTTTCATCGGTGAACTTTGCATAGGTGACCTTTTCATCAGTGACCTTTGCATCAGTGACCTTTGCATCGGTGGCCTTTTCATCAGTGACCTTTTCATCGGTGACCTTTGCATTAGTGACCTTTGCATTGTAAGCTTAAACAATAGAACAACGAGATTAAATATACATAGGTATAACTGGATATAGATTATAAATATTAATTAAACATGATTATTCTATAGTAGAAATATTATTATCACATAAACGAAACATGATTTGGGATTATCAAAACATGTGAGTCCAACAATAATCAAATATTTAATTTATTTTGTAAACTCTTTAGGAGTTTTGATGTAATCCAAAATATATGGATTAATACAAAAAAATTGATTTATACAAACCATATGATACTAAAATCAATTTTATATCCTCCTTATATAAACATCTGGATACATGAAACTCATCTTATTCAGTTCATATAACATCTTGACCAATCTCACTCTATGAACAATAATTGGATTGGAACACTATAATCCTCGAGCACACCTCCCCATACGCCTGAGGTTTCCAACTAGATGCAAGGGTCTATGGGTAAACTATGGGGAGATTATACCCTCTGTCCAGAGTAATAATAACAACAAAAAATAATTCTAATAGGTACACCAATCAGATAACCATCATAATAGGGAAACTGACAGTAAATAACCAAATATATCACATTTTATGATAGGTGGTTTGTAATACATGTCTCGTGCATTCCTTATGGGTGGATCGTATATAAGGAAATAATTAGAGAACCAAAACAAAGCTAAACTAAAATATCATCCACAACCTAGTCCCGATTCCTACCCAATCTTGTCTTCCATACCCTACCCTAACATGCCATGAAAAACCACATGCAATAGGAAATTTCCATCAACCTATATATGTGACCACATAGTAACATCCCCTTAGGTACCCAAGTGTCATGGTGTCCCGAGCAGGGTGTGAATACAACTCAGTAGACCACCACCAACGACATCCCCAAAATAACCACTCTATAGTAATAGTTAATTCAATAGTTCCCAAGCTAAATTTTTTTAAATACAACTATTTAAATATTTAAAACTAAAGCATAAAATTAACACTGAAATTGGGGGGTAGGTTTACCTTGAGAACGGTACAAACCTGATTAGGTCAGTGTCAGTGTGTATTTGCGCACGCTGTAAAGACTATGACCACCCAAACCACACTAACCAGGGGTAATATACCCATATTTGGTCCATACCAAGCATCCACCTGGGAGTCGTGTTCACCCCAGGTTTAACCGCAAGCCTCTACGTCCCCTAAGGTCCATGTGCACCCTAAGTTAACCATTATTCTATACATCCCTTGGGGATCCATATTTACCTCAGGTTAACCATAATTCCATGCATCCCCCGAGGGTCGAGTTCACCTTGGGTTAATCATAATTCCACGCACCCATCAGGGGTTGTGTTCAACCCAGTTTAACCACAAATCCATTATATTTAAAATAGATCATGCACATATCAAAAATAAAAAATCATAGGTCCTAAAGGTCCTTTTTACATTTCAATTTTGAAAACCAGACCAAACCCCATGGGGTGTTTTCATTTACTTAAAATATATCAAAGCATGAGACATCAAAATTTACCACTCAAGCCATGTGTCTTACATTTAAATTCACAATTGTTTCATTTTTGAAATACTAATTATCATCTTAAAAATCAATCCACAATTTAGAAAAAACAAGGTTCCATTTTCAAATGCTCCAAGACAAACTAGAACCACCATTTTACAAACCACTTTACCTTTTCAAAATACCCAAAACTAAGATCAATTAGATTACACATTTAATCAATGGTTGTGAAATTACATTCCACAATCATTAGTTCCAAGACATACATTGTGTTGGAACAATGGATATATGGATCAAACATTTTTAGAAAATCTATGTACAAGTCCAATTATCTAAATTAGGGGCATACTAATCAAGGAAAACCCAAATTGAAACCTACCATTAAAAAAAAGGTAATTTCATAAAAAAAATGTGAGACCACACACACACATTCACTAAAAACTCAGTGATACTATGGGTTAAATTGTGGGAACACCTACCTTAGATGAGTCCACACGCTGAGTATCGGTTGTCGGTTCAGTCTGAAATGGAAGAAAACCAAGAATCAAACAAACACCTTGTAAAATAGGACATAATATATTAAATAAGTGGAATGCCACTTGAGAGTGAAGGAAAATAAGAATAGAAGGAAGTGGATGTGTATACTTACCTCAATATTTAGATCACAAGTGACAACACTTGATTCCGACAACGGATGAGGGAGATCTACCCAAGAGGAGAAGAGAGGGAGAGAGGCACGTTGGAGGAGAGCTTATAGCTAAATGAGGGCCAAAAACTTGGGTAAAAAGAAATGGGGGAGGCTTGGGTGAAATGATGGGGTTGCGCTGCACTTAAAAATCCTCCTGAGGCCACTGACTAGATAGAGTTCCAATGGTTGGCTGGTGTTGGGATCACCTACCAATCAGTGAGCCCAGCATCCTTCCTCGACTTCTTCCAAAGATGTCAGCTAGCTAGTCATGTTGCAACTTCATACTGTAGCCTCGACTCTAGTTCTGGGATCTTAGATCACTCATGCATCTCCTTATTCCACCATCAGGATTTATTCCATGTGTAATTGCACACATTCAAGGCATTCTAACCTTTGAATTCACCTCCTAAAACCTGGTTCAAAAACAGCCCCCTCCACCAAGGTTTAAATTCAAGTTCTCCCCAAAAACACAACTTCTCATATGGACAAGGTTATTATAAAACCCCCACCATAACACTTCTCATCCCTGATAAGTCTTGGTGGCCATCCTACCGCACAACCTAACCTATACTGATCATCCAAATTTTGATGCCAAATGGACACATTTCACTCCTGAATGTCCAAAATTCTCCAAAAAATCAACTCTAAACATAAGGTATAAGGAAGAACAATCCCAATACAATACTCACATTTCTCATTGAACATTGGTATGATGTTTCATGACCACCATCTATCCCGAGACACCTCAGTGTTGTCATCCAGTTGATTTCCCTAACCTATGGTGATCCCCACCATAAGACCTATCTCACAAGGATGATTCTAAACCTCGGTGACTCATTCCATTGGAATTTTCCTACCAAATATTATTCTCAATGGTCCACTGACCTACTCATCATGGTTCCCAACACACCGTATATCTAACATACAAGTGCATCATTCAATGTTGGTAGCAACTCTCATTTACCACCTTTGAAGCCAAAAAAATGTACCTCCACTATATAAGCACAACCCAAACACATTGTCCTTAACTTAAAAATACTTGGAAAACTCAAGAGACATAGTCATCACATCCAAAGTGATACACTCAATGTCATTGTCAACTCACCTCATCCAACCTCACGCAATAACATAAGAAGAATGTCCTCCAACTGACCCACCTCAAAAGTCTCGGCAACCAAAAAAGTCTTATCTCACTTCATAATCATAATGCTTAGCTCTAAAGGCACCCTGAAACCACCTAAATCAATCATATCATAGTTTGAACCCAATCGATGATTTCATTTGATGATTACAACTCCAACTGGAAAAAACTCAAGAACATTTGGATTTTATTGAAAATGAACCTTTAAATTACCAGAGCACGATACCTTGATCACCATAGGCATCCCCTTATAATACTGACACACCGAGTTTTAACCCAACCTCTGATGTGATTCCATGATAAAAGCATTGATCACTCACACTAACTATCATAATCTCACCTAAGCACTAGTGCACCACCAAGAAAAATCATGCTTGATCACATATCATCATTCTAAGCCCAAAACAACTACCTAGAATCCCACTAACCTCACACCAAGGTTTAATTTTTTACATTCTCTAAGGAATACATATTACATCAAAAGAACATGTGCACCGACATCTGGTGCTATCATGACCATCTGAGGCTAGTCCCATACACTAACAACCTTTTCCAACACAAGAGTCACATTCCCATGACAAACACAATTCTCCCCAAAAAAGGAGTTCCCTTGTCGTAATCCCAAAGTAAAACAACCCAGTATTAATAGCCCACACCCCATCCATCACCAAACATAATGGTCGAACATGTCCCAACTCAACCACTCCTGAGAGCCACTCTAGACATCAAACATTGCCAGCTCTCAGCTCCTAAAACATCATTTTTGCTACTCACTAAATGACATAAAAGGACAGGGTCACACCATACAAATCGTATGGTGGGGTACCCACCATATAGATTTCATTACACTACTCCCCGACCACCAATCCCAATGGGTCCTACCTTCAATACACACATGTAGATCTTCCCAAGTCATGCCACCATCCTATCAAAACATGACAAGGACTAATCTCTTAGATCATCCTTATCAAGACACATCAATCCATTTAGTGTATTCCCCATCAATAGAGGATATTTTCTCTTTTTAAACAAAACCCAAGAAACTATTCCTACAACATCTCATTAGGGTCATCAGTCATCGACCCACACATGACCACCCAACAACCTAAACTTGATAGGAACCATGCATAATGGCATGTACTACCTCAATCACTTGATTCAAAATGGAACACACTCCCACACTTATTGGTCATTTATCCTGGCTCACATTCCCATGAGTCACACAACATTCGATCTAGGATCACATGCCAAAACCACTAACCATGATCATGTGTAGGTTAACCTTTCTTAACTGGGATAACGCTTATGAATCCTCCTTATAAAAATAGTTCACCTGTTCTAACTCCCAACACATGACCAACCACCAATAGACATTTTTCTTAAACTGTAAGCATCCAAACTCACTCACACCAATCCATTGGAAGCACACTCTAAAATGTGAATGGTCCAGACACTCAACTGAACCTGCTCCAAACCCCTAACTTTGTTAACGAGCATTGGAACCCTAGATTATTTCATGTTTAAAAAAATACAAGGCTTTATCTTACCTATACTACACACCTGGTCATAGATCACATGCCCTAATCCAATCCCCAAGAACCACTTTGATTTCATATTAAATGATGGGTGATAACTCTCACACCGTCCAACCTCATCGAGACCCTAGGGTCACACACTCCATTGTGATCAATTTTACAAAACTTGTATCATCATATTGTGAGTCAAGAATCAATGATCCTAATCTCACACACCTATTAAATCAATTAACCATGTTTTTTTCATGTCACTTTTCACTAACCATAGGTATCCCACACACTATATGACAATAAGTCCGATAGTATGCACGTGTCAGGCTAAGTGCACGACCACCCATCACCCCATGCATCATTTTGAGAATTCAATACACTTATCTACACCACCACTACATACCAAAAGTGAATCCATAAGATTCATAAGGTTAGACATCTGAATGATCCTTCTCCTCTAAAGTATCTTAATCACAAGGCACTAGTACTCAGGGTACTCACCCGCAAACACCTCAAAACATGGTAGAACTAAACATGCACCATTAGTACAATACAAAGTATTTACCCAAACTCAAATGTACTAATAAATTCACAAGAATGGGCTAAAAATATTGTGGGTTACCCTCATATGTTTATAGTCAAGGAATCACTAAAATCCTGAGCCACACCCAAAAGGTCACTAGGTCTTTCCACCCTGTCCATCAACCAAGGTCTCACTAAATCCAAAACTCATGGGGTGGCACTCCATCCCATACTAATTCCTCATGGAATCTGACATGCCAAGACACCACCCCAAGGTCCTTATACCTAGGCTCAAGTCCCAACAATCCTACCCATCCCTAGGTCGAATATAAACCATGAGGCACAACAGAATGACACTATCCACCACAGCTCATCACAACCCCAAAGGTTATATATCAAGAAAAAATTCAATAGGAGTAGTATTCACCATGTAGCCTTACACACCTCAAGAAAGGATTCCACATACGAGGACATATCTCTAGCCCTAAACCATCTTTACTAGGGTTAACACCATACATGCCCTAAGAATCTCACCCTCATAGGGTCTATCTCAATACACAACATAAAAACCTCACAAATCGGGTGCTCTCAACCTCCCCAATAACCCATATGCAAGGTTAATCCATGTATACAATGGTTTCAAACACTATAACCACAGGGTTCATAACTTTTTTTTCTTTTCAATGGATCTCCCATTTCCTCAAAACCATTGATGTGGTTGTTTTTCAATGCACTTTTCCACATTTATTATGTTTCTCAAAATAATTATCTCATTTATTATTTTATTCCATTAAATTATTCCAATTAATAAATTTTAATTTTTTAAATAATCTTTTTTATTAGATTTATTTAATTTCATTGTTTTAGTAACTAATTTCATTTTTTATTTTATTTTTATTATTTTAATTCAATTCATTCATTCATTTAATTCATTATTTTGATTCAAATAAATAAATAAATTATTTTTCTTTTTTTCAATTTTATTTTATATTATTTTTTTTGTTTTTGTAATTTTAAAATGTATTTATTTAGTTTGCATTTAATTGTTTAGTGTTTATTTTCAACAACTATTGCCAGGTCCTACTGCTGCTAGAGAACTCATTGCTACCTTGTCTCACTGCCAACACAATCATCCTACCACTAGAATAGAGTATGAGACACCATTTACACCCCTTCAATGACGAATCCTCTAAGTCATCGCCAACAACCTTTTGCTAGCCCTCTTCACCCCCCGCTGCACCCCTCTGCCAGCTCCACCTCGACCCACTGTTACCATACACCTGACAGTGACTCCTCTGAGTCACCACCAACATTCAACCGATGATGAATCAAGGTATTAACCATTCCACTAAGCCATTATCTCACCTTATCACTGTCGACCACCATAGATTGAAAATGGAGAAACTTGAAATTTTAAAAATCAAAAGTTTGAACCTAGAAACACAGATTTTCCAGATCTAAAGAACTCAAACAGCCTCACCATTGAAGATCAATTAATCCAATCACTAACATTGAATCATTCCATAGAACCAAGACTAAATATTACCAGATGTGCATCGCTTCTAGTTGGAACTGAGATGTTCTGCCTTCTGAACTTGCGTCGTCGCTGACACACCTCACTATGAATTGAAGCCTTCCCGAGCCACCCTAAGCCACTCACCGAACCTAATTCCCCCTTCCTTCCAGTGCCACATGACCCTGCCCTCCTTTTTGTAGAAGCCAAACCCCCTACTAGAGTTGGTGAGCACGTGAGGGATGTAGAACCCTCCCCTCTGTTTGAATCGCAACCCCCTGCCCCTACCCTGCTTGAACCAACGCCCCTACTTCTTTCTTCTCTTATGTTTATATTTATATTATATATAATAACATAATATATATATATATATATAATAAATATAATAATATTAAATATACTAAATATAATACTAATATTAATATATATTATGATAATATTAATAATAACTTATTTGTATATATTTAATTTACTTTTATATATTGATAACAGTTATAATAAATACTTATATATTAATTTATTTTTTTATAATTTTATGTTTTCATTTAATAATAATAATAATATTAACTTAGTTTACAATAGTAATAAAAATACAAACATACATACATAAATACATACATACATACACATATATATTATCTTTTTAATTTCATTTATCTGCTATTTGGCAGGATCAGATGGTGATTGAAGACCGTGATCATGGGCACTGCATGGTTTTTTCGAGTAGGGGTCATTGAAAGAGGACAAATAATTTCAAAAATATGTTACCTAAGGCTGGGATTGAGCATCTCCAAGAGCACCACATTTATATCTATTGTCTGTTAGATTTTTATTTCTTTTTAGTTTAGTTTCTTCAAGTAAGAGGAGAAACCTCATCTCTTATTCTATAACTCCAAACATGAGAACCATCTTGAAAACCTGGAGATGAGAACCCCTCATTTTCTTCTACTTAATTTTTTGTTTTTTTCATCTATTTATGTAAATATTAGTGTGGTGCTCTATTTTTTATTCAACTTGTGCTATTTGTTTTATAACAGCCCGAGATTTTATGAAAAATATTCTTTTTTATTTCACTAATGTCTTGTGTTGTACGCTACACCAAAAGGAGCTTGCACAACACACATCCTTGACTTGCCTTGCATTACACGCAATCGCAACCTTCCTCGATAACGTGTGTAGTACGTAATATTGAGTTTAACGAAACAACGATATGCTATTAAAATATTATTAAAACTAGCCATTATGAATAGTAATAACCACTTTTTAAATTTTAGAAATTTTAGCTCTCAAAATGGACTTCATTTTTGGATTCGGAGTATCGAATTTAGCCTAAGGTGAAATTTTGGTACTTTTCGGATAACTTTCATATTCTGATGAATAATGAAAATTACTAAATTATAATTAAAAACAACTTTTTTAATCGAAATAATTAATAGTGATAAATCATTAATTTGAGTGGTTTTAAAGTATATTTAGAATATATTTTTACAATTTAATACAATGTTGGTCATTGGATGTAATTTCACATTTAAACCAGACATAATCAAGTGTCAATCTTTTGATAGATATTGTTTCTTAAAAACACGCTATTTGTTTTAACAGCGGGATTTAATTATAAAATTAATTAATGAAACTTTTATGTTATGAATTTGGTAAAATAGACTTCATTTTTGAATTCGGAATATGAAATATAGCTTAGGATGAAATTTTGGCATTGTTCTGAAAAACATCAATTTTTGATGAATAGTGAAACTACTAAGTGGTAGTTAAAAAACTGAATTTTTCATAAAACTTAATTTTACCGCTTCTGTGAATGGAATTTCAAAAATCCGAGAGACACGGTTGATGTCAGTAAGTAAAATGTGGTTCAATGAGATGAAAATAATTTTTGGTGAATAGTAACTTTTTACTTTTATTTACCACGGTTAAAAGTAAATAGGGTAATTAAGGGTAAGAATGATATTAATATTACCCTAACACATGTCCTAATTCTATTGGACAAGTGTATCTCGACCAAAAACAACCTTAAGTGTAAAATATGACCATTTAGGCCCACTTGGATTAGATTAGGACATTTATTATTATTTAATTCAAAGAAGAGTTAAAAGAGTTAAAATCAAAGTTTATTTACTAAAACATTTTTAATATAGGGTTGTACATAAGATAAATTCGATTATAAATATTCATTAGAAAGATAAAACGATTTCCTACATGATGGTATTTTATTTGTAATTTTTAGACATCAAATAATTTAATTTATTTATGACACAAAGATGATGCAGTAATTATCTTATTAATGAAATATTGACATAATTGATATTATAAATACCAAAATAAATGTAATTTGAGACTTTTTATGAATTACACTAATTTTATAGGTTACTATGATATATTAGTGTTGATTTAATCAACTTTGTTCGAACATATAATTCTGTTATGACTTTCACAAAAATCATGTATTAAATAGTGTCAAAATTGACACAAAATAGTTTTTAAATCAAATATTATATTATTAATTGTTATTTTATTCCTAAAAATCTAAGGTTCGGCCAAATGACTTAAATAAGGATATATGTATTAATAATATACAATTTGGGGTTCGTTTGGCATGTTATAGTAAGTGTATTAACCATATAGTGAAAGAAAACAAAAAGACACGGTAAAAGTTAAATTATTTAACTTAGAGTTAAATCTAATTGATAAGGTTAAAATAATACCCTAAACTTGTCTAAATCCTATTGGATGATAGGATGTCGACCCATCCCCACTTTAGCTTCGAAATAAGACCCTTTGGAACCATTATAAACCTATTTTGACTTTAATATAAAATAATATTTTGAGATATTCCTAAGGTGCCCCTCTCCTCCCTTATAAAAGGAAACCTCCTCCCCCTCCTCCTCACACCAATTTGAGCACTCAAGCTCAGCCAAACCATGCAAAAATCTCTTCTCCACTTCTCTAAAAACATCCTAGAGGTTCTGGTCTTCCTCAAAGACCAATTTTAGTGCCCTAAGAGGAGGTCTCAAAGAGGCGCTTCAAAGAAGAGGAGGTTCGGACACTTACGAAGCAAATCGGACCTAAGGTAAGGGAAATATCACAATCTCACTTTTATCTGAGATTGTTTTTACTTTGGTAATTACTGGGGTGTATTTTATCATCCACATCCATGTTTCCTCATTATGTAATATTATTTCCATACAACTACAATTGTTTAAATCCAATTTTACCCTTCGGTGAGTTTTTCGTAAAAAATATGAAAGGAATCTTTTGACGTTTTTCATACGAGGTGCTTTTTGACTTTTCCGACAAAAGTAAGAAGAATGTTTTTT
Organism: Viscum album; assembly: GCA_963277665.1. NCBI lineage: Eukaryota > Viridiplantae > Streptophyta > Magnoliopsida > Santalales > Viscaceae > Viscum > Viscum album. Next base: position 738,886,439 of record OY728141.1, read on the forward strand.
TTAACTTATACGGCATGAATGGATTTCTAAAAAATTATTTCCAAAAATATTCCTTTACAAGTATTCAAGTTTATTTTTAATCAACTTCTTTTAGTTTAAAATTGTATGACATGTTAAGAAAGGAAAAGTGTTTTTGAAGTAGAAAGGATATTTTCCTCAAGAATGAAGTTCAAGTATTTTATCAAAATTATTTTCCATCTAAGATAATAAAAGGGTTCTGTTTTTATCCCTATTATTACATGGATTTGATTATGTTGTGATGGAAACATTTTTATGAATTCCTTTATCTTATATGAATTGTTTTATGATGTCATGTTGTTTAAGAATCCCATTTTTATTACATGGGTTATGCGATGATGTATGATTTATGATTATGTGGCACATATAAGAAAGGATTCATTATAAGATGGGTGGGACCTATATCTCCCTCCAATGCATTGGGTAAAGATTTTATATCTCATGAGATAGACAGGGCTGGAACGGTAGGTTATACCGGTTCAGTGAAACAGGACTGAAACGAGGGTTACTCGATTCAGAAAGGGACTTTGTCCACTAAGATAGTCTTGGAAATGAGTCTTGACTAACAAGAAATGATTCTCTATGATTATGTGTGAATTACACAAAGTTTCATGTTTTAGGTTATAATTATTGTGATTACATTTCACTGCCATGATTTACCCCATGTTATGAAATTATGATCTATTTTGCAGGTTAAGATTTCCAAAAGTTATGTGCTTATGTATATGATGTGATTGATATTTCTTTTGTTTACCCTTACTAAGCATTTGAGCTCACCCTTTTATGTTTTCTTTTCCCCAGGATATAAAGAAAGGTTTTAGGTAAAAAAAAGGAAGATCTTTATGGGAGATTTTGAAGATCTTTCACCACGATTAGAAGATTATATTCCGAGTTTCCAAAGACACTAAACTATTACGATCCTTGTGTGTGTGTTTTTTGTTATGTACTAAGTATTCCGCAAATGTAATGTAATGTCCATGTACGTTAAGCTTTGGGTCTCTACAGTTGGTATCAGAGGAAAGGTTTAGTCAACCTTTGGAAACTAGGATGCGAAAACGTTAGTGAGATCCCTAGAGATATTTCTACGGTATGTCTAGGGATGTCCCTAAGGTTAAGTATACGTATAGGTTATAGTACTAGAACTACGCTAACGATCATAGAATTAAACCTAAGATGTTAGATATTGAAGGTACTTCCCCTTTATTATGTTGTTTTTCCTAGCATGATTTTTGCCTCTCACACTATTCTTTTTGGGTTTTAGACGATGGCTGGAACCCGGAGGAACCGTGTTGATCAATGCAATGGACAATGCAATGATTGTCCTCCTGAACAAACAAATGTTATGGGAGATGGAGTGCAAAATCTTATTGCTATACTTACACAAGCTATGAATCATTTTGGACTTCCAAATGAGAAGAGAAGGGAACAATATTCTATTGAGTTCTTCATGAGGAAACGTCCACCTTCTTTCAGTGGGTCTTCTGATCCACTTGTTGCTGAACAATGGATCAGTACCACTGAAAAGATATTTTCAGTTCTTCAATGTTCTGAACATGATAAAGTCATCTTAGTAGTATATCGTTTGGAAGGTGAAGCTGATCAATGGTGGAATCTTATCAAGAATACAAGGCAAAGAGATGAAATTGAGTCCATGGAATGGGACGAGTTCAAGAACTTATTTTTCAATAAGTACTTCCCTAGTATTCTTCGAACAAAGATGGAGAAGGAGTTTCTTGAACTAAAGCAAAAGGATGATGAATCTGTTGGTATATACGAAGCGAATTTTACAAGACTTGCAAGGTATGCATCTGGCATTATCATCCAACCTGAAAGTAAAGTTGATCGATTTTTCAGTGGCTTAAAACCAAGTCTTCGAAGGGCATTAGCTATAAGAGACTTCAGTATCTATGAAGAAATTGTGCGTTGTGATATGAAGGTAGAAATGGAAGTTGGTGTTACATATCCATCTCATGGTTTTGAAAAGAAATGAAAGATGGAGTTCAAGGAGAAATCTCAGAATAATGGTGAAAAGAAGATGAATGTTTCCTTATGCTCAAAGTGTGGAAAGAAGCATGGTGGAGATTGTCTTAAAGGGACTAGAAAATGTTTTAAGTGAGGAAAATAAGGTCATCGAGTAGCTGAGTGTCGAAGTAATGGAAAAAGGGTTTCTAATGATGTGAACAAAGCAAACACTACAGAGAATGCACCACCAACACTTCAATGTTTCAAGTGCAAGGAGATGGGACATTATGCCAATAAATGCCCTAATCCAAGGGTTAGTGATGATCAACATTAGCAACCACTTAAGGCAAAGGAAAAAGCGAAGTCACATGCGATCACTATTAGCGATGTTGAATATGACAACAATGTGGTGGAATGATTAAGTGTTTATGTAATGGGATTCCAAAATAATGTTGTATCAAAAAGTATTGGAATATTTATGTGTTGGTCTAATGTGGTATTCAAAGTGATTGAGATATTTAACAGTATTCATGAGCTCATGATTGATATAAGGACTAAGTGATATCATGGTTTGAGTATATAGAATTTTGAGGATTTTGGTATGTGGAAAGTGTTAACTTTAAACTGCATTCATGTTTTCACTAAGGTATTCAAGAGAATACATGATTAAGGACTTTGAATGTTTGGAATGTGACCAACAAAACATATCTTATGATATATGGGGATCAACGATGGTATTAAATCTCTGAGAGTGGACGGAAATATTATGGATAAGCCTAATGATTAGAATGGATTATGTTGGACATAAGTTAGTATTATTGATGGGATGTTATAGTAATATAGCTTTAGAAAAAAGGACAACCTGCAGGATGGGCGACAACCCATCGCGTCGGACAAGGCTGTGGGAATCGAACCCACAACCGAAGTGCGACTGGCCTTTATCGCCTACCACTGGCCTACAGGAAGTCCATATCTAGTAGAAACTAGTTTTATTATATTAAGCAGTATGATATATGAAGTATATGTCCATTTTAGGAACCATATATGATTAATCTCACTATAGATCGACTTATGTATATAATTTTTGCTAACCTTTTGTTTGAGACAGATGGAATGACCCGTCATTCTATCACATGATCTGCTAACACTTCACGAATAAAAAATTCAACTTCATTTATTTAAGAGATGAAGTGGAAATTGTTCAAGGCACGAACAATAGTGCGATTGTACCAAAATAAAGTAAGTATTTATTCTAATTCAAATTCTTCAACTTTAGGGAAATGATCTTGAAAACCAAAAATGTTGTCCTAGTGATATTATACCTGATGAATCAGATGGTACCTTATATCGTCACAAATTTATGGATTTGTGATTACTGGATTTTCCATAGCCATGTTCTCTACCACTCTCCATCAGAACATGATGGTTAGATTTCTCTTCCATATCCATATTTTCACCTATGTGGAAACCCAGTGATTAGTTTATTTGGGTAATCGTTACATTTCATACTTTAGTTTTTAAAGCCATGTTTTGGTATTTATTTTTACGATGTGGGTTTCTATTAAAGAAACTTTCGAATAGTAAACCATTTATAACCCCGACGAATTTCAAGGGCGAAATTCATTTTAAGGGGGGTAGAATGTAACAGCCCGAGATTTTATGAAAAATATTCTTTTTTATTTCACTAATGTATTGTGTTGTACGCTACACCAAAAGGAGCTTGCACAACACGCATCTTTGACTTGCCTTGCATTACACGCAATCGCAACCTTCCTTAATAGCGTGTGTAGTACGTAATACTGAGTTTCACGAAACAACGATATGCTATTAAAATATTATTAAAACTAGCCGTTATGAATAGTAATAACCACTTTTTAAATTTTAGAAATTTTAGCTCTCAAAATGGACTTCATTTTTGGATTCGGAGTATCGAATTTAGCCTAAGGTGAAATTTTGGTACTTTTCGGATAACTTTCATATTCTGATGAATAGTGAAAATTACTAAATTATAATTAAAAACAACTTTTTTAATCGAAATAATTAATAGTGATAAATCATTAATTTGAGTGGTTTTAAAGTATAATTAGAATATATTTTTACAATTTAATACAATGTTGGTCATTGGATGTAATTTCACATTTAAACCAGACATAATCAAGTGTCAATCTTTTGATAGATATTGTTTCTTAAAAACACGCTATTTGTTTTAACAGCGGGATTTAATTATAAAATTAATTAATGCAACTTTTATGTTATGAATTTGGTAAAATAGACTTCATTTTTGAATTCGGAATATGAAATATAGCTTAGGATGAAATTTTGGCATTGTTTTGAAAAACATCAATTTTTGATGAATAGTGAAACTACTAAGTGGTAGTTAAAAAACTGAATTTTTCATAAAACTTAATTTTACCACTTCTGTGAATGGAATTTCAAAAATCCGAGAGACACGGTTGATGTCAGTAAGTAAAATGTGGTTCAATGAGATGAAAATAATTTTTGGTGAATAGTAACTTTTTACTTTTATTTACCACGGTTAAAAGTAAATAGGGTAATTAAGGGTAAGAATGATATTAATATTACCCTAACACATGTCCTAATTCTATTGGACAAGTGTATCTCGACCAAAAACAACCTTAAGTGTAAAATATGACCATTTAGGCCCACTTGGATTAGATTAGGACATTTATTATTATTTAATTCAAAGAAGAGTTAAAAGAGTTAAAATCAAAGTTTATTTACTAAAACATTTTTAATATAGGGTTTTACATAAGATAAATTCGATTGTAAATATTCATTAGAAAGATAAAACGATTTCCTACATGATGGTATTTTATTTGTAATTTTTAGACATCAAATAATTTAATTTATTTATGACACAAAGATGATGCAGTAATTATCTTATTAATGAAATATTGACATAATTGATATTATAAATACCAAAATAAATGTAATTTGAGACTTTTTATGAATTAAACTAATTTTCTAGGTTACTATGATATATTAGTGTTGATTTAATCAACTTTTTTCGAACATATAATTCTGTTATGACTTTCACAAAAATCATGTATCAAATAGTGTCAAAATTGACACAAAATAGTTTTTAAATCAAATATTATATTATTAATTGTTATTTTATTCCTAAAAATCTAAGGTTCGGCCAAATGACTTATATAAGGATATATGTATTAATAATATACAATTTGGGGTTCGTTTGGCATGTTATAGTAAGTGTATTAACCATATAGTGAAAGAAAACAAAAAGACACGGTAAAAGTTAAATTATTTAACTTAGAGTTAAATCTAATTGATAAGGTTAAAATAATACCCTAAACTTGTCTAAATCCTATTGGATGATAGGATTTAGACCCATCCCCACTTTAGCTTCGAAATAATACCCTTTGGAACCATTATAAACCGATTTTGACTTTAATATAAAATAATATTTTGAGATATTCCTAAGGTGCCCCTCTCCTCCCTTATAAAAGGACACCTCCTCCCCCTCCTCCTCACACCAATTTGAGCACTCAAGCTCGGCCAAACCATGCCAAAATCTCTTATCCACTTCCCTAGCAACATCCTAGAGGTTCTGGTCTTCCTCGAAGACCAATTTTAGTGCCCTAAGAGGAGGTCTCAAAGAGGCGCTTCAAAGAAGAGGAGGTTCGGACACTTACGAAGCAAATCAGACCTAAGGTAAGGGAAATATCACAATCTCACTTTTATCTGAGATTGTTTTTACTTTAGTAATTACTGGGGTGTATTTTATCATCCACATCCATTTTTCCTCATTATGTAATATTATTTCCATCCAACTACAATTGTTTAAATCCAATTTTACCCTTCGGTGAGTTTTTAGTAAAAAATATGAAAGGAATCTTTTGACGTTTTTCATACGAGGTACTTTTTGACTTTTCTGAAAAAAGTACGAAGAATGTTTTTTTTAACTTATACGGCATGAATGGATTTCTAAAAAATTATTTCCAAGAATCTTCCTTTACAAGTATTCAAGTTTATTTTTAATCAACTTCTTTTAGTTTAAAATTGTATGACATGTTAAGAAAGGAAAAGTGTTTTTGAAGTAGAAAGGATATTTTCCTCAAGAATGAAGTTCAAGTATTTTATCAAAATTATTTTCCATCTAAGATAATAAAAGGGTTCTGTTTTTATCCCTATTATTACATGGATTTTATTATGTTGTGATGGAAACATTTTTATGAATTCCTTTATCTTATATGAATTGTTTTATGATGTCATGTTGTTTAAGAATCCCATTTTTATTACATGGGTTATGCGATGATGTATGATTTATGATTATGTGGCACACATAAGAAAGGATTCATTATAAGATGGGTGGGACCTATATCTCCCTCCAATGCATTGGGTAAAGATTTTATATCTCATGAGATAGACAGGGCTGGAACGGTAGGTTATACCGGTTCAGTGAAACAGGACTGAAACGAGGGTTACTCGATTCAGAAAGGGACTTTGTCCACTAAGATAGTCTTGGAAATGAGTCTTGACTAACAAGAAATGATTCTCTATGATTATGTGTGAATGCCACAAAGTTTCATGTTTTAGGTTATGATTATTGTGATTACATTTCACTGCCATGATTTACCCCATGTTATGAAATTATGATCTATTTTGCAGGTTAAGATTTCCAAAAGTTATGTGCTTATGTATATGATGTGATTGATATTTCTTTTGTTTACCCTTAATAAGCATTTGAGCTCACCCTTTTATGTTTTCTTTTCCCCAGGATATAAAGAAAGGTTTTAGGTAAAAAAAAGGAAGATCTTTATGGGAGATTTTGAAGATCTTTCACCACGATTAGAAGATTATATTCCGAGTTTCCAAAGACACTAAACTATTACGATCCTTGTGTGTGTGTTTTTTGTTATGTACTAAGTATTCCGCAAATGTAATGTAATGTCCATGTACGTTAAGCTTCGGGTCTCTACATGTTTCTCCTCACTTTGTTTTGTGTTCTCAAATCTCCAGCAATAGAGAACTAATTTGTGAGTTTAGATTCAGGAAGTGAATCTTGATGCTCCCTAGATATCAACACTTCATGATGATCATCACCTCTTCATCACTCTGAGGATATTGTGAAGGTGAATTGGGTTGTGTGAGAGTGCATCCTTGTGCTGGATCAGTTTTCCTATCTTTTCTCCTTGATCCTTTCCCCCTTCTTCTCTTAACTTGCTTGACCGCATGGTTAGGTGAGGTTGTGTGATTTTTTATCCCTTTATGATCATTTTGGTCATGAATAAATTCTTGTATGGAGTGATTTTATTTGGATATTTATTCACTTTTGGAGAGTGATCGTGTGTTGGAAGTGATTTTACACACAATTGCTCAATGTTTTGGGTGAAAGAGGTGTGTGTATCGGGTTATCGACCATGAACCGAGTAAGGATAAGAGTTGTTGATTTATTTCTTTATTAGATATATGATATGGAGTTGAGGGTGGATCTATATGGGTCTAGACCTATTATTACTGACTTTATTTTTTCGTCTTCCTGTTTCCTTAGTGATTCTTCCATTTTATCACTTTTTTATCCCTCTAACACTGTGATTTTAATCATTGTTTTTACTATTTTTTTACTATTTTCAAAATATTTAAAATCAAAAAAATATTTTCGGAAATACCACTAGGGAATTTGACACTACTTACTTGATAATGACCCTGATATTATCCATTGTGCTATATCTTGGGTCTTATAAATGTATCTTTGACTGTCCCTGTAATAAGAATGATGTCAAATTTTGGCATTGTTTTCGGGTAAGCAACATTTTACTTGGTGATTTTTTCTATTTTTCTTTAAAAAAACTAAAAAAATTAACAAAAACAAAAACAAAAAAAATATATTATCCCACCCAGACCCTTGGAGGGCTTTGTTGGATTTATTTCTTATAGAATTAGGGAACAATTAAACATTTTACATCCAAATGATTTTGAAGAACTTATTAAAGATTTTAAATGGGAGTTGAGACCAAAAATTTTAGAAGCCTTAGTTAATAAACTTAAATATTTTTCTCACCTTTTCCTATAGTTCTATATTGAAGAACTGGAGTTTCCCACTTTTGATAATGAACTACCCCTAGATTCAAGGATAGAGTTGCAATATCCATATTCTGAGGATTTTTTCAAGAGCTAACAAGAGATATTATATGAAAACATTGAAGAAGATGGGCACAATATGGAAGATTATTTTATTTTAAGCACTTCATTTTATGATTTTATGTGTTCTAAATTATATAATGATTTTTCAATGTCTCAATAGGTCGAACTAGCATAATATATTCTCTCATTTTCTATAGAAGATATAGAAAATAAGATGATGTGTTTTGAAGACAGGTTGGAGGAGGTTGAATACCTCACTCCTTCCCCAAACATTCTCCCAGGTTCACTATTCAGCCAAGAGGAAAAAAACTACACTACTTCAGGGAGTTGACTATTATTTGGAAGAATATATCTTTATATTCAACTTTGATTACATTAAGTTTATATAAATTGTGTTTCTTCTATTGTAGGTATTGAGGATGCAGTTAATTGTTATGATTTCCTAAATATTCAAGAGGAACTGGAGGCTAATGCTACTGGGGAACTATTGGAACTTCCAGTGTTTGTTGAAAATTCAATATTTAGAGTAACTACTTCTGAAGAGGAGTTTGAAATATGCATAGGATCAAAATTGGATGATGACCCATTGTTTGTTTTACAAGAGGAAATAATTTATTGGATTGAACCATAGGATAATTATCATCTAATAGATGCATTCCCACAACCTATTCACCCTCAACCTCAAGATGCAGAAGAGGGGAAATACCCCTAAACATTTCCCTCTTTCTTAATCCATAAAAGTTACACTGGAAAGTATGGGGACCTTAATGAATTTGTACATGTGTTACTCCACATTTTTCAAGTTTTTGAAGTTGGGAAGAACAACATTTGGTTGTTCCTAGACAAGAATCTACATCTTCCACCAGATTGGGGATGAATCACTCACTATCGAGTTGTGGACAGTCAAACTACAAACCCCTTAGGGGTTATCCCAAGATTATCCCATTTAGTTTCCTATTTTAGTTTCTTTATACTTGTTGTTTTAATTTGTGTGGATTTTATTAGTAGGAAAATAACCAAGGAGTAACTCCACATGGCAGTCATTCAAGACTAAAGGGAGCATCACATTGGAATAACTGGATAACACTCCCTAACTCACACTTTGGTTTCATTTTACTTTAATATTTAAATCTTGAAGTCTAATGTTCATATTTTTACACCTATAGGTAATTTAATAGATTATCCAAATAAATCTTTCCAATGATAATAGGGAGGCTTCATTTGGATGAATTTAAAAACAAGAAGCTTTCATACTCATGGAAGTATTGTTTTTAAATTTTTCATGTTTTTAATCTATACATTAATTTTACCTACTACTAGGAATTAAGTGTGGTAATCTTGTGAAATTTTTTAAACTATTTTTTGCTAGGTGTTATCTTGATAAAATCTAGAGAGTTGAAAATTATGTTGAGTTGCATTGTGAAACTAGATTTCACATACTGTTTTCATTTTCATTCAACTGATCTTGTACAACATTAATAATCATGATTCTGTTTGAAATGAATTAAGAAAAATCGTTTTTTCTGTTTATAACATAAAATGGTATCACCATTGAATATCACTGAAGCCAATAACTAGAATTGAATCCCACTGTAGAATCAATCCTGAAGATTACCATATGTGCACTGCTTCTGGTTGAAACTGAGACCCGCCACCTTTCGAACCTGTGTCACCGCCACATGTCATCACAAATTGAAGCCATCCCAATCCACCCTAAGCCACTCACTGATCCCGATTACTCCTTCATTCTAGTACCATGTGACCTACCCCTCCTTTTTGCTGAAGTCGAACCCACCTCCCCCTACTGGAGTCGGTGAGCACCTGAGGGCTATGAAACCCTCCCCTCTAGTTGAATCACAACCCCCTCCCCTGATTTGCTCGAACCAACACCCACCCACATCTTTCTTATCTTATTTTTATATTTATATTATATATAATAACATATAATAATAATATATATAATAAATATAATAATATTAAATATACTAAATATAATAATAATATTAATATATATTATGATAATAATAATAACAACTTATTTATATATATTTAAGCAAATTTTATACATTTCTAAAAATTATAATAAATACTTATGTATTAATTTATGTTTTTATAATTTTATGTTTTCTTTTAATAATAATAATATTAATTTAGTTTACAATAGTAATAAACACACACACACACACATATGTATTATATTTTTAATTTCATTTCTCTGCTATCAGGTAGGATCAAGTGGTGATTGAAGACTGTGATCGTGGGAACTACCCAGTTTGTTCGAGCAGGGGTCATTACAAGAGGCCAACTAATTTTACAAATATGTTACCTGAAGCTGGGGTCGAGCATCTATAAGAGTGCCACATGGATATCTATTGTCTGTTAGGTTCTCATTTATTTTCAGTTTAGCTTCTTCGAATAAGAGGAGCATCCTACTCTCTTGTTCTGTAACCTCAGACACTGGAACCCTATAGAACAAACACCTAAAGATAGTCTCCCATCATTTTCATCTACTTCCTTTTTCATTATTTTCATCTATTTATGTAAATATCAGTGTGGTGCTCTATTTTTTTATTTTAATTGTGTTGTTTGTTTCTCCTCACCTTGTTTTTTGATCTAAAATATCCAGTAATGGAGAAATAATTTATGATTATAGATTCAAGAAGTGAATCTCAATGCTTCCTAGATATTTTTACTTCATGATGATCATCACCACTTCATTACTCTGAGGATACCATGAAGGTGAATTGGGGTGTGTTGGAGCACATCCTTACACTGGATCAATCTTCTTCTCTTTTACCCTTGATCCTTTTCCCCTTCTTATCTTAACTTGCTCAATCGAGTGGTTAGGAGAGGTTGTATGATTTTTTATCCTTTTATGGTCGCTTCGGTTAGGAATAAATTCTTTGTTGGAGTGATTTTATTTGGAGATTTATTCACTTTGGGAGAGTTATCATGTGTTGGATGTGATTCTTCCACTACGGGAAATCTAACCTTTCCCAACAATTCTATACCAACGGTTTGTAAAAACCATTGGTATAGGTTTCCTTTCCCAATGGTTTGGCAAAACCGTTGGGAAAGCCCACTTTGAGGCCACCTTTCCCAACAGTTTTGGAAAACTGTTGGGAAAAGTCCACTTTGTGGACACCTTTCCCAACAGTTTGGAAAAACCGTTGGGAAAGGGTATACCTATCCCAACGGTTTGGCCAAACCGTTGGGAAAGGTCCCCCAAAAACCAACTGTTGGTATAGACCTATACCAACGGTTTTGACAACCATTGGTATAGGTCCCTTGAATTTTTATCAGATCTTCTTATCGAGAACATTATATAAATCAAAATTTAAAATAATTATGAGAATACATATATATATTTATGTAATTATGTTCACAAAAGTCATGTTAGGTTAGTGGTTAAGTCGTTCAATGATAAACTAGGGGTCCTGGGATCAAATCCCATCGAATGTTTTTTTTGAAATACATATACCAACAGTTACATAACCGTTGGTATAGATTTTAATATTAATTATACCAACGGTTTCCAAAACTGTTGGTATAGGTCTATACCAAAGGTTTTCCGAAAACCATTGGTATAGACCTATCCCAACGGCTTACTTGGCAACGGTTCTCCAAACCGTTGGTATAGGTTAGTTTTCCAGTAGTGTTCACATGATTGCTCAATGTTTTGGGTGAAAGAGGTGTGTGTATTGAGCCATCAACCATGCACTGAGTGAGGATAAGAGTTTTTGGTTTATTTCTTTAGTATATCTATGATAGGGAGTTTAGGGTGGATCGACCTAGGTTTGGACCCATTCTTGTTGACTTTCTTTTCTTTCTTCCTATTTCCTCAGTGCTTCTTCAATTTTATCACTATTTTACCCCTCTGCCTCTATGATTTTCATCATTTTTTACTATTTTTTCGACTATTTTCAAAATATTTAAAATCACAAAAATAATTTCAAAAATACCACTAGGGAATTCAACACTTATTCCTTGAGATTGACCTAGAGGTTAGCCATTATACTATATATTGGGTCTTATAAATGTATCTTTGACTGTTCTCACAACAAGGATGACATCAAACATAAAATCCACTTTCAACCAAATTTTGTTCCATTTATTTTCTTTTGAAAACCCACATTTCAATACTTTTCACAATTCACCAAGATATGAAATTCTATAAGGATTTTTTAAATAGAATAACATTAACAATCTATTAAGGAAAACACTTTATAGGTTTATTACTGTCACTTTATTTAACCAATACCATCATCAATCCATTTATATATACCTATATATTAATAGATCATCACTAAAATTGGTTAAGTAAGATTCCACCATATCCATATATGAAAAACTCTATACACAAAATTGTAGACATTTTAAATACCAACCCCCTTATTACTAGTAAAATATAGACCATGGGTAGACATAAATCAGACTGATATAACAAGGAAAACATAACCATAAGCTAATATTAACCACAAGTAACATATAATCGACATCTAAAACCATGTCCCTAGAATGATGCATGTCATTTGAATCCCTACATGCTTGAAATGATGCATGAAAACAACCACACTATCTTGCCATGCCAGACCAAGATTGTAAATCCCATCAACCAATATCATCACAAACCACACATCCCACTCAAAGTAAAAATAAAATACAATTGTAACAAGATAAATCCATGAAAAATAAGTCCCATACCTATAAACTTGGATTTTCCCTCACATGTGGGTTGATCACTCTCAGAATTGAGCTAATTACCAAGCTCCGAAACATCCTATTATCCTGCCTACCATGGAAAAATAGTAAGAAAAAATAAATAGCCTCTGATTCCATTTTGCAACATCCCATATTATCTCACTCTATGAATAATTACTTAACTAGAACATTGTAAACCTCAGGCATACCTCCCTGTATTCCATAAGCTTCTAACTAACAGTGAGGGTCTATAAGTACACTATAAGAAGATTATACCCTCGAGTGAGAGTAATAATAATATCAAAAAATAAGATAAATAGGTACAAAAACTAGATGGCCATCATAATATGGAAAGTTCTATTAAATAACCAAATACATCACATGTTATAACATGCGGTATGCAATACAGGTCTCATGGATTTCCCATGGGTGGATCATATACATAAAAATAATGATAGAATAAAAAAAATTAAACTAAAAGCTCATCCACAACCCAATATAGAGTCCTTACAAATCCCATCATTCATACTTTACCTTAACATGCCATGAAAAAACTTATAAAATAGGCCATTTCCCTCAACCTATACATATAACCACACAATGACATCTTCTTGGGTACCCAAGTGTCATGGCGGCCCAAGCTGTGTGTGAGTATAACTCGGTAGGCCACTGCTAACAATGTCCTTAAAATAACTAGTCCATAGTAATAGTCCAAGCAGTAGTGCTCAAGATAAAAAAATTATAAATACAACTATTTAAACATTTAAAACTAATTCATAAAATAAACACTGAACCTGGGGGTTGGGTTCACCCTGGGAATGGTACAAACCTACTTCGTCTAGTGCTGGGGTGTCTCTAAGCACACCTCAAATACCAAGACAACCCAAACCACTCTAACCAAGGGTAATATACCTATCCATGGTCCATACCAAGCATCTACCTAGGGTTCATGTTTAACCTAGGTTTAACTATAACTCTCTATGTACCATAGGGTCTATGTTCACCTTAGGTTAACCATAAATCTAGGTGTACCTTGGGAGGCATGTTTACCCCAAGTTAACCATAATTACATGTGTCCCTAGGGGTTGTGTTCACCCTAGGTTAACTATAATTCCATGTGTCCCTGGGGGTTGTGTTCACCCTAGGTTATCCATAATTCCATGCATCCATTGGGGGCCATATTAACCCTTTGTTAACCATAAATCCATTACATTTAAAATAGAGAATACACATATTAATGATAAACAATCATAAGGCTTAAAGGTCCTTTTCACATTTCCATTTCAAAAACCAGACCAACCCCCAAGGGGTGTTTTCATTTCCTTAAAATATCTCAGAATAAAAAACATCAAACTTTACCACTCAAGCCACTTGGCTTCCATTTTAATTAACAATACTTAAATTTTAAAAATACAATTTAGAAGCTTTAAAATCAATCCAAAATTTATAAAAAATAAGGTTCTATTTTCAAGTGATCCAATACAAACCAAAACCACCATTTTATAAACCACTTTGATTTTTTAAAAGGCCCAAACCAAAGATTAATTCCATTACACATTTAATAGATGGTTGTGAAATTCCATTTTACAATCATCAATTCCATGACAAACACTATGTTGGAATAATTGATACATGGATTAACCCTTTTTTAGAAAATCCAGGTACAAGTCCAATTATCTAAATTAGGGGCATAAGGAAAACCCAAATCGAATCATCCCATTTAAAAAAAGGTTGTCACATGAAAAAATAGTAAGACCATACACACACATTCACCAAAAACTAAATGAGACCATGGGTTAAATTGAGGGACCACTTACCTCAACCTTATATGAGTCCACACATCGAGTATTGGTTGATGATTTAAAATGAAATGGATGAAAGCCAAGAATCATAAAAACACCCTAGAAAATAGGGAATAATATATTAAATAAGAATAACACCGCTTGGAAGTGAAGGAAAGGAAGAATATAAGTAAGTGGATGTATAACCTCACCTCAACCTCTAGATCATAAGTGACAACACTTGAATCCAACATCAACTAAGGGACATCCACCCAAAAGGTGAGGAGAGGGAGGGAGGTTCTTAAGAGGAGTGATTTTGTCCAAATGAGGGAAAAAACCTTGAGTAAGAATAAATTGGGGAAGCTTGGGTGAAATTATGTGGGTGCCCCTACTTTAAAAGCCTTCTAGAGACCACCGACTAGTAGGTGTTAGGCTCATCAACCAGCTGGTGATCCCTATAGACTTCCCCGACTACTGCTAAGACCATCAACTATCTAGTGGCCCTGTACCAACTAACTAGTGCTATTACATCTTCATGTTATATCCCCAGATATAGTTTCAGGCTCTTGGTTTTCTACAGTGACTCCTCCAACCACTATTCAATCTTCATTCCATGTGTAATTACACATTCTCAAGAATTACGACCTTTAAATTCTTCTCTTGAAATCCAGTTGAAAAATTGTCCCCTCCACTAAGGTTGAAATTCAAGTTCTTCCATAAAACTCAAATTCCCCAACAAACAAGGGAATTGTTGTTCACCCCATATAGTAATTTATTAGATTGGATGAAACTTTAATAATTTTGAATATTCCTTAGGAATTTTGAACCCACTAAGGAATCATATATAGATATTGTAATAAATTTTATTATAAGGAATAACATTTTTATAACTATCTCATTAGTATTCAATAGGTTTAATAGTTTGGATAACCAATCCAAAACATTATATGTTGAACATATCACATATTCCTTTAATCCTCCAAGCCTATTATTTTAATGTAATCATCTCTCAAAATATATGATTATCAACAAGTTTATAAATAACTCAAAAATTAAAAATATATCATTAATAACATTTAATTATATCTCATAATTTATTTGGTATTAATGTCACTTTAGGGATAATATATAAAACAACATATTATTGTCAACATGTTCATTTTATTATTTAAGGGGAAATATATTTATTTCTTTCCACTCATGATAAACTATGATTTTATAAAACCAATTTAACCACACTTTTGGTGTATATAATCAAACTATTGATTTTCAACACTTTATAACTGAATTATACATATAAGTGTTGTGAGAATCTTATCAATGGTTATGTTAGACCATCTTATATATGGTATATGGTGATTAATATTTATTTTAATAAATATGAATAACAAGTGATGTATACTCACCAACAAATAATAGTACATGTGGCCATTTAATATATACATATTTCATAAAACATTTAAATTATTCACATGATAGGTGGGTGTACCCATGTATATTACATAATTAATACTTCTTATAAATATTGTAAATTTACTTATAATATAAATGGTGATAATATAAATAATTTATCTTAATAATTGGTATCCCATGGTAAATCATCATACAAGGGGAATTCATATTAACATAATGAAATTGAAAAATTCTCTTATAAGTGATAATTTAGAAGACATGTAATAATAACTATCAAAGTCCACAAAGACCAATAAACATACTATCTGTGATGAATTAATATAGAAAAAATAGAATCAAATGGTCATAATTGAAAATAAGGACACTGATCTCCCACCAGACTGATCACATATACAAGATAGTAAATAATAAAAGTACAATAGAGTCTTTACACCCAAATCCAAGCCTCCTCCACCCGGTGTCTAGACTTATAGTGAGTTATCCCACCCAATGATCATACCCGAGCCTCAACCCAACCTATACCTGCAATAAATGAGGGTTGTTAGGGTACCCAAGTTCCATGGTTTTCTAATAAGGGCGTGAGTACCACTTAGTAAGGAACCTCCAATGCTATCTAGTACCTAACTAGTAGAACACAATGAACATGTATGTGATAAGATCACCAGAAAGTAGATATGAAATACATAAACTACATAAGCATAATAAAAATAACCAATACACAAGTAAGAAATAATTAACTATATATCGAGCGATCATGTGCTAAACAAGCTTCCATAAACCATGATCATACCTACTTCAACTCCATGCCAAAAAAATAGTCATAACAAAAGTCATGATCATATGCCGACCATAAGGTCACCTTGTATATCTCTAAACATCCACAAGGCCAACATGCCTTGGGTAAAGCCACAAGACCATCAAGCCCCATATTTATTATAGTTTAGGATATGAGGTTGTCGTATCCCAACATTGTGTCTCATGACTACCTACTTTCCTTCAACGATATGCATGCTTAGCATGCCTGAGAAAATGGACCTCTCTCATGAACAATGATGTTCTCCCCTTAGTTTACCATACTAGCATAAATGGACCCTCTTCCAATGGCATATGGTGTTTCCCCTATGCATGCCAAGCTAAGGCACTAACCATCTTACACAGAGAAACATCCAAAAAGTAATGTTATATAAATCCCCCTCTGAGGATTAGGCTAAGTCCGTTAAGGCCACCTACCAACCTGAACACTAAGGATGGGTTTCATTGGATATTCACAATCCATAAGTAAATAATAATAAAGTAAGGAACAATATATCACAATAAGTATTACACATGGTATAAAATATTACACAAATAATAAATGACATGGAAATTAACAACATGGCATATAAAATATTCAACAACTATGAAAAAAACACAAGAGATACACAACATAGTAGGGAAAACACAATCCATACCAAGAAAACATATCAAGAATAGGTCTCACAGGCTACACACGCACACCACATGTGAATCATATCAAGTATAGGTGTCATGAACTCACTACTAGAAAAAATACCTATATCCATAGTTTTAGAAAATCGTGGCTATAGGTATTTTTAGAGTCTATAACAAAGGTTTTATAAAGCTGTGGAAATAGAGCACACATATAGCCAAGATTCTTGTAAACCATGGCTATAGGTTTCCCATACAAGCATGATAAAAAAAGTTTCCCATGGGAAGGGCATGGGAAAAATTATTTCTATGGTTTGAGGGATATTTACACAGTTTATGAAAATATATATAACAATATATATATATATATATATATATATATATATGAACCAATAATGGCCTGTAGAAAAGTGGTTAAGCAGTTGGGTTCCAATAGTGGAGGTCTAGGGTTTAAATTTGTCTGGTCACATTTTTTTAGAATCCTATAGCCATGGGTTAAAAGGGATATAGAAACAGTTTTCCACCATGGAAATAAACCCATAAACATAGTTTGAAATCATAGAAATAGGTCTATTTCCACAGTGGAAAATCGATAGGTCTATTTCTATGGTTCTAAAACTGTGGAAATAGGTCTATTGTTGTGATGGACAATCATGGCTATTGGTCTATTATCACAGTGGACAACCATGTTTATAGCCCTATTACCACAGTTCTGAAATCGTGGTTATAGGTCTACTACCATGGTGAAAAACTATGGCTATGGACCTTAAAATCATGACTATAGCTTTGACTCTATTTTTATGCCAATATGATCTATAAACATTTGGACCGAGGCTATAGATTATAGCCCTAGTTTTTGACCATGGATATAGTTGAATTTTCTAGTTGTTCATAGGTCTCATGTAACATAATAACACACCTAATGGGGTCCATATAATCCAAGCCACACATTAGTGATCAAGCCTCAACCATCGGTGGTTGACATCAATCTAGTGTGAAAGGGTATGTCATGGCCCTTGGAACTTTGTTCAGTTCTTTAGTCATATTTCCTTTAATTAGTTAATACTTTCATTTCATTAATATAATTAAGTGTTATATGTAATTCATAACATAATTATGAATTAAGGTTCATTATCACAAGGTGAAAAAACTCATATCATATGCCAATAAACCATGCATAATACCATAGAGTAGAGTACATGAGACCACCTACGTAAAAAAGGAGTCAACTCCCATCTAAGAAAAGAAAAACAACTTTTTCAGAGTTCTTCCAAGTCCATTCGACCTCCATTAATTGCCATGAGGTCTGGGTATCACTGCCTAGCTAGAACCATGACCAAATAACTATGTAAGGTCTATAAAACTCTTCTAACATCATCCCAGGAAAAATTACTTTGTTGCAACGTCATACGTCAGAGTTCAATCCACTCTTGACACACTCTTGAAACTAAGGTACTCAAAATCCCCAAATCAATTTCATGATACAATGGTCAATCCAACTCAATTCGGCCAAAAACCATAGAAGGAAACACCAAGGAATGTACCTTCAATAAAATAACCATCAAAAACACCTTTTCATCATCATGATACATCCTTGAACCATGAAAACTAAATCCAAATCATTCTCAGACAATTTCACATAGTTCCGATGGAATTGTCATCCAATTCTCCAATTGGAAACAAGATAGAAATCAATAGATGATCAAAAGGACCAAGATGATAGAGAATTCAAATATAATTGATATATAATGGGATATCAAGGGATAATACTTACCAAGAGGAACCATACATGATGAATGAAACAACGATAGACCACCACATGATGAAGAGGGAGTCATGATTGAAGAACAACCGAGGATTATACCTAGATTTTCCAATGAATCTCACCCAAATTCATCCTAATTCTAAGGGATCTTATATAAGGAGGAGAGGAGGAGAGAATGACAGAATAAACCTATAAAAATTGAACAAAGATGATTAATCTTGAGGGGGGATCAGGGAAAAAATGTAAATTACCTTAATTAAAAGGGTGTCCAAAGAACCCCACTAGTTGGCCGGTGAGATTAACAAGGAACTTGGGCTATTACCCAGACCATCAGCTAGTCGGTGCTATTATAGCAACCCAACTAGCCCTAGACATTCCTCTAGACTTCTCCCAAGCTTCGAGTCACCCATTGAGATTACTATCAAGACTTAAAAACACCTCTTAAAGATGTTTAAATAAGGGGTATCTCAGTTAAACACCTGGTTCATTGAATGATTCATCCACCATATAAAAATAGAAAATTCCCTCCAAAATTCATAACCTGTAACAACGATAGTCATTAAACATACACCCATTGAATAAATTCATTATTCTCCCATGATGGATGTCTACTATTTTATTAATAAAATATTTCTCATGTATACTTGTATCAATATTTTTCATTATAATTAATTCTGAATGACCTAAATGATTATGTCATGTATTTAATGTTTCGATATTGGTAAAATTCTAGTTTATCATAATTCATTTGATTTTACATAGTAAAAATAAAATCTTAACAAATCAATACTACAAAATAGAACTATAACCATTGATACTTTAGATCATGGCTATAACTCCATGGTAATAGTTCACCTATAGACACAAGCCTCATGATTGGGGCTATAGGTTGGGAACATTTTTTTGGGCTAAAAAATTATGGGAAATGGTTCTTATTGTGGGAAATACCTATAATAACAAAACATTTTTCCCATGGATATAGGGTCTGCCTATAGCCATGAGAAAAAATGCTTGTGGCTATAACCCCATTAAAAAATTGATATATATATATATATATAATTTTATGTAAGAACTGAAATAAGCTATATATATATATATATATTATATGAAAATTAAAAATTATACAATACACAACAGAGTGGTTTTATGCACTGAACTTCATTCATGAGGCCCTGGTTTGAAACTCCTAAGTAATGAATATTTTACAAACCCTTAATAAATAAATAAATAAATAAATATATATAGTTTTATAAATAAATATTAATAAATATTACATTGATAGAGTGGAAGGGCTTAGTGTTTATATTCTAGATTCCTAAGTTTGAACCCCCCGTATATATAATTTTGAAAAATTCATTGTAGAAACAAACATTACTATATATATATATAACTCAACGGTTGTGGATATAGCCCCCTTTTCTACTTGTGATTTATTTATAATCATTTATTGTTTATCATGAATGATTATTATATATAGAGGTATTTGACACCTATTTTATCCAATTTCTTCATATGATATCTATTTTATATAATATCATTAATGTTAAATATACTTCATTGAGACTTCAGATATAAAAAATCATTATTTATTAAAAAAATTGTACCACCGGGTATGAATATATTCAATCTTTTAGAAACTTTGATTAATTTTCACTACATGTCAATTTATTCACTTCTAGGATCAGTAGGATTCTAAAAACACTTACTAGTGGCAGTGAAAGTGAATAAGTATCCCAAAAAAATATTTCTATGCTTAGATAAAAGAAATACATTTGTATCAGAAATGGAGAAATGATGAAACCGATGGGAACCTTACACCTAAGTTTCCACTACACCATTCTAGATCCTAGTATGGGTTTAAGGAAGATTACATTAGTGGAAGTTGAAGGACATCCCACCTCTAGAAGTATCCATAGGTTTCACCTAAATCACTCATCACATGAGTGAGATCTTTCACCGTCCACGATATTCTAGTGCCTCAATGTGTAGATAAGAGGGCTTCAAGCAATATGGAGTTTTGACCAAGGCTCAAGCAAACACACACATCACCATCACATAGTAGTGGGTTTGTTTATAAGGCCTTTTAGGACACTCCCTGTAATGACACGTGTCCTTGGTTTAAATTTTTGATTAAAGATATTTATTAAAAGGAAGAATATATGATTTTAAAGAAATTTATCAAATTATTTTGATTTGTTTGAACTAATAAAATTAATCAGTATCTGAATTTTTGGTTGGGAAGTTAATAATAATAATAATAATAATAATGATAATAATAATAATAATAATAATAATAATATTATTATTATTTGAGTCGAAGAATAAAATAGAAATATAAATGTGTAATTAATAATTGTGCAATAGTAGAAATATTGGTTGGGTGGATATTTATGGGTGGTCAAAGTAATAATGGTCATATTATTAATTTTTCTAAATAAATGCAATTATGTGTGGTTAATAAAAATTTATTTACTATTATCGGTATTTAATGGAGGTTTTTGGTGAGATATTTATGGTATTTATGGGGGAGATTTAATAATAATAAAATTTATTATTATTATTATTATTATTATTATTAAATTGGGGAAATAATATATGTGCATGATAAATTAAAATATGTGTATATACATGGGTTAAATATATATATGTGTGTTTATATATATGTGAGTGTGTGTGTGTGTGTGCGTGCGAGTGTATATATATATATATATATAGTGTGTGTGTGTGCGTGTGTGTGTGTGGGTGGGTGTGTGTGTGTGTGTGGACGTGCGCGTGCGTGCATATTGGTGTATATATGTATATGCAGGTGTGTGTGTATATATTACGCACACACACACACATATATAGATGCATTTTAAAATACATTTAATGAATGATTAAATGTGTTTTAGAAAGGTCTTTAAAAAAAGAAATGCATGAAGTGTTCATGGGGTGGTGTATGGGTTTAAGACACAACTACATTTTTTGGTTTATTCAATGCTAACAAAAAGTGCTGATAAAAGTTGTTTTTATCGTTGTTTTTTTAGCACTAATAAAGGAAAACCTTTATCAATGCATTTTATAGCACTAATAAAGGTCACAATCATGTGCGTGAGTCCCACATCGAAATTGCAGACATTCGACCTTTTGTTTATATATGATTCCGCCATATCCCAATGACAGAAGCCTGTTACAGGGATGAGCTCCCGCATAGACACTCCACACACCTATATGGGCATGTGCCTACATGCATGGGACCATGTAGGCCTTTTCCCACCCTATGCTTCCCATGGTCTTTATCCCACCTACATACACACGGGCTGAGTCCTACACGACCCGACCCACCTGCCCCCACATCTGGGCCTATAAACACCCCGACCCACCTTCCCATGCGGGTCATGACCCCCAATTATATATATATATATATCAATAAAATAAACTAATAAAAAATACAAGTATTAAAAATATTTGTTGGGAAAAAATCCCTCAAGGTATCATTGAAGTATTTTTGAGGTGATTGTGTTTGTTGACAAAGTGGACATCTGAGTAGTGATTGTTGACAAAGAAAAACGATGACATACACCTTTGTTGACAAAGACGATTTCATGGTGGAATGTCAAGTTCAAGAGTTGAGTTCAATGATCCATTTTTGATTCAAGAATGTCGATAAAAGGAATGGATGATCTGGAGGTGGTACAAAAGAACATATACAAGGTGGCGCCGTTTTCCAGTGTTTGCCAAATTTTTGGGCCTGAAAATCGAAAAATGAAGAAAAGTGTTTTTGGCAAAGGACTTGCACGCTGAGGACTTGGAGAATAGGAAACTTGCGCGCCGTATGTTTTTCAAGATCAGAAGATCAAAATATGGCAAAGGAAGAAGGTTCGCGCAAGTTTGGGAGTTGGTCGCGCAAGTGTCCAAAAGGACAGAAAACTTGCGCGCCGAAACTGGGTCGTGCAGGTGACATGCGTGCCGTCACGTAGGGTGGTCAGATTGCCTATAAATACTGGACCACCCCTTCTCATTCTTCAACAGAGTTCAACACTTTGAGAAATCAGAGCTCCCGTCGCGCAGGTGTGATGGTCGCGCAAGTGGTGAGTGTGGGTCGCGCAGGTGAATTTGCGCGCCAGTAGTTGAAGTTGTGCGCCAGTGTTAGAAGTTGCGCGCCGGTTGGCAGTTGCGCACCAATATTGGTTTGGGCGTAAAAGGAAGAGAGTCGTGCAAGTTTGGAGTTGATGAAGCTTGAGTCGCGCAAGTGTTTGAGAAGGACTTGCGCGCCCGTTGTGACTTGCGTGCCGATACTTGCGCGCCGAGATTGACTTGCGCGCCAAGTAAGGTTTTGTTCCAGCGGTGCTTCTCGGACTGCGTGGAAGCTGGTACGTTGCCCGATACCTTCAGTGCAAAGAGATATTCATCTACGGGTGAAAGTTGTACTTCAACAGAGCATCTACACACAGAGGAAGATGCATTCATTCATGCAAATGAAGAGACCTACAGGTCTATAAACTGTGAGTGGATTCCTTCCAAGAGCAGTGAGCTTAGGAAGAGGAGGAAGGTGATCCTCTCCACCGGCAGTGGGCCAGAGAGAGAGAAACAGGGAGTGACCCTTGGGAAAGCAGTGAGCTGACCCTAAACTTGTATAGGCAGTGAGCCTGGGCATAGAAGTGATCTAGCCCGAACTTTGTATCCACATCTAGTGAAGAATAGTGGAATTTGGTACAACCAGCAACTTGTCGGCGTATGCTCCTTGGACATAGCCCAGTGAGGGTGAACCAAGTAAAAATCTCTGTGTCTGCCTGTTTGCTTCCCTGCATTGCATTCAAAGCATCATCATTAGATAAATAAGTAAAGAAGTGATCATAGTTTACACACAAGAGCAAACAAAGTGACCCTTGTAATAAAGAGGTCAAGATCCAGTGGGGTAGGAAGAACATTGAAAAAGAATATCCATACCCTGATTCACCCCCCCTCTTAGGGTATATAGGCCCCTATTGGTCCTAACAATTGGTATCAGAGGAAAGGTTTCTTTTATCAGATTTGTTTGCTTCGACTTGGTATAGTCGATCTGTGTGGTTAAAGATACAATTTTCTCTTATCTCAATCTGCCATGGGAAAAGGAAAAGCATTAAAGAATAATCAGAAGTCAGGTAATTTCCCTCAGTGTGGAAGTGTTTTTGGAAAAAGTGTGATTCAACTAAAATAATCAAACAGATTACTGATGGAAGGTCTGGATAAATCTGATAGAGAAAATATTGATTCACTCAATCATGATGTTGGAATGAGTGAAGTACATTTGAATCAGAGTGATAATGAAATAGTATAAGAAATTGAAGGAAGAATAGATATGCGAGCTGAGTTAGAGGCTGCTCTTGAGGAGATAGATATTTGGAGAGCAAAAACAAAGAAATCTAACAAAGTTGTTCATGATGCCAAACTCTATATGCAGCAGCAGGAAGAAGAGAAGTCTGGGTTGATGGATGAAATTGAGAAACTCAAGTTATCAACACGAGAGAACTCAGAATCGGTCAGTGAGTATAAGCTTAAAATTGAAGAACAGAAAAGGGTGATCGATGGCTTGAATAGAAAAGTGAAAGACCATGTCAAGTGTATCGAAGAACCTGATATTCCAAGTTACGTTGGAAACACCGATGAAATTAAGTCTAATGACATTCGGATCCAAGCACTGGAAATTGAGGTCAACAAGATAAGAGGATTAAATCAAAGGCTTATTGATGTGGTAACTGACCTAAAGGAGAAGAATGATTCTCAGGGTGAAGAACTACAAAATATGGCTAAAATGAAAGGAAAACAGAAGGCTGGTGATTATGAAGAGAATCAAAAGTCAGACGAAGTTCAGAATCTGAAAGCTAGAAATGATGATCAAGCAACCTAGTTGTCTGAGCTTGTTCAGAAGAATCAAATGCTATAACAAGAGAATGTATGTTGTTCAGATTCTGTTGAAGAAGAAATATTAAAAGTGAAGGAGAAAAGTGACATGGTGGAAAATCTCACACAGGAATTAGAAGATGAGATGAATCGAGGAAAGAATCTTAGAAGAGAACTCAATGCCCAAATTGAATCAAGGGATATGAAGATTCAAAAGTTGTAAGAAGAGCTAGAATCAGTAAATAAGGAATTGGAGAAATCCAATGCTAAAGGAAAGACCAAAATGAAGGATGCATTACACTTTCTATTTGATCATCCTTCGACAAGTAATGATAAAATGAAGAACAAATATGCTGTTTCAGAAGAGAAACAACATAATATTTTCTCAGCTCAAAGACCAGCCAGTTTTGGAAAATCTGGTATTGGATTTGATGAATCCCCTCCCATGCATGACATAAAGAGAGTAGTGAATAGTTCTAGAAGTAGAGAAAACCTTTCAGGTGCTGGAGATAGACCTAAAAGGGCTTTTACAGGAAGAAATGATAGCATGTGCTATTTATGCGGGATTCACGGCCACACATCAAGCTTCTGTCCAGATGCTCTGGAATACATTTCAGGCTGTGAAAATATGAACTTTGATAAATCTGAGGATAAGAAGAAGCATCTTGGGAAATCAGAGAAAATAGTATCTCATAGGAAAGCATTCATAAGATGCTATTACTGTGGAAGAATGAGACACACCATGAATATGTGTCAGGAAGCTCAAGAGCTCAATGTCAGTGGAAGAACTCAAGCTGCATTAACATCTTGGCTAAGAGATTTTGAAATGAGGTATGCCTTTGATGTAAATTGTTTTATATGTTCTAATTATGGGAATTTGGCAAGACATTGCAACAAGAAGAAAGCAAGAAATGAAAAGGGACTCGAAAGGAGATTCTCATCCCCAGTGATGCATAATGGGAAATTATACACTGGGAGACAATGTGGTAAGTTTGAGAATAGACTTAGAGGCTCAGGGGAATCATATAGAGTTGAACAAAAGGTGTATCAGTCACCTCCTCTGTCACACTCACAACCGCCTCCTAATAAAGAACATGAACAATTCTGGAAGAAAAAGGGAGGAAAAGCTACAGCTGTGAGTAAGAAGAATGGACGTTCAGTGGAGGACCCACCACCAACAAAAAATAGGGCGGTGACCCAGACATCTGATAAAAGAAAGATGAACAAATATTGTATTGAAAAATTCACAAGTCACGTGTCACGGAGAGGACTGGGAGAAAAAGGAAAATCCCTGCAATGGTGGAAGAATCAAGGGAAGATGACAAGCAAGGAGATTCCTGTTCAGAGAAATAATCAAGGAAAATGGAATTTTGGAAGAACCACAAAGAAGGAAATGTGTACTAGTGGGTCTATACCCCATGTGATGAGAAAGGTTAGGCCTGCAGAATCTACATATCAGAAAAAGGATCAGCATGTGGGTAATGAATGCTTAGTCATATGGCCAGAGCAGTTAAAGTTAGCTAGGTTTCTAGAAGAAGCAAGGAAAGAGTGTGATGCTCTTCAGGAAAGAATCAAAGGGTTGACCCATCAGGATCAACCACAATCCTCATCTTGAGGAGTCTGAAAGATAAACCCTCTCCCTATGTATATAAATGTTATTAACTGATGATTCATGTGTTTCAGGTTTTAGGGAGATACGATCCATGGGGAAGTGGCATCTAAAGATGCAAAGTAGAGATGTGACATGCTTCAGTGTTTTGATTGACTCAAATCAGGCATCAAAGTTGATGATGAAAGGGAGAAACATAGCACAACAGGAAGTGATTGTGTTATTTACATTGTCTCTTGTTTCTTACACCGAGTGCCAACTCAGTAGGCTTAGAGATTTTGTTGATGGCTCAATTCTGATTGGAACATGAGAACAAATGATGCAGGAGGAAAAGACGTGTTATGGGTCTAAACTATTGGGCCTAACAACTTGAAGAGTTGCATAACACAGGGGGACCATTATATATCCTAATCAGATTCATGATATCAATATGATATGAAGGATGAATGTTTATGCTCATGAAGAATGATTGGTGTAAAAGCAGCAACACACGGGTTTTCATGATTATCTATTTTGTTCTAACAATGTGGTATCAACTGACTGCTTTCAGGATACCAAGAAGCTGCAAGAGAAAATCAAAGGTGTCTCAACAAAAATCTGAGAAAAGTATCTGAAAGAAATGAATCCACTGAAAAATGAGTCAGTAAACAAATTCCTGATGAAACTGCTGAGGAAGAAAGCAACATAGGGAGAGAAGAAGTGGATTATGCTGATTCAGAAGAAGACACCGATGATGAACATGAAAGTGTCTAGTTTGTTTCTACAAAGATTCCAAAGAGATGAGCTAAAATTGATGGACAGAATATCATTGGTGATCAGGCAGCTCCAGTTCAGACAAGGATAATGAAATCACTGCAGCATGCATCTTTTCTATCTTAGGTTGAGCTAAAATGCATTGCTGATGCAGCTGATGATGAAATCTTGGTTCATCCATGAACTAAGAGATAGATCAGATTGAGAAGAATCAGAAGTGGGAGAGTGTTTCGAGGCAAGCAGATAAAAACGTCATTAGGACTAAATGGGTCTATTAAGACAAGATAAATGAATATGGCACATTGATTCGGAACAAAGCACGACTGATGTGCAAAGGAGACTCCCAGATAAAGGTGTATATTGAGCCTCCAGATGGTTTTCTCATTCATGAGGATGAGAACAAAGTTTGCAGGCTGAAGAAGGCGTTATATGGGCTGAAACAAGCACCAAGAGCATTGTACTGAAGGCTATATCAGTATTTGAAGAAGCTTGGATTTCAGCGTTACACAAGGCAGGAATGACACATTCATTTCTCAATCCAAATATGCCAAGGATGCTTTGGAATGATTTGGAATGGAAAATTCCAAGGAGATGAAGACTCCGGTTTCTACCCGGATGAAATCATCAAAAGATGACAGTGGCAGGGCAGTTAATCTCACTGAAAACAGGCAGATTATCAGCAGTTTTCTGTACATGACCGCACCAAAGCCTGATATTGTTTTTGCCACATGCCACACAGAGAGATATAAGAGTAATCCCAAGGAAAGCCACATGCTTTCAGTGAAAAGAATACTTCGGTATATCCAGGGCACAGTGGATTTCGGCTTGACATATACTGACAAATCTCAGACAGAGTTATTGGGATATACTGATGCAGACTGGGCCGGTTCAGCAGATGATAGAAAATCAATGTCAGGTGGTGCATTCTATCTTAGTGGATTGTGTATTTCTTGGCTAAGCAAGAAGCAGGATTGCATTTCATTGATCACCGCAGAAGATGAGTATATTGCGGCCACTCAAGCATGCACACAGTTATTGTGGATGAAGCAACATCTTGAAGATACGGGAGTTGAAGTGAAGTCTCCGATCAGAATCAAGTGCGACAACTCAAGTGATATAAATCTTAGCAAAAATCCCGTCCATCATTCAAGGACAAATCACATTGAGATTAAGTATCATTTTATCAAGGAGAAGGTTGAGCAGGGAATCGTGAAGTTGGAGTATGTGCCTACAGAGCTATAGGTTGCAGACATTCTGACCAAGGCCTTACCCAAGGAAGATTTTGAGAGGAATCGACTAGCTCTGGGAGTTCAGTCGATTCCCCGCACTTGAAATAGTGTGGGTGTGGCCACCCCCCCTCTCCCCGAGGTATGATGTGTTTTTCCCTAATGTGCTAATATGTGTTCTCTACTATGTTACAGACTACAAAGGAGTGTCCTTTGGGTTCGTTGACAAAGGGGGAGAAAATAGTGATTGTTCAAGGGGGAGACAATGTGGAGATTTGATAAATCATGAATGATATGGGGAGAAGCTGACAGGTGGAGCAGCCAGATAGGGGAAGTTGAAGCTAGTTGAACGTGCTTAGCCAGAGCTTAGCTTGGACAACATAGGAAATATGGCTAAAGGAGGTGTTAAAGCTATGAGCAGAAAGGGGGAGCGTATTAAATCTGACGATGCTAGAAGTGATCGATCAAAGAATAGATATCACGACAGCTGAGGATCGTGATAAAAGCAGAATAGTGGTGTTGGACAATGGTAAGAATTTTTCCAAACCAAACACTGGTCTTCCAACAAGCCCATCAACATTTGGTATCAGTTTAGTAAAAATTGGTATCAGTTTGGTGTCAACAGTGGATGTCAGAGATAAAGTGATTCATTGATGAACTTTTCATTTACTCTTGTTTCTCACGCCGATCATTGCTCATGTGGGCTTAGAGTATGTGTTGAGTAAATCCTTGATCGCTATCAGAATCGCAATGAGGCGAATGGAGGCTGAAGAATCAACGACGTATCTTTGCTTTGGAAGAGTTGTCAACAAACCCAAAGGGGGATATTGTTGGGCAAAAATCCCTCAAGGTTTCATTGAATCATTTTTGAGGTGATTGTGTTTGTTGACAAAGTGGACATCTGAGTAGTGATTGTTGACAAAGCAAAACGATGACATACACCTTTGTTGACAAAGAAGATTTCATGGTGGAATGTCGAGTTCAAGAGCTGAGTTCAACGATCCATTTTTGATTCAAGAACGTAGATAAAAGGAATGGATGATCTGGAGGCGGTACAAAAGAACAGATACAAGGTGGCGCCGTTTTCCAGTGTTTGCCAAATTTTTGGGCCTGAAAATCGACAAATGAAGAAAAGTGTTTTTGGAAAAGGACTTGCGCGTCGAGGACTTGGAGAATAGGAAACTTGCGTGCCGTATGTTTTTCAAGATCATAAGATCAAAATATGGCAAAGGAAGAAGGTTCGCGCAAGTTTGGGAGTTGGTCGCGCAAGTGTCCAAAAGGACAGAAGACTTGCGCGCCGAAACTGGGTCGCGCAGGTGACATGCGCGCCGTTGCGCAGGGTGGTCAGATTGCCTATAAATACTAGACCACCCCTTCTCATTCTTCAACGGAGTTCAACACTTTGAGAAATCAGAGCTCCCGTCGCGCAGGTGTGATGGTCGCGCAAGTGGTGAGTGTGGGTCGCGCAGGTGAATTTGCGCGCCAGTAGTTGAAGTTGTGCGCCGGTGTTAGAAGTTGCACGCCGGTTGGCAGTTGCGCGCCAATATTGGTTTGGGCGTAAAAGGAAGAGAGTCGCGCAAGTTTGGAGTTGATGAAGCTTGAGTCGCGCAAGTGTATGAGAAGGACTTGCGCGCCCGTTGTGACTTGCGCGCCGAGATTGACTTGCGCGCCAAGTAAGGTTTTGTTCCAGCGGTGCTTCTCAGACTGCGTGGAAGCTGGTACGTTGCCCGATACCTTCAGTGCAAAGAGATATTCATCTACGGGTGAAAGTTGTACTTCAACAGAGCATCTACACACAGAGGAAGATGCATTCATTCATGCAAATGAAGAGACCTACATGTCTATAAACTGTGAGTGGATTCCTTCCAAGATCAGTGAGCTTAGGAAGAGGAAGAAGGTGATCCTCTCCACCGGCAGTGGGCCAGAGAGAGAGAAACAGGGAGTGACCCTTTGGAAAGCAGTGAGCTGACCCTAAACTTGTATAGGTAGTGAGCCTGGGCATAGAAGTGATCTAGCCCGAACTTTGTATCCACATCTAGTGAAGAATAGTGGAATTTGGTATGACCGGCAACTTGTCGGCGTATGCTCCTTGGACGTAGCCCAGTGAGGGTGAACCAAGTAAAAATCTCTGTGTCTGCCTGTTTGCTTCCCTGCATTGCATTCAAAGCATCATCATTAGATAAATAAGTAAAGAAGTGATCATAGTTTACACACAAGAGCAAACAAAGTGACCCTTGTAATAAAGAGGTCAAGATCCAGTGGGGTAGGAAGAACATTGAAAAAGAGTATCCATACCCTGATTCACCCCCCCTATCAGGGTATATAGGCCCCTATTGGTCCTAACAATATTAAACATTGAAATAATTAAACAAATAAAATTTAAAAATGAATAAATTAAAAAAATATTAAAAAATTTATTAATTAAATAATTATTAATAAAATTAATATATATATATATATCATAAATATTAATAAATAGTATATATTAAATATAAATATATAAAATGAATAAATTGAAATAATTAAACAAATAAAAATTAAAAAGAGTAAATAAAAAATATTAATTTTTAAATTAAATAATTAATAATAAAAATAAATAAATTTAATATAAAAATATATAAATTATAAATATTAATAAA
This sequence comes from Viscum album, assembly GCA_963277665.1. Lineage (NCBI taxonomy): Eukaryota > Viridiplantae > Streptophyta > Magnoliopsida > Santalales > Viscaceae > Viscum > Viscum album. The sequence continues at coordinate 738,917,722 of OY728141.1, forward strand.
TAGTATATATTAAATTTAGATATATAAAATTAATAAATTGTAATAATTAAAAAATAAAATTAAAAATGAATAAATTACAAATTTATTAGTGAAACAATTATTAATAAAAATGAATAAATTTAATATATATATATATATATATTAATTATAAATAGTAATAAATAATATATATTAAATATAAATATATAAAATGAATAAAATGTTATAATTAAAAACATATTGATGTCTTATTCATTTTTAATGGTTTTTATACATAATTATTCATTAATATATTTAATATTTTTAATATAGAAATATTTTCATATATATATTTCTATATATATATATATCAATATATATAATATTTCCTAAAATATGATCTATATAACATAAAATATTTATTCTTACATTAAATAAGTCATATATTTAGTAAAAAATGGTTTATAATTAAAAATTAATATTAATTTAAAATATTGACTAATTGTATTGGGTAATGAATATTTAATTGAATGTCGTTTGATTTTTCAATTTAACATATATCAAATGTGTCTTACATTGATTTCAGACATACATATATGTAATTAATGCATTTTTATATACAACACACACACACACAATATTTCTGTAATTTATTCAATTTTTAATTTTAATTTAGAATTATATTTACCAGGAAGGTTTAGGAACCGAGTGCATTTGGCCCTAAATATTTATTAATAAAAATAACAGTACACAAATACAAAGCATATAATGCATTAAAGTCCACCAAAACATAAAAATGGCTAAAACACCATAAAAAAAATATAAGGAGAAGTTCCAAAAACCATAAAAAGGTCTAAAGACCCACATCAAGAAGGCCTGAAAGCCCAAAAACACATTGGATAATTCATCCATGATCAACATCCCACCAGGCCCACAACCTAAGCTCCGTGGTCCAAAACCATCAAACGACCATCAATGTGTGGGGAAAATCCCACCAACATTTCAGCGATTCACCTTGAATCAATCTCCACCTATAACCAGCTCGCATCCCTAGGTCAACGAAAGTGACCATCCTATCTCCAAATAGAAACCACATCCCGATGTCATTCAGGTTTTAAGTTCATCACCATTAATTCTATGTGCCACCACCTTTGCACGTCACTGGAAGCACCCATGTCCACACAATCACAGAAAATTCCCCACCCGAGATCAGTCGTTTCCAGCCCAACCCGCCCACAACAAATCTGCAAAGTCTATTCTATCACCAACCTCACGCACACATCGCTGGTTTCCATGTAGCAGGACAACCATTAGCCAACGGTTTCCCATCCCATCCTAAGGCCATGCTCTAAGATCACCACGTTCAGCCGCCATCGCCGCCGCACAATGGCCTTGCAGTCGACCGACACCAAAGGGAACCCAAAAACACGATATCCCCACCCAATATAGCAAAGGCACACCATCAGATCGGGGAACCCACCTGGATCCTAGATCCACACCTCAACACCGGAAAAATCATCCCCATTGTCTGGTAAGATCACTATAAAATCCAGCCAACACCTGAAAAACTTCAATCACCACTGTGGTCCTCGCACTCCACCATTTGCAACTGTAAGGCCTCCAACCTCACCAACATCTAGCCTTTATCTGTGCAATATTCCATTAACAACATGGCCCAAGACCCACATCCCGACATCTCTGATATCCCTCAACCCTATTTCATTAATAGACGCTACATATTATATAATTTCATTGTTCAAATTAACATATATCAAACATGTATATATATGTATACACACATTAATTTCACACACACAAATATCTATTTAATTAATGAAATATTATATAGAAACAAATACTCCTAATATTTATGTAATTTATTAAAATTTTAATATTCATTTTAGAATTTCATTTAGTAACATAATGTATTTAATATAATATATTTTTAATTGGAAAATTTTATTTATTTATTTTTAATATTACTACAGTTAATATTATTTAGTACATTTTAATTTTTTTTTGAATTTAATCATTTTATAGTATTTCTTTATACACATTTATTTACTATGTTTTAATATTTTCAATATGTATTCATCTTCATTTCAATATATATCCTTATTTTTTTTAATAATTTGTATAATTAATAAAACTTACCCATTTTTTCAATATTTTTAAAGTCTACTCATTTTTAATTATTCAATTTCACTCATTTTTAACATTCAAATATTTAAGATTATATATTCATTAATAATGTTAAAAATATATTTGTAAATAAATATTTATAAACTGAAGCTTAGGGAGAATTATTCTGTTATCTTTAATTAGAGTCATTCATAGTCAGAATGAGAATCTACTGACGATGCCTCTGATCATGATTACGGGGATACCTAATTCCATCATTTGTAGTTTTCTTTTATATATGACAGCTTGTATCTATTTTACCCCATCCTTCTTTGTTTCCTTTGTCATATTTATTTTATAATAATTTTTTTAAGAGTAGGCTCTCATACTTCCTAAAACTTCTAAGTATAAATATATATATATATATAATTATATTTATAAATACATATTTTCAATTATTTTAATATATTTACAATTATATACATTTTTTTATTTATAATTATATACATTTAATTTTTTTTAATTATATTAATTGTATTATTAAAATTAATTATATAGGTATTTATTAATGCTAAAAATTTAGCGTTGATAAATATGGATTTTATCAGCACAAAATGAGCACTGATAAAGAGATATTTTATCAGTGCTTATTATTTTAGCACTGATAAAACCCATCTTTATCAGCACTTTTTTAGAAGCACTAATAAAACTCTCCCCAATCTTTTAAAAATAACCCTAATCGAACTGATTTCCATCACACCGTTCAAGCTCTCACAGAAGTTCATCTATATTGCTGCCCCCCCTTGATCTTCTCTCAGATGAATTGACTCTCAAATCTATGGTATGTTATTTTTTCTCCTTCTCTCCCATTGCTTTCTTTTTCAAGTTTAACAATGTGTGATAGTGCTGTGTTATCTTGGCTCGGTGGTCTCATGGTTCTACATTTAGGAGTTATGTTGATGAATTCTCCGCCATAATTCATATTCCTCTGACAGTTACTTGTTTGTGGGTCTCTGTATTCGTGATTTTACCCTACTATAGCTCATATAGGCCGTGCTCCGATGACATCCGGTTCTTGGTGTTGTGTTTTGGTTTTTATGTTTCCCTACCTTTTCATTTTGGTTGCGCTTGAACCTTGTTTTCCCCGTTATACTATCCCCATCACACATATCCCCATTTTGGTCATGCTCGTTGGCTTCAAGGATGATTTGGGATGGCACTGGGGGCTCCTGTGGCAGCAGACTTGATCCTGTAGTGTTTCTATTAGCTCAGTTTCTTAAGTTTTTTGGTTTCTCCCCTATCCCATTAAAATTGGGGGGGGGGGTGAAGAAGTTACCTATATACCTCATTTAATGGAGTCACCAGTTTGTTTCGCATCAACCATTTTTAAACAGGACATTTAGAATATTTAAAAAATGGATTTCAGGCTATTAAAATGGTGTGGTTATCTAAGTGAGACTTAAATTAGATAAATAAAGTATAGGGAATTCAAATGGAGGAGATATGGTAATCAATATTTTTATATAAGGGTTATACAAAAGTATCATTAACATGAAAAATGAATGTATCAAATTAGAATGGAAAGATAATGAATAGGTTGTATCAGGACCTTATTAGAGAATCCATAACATGTGTGATATTTATATAGAAAGATATATAAGTCGAGAAACCCAACACTTAACCCTATAATTACCCTTTTGATATAAAAGTCCACAAAACCCTTTTATTTTGGGTTAATATAATTGGGTTATTATTTTTTTTGGTTATATGGAAAAGATTTCAATTATGATTTCATTCATTATGAAAATGTTTAGTTTTGGTAATGATTTATATTGGGTATGATGAAGCTTTGAGTTAAAATGTTTTTGGGATATTGAATTTAGTATGGAATTGCTATTAAATTAATTACATTAAGTTTGAGGGGTATATATTGTTTTAAGTGTCATATGGATTTAAAAATGATAATTCAGGTTTATACCGTGTGTAATATGCTTAAACAGGCATATTGGGTGTGGGTTTGACTGTTTTTTCTTATAAATTATGAAAATGGAATCTTTAGTTATTGAATTTACATGAAATTTAAGACATTTTATAAATAAATAGGTTATATAATGAGTAAAACTCATTAATTTTTTTTGAGAAGCTATCTCACATCTATAATAGGTGGTTTTTAGTGTTTAAAGTGTCTTAGGAAAGTTTAATGTTAGAATAATGAAATATGGGCATCAACTGGGTATTTATAGTAGATGCATGGTTTGCTGGAAAAAATGCATGGTTAGTTTACATTATTTATTTTTATTAATCCATATACACAATATTATTATTATTTTGATCTATTGTGAATCATTATGAATGGTTTGAGTGTCACCCATAAAAAGTTATAATTTAAAACACATTTATCTCAGAAGCATACAAGATTAGAAGATAGTGGAAATTTTTCATAAAGTTTATTATAATCTTCCCTAACCATACATGTGGTATGGATTTTATTAAGAATGATACCTATGAAGGTTTTGACTATTAGATGTGAGAGATATCTTATAGTGATCTATTTCATTGTTAGAGGTGGAATCATAATGTTTTGGATCTCAATGTTGTGAAATCCATGCAAACCATTTTTTTGGAATGTTTATTAATGGAAATTATATGTGGTGTTTTTAGAGAGATTTAATAGAGTTTTTGGATATTTTAGGATATGTGAAATATACCTAAGATTAATAAATAATTTTTTTTTGAAATAGTGGTTCTTCAGTGGGTTATAGTATAAATATATTTGTTGGTATTACTATACTACATGGTCCAGAATAATCTAAAAAAAAGAGAGTAACATGGAATCCAACTTCACTTATTTCATCGATAACAATTTCATCCATTCATTTCATGAAATTCCATGCTCCTTGACCATATGTCAAAATCTGGTGATTACACGATCTTGTATACTCTAAGGACAAATATTTTTACACAAATTTACAAAGTCAGGTCACAATTAAATGACATTAAAGAACAATAATTTTCAAGGGAATTCTTCTATCCAATAATAAATAAATTTTATTTACCAACATATTCATTACCAATTTTTTTCCCACACAACATTAAATCAAGAACCTATATCAACAACCACATGTTTACCCCATGCTATTTATTTTCATTTCACCCTTGTGCAAAATGATAACTTGTCAGGAATCATAATCGATAAAATTCAAATGTTGGGCTCCCCTTATTAGAATTATCTATAACTTTATCCATTTATTATGAATATATTATGTTTATTTTTTTTACAAAATAAATATTTTATAAACCTAATAGGATTAATATGAATATAAAATGGATGCATGTTAATCTTATGACAAAAGAGTATGAAGATGGAGTTAAATAGTTCATCATTTTTGAAATAGAGTTGCATGTGACCATTTTAAAATCCTCTGTTCATGTTTACATTATTTTTATTCAAGAAAAATTAGTTTGGAAGAGTTTTAAGAACATTTATTTTTTCAAAGAATATATTATAGTTATAAATGTTGGACTAAACATGGGAAAAAACTGAACATGCACACCGATTGGGATGATACTGTGGTTTATGGATTTTTTGATATGAATACCAGTGTAAATGATGATGAAGATCACATGAAATAAATGAAAATAGAAATTGAAGATGACCTTCGTGATTGTAAAAAGTTGTTTTAGAAGTTAAATAACTATTCTAGGATACCATTTTATATTAGTTTTACTAAATAAACAACATTTTCAACTATATTTAAATTATATAATTTGAAAGTTGGAAATGGATTAAGTGACACCAACTTTAAAAAACTACTTGGTCTCCTGAATGATATGCTACCAGAAGAAAATGAACTTCCTTACTGAACATATTATTCTAAATGGATGCTACATGCTGGGCCTCTGAGCGGCATGGGTCTTTTAGCAATTAGCTTCTAGGGTTTCTTTGCGACGGCCTCTCCTCCCCCCTCCTCCGACGTCCCTCGAAGGCGCAACATCACTTCCTGGATCCCGCTTCAGAGGTAGTGTGGCTCGGGTCCCTGCGTGCCTTGACGGTGGTTTTGGGGTGGCTCGGCGGTGTTGTCGGCTTTGGAGTAGATCGTGGATCTCGGTGTTCCGGTGCAGCTTGAGTTGGATCTGAAGTGTCTTGACGGCATGGACCCGATGTGGATCGGCGTCTTTGGTGCGGTTCAACGTTCTTGGTGTGCTTCTAGTGTGGATCGGGTGGGGTGAAAGCTCGAACCAACGTCTGCTCTATCGTGGTCTTCTGAAGTGGCCTGCCGCCGACTTCTGAGTGCTTCGGAGGGGGGGGATTTATTTTCCTCCGGTTTCTACGCATCTATGGCAAGTTTTCTGGTTTTTTTTGAATTGGTGATGAATCTGGTGGTTTTGTAGATGTGTTTTGCAGCTTCACTTGCTGGAATCGCTCCTTGCTGGCTGAATGCAGGAGAGCTTGGTGGTATCTCTGGTGGAGACGTAGATTCGTGAAGGTTTCATGGTTGATTTTAAGGTTTGATGCTTTATGGTGATGCAGTTCTGTATTTTTGAAATGGTTTTTCTGTGGTGTTTTTTGCGGTCTTGCGGTTCGTGGTTTAAGGTCTTTGCAATATGTTCATCTACTTGGGATTGCTCCAGATGAGGTTGAGAGCCAGAGTTTTATCAGGTCATTGCTATATGGATTTGAATTTTTGAGAGGGTATGACTCTGCCATTGGTACCAGACCCATGCATTTTTTGCATGGGACAGCTAGCCGTGCAGTGATGGGTTGGTGGAACCAGTATTCATGTTTCTGATGTTGGGTAGGGGATTTTATTTGTAGTCTTGAATGTTTTGTTTGGATTTGAATTTTGTCTATGGAGACATGATTGTTGGTATTGTCTTTGATTTCATTTTGGGTTCCCCCTTACCCCTTAAAAGGATATTATGATAATAAGAAAAGTAATTTTCAGTCAGTCAATGCTACATTTAATTTGCATGATCTCTAAAAAAATGCATTCTTATCTAAATGATTACATATTGTTTCACAGGGACCATGAACCACACATAAAATTCCATAAGTGTGGTGTGAATTGATACAAGAAATATTAATCAAGTCCTTTGAAAGTTGTAAGGTAATTTCCTATCATTCCATAGTTTATAAGACTATATGGATGTTAGGAAACTATGAGAAAATTGACATAGAATGCAGATACAATAATTAAATATGGGAAACTATGTCATCCAATAGAATCTCTTTAGTGGAAGAAAATTAATTATGGGTATCCTAAATTTGGAAATGATATGAGAAACTTTTTCCTTATGTTATATATAGATGGAATAAATCCTTTTGGTGTATAGAGTATTACTCACAGTACATGGCCAATTATGTTAGTAAATTATAACTTTCCATTATGGTTATGTATGAAGCCAAATACATTATGTTGTCTCTGTTTATATATATACTAAAACAAACTGATAATGATATTGATGTATATTTTTCTCCATTGATCGAATATCTGTAATTGATATGGGATACATGAGTTATAATGTATGATACTCATATAAGTGAAGAATTCATATTGAGGTCCATGTTTTATGAGATGATACATGAATTTCCTACTTATGGAAATTTTTTAGGATATAGAATTAAAGTAATGTTGGGGTGTCCCATTTGTGAATAATTCACACACTCAGTTTGGTTGAAACATTCCTCAAAGGCTGTTCTTCTAGGAAATCAGAATTTTTTACCTCAATGACATAAATAACGATCCTAGACAACAATATTTGATGGGAATACTGAACAAGGTACAACACTGTCACCACTAACGGGTGATCAATTGATCGATAAAGTAAAAGATATTGGTAAACCATTTTTGAAAAACCTTACAAAATCAGGTTGGAAAAAGAGATTAATTTTCCTTGAATTACTATATTGGAATTATTTGTACATCATATATTTTCTTGATGTCATGAATATAGAAAAAAATATATTTGATAGTGTTATTAGAACATTACTAAATGTTCCTAAAAAAGAAGATAACATCATGGATAGGTTGGAAATGATTAACATGGGGATAAGGGAAGAGTTAGCACCATTAAAAGGTAAAAGTTATACTTTTATTCCTCCATCAGCTTACACTCTATCCATACAAGAAAAATTACAACTTTTCATTTTCCTTAATTGTGTAAAAGTTCCATAGGGCTATTCATAAGATATCAAGAATGTCACGTCGATGACTAATTTGAAGTTACAGGGACTAAAATCACATGAATACCATGTTTTTATGCATGATTTTATGCTTGTCACTTTACATTTCATTCTACCTAAAAATGCATGACATACATTAACCACACTCTACTTATTTTTCAATTCCATGTGAAATAAATTTATAGACCCAACAAAGTTTCCAATCATGAATAAGGAGGTTACAGTAATATTATGTGAATTATAGATGTTCTTCCCACCATCATTTTTTGATATAATGGTCAACCATATGTTTCACTTAGTTAGAGAGGTTAAAATATGTGGTCATGTCCATTATAGATGGATGTAACCTATTGAATGATATATGAATATTTTGAAATGGTATGTCCTGAATTGAAGTCACCCAGAAGGTTTTATTATAAAATGATATATTTTTGAATAAGTTATTGAATTATGTACTTATTACCTATCAGATGTTGATAGCATTGGTCTCCCAAAGTCTCATCACAACAGGCACATTATAGGCAAATAGATTTCTAGAAAAGATGTTGTTACAATTACCATCATAGAGTGAGGGAAAGCTCAGCTTTACATTTTACATAATAGTGAATATGATGATCCATATGTTGAAGCCCACAAATCAATTATTATAAATTTTAATACATCAAGGGATGAAGGATGGATATCAAAGACACATAATAAATAGTTTATAGGATGGTTATGAGATCATATTTATTAGGAGTTTTATGAAAATATGAATTCAATTGCTGAATGAATTTTATGGATATCTAGGGGACTAAATGAAAATTCTATATCTTACAATGGTTTTATAATTAATGGTTATACATTCTATACAAAATAACATGATGACCGTAGTACGATGAAAAATAGTTGAGTTATGCCTATGGCGGAAGCGATGCATGGTATGAGGTTGGCGACTAAAAATAATAAGCCTATGGATTACTTCAAATGGAAAAATATTAAGGTATATATAGAAATATTTAACTATCAAAACATATTTCAAAATAATTTACTTATTTTGGTCAATGTTTTTACAGTGTCTGAAGTAAGATAAAAGTAACGATTATGGATATTATGTTTGTAAATTTATGAATGATATCACATATCATCAAAAAACTAGCATCCATGAATAGGTAGATTTCAAATGTAATTAAAATTTCATTAAAAAATATTTCTTAATGATTTATTTGTTTATATTTTCATAGTACTACCAAGATTTCCAACAATCTACATACACAAAAGAAGAAGAAAATTTATTTAGAGATGAGTGGGAAACATACATGGTGTAAAAATGTTTTCCATTATCAAATTTAGGTGATTACCTATTATTTTTTTGATCTAGTATGGGATATGACCTTAGAAATATATTTGGGGTGTGAAACATTAGTATCAGAATGCTTATATATCATTTTCGATCTGTTTCTCAAGGAGAAGTATAATGGAGGAAATTAATTTGTTTAGAAATGAATGAGAAGAATAAATGGTGTCAGAATGTATATAGACATGAATAGGTGACTTCTTGTTACTTATTTAGTTAATTTTCTCATAATTTTATCTACTTTTTTTAACCTCCTTATCATTTTTATCTAATACTTATTTTGTTAAATTTAAACATTATTTCAAAACACAATTCACATGCTCAAAACTAAGAAAAAAAATTATATTATCTTGATACTTTAGGATAACGATCCATGATTCATTTTTGATATGTAGGAATTTAATGCACATCAATCCGACACACGATGTGGCCGATATGGCTCAAAGTACATGTTTTCAATACAAAAGTGTCATTTTAGTTTGAAACATGTTTCATATAGCCAAAACCAATAAAACAATCTTGAATTGTTTTTAAACATTTGGAAAACGATCCATACTTATTTTTTCATGTATAGTAATTGACCACACACAAATCCGACACGCGATGTGGTCGGTATAACCCAAAGTATGTGCTTACAATATAAAAGTGTCATTTTAGTTTAAAACACATCAAATATCCAAATATGAGAAAACAATATCATATTATTTTCAAACTTTAAGAAAATGGTCCATAATTCATTTGTGACCTTTAAGAATCAACAATATGTCAATATGACACCCGATGTGGTCGGTATGACTCGAAGTGTGTGTTTTCAATAAAAAAGTGTCATTTTAGTTTAAAACATGCATCAAATAGCCAAAACTGAGAAAATGAGATTGGATTGTTTTTAAACTTTAGGAAAATATTCCATAATTAATTTTTGACATGTATGAATCGACTGATCATCAATCCGAGACATGATGTGATTGATATGACTCAAAGTGTGTGTTTTCATTTGAAAGGTGACATTTTAGTTCAAAACACATTTCACGTCACCAAAATCAAGAAAATGATCTTGGATTGTTTTAAAAATTTAGGGAAATGATACATTATTCATTTTTCATGTGTAGGAATTGATCGAAATCCATTTCGACCCAAGATGTGGTCGATATGACTCAAAGTACATGTTTTTAATATAAAAATGTCATTTTAGTTTAAAATTCACCACATAGAAAAAACTGAGAAAACAAGCTCATATTATTTTAAAACTTTAGTATAATGGTCCATAACTCATTTGTGACCTGTGGGAATTGACCACACATCAATCCGACACCCTATGTGGTCGGTATGACTCCAAGTGCATGTTTTCAATACAAAAATACCATTATAGTTTAAAATATGCATCAAATATCCAAAACTGATAAAATGAGCTCATATTGTTTTTCAAAATTTTGGAAAAAGTTCCATAATTCATTTGTGATGTGTAAGAATTGACCACACATCAATCTGACATGCGATGTGATTAATATGACTCAAAGTGCATGTTTTCAATAGAAAGGTTCCATTTTAGTTTAAAACACACGTCACATCATGAAAAATAAGAAAAATAGATCAAATTGTTTTTAAAATTTAATAAAATGATTCACAATTCATTTTTCATGTGTAAGAATTGACCATACTTTAATACAATACACGATTTGGTCGATATGAATCAAAGTGTGTGATTTCAATATAAAATTATCATTTTAGTTTAAAATGTATCACATAGCCAAAACTGAGTTAACAAGCTTGGATTATTTTCAAAATCTAGGAAAATATTCCATAATTCATTTGTGGCCTATAGGAATTAACCACACATCAAACTGACACCCTATGTGGTTGGTATGACTCAAAGTGTGTGTTTCCAATATAAAAGTATCATTTTAGTTTAAAACACACATCAAATAGCCAAAAATGAGAAAATGAGCTTGGATTGTTTTTAAACCTTAGTAAAATAGTCCATAATTCATCTATGATGTGTAAGAATTGACCACATATCGATCCAAAACATGATGTAACTGATATAACTCAAAGTGTGTGTTTTCAATATAAAGATTCCATTTTAGTTTAAAACACACGTCACATCACAAAAATAGAGAAAATGAGATCAAATTATTTTAAAACTTTAGAAAAAATAACCATAATTCATTTTTCATGTTTAGGAATTGTCCTCACATCAATCTGACACACTATGTGGTCGATATGACTTAAAGTGTATGTTTTCAATACAAAAGTTCAATTTTAGTTTAAAACACACATAAAATAGATAAAATTGAGAAAACGAGCTCAGATTATTTTCATACTTTAGGAAAACAATACATAATTCATTTTTCATGTGTAAGAATTGACCGCACATCAATTCGACACACAATGTGGCCGATATGACTGAAAGTGTGTGTTTACAATACAAAAGTGCTATTTTAGTTTAAAACGCACATCAAATATCCAAAACCAAGAAAAAAAGATTAGATTGCTTTCAAACTTTAGTAAAATAGTCTATAATTCATTTTTAATATGTAATAATTGACTTCACATCAATCCAATACATGATGTGACTAATATGACTCAAAGTGTGCGTTTTCAATATAAAGGCGCCATTTTAGTTTAAAATGCAAGTCACTATCCAAAATCAAGAAAATTAACTTTAAATGTTTTCAAACTTTAAGACAACGATACATAAATAATTTTTGATATATATAAACTTACCACACATTAACCTAACACATGATGTGGTTTTTATGACTTAAAGTGTGTGTTTTTAATATATAAGCACCATTTTAGTTTAAAACACACATCACATCGCCAAAACTAAGAAACAAGCTCAAATTATTTTCTCATCATTTTATCTACCATTACTTAATTGATTTTGTTATCATTTTTATATTATACTTATTTAGTTAATTTTTATAGAGATAATGCTTGAATATGAATAATAAATGGTGTGATAGTTGAAGGCTTGTTCTCAGAAAGCAAGTTCTCTTGAATTGGATCCCATCCATATTGAGTTTTTTTATCACCATAGATGAGATACAATACATGATCACCTAATTTTGGGAACAAAAATAAATGGTGTGATGTGTAAGAATCAACCACAACTCAATCTGATACATGGTGTGCCTAGTGTGACTTAAAGTATATGTTTTAAGTTTAAAATTTACACGTTGTTTTTAATTTATTTCTTTGTAGTATTACTAAGATAATAATTGTTTTCTCATATAGGCGCACTCTTTTTATTAATATGTGGTGCTTTTTTTAGCAACTAATAGCATGACTAGGGGTTGGGGGCCAAATATAAAGGAACATTGATGATTTTGAATGTCTGTGATAATTTTTACTTACTCATGTAACTGTACAAACCAATGTTTGGAATGTCTATAATATAGTGTTTTTTCTTGTATTTGTGTTGCAAATTTTATTTCAATTAAATTTAAAATTTTCTTATGTATTTAATGTTTTTTATATTGTAGTGTGTTATAATTTTAACAACACACTTCAGTAGTATGCCCCTTTATTAGCGCTATGAAAAGCACTGATAAAGAACTAGAGATTTTAATTTCACTCCACCTGTCTATGTTTTTTTTGCACTGAAAAATGCCTATTTTAGCACTGTTAAAGGCCTTATTTTTAGTATTGAGAGGATAGAGAAGGTAAAAAATAAATTAATTGATAAATTAATGAAACAATTAATGAAAGGAAATGAAAAAAATACACTTTTAAAGGGGAATGGGAGGAACCTAAGGAACCTTACGGGAGTAATTCCACCCATAACGCCTCTCTCCTCCCCCTCATGCCTCTCTCTCTCTATCACCCTCTCTCTGTTATTATTTTATTTTATATTCAAATGTATCTCTTAAATATATTCTCTGATACTAATTAGATTTACATGCTGTTAGTTCCATTGTGTTCATCTTTAAGAGTAGAAATTAAATCCTAAGTTTGTTTTTAAAGGCAGTGAGGTGTTTTATTTAGATATAATTTAATCATTTTTTTTCACATTTTAAATATGAAATATGGTGATAATTCTAAATCATGTCGAAATGGGAATGGTTCTAGGATTTGGTGGTGGAATTGAACTTGGATGTCAACCCTTGTCATCAATCATCATTGTACCTAATATAGGAAGTCCTTAACTTTTGTGCATGTATTATATGAGTTATTAGCATGATTTGTTTATGTGTGTGTGAAAACTAGTGATAAACATATGTTTGATACTTGATTACATGAGGTGTGTGTGTGTGTGTGCATAGCCTTGACATGTACTTGTGTTTCTTTTATATGGATTTTTCTGATGATGATACTGTTTGACTTGACATGATGCTAATATGTTATTTGCATCTTGTATCGTATGTAATGTTCTTATATCTTCTGTAACTAATCATGTAGGATGAGACTATTTGTGATATCCATTAAGTGTAACATTCTATACATTATTCATCATATAATTGGGCTATCTCAACTTGTGGGATGTGTTTCATACTTTTGGAATATCCTTCGAGTGGGTTGTGTCTCACATTGGTCAGTATGTCACATGATTTCAGACTATCCATTGAGAGGGATGTGCTAGACATTGGTTAGTTTTTACTTGGGCTATCCTAGCTGGTGATATGTGTCATATGATTTTAGGCTATCCTACCAAGGGGATGTGTCAGGTCGATAATTGATGTTTCTTTTGGCATGGTTCCAAAGTAGTTAGAGTATCTTCCAACATGGTGTTGAAGCAGGTACATCCAATCCCCAAGGATTCAATTTTTTTATTTATGTGACATATTATTGTTTATATTTTTTTATCTGTTTAGGATCATATAATTAACTTGTATATTTTATGTACTGATGTTAAGGGTCGTTGGTGGTATCTTAATGAGTCTTTTACTCACACCCTACTTAGGAATTTTGGTGCACTTATAGATTTCATTCTTAGGAATCTAGTGAAGGGAAAGGGCCCTATGGTGGACAGTTAAGTAAGCGATGTAGGAGGAAGAAGACATTTCTAGATGGAGTTTGAGTTGGGAATCTATTTTTGTTTTTATTTACTAGCTTCACATGTGCCTTATATCCTTATTTAGTTTTAGTTATTATATCATGTATGCCATCTTTCAGTTTTTGCATGTACTCTAGATATTTATTATATTGTTTATTTATTATTGAGCTATGAAATTATACTTAGGGTATATTTTCCCCAATGATGAATTTATGCCATTAATATTAGTTAAAAACCTCTTTCATATAGGGAGGCATGACTGAGGTCATGTGGAACTCCGGTTTGGGCCCGGTGGTTCTGGTCAGTGTGTTACAAAAATGGTATTAGAGCTTTGAGATTCACTAACATGTATTTTCTTTTTTTCATTAATTTAGGATAGGTAAGACAAGGGTTATGATGGTTGGGACTTAGGCAGAATAACTATGTGAGTGTCTGATCAACACTGTATAGTGGAACTCTGAGTTACTGTAAAGTAAGGAATTTCTGTTTTTTCTATTTGATATTACTGTTGATAAAATTAAACTTGGGTGATTCACATGATTTTGATATGATTATTTATGGGTTTTGGTGTGCGTTCATGTATCATGCTAAACACGTACATTCACATTCCAATTATTCATGTTGCTTGTATTGGATAAATCTCAAATAATTAAGCGCCTATTGAAATTGTGATATGTTCCTAGTGTATTATTTTTTTCATTATTTTATTTGAGCATGTTATATTCTATTCTTGAGTGTATATCTATGTCTAGGACTAATATGTGGATATTGGTAATATTAACTTGAGCCTTGAATAGGTGGAAAGTGTTTTTTGTGTTCTTTTTTTTGCATGCCATTTGTTTTTGAAATCCCTATGTATTTTATTTGCTAAATTATGCATATATCAGAAAATCAATTAGATTTAATAAATAATTTGGATTAGGTTATCACTTTGTTTATGTGGTGGTTTCAATGAGTTTGAATGTAATTAGAATGCACCGATTTCATTTTTTCTGAAAAAATGTTTTAATTTTAATATGGAAACTCCTATGGCAGAGAGTAGTGGTTCCATGATCCAAATCACTTCTCAAGAAAGATAAGAATTATGGTAGAGATATTGTAACAACCCATGTTGTTAATTTTAATTTTTGGTTTAATAGATTTATTAAAATCCAGAATATATGATTGTAAAGAAATTCATCAAATCATTTGGATTTGTTTGAACTGATAAAACTAATCAGTATATGAATTTTTGGATGGGTAGTTAAAAATAAAAGTAAAACTATTATTATTATTATTATTATTATTATTTGTGTCAAATAAAAAAATCTAAATATACATGTGTAATTAATAATTTTCATAAGGTGGAAATATTGGTTGGGTGAATCTTTAAAGGGTAGTCAAAGTAATAATGATGATATTATTACTTGTGATAAATAAATTCAATTGTGTGTGGTTAATATTTTTTTACTATTATCAGTATTTAATGGAAGTTTTTTTTGGGATTTTTATAGCGGTATTGATGGGGGAGATTTAATAATAATAAAATTTATTATTATTATTATTATTATTATTAGTTTGGGAAAATAATATTTTTGTGTGATAAATTAAAATATGTGTATATATATATGGGTTAAATATATAATTATTTATATATGTGTAGGTGTATATATATATCATGTATATATATATATGGGTTAAATACATATGTATATATATGTGTGTGGGCGTGTGTATATATATAATGTTTATATATATGGGTTATATATATACATGGTTGACTTTTAAAATATATTTAATGAATGATTAAATGTGTTTTAGAAAGGGTTAAAAAAAATAAATGCATGAAGTGTTCATGGGGAAATGCATGAGTTTAAGAGGATAGATAAGGTAAAAATAAATCAAGTGATAAATGACCAAAACAATTAATAAAAGGAAATGAAAAAAATACACTTTAAAAGGGGAATGGGAGGCACCTAAGGAACCTTACAGAAGGAATTCCTTCCCTCATGCCTCTCTCCTCCCCGTAATGCCCCCTCCCCCCTCTTTATCTAATATTACTTTATTTTATCTTCAGACTTATCTCTTTGACATCTTCTCTGATATTGATTAGATGGATATATCGTCATTGCCATTGGGTTTTTCTCAACGAGTAGAAATTAAGTCCTAAGTTTTTTGATGGCAGTGAGGTATTTTATTTAGGTATAATTTAATCCTTTTTTCACATTTTAAATATCAAAGATGAAAATAATTCTAAATCATGTAAAAACAATAATGGTTATAGGATTTGGTGGGGGAAATTAAACTCAAAATTCAATAATTTTCATCAGTTGTCTTTGTACTTAAGGTAAGAAGTCCTTAAATTTCATGAATGTATTATATGGATTATTAGCATGATTTGTTTGTGTGTGCTTGTATCCTAGCAAGAAACCTATGTCTGATACTTAATCAAATGAGGTGTGTGTGTGTGTAGTCTTGAACTATGATTGTGATGCTTGCATATGTATTTTTTTTGATGATGATACTATTTAACTTGATGCGATGTTGATATGTCATTTGAATCTTGTATCATATGTGTTATTTTTCTATCTCTTATATCTAAGAATGTTGGTTGAGTCTATTTGGACCATCCATCGATTGCAATGTTCTAAAAATTAGTCAGAATGTACTTGGGCTATCCTAGTCCATGAGATGTGTCACATACTTTTGGGATATCCTCAGAGAGGTATGCGTTAAACATTGGTCAACATGTCACATGATTTTGGACTATCCATCGAGAGGGATGTTGTAAGAACCTGGATCTTAATTTTAGGTATAGGTCTTGAATTCAGGTCGTTTTTGAGGGAAAAGAAAGAAATGGGAATTTTTCTAAGTACACACTGTGTACTTAAGAGTATATGCCATGTACCTGGGTACCGCGTACAACTGCGTACTGGTTGTGTAACGGCTGAGTACATGGTTGTGTAGGTGACCTGGCAGACCACCTAAAGTGGGGGCCAATCTAGGCTAGTACACAGTGTGTACATTAAATGAGCACACAATGTACTTTTCTTTTTAATTGATGAATCAGAGTGGGGTCATGTCTCATCGCCAGAACACACTTATTCTCCCCTCGGTTCATATAGGAGAGCGATGAATGACCAAAGAACTTCGAGATCCTCCCAGTTCTCCGTCTGAGCTCTGATTGAGATGCCACCAGGTGCGTTGGATTCCCAATGATGAGTTTTCACTTTTCTTAGAGCCTTTATTCCCGATTCCTCATCTCTTATGAGTTATCGAGGGTTGATCATTTTTACCCTTTTCATAGATCTACATCATTCTAGGCCGATTCAAGGGCTGATGTTCAAGAGTGTTCTTCATACAACATCAAGGTAGGTGGTTTGTGCCTTTCATCAATTGTATTTGGATTATATATGCTTAAAGTGACGAATACCCACATTTTAGGTATTGCATGTTTTTGGAATATAACCCTAATTAATACCTTCTATGGTTTGTTTGATTGAGAAAGGGGTTATTTCTTATGCATAAGGTTTTATACCTTGATATTGGATATGTTTCCCTTATTTGATTGTTTATAGATGTTTGTCTAGAATTCCTATTAGGATTTCTTTTTTTTCTATGCCTCATGTTATTATGATGTATTTACTATTTATATAAGATGCATGTGTTTCTCATTGTGAAATTATGACCATGGGGAATGGACTGTGAGAGCTTCCTGAGGTAGAGTCATTTATGTATAATTGTTGTTTTGTTGGACCATAGGTATTGACTTTGAGAGCTGCCGGGTGTCATAGGCCGGAGGGGTTAGACCATGAGAGCTACCCAGAGGTTCATTACTAAATGAATGTTGGACCCTAGGGAATTGACTGTGAGAGATTCTAGGTGGTCTTTACATTTTATTGTTGCTATACAGACCAAGGGGGTATTGGCTATGAGAGATGCCCAAGAGGTCATTTGTAAATGTTTAGTGTTACATGGGACCAAAGGGGTTATACTGTGTGAGATTTCCCTAGAGGGTCATTATTTATGAATTAATGATATGTTAAACCAGAGGAGTTAAATCTGGAGAACTTTCCTAGAGGGTTTCTTTTGAATGATTAAATGATTGTGACGAGTCTACCAAGCCAAAGCACAAGCTTGGACCTAGTCTTACTAGATTGTTTAGATGGTCTTATGAGATATCTGTTTCACTATTACACCAGGGATACAGAGCTTAGGATAGATCCTTGGACTTCATTATTCAACAGTTTTAATAATCAATGAACATAAATGAATGTAATTGAAAACTATATGATTGTTTATTTTTTAGTACTTCCTAGTATATTACTTCATTTCTACATATTACCTGATATATATATATATATATTCACTGATAGATAGGCACAAATATTTTGGTGGTTTCCTACTAGGATTTGTCTCACACCCTATTTGGGTCATGCTTTTGGACCCAAATAGATTATATGATAGCAGGTATAGATAAGGGAAATCACCCTTCTTCATCAGGTACTTGATTGCTATTGGAGTTAGAGAGAATGGGACCAAGATGAGGTTTGTGATACTGTTGGAGTTTACTTATTTTCTGTAATTTGGTTTAGTACTTTATTTCTAGCATTGTGAATTATTTGGATGCTTTCCAAGAAAAATGTGGCATGCATCATTTATATATATGCTCCAGTTGTTTTATTACCATCAGTCTTTTGCTATTTACTTATGTTATATAGTATTGCTGCTTCTGCTATTGTTTACTATTTTCTTTATATGGTGTATACTCTGCCAATGTGGGCATAGTTTCCCCATTATCACACTGTTTCCCTCATTTCTAGTTGGTATCCTTTGGTGTTTTGAGAAATACGCTTGAGGTCATGTGACCAACCAGCTTCAGGGCACCTTTGGGTGGCACCCAGAATCAGGATGTTACAAAGTGGTATCAGAGGGGGTTCTTTTCTTCTTTGTCTTACTATTTAGAGCCTATAAACAAGTATAGGAAGGAATAAGTATTTAGTAATAATATGTTCCCAGGAGTAGCTAACCCGTGTACAGGGAAAATCCAAGTTACCTTGAATATTGCAATTTTTCTGGTTTTTCAATTGTTACAGTTGATATGATTTCACCATTGGGTGACACACTTGTTTTATGCTATTATGATTTATATCATTGTGGTTCTATTTCTGTTTCAACTCGATGATATGAGGGTATTCCATCTCATGCATCATATAGGCACTTGCTAGAGATCACATGCTATGCATTCTTGTCATGCCATTTAGGATGCATTAATAATTACATGTTGTTGTGATAGATGCTATGCTAGATATGCATACTTTTGTGATAGATGCCATGATAGAATACCTACTATTTTGATAGGGTATTAGAATATGTAAAGTTTCATTTGAATGGATGTCAAACTTTGGTCTCTGTGGTGTTATGGGCTCTCTTGGATAGGAATTTGGTGGATCATATTTGAACTTTAATTTAATTTTGTCAAGTTATGTTATGAATAAGGATTCCAAACTTTGATTTGCGGGAGTATGGGCTCTCACAGGTCAGAATTTTTCATTACTTGGACAAAATTTTAAGTTTTTAAGAGTTCCAAAGAAGTTTCAGAGGCTTACTATATAGAAACCCAGACAACACAGTGTGTGGTGTTACGAAAACATGCCATGTGTTCTTCAGTTCTAGAAGAAATGACTTTTCTTAAGTACATGCCATGTACTGGGAGTACACACCATGTAGTTCTTGACTGTGTGGTTGACTATGTGAGCAGAGACATGGGGTTGTAAAACTTTTGGTATAACACGCCGTGTCTATATTGTACACGCCGTTTTGTAAGTAATCATGTATCTGGCCATGTGACCAACTGTTGGGACCAAGTTTGATGGAGAAGAAAGTATGAAGAGTATGCTGTTACAGAGTGTTGTCTTTTGTTTTCAAATAAGTTAAATCAATTCACTTTATAAAGGACTTGAAAATCAGAAAATTCTTTTCTGATTTGTATTTCACAAATATCATAAGTTATAAGAACTTGTGATGCAATCCGTATGAATAAAATGGGGAGTAAAGATGCCTCCAGTCGTATACAGTTTTGATTGGAAGGAATGATGCTGGTGGAAGATAGGGAAGTTATAATACTTTCCATGGAAACTTTGATGATGCTAAAGCTGATCTATCAAAGTATATATATCACAATAGTGGATTTTGTGATGAAAGCTGAAGAATGGTTGTGGGATGCAGTGAAAAGAGCAATGACAAAGGAACGAACAATCTGAAGGTGGCACAAAATAATGATTTAAGGTGGTGCTATTTTCTAGTGTTTGCCAAATTTTAGGGCCTGAAAATCGGGAGATGAAGAAATGTGTTTGTGGAAAAGGATGTTGCATGCATGTTTGAAGATGTATTGGTATGTTGTGCACAATTGGAATTCCATGATCCGAACATCAAAATATGGCAAAGGAGAGGCTTGCGTGAAATATTGGGTTTTGCGCGCAAGATTGGTTTTTGCGTGCAAGATTGAAGGGAGTTTGGAATTTTGCGTGTGAAGCATGATTCGAGTTCCAAAATTTGAAAAATGGAAAAGGAAGGAAGTGTTAGAAAGATTCAATAAGTGCACTAAAGAAGAGGTTGGCGTGAAAGAGGCTTACTCTCCAAAGATGATGTTAAATTGGGTTTTGCACGTGAGGCATGATTCGAGGTCCAAACATTGAAAAATGGAAAAGGAAGGAAGTGAGCAAAAGATTCATGAAGTGTGCGAAAGATTAGGTTGGCACGAAAGAGACTTACGCACCCAATGCGACGTCAAATGGGGTTCTGCATGACGCGTTAGGATCTTGTGCGACACATTGGGGTTTTTGTGCACAGGGGTCAATGAGGTCTATAAATAAGAGGTGACCCCCTCACACTTGTGTGGCTCGACACTTAGAGAAATTATGAGCTCTGAGGTGCAGAAAAATATTAAGAAAAGGATAGTACATTAAAGAAATAGAGTTGCACGCAAGAAGGAGAAGTTGCGCGTAAGAAGAGAGTTGCACGCGAGATTGAAGTTACATGCAAGAGGTGTTTCGCGACAAAATTTGAATCTTGCACACGTGGCATAAAAGTTGCATGCAAGACACATAAAAGGGTGCGCGAAATATTTGGGGCCTTTACACGTATTTGGTTGTGCATAAGATAGTTCTTACGAGATTCTGGGTAAGAAAGTGAAGATTTGTGCTTCAAATAATACACCTGTTCAATTGTAAATAAGCACTGAAATACTGTAATTTCCTATTTGTGCTAAGAGGGTGCACACACACTTGCAGATTATTTTCCAAGTGCTACACGAGTGTAAGGGTATATCATACTCAATGTATTCCACATCAAAGGATTGTTTTCTAGTGGATTGTGTGGTACTGGATTATTTCTGTACCATACCAAGGACGTAGCTACTCTTATTGAGTGGTGAACCTTGTAAATCTTGTGTTCTTGTGGTTGTGTGTGTTCAGTAGGTAAGAAAATCTTTAATAGTAGGTGAAGGTTGTTTCAAAAAGAAGGAAACATAAAAAGAAAAAGATATCACTGATTCACCCCCTCCCTCTCTCAGTGATACTTAGATCCTAACTGGGAACTTCAATTGGTATAAGAGGGAGGTTCCCTTCATTTTTTCTTTGCTGAAGTTTTGAAGAGAAGTTGTTATGGAGAATCTTAATTGTGTGAATAGTAAGTGGATTCCGATATTTTATGGAAAGAATTATCATATCTGGAAAGATAGAATGATGCCTTATCTTATGTATCTTGGGTATGAAGTTCTTGAAATAACAACAGATGGATTTCCTCCTATTGATGATAAGGTTCCTCTTACACCTATCGATAAGAAGAATCTTGAGAATGATGGAAGAGCTAAAAATGCATTACTCTAATCTCTTTCTAAGAGTGAGTTTTTTAGAGTTAAAGGTGTTTCTACAGCTAAAGGAATATGGGATAAGCTAAAGAACATCTATGAAGGAAATACAAAAGTGGAGAAGGAAAAACTACAAATATGGAGGCTGAAGTATGAATACTTGAAAATGGGAGAGTATAAATCTGTTGGAGACTTTTTACAAGGGTCAATGATATTGTCAGTATAATCAGAAGTTTCGGTGAAAAGTTGGAAGATTCTACAGTTGTTGGAAAGATCTTGAGAATTCTTCCCGAAAAATTTGATGCTAAATTTTCATCACTGGAAGACTGAGACCCTAAAACATTATCTCTGGATGATTTATATAGCACTCTTATAACATATGAAATGATAAGGGAGAAGAGTATAAAGAGAAAAGAAAAATCTGATAGAGAAATTTCTTTAAAGGATGCAATGAAATATAAGTCGAAGAAAATTCATATTGAAGAAGAAGATGGTGAATCCGACTCTGAAAATGAGGTATATCAAAATTTTGATGAAATTTTATCCTTCTTTTCTAAAAATGTTAAAAGAGGCACAGGGAAATATAAAGGGAAACTCCCTTTGAAATGTTTTGAATGTGGATCTATTGGCCACTTTGCGGCTAATTTCCCTCAAAAAGGGAAATATAAAGACAATGATGAAGAATATGGAAGAACTAGAAGGTCATGGAATAAACAAGGTGGAAAAGATAAATATTTCGGTAGAGTTAAGAATAAAAAGTTCTTCAAATCAAAAGGAAGAAGCTTTTTGTCAAAAGATGAAGAATATGATGATAGCGAGACTGAATCTGAAAAATATATTACTAAGAAAGATAGAGAGAATACCTTTTTTTCAATAGTGAATAATGATGATTATGAGAGCAGTAGTACTGAAGAAGAAGAATAATCTCAACTTGAACAATATCTGAAAGAAGAGCTGAAGGAATGTTTGAGAAAGATCAGAAGGCTTGAAAAGGAAAATATAAAATTGACAAATGATAACTCTTCATCAAATGACCAAACATGTTTTTTTGACAAGAAAGAAAAAAATGAAAATGAGATTGATGATCTAAAAAATTATCTTGAGAGAGAAAATAATCGTAATGATCATATGGAAGTACAGCTGAAGGAAAAAGAAGATGAGTTGGAACTTTTCCAACATAAACTTTCTAAAGCTGAGGAAATTAACAAAAGGTTCAAAAATTATGTTACAGAATTTGGTGAATGTTTTTCTAAGAATGAGCCTAATAAGTATCAACAAAGGTTTCCTTCAAAAGTTAAAAAGAAATATGGAATGGGTACTGATAAAAGAAATGTTGGAAAGACTATATATGTGGTCAAAGTTAGAAATATTGAAAAATTGAAAGCATCTAAAAATATTGAGTCCAGAAAGATGTTTACCACTTATGGTTCCAGTAAGAATGAATAGAAATCTGAGCTGAAGAAGAAAGTTACATTTGAAAATATGAAGGTCGATGTTCAATATAATTTTCGTAAGAAGATTGTTGAGAAGCATGTTCACAACTCCGGTTAGTATGAAAGTTTCTGAGGAAAATATTCATTCTATGGCTACTGCTGGTATTGTGGTGGATTTGGACACGTGTAAAATATGTGTTGGTTCAACCAACAATATTACAACTATTCCACATGTCCTGAAAGACAAGTATTGAGGGAGAGTCAATCCTTTCAAAAGAGAAAATATCCAAATAAATTTCAAAAGACACCTGAGAAGGTTGGTGTGAAAGTTGAGAATAGGTTCCAACCACTAGAAACTATTTGTGAAAGATGTGATCGACATGGACATCTTGCTAAGGGCTGACTTAGTGTGTTACTAGAGCAACAAAAGTTTCTTAATAATACTCAGAATCCAAAGTTTTTAAAAGATAAAAGGGACATGTCTGATATGTCCAAAAAAAAAAGAGTGTATAGTTTTCTGGATAGAACACATTGACTTGGCTAGGAAATTGGAGGAAGCACAACAGAAAGTGGAAGAAAAGGAAGAACAAAAAGATCTCATTGTCAAAACTTCTTTGAAAGATACAAAAGGAGAACATCCATGGATTCTTGATAGTGGGTGTTACTCTCATATGATAGGAGACTTAAAGCTACTGAATAATGTGAAAGACTTAAAAGAAGGAACAATGACATTTGGAAATGATGAATCTCTAAGGATCAAAGGTGTTAGATCAACCATCATTGGAAGATAAAAGATGAAATCCAGGAAAATACTATATGTTGATGGGCTAAAACATAACCTGCTTAGTGTGTCACAACTCCGTGATGAGGGAAAAAAAGTTATCTTTAGAAAGGATGGATTTTTTTTTTGCGAAAAGTGAAAATGATGGAAATATAGTTACAGGAGGCCAATGTACAAGAGAGAATTTATTCCAAGTTGGAGAAGTGCAGAAATATTGTTACATGGGTGTGGTGGATGAAAATCAGTTATGACATAAAAGGTTGGGACATATGTGTCATAGAAATATGTGCAAGTTATCAAAGAGAGATAGTGTCAGAGATATGACTGATTTATCAAGAAGAAGAGATTGGTGTTGCACTATTTGTGAGAAAGGGAAGATTACAAACTCTATTCATAAGAGAGTTGAAATTCACTCAAAAAGTCCCTTGTAACTTATTCACTCTGATATCTATAGACCAATGAGCAATAAATATACAAATGGAGATAAGTACTTCATTACTTTCATTGAAAACTTTACTCACATTACTTGTGTTATGTACATGAGTCATAAGTCAGATTCTTTGAAAATGTTTAAGAGTTTTAGGAGGAAAGAATAGAAGGAATGTGAGTATTCAGTGAAGAAGTTGAGAACTGATAATGGTGGAGAGTATAAGAATGAAGAGTTTAAAAGTTACCTCGAGGAACATAGAATTTGGCATGAGTTCAGTTCACCATACACACCTCAACAAAATGGGGTTGCTGAAAGAAAGAATCAAAGTCTGGTGGAAATGGGGAGAAATATGTTATTTGAACATAGTATTTCTAATTATTATTGGAGGCAAGCCATGAGAACTGCTATGTATATTCAAAATCGATTTTTCTATAGGCCCAAATCAGATATGACTCTATAATAAATGTTCTATTGAAAAACTCCAAGTCTAAAACACTTAAGAGTTTTTGGGAGTCCATGCATTATAAAGAAGAAAGGTGGAAACCTTGGAAAGTTTGAGAAAAGAGGAGATGATGTAATTTTTCTTGGCTATTATCTAGAAGGAAGAGGATATATATGTCTCAACAAAGAAACAAGAATAATTATTTATTCTTCAGATGTAAATGTTTTTGAAAATGTTGAGAAATAAAAGTAGTCATATGTTGATGCGAAAGTTGAGCAGGATAGAGAATATTTTGTTAATGATTCTGAAAATGCTGCAAACTATGTTAATCCTACTCAAGAAGAGGAATCCAACTCAAAAATCTCGAGTGATGAGGATGAAGTTAGAACAACTCATCCTAGTATGAGGTAACAAGTGGAGGCTCAGAACATTATTAGAGATCAACATCAGAGGGTTAAAACAAGAAGAACAACGAATGCTATGACACATAATTCTATTTATTCGAAAGTTGAACCGAATGATGTAAATGAAGCATTTGAGAATCCAGAATGGGTTCATGCTATGAGTGAAGAGCTTGGTTAGATAGAGAATAATGATACTTGGGAACTTGTACCTAATCCAAACAACAAGAACATTATTGGTACAAAGTGGGTTTTCCAGAACAAGATGAATGAAGAAGGTAAAGTAATAAGAAACAAATCAAGATTGGTTTGCAAAGGGTATTCAAAAATTGAAGGCATTTATTTTGATGAAACCCTTTCTTTAGTGGAAATATTAGAAACAATTAGAATCTTTCTTGCTATTGTTGCACAATGAGGATACAAAATCTTTCAAATGGATGTACAATCTGTATTCTTGAATGGTGACCTTGGTGAGGAAGTTTACATTGATCAACCTTGTGGATTTGTTATTGTAAAGGATGAAAGTTATGTGTTCAGGTTGAAGAAGGCTTTGTATGGGCTAAAACAGGCTCTGAGGGCATGGTATTCTAAATTAGATACTTGCTTGTGGAAGATGAATTTTAAAAAAGGTAGAGTTGACATCAATATTTACATCAAAGAGTGTCAGGATTTTTCCCTAATCGTTATCGTTTATGTTGATGACATTATATTTACTGGGAATGATGAAAGATCATGTGAAAGATTTGATGAGGAGATGAAGAAGTTATTTGAGATGTCCATTCTAGGAGAAATGGAATAATTTCTTGGGCTACAAATTTCATAGAAGAAGAATCACATTTTTCTATCTCAAGAAAAGTATTCTAAGGAACTTCTGAAGAAGTTTGGCATGAAAAATTCGAAACCAGTGACCACACCAATTTCAATGGGAACCAAGTTGTCTAAAGATGGAGAAGGGAAGGAACTTGATCAAAAAGAGTTTCAAAATCTGATTGGAAGTCTGTTGTATTTGACTGCCTCAAGACCCGACATCATCTATACTGTCACATTATGTGCAAGATTTCAGAGAACTCCTAAAGAATCACATTTTATTGTTGGAAAAAGAATTCTTAGATATATCAAAGTCACAAAAAATTTTGGAATCAGGTATGATGGCATAGGAAATATTGATCTATTTGGGTATTCAGATGCTGATTGGACAGGAAATGTTGATGGTCGAAGATCCACATCTGGTGAAGTTTTCTTTTTGGGTAAAAGTTGTGTTAGTTGGTATACCAAGAAATAGAATTCAGTAACTCTTAGCACAGCTGAAGCTGAGTATGTTGCTTCTACTCAAGCTAAAACTCAACTAATGTGGACGAAGACTCAGTTGGAAGATATACTTGTTGAAGTAATGATACCCTTGCTCTTGGGTTGTGATAATCAGAGTGCAATCAATCTTAAAAGGATTCCGGTACAACATTTGCATTCAAAACACATTGACATAAATTACCACTTCATCAAAGAGAAGGTGGAGAAGAATGAATTGAGGGTGGAGTATGTTCCTACATCGGAACAAGTTGCTGACATATTCAAAAAACCTTTACCGAAGGAACCATTTGGTAAATTGAGGTTGAATATGGGTGTCCAACCTCCTTCTCATCAAGGTTGAGGTACATATATTTTTCCCCTCTCTCATCTTACCTTTGTATAGTGTTGTCAAGGGTATAATTGTTTCATAAATCTATCCTTATGAAAGCATGAATAAAGGGGGTGTTGTGGGTAAGCTGTGAATCCAACATGTTTGTGTGTGAACTATTATAACTGTTTGTTGGAGTGGTTGTAGGAAACAATGTAGTTGTATTCCAGGAAAATTGAAGAAGTGAATAATGCTGAAGTAGAAGCTTGAAAGATGTTCTAAAGAAGAATGAGGAGATATGATCATGAAATTTCATAGTCACTATGTTTGGACATCATGGTTTTGGCTATCAATAATTCTTATTTCCTACACTGAGTTAGCTCATGTAGGATTATAATTATTGATAAGTGATTCATTGCTTGAGGTTACAAAGTTTTGTGATTTATGAATCTTGGTTGACAACAAAATCCAAAGGGGGAGATTGATGGGACCAAGTTGGATGGATAAGGAAGTATGAAGAGTCTAATATTACAGAGTGTTGTCTTTTGTTGTCAAAGAAGATAAATCAATTCATGTTTTAAAGGAGTTGAAAATCAGATGATGCTTTACTGATTTGTATTTCACAAATATCATAAGTTAAGAGAACTTGTGATGCAAGCCGTATGAAGGAAAGAGGGAGTAAAGATGTTGCTAGTTTTATACAGTTTTGATTGGAAGGAATGATACTGGTGGAAGATAGGGAATTTACAATACTTTCCATGGAAACTCTGACGATTCTAAAAATGATATATCAAAGGATATATATCACAATATTGGATTTTATGATGAAAGCTGAAGAATGGTTGTGGGATGCAGTGAAAAGAGCAATGACAAAGTAACAGACAATCTGGAGGTGGCACAAAAGAATGTTTTAAGGTGGCACCATTTTCCAGTGTTTTCCAAATTTTAGGGCCTGAAAATCTGGAGATAAAGAAATGTGTTTTTGGAAAAGGATGTTGCGCGCATGTTTAAAGATGGATTTGTATATTGAACGCAAGTGGAAGTCCATGATTTGAACATCAAAATCTGGAAAAGGAGAGGCTTGCACGAAAGATTGGGTTTTGCGCACAAGATTGGTTTTTGCACACAAGATTTAAGGGAGTTTGGAATTTTGTGTGCGAGGAATGATTTGAGGTCCAAACTTTGAAAAATGGAAAAGGAAGGAAGAACACGAAAGATTCAATAAGTGTGCGAAAGAATAGGTTGACACAAAAGAGACTTACACTCCAAAGACAATGTTAAATGGGGTTTTGCGCGTGAGGCATGATTCGAGGTCCAAACTTTGAAAAAATGGAAAAGGAAGGAAGTGCATGAAATATTCAATAAGTGCACAAAAGATTAGGTTGGCGCGAAAGAGACTTATGTGCCCAATGCAACGTCAAATGGGGTTTTGCGCGACGCGTCAGGATCTTGTGTGGCACATCGGGGTTTTTGCGCGCAGGGGTCAATGAGGTCTATAAATAAGAGGTGACCCCCTCAAACTTGTGTGGATCAACACTTAGAGAAATTATGAGATCTGAGGTGTGGAAAAATATTAAGAAAATGAGAGTGTGAGAAGAAAATAGAGTTGCACACAAGAAGGAGAAGTTGTGCGCAAGAAGAGAGTTGCACGCAAGATTTGAAGTTGCGCGCAAGAGGTGTTTCATAAAAAAAGTTGAATCTTGCACGCATGGAATAAAAGTTGTGCACAAGACACCTAAAAGGGTGAATGAAAGATTTTGGACCTTCTCATGTATTCGGTTGTGCGTAAGATAGTTCTTACTGGCTTATGGGTAAGAAAGTGAAGATTTGTACTTCAAATAATACACCTGTTCAATTGTAAAGAAGCACTGAAATACTATAATTCCCTATTTGTGCTAAGAGGGTGCACACATACTTTTGAATTGTTTTCCAAGTGCTACATGAGTGTAATGGTATATCCTAGTCATTGTATTCCAAATCAAAGGATTGTTTTCTAGTGGATTGTGTGGTACTAGATTGTTTCCGTACCATACCAAGGATGTAGCTACTCTTATTGAGTTGGGAACCTTGAAAATATTGTGTTCCTGTGGTTGTGTGTGTTCAGTAGAGAAGAAACTCTTTAACAGGAGATGAAGGTTTCTTCAAAAATAAGGAAACATAAAAAGAAAAATATATCACTGATTCACCCCCTCCCCCTCTCAGTGATACTTGGATCCTAACTAGGAACTTCACCAATGACACATGTGGATGAAACTTAGGTTATACTTGCTGTGTCTAGTTTATGCATGCCATGTAGTTATCAACCATGTATCCGACCATGTGACCAGTGACACAGGTGGATGGGACTTAAGTGGTACACACTATGTGTAGGGTGAACATGCCGTATAGTGTTACCCAGGGAGAGAACCGTGTAGTTTTAGCTGTGTAGAAGTAATTGGGAAGGAGGGAAGATTCAAGTACACATTGTGTCTCAGGAGGAACATTCCATGTGTAAGGGTGTTACATGACCAAGATTTGTAGAAGAACAAACCATGTTAAAATCTTAAGGGAACACACTGTGTAGAGTTCATACTCGCTGTGTAACCTTGTTTTGTAAAACTTGAATGATCTTCTTCTCCTATTCCATTCTTGCATGTCTAAATTGAATTCCTTGATAATATTGAACTAAGGTGTGAACTTGACCTTGTAGATTCATGCCACCAAGGCGTCCTCCAGTTGTACGTTAGATACAGGGAAGCAATTAGACACTGGAAATGGTAGATCAGGGACTACCAACAGATCCTCCCATTGTGCCCGTCTTGGCACCAACTATTATACCAGATGCAGGTGCAGATGCATAGTTCCATGAAGTCTTTATGAGGATGATTCAGACCTTCCAGGGAGCACCACATCCTGCCCCGACTATGGCAGGCACTACTACAAAAACGGTCAAGGGAAGCACCCCCTTATATCAGTGCTAGAGCTGATAAAAAGAACATTTATCAGCGCTAAAAAAGCGATGATAAAGAATCCCTTTATCAGCACTAAAATGTTAGCGCTGATACATGAAGGATTTATCAGCGCTTTTTTAGTGCTGATAAAGAGGACCATTATCAGTGCTAAAATTTTAGCACTGATAAAGGTAGTCTTTATCAGCGATTTGTTAGCGCTGATAAAACCGCAGTCCATTTTTTTATAAAGTTGGTCACACAGTGCCCTCGTTTCATCGCAAACTAAAACTCTCATGGTACTGGAACCCTACGAATCCCCTCTGCTACCCGCTGAGCTTCACTTTTCCGGACCTCCTCTACCCTTGAGTTTCTCGTTGCCGGACCTCTGCTGCCCGCTGAGCTTTGTGTTGCTGTACCTCCGCCGCCCTCGATCTTTGGTTTGCCGGACCTCCACCGTCCATTGAGCTTTGCGTTGCCGGACCTCTGCCGCCCTCGAGCTTCGCATTGCCAGTCCTCCACCGCCCGCTGAGCTTCGTGTGCCGGACCTCCTCCGCCCTTCTAGATTCGCTTTGCATGGCCAGAAAAATCTATGAACCCCCTTGTAGTGGCTTATCATAGGATGAATGGTTTATTTTGATTTTGGGATTTTACTATTGATGATTGTGATGAATACTTTGCTTTATGTTTGGTAGTTGGTACATGGGAGACCTTAGATTTGTGAGTAATCAAATGGGTTCTACTCTAGATAATAATTTTTATAATGAAACAAATTTTTGAAAATGTTCTTCCCCATAAAATTACCCATCGGGACTACTATTCGAGTCCTGGAATTCCCTAATGATCCAAAAATTGATAGCCCTTAATATAAATAATGTCCGATAAACCTTTGATGATAAGATCCCTAAAAAACCATTTATGACATCCGAAACATTTGGAAGCCCTATATATATAAGGAAATGTCTAATTATAGGAGATCAGTTCAAAAATATATTCAATTTAACTTCTTGGTAGGGTTACTGATACATTATGTTTTACATTTTTATTTCATTTCATTTCATTCTCAAGTAATTTAATATTCCAATTTTAAAATTTGTAATTATTCTTATTGAAATACCATCTATTTCTTTCTTTCTTCATTCTCTATTATAAACTCCTCCATTATTAATTAGGAATAACTAACCCAAGTAATATATTGATGGAGTAATCAAATATTTAATCCCATGGTCGTGTTTTATTTTATTCATTGGGTTAATCCGAGAATGATTTACAGTGGTTGTAATCATTACCGTGGGTTTCTAAGGTTTCACCTATTATTATAACACAATTACCCATCTATTTAGGAGATGTAAATATTATTTATATGAATTTTTTATGTTCACATTCCATTCAAAACTAGGGTAGATTATAGTCAGCACACATAAGGTGGATTTTGATCACTATGTATATTTGAAAGTGTATACTAAAGATGATCCCTAGAAAACTCTATTGGGAGAACATCTTTTCTACCATAGTTTAATTCTACTTCTCATATAAATTGAGTTAGTAATTTTTAATTTTACTTTTTCTTTTATCATTACTCCATTATTCTAGGATTTTCTATTAGTATAGTTTTTTTACTGTAAATCAAAATGTGGAATCTTTGGGGAATGTTTGACATGGGTTGATTTTCTTTAAAAGGTATTTCTTAATATGTGTGTTGTTCTTTTTATAAAAGTATATTAAGTTAGGAAAATAGAATTCCTTGTGAATTTTTTCATTTATAAAAAATGAAATATATATTTTAAAAAATGGTTGACCACAATGTTTTGTTTTTTTAATAGATTGAATGCAATTTTTTAATAGATGGGGTGCATCTGTGAGTGAGAGAAAAACTTGTTTTCATTGATGGAAGTGTTGAGGTAGTTCAATGAGTGAGCTGAGCCAATGATATATAATTTTTCAGTCTCTTGATATCCCATGATATTAAATTGGAATCAATCCTTATTTAGTTCTTCAACATGGTGCGGTAAGTGGTCGACATCAGAAAGTGGGAGCCCTCTCGGTTGAATGATAAATTAATTTCAAAGTTTTATATCATACAATAGGGACATGAACTATGTTTTTTAACTTCATGCAATGAGAACATTGGACACACATTTTAATATCCTATGATTAGGATTATGATAATGTATTTTAAGGTTGAATATATTTTACCAAAATGTCACACGGTTTCATATCATGCAACTAGAACATATAGTGAGGGTGAGGTGAATTTTCCATCCATAGAGTCCCTACACCATGTGAAATATGGGTAGAGGATGAAAAAGGTTTAAGTTCATGATTCATGGACCAAAGGGGGTGTTTCCTAGAATTTTTGGCATGTCAT
Source organism: Viscum album (assembly GCA_963277665.1). NCBI lineage: Eukaryota > Viridiplantae > Streptophyta > Magnoliopsida > Santalales > Viscaceae > Viscum > Viscum album. Next base: position 738,950,563 of record OY728141.1, read on the forward strand.
GCAAGAATAACGATTGATGGAAAGATTGATATGCTCATCATCAATGGCGATCAATGAGTTTACACTATTAAAGTGAAGCTTATGAAAAATTTAAGGTCCTTCACACTTGGATTCCAGTTTCACTAGATTCCTCCTAGGTATCATCGATTCCCTTAGATCCAACACCATGTCACCATAAAGTAAGGAATGAAGGATAAAATTTTTCTTTAAGGACAACACCACTCGGTTCTGATGCATTTATAGGTCATCCAATGCTTGAACCCTATTTTCTTCAAGGGGTTACCCCCTTCTTTCCTTCATGCTATCTAAGTGACTTTGTATGGTAGTGCAATTGTATGGCATGATGCCTAGACCACTAAGCTTTATAGATAGACTTGCCACCCCTACCTCCATCTCTGTCCTTCTCCCTCACTGAGGTTACTGACTGCTTCTCTGTAGTGGCCAGGCCCCTTCCTAACAGTGTTTGTTCTATCTCCCTTGGCTCTGAGCCTGTCATACAGCTCTAAATACTTATTGATCCAGAGATAACTCCCTCACCAGCCCCCGAGTTTCATTACCCATCCTTCCCCCGCCCCTTTGGATACTCAACTCCCACTCATATGAAGCTTACCAACCATAAGGGATTATGAACATGTTCAAAATCAAGGGACCTCAATGAGAGATCATCCTCCCACTTCAATAAGGCTACTATCTCTAGATCCAATACCAGAGCCCTGTCCTACCCATAATTATTATCTTCATATGTAACGCTCATGGTCTTAGTTCCCATGTTTAATCGACCTTCTTCACTATAGAAATCAAAAATCATAATGTCATTGTTGTTGTTGTAAAATAACACAAAAAACCCTATAATAATCATAGAATTCTCCTGGAAGATTAAGTTGCATGGATTTCTACACTCTGACCCCTCCAACAGACACAAATGGGTATTTTGGCAGAATAAATATGTTGTTGAGACTGTTCAAGATTATAATCAATTCATCACTACTAAGGTGTCCAACGGTGACACCTCCTTCCTTATGACTTTTGTTTTTGGAAGCTATGACCCTCTTCAAAGGGAATCTCTATGGAGTGAACAAAATACCTTCAATCCCAGCCACCATACATTATTTATTGGGGGTGACTTTAATGTCATTTCCAACCCAAAGGAAAGGAAAGTTAGAATCCCATTCTAGAGGAAGGCCATCATGGAGTTTGTTCAGTTCATGGCTGGGAAGGGCCTCATTGATCTCAGCTTCTTAGGTGATAGTTTCACCTGGTGCAACAACTTTAGGGTCCATCACCGCTTGTGGAGTCTATTGGATAGGTGTCTATACAACATGAAAGTCACTAACCTATTCTCAAATACCATGTTTTTCCATCTTGCTTGAGGTATTTTGATTCACTTCCCCCTCTTGGTTTCCATTTCTTCTTGGCATGATCATCAGGAATGGTTTCACTTCCACCAGTAGTGGGTTAACATCCTAGGGTACCGGGACATGGTTTGTGAAATATGGAATGAACCCTTGTAGGAGTATTGGTCCACCTTCAACCTCAGTGACCTGACCTCTAACCCCAATAGGTGCGTGTTTCCCCTTCCTCCTCAAGAACCTTCACCACCTGGGACTACTATCGCATATGGGCTCCTTCAGAGTATTCTGATAGATGGAATGATACCTTGGGTTTATTGGATTATTAACACCAGTTTGAGATTTATGTGTGACTATATACTTATTATATTTTCTTATTATTTCTTACACACCACCACTTGAGTTGAGTAACCTAATTTAAATCCATATTGGTACTTTGGTTCTGATGTGGATATGGTTTTTTATGTGTTTGTGACATGTGTATGTGTGGATATATGGGTATTTAGGCATGATGATATTGAATGAAGGGAAGAGACCTAGGAGTGGTAGATGTATCATTCTTTATTATTCTTGTTTTTGGTCTGGGGTGATTTGAGGAAACTATAATGAATCTAAAGTAATTATATTTAATGAAGATGAATAAATACTAATGGTTAGGATCTATTAATATCTATTTTTATAAGGAAGTGGTTCTCTTCTACTGTATTTGTAAGTCTTGTTTTGTGTACTTGAACCATAAATACTAATATTTGAGATTCAAATAGGATGAAGATGAATAAATATTGGATGGATGATAATCGTTTGATAATAGAGTATGAGAACGGAGTGAAAGAGTTCATCAAGTTTGCAAAGGATCACACAAAGGATCCTTCTCAAATCCTTTTTCCGTGTTTACATTGTTGTTATTCTAGACTACTTACTCCAGAAGATTTGGAAGAACATTTTATATGTCACGGAATAGATTGGAGTTATAAATGTTGGAATAAACATGGAGAAAAAGCGAATATAGCTACTGGCTGGGATAAAACTGCATTTTATGGATCATCAGATATGAATACAAATATGGTTAATGAAGAAGACCGTATGAAGGATGTGATTATAGATGTCAATGATGATGAAGATCTTATTGAAGAAATGAAAAAGACAATTGAAGATGAACTCCGTGATTTCCCAAAATCATTTGAGAAGTTAAAGAGTTGTGCAAAGACGCCATTGTATACTGGTTGAACTAAGTATACAACATTGTCAGTTTTACTGAAGTTTTATAAATTGAAGCATGCAATGGATGGAGTGATGTCAGTTTTACAGAACTACTTGCTCTCTTTAATGACATGCTCTCGGAAGATAATGAGTTCCCAAGCCGGACATATGAAGCTAGACAAATGCTACGCTTGATGGGTATGATTTCTGAAAGAATACATACCTTCCCGAAAGACTGTATATTGTTTCGCAAGGAGAAAACATCACTTACAGAATGCCCAAAAGTGTGGTTCTTCTTGATACAAGAAAGATAACTCCAATCCTACTAAAGTTGTATGGTACTTTATAATCATTCCAAGGTTTAGGCGTCTATATGGAAGTGAAGAAACTGCAAGACAATTATCGTGGCATGCAGATAAAAGAAATAAAGATGGGAAATTACGTCATCCAGCCGACTCTCCTCAATGGAAGAAAATTGATCATGAGTATCCTGAATTTAGAAAAGAGCCATGAAACCTTCATCTTGAATTATCTACAGATGGAGTGAATCCTTTTGGTTTTCAAACCAGCACTCATAGTACATGGCCTGTTATGTTGGTAAATTATAACTTTCCACCCTGGTTATGCATGAAGTGGAAATTCATCATGTTATCTATGCTTATATCAGGACCAAAACAACCAGGTAATGATATTGATGTTTATCTGGCTCCTTTGATCAAGGATTTGAAGTTATTTTGGGATACAGGTGTTATGTTGTATGATGCTTATAAAAGTGAATACTTCACATTGAGAGAGATGTTTTATGAGACAATAAATGATTTCCCTGCTTATGGAAAATTTTCAGGCTATATCATTAAAGAAACTCAAGGGTGTCTCATGTGTGAAGAAGATATAGAATCAATTAGGTTGAAACATTCATCGAAATCTGTGTTTCTAGGACATCGTAGATTTCTACCTCATCGGCATAAGTACTGATATTGGATGACATCATTCAATGGAAGTTCAGAACAATGCACAACACCATCTCCACTAATAGGTGATCAGCTATTTGAGAAAGTAAAATATCTGAACACTATTTTTGGTAAACCATTTTCGAAAAACCTTACGAAAATCGGTTGGAAAAAGAGATCAGTTTTTTTTGAATTACCATACTGGAATTGTTTGTACGTCAGACATTTTCTTGATGTGATGCATGTGGAAAAAAATATATGTGACAGTGTTATCAGAACGTTGCTAAATGCCCCTGGAAAAATAAAAGATGGAATTAAGGCAAGGTTGGACATGGTTGACATGGGAATATGAGAAGAGTTGGCTCCCGTGAAGGGTGAAAATTGAATGTTTCTTCCTCCAGCTCCTTATACTCTTTCTAGGGAGGAGAGATATCAGTTTTGCAACTTCTTCAATGATGTAAAGGTTCTAGAGGGATATTCATCAAATATCAAGAACATTGTGTCAATGAATAATTTGAAGTTAAAAGGTTTGAAATCACATGATTTCCATGTTTTGATGCAAGATCTAATTCCTATAGCTTTACATTGCATTTTGACCAAGAATGTTCATCATACATTAACCAAACTTTGTTTCTTTTTCAAAGCTATATGTAGCAAAGTTTTAGACCCGGTGAAATTTCCAGCTATGGAAAAAGAAATTGTCATCATATTATGTGAATTGGAAATGTTCCTCCCGCCAACATTCTTTGATATGATGGTTCATTTGATGATTCACTTGGTGAGAGAGATTCGACTTTGTGGTCCTGTGCACTATAGATGGATGTATCCTGTTGAATGATATATGAAGATTTTGAAAGGGTATGTCAAAAATCGAAGTCATCCAGAGGGTTGTATAGTGGAGAGATATATCGTTGAGAAAGCCATTGAATTTTGTACTGAATACCTATCTGATGTGGAAAGCATTGGTCTCCCGAAATCTCATCACACTGGACGCATTGAGGGTGATGGAATTTCTAGAAGAGAAGTTATGACAATCAATATTACAGATCGGGTGCAGGCCCATCTTTATGTTTTACATAACAGTTGGGAGGTTGCTCCATATATTGAAACTCACAAAGAAATTCTTAGGCAGTTGAATCCATCAAGGGATGAAAAATGGTTATCAAATACACATAATCACTAGTTTATAGGATGGTTTCAGGACCATATTTTTAAGCAGTTGGATGAAAATACGAATTCAATTTCAGAACGACTTCGATGGCTAGCTGCTGGACTAAGTGTGTATGTATTATCTTACAGTGGTTATGTAATTAATGGTTATACATTCTATACAGATGAACATGATGAAGATAGTACCTTGCAAAATAGTGGAGTTACACTAGTGGCTGAAGCGATGTATGTTTCTAGTAGTAAGGATAGAAATCCAATTTATGCAAATATTTCATACTTTGGCATTATCAAACTAATATGGGAGTTGGATTATACGACATTCCAATTGCCGATTTTTCAATGCAAATGGGTTGATAACAACAGTGGTGTTAAAATAGATGAATGGAGATTTGTGAAAGTTGATTTTAGTAAAGAAGGGTACAAATAAAAACAGTTTATAATGGCATCAAAAGTGGTACAAGTTTTTTATGTTCCAAATCCCGCAAAACGAAAGTGGTCTATTGTTCTATTATCATCCAAAACTACTGAAGGTTCCAATGAAAATTCAGTTGAGGACGATCCTTTCAGTGGTACGTCGCAATCATTTCGGATAGGTCCCAATGTAGATTATATTTTGTATGTTAGAGGAGACCATAATGAAGGGATTTGGATAATCGATAGAGGTGTCAAATCCCTTCAAACTTTTAAAAAAAGAAAGATATTTCAATAAACAGGTTATATTTTGTTTGTAATATAGATCTTGTTATCTCATGTTATTATCTTATCATTACTGAATTTATGTAATCTAAATTAACTATTCAACCACTTTTGCAGATAATGACTTCTGTACATTCTGGTGCTCCTAACCTTGAGGATGAACAAGTCTCTCAAGCTGCTACTACTGCGGCTGCTGCTGCTACTGCTGCTCCTGCTGCTGCTCCTGCGGCGGCTCCAGTTGCTCCTACTGCTCCTCTTGTTGCGGCTCATGCTGCTCCTACTACGGCTGCTGCTACTGCTACTGTTGTAGCTCCTACTGATCCTAGTATTGAGGTCCAACAACCATCAGCACATGCCGTTGATACCATTTCAGATGAACATATAGATGATGCTGATATCGATGAAATGGTCGGGAATGAAGGACCAACGTTGCAGAAAACACAGGTGCGTCATAGTTTGATGGTGTTATCCAAAGTTCTTAAGGTGAAAAGCAAAGGCATAAAATTTGAAGTCGGATGGAATGCACAAGGCCAACATGTGAATCCCAACAAGGCTATGTTTAGCAGCTACATTGGAGTTGTCACACGGCAACGCGTGCTGATTGACATAGATTCATGGCACCATGTTGTGTCCGGGCTGAAGGCTGTGATCTGGGAAGAAATTACAGTAACATTATGAATTTATTTCTTTAATTTACTAGAAAATAAAATAATGAAACAATTTATTACTCTTCTCAATCTCTTGCAGAGTACATTTATAGTAGATGATTCACACAAGGATTATGTACTAAGGCTTGGAGGAAGGATTCATCGAGGTTTTCGCACTATTTTAACAAGATGTCACCTGAAAGATTCCAAAGGTAAAATAAACCCGCACCCACCCATTGTCTACGCTCACCTGATATCCCAAGAAGCATGGGATGCATTTATTGGCCGCCGTGGGGATGAGAAGTTTTAGGTACATTGTGGGTGATAATACATTGTTTGAGGATACCTGTATTCATCAATTTTATTGTCAATATTTCATTTATGAAATAGAAACTCTGTATTGAAAATAAGGAACGTGCATCAAAACCAACATACCCCTATTGTAAACCAAGGATGGGGTATGCTTCATTAGAAAAGAAAATGGTATGTATTTTAAATTTATAGTAATATTGTTAGGTGCTAATAAACAACATCATAATTATCTTTCTATGTTTATATGTAGATTGATGAGTCTAAAACCAAATACACTTCCATCCCACGTCATGTGCTATGGAAGGAGGAAAGTGTGAATAAGGAAGGGAAGTTAGTAGATGAGAACACACAAAAAGTGTGGTAAATATGTGTAATCATGACATGACGATAAAAATATTTGTTTTAAATTTCTATTACATTAAAATAATTAGTTATTTTCCTATATCCAACAGTTAAAGGAATACGCTACTACTGTAGCGGATACAAACATATTATCGACGACTTTGAAGTAGCCAGAAAAATACGGTCGTGTCAGAGGTGCGGGGTTTGGGGTGACACCCTGAGTATATTTTGAGAAGAAGAAAACAAATAGATGATACAGATGAAAAATTGGAACAAATGAGCGAAGAAATATTAACCCTTGAAGAATGATTGCAATGGTAGGGAGAGTTGATAGCAACTTTTATGGGTGGGAAGCAAAGGGAAGACACAATTCAAGAACAACCAGTGCGTGAACATCCCACCCCACCCCCACCAGCTTTGAGGTGAGACATTCCCCTCAAAGAACTGTCTTAGCCATGGTAATAAATATTCTAATAATTGTTCTCATGAAATGTGAATCAGACAAACACTGATAATTTTTCTGTACTGATCTTATACAGGGTGATAATGATTGTGATTTATATCTGTCAACACCCACCTATAACCTTGTAGCGAGGGCTACAATGTTCAATATTCCAGATGCCATGCTGCATAATAGACCACTTCCGAAAGATCATCTGGAAGTGACGATTACTGTAGCTCATGAGCCAAATGCAGAGCTAACTATTCCACTTGTTGACGATGATATTCATACGGTAGAAAAGGATATTGGGACATTCATTTCATGGCCATCACAACTTGTAAGAGTACATGTAGACAAAGAGGTATTTATTTATTTTTTTTCAAGATAAACCTTTAACAATTAATGAAAAAAGGGTCTGAACCAATGATTGTTATTATAGACGGAGAAAGGGAAGGGGGTGACAAACGTCGACTCAAAACCATCTAAAGGATTAACTAACCGATCCCAAGGAGCTACTGAAAGCACAATAACACCACCTGTTCTCTATCCAAATTTACTAGCATTGAAGACTCATGTGGATACGAAGCTAAAAGATGGTAATAGTTATATAGTGGTTTTCTAAGAGAATATATACGGAGAGTAAAGTCAAGATTTCGTTGCTGCTGAAAATGTAAATGAGATCCTTGAAAACGGTTGGCTAGGAGTCACAGTTGTAAATGTATATATGAGGTATGTTTCCATGAATTGATTTTATAAAAGCTGATTTAATGTGAAAATTATGACTAAATTCATTTTATATTGCTGATAGACGCATTTATGAAAAATAGTTTAAGGAATTTTTCGATGAGCCAAGATTTGGACTCGTTAGTCCTCATACCACATCAACACACCTAACAAAATTAGAGCCACAAAAAAGGGATGAAATAGTGAACGAATTGCTGAAAACATTTGAAAGAAAGATTACAGATGACAAACTCTTCCTAATACCAACCATGCAGGGGTAAAACTCTATGATTAAAGCATATCAATTATATTTTCACTTATTTTATTACTTATTAATTTTTGTGTTTTTAGGCAACATTGGTTACTAATTGTAGTGAAGTTGGATACTACAAAGATTTATTTTATGGATTCAAAGTAAGGATATCCATCAAACAGACCACACATGATGGAGTTTGTGAATCTGTAAGACACTACATTTTACATTTTAGGTCTAAACATCAAGTAATATAATTTATATTATCTTTTATTGAGGATTATATTATGATAGGGCGGTGTATCATTATCGTATAAAAAAAGGAATGAGGATAGGGGCTAAGAATAAGGAGGCGAGCAAGTACTATGTCTAGAAAAATATCAGGGTATATATAATAAAATTTCACTATCCAAACACATCTCAACACAAGTTACTTATTCTCCTAATGATCAATTTTTTTGCAGTTTCCAAAATAAACAAACGAT